>CP110844.1:17346958-18596958 GCA_028411795.1 Euphorbia peplus
GTTTGGGTTTTTCTAGTTTTGGAACAAATGGTAGAAATCGACATTTTAACTCGTGTTTGTTCATGCGTCGGACAAAATTTGAAAGTGACGTCGAATTTGGGAAGACACAATACAAAGACTAGCACGTATAAAACATTATGGGTCCTTTAGGTTTTTCTATTTTTAGAACAAACGGTCGAAATCCACATTTTAACTCGTGTTTTTTCATGCGTAGGAAAACATTTGAAAGTGGCGTCGATTTTGGGATGACCCAATACAACGACTAGCACGTATAAAACATTATGGGTCGTTTTAGGTTTTTCTATTTTTAGAACAAATGGACGAAATCAAAATTTTAACTCGTGTTTTTTCATGCCTCAGACAAAATTTGGACGTGACGTCGAATTTGGGCTGTCGCAATACAACCCCTAGCACGTATAAAACATTATGGGTCGTTTGGGTTTGTCTAGTTTTAGAACAAATGGTCGAAATCGACATTTTAACTCGTATTTGTTGATGCGTCGGACAAAATTTGAAAGTGGCGTCGATTTTGGGATGACGCAATACAACGACTACCACGTATAAAACATTATGGGTCCTTTAGGTTTTTTAATTTTTAGAACAAATGGACGAAATCAACATTTTAAGTCGTGTTTTTTCATGCCTCAGACAAAATTTGGACGTGACGTCGAATTTGGGCTGTCGCAATACAACCCCTAGCACGTATAAAACATTATGGGTCGTTTGGGTTTTTCTAGTTTTAGAACAAATGGTCGAAATCGACATTTTAACTCGTGTTTGTTGATGCGTCGGACAAAATTTGAAAGTGGCGTCGATTTTGGGATGACGCAATACAACGACTACCACGTATAAAACATTATGGGTCCTTTAGGTTTTTTTATTTTTAGAACAAATGGACGAAATCAACATTTTAACTCGTGTTTTTTCATGCCTCGGACAAAATTTGGACGTGACGTCTAATTTGGGATGACGCAATACAACCCCTGGCACTTATAAAACATTATGGGTCGTTTGGGTTTTTCTAGTTTTAGAACAAATGGTCGAAATCGACATTTTAACTCGTGTTTGTTCATGCGTCGGACAAAATTTGAATGTGACGTCGAATTTGGGAAGACACAATACAAAGACTAGCACGTATAAAACATTATGGGTCCTTTAGGTTTTTCTATTTTTAGAACAAATGGTCGAAATCGACATTTTAACTCGTGTTTTTTCATGCGTAGGAAAACATTTGAAAGTGGCGTCGATTTTGGGATGACGCAATACAACGACTAGCACGTATAAAACATTATGGGTCCTTTAGGTTTTTCTATTTTTAGAACAAATGTACGTAATCGAAATTTTAACTCGTGTTTGTTCATGCGTCGGACAAAATTTGAAAGTGGCGTCGATTTTGGGATGACGCAATACAACGACTAGCACGTATAAAACATTATGGGTCCTTTAGGTTTTTCTATTTTTAGAACAAATGTACGAAATCGACATTTTAACTCGTGTTTGTTCATGCGTCGGACAAAATTTGAAAGTGGCGTCGATTTTGGGATGACGCAATACAACGACTACCACGTATAAAACATTATGGGTCCTTTAGGTTTTTTTATTTTTAGAACAAATGGACGAAATCAACATTTTAACTCGTGTTTTTTCATGCCTCGGACAAAATTTGGACGTGACGTCTAATTTGGGATGACGCAATACAACCCCTAGCACGTATAAAACATTATGGGTCGTTTGGGTTTTTCTAGTTTTGGAACAAATGGTAGAAATCGACATTTTAACTCGTGTTTGTTCATGCGTCGGACAAAATTTGAAAGTGACGTCGAATTTGGGAAGACACAATACAAAGACTAGCACGTATAAAACATTATGGGTCCTTTAGGTTTTTCTATTTTTAGAACAAACGGTCGAAATCCACATTTTAACTCGTGTTTTTTCATGCGTAGGAAAACATTTGGAAGTGGCGTCGATTTTGGGATGACCCAATACAACGACTAGCACGTATAAAACATTATGGGTCGTTTAGGTTTTTCTATTTTTAGAACAAATGGACGAAATCAAAATTTTAACTCGTGTTTTTTCATGCCTCAGACAAAATTTGGACGTGACGTCGAATTTGGGCTGTCGCAATACAACCCCTAGCACGTATAAAACATTATGGGTCGTTTGGGTTTGTCTAGTTTTAGAACAAATGGTCGAAATCGACATTTTAACTCGTATTTGTTGATGCGTCGGACAAAATTTGAAAGTGGCGTCGATTTTGGGATGACGCAATACAACGACTACCACGTATAAAACATTATGGGTCCTTTAGGTTTTTTAATTTTTAGAACAAATGGACGAAATCAACATTTTAAGTCGTGTTTTTTCATGCCTCAGACAAAATTTGGACGTGACGTCGAATTTGGGCTGTCGCAATACAACCCCTAGCACGTATAAAACATTATGGGTCGTTTGGGTTTTTCTAGTTTTAGAACAAATGGTCGAAATCGACATTTTAACTCGTGTTTGTTGATGCGTCGGACAAAATTTGAAAGTGGCGTCGATTTTGGGATGACGCAATACAACGACTACCACGTATAAAACATTATGGGTCCTTTAGGTTTTTTTATTTTTAGAACAAATGGACGAAATCAACATTTTAACTCGTGTTTTTTCATGCCTCGGACAAAATTTGGACGTGACGTCTAATTTGGGATGACGCAATACAACCCCTGGCACTTATAAAACATTATGGGTCGTTTGGGTTTTTCTAGTTTTAGAACAAATGGTCGAAATCGACATTTTAACTCGTGTTTGTTCATGCGTCGGACAAAATTTGAATGTGACGTCGAATTTGGGAAGACACAATACAAAGACTAGCACGTATAAAACATTATGGGTCCTTTAGGTTTTTCTATTTTTAGAACAAATGGTCGAAATCGACATTTTAACTCGTGTTTTTTCATGCGTAGGAAAACATTTGAAAGTGGCGTCGATTTTGGGATGACGCAATACAACGACTAGCACGTATAAAACATTATGGGTCCTTTAGGTTTTTCTATTTTTAGAACAAATGTACGTAATCGACATTTTAACTCGTGTTTGTTCATGCGTCGGACAAAATTTGAAAGTGGCGTCGATTTTGGGTTGACGCAATACAACGACTACCACGTATAAAACATTATGGGTCCTTTAGGTTTTTTTATTTTTAGAACAAATGGACGAAATCAACATTTTAACTCGTGTTTTTTCATGCCTCGGACAAAATTTGGACGTGACGTCTAATTTGGGATGACGCAATACAACCCCTGGCACTTATAAAACATTATGTGTCGTTTGGGTTTTTCTAGTTTTAGAACAAATGGTCGAAATCGACATTTTAACTCGTGTTTGTTCATGCGTCGGACAAAATTTGAAAGTGACATCGATTTTGGGAAGACACAATACAAAGACTAGCACGTATAAAACATTATGGGTCCTTTAGGTTTTTCTATTTTTAGAACAAATGGTCGAAATCCACATTTTAACTCGTGTTTTTTCATGCGTAGGAAAACATTTGAAAGTGGCGTCGATTTTGGGATGACCCAATACAACGACTAGCACGTATAAAACATTATGGGTCGTTTAGGTTTTTCTATTTTTAGAACAAATGGACGAAATCAAAATTTTAACTCGTGTTTTTTCATGCCTCAGACAAAATTTGGACGTGACGTCTAATTTGGGCTGACGCATTACAACCCCTAGCACGTATAAAACATTATGGGTCGTTTGGGTTTTTCTAGTTTTAGAACAAATGGTCGAAATCGACATTTTAACTCGTGTTTGTTGATGCGTCGGACAAAATTTGAAAGTGGCGTCGATTTTGGGATGACGCAATACAACGACTACAACGTATAAAACATTATGGGTCCTTTAGGTTTTTTTATTTTTAGAACAAATGGACGAAATCAACATTTTAACTCGTGTTTTTTCATGCCTCGGACAAAATTTGGACGTGACGTCTAATTTGGGATGACGCAATACAACCCCTAGCACTTATAAAACATTATGGGTTGTTTGGGTTTTTCTATTTTTAGAACAAATGGACGAAATCGACATTTTAACTCGTGTTTGTTCTTGCGTCGGACAAAATTTGAATGTGACGTCGAGTTTGGGATCACACAATACAACGACTAGCATGTATAAAACATTATGGGTCGTTTAGGTTTAAGTATTTAAGGACCAATTGTTCGAAACCGACATTTAAACTCGTGTATTTTCTTGCGTCGGATAAAATTTGAACGTCATTCAAATTTGGGATGTTGCAATACAACGACTAGCACGTATAAAACATTATGGGTCTTTCAGGTTTTTCTATTTTTAGAACAAATGGACGAAATCAACATTTTAACTCGTGTTTTTTCATGCGTCGGACAAGATTTGGACGTGACGTCGAATTTGGGATAACGCAATACAACCACTAGCACGTATAAAAAATTGTGGGTCGTTTAGGTTTAAGTTTTTAAGGACCAATTGTTCGAAACCGACATTTAAACTCGTGTTTTTTCTTGCGTCGGATAAAATTTGAACGTAACGTCAAACTTGGGATGTCGCAATACAACGACTAACACGTATAAAACATTATGGGTCCTTTAGGTTTTTCTATTTTTAGAACAAATGGACGAAATCAACATTTTAACTCGTGTTTTTCCATGCCTCGGACAAAATTTGGACGTGACGTCTAATTTGGGATGACGCAATACAACCCCTAGCACGTATAAAACATTATGGGTCGTTTGGGTTTTTCTAGTTTTAGAACAAATGGTCGAAATTGACATATTAACTCGTGTTTGTTCATGCGTCGGACAAAATTTGAAACTGACGTCGAATTTGGGAAGACACAATACAAAGACTAGCACGTATAAAACATTATGGGTCCTTTAGGTTTTTCTATTTTTAGAACAAATGGTCGAAATCCACATTTTAACTCGAGTTTTTTCATGCGTAGGAAAACATTTGAAAGTGGCGTCGATTTTGGGATGACGCAATACAACGACTAGCACGTATAAAACATTATGGGTCCTTTAGGTTTTTCTATTTTTAGAACAAATGGACGAAATCAACATTTTAACTCGTGTTTTTTCATGCGTCGGACAAAATTTGAAAGTGACGTCGACTTTGGGAAGACACAATACAAAGACTAGCACGTATAAAACATTATGGGTCCTTTAGGTTTTTCTATTTTTAGAACAAATGTACGAAATCGACATTTTAACTCGTGTTTGTTCATGCGTCGGACAAAATTTGACAGTGACGTCGATTTTTGGATGACGCAATACAACGACTACCACATATAAAACATTATGGGTCCTTTAGGTTTTTCTATTTTTAGAACAAATTGACGAAATCGATATTTTACTCGTGTTTGTTCATGCCTCGGACAAAATTTGGACGTGACGTCTATTTTGGGATGACGCAATACAACCCCTAGCACGTATAAAACATTATGGGTCGTTTGGGTTTTTCTAGTTTTAGAACAAATGTTCGAAATCGACATTTTAACTCGTGTTTGTTCATGCGTCGGACAAAATTTGAAAGTGACGTCGACTTTTGGATGACGCAATACAACGACTACCACATATAAAACATTATGGGTCCTTTAGGTTTTTCTATTTTTAGAACAAATTGACGATCGACATTTTACTCGTGTTTGTTCATGCCTCGGACAAAATTTGGACGTGACGTCTAATTTGGGATGACGCAATACAACCCCTAGCACGTATAAAACATTATGGGTCGTTTGGGTTTTTCTAGTTTTAGAACAAATGGTCGAAATCGACATTTTAACTCGTGTTTGTTCATGCGTCAGATAAAATTTGAAAGTGACGTCGAATTTGGGAAGACACAATACAAAGACTAGCACGTATAAAACATTATGGGTCCTTTAGGTTTTTCTATTTTTAGAACAAATGGTCGAAATCCACATTTTAACTCGTGTTTTTTCATGCGTAGGAAAACATTTGAAAGTGGCGTCGCTTTTGGGATGACCCAATACAACGACTAGCACGTATAAAACATTATGGGTCGTTTAGGTTTTTCTATTTTTAGAACAAATGGACGAAATCAAAATTTTAATTCGTGTTTTTTCATGCGTCGGACAAAATTTGGACGTGACGTCGAATTTGGGATGACGCAATACAACCCCTAGCACGTATAACATATTATGGGTCGTTTGGGTTTTTCTAGTTTTAGAACAAATGGTCGAAATCGACATTTTAACTCGTGTTTGTTGATGTATGGGACAAAATTTGAAAGTGGCGTCGATTTTGGGATGACGAAATACAACGACTACCACGTATAAAACATTATGGGTCCTTTAGGTTTTTCTATTTTTAGAACAAATGGACGAAATCAACATTTTAACTCGTGTTTTTTCATGCGTCGGACAAAATTTGAAAGTGACGTCGACTTTGGGAAGACACAATACAAAGACTAGCACGTATAAAACATTATGGGTCCTTAAGGTTTTTCTATTTTTAGAACAAATGGTCGAAATCCACATTTTAACTCGTGTTTTTTCATGCGTCGGAAAACATTTGAAAGTGGCGTCGATTTTGGGATGACGCAATACAACGACTAGCACGTATAAAACATTATGGGTCCTTTAGGTTTTTCTATCTTTAGAACAAATGTACGAAATCGACATTTTAACTCGTGTTTGTTCATGTGTCGGACAAAATTTGAAAGTGACGTCGATTTTTGGATGACGCAATACAACGACTACCACGTATAAAACATTATGGGTCCTTTAGGTTTATCTATTTTTAGAACAAATTGACGAAATCGACATTTTACTCGTGTTTGTTCATGCCTCGGACAAAATTTGGACGTGACGTCTAATTTAGGATGACGCAATACAACCCCTAGCACGTATAAAACATTATGGGTCGTTTGGGTTTTTCTAGTTTTAGAACAAATGGACGAAATCAACATTTTAACTCGTGTTTTTTCATGCCTCAGACAAAATTTAGACGTGACGTCTAATTTGGGATGACGCAATACAACCCCTAGCACTTATAAAACATTATGGGTCGTTTGGGTTTGTCTAGTTTTAGAACAAATGGACGAAATCGACATTTAAACTCGTGTTTGTTCATGCGTCGGACAAAATTTGAATGTGACGTCGAATTTGGGATCACACAATACAACGACTAGCATGTATAAAACATTATGGGTCGTTTAGGTTTACGTATTTAAGGCCCAATTGTTCGAAACCGACATTTAAACTCGTGTATTTTCTTGCGTCGGATAAAATTTGAACGTCATTCAAATTTGGGATGTTGCAATACAACGACTAGCACATATAAAACATTATGGGTCTTTCAGGTTTTTCTATTTTTAGAACAAATGGACGAAATCGACATTTTAACTCGTGTTTTTTCATGCGTCGGACAAGATTTGGACGTGACGTCGAATTTGGGATCACGCAATACAACCACTAGCACGTATAAAACATTGTGGGTCGTTTAGGTTTAAGTTTTTGAGACCAATTGTTCGAAACCGACATTTAAACTCGTGTTTTTTCTTGCGTCGGATAAAATTTGAACGTAACGTCAAACTTGGCATGTCGCAATACAACGACTAACACGTATAAAACATTATGGGTCCTTTAGGTTTATCTATTTTTAGAACAAATGGACGAAATCAAAATTTTAACTCGTGTTTTTTCATGCCTCAGACAAAATTTGCACGTGACGTCGAATTTGGGCTGTCGCAATACCACCCCTAGCACGTATAAAACATTATGGGTCGTTTGGGTTTTTCTAGTTTTAGAACAAATGGTCGAAATCGACATTTTAACTCGTGTTTGTTGATGCGTCGGACAAAATTTGAAAGTGGCGTCGATTTTGGGATGACGCAATACAACGACTACCACGTATAAAACATTATGGGTCCTTTAGGTTTTTTTATTTTTAGAACAAATGGACGAAATCAACATTTTAACTTGTTTTTTTTCATGCCTCGGACAAAATTTGGACGTGACGTCTAATTTGGGATGACGCAAAACAACCCTTGGCACTTATAAAACATTATGGGTCGTTTGGGATTTTCTAGTTTTAGAACAAATGGTCGAAATCGACAATTTAACTCGTGTTTGTTCATGCGTCGGACAAAATTTGAATGTGACATATAATTTGGGAAGACACAATACAAAGCCTAGCACGTATAAAACATTATGGGTCCTTTAGGTTTTTCTATTTTTAGAACAAATGGTCGAAATCCACATTTTAACTCGTGTTTTTTCATGCGTAGGAAAACATTTGAAAGTGGCGTCGATTTTGGGATGACGCAATACAACGACTAGCACGTATAAAACATTATGGGTCCTTTAGGTTTATCTATTTTTAGAACAAATGTACGAAATCGACATTTTAACTCGTGTTTGTTCATGCGTCGGACAAAATTTGAAAGTGACGTCGATTTTTGGATGACCCAATACAACGACTACCACGTATAAAACATTATGGGTCCTTTAGGTTTATCTATTTTTAGAACAAATTGACGAAATCGACATTTTACTCGTGTTTGTTCATGCCTCGGACAAAATTTAGACGTGACGTCTAATTTGGGATGACGCAATACAACCCCTAGCACGTATAAAACATTATGGGTCGTTTGGGTTTTTCTAGTTTTAGAACAAATGGTAGAAATCGACATTTTAACTCGTGTTTGTTCATGCGTCGGACAAAATTTGAAAGTGACGGCGAATTTGGAAAGACACAATACAAAGACTAGCACGTATAAAACATTATGGGTCCTTTAGGTTTTTCTATTTTTAGAACAAATGGTCGAAATCCACATTTTAACTCGTGTTTTTTCATGCGTAGGAAAACATTTGAAAGTGGCGTCGATTTTGGGATGACCCAATACAACGACTAGCACGTATAAAACATTATGGGTCGTTTAGGTTTTTCTATTTTTAGAACAAATGGACGAAATCAAAATTTTAACTCGTGTTTTTTCATGCCTCATACAAAATTTGGACGTGACGTCTAATTTGGGCTGACGCAATACAACCCCTAGCACGTATAAAACATTATGGGTCGTTTGGGTTTTTCTAGTTTTAGAACAAATGGACGAAATCGACATTTTAACTCGTGTTTGTTCATGCGTCGGACAAAATTTGAAAGTGACGTCGAATTTGGGAAGACACAATACAAAGACTAGCACGTATATGGGTCCTTAAGGTTTTTCTATTTTTAGAACAAATTGTCGAAATCCACATTTTAACTCGTGTTTTTTCATGCGTAGGAAAACATTTGAAAGTGGCGTCGATTTTGGGATGACGCAATACAACGACTAGCACGTATAAAACATTATGGGTCCTTTAGGTTTTTCTATTTTTAGAACAAATGTACGAAATCGACATTTTAACTCGTGTTTGTTCATGCGTCGGACAAAATTTGAAAGTGACGTCGATTTTTGGATGACACAATACAACGACTACCACGTATAAAACATTATGGGTCCTTTAGGTTTATCTATTTTTAGAACAAATTGACGATCGACATTTTACTCGTGTTTGTTCATGCCTCGGACAAAATTTGGACGTGACGTCTAATTTGGGATGACGCAATACAACCCCTAGCACGTATAAAACATTATGGGTCGTTTGGGTTTTTCTAGTTTTGGAACAAATGGTAGAAATCGACATTTTAACTCGTGTTTGTTCATGCGTCGGACAAAATTTGAAAGTGACGTCGAATTTGGGAAGACACAATACAAAGACTAGCACGTATAAAACATTATGGGTCCTTTAGGTTTTTCTATTTTTAGAACAAACGGTCGAAATCCACATTTTAACTCGTGTTTTTTCATGCGTAGGAAAACATTTGAAAGTGGCGTCGATTTTGGGATGACCCAATACAACGACTAGCACCTATAAAACATTATGGGTCGTTTAGGTTTTTCTATTTTTAGAACAAATGGACGAAATCAAAATTTTAACTCGTGTTTTTTCATGCCTCAGACAAAATTTGGACGTGACGTCGAATTTGGGCTGTCGCAATACAACCCCTAGCACGTATAAAACATTATGGGTCGTTTGGGTTTGTCTAGTTTTAGAACAAATGGTCGAAATCGACATTTTAACTCGTATTTGTTGATGCGTCGGACAAAATTTGAAAGTGGCGTCGATTTTGGGATGACGCAATACAACGACTACCACGTATAAAACATTATGGGTCCTTTAGGTTTTTTTATTTTTAGAACAAATGGACGAAATAAACATTTTAAGTCGTGTTTTTTCACGCCTCAGACAAAATTTGGACGTGACGTCGAATTTGGGCTGTCGCAATACAACCCCTAGCACGTATAAAACATTATGGGTCGTTTGGGTTTTTCTAGTTTTAGAACAAATGGTCGAAATCGACATTTTAACTCGTGTTTGTTGATGCGTCGGACAAAATTTGAAAGTGGCGTCGATTTTGTGATGACGCAATACAACGACTACCACGTATAAAACATTATGGGTCCTTTAGGTTTTTTTATTTTTAGAACAAATGGACGAAATCAACATTTTAACTCGTGTTTTTTCATGCCTCGGACAAAATTTGGACGTGACGTCTAATTTGGGATGACGCAATACAACCCCTGGCACTTATAAAACATTATGGGTCGTTTGGGTTTTTCTAGTTTTAGAACAAATGGTCGAAATCGACATTTTAACTCGTGTTTGTTCATGCGTCGGACAAAATTTGAAAGTGACGTCGAATTTGGGAAGACACAATACAAAGACTAGCACGTATAAAACATTATGGGTCCTTTAGGTTTTTCTATTTTTAGAACAAACGGTCGAAATCCACATTTTAACTCGTGTTTTTTCATGCGTAGGAAAACATTTGAAAGTGGCGTCGATTTTGGGATGACCCAATACAACGACTAGCACATATAAAACATTATGGGTCGTTTAGGTTTTTCTATTTTTAGAACAAATGGACGAAATCAAAATTTTAACTCGTGTTTTTTCATGCCTCAGACAAAATTTGGACGTGACGTCGAATTTGGGCTGTCGCAATACAACCCCTAGCACGTATAAAACATTATGGGTCGTTTGGGTTTGTCTAGTTTTAGAACAAATGGTCAAAATCGACATTTTAACTCGTATTTGTTGATGCGTCGGACAAAATTTGAAAGTGGCGTCGATTTTGGGATGACGCAATACAACGACTACCACGTATAAAACATTATGGGTCCTTTAGGTTTTTTTATTTTTAGAACAAATGGACGAAATAAACATTTTAAGTCGTGTTTTTTCATGCCTCAGACAAAATTTGGACGTGACGTCGAATTTGGGCTGTCGCAATACAACCCCTAGCACGTATAAAACATTATGGGTCGTTTGGGTTTTTCTAGTTTTAGAACAAATGGTCGAAATCGACATTTTAACTCGTGTTTGTTGATGCGTCGGACAAAATTTGAAAGTGGCGTCGATTTTGGGATGACGCAATACAACGACTACCACGTATAAAACATTATGGGTCCTTTAGGTTTTTTTATTTTTAGAACAAATGGACGAAATCAACATTTTAACTCGTGTTTTTTCATGCCTCGGACAAAATTTGGACGTGACGTCTAATTTGGGATGACGCAATACAACCCCTGGCACTTATAAAACATTATGGGTCGTTTGGGTTTTTCTAGTTTTAGAACAAATGGTCGAAATCGACATTTTAACTCGTGTTTGTTCATGCGTCGGACAAAATTTGAAAGTGACGTCGAATTTGGGAAGACACAATACAAAGACTAGCACGTATAAAACATTATGGGTCCTTTAGGTTTTTCTATTTTTAGAACAAACGGTCGAAATCCACATTTTAACTCGTGTTTTTTCATGCGTAGGAAAACATTTGAAAGTGGCGTCGATTTTGGGATGACCCAATACAACGACTAGCACATATAAAACATTATGGGTCGTTTAGGTTTTTCTATTTTTAGAACAAATGGACGAAATCAAAATTTTAACTCGTGTTTTTTCATGCCTCAGACAAAATTTGGACGTGACGTCGAATTTGGGCTGTCGCAATACAACCCCTAGCACGTATAAAACATTATGGGTCGTTTGGGTTTGTCTAGTTTTAGAACAAATGGTCGAAATCGACATTTTAACTCGTATTTGTTGATGCGTCGGACAAAATTTGAAAGTGGCGTCGATTTTGGGATGACGCAATACAACGACTACCACGTATAAAACATTATGGGTCCTTTAGGTTTTTTTATTTTTAGAACAAATGGACGAAATAAACATTTTAAGTCGTGTTTTTTCATGCCTCAGACAAAATTTGGACGTGACGTCGAATTTGGGCTGTCGCAATACAACCCCTAGCACGTATAAAACATTATGGGTCGTTTGGGTTTTTCTAGTTTTAGAACAAATGGTCGAAATCGACATTTTAACTCGTGTTTGTTGATGCGTCGGACAAAATTTGAAAGTGGCGTCGATTTTGGGATGACGCAATACAACGACTACCACGTATAAAACATTATGGGTCCTTTAGGTTTTTTTATTTTTAGAACAAATGGACGAAATCAACATTTTAACTCGTGTTTTTTCATGCCTCGGACAAAATTTGGACGTGACGTCTAATTTGGGATGACGCAATACAACCCCTGGCACTTATAAAACATTATGGGTCGTTTGGGTTTTTCTAGTTTTAGAACAAATGGTCGAAATCGACATTTTAACTCGTGTTTGTTCATGCGTCGGACAAAATTTGAAAGTGACGTCGAATTTGGGAAGACACAATACAAAGACTAGCACGTATAAAACATTATGGGTCCTTTAGGTTTTTCTATTTTTAGAACAAACGGTCGAAATCCACATTTTAACTCGTGTTTTTTCATGCGTAGGAAAACATTTGAAAGTGGCGTCGATTTTGGGATGACCCAATACAACGACTAGCACATATAAAACATTATGGGTCGTTTAGGTTTTTCTATTTTTAGAACAAATGGACGAAATCAAAATTTTAACTCGTGTTTTTTCATGCCTCAGACAAAATTTGGACGTGACGTCGAATTTGGGCTGTCGCAATACAACCCCTAGCACGTATAAAACATTATGGGTCGTTTGGGTTTGTCTAGTTTTAGAACAAATGGTCGAAATCGACATTTTAACTCGTATTTGTTGATGCGTCGGACAAAATTTGAAAGTGGCGTCGATTTTGGGATGACGCAATACAACGACTACCACGTATAAAACATTATGGGTCCTTTAGGTTTTTTTATTTTTAGAACAAATGGACGAAATAAACATTTTAAGTCGTGTTTTTTCATGCCTCAGACAAAATTTGGACGTGACGTCGAATTTGGGCTGTCGCAATACAACCCCTAGCACGTATAAAACATTATGGGTCGTTTGGGTTTTTCTAGTTTTAGAACAAATGGTCGAAATCGACATTTTAACTCGTGTTTGTTGATGCGTCGGACAAAATTTGAAAGTGGCGTCGATTTTGGGATGACGCAATACAACGACTACCACGTATAAAACATTATGGGTCCTTTAGGTTTTTTTATTTTTAGAACAAATGGACGAAATCAACATTTTAACTCGTGTTTTTTCATGCCTCGGACAAAATTTGGACGTGACGTCTAATTTGGGATGACGCAATACAACCCCTGGCACTTATAAAACATTATGGGTCGTTTGGGTTTTTCTAGTTTTAGAACAAATGGTCGAAATCGACATTTTAACTCGTGTTTGTTCATGCGTCGGACAAAATTTGAAAGTGACGTCGAATTTGGGAAGACACAATACAAAGACTAGCACGTATAAAACATTATGGGTCCTTTAGGTTTTTCTATTTTTAGAACAAACGGTCGAAATCCACATTTTAACTCGTGTTTTTTCATGCGTAGGAAAACATTTGAAAGTGGCGTCGATTTTGGGATGACCCAATACAACGACTAGCACATATAAAACATTATGGGTCGTTTAGGTTTTTCTATTTTTAGAACAAATGGACGAAATCAAAATTTTAACTCGTGTTTTTTCATGCCTCAGACAAAATTTGGACGTGACGTCGAATTTGGGCTGTCGCAATACAACCCCTAGCACGTATAAAACATTATGGGTCGTTTGGGTTTGTCTAGTTTTAGAACAAATGGTCGAAATCGACATTTTAACTCGTATTTGTTGATGCGTCGGACAAAATTTGAAAGTGGCGTCGATTTTGGGATGACGCAATACAACGACTACCACGTATAAAACATTATGGGTCCTTTAGGTTTTTTTATTTTTAGAACAAATGGACGAAATCAACATTTTAACTCGTGTTTTTTCATGCCTCGGACAAAATTTGGACGTGACGTCTAATTTGGGATGACGCAATACAACCCCTGGCACTTATAAAACATTATGGGTCGTTTGGGTTTTTCTAGTTTTAGAACAAATGGTCGAAATCGACATTTTAACTCGTGTTTGTTCATGCGTCGGACAAAATTTGAAAGTGACATCGAATTTGGGAAGACACAATACAAAGACTAGCACGTATAAAACATTATGGGTCCTTTAGGTTTTTCTATTTTTAGAACAAACGGTCGAAATCCACATTTTAACTCGTGTTTTTTCATGCGTAGGAAAACATTTGAAAGTGGCGTCGATTTTGGGATGACCCAATACAACGACTAGCACATATAAAACATTATGGGTCGTTTAGGTTTTTCTATTTTTAGAACAAATGGACGAAATCAAAATTTTAACTCGTGTTTTTTCATGCCTCAGACAAAATTTGGACGTGACGTCGAATTTGGGCTGTCGCAATACAACCCCTAGCACGTATAAAACATTATGGGTCGTTTGGGTTTGTCTAGTTTTAGAACAAATGGTCGAAATCGACATTTTAACTCGTATTTGTTGATGCGTCGGACAAAATTTGAAAGTGGCGTCGATTTTGGGATGACGCAATACAACGACTACCACGTATAAAACATTATGGGTCCTTTAGGTTTTTTTATTTTTAGAACAAATGGACGAAATAAACATTTTAAGTCGTGTTTTTTCATGCCTCAGACAAAATTTGGACGTGACGTCGAATTTGGGCTGTCGCAATACAACCCCTAGCACGTATAAAACATTATGGGTCGTTTGGGTTTTTCTAGTTTTAGAACAAATGGTCGAAATCGACATTTTAACTCGTGTTTGTTGATGCGTCGGACAAAATTTGAAAGTGGCGTCGATTTTGGGATGACGCAATACAACGACTACCACGTATAAAACATTATGGGTCCTTTAGGTTTTTTTATTTTTAGAACAAATGGACGAAATCAACATTTTAACTCGTGTTTTTTCATGCCTCGGACAAAATTTGGACGTGACGTCTAATTTGGGATGACGCAATACAACCCCTGGCTCTTATAAAACATTATGGGTCGTTTGGGTTTTTCTAGTTTTAGAACAAATGGTCGAAATCGACATTTTAACTCGTGTTTGTTCATGCGTCGGACAAAATTTGAAAGTGACGTCGAATTTGGGAAGACACAATACAAAGACTAGCACGTATAAAACATTATGGGTCCTTTAGGTTTTTCTATTTTTAGAACAAACGGTCGAAATCCACATTTTAACTCGTGTTTTTTCATGCGTAGGAAAACATTTGAAAGTGGCGTCGATTTTGGGATGACCCAATACAACGACTAGCACATATAAAACATTATGGGTCGTTTAGGTTTTTCTATTTTTAGAACAAATGGACGAAATCAAAATTTTAACTCGTGTTTTTTCATGCCTCAGACAAAATTTGGACGTGACGTCGAATTTGGGCTGTCGCAATACAACCCCTAGCACGTATAAAACATTATGGGTCGTTTGGGTTTGTCTAGTTTTAGAACAAATGGTCGAAATCGACATTTTAACTCGTATTTGTTGATGCGTCGGACAAAATTTGAAAGTGGCGTCGATTTTGGGATGACGCAATACAACGACTACCACGTATAAAACATTATGGGTCCTTTAGGTTTTTTTATTTTTAGAACAAATGGACGAAATCAACATTTTAACTCGTGTTTTTTCATGCCTCGGACAAAATTTGGACGTGACGTCGAATTTGGGCTGTCGCAATACAACCCCTGGCACTTATAAAACATTATGGGTCGTTTGGGTTTTTCTAGTTTTAGAACAAATGGTCGAAATCGACATTTTAACTCGTGTTTGTTGATGCGTCGGACAAAATTTGAAAGTGGCGTCGATTTTGGGATGACGCAATACAACGACTACCACGTATAAAACATTATGGGTCCTTTAGGTTTTTTTATTTTTAGAACAAATGGACGAAATCAACATTTTAACTCGTGTTTTTTCATGCCTCGGACAAAATTTGGACGTGACGTCTAATTTGGGATGACGCAATACAACCCCTGGCACTTATAAAACATTATGGGTCGTTTGGGTTTTTCTAGTTTTAGAACAAATGGTCGAAATCGACATTTTAACTCGTGTTTGTTCATGCGTCGGACAAAATTTGAAAGTGACGTCGAATTTGGGAAGACACAATACAAAGACTAGCACGTATAAAACATTATGGGTCCTTTAGGTTTTTCTATTTTTAGAACAAACGGTCGAAATCCACATTTTAACTCGTGTTTTTTCATGCGTAGGAAAACATTTGAAAGTGGCGTCGATTTTGGGATGACCCAATACAACGACTAGCACCTATAAAACATTATGGGTCGTTTAGGTTTTTCTATTTTTAGAACAAATGGACGAAATCAAAATTTTAACTCGTGTTTTTTCATGCCTCAGACAAAATTTGGACGTGACGTCGAATTTGGGCTGTCGCAATACAACCCCTAGCACGTATAAAACATTATGGGTCGTTTGGGTTTGTCTAGTTTTAGAACAAATGGTCGAAATCGACATTTTAACTCGTATTTGTTGATGCGTCGGACAAAATTTGAAAGTGGCGTCGATTTTGGGATGACGCAATACAACGACTACCACGTATAAAACATTATGGGTCCTTTAGGTTTTTTTATTTTTAGAACAAATGGACGAAATAAACATTTTAAGTCGTGTTTTTTCATGCCTCAGACAAAATTTGGACGTGACGTCGAATTTGGGCTGTCGCAATACAACCCCTAGCACGTATAAAACATTATGGGTCGTTTGGGTTTTTCTAGTTTTAGAACAAATGGTCGAAATCGACATTTTAACTCGTGTTTGTTGATGCGTCGGACAAAATTTGAAAGTGGCGTCGATTTTGGGATGACGCAATACAACGACTACCACGTATAAAACATTATGGGTCCTTTAGGTTTTTTTATTTTTAGAACAAATGGACGAAATCAACATTTTAACTCGTGTTTTTTCATGCCTCGGACAAAATTTGGACGTGACGTCTAATTTGGGATGACGCAATACAACCCCTGGCACTTATAAAACATTATGGGTCGTTTGGGTTTTTCTAGTTTTAGAACAAATGGTCGAAATCGACATTTTAACTCGTGTTTGTTCATGCGTCGGACAAAATTTGAAAGTGACGTCGAATTTGGGAAGACACAATACAAAGACTAGCACGTATAAAACATTATGGGTCCTTTAGGTTTTTCTATTTTTAGAACAAACGGTCGAAATCCACATTTTAACTCGTGTTTTTTCATGCGTAGGAAAACATTTGAAAGTGGCGTCGATTTTGGGATGACCCAATACAACGACTAGCACATATAAAACATTATGGGTCGTTTAGGTTTTTCTATTTTTAGAACAAATGGACGAAATCAAAATTTTAACTCGTGTTTTTTCATGCCTCAGACAAAATTTGGACGTGACGTCGAATTTGGGCTGTCGCAATACAACCCCTAGCACGTATAAAACATTATGGGTCGTTTGGGTTTGTCTAGTTTTAGAACAAATGGTCGAAATCGACATTTTAACTCGTATTTGTTGATGCGTCGGACAAAATTTGAAAGTGGCGTCGATTTTGGGATGACGCAATACAACGACTACCACGTATAAAACATTATGGGTCCTTTAGGTTTTTTTATTTTTAGAACAAATGGACGAAATAAACATTTTAAGTCGTGTTTTTTCATGCCTCAGACAAAATTTGGACGTGACGTCGAATTTGGGCTGTCGCAATACAACCCCTAGCACGTATAAAACATTATGGGTCGTTTGGGTTTTTCTAGTTTTAGAACAAATGGTCGAAATCGACATTTTAACTCGTGTTTGTTGATGCGTCGGACAAAATTTGAAAGTGGCGTCGATTTTGGGATGACGCAATACAACGACTACCACGTATAAAACATTATGGGTCCTTTAGGTTTTTTTATTTTTAGAACAAATGGACGAAATCAACATTTTAACTCGTGTTTTTTCATGCCTCGGACAAAATTTGGACGTGACGTCTAATTTGGGATGACGCAATACAACCCCTGGCACTTATAAAACATTATGGGTCGTTTGGGTTTTTCTAGTTTTAGAACAAATGGTCGAAATCGACATTTTAACTCGTGTTTGTTCATGCGTCGGACAAAATTTGAAAGTGACGTCGAATTTGGGAAGACACAATACAAAGACTAGCACGTATAAAACATTATGGGTCCTTTAGGTTTTTCTATTTTTAGAACAAACGGTCGAAATCCACATTTTAACTCGTGTTTTTTCATGCGTAGGAAAACATTTGAAAGTGGCGTCGATTTTGGGATGACCCAATACAACGACTAGCACATATAAAACATTATGGGTCGTTTAGGTTTTTCTATTTTTAGAACAAATGGACGAAATCAAAATTTTAACTCGTGTTTTTTCATGCCTCAGACAAAATTTGGACGTGACGTCGAATTTGGGCTGTCGCAATACAACCCCTAGCACGTATAAAACATTATGGGTCGTTTGGGTTTGTCTAGTTTTAGAACAAATGGTCGAAATCGACATTTTAACTCGTATTTGTTGATGCGTCGGACAAAATTTGAAAGTGGCGTCGATTTTGGGATGACGCAATACAACGACTACCACGTATAAAACATTATGGGTCCTTTAGGTTTTTTTATTTTTAGAACAAATGGACGAAATCAACATTTTAACTCGTGTTTTTTCATGCCTCGGACAAAATTTGGACGTGACGTCTAATTTGGGATGACGCAATACAACCCCTGGCACTTATAAAACATTATGGGTCGTTTGGGTTTTTCTAGTTTTAGAACAAATGGTCGAAATCGACATTTTAACTCGTGTTTGTTCATGCGTCGGACAAAATTTGAAAGTGACATCGAATTTGGGAAGACACAATACAAAGACTAGCACGTATAAAACATTATGGGTCCTTTAGGTTTTTCTATTTTTAGAACAAACGGTCGAAATCCACATTTTAACTCGTGTTTTTTCATGCGTAGGAAAACATTTGAAAGTGGCGTCGATTTTGGGATGACCCAATACAACGACTAGCACATATAAAACATTATGGGTCGTTTAGGTTTTTCTATTTTTAGAACAAATGGACGAAATCAAAATTTTAACTCGTGTTTTTTCATGCCTCAGACAAAATTTGGACGTGACGTCGAATTTGGGCTGTCGCAATACAACCCCTAGCACGTATAAAACATTATGGGTCGTTTGGGTTTGTCTAGTTTTAGAACAAATGGTCGAAATCGACATTTTAACTCGTATTTGTTGATGCGTCGGACAAAATTTGAAAGTGGCGTCGATTTTGGGATGACGCAATACAACGACTACCACGTATAAAACATTATGGGTCCTTTAGGTTTTTTTATTTTTAGAACAAATGGACGAAATAAACATTTTAAGTCGTGTTTTTTCATGCCTCAGACAAAATTTGGACGTGACGTCGAATTTGGGCTGTCGCAATACAACCCCTAGCACGTATAAAACATTATGGGTCGTTTGGGTTTTTCTAGTTTTAGAACAAATGGTCGAAATCGACATTTTAACTCGTGTTTGTTGATGCGTCGGACAAAATTTGAAAGTGGCGTCGATTTTGGGATGACGCAATACAACGACTACCACGTATAAAACATTATGGGTCCTTTAGGTTTTTTTATTTTTAGAACAAATGGACGAAATCAACATTTTAACTCGTGTTTTTTCATGCCTCGGACAAAATTTGGACGTGACGTCTAATTTGGGATGACGCAATACAACCCCTGGCACTTATAAAACATTATGGGTCGTTTGGGTTTTTCTAGTTTTAGAACAAATGGTCGAAATCGACATTTTAACTCGTGTTTGTTCATGCGTCGGACAAAATTTGAAAGTGACGTCGAATTTGGGAAGACACAATACAAAGACTAGCACGTATAAAACATTATGGGTCCTTTAGGTTTTTCTATTTTTAGAACAAACGGTCGAAATCCACATTTTAACTCGTGTTTTTTCATGCGTAGGAAAACATTTGAAAGTGGCGTCGATTTTGGGATGACCCAATACAACGACTAGCACATATAAAACATTATGGGTCGTTTAGGTTTTTCTATTTTTAGAACAAATGGACGAAATCAAAATTTTAACTCGTGTTTTTTCATGCCTCAGACAAAATTTGGACGTGACGTCGAATTTGGGCTGTCGCAATACAACCCCTAGCACGTATAAAACATTATGGGTCGTTTGGGTTTGTCTAGTTTTAGAACAAATGGTCGAAATCGACATTTTAACTCGTATTTGTTGATGCGTCGGACAAAATTTGAAAGTGGCGTCGATTTTGGGATGACGCAATACAACGACTACCACGTATAAAACATTATGGGTCCTTTAGGTTTTTTTATTTTTAGAACAAATGGACGAAATCAACATTTTAACTCGTGTTTTTTCATGCCTCGGACAAAATTTGGACGTGACGTCGAATTTGGGCTGTCGCAATACAACCCCTGGCACTTATAAAACATTATGGGTCGTTTGGGTTTTTCTAGTTTTAGAACAAATGGTCGAAATCGACATTTTAACTCGTGTTTGTTGATGCGTCGGACAAAATTTGAAAGTGGCGTCGATTTTGGGATGACGCAATACAACGACTACCACGTATAAAACATTATGGGTCCTTTAGGTTTTTTTATTTTTAGAACAAATGGACGAAATCAACATTTTAACTCGTGTTTTTTCATGCCTCGGACAAAATTTGGACGTGACGTCTAATTTGGGATGACGCAATACAACCCCTGGCACTTATAAAACATTATGGGTCGTTTGGGTTTTTCTAGTTTTAGAACAAATGGTCGAAATCGACATTTTAACTCGTGTTTGTTCATGCGTCGGACAAAATTTGAAAGTGACGTCGAATTTGGGAAGACACAATACAAAGACTAGCACGTATAAAACATTATGGGTCCTTTAGGTTTTTCTATTTTTAGAACAAACGGTCGAAATCCACATTTTAACTCGTGTTTTTTCATGCGTAGGAAAACATTTGAAAGTGGCGTCGATTTTGGGATGACCCAATACAACGACTAGCACATATAAAACATTATGGGTCGTTTAGGTTTTTCTATTTTTAGAACAAATGGACGAAATCAAAATTTTAACTCGTGTTTTTTCATGCCTCAGACAAAATTTGGACGTGACGTCGAATTTGGGCTGTCGCAATACAACCCCTAGCACGTATAAAACATTATGGGTCGTTTGGGTTTGTCTAGTTTTAGAACAAATGGTCGAAATCGACATTTTAACTCGTATTTGTTGATGCGTCGGACAAAATTTGAAAGTGGCGTCGATTTTGGGATGACGCAATACAACGACTACCACGTATAAAACATTATGGGTCCTTTAGGTTTTTTTATTTTTAGAACAAATGGACGAAATAAACATTTTAAGTCGTGTTTTTTCATGCCTCAGACAAAATTTGGACGTGACGTCGAATTTGGGCTGTCGCAATACAACCCCTAGCACGTATAAAACATTATGGGTCGTTTGGGTTTTTCTAGTTTTAGAACAAATGGTCGAAATCGACATTTTAACTCGTGTTTGTTGATGCGTCGGACAAAATTTGAAAGTGGCGTCGATTTTGGGATGACGCAATACAACGACTACCACGTATAAAACATTATGGGTCCTTTAGGTTTTTTTATTTTTAGAACAAATGGACGAAATCAACATTTTAACTCGTGTTTTTTCATGCCTCGGACAAAATTTGGACGTGACGTCTAATTTGGGATGACGCAATACAACCCCTGGCACTTATAAAACATTATGGGTCGTTTGGGTTTTTCTAGTTTTAGAACAAATGGTCGAAATCGACATTTTAACTCGTGTTTGTTCATGCGTCGGACAAAATTTGAAAGTGACGTCGAATTTGGGAAGACACAATACAAAGACTAGCACGTATAAAACATTATGGGTCCTTTAGGTTTTTCTATTTTTAGAACAAACGGTCGAAATCCACATTTTAACTCGTGTTTTTTCATGCGTAGGAAAACATTTGAAAGTGGCGTCGATTTTGGGATGACCCAATACAACGACTAGCACATATAAAACATTATGGGTCGTTTAGGTTTTTCTATTTTTAGAACAAATGGACGAAATCAAAATTTTAACTCGTGTTTTTTCATGCCTCAGACAAAATTTGGACGTGACGTCGAATTTGGGCTGTCGCAATACAACCCCTAGCACGTATAAAACATTATGGGTCGTTTGGGTTTGTCTAGTTTTAGAACAAATGGTCGAAATCGACATTTTAACTCGTATTTGTTGATGCGTCGGACAAAATTTGAAAGTGGCGTCGATTTTGGGATGACGCAATACAACGACTACCACGTATAAAACATTATGGGTCCTTTAGGTTTTTTTATTTTTAGAACAAATGGACGAAATAAACATTTTAAGTCGTGTTTTTTCATGCCTCAGACAAAATTTGGACGTGACGTCGAATTTGGGCTGTCGCAATACAACCCCTAGCACGTATAAAACATTATGGGTCGTTTGGGTTTTTCTAGTTTTAGAACAAATGGTCGAAATCGACATTTTAACTCGTGTTTGTTGATGCGTCGGACAAAATTTGAAAGTGGCGTCGATTTTGGGATGACGCAATACAACGACTACCACGTATAAAACATTATGGGTCCTTTAGGTTTTTTTATTTTTAGAACAAATGGACGAAATCAACATTTTAACTCGTGTTTTTTCATGCCTCGGACAAAATTTGGACGTGACGTCTAATTTGGGATGACGCAATACAACCCCTGGCACTTATAAAACATTATGGGTCGTTTGGGTTTTTCTAGTTTTAGAACAAATGGTCGAAATCGACATTTTAACTCGTGTTTGTTCATGCGTCGGACAAAATTTGAAAGTGACGTCGAATTTGGGAAGACACAATACAAAGACTAGCACGTATAAAACATTATGGGTCCTTTAGGTTTTTCTATTTTTAGAACAAACGGTCGAAATCCACATTTTAACTCGTGTTTTTTCATGCGTAGGAAAACATTTGAAAGTGGCGTCGATTTTGGGATGACCCAATACAACGACTAGCACATATAAAACATTATGGGTCGTTTAGGTTTTTCTATTTTTAGAACAAATGGACGAAATCAAAATTTTAACTCGTGTTTTTTCATGCCTCAGAAAAATTTGGACGTGACGTCGAATTTGGGCTGTCGCAATACAACCCCTAGCACGTATAAAACATTATGGGTCGTTTGGGTTTGTCTAGTTTTAGAACAAATGGTCGAAATCGACATTTTAACTCGTATTTGTTGATGCGTCGGACAAAATTTGAAAGTGGCGTCGATTTTGGGATGACGCAATACAACGACTACCACGTATAAAACATTATGGGTCCTTTAGGTTTTTTTATTTTTAGAACAAATGGACGAAATCAACATTTTAACTCGTGTTTTTTCATGCCTCGGACAAAATTTGGACGTGACGTCGAATTTGGGCTGTCGCAATACAACCCCTGGCACTTATAAAACATTATGGGTCGTTTGGGTTTTTCTAGTTTTAGAACAAATGGTCGAAATCGACATTTTAACTCGTGTTTGTTGATGCGTCGGACAAAATTTGAAAGTGGCGTCGATTTTGGGATGACGCAATACAACGACTACCACGTATAAAACATTATGGGTCCTTTAGGTTTTTTTATTTTTAGAACAAATGGACGAAATCAACATTTTAACTCGTGTTTTTTCATGCCTCGGACAAAATTTGGACGTGACGTCTAATTTGGGATGACGCAATACAACCCCTGGCACTTATAAAACATTATGGGTCGTTTGGGTTTTTCTAGTTTTAGAACAAATGGTCGAAATCGACATTTTAACTCGTGTTTGTTCATGCGTCGGACAAAATTTGAAAGTGACGTCGAATTTGGGAAGACACAATACAAAGACTAGCACGTATAAAACATTATGGGTCCTTTAGGTTTTTCTATTTTTAGAACAAACGGTCGAAATCCACATTTTAACTCGTGTTTTTTCATGCGTAGGAAAACATTTGAAAGTGGCGTCGATTTTGGGATGACCCAATACAACGACTAGCACATATAAAACATTATGGGTCGTTTAGGTTTTTCTATTTTTAGAACAAATGGACGAAATCAAAATTTTAACTCGTGTTTTTTCATGCCTCAGACAAAATTTGGACGTGACGTCGAATTTGGGCTGTCGCAATACAACCCCTAGCACGTATAAAACATTATGGGTCGTTTGGGTTTGTCTAGTTTTAGAACAAATGGTCGAAATCGACATTTTAACTCGTATTTGTTGATGCGTCGGACAAAATTTGAAAGTGGCGTCGATTTTGGGATGACGCAATACAACGACTACCACGTATAAAACATTATGGGTCCTTTAGGTTTTTTTATTTTTAGAACAAATGGACGAAATAAACATTTTAAGTCGTGTTTTTTCATGCCTCAGACAAAATTTGGACGTGACGTCGAATTTGGGCTGTCGCAATACAACCCCTAGCACGTATAAAACATTATGGGTCGTTTGGGTTTTTCTAGTTTTAGAACAAATGGTCGAAATCGACATTTTAACTCGTGTTTGTTGATGCGTCGGACAAAATTTGAAAGTGGCGTCGATTTTGGGATGACGCAATACAACGACTACCACGTATAAAACATTATGGGTCCTTTAGGTTTTTTTATTTTTAGAACAAATGGACGAAATCAACATTTTAACTCGTGTTTTTTCATGCCTCGGACAAAATTTGGACGTGACGTCTAATTTGGGATGACGCAATACAACCCCTGGCACTTATAAAACATTATGGGTCGTTTGGGTTTTTCTAGTTTTAGAACAAATGGTCGAAATCGACATTTTAACTCGTGTTTGTTCATGCGTCGGACAAAATTTGAAAGTGACGTCGAATTTGGGAAGACACAATACAAAGACTAGCACGTATAAAACATTATGGGTCCTTTAGGTTTTTCTATTTTTAGAACAAATGGTCGAAATCCACATTTTAACTCGTGTTTTTTCATGCGTCGGAAAACATTTGAAAGTGGCGTCGATTTTGGGATGACGCAATACAACGACTACCACGTATAAAACATTATGGGTCCTTTAGGTTTTTTTATTTTTAGAACAAATGGACGAAATAAACATTTTAAGTCGTGTTTTTTCATGCCTCAGACAAAATTTGGACGTGACGTCGAATTTGGGCTGTCGCAATACAACCCCTAGCACGTATAAAACATTATGGGTCGTTTGGGTTTTTCTAGTTTTAGAACAAATGGTCGAAATCGACATTTTAACTCGTGTTTGTTGATGCGTCGGACAAAATTTGAAAGTGGCGTCGATTTTGGGATGACGCAATACAACGACTACCACGTATAAAACATTATGGGTCCTTTAGGTTTTTTTATTTTTAGAACAAATGGACGAAATCAACATTTTAACTCGTGTTTTTTCATGCCTCGGACAAAATTTGGACGTGACGTCTAATTTGGGATGACGCAATACAACCCCTGGCACTTATAAAACATTATGGGTCGTTTGGGTTTTTCTAGTTTTAGAACAAATGGTCGAAATCGACATTTTAACTCGTGTTTGTTCATGCGTCGGACAAAATTTGAAAGTGACGTCGAATTTGGGAAGACACAATACAAAGACTAGCACGTATAAAACATTATGGGTCCTTTAGGTTTTTCTATTTTTAGAACAAATGGTCGAAATCCACATTTTAACTCGTGTTTTTTAATGCGTCGGAAAACATTTGAAAGTGGCGTCGATTTTGGGATGACCCAATACAAAGACTAGCACGTATAAAACACTATGGGTCCTTAAGGTTATTCTATTTTTAGAACAAACGGTCGAAATCCACATTTTAACTCGTGTTTTTTCATGCGTAGGAAAACATTTGAAAGTGGCGTCGATTTTGGGATGACCCAATACAACGACTAGCACATATAAAACATTATGGGTCGTTTAGGTTTTTCTATTTTTAGAACAAATGGACGAAATCAAAATTTTAACTCGTGTTTTTTCATGCCTCAGACAAAATTTGGACGTGACGTCGAATTTGGGCTGTCGCAATACAACCCCTAGCACGTATAAAACATTATGGGTCGTTTGGGTTTGTCTAGTTTTAGAACAAATGGTCGAAATCGACATTTTAACTCGTATTTGTTGATGCGTCGGACAAAATTTGAAAGTGGCGTCGATTTTGGGATGACGCAATACAACGACTACCACGTATAAAACATTATGGGTCCTTTAGGTTTTTTTATTTTTAGAACAAATGGACGAAATCAACATTTTAACTCGTGTTTTTTCATGCCTCGGACAAAATTTGGACGTGACGTCTAATTTGGGATGACGCAATACAACCCCTGGCACTTATAAAACATTATGGGTCGTTTGGGTTTTTCTAGTTTTAGAACAAATGGTCGAAATCGACATTTTAACTCGTGTTTGTTCATGCGTCGGACAAAATTTGAAAGTGACATCGAATTTGGGAAGACACAATACAAAGACTAGCACGTATAAAACATTATGGGTCCTTTAGGTTTTTCTATTTTTAGAACAAACGGTCGAAATCCACATTTTAACTCGTGTTTTTTCATGCGTAGGAAAACATTTGAAAGTGGCGTCGATTTTGGGATGACCCAATACAACGACTAGCACATATAAAACATTATGGGTCGTTTAGGTTTTTCTATTTTTAGAACAAATGGACGAAATCAAAATTTTAACTCGTGTTTTTTCATGCCTCAGACAAAATTTGGACGTGACGTCGAATTTGGGCTGTCGCAATACAACCCCTAGCACGTATAAAACATTATGGGTCGTTTGGGTTTGTCTAGTTTTAGAACAAATGGTCGAAATCGACATTTTAACTCGTATTTGTTGATGCGTCGGACAAAATTTGAAAGTGGCGTCGATTTTGGGATGACGCAATACAACGACTACCACGTATAAAACATTATGGGTCCTTTAGGTTTTTTTATTTTTAGAACAAATGGACGAAATAAACATTTTAAGTCGTGTTTTTTCATGCCTCGGACAAAATTTGGACGTGACGTCGAATTTGGGCTGTCGCAATACAACCCCTAGCACGTATAAAACATTATGGGTCGTTTGGGTTTTTCTAGTTTTAGAACAAATGGTCGAAATCGACATTTTAACTCGTGTTTGTTGATGCGTCGGACAAAATTTGAAAGTGGCGTCGATTTTGGGATGACGCAATACAACGACTACCACGTATAAAACATTATGGGTCCTTTAGGTTTTTTTATTTTTAGAACAAATGGACGAAATCAACATTTTAACTCGTGTTTTTTCATGCCTCGGACAAAATTTGGACGTGACGTCTAATTTGGGATGACGCAATACAACCCCTGGCACTTATAAAACATTATGGGTCGTTTGGGTTTTTCTAGTTTTAGAACAAATGGTCGAAATCGACATTTTAACTCGTGTTTGTTCATGCGTCGGACAAAATTTGAAAGTGACGTCGAATTTGGGAAGACACAATACAAAGACTAGCACGTATAAAACATTATGGGTCCTTTAGGTTTTTCTATTTTTAGAACAAACGGTCGAAATCCACATTTTAACTCGTGTTTTTTCATGCGTAGGAAAACATTTGAAAGTGGCGTCGATTTTGGGATGACCCAATACAACGACTAGCACATATAAAACATTATGGGTCGGTTAGGTTTTTCTATTTTTAGAACAAATGGACGAAATCAAAATTTTAACTCGTGTTTTTTCATGCCTCAGACAAAATTTGGACGTGACGTCGAATTTGGGCTGTCGCAATACAACCCCTAGCACGTATAAAACATTATGGGTCGTTTGGGTTTGTCTAGTTTTAGAACAAATGGTCGAAATCGACATTTTAACTCGTATTTGTTGATGCGTCGGACAAAATTTGAAAGTGGCGTCGATTTTGGGATGACGCAATACAACGACTACCACGTATAAAACATTATGGGTCCTTTAGGTTTTTTTATTTTTAGAACAAATGGACGAAATAAACATTTTAAGTCGTGTTTTTTCATGCCTCAGACAAAATTTGGACGGGACGTCGAATTTGGGCTGTCGCAATACAACCCCTAGCACGTATAAAACATTATGGGTCGTTTGGGTTTTTCTAGTTTTAGAACAAATGGTCGAAATCGACATTTTAACTCGTGTTTATTGATGCGTCGGACAAAATTTGAAAGTGGCGTCGATTTTGGGATGACGCAATACAACGACTACCACGTATAAAACATTATGGGTCCTTTAGGTTTTTTTATTTTTAGAACAAATGGACGAAATCAACATTTTAACTCGTGTTTTTTCATGCCTCGGACAAAATTTGGACGTGACGTCTAATTTGGGATGACGCAATACAACCCCTGGCACTTATAAAACATTATGGGTCGTTTGGGTTTTTCTAGTTTTAGAACAAATGGTCGAAATCGACATTTTAACTCGTGTTTGTTCATGCGTCGGACAAAATTTGAAAGTGACGTCGAATTTGGGAAGACACAATACAAAGACTAGCACGTATAAAACATTATGGGTCCTTTAGGTTTTTCTATTTTTAGAACAAATGGTCGAAATCCACATTTTAACTCGTGTTTTTTCATGCGTAGGAAAACATTTGAAAGTGCCGTCGATTTTGGGATGACCCAATACAACGACTAGCACATATAAAACATTATGGGTCGGTTAGGTTTTTCTATTTTTAGAACAAATGGACGAAATCAAAATTTTAACTCGTGTTTTTTCATGCCTCAGACAAAATTTGGACGTGACGTCGAATTTGGGCTGTCGCAATACAACCCCTAGCACGTATAAAACATTATGGGTCGTTTGGGTTTGTCTAGTTTTAGAACAAATGGTCGAAATCGACATTTTAACTCGTATTTGTTGATGCGTCGGACAAAATTTGAAAGTGGCGTCGATTTTGGGATGACGCAATACAACGACTACCACGTATAAAACATTATGGGTCCTTTAGGTTTTTTTATTTTTAGAACAAATGGACGAAATAAACATTTTAAGTCGTGTTTTTTCATGCCTCAGACAAAATTTGGACGGGACGTCGAATTTGGGCTGTCGCAATACAACCCCTAGCACGTATAAAACATTATGGGTCGTTTGGGTTTTTCTAGTTTTAGAACAAATGGTCGAAATCGACATTTTAACTCGTGTTTATTGATGCGTCGGACAAAATTTGAAAGTGGCGTCGATTTTGGGATGACGCAATACAACGACTACCACGTATAAAACATTATGGGTCCTTTAGGTTTTTTTATTTTTAGAACAAATGGACGAAATCAACATTTTAACTCGTGTTTTTTCATGCCTCGGACAAAATTTGGACGTGACGTCTAATTTGGGATGACGCAATACAACCCCTGGCACTTATAAAACATTATGGGTCGTTTGGGTTTTTCTAGTTTTAGAACAAATGGTCGAAATCGACATTTTAACTCGTGTTTGTTCATGCGTCGGACAAAATTTGAAAGTGACGTCGAATTTGGGAAGACACAATACAAAGACTAGCACGTATAAAACATTATGGGTCCTTTAGGTTTTTCTATTTTTAGAACAAATGGTCGAAATCCACATTTTAACTCGTGTTTTTTCATGCGTAGGAAAACATTTGAAAGTGGCGTCGATTTTGGGATGACCCAATACAAAGACTAGCACGTATAAAACACTATGGGTCCTTAAGGTTATTCTATTTTTAGAACAAATTGTCGAAATCCACATTTTAACTCGTGTTTTTTCATGCGTAAGAAAACATTTGAAAGTGGCGTCGACGCAATACAACGACTAGCACGTATAAAACATTATGGGTCCTTTAGGTTTTTATATTTTTAGAACAAATGTACGAAATCTACATTTTAACTCGTGTTTGTTCATGCGTCGGACAAAATTTGAAAGTGACGTCGATTTTTGGATGACGCAATACAACGACTACCACATATAAAACATTATGGGTCCTTTAGGTTTTTCTATTTTTAGAACAAATTGACGATCGACATTTTACTCGTGTTTGTTCATGCCTCGGACAAAATTTGGACGTGACGTCTAATTTGGGCTGACGCATTACAACCCCTAGCACGTATAAAACATTATGGGTCGTTTGGGTTTTTCTAGTTTTAGAACAAATGGTCGAAATCGACATTTTAACTCGTGTTTGTTCATGCGTCGGACAAAATTTGAAAGTGGCGTCGATTTTGGGATGACGCAATACAACGACTACCACGTATAAAACATTATGGGTCCTTTAGGTTTTTTTATTTTTAGAACAAATGGACGAAATCAACATTTTAACTCGTGTTTTTTCATGCGTCGGACAAAATTTGGACGTGACGTCGAATTTGGGATGACGCAATACAACCCCTAGCACGTATAAAACATTATGGGTCGTTTAGGTTTTTTTGGTTTTAGAACAAATGGTCGAAATCGACATTTTACTCGTGTTTCTTCATGCCTCGGACAAAATTTGAAAGTGACGTCGAATTTGGGAAGACACAATACAAAGACTAGCACGTATAAAACATTATGGGTCCTTTAAGTTTTTCTATTTTTAGAACAAATGGTCGAAATCCACATTTTAACTCGTGTTTTTTCATGCGTAGGAAAACATTTGAAAGTGGCGTCGATTTTGGGATAACGCAATACAACGACTAGCACGTATAAAACATTATGGGTCATTTAGGTTTTTCTATTTTTAGAACAAATGGACGAAATCAAAATTTTAACTCGTGTTTTTTCATGCCTCGGACAAAATTTGGACGTGACGTCGAATTTGGGATGACGCAATACAACCCCTAGCACGTATAAAAGATTATGGGTCGTTTGGGTTTTTCTAGTTTTAGAACAAATGGTCGAAATCGACATTTTAACTCGTGTTTCTTCATGCCTCGGACAAAATTTGAAAGTGACGTCGAATTTGGGAAGACACAATACAAAGACTAGCACGTATAAAACATTATGGGTCCTTTAGGTTTTTCTATTTTTAGAACAAATGGACGAAATCGACATTTTAACTCGTGTTTGTTCATGCGTCGGACAAAATTTGAAAGTGACGTCGAATTTGGGAAGACACAATACAAAGACTAGCACGTATAAAACATTATGGGTCCTTTAGGTTTTTCTATTTTTAGAACAAATGGTCGAAATCCACATTTTAACTCGTGTTTTTTCATGCGTCGGACAAAATTTGGACGTGACGTCGAATTTGGGATGACGCAATACAACCCCTAGCACGTATAAAACATTATGGGTCGTTTGGGTTTTTCTAGTTTTAGAACAAATGGTCGAAATCGACATTTTAACTCGTGTTTGTTGATGCGTGGGACAAAATTTCAAAGTGGCGTGGATTTTGGGATGACGCAATACCACGACTACCACGTATAAAACATTCTGGGTCGTTTGGGTTTTTCTATTTTTAGAACGAATTGACGAAATCGACATTTTACTCGTGTTTGTTCATGCCTCGGACAAAATTTGGACGTGACGTCTAATTTGGGATGACACAATACAACCCCTAGCACGTATAAAACATTATGGGTCGTTTGGGTTTTTCTAGTTTTAGAACAAATGGTAGAAATCGACATTTTAACTCGTGTTTGTTCATGCGTCGGACAAAATTTGAAAGTGACGTCGAATTTGGGAAGACACAATAGAAAGACTAGCACGTATAAAACATTATGGGTCCTTTAGGTTTTTCTATTTTTAGAACAAATTGACGAAATCGAAATTTTACTCGTGTTTGTTCATGCCTCGGACAAAATTTGGACGTGATGTCTAATTTGGGATGACCCAATACAACCCCTAGCACGTATAAAACATTATGGGTCGTTTGGGTTTTTCTAGTTTTAGAATAAATGGTAGAAATCGACATTTTAACTCATGTTTGTTCATGCGTCGGACAAAATTTGAAAGTGACATCGAATTTGAGAAGACAAAATACAAAGACTAGCACGTATAAAACATTATGGGTCCTTTAGGTTTTTCTATTTTTAGAACAAATGGTCGAAATCCACATTTTAACTCGTGTTTTTTCATGCGTAGGAAAACATTTGAAAGTGGAGTCGATTTTGGGATAACGCAATACAATGACTAGCACGTATAAAACATTATGGGTCGTTTTGGTTTTTCTATTTTTAGAACAAATGGACGAAATCAAAATTTTAACTCGTGTTTTTTCATGCGTCGGACAAAATTTGGACGTGACGTCGAATTTGGGATGACGCAATACAACCCCTAGCACGTATAAAACATTATGGGTCGTTTGGATTTTTCTAGTTTTAGAACAAATGGTCGAAATCGACATTTTAACTCGTGTTTGTTGATGCGTCTGACAAAATTTGAAAGTGGCTTCGATTTTGGGATGACGCAATACAACGACTACCACGTATAAATCATTATGGGTCGTTTAGGTTTTTTATTTTCTAGAACGAATTGACGAAATCGACATTTTACTCGTGTTTGTTCATGCCTCGGACAAAATTTGGACGTGACGTCTAATTTGGGATGACGCAATACAACCCCTAGCACGTATAAAACATTATGGGTCGTTTGGGTTTTTCTAGTTTTAGAACAAATGGACGAAATCAACATTTTAACTCGTGTTTTTTCATGCCTCGGACAAAATTTAGACGTGACGTCTAATTTGGGATGACGCAATACAACCCCTAGCACTTATAAAACATTATGGGTCGTTTGGGTTTTTCTAGTTTTAGAACAAATGGTCGAAATCGACATTTTAACTCGTGTTTGTTCATGCGTCGGACAAAATTTGAATGTGACGTCGAATTTGGGAAGACACAATACAAAGACTAGCACGTATAAAACATTATGGGTCCTTTAGGTTTTTCTATTTTTAGAACAAATGGTCGAAATCCACATTTTAACTCGTGTTTTTTCATGCGTAGGAAAACATTTGAAAGTGGCGTCGATTTTGGGATGACCCAATACAACGACCAACACGTATAAAACATTATGGGTCGTTTAGGTTTTTCTATTTTTAGAACAAATGGACGAAATCAAAATTTTAACTCCTGTTTTTTCATGCCTCAGACAAAATTTGGACGTGACGTCTCATTTGGGATGACGCAATAAAACCCCTAGCACGTATAAAACATTATGGGTCGTTTGGGTTTTTCTAGTTTTAGAACAAAAGGACGAAATCGACATTTTAACTCGTCTTTGTTGATGCGTCGGACAAAATTTGAAAGTGGCGTCGATTTTGGGATGACGCAATACAACGACTACCACGTATAAAACATTATGGGTCCTTTAGGTTTTTTTATTTTTAGAACAAATGGACGAAATCAAAATTTTAACTCGTGTTTTTTCATGCCTCAGACAAAATTTGGACGTGACTTCTAATTTGGGATGACGCAATACAACCCCTAGCACGTATAAAACATTATGGGTCGTTTGGGTTTTTCTAGTTTTAGAACAAATGGTCGAAATCGACATTTTAACTCGTGTTTGTGGATGCGTCGGACAAAATTTGAAAGTGGCGTCGATTTTGGGATGACGCAATACAACGACTACCACGTATAAAACATTATGGGTCCTTTAGGTTTTTCTATTTTTAGAACAAATTGACGAAATCGACATTTTACTCGTGTTTGTTCATGCCTCGGACAAAATTTGGACGTGACGTCTAATTTGGGATGACGCAATACAACCCCTAGCACGTATAAAACATTATGGGTCGTTTGGGTTTTTCTAGTTTTAGAACAAATGGTAGAAATCGACATTTTAACTCGTGTTTGTTCATGCGTCGGACAAAATTTGAAAGTGACGTCGAATTTGGGAAGACACAATAGAAAGACTAGCACGTATAAAACATTATGGGTCCTTTAGGTTTTTCTATTTTTAGAACAAATTGACGAAATCGAAATTTTACTAGTGTTTGTACATGCCTCGGACAAAATTTGGACGTGATGTCTAATTTGGGATGACCCAATACAACCCCTAGCACGTATAAAACATTATGGGTCGTTTGGGTTTTTCTAGTTTTAGAACAAATGGTAGAAATCGACATTTTAACTCGTGTTTGTTCATGCGTCGGACAAAATTTGAAAGTGACATCGAATTTGAGAAGACAAAATACAAAGACTAGCACGTATAAAACATTATGGGTCCTTTAGGTTTTTCTATTTTTAGAACAAATGGTCGAAATCCACATTTTAACTCGTGTTTTTTCATGCGTAGGAAAACATTTGAAAGTGGAGTCGATTTTGGGATAACGCAATACAATGACTAGCACGTATAAAACATTATGGGTCGTTTTGGTTTTTCTATTTTTAGAACAAATGGACGAAATCAAAATTTTAACTCGTGTTTTTTCATGCGTCGGACAAAATTTGGACGTGACGTCGAATTTGGGATGACGCAATACAACCCCTAGCACGTATAAAACATTATGGGTCGTTTGGATTTTTCTAGTTTTAGAACAAATGGTCGAAATCGACATTTTAACTCGTGTTTGTTGATGCGTCCGACAAAATTTGAAAGTGGCTTCGATTTTGGGATGACGCAATACAACGACTACCACGTATAAATCATTATGGGTCGTTTAGGTTTTTTATTTTCTAGAACGAATTGACGAAATCGACATTTTACTCGTGTTTGTTCATGCCTCGGACAAAATTTGGACGTGACGTCTAATTTGGGATGACGCAATACAACCCCTAACACGTATAAAACATTATGGGTCGTTTGGGTTTTTCTAGTTTTAGAACAAATGGACGAAATCAACATTTTAACTCGTGTTTTTTCATGCCTCGGACAAAATTTAGACGTGACGTCTAATTTGGGATGACGCAATACAACCCCTAGCACTTATAAAACATTATGGGTCGTTTGGGTTTTTCTAGTTTTAGAACAAATGGTCGAAATCGACATTTTAACTCGTGTTTGTTCATGCGTCGGACAAAATTTGAATGTGACGTCGAATTTGGGAAGACACAATACAAAGACTAGCACGTATAAAACATTATGGGTCCTTTAGGTTTTTCTATTTTTAGAACAAATGGTCGAAATCCACATTTTAACTCGTGTTTTTTCATGCGTAGGAAAACATTTGAAAGTGGCGTCGATTTTGGGATGACCCAATACAACGACTAGCACGTATAAAACATTATGGGTCGTTTAGGTTTTTCTATTTTTAGAACAAATGGACGAAATCAAAATTTTAACTCCTGTTTTTTCATGCCTCAGACAAAATTTGGACGTGACGTCTCATTTGGGATGACGCAATAAAACCCCTAGCACGTATAAAACATTATGGGTCGTTTGGGTTTTTCTAGTTTTAGAACAAAAGGACGAAATCGACATTTTAACTCGTCTTTGTTGATGCGTCGGACAAAATTTGAAAGTGGCGTCGATTTTGGGATGACGCAATACAACGACTACCACGTATAAAACATTATGGGTCCTTTAGGTTTTTTTATTTTTAGAACAAATGGACGAAATCAAAATTTTAACTCGTGTTTTTTCATGCCTCAGACAAAATTTGGACGTGACTTCTAATTTGGGATGACGCAATACAACCCCTAGCACGTATAAAACATTATGGGTCGTTTGGGTTTTTCTAGTTTTAGAACAAATGGTCGAAATCGACATTTTAACTCGTGTTTGTGGATGCGTCGGACAAAATTTGAAAGTGGCGTCGATTTTGGGATGACGCAATACAACGACTACCACGTATAAAACATTATGGGTCCTTTAGGTTTTTTTTATTTTTAGAACAAATGGACGAAATCAACATTTTAACTCGTGATTTTTCATGCCTCGGAAAAAATTTGGACGTGACGTCTAATTTGGGATGACGCAATACAACCCCTAGCACTTATAAAACATTATGGGTCGTTTGGGTTTTTCTAGTTTTAGAACAAATGGACGAAATCGACCTTTTAACTCGTGTTTGTTCATGCGTCGGACAAAATTTGAAAGTGACGTCGAATTTGGGAAGACACAATACAAAGACTAGCACGTATAAAACATTATGGGTCCTTTAGGTTTTTCTATTTTTAGAACAAATGGACGAAATCGACATTTTTACTCGTGTTTGTTCATGCGTCGGACAAAATTTGAAGGTGACCTCGAATTTGGGATGACGCAATACAACGACTAGCATGTATAAAACATTATGGGTCGTTCAGGTTTTTCTATTTTTAGAACAAATGGACGAAATCGACATTTTAACTCGTGTTTTTTCATGCGTCGGACAAGATTTGGACGCGACGTCGAATTTGGGATAACGCAATACAACCACTAGCACGTATAAAACATTATGGGTCCTTTAGGTTTTTCTATTTTTAGAACAAATGGACGAAATCAACATTTTAACTCGTATTTTTTCATGCCTCGGACAAAATTTGGACGTGACGTCTAATTTGGGATGACGCAGTACAACCCCTAGCACGTATAAAACATTATGGGTCGTTTGGGTTTTTCTAGTTTTAGAACAAATGGTCGAAATCGACATTTTAACTCGTGTTTGTTGATGCGTCCGACAAAATTTGAAAGTGGCGTCGATTTTGGGATGACGCAATACAACGACTACCACGTATAAAACATTATGGGTCGTTTAGGTTTTTCATTTTCTGGAACAAATTGACGAAATCGACATTTTACTCGTGTTTGTTCATGCCTCGGACAAAATTTGGACGTGACGTCTAATTTGGGATAACGCAATACAACCCCTAGCACGTATAAAACATTATGGGTCGTTTGGGTTTTTCTAGTTTTAGAACAAATGGTCGAAATCGACATTTTAACTCGTGTTTGTTCATGCGTCGGACAAAATTTTGAAAGTGACGTCGAATTTGGGAAGACACAATACAAAGACTAGCACATATAAAACATTATGGGTCCTTTAGGTTTTTCTATTTTTAGAACAAATGGACGAAATCGACATTTTTACTCGTGTTTGTTCATGCGTCGGACAAAATTTGAAGGTGACCTCGAATTTGGGATGACGCAATACAACGACTAGCATGTATAAAACATTATGGGTCGTTTAGGTTTAAGTTTTTAAGGACCAATTGTTTGAAACCGACATTTAAACTCGTGTTTTTTCTTGCGTCGGATAAAATTTGAACGTAACGTCAAATTTGGGATGTCGCAATACAACGACTAGCACGTATAGAATATTATGGGTCCTTCAGGTTTTTCTATTTTTAGAACAAATGGACGAAATCGACATTTTAACTCGTGTTTGTTTATGCGTCGGACAAAATTTGAAGGAGACGTCGAATTTGGGATGACGCAATACAACGACTAGCATGTATAAAACATTATGGGTCGTTTAGGTTTAAGTATTTAAGGACCAATTGTTCGAAACCGACATTTTAACTCGTGTTTTTTCATGCGTCGGACAAGATTTGGACGCGACGTCGAATTTGGGATAACGCAATACAACCACTAGCACGTATAAAACATTATGGGTCGTTTGGGTTTTTCTATTTTTAGAACAAATGGACGAAATCAACAGTTTAACTCGTGTTTTTTCATGCCTCGGACAAAATTTGAAGGTGACGTCTAATTTGGGATGACGCACTACAACCCCTAGCACGTATAAAACATTATGGGTCGTTTGGGTTTTTCTAGTTTTAGAACAAATGGTTGAAATCGACATTTTAACTCGTGTTTGTTCATGCGTCGGACAAAATTTGAAAGTGACGTCGAATTTGGGAAGACACAATACAAAGACTAGCACGTATAAAACATTATGGGTCCTTTAGGTTTTTCTATTTTTAGAACAAATGGACGAAATCGACATTTTTACTCGTGTTTGTTCATGCGTCGGACAAAATTTGAAGGTGACGTCGAATTTGGGATGACGCAATACAACGACTAGCATGTATAAAACATTATGGGTCGTTTAGGTTTAAGTATTTAAGGACCAATTGTTCGAAACCGACATTTAACCTCGTGTTTTTTCTTGCGTCGGATAAAATTTGAACGTAACGTCAAATTTGGGATGTCGCAATACAACGACTAGTACGTATAAAACATTATGGGTCGTTTAGGTTTTTCTATTTTTAGAACAAATGGACGAAATCGACATTTTAACTCGTGTTTTTTCATGCGTCGGACAAGATTTGGACGTGACGTCGAATTTGGGATAACGCAATACAACCACTAGCACGTATAAAACATTATGGGTCGTTTGGGTTTTTCTATTTTTAGAACAAATGGTCGAAATCCCCATTTTAACTCGTGTTTTTTCATGCGTAGGAAAACATTTGAAAGTGGCGTCGATTTTGGGATGACGCAATACAACGACTAGCACGTATAAAACATTATGGGTCGTTTAGGTTTTTCTATTTTTAGAACAAATGGACGAAATCAACAGTTTAACTCGTGTTTTTTCATGCCTCGGACAAAATTTGAAGGTGACGTCTAATTTGGGATGACGCACTACAACCCCTAGCACGTATCAAACATTATGGGTCGTTTGGGTTTTTCTAGTTTTAGAACAAATAGTCGAAATCGACATTTTAACTCGTGTTTGTTCATGCGTCGGACAAAATTTGAAGGTGACTTCGAATTTGGGAAGACACAATACAAAGACTAGCACGTATAAAACATTATGGGTCCTTTAGGTTTTTCTATTTTTAGAACAAATGGACGAAATCGACATTTTAACTCGTGTTTGTTCATGCGTCGGACAAAATTTGAAGGTGACGTCGAATTTGGGATGACTCAATACAACGACTAACATGTATAAAACATTATGGGTCGTTTAGGTTTAAGTTTTTAAGGACCAATTGTTCGAAACCGACATTTAAACTCGTGTATTTTCTTGCGTCGGATAAAATTTGAACGTCAGTCAAATTTGGGATGTTGCAATACAACGACTAGCACGTATAAAACATTATGGGTCGTTCAGGTTTTTCTATTTTTAGAACAAATGGACGAAATCGACATTTTAACTCGTGTTTTTTCATGCGTCGGACAAGATTTGGACGCGACGTCGAATTTGGGATAACGCAATACAAGCACTAGCACGTATAAAACATTATGGGTCCTTTAGGTTTTTCTAGTTTTAGAACAAATGGACGAAATCAACATTTTAACTCGTATTTTTTCATGCCTCGGACAAAATTTGGACGTGACGTCTAATTTGGGATGACGCAGTACAACCCCTAGCACGTATAAAACATTATGGGTCGTTTGGGTTTTTCTAGTTTTAGAACAAATGGTCGACATCGACATTTTAACTCGTGTTTGTTGATGCGTCCGACAAAATTTGAAAGTGGCGTCGATTTTGGGATGACGCAATACAACGACTACCACGTAAAAAACATTATGGGTCGTTTAGGTTTTTCATTTTCTGGAACAAATTGACGAAATCGACATTTTACTCGTGTTTGTTCATGCCTCGGACAAAATTTGGACGTGACGTCTACTTTGGGATGACGCAATACAACCCCTAGCACGTATAAAACATTATGGGTCGTTTGGGTTTTTCTAGTTTTAGAACAAATGGTCGAAATCGACATTTTAACTCGTGTTTGTTCATGCGTCGGACAAAATTTTGAAAGTGACGTCGAATTTGGGAAGACACAATACAAAGACTAGCACATATAAAACATTTGGGTCCTTTAGGTTTTTCTATTTTTAGAACAAATGGACGAAATCGACATTTTTACTCGTGTTTGTTCATGCGTCGGACAAAATTTGAAGGTGACGTCGAATTTGGGATGACGCAATACAACGACTAGCATGTATAAAACATTATGGGTCGTTTAGGTTTAAGTTTTTAAGGACCAATTGTTCGAAACCGACATTTAAACTCGTGTTTTTTCTTGCGTCGGATAAAATTTGAACGTAACGTCAAATTTGGGATGTCGCAATACAACGACTAGCACGTATAGAATATTATGGGTCCTTCAGGTTTTTCTATTTTTAGAACAAATGGACGAAATCGACATTTTAACTCGTGTTTGTTTATACGTCGGACAAAATTTGAAGGAGACGTCGAATTTGGGATGACGCAATACAACGACTAGCATGTATAAAACATTATGGGTCGTTTAGGTTTAAGTATTTAAGGACCAATTGTTCGAAACCGACATTTAAACTCGTGTTTTTTCTTGCGTTGGACAAGATTTGGACGTGACGTCGAATTTGGGATAACGCAATACAACCACTAGCACGTATAAAACATTATGGGTTGTTTGGGTTTTTCTATTTTTAGAACAAATGGACGAAATCAACATTTTAACTCGTGTTTTTTCATGCCTCGGACAAAATTTGAAGGTGACGTCTAATTTGGGATGACGCACTACAACCCCTAGCACGTATAAAACATTATGGGTCGTTTGGGTTTTTCTAGTTTTAGAACAAATGGTCGAAATCGACATTTTAACTCGTGTTTGTTCATGCGTCGGACAAAATTTGAAAGTGACGTCGAATTTGGGAAGACACAATACAAAGACTAGCACGTATAAAACATTATGGGTCCTTTAGGTTTTTCTATTTTTAGAACAAATGGACGAAATCGACATTTTTACTCGTGTTTGTTCATGCGTCGGACAAAATTTGAAGGTGACGTCGAATTTGGGATGACGCAATACAACGACTAGCATGTATAAAACATTATGGGTCGTTTAGGTTTAAGTATTTAAGGACCAATTGTTCGAAACCGACATTTAAACTCGTGTTTTTTCTTGCGTCGGATAAAATTTGAACGTAATGTCAAATTTGGGATGTCGCAATACAACGACTAGCACGTATAAAACATTATGGGTTGTTTGGGTTTTTCTATTTTTAGAACAAATGGACGAAATCAACATTTTAACTCGTGTTTTTTCATGCCTCGGACAAAATTTGAAGGTGACGTCTAATTTGGGATGACGCACTACAACCCCTAGCACGTATAAAACATTATGGGTCGTTTGGGTTTTTCTAGTTTTAGAACAAATGGTCGAAATCGACATTTTAACTCGTGTTTGTTCATGCGTCGGACAAAATTTGAAAGTGACGTCGAATTTGGGAAGACACAATACAAAGACTAGCACGTATAAAACATTATGGGTCCTTTAGGTTTTTCTATTTTTAGAACAAATGGACGAAATCGACATTTTTACTCGTGTTTGTTCATGCGTCGGACAAAATTTGAAGGTGACGTCGAATTTGGGATGACGCAATACAACGACTAGCATGTATAAAACATTATGGGTCGTTTAGGTTTAAGTATTTAAGGACCAATTGTTCGAAACCGACATTTAAACTCGTGTTTTTTCTTGCGTTGGACAAGATTTGGACGTGACGTCGAATTTGGGATAACGCAATACAACCACTAGCACGTATAAAACATTATGGGTTGTTTGGGTTTTTCTATTTTTAGAACAAATGGACGAAATCAACATTTTAACTCGTGTTTTTTCATGCCTCGGACAAAATTTGAAGGTGACGTCTAATTTGGGATGACGCACTACAACCCCTAGCACGTATAAAACATTATGGGTCGTTTGGGTTTTTCTAGTTTTAGAACAAATGGTCGAAATCGACATTTTAACTCGTGTTTGTTCATGCGTCGGACAAAATTTGAAAGTGACGTCGAATTTGGGAAGACACAATACAAAGACTAGCACGTATAAAACATTATGGGTCCTTTAGGTTTTTCTATTTTTAGAACAAATGGACGAAATCGACATTTTTACTCGTGTTTGTTCATGCGTCGGACAAAATTTGAAGGTGACGTCGAATTTGGGATGACGCAATACAACGACTAGCATGTATAAAACATTATGGGTCGTTTAGGTTTAAGTATTTAAGGACCAATTGTTCGAAACCGACATTTAAACTCGTGTTTTTTCTTGCGTCGGATAAAATTTGAACGTAATGTCAAATTTGGGATGTCGCAATACAACGACTAGCACGTATAAAACATTATGGGTTGTTTGGGTTTTTCTATTTTTAGAACAAATGGACGAAATCAACATTTTAACTCGTGTTTTTTCATGCCTCGGACAAAATTTGAAGGTGACGTCTAATTTGGGATGACGCACTACAACCCCTAGCACGTATAAAACATTATGGGTCGTTTGGGTTTTTCTAGTTTTAGAACAAATGGTCGAAATCGACATTTTAACTCGTGTTTGTTCATGCGTCGGACAAAATTTGAAAGTGACGTCGAATTTGGGAAGACACAATACAAAGACTAGCACGTATAAAACATTATGGGTCCTTTAGGTTTTTCTATTTTTAGAACAAATGGACGAAATCGACATTTTTACTCGTGTTTGTTCATGCGTCGGACAAAATTTGAAGGTGACGTCGAATTTGGGATGACGCAATACAACGACTAGCATGTATAAAACATTTTGGGTCGTTTAGGTTTAAGTATTTAAGGACCAATTGTTCGAAACCGACATTTAAACTCGTGTTTTTTCTTGCGTTGGACAAGATTTGGACGTGACGTCGAATTTGGGATAACGCAATACAACCACTAGCACGTATAAAACATTATGGGTTGTTTGGGTTTTTCTATTTTTAGAACAAATGGACGAAATCAACATTTTAACTCGTGTTTTTTCATGCCTCGGACAAAATTTGAAGGTGACGTCTAATTTGGGATGACGCACTACAACCCCTAGCACGTATAAAACATTATGGGTCGTTTGGGTTTTTCTAGTTTTAGAACAAATGGTCGAAATCGACATTTTAACTCGTGTTTGTTCATGCGTCGGACAAAATTTGAAAGTGACGTCGAATTTGGGAAGACACAATACAAAGACTAGCACGTATAAAACATTATGGGTCCTTTAGGTTTTTCTATTTTTAGAACAAATGGACGAAATCGACATTTTTACTCGTGTTTGTTCATGCGTCGGACAAAATTTGAAGGTGACGTCGAATTTGGGATGACGCAATACAACGACTAGCATGTATAAAACATTATGGGTCGTTAAGGTTTAAGTATTTAAGGACCAATTGTTCGAAACCGACATTTAAACTCGTGTTTTTTCTTGCGTCGGATAAAATTTGAACGTAATGTCAAATTTGGGATGTCGCAATACAACTACTAGCACGTATAAAACATTATCGGTCGTTTGGGTTTTTCTATTTTTAGAACAAATGGTCGAAATCCCCATTTTAACTCGTGTTTTTTCATGCGTAGGAAAACATTTGAAAGTGGCGTCGATTTTGGGTGGACGCAATACAACGACTAGCACGTATAAAACATTATAGGTCGTTTACGTTTTTCTATTTTTAGAACAAATGGACGAAATCAACATTTTAACTCGTGTTTTTTTATGCCTCGGACAAAATTTGAAGGTGACGTCTAATTTGGGATGACGCACTACAACCCCTAGCACGTATCAAACATTATGGGTCGTTTGGGTTTTTCTAGTTTTAGAACAAATGGTCGAAATCGACATTTTAACTCGTGTTTGTTCATGCGTCGGACAAAATTTGAAGGTGACTTCGAATTTGGGAAGACACAATACAAAGACTAGCACGTATAAAACATTATGGGTCCTTTAGGTTTTTCTATTTTTAGAACAAATGGACGAAATCGACATTTTAACTCGTGTTTGTTCATGCGTCGGACAAAATTTGAAGGTGACGTCGAATTTGGGATGACTCAATACAACGACTAACATGTATAAAACATTATGGGTCGTTTAGGTTTAAGTTTTTAAGGACCAATTGTTCGAAACCGACATTTAAACTCGTGTATTTTCTTGCGTCGGATAAAATTTGAACGTCAGTCAAATTTGGGATGTTGCAATACAACGACTAGCACGTATAAAACATTATGGGTCGTTCAGGTTTTTCTATTTTTAGAACAAATGGACGAAATCGACATTTTAACTCGTGTTTTTTCATGCGTCGGACAAGATTTGGACGCGACGTCGAATTTGGGATAACGCAATACAACCACTAGCACGTATAAAACATTATGGGTCCTTTAGGTTTTTCTATTTTTAGAACAAATGGACGAAATCAACATTTTAACTCGTATTTTTTCATGCCTCGGACAAAATTTGGACGTGACGTCTAATTTGGGATGACGCAGTACAACCCCTAGCACGTATAAAACATTATGGGTCGTTTGGGTTTTTCTAGTTTTAGAACAAATGGTCGAAATCGACATTTTAACTCGTGTTTGTTGATGCGTCCGACAAAATTTGAAAGTGGCGTCGATTTTGGGATGACGCAATACAACGACTACCACGTATAAAACATTATGGGTCGTTTAGGTTTTTCATTTTCTGGAACAAATTGACGAAATCGACATTTTACTCGTGTTTGTTCATGCCTCGGACAAAATTTGGACGTGACGTCTAATTTGGGATAACGCAATACAACCCCTAGCACGTATAAAACATTATGGGTCGTTTGGGTTTTTCTAGTTTTAGAACAAATGGTCGAAATCGACATTTTAACTCGTGTTTGTTCATGCGTCGGACAAAATTTTGAAAGTGACGTCGAATTTGGGAAGACACAATACAAAGACTAGCACATATAAGACATTATGGGTCCTTTAGGTTTTTCTATTTTTAGAACAAATGGACGAAATCGACATTTTTACTCGTGTTTGTTCATGCATCGGACAAAATTTGAAGGTGACCTCGAATTTGGGATGACGCAATACAACGACTAGCATGTATAAAACATCATGGGTCGTTTAGGTTTAAGTTTTTAAGGACCAATTGTTCGAAACCGACATTTAAACTCGTGTTTTTTCTTGCGTCGGATAAAATTTGAACGTAACGTCAAATTTGGGATGTCGCAATACAACGACTAGCACGTATAGAATATTATGGGTCCTTCAGGTTTTTCTATTTTTAGAACAAATGGACGAAATCGACATTTTAACTCGTGTTTGTTTATGCGTCGGACAAAATTTGAAGGAGACGTCGAATTTGGGATGACGCAATACAACGACTAGCATTTATAAAACATTATGGGTCGTTTAGGTTTAAGTATTTAAGGACCAATTGTTCGAAACCGACATTTTAACTCGTGTTTTTTCATGCGTCGGACAAGATTTGGACGCGACGTCGAATTTGGGATAACGCAATACAACCACTAGCACGTATAAAACATTATGGGTCGTTTGGGTTTTTCTATTTTTAGAACAAATGGACGAAATCAACAGTTTAACTCGTGTTTTTTCATGCCTCGGACAAAATTTGAAGGTGACGTCTAATTTGGGATGACGCACTACAACCCCTAGCACGTATAAAACATTATGGGTCGTTTGGGTTTTTCTAGTATTAGAACAAATGGTCGAAATCGACATTTTAACTCGTGTTTGTTCATGGATCGGACAAAATTTGAAAGTGACGTCGAATTTGGGTAGACACAATACAAAGACTAGCACGTATAAAACATTATGGGTCCTTTAGGTTTTTCTATTTTTAGAACAAATGGACGAAATCGACATTTTTACTCGTGTTTGTTCATGCGTCGGACAAAATTTGAAGGTGACGTCGAATTTGGGATGACGCAATACAACGACTAGCATGTATAAAACATTATGGGTCGTTTAGGTTTAAGTATTTAAGGACCAATTGTTCGAAACCGACATTTAACCTCGTGTTTTTTCTTGCGTCGGATAAAATTTGAACGTAACGTCAAATTTGGGATGTCGCAATACAACGACTAGTACGTATAAAACATTATGGGTCGTTTAGGTTTTTCTATTTTTAGAACAAATGGACGAAATCGACATTTTAACTCGTGTTTTTTCATGCGTCGGACAAGATTTGGACGTGACGTCGAATTTGGGATAACGAAATACAACCACTAGCACGTATAAAACATTATGGGTCGTTTGGGTTTTTCTATTTTTAGAACAAATGGTCGAAATCCCCATTTTAACTCGTGTTTTTTCATGCGTAGGAAAACATTTGAAAGTGGCGTCGATTTTGGGATGACGCAATACAACGACTAGCACGTATAAAACATAATGGGTCGTTTAGGTTTTTCTATTTTTAGAACAAATGGACGAAATCAACAGTTTAACTCGTGTTTTTTCATGCCTCGGACAAAATTTGAAGGTGACGTCTAATTTGGGATGACGCACTACAACCCCTAGCACGTATCAAACATTATGGGTCGTTTGGGTTTTTCTAGTTTTAGAACAAATGGTCGAAATCGACATTTTAACTCGTGTTTGTTCATGCGTCGAACAAAATTTGAAGGTGACTTCGAATTTGGGAAGACACAATACAAAGACTAGCACGTATAAAACATTATGGGTCCTTTAGGTTTTTCTATTTTTAGAACAAATGGACGAAATCGACATTTTAACTCGTGTTTGTTCATGCGTCGGACAAAATTTGAAGGTGACGTCGAATTTGGGATGACTCAATACAACGACTAACATGTATAAAACATTATGGGTCGTTTAGGTTTAAGTTTTTAAGGACCAATTGTTCGAAACCGACATTTAAACTCGTGTATTTTCTTGCGTCGGATAAAATTTGAACGTCAGTCAAATTTGGGATGTTGCAATACAACGACTAGCACGTATAAAACATTATGGGTCGTTCAGGTTTTTCTATTTTTAGAACAAATGGACGAAATCGACATTTTAACTCGTGTTTTTTCATGCGTCGGACAAGATTTGGACGCGACGTCGAATTTGGGATAACGCAATACAACCACTAGCACGTATAAAACATTATGGGTCATTTAGATTTTTCTATTTTTAGAACAAATGGACGAAATCAACATTTTAACTCGTATTTTTTCATGCCTCGGACAAAATTTGGACGTGACGTCTAATTTGGGATGACGCAGTACAACCCCTAGCACGTATAAAACATTATGGGTCGTTTGGGTTTTTCTAGTTTTAGAACAAATGGTCGAAATCGACATTTTAACTCGTGTTTGTTGATGCGTCCGACAAAATTTGAAAGTGGCGTCGATTTTGGGATGACGCAATACAACGACTACCACGTATAAAACATTATGGGTCGTTTAGGTTTTTCATTTTCTGGAACAAATTGACGAAATCGACATTTTACTCGTGTTTGTTCATGCCTCGGACAAAATTTGGACGTGACGTCTAATTTGGGATAACGCAATACAACCCCTAGCACGTATAAAACATTATGGGTCGTTTGGGTTTTTCTAGTTTTAGAACAAATGGTCGAAATCGACATTTTAACTCGTGTTTGTTCATGCGTCGGACAAAATTTTGAAAGTGACGTCGAATTTGGGAAGACACAATACAAAGACTAGCACATATAAAACATTATGGGTCCTTTAGGTTTTTCTATTTTTAGAACAAATGGACGAAATCGACATTTTTACTCGTGTTTGTTCATGCGTCGGACAAAATTTGAAGGTGACGTCGAATTTGGGATGACGCAATACAACGACTAGCATGTATAAAACATTATGGGTCGTTTAGGTTTAAGTTTTTAAGGACCAATTGTTCGAAACCGACATTTAAACTCGTGTTTTTTCTTGCGTCGGATAAAATTTGAACGTAACGTCAAATTTGGGATGTCGCAATACAACGACTAGCACGTATAGAATATTATGGGTCCTTCAGGTTTTTCTATTTTTAGAACAAATGGACGAAATCGACATTTTAACTCGTGTTTGTTTATACGTCGGACAAAATTTGAAGGAGACGTCGAATTTGGGATGACGCAATACAACGACTAGCATGTATAAAACATTATGGGTCGTTTAGGTTTAAGTATTTAAGGACCAATTGTTCGAAACCGACATTTAAACTCGTGTTTTTTCTTGCGTTGGACAAGATTTGGACGTGACGTCGAATTTGGGATAACGCAATACAACCACTAGCACGTATAAAACATTATGGGTTGTTTGGGTTTTTCTATTTTTAGAACAAATGGACGAAATCAACATTTTAACTCGTGTTTTTTCATGCCTCGGACAAAATTTGAAGGTGACGTCTAATTTGGGATGACGCACTACAACCCCTAGCACGTATAAAACATTATGGGTCGTTTGGGTTTTTCTAGTTTTAGAACAAATGGTCGAAATTGACATTTTAACTCGTGTTTGTTCATGCGTCGGACAAAATTTGAAAGTGACGTCGAATTTGGGAAGACACAATACAAAGACTAGCACGTATAAAACATTATGGGTCCTTTAGGTTTTTCTATTTTTAGAACAAATGGACGAAATCGACATTTTTACTCGTGTTTGTTCATGCGTCGGACAAAATTTGAAGGTGACGTCGAATTTGGGATGACGCAATACAACGACTAGCATGTATAAAACATTATGGGTCGTTTAGGTTTAAGTATTTAAGGACCAATTGTTCGAAACCGACATTTAACCTCGTGTTTTTTCTTGCGTCGGATAAAATTTGAACGTAACGTCAAATTTGGGATGTCGCAATACAACGACTAGTACGTATAAAACATTATGGGTCGTTTAAGTTTTTCTATTTTTAGAACAAATGGACGAAATCGACATTTTAACTCGTGTTTTTTCATGCGTCGGACAAGATTTGGACGTGACGTCGAATTTGGGATAACGCATTACAACCACTAGCACGTATAAAACATTATGGGTCGTTTGGGTTTTTCTATTTTTAGAACAAATGGTCGAAATCGACATTTTAACTCGTGTTTGTTCATGCGTCGGACAAAATTTGAAAGTGACGTCGAATTTGGGAAGACACAATACAAAGACTAGCACGTATAAAACATTATGGGTCCTTTAGGTTTTTCTATTTTTAGAACAAATGGACGAAATCGACATTTTTACTCGTGTTTGTTCATGCGTCGGACAAAATTTGAAGGTGACGTCGAATTTGGGATGACGCAATACAACGACTAGCATGTATAAAACATTTTGGGTCGTTTAGGTTTAAGTATTTAAGGACCAATTGTTCGAAACCGACATTTAAACTCGTGTTTTTTCTTGCGTTGGACAAGATTTGGACGTGACGTCGAATTTGGGATAACGCAATACAACCACTAGCACGTATAAAACATTATGGGTTGTTTGGGTTTTTCTATTTTTAGAACAAATGGACGAAATCAACATTTTAACTCGTGTTTTTTCATGCCTCGGACAAAATTTGAAGGTGACGTCTAATTTGGGATGACGCACTACAACCCCTAGCACGTATAAAACATTATGGGTCGTTTGGGTTTTTCTAGTTTTAGAACAAATGGTCGAAATCGACATTTTAACTCGTGTTTGTTCATGCGTCGGACAAAATTTGAAAGTGACGTCGAATTTGGGAAGACACAATACAAAGACTAGCACGTATAAAACATTATGGGTCCTTTAGGTTTTTCTATTTTTAGAACAAATGGACGAAATCGACATTTTTACTCGTGTTTGTTCATGCGTCGGACAAAATTTGAAGGTGACGTCGAATTTGGGATGACGCAATACAACGACTAGCATGTATAAAACATTATGGGTCGTTAAGGTTTAAGTATTTAAGGACCAATTGTTCGAAACCGACATTTAAACTCGTGTTTTTTCTTGCGTCGGATAAAATTTGAACGTAATGTCAAATTTGGGATGTCGCAATACAACCACTAGCACGTATAAAACATTATCGGTCGTTTGGGTTTTTCTATTTTTAGAACAAATGGTCGAAATCCCCATTTTAACTCGTGTTTTTTCATGCGTAGGAAAACATTTGAAAGTGGCGTCGATTTTGGGTGGACGCAATACAACGACTAGCACGTATAAAACATTATAGGTCGTTTACGTTTTTCTATTTTTAGAACAAATGGACGAAATCAACATTTTAACTCGTGTTTTTTTATGCCTCGGACAAAATTTGAAGGTGACGTCTAATTTGGGATGACGCACTACAACCCCTAGCACGTATCAAACATTATGGGTCGTTTGGGTTTTTCTAGTTTTAGAACAAATGGTCGAAATCGACATTTTAACTCGTGTTTGTTCATGCGTCGGACAAAATTTGAAGGTGACTTCGAATTTGGGAAGACACAATACAAAGACTAGCACGTATAAAACATTATGGGTCCTTTAGGTTTTTCTATTTTTAGAACAAATGGACGAAATCGACATTTTTACTCGTGTTTGTTCATGCGTCGGACAAAATTTGAAGGTGACGTCGAATTTGGGATGACGCAATACAACGACTAGCATGTATAAAACATTATGGGTCGTTTAGGTTTAAGTATTTAAGGACCAATTGTTCGAAACCGACATTTAACCTCGTGTTTTTTCTTGCGTCGGATAAAATTTGAACGTAACGTCAAATTTGGGATGTCGCAATACAACGACTAGTACGTATAAAACATTATGGGTCGTTTAAGTTTTTCTATTTTTAGAACAAATGGACGAAATCGACATTTTAACTCGTGTTTTTTCATGCGTCGGACAAGATTTGGACGTGACGTCGAATTTGGGATAACGCATTACAACCACTAGCACGTATAAAACATTATGGGTCGTTTGGGTTTTTCTATTTTTAGAACAAATGGTCGAAATCGACATTTTAACTCGTGTTTGTTCATGCGTCGGACAAAATTTGAAAGTGACGTCGAATTTGGGAAGACACAATACAAAGACTAGCACGTATAAAACATTATGGGTCCTTTAGGTTTTTCTATTTTTAGAACAAATGGACGAAATCGACATTTTTACTCGTGTTTGTTCATGCGTCGGACAAAATTTGAAGGTGACGTCGAATTTGGGATGACGCAATACAACGACTAGCATGTATAAAACATTTTGGGTCGTTTAGGTTTAAGTATTTAAGGACCAATTGTTCGAAACCGACATTTAAACTCGTGTTTTTTCTTGCGTTGGACAAGATTTGGACGTGACGTCGAATTTGGGATAACGCAATACAACCACTAGCACGTATAAAACATTATGGGTTGTTTGGGTTTTTCTATTTTTAGAACAAATGGACGAAATCAACATTTTAACTCGTGTTTTTTCATGCCTCGGACAAAATTTGAAGGTGACGTCTAATTTGGGATGACGCACTACAACCCCTAGCACGTATAAAACATTATGGGTCGTTTGGGTTTTTCTAGTTTTAGAACAAATGGTCGAAATCGACATTTTAACTCGTGTTTGTTCATGCGTCGGACAAAATTTGAAAGTGACGTCGAATTTGGGAAGACACAATACAAAGACTAGCACGTATAAAACATTATGGGTCCTTTAGGTTTTTCTATTTTTAGAACAAATGGACGAAATCGACATTTTTACTCGTGTTTGTTCATGCGTCGGACAAAATTTGAAGGTGACGTCGAATTTGGGATGACGCAATACAACGACTAGCATGTATAAAACATTATGGGTCGTTAAGGTTTAAGTATTTAAGGACCAATTGTTCGAAACCGACATTTAAACTCGTGTTTTTTCTTGCGTCGGATAAAATTTGAACGTAATGTCAAATTTGGGATGTCGCAATACAACCACTAGCACGTATAAAACATTATCGGTCGTTTGGGTTTTTCTATTTTTAGAACAAATGGTCGAAATCCCCATTTTAACTCGTGTTTTTTCATGCGTAGGAAAACATTTGAAAGTGGCGTCGATTTTGGGTGGACGCAATACAACGACTAGCACGTATAAAACATTATAGGTCGTTTACGTTTTTCTATTTTTAGAACAAATGGACGAAATCAACATTTTAACTCGTGTTTTTTTATGCCTCGGACAAAATTTGAAGGTGACGTCTAATTTGGGATGACGCACTACAACCCCTAGCACGTATCAAACATTATGGGTCGTTTGGGTTTTTCTAGTTTTAGAACAAATGGTCGAAATCGACATTTTAACTCGTGTTTGTTCATGCGTCGGACAAAATTTGAAGGTGACTTCGAATTTGGGAAGACACAATACAAAGACTAGCACGTATAAAACATTATGGGTCCTTTAGGTTTTTCTATTTTTAGAACAAATGGACGAAATCGACATTTTAACTCGTGTTTGTTCATGCGTCGGACAAAATTTGAAGGTGACGTCGAATTTGGGATGACTCAATACAACGACTAACATGTATAAAACATTATGGGTCGTTTAGGTTTAAGTTTTTAAGGACCAATTGTTCGAAACCGACATTTAAACTCGTGTATTTTCTTGCGTCGGATAAAATTTGAACGTCAGTCAAATTTGGGATGTTGCAATACAACGACTAGCACGTATAAAACATTATGGGTCGTTCAGGTTTTTCTATTTTTAGAACAAATGGACGAAATCGACATTTTAACTCGTGTTTTTTCATGCGTCGGACAAGATTTGGACGCGACGTCGAATTTGGGATAACGCAATACAACCACTAGCACGTATAAAACATTATGGGTCCTTTAGGTTTTTCTATTTTTAGAACAAATGGACGAAATCAACATTTTAACTCGTATTTTTTCATGCCTCGGACAAAATTTGGACGTGACGTCTAATTTGGGATGACGCAGTACAACCCCTAGCACGTATAAAACATTATGGGTCGTTTGGGTTTTTCTAGTTTTAGAACAAATGGTCGAAATCGACATTTTAACTCGTGTTTGTTGATGCGTCCGACAAAATTTGAAAGTGGCGTCGATTTTGGGATGACGCAATACAACGACTACCACGTATAAAACATTATGGGTCGTTTAGGTTTTTCATTTTCTGGAACAAATTGACGAAATCGACATTTTACTCGTGTTTGTTCATGCCTCGGACAAAATTTGGACGTGACGTCTAATTTGGGATAACGCAATACAACCCCTAGCACGTATAAAACATTATGGGTCGTTTGGGTTTTTCTAGTTTTAGAACAAATGGTCGAAATCGACATTTTAACTCGTGTTTGTTCATGCGTCGGACAAAATTTTGAAAGTGACGTCGAATTTGGGAAGACACAATACAAAGACTAGCACATATAAGACATTATGGGTCCTTTAGGTTTTTCTATTTTTAGAACAAATGGACGAAATCGACATTTTTACTCGTGTTTGTTCATGCATCGGACAAAATTTGAAGGTGACCTCGAATTTGGGATGACGCAATACAACGACTAGCATGTATAAAACATCATGGGTCGTTTAGGTTTAAGTTTTTAAGGACCAATTGTTCGAAACCGACATTTAAACTCGTGTTTTTTCTTGCGTCGGATAAAATTTGAACGTAACGTCAAATTTGGGATGTCGCAATACAACGACTAGCACGTATAGAATATTATGGGTCCTTCAGGTTTTTCTATTTTTAGAACAAATGGACGAAATCGACATTTTAACTCGTGTTTGTTTATGCGTCGGACAAAATTTGAAGGAGACGTCGAATTTGGGATGACGCAATACAACGACTAGCATGTATAAAACATTATGGGTCGTTTAGGTTTAAGTATTTAAGGACCAATTGTTCGAAACCGACATTTTAACTCGTGTTTTTTCATGCGTCGGACAAGATTTGGACGCGACGTCGAATTTGGGATAACGCAATACAACCACTAGCACGTATAAAACATTATGGGTCGTTTGGGTTTTTCTATTTTTAGAACAAATGGACGAAATCAACAGTTTAACTCGTGTTTTTTCATGCCTCGGACAAAATTTGAAGGTGACGTCTAATTTGGGATGACGCACTACAACCCCTAGCACGTATAAAACATTATGGGTCGTTTGGGTTTTTCTAGTATTAGAACAAATGGTCGAAATCGACATTTTAACTCGTGTTTGTTCATGGATCGGACAAAATTTGAAAGTGACGTCGAATTTGGGTAGACACAATACAAAGACTAGCACGTATAAAACATTATGGGTCCTTTAGGTTTTTCTATTTTTAGAACAAATGGACGAAATCGACATTTTTACTCGTGTTTGTTCATGCGTCGGACAAAATTTGAAGGTGACGTCGAATTTGGGATGACGCAATACAACGACTAGCATGTATAAAACATTATGGGTCGTTTAGGTTTAAGTATTTAAGGACCAATTGTTCGAAACCGACATTTAACCTCGTGTTTTTTCTTGCGTCGGATAAAATTTGAACGTAACGTCAAATTTGGGATGTCGCAATACAACGACTAGTACGTATAAAACATTATGGGTCGTTTAGGTTTTTCTATTTTTAGAACAAATGGACGAAATCGACATTTTAACTCGTGTTTTTTCATGCGTCGGACAAGATTTGGACGTGACGTCGAATTTGGGATAACGAAATACAACCACTAGCACGTATAAAACATTATGGGTCGTTTGGGTTTTTCTATTTTTAGAACAAATGGTCGAAATCCCCATTTTAACTCGTGTTTTTTCATGCGTAGGAAAACATTTGAAAGTGGCGTCGATTTTGGGATGACGCAATACAACGACTAGCACGTATAAAACATAATGGGTCGTTTAGGTTTTTCTATTTTTAGAACAAATGGACGAAATCAACAGTTTAACTCGTGTTTTTTCATGCCTCGGACAAAATTTGAAGGTGACGTCTAATTTGGGATGACGCACTACAACCCCTAGCACGTATCAAACATTATGGGTCGTTTGGGTTTTTCTAGTTTTAGAACAAATGGTCGAAATCGACATTTTAACTCGTGTTTGTTCATGCGTCGAACAAAATTTGAAGGTGACTTCGAATTTGGGAAGACACAATACAAAGACTAGCACGTATAAAACATTATGGGTCCTTTAGGTTTTTCTATTTTTAGAACAAATGGACGAAATCGACATTTTAACTCGTGTTTGTTCATGCGTCGGACAAAATTTGAAGGTGACGTCGAATTTGGGATGACTCAATACAACGACTAACATGTATAAAACATTATGGGTCGTTTAGGTTTAAGTTTTTAAGGACCAATTGTTCGAAACCGACATTTAAACTCGTGTATTTTCTTGCGTCGGATAAAATTTGAACGTCAGTCAAATTTGGGATGTTGCAATACAACGACTAGCACGTATAAAACATTATGGGTCGTTCAGGTTTTTCTATTTTTAGAACAAATGGACGAAATCGACATTTTAACTCGTGTTTTTTCATGCGTCGGACAAGATTTGGACGCGACGTCGAATTTGGGATAACGCAATACAACCACTAGCACGTATAAAACATTATGGGTCCTTTAGGTTTTTCTATTTTTAGAACAAATGGACGAAATCAACATTTTAACTCGTATTTTTTCATGCCTCGGACAAAATTTGGACGTGACGTCTAATTTGGGATGACGCAGTACAACCCCTAGCACGTATAAAACATTATGGGTCGTTTGGGTTTTTCTAGTTTTAGAACAAATGGTCGAAATCGACATTTTAACTCGTGTTTGTTGATGCGTCCGACAAAATTTGAAAGTGGCGTCGATTTTGGGATGACGCAATACAACGACTACCACGTATAAAACATTATGGGTCGTTTAGGTTTTTCATTTTCTGGAACAAATTGACGAAATCGACATTTTACTCGTGTTTGTTCATGCCTCGGACAAAATTTGGACGTGACGTCTAATTTGGGATAACGCAATACAACCCCTAGCACGTATAAAACATTATGGGTCGTTTGGGTTTTTCTAGTTTTAGAACAAATGGTCGAAATCGACATTTTAACTCGTGTTTGTTCATGCGTCGGACAAAATTTTGAAAGTGACGTCGAATTTGGGAAGACACAATACAAAGACTAGCACATATAAAACATTATGGGTCCTTTAGGTTTTTCTATTTTTAGAACAAATGGACGAAATCGACATTTTTACTCGTGTTTGTTCATGCGTCGGACAAAATTTGAAGGTGACGTCGAATTTGGGATGACGCAATACAACGACTAGCATGTATAAAACATTATGGGTCGTTTAGGTTTAAGTTTTTAAGGACCAATTGTTCGAAACCGACATTTAAACTCGTGTTTTTTCTTGCGTCGGATAAAATTTGAACGTAACGTCAAATTTGGGATGTCGCAATACAACGACTAGCACGTATAGAATATTATGGGTCCTTCAGGTTTTTCTATTTTTAGAACAAATGGACGAAATCGACATTTTAACTCGTGTTTGTTTATACGTCGGACAAAATTTGAAGGAGACGTCGAATTTGGGATGACGCAATACAACGACTAGCATGTATAAAACATTATGGGTCGTTTAGGTTTAAGTATTTAAGGACCAATTGTTCGAAACCGACATTTAAACTCGTGTTTTTTCTTGCGTTGGACAAGATTTGGACGTGACGTCGAATTTGGGATAACGCAATACAACCACTAGCACGTATAAAACATTATGGGTTGTTTGGGTTTTTCTATTTTTAGAACAAATGGACGAAATCAACATTTTAACTCGTGTTTTTTCATGCCTCGGACAAAATTTGAAGGTGACGTCTAATTTGGGATGACGCACTACAACCCCTAGCACGTATAAAACATTATGGGTCGTTTGGGTTTTTCTAGTTTTAGAACAAATGGTCGAAATTGACATTTTAACTCGTGTTTGTTCATGCGTCGGACAAAATTTGAAAGTGACGTCGAATTTGGGAAGACACAATACAAAGACTAGCACGTATAAAACATTATGGGTCCTTTAGGTTTTTCTATTTTTAGAACAAATGGACGAAATCGACATTTTTACTCGTGTTTGTTCATGCGTCGGACAAAATTTGAAGGTGACGTCGAATTTGGGATGACGCAATACAACGACTAGCATGTATAAAACATTATGGGTCGTTTAGGTTTAAGTATTTAAGGACCAATTGTTCGAAACCGACATTTAACCTCGTGTTTTTTCTTGCGTCGGATAAAATTTGAACGTAACGTCAAATTTGGGATGTCGCAATACAACGACTAGTACGTATAAAACATTATGGGTCGTTTAAGTTTTTCTATTTTTAGAACAAATGGACGAAATCGACATTTTAACTCGTGTTTTTTCATGCGTCGGACAAGATTTGGACGTGACGTCGAATTTGGGATAACGCATTACAACCACTAGCACGTATAAAACATTATGGGTCGTTTGGGTTTTTCTATTTTTAGAACAAATGGTCGAAATCCCCATTTTAACTCGTGTTTTTTCATGCGTAGGAAAACATTTAAAAGTGGCGTCGATTTTGGGATGACGCAATACAACGACTAGCACGTATAAAACATTATGGGTCGTTTAGGTTTTTCTATTTTTAGAACAAATGGACGAAATCAACAGTTTAACTCGTGTTTTTTCATGCCTCGGACAAAATTTGAAGGTGACGTCTAATTTGGGATGACGCACTACAACCCCTAGCACGTATCAAACATTATGGGTCGTTTGGGTTTTTCTAGTTTTAGAACAAATGGTCGAAATCGACATTTTAACTCGTGTTTGTTCATGCGTCGGACAAAATTTGAAGGTGACTTCGAATTTGGGAAGACACAATACAAAGACTAGCACGTATAAAACATTATGGGTCCTTTAGGTTTTTCTATTTTTAGAACAAATGGACGAAATCGACATTTTAACTCGTGTTTGTTCATGCGTCGGACAAAATTTGAAGGTGACGTCGAATTTGGGATGACTCAATACAACGACTAACATGTATAAAACATTATGGGTCGTTTAGGTTTAAGTTTTTAAGGACCAATTGTTCGAAACCGACATTTAAACTCATGTATTTTCTTGCGTCGGATAAAATTTGAACGTAACGTCAAATTTGGGATGTCGCAATACAACGACTAGCACGTATAGAATATTATGGGTCCTTCAGGTTTTTCTATTTTTAGAACAAATGGACGAAATCGACATTTTAACTCGTGTTTGTTTATACGTCGGACAAAATTTGAAGGAGACGTCGAATTTGGGATGACGCAATACAACGACTAGCATGTATAAAACATTATGGGTCGTTTAGGTTTAAGTATTTAAGGACCAATTGTTCGAAACCGACATTTAAACTCGTGTTTTTTCTTGCGTTGGACAAGATTTGGACGTGACGTCGAATTTGGGATAACGCAATACAACCACTAGCACGTATAAAACATTATGGGTTGTTTGGGTTTTTCTATTTTTAGAACAAATGGACGAAATCAACATTTTAACTCGTGTTTTTTCATGCCTCGGACAAAATTTGAAGGTGACGTCTAATTTGGGATGACGCACTACAACCCCTAGCACGTATAAAACATTATGGGTCGTTTGGGTTTTTCTAGTTTTAGAACAAATGGTCGAAATCGACATTTTAACTCGTGTTTGTTCATGCGTCGGACAAAATTTGAAAGTGACGTCGAATTTGGGAAGACACAATACAAAGACTGGCACGTATAAAACATTATGGGTCCTTTAGGTTTTTCTATTTTTAGAACAAATGGACGAAATCGACATTTTTACTCGTGTTTGTTCATGCGTCGGACAAAATTTGAAGGTGACGTCGAATTTGGGATGACGCAATACAACGACTAGCATGTATAAAACATTATGGGTCGTTTAGGTTTAAGTATTTAAGGACCAATTGTTCGAAACCGACATTTAACCTCGTGTTTTTTCTTGCGTCGGATAAAATTTGAACGTAACGTCAAATTTGGGATGTCGCAATACAACGACTAGTACGTATAAAACATTATGGGTCGTTTAAGTTTTTCTATTTTTAGAACAAATGGACGAAATCGACATTTTTACTCGTGTTTTTTCATGCGTCGGACAAGATTTGGACGTGACGTCGAATTTGGGATAACGCATTACAACCACTAGCACGTATAAAACATTATGGGTCGTTTGGGTTTTTCTATTTTTAGAACAAATGGTCGAAATCCCCATTTTAACTCGTGTTTTTTCATGCGTAGGAAAACATTTAAAAGTGGCGTCGATTTTGGGATGACGCAATACAACGACTAGCACGTATAAAACATTATGGGTCGTTTAGGTTTTTATATTTTTAGAACAAATGGACAAAATCAACAGTTTAACTCGTGTTTTTTCATGCCTCGGACAAAATTTGAAGGTGACGTCTAATTTGGGATGACGCACTACAACCCCTAGCACGTATCAAACATTATGGGTCGTTTGGGTTTTTCTATTTTTAGAACAAATGGTCGAAATCGACATTTTAACTCGTGTTTGTTCATGCGTCGGACAAAATTTGAAGGTGACTTCGAATTTGGGAAGACACAATACAAAGACTAGCACGTATAAAACATTATGGGTCCTTTAGGTTTTTCTATTTTTAGAACAAATGGACGAAATCGACATTTTAACTCGTGTTTGTTCATGCGTCGGACAAAATTTGAAGGTGACGTCGAATTTGGGATGACTCAATACAACGACTAACATGTATAAAACATTATGGGTCGTTTAGGTTTAAGTTTTTAAGGACCAATTGTTCGAAACCGACATTTAAACTCGTGTATTTTCTTGCGTCGGATAAAATTTGAACGTCAGTCAAATTTGGGATGTTGCAATACAACGACTAGCACGTATAAAACATTATGGGTCGTTCAGGTTTTTCTATTTTTAGAACAAATGGACGAAATCGACATTTTAACTCGTGTTTTTTCATGCGTCGGACAAGATTTGGACGCGACGTCGAATTTGGGATAACGCAATACAACCACTAGCACGTATAAAACATTATGGGTCCTTTAGGTTTTTCTATTTTTAGAACAAATGGACGAAATCAACATTTTAACTCGTATTTTTTCATGCCTCGGACAAAATTTGGACGGGACGTCCAATTTGGGATGACGCAGTACAACCCCTAGCACGTATAAAACATTATGGGTCGTTTGGGTTTTTCTAGTTTTAGAACAAATGGTCGAAATCGACATTTTAACTCGTGTTTGTTGATGCGTCCGACAAAATTTGAAAGTGGCGTCGATTTTGGGATGACGCAATACAACGACTACCACGTATAAAACATTATGGGTCGTTTAGGTTTTTCATTTTCTGGAACAAATTAACGAAATCGACATTTTACTCGTGTTTGTTCATGCCTCGGACAAAATTTGGACGTGACGTCTAATTTGGGATGACGCAATACAACCCGTAGCACGTATCAAACATTATGGGTCGTTTGGGTTTTTCTAGTTTTAGAACAAATTGTCGAAATCGACATTTTAACTCGTGTTTGTTCATGCGTCGGACAAAATTTTGAAAGTGACGTCGTATTTGGGAAGACACAATACAAAGACTAGCACGTATAAAACATTATGGGTCCTTTAGGTTTTTCTATTTTTAGAACAAATGGACGAAATCGACATTTTTACTCGTGTTTGTTCATGCGTCGGACAAAATTTGAAGGTGACGTCGAATTTGGGATGACGCAATACAACGACTAGCATGTATAAAACATTATGGGTCGTTTAGGTTTAAGTTTTTAAGGACCAATTGTTCGAAACCGACATTTAAACTCGTGTTTTTTCTTGCGTCGGATAAAATTTGAACGTAACGTCAAATTTGGGATGTCGCAATACAACGACTAGCACGTATAGAATATTATGGGTCCTTCAGGTTTTTCTATTTTTAGAACAAATGGACGAAATCGACATTTTAACTCGTGTTTGTTTATGCGTCGGACAAAATTTGAAGGAGACGTCGAATTTGGGATGACGCAATACAACGACTAGCATGTATAAAACATTATGGGTCGTTTAGGTTTAAGTATTTAAGGACCAATTGTTCGAAACCGACATTTAAACTCGTGTTTTTTCTTGCGTTGGACAAGATTTGGACGTGACGTCGAATTTGGGATAACGCAATACAACCACTAGCACGTATAAAACATTATGGGTTGTTTGGGTTTTTCTATTTTTAGAACAAATGGACGAAATCAACATTTTAACTCGTATTTTTTCATGCCTCGGACAAAATTTGGACGGGACGTCCAATTTGGGATGACGCAGTACAACCCCTAGCACGTATAAAACATTATGGGTCGTTTGGGTTTTTCTAGTTTTAGAACAAATGGTCGAAATCGACATTTTAACTCGTGTTTGTTGATGCGTCCGACAAAATTTGAAAGTGGCATCGATTTTGGGATGACGCAATACAACGACTACCACGTATAAAACATTATGGGTCGTTTAGGTTTTTCATTTTCTGGAACAAATTGACGAAATCGACATTTTACTCGTGTTTGTTCATGCCTCGGACAAAATTTGGACGTGACGTCTAATTTGGGATGACGCAATACAACCCCTAGCACGTATCAAACATTATGGGTCGTTTGGGTTTTTCTAGTTTTAGAACAAATGGTCGAAATCGACATTTTAACTCGTGTTTGTTCATGCGTCGGACAAAATTTTGAAAGTGACGTCGTATTTGGGAAGACACAATACAAAGACTAGCATGTATAAAACATTATGGGTCGTTTAGGTTTAAGTATTTAAGGACCAATTGTTCGAAACCGACATTTAAACTCGTGTTTTTTCTTGCGTTGGACGAGATTTGGACGTGACGTCGAATTTGGGATAACGCAATACAACCACTAGCACGTATAAAACATTATGGGTTGTTTGGGTTTTTCTATTTTTAGAACAAATGGACGAAATCAACATTTTAACTCGTGTTTTTTCATGCCTCGGACAAAATTTGAAGGTGACGTCTAATTTGGGATGACGCAGTACAACCCCTAGCACGTATAAAACATTATGGGTCCTTTAGGTTTTTCTATTTTTAGAACAAATGGACGAAATCGACATTTTAACTCGTGTTTGTTCATGCGTCGGACAAAATTTGAAGGTGACGTCGAATTTGGGATGACCCAATACAACGACTAACATGTATAAAACATTATGGGTCGTTTAGGTTTAAGTTTTTAAGGACCAATTGTTCGAAACCGACATTTAAACTCGTGTATTTTCTTGCGTCGGATAAAATTTGAACGTCAGTCAAATTTGGGATGTTGCAATACAACGACTAGCACGTATAAAACATTATGGGTCGTTCAGGTTTTTCTATTTTTAGAACAAATGGACGAAATCGACATTTTAACTCGTGTTTTTTCATGCGTCGGACAAGATTTGGACGCGACGTCGAATTTGGGATAACGCAATACAACCACTAGCACGTATAAAACATTATGGGTCCTTTAGGTTTTTCTATTTTTAGAACAAATGGACGAAATCAACATTTTAACTCGTATTTTTTCATGCCTCGGACAAAATTTGGATGTGACGTCTAATTTGGGATGACGCAGTACAACCCCTAGCACGTATAAAACATTATGGGTCGTTTGGGTTTTTCTAGTTTTAGAACAAATGGTCGAAATCGACATTTTAACTCGTGTTTGTTGATGCGTCCGACAAAATTTGAAAGTGGCGTCGATTTTGGGATGACGCAATACAACGACTACCACGTATAAAACATTATGGGTCGTTTAGGTTTTTCATTTTCTGGAACAAATTGACGAAATCGACATTTTACTCGTGTTTGTTCATGCCTCGGACAAAATTTGGACGTGACGTCTAATTTGGGATGACGCAATACAACCCGTAGCACGTATCAAACATTATGGGTCGTTTGGGTTTTTCTAGTTTTAGAACAAATTGTCGAAATCGACATTTTAACTCGTGTTTGTTCATGCGTCGGACAAAATTTTGAAAGTGACGTCGTATTTGGGAAGACACAATACAAAGACTAGCACGTATAAAACATTATGGGTCCTTTAGGATTTTCTATTTTTAGAACAAATGGACGAAATCGACATTTTTACTCGTGTTTGTTCATGCGTCGGACAAAATTTGAAGGTGACGTCGAATTTGGGATGACGCAATACAACGACTAGCATGTATAAAACATTATGGGTCGTTTAGGTTTAAGTATTTAAGGACCAATTGTTCGAAACCGACATTTAACCTCGTGTTTTTTCTTGCGTCGGATAAAATTTGAACGTAACGTCAAATTTGGGATGTCGCAATACAACGACTAGTACGTATAAAACATTATGGGTCGTTTAGGTTTTTCTATTTTTAGAACAAATGGACGAAATCGACATTTTAACTCGTGTTTTTTCATGCGTCGGACAAGATTTGGACGTGACGTCGAATTTGGGATAACGCATTACAACCACTAGCACGTATAAAACATTATGGGTCGTTTGGGTTTTTCTATTTTTAGAACAAATGGTCGAAATCCCCATTTTAACTCGTGTTTTTTCATGCGTAGGAAAACATTTGAAAGTGGCGTCGATTTTGGGATGACGCAATACAACGACTAGCACGTATAAAACATTATGGGTCGTTTAGGTTTTTCTATTTTTAGAACAAATGGACGAAATCAACAGTTTAACTCGTGTTTTTTCATGGCTCGGACAAAATTTGAAGGTGACGTCTAATTTGGGATGACGCACTACAACCCCTAGCACGTATCAAACATTATGGGTCGTTTGGGTTTTTCTAGTTTTAGAACAAATGGTCGAAATCGACATTTTAACTCGTGTTTGTTCATGCGTCGGACAAAATTTGAAGGTGACTTCGAATTTGGGAAGACACAATACAAAGACTAGCACGTATAAAACATTATGGGTCCTTTAGGTTTTTCTATTTTTAGAACAAATGGACGAAATCGACATTTTAACTCGTGTTTGTTCATGCGTCGGACAAAATTTGAAGGTGACGTCGAATTTGGGATGACTCAATACAACGACTAACATGTATAAAACATTATGGGTCGTTTAAGTTTAAGTTTTTAAGGACCAATTGTTCGAAACCGACATTTAAACTCGTGTATTTTCTTGAGTCGGATAAAATTTGAACGTCAGTCAAATTTGGGATGTTGCAATACAACGACTAGCACGTATAAAACATTATGGGTCGTTCAGGTTTTTCTATTTTTAGAACAAATGGACGAAATCGACATTTTAACTCGTGTTTTTTCATGCGTCGGACAAGATTTGGACGCGACGTCGAATTTGGGATAACGCAATACAACCACTAGCACGTATAAAACATTATGGGTCCTTTAGGTTTTTCTATTTTTAGAACAAATGGACGAAATCAACATTTTAACTCGTATTTTTTCATGTCTCGGACAAAATTTGGACGGGACGTCCAATTTGGGATGACGCAGTACAACCCCTAGCACGTATAAAACATTATGGGTCGTTTGGGTTTTTCTAGTTTTAGAACAAATGGTCGAAATCGACATTTTAACTCGTGTTTGTTGATGCGTCCGACAAAATTTGAAAGTGGCGTCGATTTTGGGATGACGCAATACAACGACTACCACGTATAAAACATTATGGGTCGTTTAGGTTTTTCATTTTCTGGAACAAATTGACGAAATCGACATTTTACTCGTGTTTGTTCATGCCTCGGACAAAATTTGGACGTGACGTCTAATTTGGGATGACGCAATACAACCCCTAGCACGTATCAAACATTATGGGTCGTTTGGGTTTTTCTAGTTTTAGAACAAATGGTCGAAATCGACATTTTAACTCGTGTTTGTTCATGCGTCGGACAAAATTTTGAAAGTGACGTCGTATTTGGGAAGACACAATACAAAGACTAGCACGTATAAAACATTATGGGTCCTTTAGGTTTTTCTATTTTTAGAACAAATGGACGAAATCGACATTTTTACTCGTGTTTGTTCATGCGTCGGACAAAATTTGAAGGTGACGTCGAATTTGGGATGACGCAATACAACGACTAGCATGTATAAAACATTATGGGTCGTTTAGGTTTAAGTTTTTAAGGACCAATTGTTCGAAACCGACATTTAAACTCGTGTTTTTTCTTGCGTCGGATAAAATTTGAACGTAACGTCAAATTTGGGATGTCGCAATCCAACGACTAGCACGTATAGAATATTATGGGTCCTTCAGGTTTTTCTATTTTTAGAACAAATGGACGAAATCGACATTTTAACTCGTGTTTGTTTATGCGTCGGACAAAATTTGAAGGAGACGTCGAATTTGGGATGACGCAATACAACGACTAGCATGTATAAAACATTATGGGTCGTTTAGGTTTAAGTATTTAAGGACGAATTGTTCGAAACCGACATTTAAACTCGTGTTTTTTCTTGCGTTGGACAAGATTTGGACGTGACGTCGAATTTGGGATAACGCAATACAACCACTAGCACGTATAAAACATTATGGGTTGTTTGGGTTTTTCTATTTTTAGAACAAATGGACGAAATCAACATTTTCACTCGTGTTTTTTCATGCCTCGGACAAAATTTGAAGGTGACGTCTAATTTGGGATGACGCACTACAACCCCTAGCACGTATAAAACATTATGGGTCCTTTAGGTTTTTCTATTTTTAGAACAAATGGACGAAATCGACATTTTAACTCGTGTTTGTTCATGCGTCGGACAAAATTTGAAGGTGACGTCGAATTTGGGATGACTCAATACAACGACTAACATGTATAAAACATTATGGGTCGTTTAGGTTTAAGTTTTTAAGGACCAATTGTTCGAAACCGACATTTAAACTCGTGTATTTTGTTGCGTCGGATAAAATTTGAACGTCAGTCAAATTTGGGATGTTGCAATACAACGACTAGCATGTATAAAACATTATGGGTCGTTCAGGTTTTTCTATTTTTAGAACAAATGGACGAAATCGACATTTTAACTCGTGTTTTTTCATGCGTCGGACAAGATTTGGACGCGACGTCGAATTTGGGATAACGCAATACAACCACTAGCACGTATAAAACATTATGGGTCCTTTAGGTTTTTCTATTTTTAGAACAAATGGACGAAATAAACATTTTAACTCGTATTTTTTCATGCCTCGGACAAAATTTGGACGTGACGTCTAATTTGGGATGACGCAGTACAACCCCTAGCACGTATAAAACATTATGGGTCGTTTGGGTTTTTCTAGTTTTAGAACAAATGGTCGAAATCGACATTTTAACTCGTGTTTGTTGATGCGTCCGACAAAATTTGAAAGTGGCGTCGATTTTGGGATGACGCAATACAACGACTACCACGTATAAAACATTATGGGTCGTTTAGGTTTTTCATTTTCTGGAACAAATTGACGAAATCGACATTTTACTCGTGTTTGTTCATGCCTCGGACAAAATTTGGACGTGACGTCTAATTTGGGATGACGCAATACAACCCCTAGCACGTATCAAACATTATGGGTCGTTTGGGTTTTTCTAGTTTTAGAACAAATGGTCGAAATCGACATTTTAACTCGTGTTTGTTCATGCGTCGGACAAAATTTTGAAAGTGACGTCGTATTTGGGAAGACACAATACAAAGACTAGCACGTATAAAACATTATGGGTCCTTTAGGTTTTTCTATTTTTAGAACAAATGGACGAAATCGACATTTTTACTCGTGTTTGTTCATGCGTCGGACAAAATTTGAAGGTGACGTCGAATTTGGGATGACGCAATACAACGACTAGCATGTATAAAACATTATGGGTCGTTTAGGTTTAAGTTTTTAAGGACCAATTGTTCGAAACCGACATTTAAACTCGTGTTTTTTCTTGCGTCGGATAAAATTTGAACGTAACGTCAAATTTGGGATGTCGCAATCCAACGACTAGCACGTATAGAATATTATGGGTCCTTCAGGTTTTTCTATTTTTAGAACAAATGGACGAAATCGACATTTTAACTCGTGTTTGTTTATGCGTCGGACAAAATTTGAAGGAGACGTCGAATTTGGGATGACGCAATACAACGACTAGCATGTATAAAACATTATGGGTCGTTTAGGTTTAAGTATTTAAGGACGAATTGTTCGAAACCGACATTTAAACTCGTGTTTTTTCTTGCGTTGGACAAGATTTGGACGTGACGTCGAATTTGGGATAACGCAATACAACCACTAGCACGTATAAAACATTATGGGTTGTTTGGGTTTTTCTATTTTTAGAACAAATGGACGAAATCAACATTTTCACTCGTGTTTTTTCATGCCTCGGACAAAATTTGAAGGTGACGTCTAATTTGGGATGACGCACTACAACCCCTAGCACGTATAAAACATTATGGGTCCTTTAGGTTTTTCTATTTTTAGAACAAATGGACGAAATCGACATTTTAACTCGTGTTTGTTCATGCGTCGGACAAAATTTGAAGGTGACGTCGAATTTGGGATGACTCAATACAACAACTAACATGTATAAAACATTATGGGTCGTTTAGGTTTAAGTTTTTAAGGACCAATTGTTCGAAACCGACATTTAAACTCGTGTATTTTGTTGCGTCGGATAAAATTTGAACGTCAGTCAAATTTGGGATGTTGCAATACAACGACTAGCATGTATAAAACATTATGGGTCGTTCAGGTTTTTCTATTTTTAGAACAAATGGACGAAATCGACATTTTAACTCGTGTTTTTTCATGCGTCGGACAAGATTTGGACGCGACGTGGAATTTGGGATAACGCAATACAACCACTAGCACGTATAAAACATTATGGGTCCTTTAGGTTTTTCTATTTTTAGAACAAATGGACGAAATCAACATTTTAACTCGTATTTTTTCATGCCTCGGACAAAATTTGGACGTGACGTCTAATTTGGGATGACGCAGTACAACCCCTAGCACGTATAAAATATTATGGGTCGTTTGGGTTTTTCTAGTTTTAGAACAAATGGTCGAAATCGACATTTTAACTCGTGTTTGTTGATGCGTCCGACAAAATTTGAAAGTGGCGTCGATTTTGGGATGACGCAATACAACGACTACCACGTATAAAACATTATGGGTCGTTTAGGTTTTTCATTTTCTGGAACAAATTGACGAAATCGACATTTTACTCGTGTTTGTTCATGCCTCGGACAAAATTTGGACGTGACGTCTAATTTGGGATGACGCAATACAACCCCTAGCACGTATCAAACATTATGGGTCGTTTGGGTTTTTCTAGTTTTAGAACAAATGGTCGAAATCGACATTTTAACTCGTGTTTGTTCATGCGTCGGACAAAATTTTGAAAGTGACGTCGTATTTGGGAAGACACAATACAAAGACTAGCAGGTATAAAACATTATGGGTCCTTTAGGTTTTTCTATTTTTAGAACAAATGGACGAAATCGACATTTTTACTCGTGTTTGTTCATGCGTCGGACAAAATTTGAAGGTGACGTCGAATTTGGGATGACGCAATACAACGACTAGCATGTATAAAACATTATGGGTCGTTTAGGTTTAAGTTTTTAAGGACCAATTGTTCGAAACCGACATTTAAACTCGTGTTTTTTCTTGCGTTGGATAAAATTTGAACGTAACGTTAAATTTGGGATGTCGCAATACAACGACTAGCACGTATAGAATATTATGGGTCCTTCAGGTTTTTCTATTTTTAGAACAAATGGACGAAATCGACATTTTAACTCGTGTTTGTTTATGCGTGGGACAAAATTTGAAGGAGACGTCGAATTTGGGATGACGCAATACAACGACTAGCATGTATAAAACATTATGGGTCGTTTAGGTTTAAGTATTTAAGGACCAATTGTTCGAAACCGACATTTAAACTCGTGTTTTTTCTTGCGTTGGACAAGATTTGGACGTGACGTCGAATTTGGGATAACGCAATACAACCACTAGCACGTATAAAACATTATGGGTTGTTTGGGTTTTTCTATTTTTAGAACAAATGGACGAAATCAACATTTTAACTCGTATTTTTTCATGCCTCGGACAAAATTTGGACGGGACGTCCAATTTGGGATGACGCAGTACAACCCCTAGCACGTATAAAACATTATGGGTCGTTTGGGTTTTTCTAGTTTTAGAACAAATGGTCGAAATCGACATTTTAACTCGTGTTTGTTGATGCGTCCGACAAAATTTGAAAGTGGCGTCGATTTTGGGATGACGCAATACAACGACTACCACGTATAAAACATTATGGGTCGTTTAGGTTTTTCATTTTCTGGAACAAATTGACGAAATCGACATTTTACTCGTGTTTGTTCATGCCTCGGACCAAATTTGGACGTGACGTCTAATTTGGGATGACGCAATACAACCCCTAGCACGTATCAAACATTATGGGTCGTTTGGGTTTTTCTAGTTTTAGAACAAATGGTCGAAATCGACATTTTAACTCGTGTTTGTTCATGCGTCGGACAAAATTTTGAAAGTGACGTCGTATTTGGGAAGACACAATACAAAGACTAGCACGTATAAAACATTATGGGTCCTTTAGGTTTTTCTATTTTTAGAACAAATGGACGAAATCGACATTTTTACTCGTGTTTGTTCATGCGTCGGACAAAATTTGAAGGTGACGTCGAATTTGGGATGACGCAATACAACGACTAGCATGTATAAAACATTATGGGTCGTTTAGGTTTAAGTTTTTAAGGACCAATTGTTCGAAACCGACATTTAAACTCGTGTTTTTTCTTGCGTCGGATAAAATTTGAACGTAACGTCAAATTTGGGATGTCGCAATACAACGACTAGCACGTATAGAATATTATGGGTCCTTCAGGTTTTTCTATTTTTAGAACAAATGGACGAAATCGACATTTTAACTCGTGTTTGTTTATGCGTCGGACAAAATTTGAAGGAGACGTCGAATTTGGGATGACGCAATACAACGACTAGCATGTATAAAACATTATGGGTCGTTTAGGTTTAAGTATTTAAGGACCAATTGTTCGAAACCGACATTTATACTCGTGTTTTTTCTTGCGTTGGACAAGATTTGGACGTGACGTCGAATTTGGGATAACGCAATACAACCACTAGCACGTATAAAACATTATGGGTTGTTTGGGTTTTTCTATTTTTAGAACAAATGGACGAAATCAACATTTTAACTCGTATTTTTTCATGCCTCGGACAAAATTTGGACGGGACGTCCAATTTGGGATGACGCAGTACAACCCCTAGCACGTATAAAACATTATGGGTCGTTTGGGTTTTTCTAGTTTTAGAACAAATGGTCGAAATCGACATTTTAACTCGTGTTTGTTGATGCGTCCGACAAAATTTGAAAGTGGCGTCGATTTTGGGATGACGCAATACAACGACTACCACGTATAAAACATTATGGGTCGTTTAGGTTTTTCATTTTCTGGAACAAATTGACGAAATCGACATTTTACTCGTGTTTGTTCATGCCTCGGACAAAATTTGGACGTGACGTCTAATTTGGGATGACGCAATACAACCCCTAGCACGTATCAAACATTATGGGTCGTTTGGGTTTTTCTAGTTTTAGAACAAATGGTCGAAATCGACATTTTAACTCGTGTTTGTTCATGCGTCGGACAAAATTTTGAAAGTGACGTCGTATTTGGGAAGACACAATACAAAGACTAGCACGTATAAAACATTATGGGTCCTTTAGGTTTTTCTATTTTTAGAACAAATGGACGAAATCGACATTTTTACTCGTGTTTGTTCATGCGTCGGACAAAATTTGAAGGTGACGTCGAATTTGGGATGACGCAATACAACGACTAGCATGTATAAAACATTATGGGTCGTTTAGGTTTAAGTTTTTAAGGACCAATTGTTCGAAACCGACATTTAAACTCGTGTTTTTTCTTGCGTCGGATAAAATTTGAACGTAACGTCAAATTTGGGATGTCGCAATACAACGACTAGCACGTATAGAATATTATGGGTCCTTCAGGTTTTTCTATTTTTAGAACAAATGGACGAAATCGACATTTTAACTCGTGTTTGTTTATGCGTCGGACAAAATTTGAAGGAGACGTCGAATTTGGGATGACGCAATACAACGACTAGCATGTATAAAACATTATGGGTCGTTTAGGTTTAAGTATTTAAGGACCAATTGTTCGAAACCGACATTTAAACTCGTGTTTTTTCTTGCGTTGGACAAGATTTGGACGTGACGTCGAATTTGGCATAACGCAATACAACCACTAGCACGTATAAAACATTATGGGTTGTTTGGGTTTTTCTATTTTTAGAACAAATGGACGAAATCAACATTTTAACTCGTATTTTTTCATGCCTCGGACAAAATTTGGACGGGACGTCCAATTTGGGATGACGCAGTACAACCCCTAGCACGTATAAAACATTATGGGTCGTTTGGGTTTTTCTAGTTTTAGAACAAATGGTCGAAATCGACATTTTAACTCGTGTTTGTTGATGCGTTCGACAAAATTTGAAAGTGGCGTCGATTTTGGGATGACGCAATACAACGACTACCACGTATAAAACATTATGGGTCGTTTAGGTTTTTCATTTTCTGGAACAAATTGACGAAATCGACATTTTACTCGTGTTTGTTCATGCCTCGGACAAAATTTGGACGTGACGTCTAATTTGGGATGACGCAATACAACCCCTAGCACGTATCAAACATTATGGGTCGTTTGGGTTTTTCTAGTTTTAGAACAAATGGTCGAAATCGACATTTTAACTCGTGTTTGTTCATGCGTCGGACAAAATTTTGAAAGTGACGTCGTATTTGGGAAGACACAATACAAAGACTAGCACGTATAAAACATTATGGGTCCTTTAGGTTTTTCTATTTTTAGAACAAATGGACGAAATCGACATTTTTACTCGTGTTTGTTCATGCGTCGGACAAAATTTGAAGGTGACGTCGAATTTGAGATGACGCAATACAACGACTAGCATGTATAAAACATTATGGGTCGTTTAGGTTTAAGTTTTTAAGGACCAATTGTTCGAAACCGACATTTAAACTCGTGTTTTTTCTTGCGTCGGATAAAATTTGAACGTAATGTCAAATTTGGGATGTCGCAATACAACGACTAGCACGTATAGAATATTATGGGTCCTTCAGGTTTTTCTATTTTTAGAACAAATGGACGAAATCGACATTTTAACTCGTGTTTGTTTATGCGTCGGACAAAATTTGAAGGAGACGTCGAATTTGGGATGACGCAATACAACGACTAGCATGTATAAAACATTATGGGTCGTTTAGGTTTAAGTATTTAAGGACCAATTGTTCGAAACCGACATTTATACTCGTGTTTTTTCTTGCGTTGGACAAGATTTGGACGTGACGTCGAATTTGGGATAACGCAATACAACCACTAGCACGTATAAAACATTATGGGTTGTTTGGGTTTTTCTATTTTTAGAACAAATGGACGAAATCAACATTTTAACTCGTATTTTTTCATGCCTCGGACAAAATTTGGACGGGACGTCCAATTTGGGATGACGCAGTACAACCCCTAGCACGTATAAAACATTATGGGTCGTTTGGGTTTTTCTAGTTTTAGAACAAATGGTCGAAATCGACATTTTAACTCGTGTTTGTTGATGCGTCCGACAAAATTTGAAAGTGGCGTCGATTTTGGGATGACGCAATACAACGACTACCACGTATAAAACATTATGGGTCGTTTAGGTTTTTCATTTTCTGGAACAAATTGACGAAATCGACATTTTACTCGTGTTTGTTCATGCCTCGGACAAAATTTGGACGTGACGTCTAATTTGGGATGACGCAATACAACCCCTAGCACGTATCAAACATTATGGGTCGTTTGGGTTTTTCTAGTTTTAGAACAAATGGTCGAAATCGACATTTTAACTCGTGTTTGTTCATGCGTCGGACAAAATTTTGAAAGTGACGTCGTATTTGGGAAGACACAATACAAAGACTAGCACGTATAAAACATTATGGGTCCTTTAGGTTTTTCTATTTTTAGAACAAATGGACGAAATCGACATTTTTACTCGTGTTTGTTCATGCGTCGGACAAAATTTGAAGGTGACGTCGAATTTGGGATGACGCAATACAACGACTAGCATGTATAAAACATTATGGGTCGTTTAGGTTTAAGTTTTTAAGGACCAATTGTTCGAAACCGACATTTAAACTCGTGTTTTTTCTTGCGTCGGATAAAATTTGAACGTAACGTCAAATTTGGGATGTCGCAATACAACGACTAGCACGTATAGAATATTATGGGTCCTTCAGGTTTTTCTATTTTTAGAACAAATGGACGAAATCGACATTTTAACTCGTGTTTGTTTATGCGTCGGACAAAATTTGAAGGAGACGTCGAATTTGGGATGACGCAATACAACGACTAGCATGTATAAAACATTATGGGTCGTTTAGGTTTAAATATTTAAGGACCAATTGTTCGAAACCGACATTTAAACTCGTGTTTTTTCTTGCGTTGGACAAGATTTTGACGTGACGTCGAATTTGGGATAACGCAATACAACCACTAGCACGTATAAAACATTATGGGTTGTTTGGGTTTTTCTATTTTTAGAACAAATGGACGAAATCAACATTTTAACTCGTGTTTTTTCATGCCTCGGACAAAATTTGAAGGTGACGTCTAATTTGGGATGACGCAGTACAACGACTAGCATGTATAAAACATTATGGGTCGTTTAGGTTTAAGTTTTTAAGGACCAATTGTTCGAAACCGACATTTAAACTCGTGTTTTTTCTTGCGTCGGATAAAATTTGAACGTAACGTCAAATTTGGGATGTCGCAATACAACGACTAGCACGTATAGAATATTATGGGTCCTTCAGGTTTTTCTATTTTTAGAACAAATGGACGAAATCGACATTTTAACTCGTGTTTGTTTATGCGTCGGACAAAATTTGAAGGAGACGTCGAATTTGGGATGACGCAATACAACGACTAGCATGTATAAAACATTATGGGTCGTTTAGGTTTAAGTATTTAAGGACCAATTGTTCGAAACCGACATTTAAACTCGTGTTTTTTCTTGCGTTGGACAAGATTTGGACGTGACGTCGAATTTGGCATAACGCAATACAACCACTAGCACGTATAAAACATTATGGGTTGTTTGGGTTTTTCTATTTTTAGAACAAATGGACGAAATCAACATTTTAACTCGTATTTTTTCATGCCTCGGACAAAATTTGGACGGGACGTCCAATTTGGGATGACGCAGTACAACCCCTAGCACGTATAAAACATTATGGGTCGTTTGGGTTTTTCTAGTTTTAGAACAAATGGTCGAAATCGACATTTTAACTCGTGTTTGTTGATGCGTTCGACAAAATTTGAAAGTGGCGTCGATTTTGGGATGACGCAATACAACGACTACCACGTATAAAACATTATGGGTCGTTTAGGTTTTTCATTTTCTGGAACAAATTGACGAAATCGACATTTTACTCGTGTTTGTTCATGCCTCGGACAAAATTTGGACGTGACGTCTAATTTGGGATGACGCAATACAACCCCTAGCACGTATCAAACATTATGGGTCGTTTGGGTTTTTCTAGTTTTAGAACAAATGGTCGAAATCGACATTTTAACTCGTGTTTGTTCATGCGTCGGACAAAATTTTGAAAGTGACGTCGTATTTGGGAAGACACAATACAAAGACTAGCACGTATAAAACATTATGGGTCCTTTAGGTTTTTCTATTTTTAGAACAAATGGACGAAATCGACATTTTTACTCGTGTTTGTTCATGCGTCGGACAAAATTTGAAGGTGACGTCGAATTTGGGATGACGCAATACAACGACTAGCATGTATAAAACATTATGGGTCGTTTAGGTTTAAGTTTTTAAGGACCAATTGTTCGAAACCGACATTTAAACTCGTGTTTTTTCTTGCGTCGGATAAAATTTGAACGTAACGTCAAATTTGGGATGTCGCAATACAACGACTAGCACGTATAGAATATTATGGGTCCTTCAGGTTTTTCTATTTTTAGAACAAATGGACGAAATCGACATTTTAACTCGTGTTTGTTTATGCGTCGGACAAAATTTGAAGGAGACGTCGAATTTGGGATGACGCAATACAACGACTAGCATGTATAAAACATTATGGGTCGTTTAGGTTTAAATATTTAAGGACCAATTGTTCGAAACCGACATTTAAACTCGTGTTTTTTCTTGCGTTGGACAAGATTTTGACGTGACGTCGAATTTGGGATAACGCAATACAACCACTAGCACGTATAAAACATTATGGGTTGTTTGGGTTTTTCTATTTTTAGAACAAATGGACGAAATCAACATTTTAACTCGTGTTTTTTCATGCCTCGGACAAAATTTGAAGGTGACGTCTAATTTGGGATGACGCAGTACAACCCCTAGCACGTATAAAACATTATGGGTCCTTTAGGTTTTTCTATTTTTAGAACAAATGGACGAAATCGACATTTTAACTCGTGTTTGTTCATGCGTCGGACAAAATTTGAAGGTGACGTCGAATTTGGGATGACCCAATATAACGACTAACATGTATAAAACATTATGGGTCGTTTAGGTTTAAGTTTTTAAGGACCAATTGTTCGAAACCGACATTTAAACTCGTGTATTTTCTTGCGTCGGATAAAATTTGAACGTCAGTCAAATTTGGGATGTTGCAATACAACGACTAGCACGTATAAAACATTATGGGTCGTTCAGGTTTTTCTATTTTTAGAACAAATGGACGAAATCGACATTTTAACTCGTGTTTTTTCATGCGTCGGACAAGATTTGGACGCGACGTCGAATTTGGGATAACGCAATACAACCACTAGCACGTATAAAACATTATGGGTCCTTTAGGTTTTTCTATTTTTAGAACAAATGGACGAAATCAACATTTTAACTCGTATTTTTTCATGCCTCGGACAAAATTTGGACGTGACGTCTAATTTGGGATGACGCAGTACAACCCCTAGCACGTATAAAACATTATGGGTCGTTTGGGTTTTTCTAGTTTTAGAACAAATGGTCGAAATCGACATTTTAACTCGTGTTTGTTCATGCGTCGGACAAAATTTGAAAGTGACGTCGAATTTGGGAAGACACAATACAAAGACTAGCACGTATAAAACATTATGGGTCCTTTAGGTTTTTCTATTTTTAGAACAAATGGACGAAATCGACATTTTTACTCGTGTTTGTTCATGCGTCGGAAAAAATTTGAAGGTGACGTCGAATTTGGGATGACGCAATACAACGACTAGCATGTATAAAACATTATGGGTCGTTTAGGTTTAAGTATTTAAGGACCAATTGTTCGAAACCGACATTTAACCTCGTGTTTTTTCTTGCGTCGGATAAAATTTGAACGTAACGTCAAATTTGGGATGTCGCAATACAACGACTAGTACGTATAAAACATTATGGGTCGTTTAGGTTTTTCTATTTTTAGAACAAATGGACGAAATCGACATTTTAACTCGTGTTTTTTCATGCGTCGGACAAGATTTGGACGTGACGTCGAATTTGGGATAACGCATTACAACCACTAGCACGTATAAAACATTATGGGTCGTTTGGGTTTTTCTATTTTTAGAACAAATGGTCGAAATCCCCATTTTAACTCGTGTTTTTTCATGCGTAGGAAAACATTTGAAAGTGGCGTCGATTTTGGGATGACGCAATACAACGACTAGCACGTATAAAACATTATGGGTCGTTTAGGTTTTTCTATTTTTAGAACAAATGGACGAAATCAACATTTTAACTCGTGTTTGTTCATGCGTCGGACAAAATTTTGAAAGTGACGTCGTATTTGGGAAGACACAATACAAAGACTAGCACGTATAAAACATTATGGGTCCTTTAGGTTTTTCTATTTTTAGAACAAATGGACGAAATCGACATTTTTACTCGTGTTTGTTCATGCGTCGGACAAAATTTGAAGGTGACGTCGAATTTGGGATGACGCAATACAACGACTAGCATGTATAAAACATTATGGGTCGTTTAGGTTTAAGTTTTTAAGGACCAATTGTTCGAAACCGACATTTAAACTCGTGTTTTTTCTTGCGTCGGATAAAATTTGAACGTAACGTCAAATTTGGGATGTCGCAATCCAACGACTAGCACGTATAGAATATTATGGGTCCTTCAGGTTTTTCTATTTTTAGAACAAATGGACGAAATCGACATTTTAACTCGTGTTTGTTTATGCGTCGGACAAAATTTGAAGGAGACGTCGAATTTGGGATGACGCAATACAACGACTAGCATGTATAAAACATTATGGGTCGTTTAGGTTTAAGTATTTAAGGACGAATTGTTCGAAACCGACATTTAAACTCGTGTTTTTTCTTGCGTTGGACAAGATTTGGACGTGACGTCGAATTTGGGATAACGCAATACAACCACTAGCACGTATAAAACATTATGGGTTGTTTGGGTTTTTCTATTTTTAGAACAAATGGACGAAATCAACATTTTCACTCGTGTTTTTTCATGCCTCGGACAAAATTTGAAGGTGACGTCTAATTTGGGATGACGCACTACAACCCCTAGCACGTATAAAACATTATGGGTCCTTTAGGTTTTTCTATTTTTAGAACAAATGGACGAAATCGACATTTTAACTCGTGTTTGTTCATGCGTCGGACAAAATTTGAAGGTGACGTCGAATTTGGGATGACTCAATACAACGACTAACATGTATAAAACATTATGGGTCGTTTAGGTTTAAGTTTTTAAGGACCAATTGTTCGAAACCGACATTTAAACTCGTGTATTTTGTTGCGTCGGATAAAATTTGAACGTCAGTCAAATTTGGGATGTTGCAATACAACGACTAGCATGTATAAAACATTATGGGTCGTTCAGGTTTTTCTATTTTTAGAACAAATGGACGAAATTTACATTTTAACTCGTGTTTTTTCATGCGTCGGACAAGATTTGGACGCGACGTCGAATTTGGGATAACGCAATACAACCACTAGCACGTATAAAACATTATGGGTCCTTTAGGTTTTTCTATTTTTAGAACAAATGGACGAAATCAACATTTTAACTCGTATTTTTTCATGCCTCGGACAAAATTTGGACGTGACGTCTAATTTGGGATGACGCAGTACAACCCCTAGCACGTATAAAACATTATGGGTCGTTTGGGTTTTTCTAGTTTTAGAACAAATGGTCGAAATCGACATTTTAACTCGTGTTTGTTGATGCGTCCGACAAAATTTGAAAGTGGCGTCGATTTTGGGATGACGCAATACAACGACTACCACGTATAAAACATTATGGGTCGTTTAGGTTTTTCATTTTCTGGAACAAATTGACGAAATCGACATTTTACTCGTGTTTGTTCATGCCTCGGACAAAATTTGGAAGTGACGTCTAATTTGGGATGACGCAATACAACCCCTAGCACGTATCAAACATTATGGGTCGTTTGGGTTTTTCTAGTTTTAGAACAAATGGTCGAAATCGACATTTTAACTCGTGTTTGTTCATGCGTCGGACAAATTTTTGAAAGTGACGTCGTATTTGGGAAGACACAATACAAAGACTAGCACGTATAAAACATTATGGGTCCTTTAGGATTTTCTATTTTTAGAACAAATGGACGAAATCGACATTTTTACTCGTGTTTGTTCATGCGTCGGACAAAATTTGAAGGTGACGTCGAATTTGGGATGACGTAATACAACGACTAGCATGTATAAAACATTATGGGTCGTTTAGGTTTAAGTATTTAAGGACCAATTGTTCGAAACCGACATTTAAACTCGTGTTTTTTCTTGCGTTGGACAAGATTTGGACGTGACGTCGAATTTGGGATAACGCAATACAACCACTAGCACGTATAAAACATTATGGGTTGTTTGGGTTTTTCTATTTTTAGAACAAATGGACGAAATCAACATTTTAACTCGTGTTTTTTCATGCCTCGGACAAAATTTGAAGGTGACGTCTAATTTGGGATGACGCACTAAACCCCTAGCACGTATAAAACATTATGGGTCATTTGGGTTTTTCTAGTTTTAGAACAAATGGTCGAAATCGACATTTTAACTCGTGTTTGTTCATGCGTCGGACCAAATTTGAAAGTGACGTCGAATTTGGGAAGACACAATACAAAGACTAGCACGTATAAAACATTATCGGTCCTTTAGGTTTTTCTATTTTTAGAACAAATGGACGAAATCGACATTTTTACTCGTGTTTGTTCATGCGTCGGACAAAATTTGAAGGTGACGTCGAATTTGGGATGACGCAATACAACGACTAGCATGTATAAAACATTATGGGTCGTTTAGGTTTAAGTATTTAAGGACCAATTGTTCGAAACCGACATCTAACCTCGTGTTTTTTCTTGCGTCGGATAAAATTTGAACGTAACGTCAAATTTGGGATGTCGCAATACAACGAGTAGTACGTATAAAACATTATGGGTCGTTTAGGTTTTTCTATTTTTAGAACAAATGGACGAAATCGACATTTTAACTCGTGTTTTTTCATGCGTCGGACAAGATTTGGACGTGACGTCGAATTTGGGATAACGCAATACAACCACTAGCACGTATAAAACATTATGGGTCGTTTGGGTTTTTCTATTTTTAGAACAAATGGTCGAAATCCCCATTTTAACTCGTGTTTTTTCATGCGTAGGAAAACATTTGAAAGTGGCGTCGATTTTGGGATGACGCAATACAACGACTAGCACGTATAAAACATTATGGGTCGTTTAGGTTTTTCTATTTTTAGAACAAATGGACGAAATCAACAGTTTAACTCGTGTTTTTTCATGCCTCGGACAAAATTTGAAGGTGACATCTAATTTGGGATGACGCATTACAACCCCTAGCACGTATCAAACATTATGGGTCGTTTGGGTTTTTCTAGTTTTAGAACAAATGGTCGAAATCGACATTTTAACTCGTGTTTGTTCATGCGTCGGACAAAATTTGAAGGTGACTTCGAATTTGGAAAGACACAATACAAAGACTAGCACGTATAAAACATTATGGGTCCTTTAGGTTTTTCTATTTTTAGAACAAATGGACGAAATCGACATTTTAACTCGTGTTTGTTCATGCGTCGGACAAAATTTGAAGGTGACGTCGAATTTGGGATGACTCAATACAACGACTAACATGTATAAAACATTATGGGTCGTTTAGGTTTAAGTTTTTAAGGACCAATTGTTCGAAACCGACATTTAAACTCGTGTATTTTCTTGCGTCGGATAAAATTTGAACGTCAGTCAAATTTGGGATGTTGCAATACAACGACTAGCACGTATAAAACATTATGGGTCGTTCAGGTTTTTCTATTTTTAGAACAAATGGACGAAATCGACATTTTAACTCGTGTTTTTTCATGCGTCGGACAAGATTTGGACGCGACGTCGAATTTGGGATAACGCAATACAACCACTAGCACGTATAAAACATTATGGGTCCTTTAGGTTTTTCTATTTTTAGAACAAATGGACGAAATCAACATTTTAACTCGTATTTTTTCATGCCTCGGACAAAATTTGGACGTGACGTCGAATTTGGGATGACGCAGTACAACCCCTAGCACGTATAAAACATTATGGGTCGTTTGGGTTTTTCTAGTTTTAGAACAAATGGTCGAAATCGACATTTTAACTCGTGTTTGTTGATGCGTCCGACAAAATTTGAAAGTGGCGTCGATTTTGGGATGACGCAATACAACGACTAGCACGTATAAAACATTATGGGTCGTTTAGGTTTTTCATTTTCTGGAACAAATTGACGAAATCGACATTTTACTCGTGTTTGTTCATGCCTCGGACAAAATTTGGACGTGACGTCTAATTTGGGATGACGCAATACAACCCCTAGCACGTATCAAACATTATGGGTCGTTTGGGTTTTTCTAGTTTTAGAACAAATGGTCGATATCGACATTTTAACTCGTGTTTGTTCATGCGTCGGACAAAATTTTGAAAGTGACGTCGTATTTGGGAAGACACAATACAAAGACTAGCACGTATAAAACATTATGGGTCCTTTAGGATTTTCTATTTTTAGAACAAATGGACGAAATCGACATTTTTACTCGTGTTTGTTCATGCGTCGGACAAAATTTGAAGGTGACGTCGAATTTGGGATGACGCAATACAACGACTAGCATGTATAAAACATTATGGGTCGTTTAGGTTTAAGTTTTTAAGGACCAATTGTTCGAAACCGACATTTAAACTCGTGTTTTTTCTTGCGTTGGACAAGATTTGGACGTGACGTCGAATTTGGGATAACGCAATACAACCACTAGCACGTATAAAACATTATGGGTTCTCTGGGTTTTTCTATTTTTAGAACAAATGGACGAAATCAACATTTTAACTCGTGTTTTTTCATGCCTCGGACAAAATTTGAAGGTGACGTCTAATTTGGGATGACGCACTACAACCCCTAGCACGTATAAAACATTATGGGTCGTTTGGGTTTTTCTAGTTTTAGAACAAATGGTCGAAATCGACATTTTAACTCGTGTTTGTTCATGCGTGGGACAAAATTTGAAAGTGACGTCGAATTTGGGAAGACACAATACAAAGACTAGCATGTATAAAACATTATGGGTCCTTTAGGTTTTTCTATTTTTAGAACAAATGGACGAAATCGACATTTTAACTCGTGTTTGTTCATGCGTCGGACAAAATTTGAAGGTGACGTCGAATTTGGGATGACTCAATACAACGACTAACATGTATAAAACATTATGGGTCGTTTAGGTTTAAGTTTTTAAGGACCAATTGTTCGAAACCGACATTTAAACTCGTGTATTTTCTTGCGTCGGATAAAATTTGAACGTCAGTCAAATTTGGGATGTTGCAATACAACGACTAGCACGTATAAAACATTATGGGTCGTTCAGGTTTTTCTATTTTTAGAACAAATGGACGAAATCGACATTTGAACTCGTGTTTTTTCATGCGTCGGACAAGATTTGGACGCGACGTCGAATTTGGGATAACGCAATATAACCACTAGCACGTATAAAACATTATGGGTCCTTTAGGTTTTTCTATTTTTAGAACAAATGGACGAAATCAACATTTTAACTCGTATTTTTTCATGCCTCGGACAAAATTAGGACGTGACGTCTAATTTGGGATGACGCAGTACAACCCCTAGCACGTATAAAACATTATGGGTCGTTTGGGTTTTTCTAGTTTTAGAACAAATGGTCGAAATCGACATTTTAACTCGTGTTTGTTGATGCGTCCGACAAAATTTGAAAGTGGCGTCGATTTTGGGATGACGCAATACAACGACTACCACGTATAAAACATTATGGGTCGTTTAGGTTTTTCATTTTCTGGAACAAATTGACGAAATCGACATTTTACTCGTGTTTGTTCATGCCTCGGACAAAATTTGGACGTGACGTCTAATTTGGGATGACGCAATACAACCCCTAGCACGTATCAAACATTATGGGTCGTTTGGGTTTTTCTAGTTTTAGAACAAATGGTCGATATCGACATTTTAACTCGTGTTTGTTCATGCGTCGGACAAAATTTTGAAAGTGACGTCGTATTTGGGAAGACACAATACAAAGACTAGCACGTATAAAACATTATGGGTCCTTTAGGATTTTCTATTTTTAGAACAAATGGACGAAATCGACATTTTTACTCGTGTTTGTTCATGCGTCGGACAAAATTTGAAGGTGACGTCGAATTTGGGATGACGCAATACAACGACTAGCATGTATAAAACATTATGGGTCGTTTAGGTTTAAGTTTTTAAGGACCAATTGTTCGAAACCGACATTTAAACTCGTGTTTTTTCTTGCGTTGGACAAGATTTGGACGTGACGTCGAATTTGGGATAACGCAATACAACCACTAGCACGTATAAAACATTATGGGTTCTCTGGGTTTTTCTATTTTTAGAACAAATGGACGAAATCAACATTTTAACTCGTGTTTTTTCATGCCTCGGACAAAATTTGAAGGTGACGTCTAATTTGGGATGACGCACTACAACCCCTAGCACGTATAAAACATTATGGGTCGTTTGGGTTTTTCTAGTTTTAGAACAAATGGTCGAAATCGACATTTTAACTCGTGTTTGTTCATGCGTCGGACAAAATTTGAAAGTGACGTCGAATTTGGGAAGACACAATACAAAGACTAGCACGTATAAAACATTATGGGTCCTTTAGGTTTTTCTATTTTTAGAACAAATGGACGAAATCGACATTTTAACTCGTGTTTGTTCATGCGTCGGACAAAATTTGAAGGTGACGTCGAATTTGGGATGACTCAATACAACGACTAACATGTATAAAACATTATGGGTCGTTTAGGTTTAAGTTTTTAAGGACCAATTGTTCGAAACCGACATTTAAACTCGTGTATTTTCTTGCGTCGGATAAAATTTGAACGTCAGTCAAATTTGGGATGTTGCAATACAACGACTAGCACGTATAAAACATTATGGGTCGTTCAGGTTTTTCTATTTTTAGAACAAATGGACGAAATCGACATTTGAACTCGTGTTTTTTCATGCGTCGGACAAGATTTGGACGCGACGTCGAATTTGGGATAACGCAATATAACCACTAGCACGTATAAAACATTATGGGTCCTTTAGGTTTTTCTATTTTTAGAACAAATGGACGAAATCAACATTTTAACTCGTATTTTTTCATGCCTCGGACAAAATTAGGACGTGACGTCTAATTTGGGATGACGCAGTACAACCCCTAGCACGTATAAAACATTATGGGTCGTTTGGGTTTTTCTAGTTTTAGAACAAATGGTCGAAATCGACATTTTAACTCGTGTTTGTTGATGCGTCCGACAAAATTTGAAAGTGGCGTCGATTTTGGGATGACGCAATACAACGACTACCACGTATAAAACATTATGGGTCGTTTAGGTTTTTCATTTTCTGGAACAAATTGACGAAATCGACATTTTACTCGTGTTTGTTCATGCATCGGACAAAATTTGGACGTGACGTCTAATTTGGGATGACGCAATACAACCCCTAGCACGTATCAAACATTATGGGTCGTTCGGGTTTTTCTAGTTTTAGAACAAATGGTCGATATCGACATTTTAACTCGTGTTTGTTCATGCGTCGGACAAAATTTTGAAAGTGACGTCGTATTTGGGAAGACACAATACAAAGACTAGCACGTATAAAACATTATGGGTCCTTTAGGATTTTCTATTTTTAGAACAAATGGACGAAATCGACATTTTTACTCGTGTTTGTTCATGCGTCGGACAAAATTTGAAGGTGACGTCGAATTTGGGATGACGCAATACAACGACTAGCATGTATAAAACATTATGGGTCGTTTAGGTTTAAGTTTTTAAGGACCAATTGTTCGAAACCGACATTTAAACTCGTGTTTTTTCTTGCGTTGGACAAGATTTGGACGTGACGTCGAATTTGGGATAACGCAATACAACCACTAGCACGTATAAAACATTATGGGTTCTCTGGGTTTTTCTATTTTTAGAACAAATGGACGAAATCAACATTTTAACTCGTGTTTTTTCATGCCTCGGACAAAATTTGAAGGTGACGTCTAATTTGGGATGACGCACTACAACCCCTAGCACGTATAAAACATTATGGGTCGTTTGGGTTTTTCTAGTTTTCGAACAAATGGTCGAAATCGACATTTTAACTCGTGTTTGTTCATGCGTCGGACAAAATTTGAAAGTGACGTCGAATTTGGGAAGACACAATACAAAGACTAGCACGTATAAAACATTGTGGGTCCTTTAGGTTTTTCTATTTTTAGAACAAATGCACGAAATCGACATTTTTACTCGTGTTTGTTCATGCGTCGGACAAAATTTGAAGGTGACGTCGAATATGGGATGACGCAATACAACGACTAGCATGTATAAAACATTATGGGTCGTTTAGGTTTAAGTATTTAAGGACCAATTGTTCGAAACCGACATATAAACTCGTGTTTTTTCTTGCGTCGGATGAAATTTGAACGTAACGTCAAATTTGGGATGTCGCAATACAACGACTAGTACGTATAAAACATTATGGGTCGTTCAGGTTTTTCTATTTTTAGAACAAATGGACGAAATCGACATTTTAACTCGTGTTTTTTCATGCGTCGGACAAGATTTGGACGTGACGTCGAATTTGGGATAACGCAATACAACCACTAGCACGTATAAAACATTATGGGTCGTTTGGGTTTTTCTATTTTTAGAACAAATGGTCGAAATCCCCATTTTAACTCGTGTTTTTTCATGCGTAGGAAAACATTTGAAAGTGGCGTCGATTTTGGGATGACGCAATACAACGACTAGCACGTATAAAACATTATGGGTCGTTTAGGTTTTTCTATTTTTAGAACAAATGGACGAAATCAACAGTTTAACTCGTGTTTTTTCATGCCTCGGACAAAATTTGAAGGTGACGTCTAATTTGGGATGACGCACTACAACCCCTAGCACGTATAAAACATTATGGGTCGTTTGGGTTTTTCTAGTTTTAGAACAAATGGTCGAAATCGACATTTTAACTCGTGTTTGTTCATGCGTCGGACAAAATTTTAAGGTGACTTCGAATTTGGGAAGACACAATACAAAGACTAGCACGTATAAAACATTATGGGTCCTTTAGGTTTTTCTATTTTTAGAACAAATGGACGAAATCGACATTTTAACTCGTGTTTGTTCATGCGTCGGACAAAATTTGAAGGTGACGTCGAATTTGGGATGACTCAATACAACGACTAACATGTATAAAACATTATTGGGCCTTTAGGTTTAAGTTTTTAAGGACCAATTGTTCGAAACCGACATTTAAACTCGTGTATTTTCTTGCGTCGGATAAAATTTGAACGTCAGTCAAATTTGGGATGTTGCAATACAACGACTAGCACGTATAAAACATTATGGGTCGTTCAGGTTTTTCTAGTTTTAGAACAAATGGTCGAAATCGACATTTTAACTCGTGTTTGTTCATGCGTCGGACAAAATTTTGAAAGTGACGTCGTATTTGGGAAGACACAATACAAAGACTAGCACGTATAAAACATTATGGGTCCTTTAGGTTTTTCTATTTTTAGAACAAATGGACGAAATCGACATTTTAACTCGTGTTTGTTCATGCGTCGGACAAAATTTGAAGGTGACGTCGAATTTGGGATGACTCAATACAACGACTAACATGTATAAAACATTATGGGTCGTTTAGGTTTAAGTTTTTAAGGACCAATTGTTCGAAACCGACATTTAAACTCGTGTATTTTCTTGCGTCGGATAAAATTTGAACGTCAGTCAAATTTGGGATGTTGCAATACAACGACTAGCACGTATAAAACATTATGGGTCGTTCAGGTTTTTCTATTTTTAGAACAAATGGACGAAATCGACATTTGAACTCGTGTTTTTTCATGCGTCGGACAAGATTTGGACGCGACGTCGAATTTGGGATAACGCAATATAACCACTAGCACGTATAAAACATTATGGGTCCTTTAGGTTTTTCTATTTTTAGAACAAATGGACGAAATCAACATTTTAACTCGTATTTTTTCATGCCTCGGACAAAATTAGGACGTGACGTCTAATTTGGGATGACGCAATACAACCCCTAGCACGTATAAAACATTATGGGTCGTTTGGGTTTTTCTAGTTTTAGAACAAATGGTCGAAATCGACATTTTAACTCGTGTTTGTTGATGCGTCCGACAAAATTTGAAAGTGGCGTCGATTTTGGGATGACGCAATACAACGACTACCACGTATAAAACATTATGGGTCGTTTAGGTTTTTCATTTTCTGGAACAAATTGACGAAATCGACATTTTACTCGTGTTTGTTCATGCCTCGGACAAAATTTGGACGTGACGTCTAATTTGGGATGACGCAATACAACCCCTAGCACGTATCAAACATTATGGGTCGTTCGGGTTTTTCTAGTTTTAGAACAAATGGTCGATATCGACATTTTAACTCGTGTTTGTTCATGCGTCGGACAAAATTTTGAAAGTGACGTCGTATTTGGGAAGACACAATACAAAGACTAGCACGTATAAAACATTATGGGTCCTTTAGGATTTTCTATTTTTAGAACAAATGGACGAAATCGACATTTTTACTCGTGTTTGTTCATGCGTCGGACAAAATTTGAAGGTGACGTCGAATTTGGGATGACGCAATACAACGACTAGCATGTATAAAACATTATGGGTCGTTTAGGTTTAAGTTTTTAAGGACCAATTGTTCGAAACCGACATTTAAACTCGTGTTTTTTCTTGCGTTGGACAAGATTTGGACGTGACGTCGAATTTGGGATAACGCAATACAACCACTAGCACGTATAAAACATTATGGGTTCTCTGGGTTTTTCTATTTTTAGAACAAATGGACGAAATCAACATTTTAACTCGTGTTTTTTCATGCCTCGGACAAAATTTGAAGGTGACGTCTAATTTGGGATGACGCACTACAACCCCTAGCACGTATAAAACATTATGGGTCGTTTGGGTTTTTCTAGTTTTCGAACAAATGGTCGAAATCGACATTTTAACTCGTGTTTGTTCATGCGTCGGACAAAATTTGAAAGTGACGTCGAATTTGGGAAGACACAATACAAAGACTAGCACGTATAAAACATTGTGGGTCCTTTAGGTTTTTCTATTTTTAGAACAAATGCACGAAATCGACATTTTTACTCGTGTTTGTTCATGCGTCGGACAAAATTTGAAGGTGACGTCGAATATGGGATGACGCAATACAACGACTAGCATGTATAAAACATTATGGGTCGTTTAGGTTTAAGTATTTAAGGACCAATTGTTCGAAACCGACATATAAACTCGTGTTTTTTCTTGCGTCGGATGAAATTTGAACGTAACGTCAAATTTGGGATGTCGCAATACAACGACTAGTACGTATAAAACATTATGGGTCGTTCAGGTTTTTCTATTTTTAGAACAAATGGACGAAATCGACATTTTAACTCGTGTTTTTTCATGCGTCAGACAAGATTTGGACGTGACGTCGAATTTGGGATAACGCAATACAACCACTAGCACGTATAAAACATTATGGGTCGTTTGGGTTTTTCTATTTTTAGAACAAATGGTCGAAATCCCCATTTTAACTCGTGTTTTTTCATGCGTAGGAAAACATTTGAAAGTGGCGTCGATTTTGGGATGACGCAATACAACGACTAGCACGTATAAAACATTATGGGTCGTTTAGGTTTTTCTATTTTTAGAACAAATGGACGAAATCAACAGTTTAACTCGTGTTTTTTCATGCCTCGGACAAAATTTGAAGGTGACGTCTAATTTGGGATGACGCACTACAACCCCTAGCACGTATAAAACATTATGGGTCGTTTGGGTTTTTCTAGTTTTAGAACAAATGGTCGAAATCGACATTTTAACTCGTGTTTGTTCATGCGTCGGACAAAATTTTAAGGTGACTTCGAATTTGGGAAGACACAATACAAAGACTAGCACGTATAAAACATTATGGGTCCTTTAGGTTTTTCTATTTTTAGAACAAATGGACGAAATCGACATTTTAACTCGTGTTTGTTCATGCGTCGGACAAAATTTGAAGGTGACGTCGAATTTGGGATGACTCAATACAACGACTAACATGTATAAAACATTATTGGGCCTTTAGGTTTAAGTTTTTAAGGACCAATTGTTCGAAACCGACATTTAAACTCGTGTATTTTCTTGCGTCGGATAAAATTTGAACGTCAGTCAAATTTGGGATGTTGCAATACAACGACTAGCACGTATAAAACATTATGGGTCGTTCAGGTTTTTCTAGTTTTAGAACAAATGGTCGAAATCGACATTTTAACTCGTGTTTGTTCATGCGTCGGACAAAATTTTGAAAGTGACGTCGTATTTGGGAAGACACAATACAAAGACTAGCACGTATAAAACATTATGGGTCCTTTAGGTTTTTCTATTTTTAGAACAAATGGACGAAATCGACATTTTAACTCGTGTTTGTTCATGCGTCGGACAAAATTTGAAGGTGACGTCGAATTTGGGATGACTCAATACAACGACTAACATGTATAAAACATTATGGGTCGTTTAGGTTTAAGTTTTTAAGGACCAATTGTTCGAAACCGACATTTAAACTCGTGTATTTTCTTGCGTCGGATAAAATTTGAACGTCAGTCAAATTTGGGATGTTGCAATACAACGACTAGCACGTATAAAACATTATGGGTCGTTCAGGTTTTTCTAGTTTTAGAACAAATGGTCGAAATCGACATTTTAACTCGTGTTTGTTCATGCGTCGGACAAAATTTTGAAAGTGACGTCGTATTTGGGAAGACACAATACAAAGACTAGCACGTATAAAACATTATGGGTCCTTTAGGTTTTTCTATTTTTAGAACAAATGGACGAAATCGACATTTTAACTCGTGTTTGTTCATGCGTCGGACAAAATTTGAAGGTGACGTCGAATTTGGGATGACTCAATACAACGACTAACATGTATAAAACATTATTGGGCCTTTAGGTTTAAGTTTTTAAGGACCAATTGTTCGAAACCGACATTTAAACTCGTGTATTTTCTTGCGTCGGATAAAATTTGAACGTCAGTCAAATTTGGGATGTTGCAATACAACGACTAGCACGTATAAAACATTATGGGTCGTTCAGGTTTTTCTAGTTTTAGAACAAATGGTCGAAATCGACATTTTAACTCGTGTTTGTTCATGCGTCGGACAAAATTTTGAAAGTGACGTCGTATTTGGGAAGACACAATACAAAGACTAGCACGTATAAAACATTATGGGTCCTTTAGGTTTTTCTATTTTTAGAACAAATGGACGAAATCGACATTTTAACTCGTGTTTGTTCATGCGTCGGACAAAATTTGAAGGTGACGTCGAATTTGGGATGACTCAATACAACGACTAACATGTATAAAACATTATGGGTCGTTTAGGTTTAAGTTTTTAAGGACCAATTGTTCGAAACCGACATTTAAACTCGTGTATTTTCTTGCGTCGGATAAAATTTGAACGTCAGTCAAATTTGGGATGTTGCAATACAACGACTAGCACGTATAAAACATTATGGGTCGTTCAGGTTTTTCTATTTTTAGAACAAATGGACGAAATCGACATTTGAACTCGTGTTTTTTCATGCGTCGGACAAGATTTGGACGCGACGTCGAATTTGGGATAACGCAATATAACCACTAGCACGTATAAAACATTATGGGTCCTTTAGGTTTTTCTATTTTTAGAACAAATGGACGAAATCAACATTTTAACTCGTATTTTTTCATGCCTCGGACAAAATTAGGACGTGACGTCTAATTTGGGATGACGCAATACAACCCCTAGCACGTATAAAACATTATGGGTCGTTTGGGTTTTTCTAGTTTTAGAACAAATGGTCGAAATCGACATTTTAACTCGTGTTTGTTGATGCGTCCGACAAAATTTGAAAGTGGCGTCGATTTTGGGATGACGCAATACAACGACTAGCACGTATAAAACATTATGGGTCGTTTAGGTTTTTCATTTTCTGGAACAAATTGACGAAATCGACATTTTACTCGTGTTTGTTCATGCCTCGGACAAAATTTGGACGTGACGTCTAATTTGGGATGACGCAATACAACCCCTAGCACGTATCAAACATTATGGGTCGTTCGGGTTTTTCTAGTTTTAGAACAAATGGTCGATATCGACATTTTAACTCGTGTTTGTTCATGCGTCGGACAAAATTTTGAAAGTGACGTCGTATTTGGGAAGACACAATACAAAGACTAGCACGTATAAAACATTATGGGTCCTTTAGGATTTTCTATTTTTAGAACAAATGGACGAAATCGACATTTTTACTCGTGTTTGTTCATGCGTCGGACAAAATTTGAAGGTGACGTCGAATTTGGGATGACGCAATACAACGACTAGCATGTATAAAACATTATGGGTCGTTTAGGTTTAAGTTTTTAAGGACCAATTGTTCGAAACCGACATTTAAACTCGTGTTTTTTCTTGCGTTGGACAAGATTTGGACGTGACGTCGAATTTGGGATAACGCAATACAACCACTAGCACGTATAAAACATTATGGGTTCTCTGGGTTTTTCTATTTTTAGAACAAATGGACGAAATCAACATTTTAACTCGTGTTTTTTCATGCCTCGGACAAAATTTGAAGGTGACGTCTAATTTGGGATGACGCACTACAACCCCTAGCACGTATAAAACATTATGGGTCGTTTGGGTTTTTCTAGTTTTCGAACAAATGGTCGAAATCGACATTTTAACTCGTGTTTGTTCATGCGTCGGACAAAATTTGAAAGTGACGTCGAATTTGGGAAGACACAATACAAAGACTAGCACGTATAAAACATTGTGGGTCCTTTAGGTTTTTCTATTTTTAGAACAAATGCACGAAATCGACATTTTTACTCGTGTTTGTTCATGCGTCGGACAAAATTTGAAGGTGACGTCGAATATGGGATGACGCAATACAACGACTAGCATGTATAAAACATTATGGGTCGTTTAGGTTTAAGTATTTAAGGACCAATTGTTCGAAACCGACATATAAACTCGTGTTTTTTCTTGCGTCGGATGAAATTTGAACGTAACGTCAAATTTGGGATGTCGCAATACAACGACTAGTACGTATAAAACATTATGGGTCGTTCAGGTTTTTCTATTTTTAGAACAAATGGACGAAATCGACATTTTAACTCGTGTTTTTTCATGCGTCGGACAAGATTTGGACGTGACGTCGAATTTGGGATAACGCAATACAACCACTAGCACGTATAAAACATTATGGGTCGTTTGGGTTTTTCTATTTTTAGAACAAATGGTCGAAATCCCCATTTTAACTCGTGTTTTTTCATGCGTAGGAAAACATTTGAAAGTGGCGCCGATTTTGGGATGACGCAATACAACGACTAGCACGTATAAAACATTATGGGTCGTTTAGGTTTTTCTATTTTTAGAACAAATGGACGAAATCAACAGTTTAACTCGTGTTTTTTCATGCCTCGGACAAAATTTGAAGGTGACGTCTAATTTGGGATGACGCACTACAACCCCTAGCACGTATAAAACATTATGGGTCGTTTGGGTTTTTCTAGTTTTAGAACAAATGGTCGAAATCGACATTTTAACTCGTGTTTGTTCATGCGTCGGACAAAATTTTAAGGTGACTTCGAATTTGGGAAGACACAATACAAAGACTAGCACGTATAAAACATTATGGGTCCTTTAGGTTTTTCTATTTTTAGAACAAATGGACGAAATCGACATTTTAACTCGTGTTTGTTCATGCGTCGGACAAAATTTGAAGGTGACGTCGAATTTGGGATGACTCAATACAACGACTAACATGTATAAAACATTATTGGGCCTTTAGGTTTAAGTTTTTAAGGACCAATTGTTCGAAACCGACATTTAAACTCGTGTATTTTCTTGCGTCGGATAAAATTTGAACGTCAGTCAAATTTGGGATGTTGCAATACAACGACTAGCACGTATAAAACATTATGGGTCGTTCAGGTTTTTCTAGTTTTAGAACAAATGGTCGAAATCGACATTTTAACTCGTGTTTGTTCATGCGTCGGACAAAATTTTGAAAGTGACGTCGTATTTGGGAAGACACAATACAAAGACTAGCACGTATAAAACATTATGGGTCCTTTAGGATTTTCTATTTTTAGAACAAATGGACGAAATCGACATTTTTACTCGTGTTTGTTCATGCGTCGGACAAAATTTGAAGGTGACGTCGAATTTGGGATGACGCAATACAACGACTCGAATGTATAAAACATTATGGGTCGTTTAGGTTTAAGTTTTTAAGGACCAATTGTTCGAAACCGACATTTAAACTCGTGTTTTTTCTTGCGTCGGATAAAATTTGAACGTAACGTCAAATTTGGGATGTCGCAATACAACGACTAGCACGTATAGAATATTATGGGTCCTTCAGGTTTTTCTATTTTTAGAACAAATGGACGAAATCGACATTTTAACTCGTGTTTGTTTATTCGTCGGACAAAATTTGAAGGAGACGTTGAATTTGGGATGACGCGATACAACGACTAGCATGTATAAAACATTATGGGTCGTTTAGGTTTAAGTATTTAAGGACCAATTGTTCGAAACCGACATTTAAACTCGTGTTTTTTCTTGCGTTGGACAAGATTTGGACGTGACGTCGAATTTGGGATAACGCAATACAACCACTAGCACGTATAAAACATTATGGGTTGTTTGGGTTTTTCTATTTTTAGAACAAATGGACGAAATCAACATTTTAACTCGTGTTTTTTCATGCCTCGGACAAAATTTGAAGGTGACGTCTAATTTGGGATGACGCACTACAACCCCTAGCACGTATAAAACATTATGGGTCGTTTGGGTTTTTCTAGTTTTAGAACAAATGGTCGAAATCGACATTTTAACTCGTGTTTGTTCATGCGTCGGACAAAATTTGAAAGTGACGTCGAATTTGGGAAGACACAATACAAAGACTAGCACGTATAAAACATTATGGGTCCTTTAGGTTTTTCTATTTTTAGAACAAATGGACGAAATCGACATTTTTACTCGTGTTTGTTCATGCGTCGGACAAAATTTGAAGGTGACGTCGAATTTTGGATGACGCAATACAACGACTAGCATGTATAAAACATTATGGGTCGTTTAGGTTTAAGTATTTAAGGACCAATTGTTCGAAACTGACATTTAACCTCGTGTTTTTTCTTGCGTCGGATAAAATTTGAACGTAACGTCAAATTTGGGATGTCGCAATACAACGACTAGCACGTATAAAACATTATGGGTCGTTTGGGTTTTTCTAGTTTTAGAACAAATGGTCGAAATCGACATTTTAACTCGTGTTTGTTCATGCGTCGGACAAAATTTGAAGGTGACTTCGAATTTGGGAAGACACAATACAAAGACTAGCACGTATAAAACATTATGGGTCTTTTAGGTTTTTCTATTTTTAGAACAAATGGACGAAATCGACATTTTAACTCGTGTTTGTTCATGCGTCGGACAAAATTTGAAGGTGACGTCGAATTTGGGATGACTCAATACAACGACTAACATGTATAAAACATTATGGGTCGTTTAGGTTTAAGTTTTTAAGGACCAATTGTTCGAAACCGACATTTAAACTCGTGTATTTTCTTGCGTCGGATAAAATTTGAACGTCAGTCAAATTTGGGATGTTGCAATACAACGACTAGCACGTATAAAACATTATGGGTCGTTCAGGTTTTTCTATTTTTAGAACAAATGGACGAAATCGACATTTGAACTCGTGTTTTTTCATGCGTCGGACAAGATTTGGACGCGACGTCGAATTTGGGATAACGCAATACAACCACTAGCACGTATAAAACATTATGGGTCCTTTAGGTTTTTCTATTTTTAGAACAAATGGACGAAATCAACATTTTAACTCGTGTTTTTTCATGCCTCGGACAAAATTTGAAGGTGACGTCTAATTTGGGATGACGCAGTACAACCCCTAGCACGTATAAAACATTATGGGTCGTTTGGGTTTTTCTAGTTTTAGAACAAATGGTCGAAATCGACATTTTAACTCGTGTTTGGTGATGCGTCCGACAAAAATTGAAAGTGGCGTCGATTTTGGGATGACGCAATACAACGACTACCACGTATAAAACATTATGGGTCGTTTAGGTTTTTCATTTTTTGGAACAAATTGACGAAATCGACATTTTACTCGTGTTTGTTCATGCCTCGGACAAAATTTGGACGTGACGTCTAATTTGGGATGACGCAATACAACCCCTAGCATGTATCAAACATTATGGGTCGTTTGGGTTTTTCTAGTTTTAGAACAAATGGTCGATATCGACATTTTAACTCGTGTTTGTTCATGCGTCGGACAAAATTTTGAAAGTGACGTCGTATTTGGGAAGACACAATACAAAGACTAGCACGTATAAAACATTATGGGTCCTTTAGGATTTTCTATTTTTAGAACAAATGGACGAAATCGACATTTTTACTCGTGTTTGTTCATGCGTCGGACAAAATTTGAAGGTGACGTCGAATTTGGGATGACGCAATACAACGACTAGCATGTATAAAACATTATGGGTCGTTTAGGTTTAAGTTTTTAAGGACCAATTGTTCGAAACCGACATTTAAACTCGTGTTTTTTCTTGCGTTGGACAAGATTTGGACGTGACGTCGAATTTGGGATAAAGCAATACAACCACTAGCACGTATAAAACATTATGGGTTCTTTGGGTTTTTCTATTTTTAGAACAAATGGACGAAATCAACATTTTAACTCGTGTTTTTTCATGCCTCGGACAAAATTTGAAGGTGACGTCTAATTTGGGATGACGCACTACAACCCCTAGCACGTATAAAACATTATGGGTCGTTTGGGTTTTTCTAGTTTTAGAACAAATGGTCGAAATCGACATTTTAACTCGTGTTTGTTCATGCGTCGGACAAAATTTGAAAGTGACGTCGAATTTGGGAAGACACAATACAAAGACTAGCACGTATAAAACATTATGGGTCCTTTAGGTTTTTCTATTTTTAGAACAAATGGACGAAATCGACATTTTTACTCGTGTTTGTTCATGCGTCGGACAAAATTTGAAGGTGACGTCGAATTTTGGATGACGCAATACAACGACTAGCATGTATAAAACATTATGGGTCGTTTAGGTTTAAGTATTTAAGGACCAATTGTTCGAAACTGACATTTAACCTCGTGTTTTTTCTTGCGTCGGATAAAATTTGAACGTAACGTCAAATTTGGGATGTCGCAATACAACGACTAGCACGTATAAAACATTATGGGTCGTTTGGGTTTTTCTAGTTTTAGAACAAATGGTCGAAATCGACATTTTAACTCGTGTTTGTTCATGCGTCGGACAAAATTTGAAGGTGACTTCGAATTTGGGAAGACACAATACAAAGACTAGCACGTATAAAACATTATGGGTCTTTTAGGTTTTTCTATTTTTAGAACAAATGGACGAAATCGACATTTTAACTCGTGTTTGTTCATGCGTCGGACAAAATTTGAAGGTGACGTCGAATTTGGGATGACTCAATACAACGACTAACATGTATAAAACATTATGGGTCGTTTAGGTTTAAGTTTTTAAGGACCAATTGTTCGAAACCGACATTTAAACTCGTGTATTTTCTTGCGTCGGATAAAATTTGAACGTCAGTCAAATTTGGGATGTTGCAATACAACGACTAGCACGTATAAAACATTATGGGTCGTTCAGGTTTTTCTATTTTTAGAACAAATGGACGAAATCGACATTTGAACTCGTGTTTTTTCATGCGTCGGACAAGATTTGGACGCGACGTCGAATTTGGGATAACGCAATACAACCACTAGCACGTATAAAACATTATGGGTCCTTTAGGTTTTTCTATTTTTAGAACAAATGGACGAAATCGACATTTTTACTCGTGTTTGTTCATGCGTCGGACAAAATTTGAAGGTGACGTCGAATTTGGGATGACGCAATACAACGACTAGCATGTATAAAACATTATGGGTCGTTTAGGTTTAAGTTTTTAAGGACCAATTGTTCGAAACCGACATTTAAACTCGTGTTTTTTCTTGCGTTGGACAAGATTTGGACGTGACGTCGAATTTGGGATAAAGCAATACAACCACTAGCACGTATAAAACATTATGGGTCGTTTGGGTTTTTCTAGTTTTCGAACAAATGGTCGAAATCGACATTTTAACTCGTGTTTGTTCATGCGTCGGACAAAATTTGAAAGTGACGTCGAATTTGGGAAGACACAATACAAAGACTAGCACGTATAAAACATTGTGGGTCCTTTAGGTTTTTCTATTTTTAGAACAAATGCACGAAATCGACATTTTTACTCGTGTTTGTTCATGCGTCGGACAAAATTTGAAGGTGACGTCGAATTTGGGATGACGCAATACAACGACTAGCATGTATAAAACATTATGGGTCGTTTAGGTTTAAGTTTTTAAGGACCAATTGTTCGAAACCGACATTTAAACTCGTGTTTTTTCTTGCGTTGGACAAGATTTGGACGTGACGTCGAATTTGGGATAAAGCAATACAACCACTAGCACGTATAAAACATTATGGGTCGTTTGGGTTTTTCTAGTTTTCGAACAAATGGTCGAAATCGACATTTTAACTCGTGTTTGTTCATGCGTCGGACAAAATTTGAAAGTGACGTCGAATTTGGGAAGACACAATACAAAGACTAGCACGTATAAAACATTGTGGGTCCTTTAGGTTTTTCTATTTTTAGAACAAATGCACGAAATCGACATTTTTACTCGTGTTTGTTCATGCGTCGGACAAAATTTGAAGGTGACGTCGAATATGGGATGACGCAATACAACGACTAGCATGTATAAAACATTATGGGTCGTTTAGGTTTAAGTATTTAAGGACCAATTGTTCGAAACCGACATTTAACCTCGTGTTTTTTCTTGCGTCGGATAAAATTTGAACGTAACGTCAAATTTGGGATGTCGCAATACAACGACTAGTACGTATAAAACATTATGGGTCGTTCAGGTTTTTCTATTTTTAGAACAAATGGACGAAATCGACATTTTAACTCGTGTTTTTTCATGCGTCGGACAAGATTTGGACGTGACGTCGAATTTGGGATAACGCAATACAACCACTAGCACGTATAAAACATTATGGGTCGTTTGGGTTTTTCTATTTTTAGAACAAATGGTCGAAATCCCCATTTTAACTCGTGTTTTTTCATGCGTAGGAAAACATTTGAAAGTGGCGTCGATTTTGGGATGACGCAATACAACGACTAGCACGTATAAAACATTATGGGTCGTTTAGGTTTTTCTATTTTTAGAACAAATGGACGAAATCAACAGTTTAACTCGTGTTTTTTCATGCCTCGGACAAAATTTGAAGGTGACGTCTAATTTGGGATGACGCACTACAACCCCTAGCACGTATAAAACATTATGGGTCGTTTGGGTTTTTCTAGTTTTCGAACAAATGGTCGAAATCGACATTTTAACTCGTGTTTGTTCATGCGTCGGACAAAATTTGAAAGTGACGTCGAATTTGGGAAGACACAATACAAAGACTAGCACGTATAAAACATTGTGGGTCCTTTAGGTTTTTCTATTTTTAGAACAAATGCACGAAATCGACATTTTTACTCGTGTTTGTTCATGCGTCGGACAAAATTTGAAGGTGACGTCGAATATGGGATGACGCAATACAACGACTAGCATGTATAAAACATTATGGGTCGTTTAGGTTTAAGTATTTAAGGACCAATTGTTCGAAACCGACATTTAACCTCGTGTTTTTTCTTGCGTCGGATAAAATTTGAACGTAACGTCAAATTTGGGATGTCGCAATACAACGACTAGTACGTATAAAACATTATGGGTCGTTCAGGTTTTTCTATTTTTAGAACAAATGGACGAAATCGACATTTTAACTCGTGTTTTTTCATGCGTCGGACAAGATTTGGACGTGACGTCGAATTTGGGATAACGCAATACAACCACTAGCACGTATAAAACATTATGGGTCGTTTGGGTTTTTCTATTTTTAGAACAAATGGTCGAAATCCCCATTTTAACTCGTGTTTTTTCATGCGTAGGAAAACATTTGAAAGTGGCGTCGATTTTGGGATGACGCAATACAACGACTAGCACGTATAAAACATTATGGGTCGTTTAGGTTTTTCTATTTTTAGAACAAATGGACGAAATCAACAGTTTAACTCGTGTTTTTTCATGCCTCGGACAAAATTTGAAGGTGACGTCTAATTTGGGATGACGCACTACAACCCCTAGCACGTATAAAACATTATGGGTCGTTTGGGTTTTTCTAGTTTTCGAACAAATGGTCGAAATCGACATTTTAACTCGTGTTTGTTCATGCGTCGGACAAAATTTGAAAGTGACGTCGAATTTGGGAAGACACAATACAAAGACTAGCACGTATAAAACATTGTGGGTCCTTTAGGTTTTTCTATTTTTAGAACAAATGCACGAAATCGACATTTTTACTCGTGTTTGTTCATGCGTCGGACAAAATTTGAAGGTGACGTCGAATATGGGATGACGCAATACAACGACTAGCATGTATAAAACATTATGGGTCGTTTAGGTTTAAGTATTTAAGGACCAATTGTTCGAAACCGACATTTAACCTCGTGTTTTTTCTTGCGTCGGATAAAATTTGAACGTAACGTCAAATTTGGGATGTCGCAATACAACGACTAGTACGTATAAAACATTATGGGTCGTTCAGGTTTTTCTATTTTTAGAACAAATGGACGAAATCGACATTTTAACTCGTGTTTTTTCATGCGTCGGACAAGATTTGGACGTGACGTCGAATTTGGGATAACGCAATACAACCACTAGCACGTATAAAACATTATGGGTCGTTTGGGTTTTTCTATTTTTAGAACAAATGGTCGAAATCCCCATTTTAACTCGTGTTTTTTCATGCGTAGGAAAACATTTGAAAGTGGCGTCGATTTTGGGATGACGCAATACAACGACTAGCACGTATAAAACATTATGGGTCGTTTAGGTTTTTCTATTTTTAGAACAAATGGACGAAATCAACAGTTTAACTCGTGTTTTTTCATGCCTCGGACAAAATTTGAAGGTGACGTCTAATTTGGGATGACGCACTACAACCCCTAGCACGTATAAAACATTATGGGTCGTTTGGGTTTTTCTAGTTTTCGAACAAATGGTCGAAATCGACATTTTAACTCGTGTTTGTTCATGCGTCGGACAAAATTTGAAAGTGACGTCGAATTTGGGAAGACACAATACAAAGACTAGCACGTATAAAACATTGTGGGTCCTTTAGGTTTTTCTATTTTTAGAACAAATGCACGAAATCGACATTTTTACTCGTGTTTGTTCATGCGTCGGACAAAATTTGAAGGTGACGTCGAATATGGGATGACGCAATACAACGACTAGCATGTATAAAACATTATGGGTCGTTTAGGTTTAAGTATTTAAGGACCAATTGTTCGAAACCGACATTTAACCTCGTGTTTTTTCTTGCGTCGGATAAAATTTGAACGTAACGTCAAATTTGGGATGTCGCAATACAACGACTAGTACGTATAAAACATTATGGGTCGTTCAGGTTTTTCTATTTTTAGAACAAATGGACGAAATCGACATTTTAACTCGTGTTTTTTCATGCGTCGGACAAGATTTGGACGTGACGTCGAATTTGGGATAACGCAATACAACCACTAGCACGTATAAAACATTATGGGTCGTTTGGGTTTTTCTATTTTTAGAACAAATGGTCGAAATCCCCATTTTAACTCGTGTTTTTTCATGCGTAGGAAAACATTTGAAAGTGGCGTCGATTTTGGGATGACGCAATACAACGACTAGCACGTATAAAACATTATGGGTCGTTTAGGTTTTTCTATTTTTAGAACAAATGGACGAAATCAACAGTTTAACTCGTGTTTTTTCATGCCTCGGACAAAATTTGAAGGTGACGTCTAATTTGGGATGACGCACTACAACCCCTAGCACGTATAAAACATTATGGGTCGTTTGGGTTTTTCTAGTTTTCGAACAAATGGTCGAAATCGACATTTTAACTCGTGTTTGTTCATGCGTCGGACAAAATTTGAAAGTGACGTCGAATTTGGGAAGACACAATACAAAGACTAGCACGTATAAAACATTGTGGGTCCTTTAGGTTTTTCTATTTTTAGAACAAATGCACGAAATCGACATTTTTACTCGTGTTTGTTCATGCGTCGGACAAAATTTGAAGGTGACGTCGAATATGGGATGACGCAATACAACGACTAGCATGTATAAAACATTATGGGTCGTTTAGGTTTAAGTATTTAAGGACCAATTGTTCGAAACCGACATTTAACCTCGTGTTTTTTCTTGCGTCGGATAAAATTTGAACGTAACGTCAAATTTGGGATGTCGCAATACAACGACTAGTACGTATAAAACATTATGGGTCGTTCAGGTTTTTCTATTTTTAGAACAAATGGACGAAATCGACATTTTAACTCGTGTTTTTTCATGCGTCGGACAAGATTTGGACGTGACGTCGAATTTGGGATAACGCAATACAACCACTAGCACGTATAAAACATTATGGGTCGTTTGGGTTTTTCTATTTTTAGAACAAATGGTCGAAATCCCCATTTTAACTCGTGTTTTTTCATGCGTAGGAAAACATTTGAAAGTGGCGTCGATTTTGGGATGACGCAATACAACGACTAGCACGTATAAAACATTATGGGTCGTTTAGGTTTTTCTATTTTTAGAACAAATGGACGAAATCAACAGTTTAACTCGTGTTTTTTCATGCCTCGGACAAAATTTGAAGGTGACGTCTAATTTGGGATGACGCACTACAACCCCTAGCACGTATAAAACATTATGGGTCGTTTGGGTTTTTCTAGTTTTCGAACAAATGGTCGAAATCGACATTTTAACTCGTGTTTGTTCATGCGTCGGACAAAATTTGAAAGTGACGTCGAATTTGGGAAGACACAATACAAAGACTAGCACGTATAAAACATTGTGGGTCCTTTAGGTTTTTCTATTTTTAGAACAAATGCACGAAATCGACATTTTTACTCGTGTTTGTTCATGCGTCGGACAAAATTTGAAGGTGACGTCGAATATGGGATGACGCAATACAACGACTAGCATGTATAAAACATTATGGGTCGTTTAGGTTTAAGTATTTAAGGACCAATTGTTCGAAACCGACATTTAACCTCGTGTTTTTTCTTGCGTCGGATAAAATTTGAACGTAACGTCAAATTTGGGATGTCGCAATACAACGACTAGTACGTATAAAACATTATGGGTCGTTCAGGTTTTTCTATTTTTAGAACAAATGGACGAAATCGACATTTTAACTCGTGTTTTTTCATGCGTCGGACAAGATTTGGACGTGACGTCGAATTTGGGATAACGCAATACAACCACTAGCACGTATAAAACATTATGGGTCGTTTGGGTTTTTCTATTTTTAGAACAAATGGTCGAAATCCCCATTTTAACTCGTGTTTTTTCATGCGTAGGAAAACATTTGAAAGTGGCGTCGATTTTGGGATGACGCAATACAACGACTAGCACGTATAAAACATTATGGGTCGTTTAGGTTTTTCTATTTTTAGAACAAATGGACGAAATCAACAGTTTAACTCGTGTTTTTTCATGCCTCGGACAAAATTTGAAGGTGACGTCTAATTTGGGATGACGCACTACAACCCCTAGCACGTATAAAACATTATGGGTCGTTTGGGTTTTTCTAGTTTTCGAACAAATGGTCGAAATCGACATTTTAACTCGTGTTTGTTCATGCGTCGGACAAAATTTGAAAGTGACGTCGAATTTGGGAAGACACAATACAAAGACTAGCACGTATAAAACATTGTGGGTCCTTTAGGTTTTTCTATTTTTAGAACAAATGCACGAAATCGACATTTTTACTCGTGTTTGTTCATGCGTCGGACAAAATTTGAAGGTGACGTCGAATATGGGATGACGCAATACAACGACTAGCATGTATAAAACATTATGGGTCGTTTAGGTTTAAGTATTTAAGGACCAATTGTTCGAAACCGACATTTAACCTCGTGTTTTTTCTTGCGTCGGATAAAATTTGAACGTAACGTCAAATTTGGGATGTCGCAATACAACGACTAGTACGTATAAAACATTATGGGTCGTTCAGGTTTTTCTATTTTTAGAACAAATGGACGAAATCGACATTTTAACTCGTGTTTTTTCATGCGTCGGACAAGATTTGGACGTGACGTCGAATTTGGGATAACGCAATACAACCACTAGCACGTATAAAACATTATGGGTCGTTTGGGTTTTTCTATTTTTAGAACAAATGGTCGAAATCCCCATTTTAACTCGTGTTTTTTCATGCGTAGGAAAACATTTGAAAGTGGCGTCGATTTTGGGATGACGCAATACAACGACTAGCACGTATAAAACATTATGGGTCGTTTAGGTTTTTCTATTTTTAGAACAAATGGACGAAATCAACAGTTTAACTCGTGTTTTTTCATGCCTCGGACAAAATTTGAAGGTGACGTCTAATTTGGGATGACGCACTACAACCCCTAGCACGTATAAAACATTATGGGTCGTTTGGGTTTTTCTAGTTTTCGAACAAATGGTCGAAATCGACATTTTAACTCGTGTTTGTTCATGCGTCGGACAAAATTTGAAAGTGACGTCGAATTTGGGAAGACACAATACAAAGACTAGCACGTATAAAACATTGTGGGTCCTTTAGGTTTTTCTATTTTTAGAACAAATGCACGAAATCGACATTTTTACTCGTGTTTGTTCATGCGTCGGACAAAATTTGAAGGTGACGTCGAATATGGGATGACGCAATACAACGACTAGCATGTATAAAACATTATGGGTCGTTTAGGTTTAAGTATTCAAGGACCAATTGTTCGAAACCGACATTTAACCTCGTGTTTTTTCTTGCGTCGGATAAAATTTGAACGTAACGTCAAATTTGGGATGTCGCAATACAACGACTAGTACGTATAAAACATTATGGGTCGTTCAGGTTTTTCTATTTTTAGAACAAATGGACGAAATCGACATTTTAACTCGTGTTTTTTCATGCGTCGGACAAGATTTGGACGTGACGTCGAATTTGGGATAACGCAATACAACCACTAGCACGTATAAAACATTATGGGTCGTTTGGGTTTTTCTATTTTTAGAACAAATGGTCGAAATCCCCATTTTAACTCGTGTTTTTTCATGCGTAGGAAAACATTTGAAAGTGGCGTCGATTTTGGGATGACGCAATACAACGACTAGCACGTATAAAACATTATGGGTCGTTTAGGTTTTTCTATTTTTAGAACAAATGGACGAAATCAACAGTTTAACTCGTGTTTTTTCATGCCTCGGACAAAATTTGAAGGTGACGTCTAATTTGGGATGACGCACTACAACCCCTAGCACGTATAAAACATTATGGGTCGTTTGGGTTTTTCTAGTTTTCAAACAAATGGTCGAAATCGACATTTTAACTCGTGTTTGTTCATGCGTCGGACAAAATTTGAAAGTGACGTCGAATTTGGGAAGACACAATACAAAGACTAGCACGTATAAAACATTGTGGGTCCTTTAGGTTTTTCTATTTTTAGAACAAATGCACGAAATCGACATTTTTACTCGTGTTTGTTCATGCGTCGGACAAAATTTGAAGGTGACGTCGAATATGGGATGACGCAATACAACGACTAGCATGTATAAAACATTATGGGTCGTTTAGGTTTAAGTATTTAAGGACCAATTGTTCGAAACCGACATTTAACCTCGTGTTTTTTCTTGCGTCGGATAAAATTTGAACGTAACGTCAAATTTGGGATGTCGCAATACAACGACTAGTACGTATAAAACATTATGGGTCGTTCAGGTTTTTCTATTTTTAGAACAAATGGACGAAATCGACATTTTAACTCGTGTTTTTTCATGCGTCGGACAAGATTTGGACGTGACGTCGAATTTGGGATAACGCAATACAACCACTAGCACGTATAAAACATTATGGGTCGTTTGGGTTTTTCTATTTTTAGAACAAATGGTCGAAATCCCCATTTTAACTCGTGTTTTTTCATGCGTAGGAAAACATTTGAAAGTGGCGTCGATTTTGGGATGACGCAATACAACGACTAGCACGTATAAAACATTATGGGTCGTTTAGGTTTTTCTATTTTTAGAACAAATGGACGAAATCAACAGTTTAACTCGTGTTTTTTCATGCCTCGGACAAAATTTGAAGGTGACGTCTAATTTGGGATGACGCACTACAACCCCTAGCACGTATAAAACATTATGGGTCGTTTGGGTTTTTCTAGTTTTCGAACAAATGGTCGAAATCGACATTTTAACTCGTGTTTGTTCATGCGTCGGACAAAATTTGAAAGTGACGTCGAATTTGGGAAGACACAATACAAAGACTAGCACGTATAAAACATTGTGGGTCCTTTAGGTTTTTCTATTTTTAGAACAAATGCACGAAATCGACATTTTTACTCGTGTTTGTTCATGCGTCGGACAAAATTTGAAGGTGACGTCGAATATGGGATGACGCAATACAACGACTAGCATGTATAAAACATTATGGGTCGTTTAGGTTTAAGTATTTAAGGACCAATTGTTCGAAACCGACATTTAACCTCGTGTTTTTTCTTGCGTCGGATAAAATTTGAACGTAACGTCAAATTTGGGATGTCGCAATACAACGACTAGTACGTATAAAACATTATGGGTCGTTCAGGTTTTTCTATTTTTAGAACAAATGGACGAAATCGACATTTTAACTCGTGTTTTTTCATGCGTCGGACAAGATTTGGACGTGACGTCGAATTTGGGATAACGCAATACAACCACTAGCACGTATAAAACATTATGGGTCGTTTGGGTTTTTCTATTTTTAGAACAAATGGTCGAAATCCCCATTTTAACTCGTGTTTTTTCATGCGTAGGAAAACATTTGAAAGTGGCGTCGATTTTGGGATGACGCAATACAACGACTAGCACGTATAAAACATTATGGGTCGTTTAGGTTTTTCTATTTTTAGAACAAATGGACGAAATCAACAGTTTAACTCGTGTTTTTTCATGCCTCGGACAAAATTTGAAGGTGACGTCTAATTTGGGATGACGCACTACAACCCCTAGCACGTATAAAACATTATGGGTCGTTTGGGTTTTTCTAGTTTTCGAACAAATGGTCGAAATCGACATTTTAACTCGTGTTTGTTCATGCGTCGGACAAAATTTGAAAGTGACGTCGAATTTGGGAAGACACAATACAAAGACTAGCACGTATAAAACATTGTGGGTCCTTTAGGTTTTTCTATTTTTAGAACAAATGCACGAAATCGACATTTTTACTCGTGTTTGTTCATGCGTCGGACAAAATTTGAAGGTGACGTCGAATATGGGATGACGCAATACAACGACTAGCATGTATAAAACATTATGGGTCGTTTAGGTTTAAGTATTTAAGGACCAATTGTTCGAAACCGACATTTAACCTCGTGTTTTTTCTTGCGTCGGATAAAATTTGAACGTAACGTCAAATTTGGGATGTCGCAATACAACGACTAGTACGTATAAAACATTATGAATCGTTCAGGTTTTTCTATTTTTAGAACAAATGGACGAAATCGACATTTTAACTCGTGTTTTTTCATGCGTCGGACAAGATTTGGACGTGACGTCGAATTTGGGATAACGCAATACAACCACTAGCACGTATAAAACATTATGGGTCGTTTGGGTTTTTCTATTTTTAGAACAAATGGTCGAAATCCCCATTTTAACTCGTGTTTTTTCATGCGTAGGAAAACATTTGAAAGTGGCGTCGATTTTGGGATGACGCAATACAACGACTAGCACGTATAAAACATTATGGGTCGTTTAGGTTTTTCTATTTTTAGAACAAATGCACGAAATCGACATTTTTACTCGTGTTTGTTCATGCGTCGGACAAAATTTGAAGGTGACGTCGAATATGGGATGACGCAATACAACGACTAGCATGTATAAAACATTATGGGTCGTTTAGGTTTAAGTATTTAAGGACCAATTGTTCGAAACCGACATATAAACTCGTGTTTTTTCTTGCGTCGGATGAAATTTGAACGTAACGTCAAATTTGGGATGTCGCAATACAACGACTAGTACGTATAAAACATTATGGGTCGTTCAGGTTTTTCTATTTTTAGAACAAATGGACGAAATCGACATTTTAACTCGTGTTTTTTCATGCGTCGGACAAGATTTGGACGTGACGTCGAATTTGGGATAACGCAATACAACCACTAGCACGTATAAAACATTATGGGTCGTTTGGGTTTTTCTATTTTTAGAACAAATGGTCGAAATCCCCATTTTAACTCGTGTTTTTTCATGCGTAGGAAAACATTTGAAAGTGGCGTCGATTTTGGGATGACGCAATACAACGACTAGCACGTATAAAACATTATGGGTCGTTTAGGTTTTTCTATTTTTAGAACAAATGGACGAAATCAACAGTTTAACTCGTGTTTTTTCATGCCTCGGACAAAATTTGAAGGTGACGTCTAATTTGGGATGACGCACTATGTCACATCCGTGCCTTTATTTCATAGTTAATACGTTATCATTAGATTATGTTATGCCTTTATATTGAGGTAGGAGTGGATTAAGGGAAGTATGCCTAGTTAAGAAGACAATTTCCGGTTTTAGCTCTAAATCAAAAGTTCGGTGGACGTTTTAAAAGAGGTTATAAGTTGGAGGACTTGGAGTGATATTTACCTATCTTTGGGACTATAAATTCCAGAATTCTCTTTTTGGATCAGCAAAAACGATTTCATCTCTTTCATTTCTCTTCCTTTCTTCTTCTTTCTTCCATTTTCGTTTCTAGCTGACCAGTCCCACCGTTTTCGCTATATCCGGAGTTGTACTTGACGTAAAGTCTCGAAAGTTTAACCGTAGCTTCTAGACATATAGACCTAAGTTTCCACCAAAGGAATTTGGAGTTGAAGGTCTGTGGAGGGAGAACGGACTGGAAACATCTTGGGGCAGAATTGAGTCCTTAGAGTGTTTTCTTTTGATTTCTTGTAGAGGTAAGTAACTATCAACTATAAATTGATTTTGAATACATATATATGTGTATATTTCAGTGGATTTCTGGTTGATTTGATCTTAAAATTTTATTCAAGGGTTTAGCTCTTTTGCAAATCTGATTTGGAGGAAGTGGTGAACTAAGCGTTTAATTACGTTTTGAAGTGCAAATTGAAGTGTTTTTGTGATGATTTGATCTTTATGTCACATATTCAATATGTTTTGAAGGAGTACTATTTGATATATATATGATTCTGATTTTATGCTAAAGAGATGATTTGATGAGTTTTGATGTTGAGAAATGTTTTAGTATCCATCTAGAGTTATCCGGAATGGTGATTATGTTGTTGAAAGACCATATTCAGTTAGGAATGTGGCCTGTGTACACAGTTGGATAAAGACCTATTGGGTATGGCAACGAGGAGGCGGGTAAGACCATACGGGATAGGCATTGGCATAGTTATAGAGACGTCTCGAATTTGCTTATGAGTTGTGGATGGAATCACATGGGGGATAATCTGGAATGGATACAATGTTACAAGTTTGAAATCTTATTGCTTTTGATGTGAAAGTTGTAAAGTGTTGTTTAATATTGTGTTTATAAAACGATGTTTACAAGCTTGAGTTTTCGTTATTTATTTCTGATGTTTTTCATGGTATATCTATATAGTTATTTTAAGTATTCTATTTTCATAGTTGATTGTGGCTTATTGAGATTTCTGTCTCATCTTTTCAAATGTTTTAATGTTTTTAGGCGAGGAAGGTCAAGGTACCGAGGGAGGTACTCGTCTCTAGCTCGAGGTTTGGATTCGGTTACGAGCGAGCAAGTCGTCTACTAGGGTATTGCATATCATCATGCACTTGTGTATATGTATATATTGATATGTTTAAGTTAGTAAATAGGTTTGTTTTTCGTTGTAGAAATTGGGTTGTTGTACGAAATCTTGTAATATGAATATGGTGTGATCTATGTAATATTCAAACTGAATGTTGAGTTTGATGTTTGTCTTGTAAGTTTGGCAATGTATTATTATAGTTTTGAGAATATGGAGATTTACACTTGTTTTTGGTGTAGTGTTTTAGTAGGCAGATTCAGATTTCGATCTTTCAGCCAATATACAACTTTTCTAGGCATATTTAGATTGGAAGTTCTAGAACGACGTTTTGAATTGTTCTTCTTGTTATTTTGGTTACTTCTTGAGACACTATTTTGGACAAGTGTATGTCTAAGATATTGTCTCACCGTCATATCCGATTCTTTTAGGGTCGGGTTTGACAACTTGGTATCAGAGCTCTAGGTTTCGTTTGTGGATAGAGAAGTGTGGATTACATGTAAAGTGCTAAGAGTGATATGCTTATTTGTTACTGATGTGTTGCATACATTTTCATGCATAGCATGTAATAGATATATGAATAATAAGTGTGTTTTTCATATAGATGCATCGAAGACGAGCTCGCGGCCGACGACCTCAGAATAGGGGTAGAGGTAGAAATGAGGAAACAAGTGAGTTAAGAGTGGGACACGAAGGTATAGGGGATAGTGAGGCCTCTGATGCTAGAGTTCCACCAGTTGTACCACCTCAAAGACAACCCTCACCACCACATCAGCCTATTGATCCTCCACCAATACCTCCTCAATATGAACAAGCCGTACCACCCGTGGCTCAACAAGCTGCGAATCCACAAGTTGCACAAATTTTGCAGCTTGAACCCCAAACTTTAGTGGAAGCCTTAGTCACATTGATGGAAACACGTGAGGCACGTCGAAGGCCTAGTGAACTTATAGAGGATGCTAAAAATTGTGGGGCATTCGATTTTAGAGGTACCATTGAGTCTGGGGAAGCTGATAATTGGCTGAAGGCAATCGAAAAAGCCTTTAGTACTATGCAGTTAGGAGAGGGAGATAAAATGAGAACTGTGTTTGGCTTGTTACATGGACCAGCAGATACATGGTTAACTAGAATCAAGGGTTTGTATCCAGAAGGGTTGTATTGGGAAGTTTTCAAGCGTGAATTCATGAGAGAATATTTGACAGAATCATTTCAGAAAGCGAAAAGGAATGAATTCTTTAATTTGAAACAAGGAACTATGACTGTGAAGGAGTATGTAGACAAGTTTGATGATTTATACCGATATGCAAGTCAATGGTTTCCTACAGAGGAAGTGAAATGTGAAAGATTTAAAGATGGTTTGAATGCATTTTACCAGAATGAATTGAGTTTGTACGAAGGTACACATTACCGAGGCTGGGTGGAGAAAGCAATACAAAAAGAGAAGTTGAAGAGCAAATTAGAATCTGAGAAAGGTCAGAAGCAAACCGACAATATTGGGAGATTCAGGTTTGAAAAAGGGGGGTCATCTCAATTTCGAGGTAGTCAAATACGGAATCAGAATACCCGAGGAGCACCGGTGAGTCGTAACATATTTCGAGCATCTGATACTATTAGCCAAGCTTCATATAGTCCTTCTGTTACTAGCACTGGTAATACTCAGAAGTGTGTTCAGTGTGGGAGATTTCATTCGGGTGAGTGTAAGAAGAGACCATTAGAATGTTATCAGTGTGGAGGAAGCGGTCACGTAAGAAAGGATTGTCCATCTGGAAGGCTGGTTGAACCTAGAAGAAACATTGTGTGTTATGAGTGCGGTGAAGAAGGGCATATAAGAACAAGTTGTCCAAAGCTGAACAATGCTGGAAGAGGCAGAGGAACACAGAGTGATAGAGGAAGTAGAGGTAATGCATCCGGAAGGGGAAATGGTCGAGGTAATGTTAGAGGTAGTAGTGTTGGGAGAGGAGCAAGTAATACTTCTTTAGGAGCTGGAAATCAGGGTAATCAATCAAATAGAGGTCAACCAAGAATTTTTGCTCTAACTCCACAGGAAGCTGTTTCATCTGCAGATGTCATCACTGGTATGATTTCTTTATTTGGCAAAGATGCTTATGTTCTTATTGATCCGGGGGCTACACATTCTTTTGTTTCTCCTTTGTTTATGTATGATGTAAGTTGGGAGTCAAAACTGGTGCCTGAACAATTAATTGTTAGTATGCCTGCGGGAGAATCTCTAGTATGCACACGTGTATATCCCAATTGTGAGTTAAAATTAGGAGAATCTTTCATATGTGCTGATTTGGTGCCTTTGATGATACAAACTTTTGATGTACTTCTGGGTATGGATTCATTATCTAAGTGTCAAGCCTTAGTAGATTGTTGTAAAAAGAGAGTTAATCTTGTATTAGCTAGTGGGGATAAGTATGTATTTCATGGTGAGAGAGGTATACATAGAAGTATAGTCTCTGCAATGACAGCTATGAAAATGCTAAGGAAAGGGTGTGAAGCATTCTTGGCATATGTGATAGATAGTAAGAAAGAGTCTCTCAAACTAGAAGATGTTCCAATTGTGAATGAGTATCCAGATGTGTTCCCAGATGAAATACCAGGGCTACCACCAGTGAGAGAAGTAGAGTTTGCAATTGATTTACAACCGGGTACTGCTCCTATATCTTTAGCACCGTATAGAATGGCACCGGCAGAAATGAAAGAATTAAAGGTCCAATTGCAAGAATTATTAGATAAAGGTTACATACGACCTAGTGTATCACCTTGGGGAGCTCCAGTGTTGTTTGTGAAGAAGAAAGATGGTACGATGCGGCTGTGTATAGATTACCGCCAGTTGAACAAGGTTACTATTCGTAACAAGTACCCATTGCCTAGAATCGATGATTTGTTTGATCAATTGCAAGGAGCAACAATATTTTCAAAGATTGATTTGAGAACGGGGTATCATCAATTGAAAATTAGAGAAGAAGATGTGGATAAAACGGCTTTTAGAACACGATACGGGCATTATGAGTTTCTTGTTATGCCATTCGGGTTAACTAACGCACCAGCATCATTTATGGATCTTATGAACCGAATATTTAAACCTTACTTGGACATGTTTGTGATTGTGTTTATAGATGATATTTTGGTGTATTCCAAGAATAAGGAAGATCATAGCAAGCATTTGAGAACGGTTTTACAGACTTTGAGGGAGAAGCAGTTGTATGCCAAGTTTAGCAAATGTGAATTTTGGCTTGATGAAATTATGTTTTTAGGGCATGTTGTATCAACAAAGGGAATTCTTGTTGATCCTAAGAAAGTTGAAGCCGTAGCAAACTGGAAAGCACTATCGAATGTTCATGAAGTACGTAGTTTTCTGGGATTAGCAGGTTATTACAGGAGATTTGTAGAAGGGTTTTCACTTATAGCTTCTCCAATGACACGATTACTGAGGAAGGATGTTAAATTCGAGTGGACTCCTGAATGTCAACATAGTTTTGATACCTTGAAATCTAGACTTATTAATGCTCCAGTTTTGACACTACCAGTAGTGGGTGAAGGGTATATTGTCTATAGTGATGCTTCGAGATTGGGTCTTGGAATTGTATTGATGCAAAATGACAAAGTTGTTGCTTATGCTTCCCGACAATTAAGACCACATGAATTGAATTACCCAACGCATGACCTTGAATTGGCTGCTGTTGTGTTTGCTTTGAAGATTTGGAGGCACTATCTTTATGGAGAAAAATGTCGTATTTTCACTGATCACAAAAGCTTGAAGTATATACTAACTCAGAAGGAGTTGAATTTGAGGCAGAGGCGGTGGATTGAGCTATTAAAGGATTATGACTTGACTATTGAGTATCATCCAGGTAAAGCTAATGTTGTAGCTGATGCTTTGAGTCGTAAAAATTTCGGGAGTCTTAGTTATATCAAATCTGTGCAAATGCCTTTATTGCTACAAATGAGAGCTATGAATGTTGAATTGAAGTGTGAAGACAATGCGGTGTTATATGCAATGTTGAAAGTGAGACCGATTCTCCGAGATAGAATAAAGGAAGCTCAAAGTCAAGATGATTTTCTGGAACGTATCAAGAATGATGTTGTGGAAGGAAGAAATACCGAGTACAGACTGACGGAAGATGGTATGTTAATGTTTGGTGATCGAATGTGTGTTCCAAATGTCGACGATGTTAAGATGGAGATACTAGAAGAAGCTCATGATTCTTCCTATGCAATGCACCCTGGAAGTACTAAAATGTATAGAAATCTCAGAGAACACTTCTGGTGGATAGGGATGAAGAGAGAAATAGCTGAATATGTGAGTAGATGTTTAAGTTGTCAACAGGTTAAAGCAGAACATCAACGACCCGCTGGTACTTTACAACCACTTGCTATTCCTGAATGGAAGTGGGAACATATTACTATGGATTTTGTTAGTGGATTGCCACGTACACAACATGGTAATGATGCTATCTGGGTTATTGTGGATAGATTGACAAAATCAGCCCATTTTCTTCCGGTGAAGGTATCATTTTCTTTAGAGAAGTTAGCACACTTGTATGTCAAGGAAATTGTGAGACTTCATGGCGTGCCAGTTTCTATTGTGTCTGATAGAGATCCTCGATTTACCTCTAGATTTTGGCCTAGTTTCCAGAATGCTCTAGGAACAAAGTTGAATTTTAGTACAGCCTTCCACCCACAAACAGATGGTCAAAGTGAACGTACCATTCAAACTTTAGAAGATATGTTAAGAGGTAGTATTCTGAATTTCCATGGCAGTTGGGATGTGCATTTGCCTTTGATGGAATTTGCATATAATAACAGTTATCAATCCAGCATTGATATGGCACCTTATGAAGCCTTATATGGAAGAAGATGTAGAACACCATTGTGTTGGTCCGAGGTAGGTGAAAGGCAGTTATTAGGGCCTGAATTAGTGCAAGAGACAACTGAAAAGATAAAGATTATTCAGCAAAGTTTGAAAGAAGCTCAAGATAGACAAAAGAGTTATGCAGATTTGAAAAGAAGACCAATTGAGTACGATGTGGGAGATAAAGTGTTTCTCAAAGTTTCACCATGGAAGGGTCTACTTCGATTCGGTAAGAAAGGGAAGTTGAGACCTAGATTCATTGGTCCATATGAGATAGTTGAAAGAATCGGACCTGTTGCATATCGTCTGCAGTTGCCTCAGAATCTTTCTAACATACATGATGTATTTCACATGTCCATGCTTCGGAGATACAGAAGTGATCCTAGTCATATTATACAAGAACAACCGATTGAACTATCTGGAGACTTATCGTATAAGGAAGAACCGGTACCAATCTTGGCGAAAGAAGAAAAGGTTTTAAGGAACAAGATTGTACCACTAGTGAAGGTTTTATGGCATAGACATTCGCGAGAGGAAGCAACTTGGGAGAGAGAAGAGGATATGAGGCATCAATATCCGCATCTGTTCACCTCATCGAGTAAGTGTAATTTCGGGACGAAATTCCCTTAGGTGGGGAGAATGTCACATCCGTGCCTTTATTTCATAGTTAATACGTTATCATTAGATTATGTTATGCCTTTATATTGAGGTAGGAGTGGATTAAGGGAAGTATGCCTAGTTAAGAAGACAATTTCCGGTTTTAGCTCTAAATCAAAAGTTCGGTGGACGTTTTAAAAGAGGTTATAAGTTGGAGGACTTGGAGTGATATTTACCTATCTTTGGGACTATAAATTCCAGAATTCTCTTTTTGGATCAGCAAAAACGATTTCATCTCTTTCATTTCTCTTCCTTTCTTCTTCTTTCTTCCATTTTCGTTTCTAGCTGACCAGTCCCACCGTTTTCGCTATATCCGGAGTTGTACTTGACGTAAAGTCTCGAAAGTTTAACCGTAGCTTCTAGACATATAGACCTAAGTTTCCACCAAAGGAATTTGGAGTTGAAGGTCTGTGGAGGGAGAACGGACTGGAAACATCTTGGGGCAGAATTGAGTCCTTAGAGTGTTTTCTTTTGATTTCTTGTAGAGGTAAGTAACTATCAACTATAAATTGATTTTGAATACATATATATGTGTATATTTCAGTGGATTTCTGGTTGATTTGATCTTAAAATTTTATTCAAGGGTTTAGCTCTTTTGCAAATCTGATTTGGAGGAAGTGGTGAACTAAGCGTTTAATTACGTTTTGAAGTGCAAATTGAAGTGTTTTTGTGATGATTTGATCTTTATGTCACATATTCAATATGTTTTGAAGGAGTACTATTTGATATATATATGATTCTGATTTTATGCTAAAGAGATGATTTGATGAGTTTTGATGTTGAGAAATGTTTTAGTATCCATCTAGAGTTATCCGGAATGGTGATTATGTTGTTGAAAGACCATATTCAGTTAGGAATGTGGCCTGTGTACACAGTTGGATAAAGACCTATTGGGTATGGCAACGAGGAGGCGGGTAAGACCATACGGGATAGGCATTGGCATAGTTATAGAGACGTCTCGAATTTGCTTATGAGTTGTGGATGGAATCACATGGGGGATAATCTGGAATGGATACAATGTTACAAGTTTGAAATCTTATTGCTTTTGATGTGAAAGTTGTAAAGTGTTGTTTAATATTGTGTTTATAAAACGATGTTTACAAGCTTGAGTTTTCGTTATTTATTTCTGATGTTTTTCATGGTATATCTATATAGTTATTTTAAGTATTCTATTTTCATAGTTGATTGTGGCTTATTGAGATTTCTGTCTCATCTTTTCAAATGTTTTAATGTTTTTAGGCGAGGAAGGTCAAGGTACCGAGGGAGGTACTCGTCTCTAGCTCGAGGTTTGGATTCGGTTACGAGCGAGCAAGTCGTCTACTAGGGTATTGCATATCATCATGCACTTGTGTATATGTATATATTGATATGTTTAAGTTAGTAAATAGGTTTGTTTTTCGTTGTAGAAATTGGGTTGTTGTACGAAATCTTGTAATATGAATATGGTGTGATCTATGTAATATTCAAACTGAATGTTGAGTTTGATGTTTGTCTTGTAAGTTTGGCAATGTATTATTATAGTTTTGAGAATATGGAGATTTACACTTGTTTTTGGTGTAGTGTTTTAGTAGGCAGATTCAGATTTCGATCTTTCAGCCAATATACAACTTTTCTAGGCATGTTTAGATTGGAAGTTCTAGAACGACGTTTTGAATTGTTCTTCTTGTTATTTTGGTTACTTCTTGAGACACTATTTTGGACAAGTGTATGTCTAAGATATTGTCTCACCGTCATATCCGATTCTTTTAGGGTCGGGTTTGACACACTACAACCCCTAGCACGTATAAAACATTATGGGTCGTTTGGGTTTTTCTAGTTTTAGAACAAATGGTCGAAATCGACATTTTAACTCGTGTTTGTTCATGCGTCGGACAAAATTTTAAGGTGACTTCGAATTTGGGAAGACACAATACAAAGACTAGCACGTATAAAACATTATGGGTCCTTTAGGTTTTTCTATTTTTAGAACAAATGGACGAAATCGACATTTTAACTCGTGTTTGTTCATGCGTCGGACAAAATTTGAAGGTGACGTCGAATTTGGGATGACTCAATACAACGACTAACATGTATAAAACATTATTGGGCCTTTAGGTTTAGGTTTTTAAGGACCAATTGTTCGAAACCGACATTTAAACTCGTGTATTTTCTTGCGTCGGATAAAATTTGAACGTCAGTCAAATTTGGGATGTTGCAATACAACGACTAGCACGTATAAAACATTATGGGTCGTTCAGGTTTTTCTATTTTTAGAACAAATGGACGAAATCGACATTTTAACTCGTGTTTTTTCATGCGTCGGACAAGATTTGGACGCGACGTCGAATTTGGGATAACGCAATACAACCACTAGCACGTATAAAACATTATGGGTCCTTTAGGTTTTTCTATTTTTAGAACAAATGGACGAAATCAACATTTTAACTCGTATTTTTTCATACCTCGGACAAAATTTGGACGTGACGTCTAATTTGGGATGACGCAGTACAACCCCTAGCACGTATAAAACATTATGGGTCGTTTGGGTTTTTCTAGTTTTAGAACAAATGGTCGAAATCGACATTTTAACTCGTGTTTGTTGATGCGTCCGACAAAATTTGAAAGTGGCGTCGATTTTGGGATGACGCAATACAACAACTACCACGTATAAAACATTATGGGTCGTTTAGGTTTTTCATTTTTTGGAACAAATTGACGAAATCGACATTTTACTCGTGTTTGTTCATGCCTCGGACAAAATTTGGACGTGACGTCGAATTTGGGATGACGCAATACAACCCCTAGCACGTATAAAACATTATGGGTCGTTTGGGTTTTTCTAGTTTTAGAACAAATGGTCGAAATCGACATTTTAACTCGTGTTTGTTCATGCGTCCGACAAAATTTTGAAAGTGACGTCGAATTTTTGAAGACACAATACAAAGACTAGCACGTATAAAACATTATGGGTCCTTTAGGTTTTTCTATTTTTAGAACAAATGGACGAAATCGACATTTTTACTCGTGTTTGTTCATGCCTCGGACAAAATTTGGACGTGACGTCTAATTTGGGATGACGCAATACAACCCCTAGCACGTATAAAACATTATGGGTCGTTTGGGTTTTTCTAGTTTTAGAACAAATGGTCGAAATCGACATTTTAACTCGTGTTTGTTCATGCGTCCGACAAAATTTTGAAAGTGACGTCGAATTTTTGAAGACACAATACAAAGACTAGCACGTATAAAACATTATGGGTCCTTTAGGTTTTTCTATTTTTAGAACAAATGGACGAAATCGACATTTTTACTCGTGTTTGTTCATGCCTCGGACAAAATTTGGACGTGACGTCTAATTTGGGATGACGCAATACAACCCCTAGCACGTATAAAACATTATGGGTCGTTTGGGTTTTTCTAGTTTTAGAACAAATGGTCGAAATCGACACTTTAACTCGTGTTTGTTGATGCGTCCGACAAAATTTGAAAGTGGCGTCGATTTTGGGATGACGCAATACAACGACTACGACGTATAAAACATTATGGGTCGTTTAGGTTTTTCATTTTCTGGAACAAATTGACGAAATCGACATTTTACTCGTGTTTGTTCATGCCTCGGACAAAATTTGGACGTGACGTCGAATTTGGGATGACGCAATACAACCCCTAGCACGTATAAAACATTATGGGTCGTTTGGGTTTTTCTAGTTTTAGAACAAATGGTCGAAATCGACATTTTAACTCGTGTTTGTTCATGCGTCCGACAAAATTTTGAAAGTGACGTCGAATTTGGGAAGACACAATACAAAGACTAGCACGTATAAAACATTATGGGTCCTTTAGGTTTTTCTATTTTTAGAACAAATGGACGAAATCGACATTTTAACTCGTGTTTATTCATGCGTCGGACAAAATTTTGAAAGTGATGTCGTATTTGGGAAGACACAATACAAAGACTAGCACGTATAAAACATTATGGGTCGTTTAGGTTTTTCATTTTCTGGAACAAATTGACGAAATCGACATTTTACTCGTGTTTGTTCATGCCTCGGACAAAATTTGGACGTGACGTCGAATTTGGGATGACGCAATACAACCCCTAGCACGTATAAAACATTATGGGTCGTTTGGGTTTTTCTAGTTTTAGAACAAATGGTCGAAATCGACATTTTAACTCGTGTTTGTTCATGCGTCCGACAAAATTTTGAAAGTGACGTCGAATTTGGGAAGACACAATACAAAGACTAGCACGTATAAAACATTATGGGTCCTTTAGGTTTTTCTATTTTTAGAACAAATGGTCGATATCGACATTTTAACTCGTGTTTGTTCATGCGTCGGACAAAATTTTGAAAGTGACGTCGTATTTGGGAAGACACAATACAAAGACTAGCACGTATAAAACATTATGGGTCGTTTAGGATTTTCTATTTTTAGAACAAATGGACGAAATCGACATTTTTACTCGTGTTTGTTCATGCGTCGAACAAAATTTGAAGGTGACGTCGAATTTGGGATGACGCAATACAACGACTAGCATGTATAAAACATTATGGGTCGTTTAGGTTTAAGTTTTTAAGGACCAATTGTTCGAAACCGACATTTAAACTCGTGTTTTTTCTTGCGTTGGACAAGATTTGGACGTGACGTCGAATTTGGGATAACGCAATACAACCACTAGCACGTATAAAACATTATGGGTTCTTTGGGTTTTTCTATTTTTAGAACAACTGGACGAAATCAACATTTTAACTCGTGTTTTTTCATGCCTCGGACAAAATTTGAAGGTGACGTCTAATTTGGGATGACGCACTACAACCCCTAGCACGTATAAAACATTATGGGTCGTTTGGGTTTTTCTAGTTTTCGAACAAATGGTCGAAATCGACATTTTAACTCGTGTTTGTTCATGCGTCGGACAAAATTTGAAAGTGACGTCGAATTTGGGAAGACACAATACAAAGACTAGAACGTATAAAACATTGTGGGTCCTTTAGGTTTTTCTATTTTTAGAACAAATGCACGAAATCGACATTTTTACTCGTGTTTGTTCATGCGTCGGACAAAATTTGAAGGTGACGTCGAATATGGGATGACGCAATACAACGACTAGCATGTATAAAACATTATGGGTCGTTTAGGTTTAAGTATTTAAGGACCAATTGTTCGAAACCGACATTTAACCTCGTGTTTTTTCTTGCGTCGGATAAAATTTGAACGTAACGTCAAATTTGGGATGTCGCAATACAACGACTAGTACGTATAAAACATTATGGGTCGTTCAGGTTTTTCTATTTTTAGAACAAATGGACGAAATCGACATTTTAACTCGTGTTTTTTCATGCGTCGGACAAGATTTGGACGTGACGTCGAATTTGGGATAACGCAATACAACCACTAGCACGTATAAAACATTATGGGTCGTTTGGGTTTTTCTATTTTTAGAACAAATGGTCGAAATCCCCATTTTAACTCGTGTTTTTTCATGCGTAGGAAAACATTTGAAAGTGGCGTCGATTTTGGGATGACGCAATACAACGACTAGCACGTATAAAACATTATGGGTCGTTTAGGTTTTTCTATTTTTAGAACAAATGGACGAAATCAACAGTTTAACTCGTGTTTTTTCATGCCTCGGACATAATTTGAAGGTGACGTCTAATTTGGGATGACGCACTACAACCCCTAGCACGTATAAAACATTATGGGTCGTTTGGGTTTTTCTAGTTTTAGAACAAATGGTCGAAATCGACATTTTAACTCGTGTTTGTTCATGCGTCGGACAAAATTTTAAGGTGACTTCGAATTTGGGAAGACACAATACAAAGACTAGCACGTATAAAACATTATGGGTCCTTTAGGTTTTTCTATTTTTAGAACAATTGGACGAAATCGACATTTTAACTCGTGTTTGTTCATGCGTCGGACAAAATTTGAAGGTGACGTCGAATTTGGGATGACTCAATACAACGACTAACATGTATAAAACATTATTGGGCCTTTAGGTTTAGGTTTTTAAGGACCAATTGTTCGAAACCGACATTTAAACTCGTGTATTTTCTTGCGTCGGATAAAATTTGAACGTCAGTCAAATTTGGGATGTTGCAATACAACGACTAGCACGTATAAAACATTATGGGTCGTTCAGGTTTTTCTATTTTTAGAACAAATGGACGAAATCGACATTTTAACTCGTGTTTTTTCATGCGTCGGACAAGATTTGGACGCGACGTCGAATTTGGGATAACGCAATACAACCACTAGCACGTATAAAACATTATGGGTCCTTTAGGTTTTTCTATTTTTAGAACAAATGGACGAAATCAATATTTTAACTCGTATTTTTTCATGCCTCGGACAAAATTTGGACGTGACGTCTAATTTGGGATGACGCAGTACAACCCCTAGCACGTATAAAACATTATGGGTCGTTTGGGTTTTTCTAGTTTTAGAACAAATGGTCGAAATCGACATTTTAACTCGTGTTTGTTGATGCGTCCGACAAAATTTGAAAGTGGCGTCGATTTTGGGATGACGCAATACAACGACTACCACGTATAAACCATTATGGGTCGTTTAGGTTTTTCATTTTCTGGAACAAATTGACGAAATCGACATTTTACTCGTGTTTGTTCATGCCTCGGACAAAATTTGGACGTGACGTCTAATTTGGGATGACGCAATACAACCCCTAGCATGTATCAAACATTATGGGTCGTTTGGGTTTTTCTAGTTTTAGAACAAATGGTCGATATCGACATTTTAACTCGTGTTTGTTCATGCGTCGGACAAAATTTTGAAAGTGACGTCGTATTTGGGAAGACACAATACAAAGACTAGCACGTATAAAACATTATGGGTCGTTTAGGATTTTCTATTTTTAGAACAAATGGACGAAATCGACATTTTTACTCGTGTTTGTTCATGCGTCGAACAAAATTTGAAGGTGACGTCGAATTTGGGATGACGCAATACAACGACTAGCATGTATAAAACATTATGGGTCGTTTAGGTTTAAGTTTTTAAGGACCAAATGTTCGAAACCGACATTTAAACTCGTGTTTTTTCTTGCGTTGGACAAGATTTGGACGTGACGTCGAATTTGGGATAACGCAATACAACCACTAGCACGTATAAAACATTATGGGTTCTTTGGGTTTTTCTATTTTTAGAACAAATGGACGAAATCAACATTTTAACTCGTGTTTTTTCATGCCTCGGACAAAATTTGAAGGTGACGTCTAATTTGGGAAGACGCACTACAACCCCTAGCACGTATAAAACATTATGGGTCGTTTGGGTTTTTCTAGTTTTCGAACAAATGGTCGAAATCGACATTTTAACTCGTGTTTGTTCATGCGTCGGACAAAATTTGAAAGTGACGTCGAATTTGGGAAGACACAATACAAAGACTAGCACGTATAAAACATTGTGGGTCCTTTAGGTTTTTCTATTTTTAGAACAAATGCACGAAATCGACATTTTTACTCGTGTTTGTTCATGCGTCGGACAAAATTTGAAGGTGATGTCAAATATGGGATGACGCAATACAACGACTAGCATGTATAAAACATTATGGGTCGTTTAGGTTAAAGTATTTAAGGACCAATTAATCGAAACCGACATTTAACCTCGTGTTTTTTCTTGCGTCGGATAAAATTTGAACGTAACGTCAAATTTGGGATGTCGCAATACAACGACTAGTACGTATAAAACATTATGGGTCGTTCAGGTTTTTCTATTTTGAGAACAAATGGACGAAATCGACATTTTAACTCGTGTTTTTTCATGCGTCGGACAAGATTTGGACGTGACGTCGAATTTGGGATAACGCAATACAACCACTAGCACGTATAAAACATTATGGGTCGTTTGGGTTTTTCTATTTTTAGAACAAATGGTCGAAATCCCCATTTTAACTCGTGTTTTTTCATGCGTAGGAAAACATTTGAAAGTGGCGTCGATTTTGGGATGACGCAATACAACGACTAGCACGTATAAAACATTATGGGTCGTTTAGGTTTTTCTATTTTTAGAACAAATGGACGAAATCAACAGTTTAACTCGTGTTTTTTCATGCCTCGGACAAAATTTGAAGGTGACGTCTAATTTGGGATGACGCACTACAACCCCTAGCACGTATAAAACATTATGGGTCGTTTGGGTTTTTCTAGTTTTAGAACAAATGGTCGAAATCGACATTTTAACTCGTGTTTGTTCATGCGTCGGACAAAATTTTAAGGTGACTTCGAATTTGGGAAGACACAATACAAAGACTAGCACGTATAAAACATTATGGGTCCTTTAGGTTTTTCTATTTTTAGAACAAATGGACGAAATCGACATTTTTACTCGTGTTTGTTCATGCCTCGGACAAAATTTGGACGTGACGTCTAATTTGGGATGACGCAATACAACCCCTAGCACGTATAAAACATTATGGGTCGTTTGGGTTTTTCTAGTTTTAGAACAAATGGTCGAAATCGACACTTTAACTCGTGTTTGTTGATGCGTCCGACAAAATTTGAAAGTGGCGTCGATTTTGGGATGACGCAATACAACGACTACGACGTATAAAACATTATGGGTCGTTTAGGTTTTTCATTTTCTGGAACAAATTGACGAAATCGACATTTTACTCGTGTTTGTTCATGCCTCGGACAAAATTTGGACGTGACGTCGAATTTGGGATGACGCAATACAACCCCTAGCACGTATAAAACATTATGGGTCGTTTGGGTTTTTCTAGTTTTAGAACAAATGGTCGAAATCGACATTTTAACTCGTGTTTGTTCATGCGTCCGACAAAATTTTGAAAGTGACGTCGAATTTGGGAAGACACAATACAAAGACTAGCACGTATAAAACATTATGGGTCCTTTAGGTTTTTCTATTTTTAGAACAAATGGACGAAATCGACATTTTAACTCGTGTTTATTCATGCGTCGGACAAAATTTTGAAAGTGATGTCGTATTTGGGAAGACACAATACAAAGACTAGCACGTATAAAACATTATGGGTCGTTTAGGTTTTTCATTTTCTGGAACAAATTGACGAAATCGACATTTTACTCGTGTTTGTTCATGCCTCGGACAAAATTTGGACGTGACGTCGAATTTGGGATGACGCAATACAACCCCTAGCACGTATAAAACATTATGGGTCGTTTGGGTTTTTCTAGTTTTAGAACAAATGGTCGAAATCGACATTTTAACTCGTGTTTGTTCATGCGTCCGACAAAATTTTGAAAGTGACGTCGAATTTGGGAAGACACAATACAAAGACTAGCACGTATAAAACATTATGGGTCCTTTAGGTTTTTCTATTTTTAGAACAAATGGTCGATATCGACATTTTAACTCGTGTTTGTTCATGCGTCGGACAAAATTTTGAAAGTGACGTCGTATTTGGGAAGACACAATACAAAGACTAGCACGTATAAAACATTATGGGTCGTTTAGGATTTTCTATTTTTAGAACAAATGGACGAAATCGACATTTTTACTCGTGTTTGTTCATGCGTCGAACAAAATTTGAAGGTGACGTCGAATTTGGGATGACGCAATACAACGACTAGCATGTATAAAACATTATGGGTCGTTTAGGTTTAAGTTTTTAAGGACCAATTGTTCGAAACCGACATTTAAACTCGTGTTTTTTCTTGCGTTGGACAAGATTTGGACGTGACGTCGAATTTGGGATAACGCAATACAACCACTAGCACGTATAAAACATTATGGGTTCTTTGGGTTTTTCTATTTTTAGAACAACTGGACGAAATCAACATTTTAACTCGTGTTTTTTCATGCCTCGGACAAAATTTGAAGGTGACGTCTAATTTGGGATGACGCACTACAACCCCTAGCACGTATAAAACATTATGGGTCGTTTGGGTTTTTCTAGTTTTCGAACAAATGGTCGAAATCGACATTTTAACTCGTGTTTGTTCATGCGTCGGACAAAATTTGAAAGTGACGTCGAATTTGGGAAGACACAATACAAAGACTAGAACGTATAAAACATTGTGGGTCCTTTAGGTTTTTCTATTTTTAGAACAAATGCACGAAATCGACATTTTTACTCGTGTTTGTTCATGCGTCGGACAAAATTTGAAGGTGACGTCGAATATGGGATGACGCAATACAACGACTAGCATGTATAAAACATTATGGGTCGTTTAGGTTTAAGTATTTAAGGACCAATTGTTCGAAACCGACATTTAACCTCGTGTTTTTTCTTGCGTCGGATAAAATTTGAACGTAACGTCAAATTTGGGATGTCGCAATACAACGACTAGTACGTATAAAACATTATGGGTCGTTCAGGTTTTTCTATTTTTAGAACAAATGGACGAAATCGACATTTTAACTCGTGTTTTTTCATGCGTCGGACAAGATTTGGACGTGACGTCGAATTTGGGATAACGCAATACAACCACTAGCACGTATAAAACATTATGGGTCGTTTGGGTTTTTCTATTTTTAGAACAAATGGTCGAAATCCCCATTTTAACTCGTGTTTTTTCATGCGTAGGAAAACATTTGAAAGTGGCGTCGATTTTGGGATGACGCAATACAACGACTAGCACGTATAAAACATTATGGGTCGTTTAGGTTTTTCTATTTTTAGAACAAATGGACGAAATCAACAGTTTAACTCGTGTTTTTTCATGCCTCGGACATAATTTGAAGGTGACGTCTAATTTGGGATGACGCACTACAACCCCTAGCACGTATAAAACATTATGGGTCGTTTGGGTTTTTCTAGTTTTAGAACAAATGGTCGAAATCGACATTTTAACTCGTGTTTGTTCATGCGTCGGACAAAATTTTAAGGTGACTTCGAATTTGGGAAGACACAATACAAAGACTAGCACGTATAAAACATTATGGGTCCTTTAGGTTTTTCTATTTTTAGAACAATTGGACGAAATCGACATTTTAACTCGTGTTTGTTCATGCGTCGGACAAAATTTGAAGGTGACGTCGAATTTGGGATGACTCAATACAACGACTAACATGTATAAAACATTATTGGGCCTTTAGGTTTAGGTTTTTAAGGACCAATTGTTCGAAACCGACATTTAAACTCGTGTATTTTCTTGCGTCGGATAAAATTTGAACGTCAGTCAAATTTGGGATGTTGCAATACAACGACTAGCACGTATAAAACATTATGGGTCGTTCAGGTTTTTCTATTTTTAGAACAAATGGACGAAATCGACATTTTAACTCGTGTTTTTTCATGCGTCGGACAAGATTTGGACGCGACGTCGAATTTGGGATAACGCAATACAACCACTAGCACGTATAAAACATTATGGGTCCTTTAGGTTTTTCTATTTTTAGAACAAATGGACGAAATCAATATTTTAACTCGTATTTTTTCATGCCTCGGACAAAATTTGGACGTGACGTCTAATTTGGGATGACGCAGTACAACCCCTAGCACGTATAAAACATTATGGGTCGTTTGGGTTTTTCTAGTTTTAGAACAAATGGTCGAAATCGACATTTTAACTCGTGTTTGTTGATGCGTCCGACAAAATTTGAAAGTGGCGTCGATTTTGGGATGACGCAATACAACGACTACCACGTATAAACCATTATGGGTCGTTTAGGTTTTTCATTTTCTGGAACAAATTGACGAAATCGACATTTTACTCGTGTTTGTTCATGCCTCGGACAAAATTTGGACGTGACGTCTAATTTGGGATGACGCAATACAACCCCTAGCATGTATCAAACATTATGGGTCGTTTGGGTTTTTCTAGTTTTAGAACAAATGGTCGATATCGACATTTTAACTCGTGTTTGTTCATGCGTCGGACAAAATTTTGAAAGTGACGTCGTATTTGGGAAGACACAATACAAAGACTAGCACGTATAAAACATTATGGGTCGTTTAGGATTTTCTATTTTTAGAACAAATGGACGAAATCGACATTTTTACTCGTGTTTGTTCATGCGTCGAACAAAATTTGAAGGTGACGTCGAATTTGGGATGACGCAATACAACGACTAGCATGTATAAAACATTATGGGTCGTTTAGGTTTAAGTTTTTAAGGACCAAATGTTCGAAACCGACATTTAAACTCGTGTTTTTTCTTGCGTTGGACAAGATTTGGACGTGACGTCGAATTTGGGATAACGCAATACAACCACTAGCACGTATAAAACATTATGGGTTCTTTGGGTTTTTCTATTTTTAGAACAAATGGACGAAATCAACATTTTAACTCGTGTTTTTTCATGCCTCGGACAAAATTTGAAGGTGACGTCTAATTTGGGAAGACGCACTACAACCCCTAGCACGTATAAAACATTATGGGTCGTTTGGGTTTTTCTAGTTTTCGAACAAATGGTCGAAATCGACATTTTAACTCGTGTTTGTTCATGCGTCGGACAAAATTTGAAAGTGACGTCGAATTTGGGAAGACACAATACAAAGACTAGCACGTATAAAACATTGTGGGTCCTTTAGGTTTTTCTATTTTTAGAACAAATGCACGAAATCGACATTTTTACTCGTGTTTGTTCATGCGTCGGACAAAATTTGAAGGTGACGTCAAATATGGGATGACGCAATACAACGACTAGCATGTATAAAACATTATGGGTCGTTTAGGTTAAAGTATTTAAGGACCAATTAATCGAAACCGACATTTAACCTCGTGTTTTTTCTTGCGTCGGATAAAATTTGAACGTAACGTCAAATTTGGGATGTCGCAATACAACGACTAGTACGTATAAAACATTATGGGTCGTTCAGGTTTTTCTATTTTGAGAACAAATGGACGAAATCGACATTTTAACTCGTGTTTTTTCATGCGTCGGACAAGATTTGGACGTGACGTCGAATTTGGGATAACGCAATACAACCACTAGCACGTATAAAACATTATGGGTCGTTTGGGTTTTTCTATTTTTAGAACAAATGGTCGAAATCCCCATTTTAACTCGTGTTTTTTCATGCGTAGGAAAACATTTGAAAGTGGCGTCGATTTTGGGATGACGCAATACAACGACTAGCACGTATAAAACATTATGGGTCGTTTAGGTTTTTCTATTTTTAGAACAAATGGACGAAATCAACAGTTTAACTCGTGTTTTTTCATGCCTCGGACAAAATTTGAAGGTGACGTCTAATTTGGGATGACGCACTACAACCCCTAGCACGTATAAAACATTATGGGTCGTTTGGGTTTTTCTAGTTTTAGAACAAATGGTCGAAATCGACATTTTAACTCGTGTTTGTTCATGCGTCGGACAAAATTTTAAGGTGACTTCGAATTTGGGAAGACACAATACAAAGACTAGCACGTATAAAACATTATGGGTCCTTTAGGTTTTTCTATTTTTAGAACAAATGGACGAAATCGACATTTTAACTCGTGTTTGTTCATGCGTCGGACAAAATTTGGACGTGACGTCTAATTTGGGATGACGCAATACAACCCCTAGCACGTATAAAACATTATGGGTCGTTTGGGTTTTTCTAGTTTTAGAACAAATGGTCGAAATCGACACTTTAACTCGTGTTTGTTGATGCGTCCGACAAAATTTGAAAGTGGCGTCGATTTTGGGATGACGCAATACAACGACTACGACGTATAAAACATTATGGGTCGTTTAGGTTTTTCATTTTCTGGAACAAATTGACGAAATCGACATTTTACTCGTGTTTGTTCATGCCTCGGACAAAATTTGGACGTGACGTCGAATTTGGGATGACGCAATACAACCCCTAGCACGTATAAAACATTATGGGTCGTTTGGGTTTTTCTAGTTTTAGAACAAATGGTCGAAATCGACATTTTAACTCGTGTTTGTTCATGCGTCCGACAAAATTTTGAAAGTGACGTCGAATTTGGGAAGACACAATACAAAGACTAGCACGTATAAAACATTATGGGTCCTTTAGGTTTTTCTATTTTTAGAACAAATGGACGAAATCGACATTTTAACTCGTGTTTATTCATGCGTCGGACAAAATTTTGAAAGTGATGTCGTATTTGGGAAGACACAATACAAAGACTAGCACGTATAAAACATTATGGGTCGTTTAGGTTTTTCATTTTCTGGAACAAATTGACGAAATCGACATTTTACTCGTGTTTGTTCATGCCTCGGACAAAATTTGGACGTGACGTCGAATTTGGGATGACGCAATACAACCCCTAGCACGTATAAAACATTATGGGTCGTTTGGGTTTTTCTAGTTTTAGAACAAATGGTCGAAATCGACATTTTAACTCGTGTTTGTTCATGCGTCCGACAAAATTTTGAAAGTGACGTCGAATTTGGGAAGACACAATACAAAGACTAGCACGTATAAAACATTATGGGTCCTTTAGGTTTTTCTATTTTTAGAACAAATGGTCGATATCGACATTTTAACTCGTGTTTGTTCATGCGTCGGACAAAATTTTGAAAGTGACGTCGTATTTGGGAAGACACAATACAAAGACTAGCACGTATAAAACATTATGGGTCGTTTAGGATTTTCTATTTTTAGAACAAATGGACGAAATCGACATTTTTACTCGTGTTTGTTCATGCGTCGAACAAAATTTGAAGGTGACGTCGAATTTGGGATGACGCAATACAACGACTAGCATGTATAAAACATTATGGGTCGTTTAGGTTTAAGTTTTTAAGGACCAATTGTTCGAAACCGACATTTAAACTCGTGTTTTTTCTTGCGTTGGACAAGATTTGGACGTGACGTCGAATTTGGGATAACGCAATACAACCACTAGCACGTATAAAACATTATGGGTTCTTTGGGTTTTTCTATTTTTAGAACAACTGGACGAAATCAACATTTTAACTCGTGTTTTTTCATGCCTCGGACAAAATTTGAAGGTGACGTCTAATTTGGGATGACGCACTACAACCCCTAGCACGTATAAAACATTATGGGTCGTTTGGGTTTTTCTAGTTTTCGAACAAATGGTCGAAATCGACATTTTAACTCGTGTTTGTTCATGCGTCGGACAAAATTTGAAAGTGACGTCGAATTTGGGAAGACACAATACAAAGACTAGAACGTATAAAACATTGTGGGTCCTTTAGGTTTTTCTATTTTTAGAACAAATGCACGAAATCGACATTTTTACTCGTGTTTGTTCATGCGTCGGACAAAATTTGAAGGTGACGTCGAATATGGGATGACGCAATACAACGACTAGCATGTATAAAACATTATGGGTCGTTTAGGTTTAAGTATTTAAGGACCAATTGTTCGAAACCGACATTTAACCTCGTGTTTTTTCTTGCGTCGGATAAAATTTGAACGTAACGTCAAATTTGGGATGTCGCAATACAACGACTAGTACGTATAAAACATTATGGGTCGTTCAGGTTTTTCTATTTTTAGAACAAATGGACGAAATCGACATTTTAACTCGTGTTTTTTCATGCGTCGGACAAGATTTGGACGTGACGTCGAATTTGGGATAACGCAATACAACCACTAGCACGTATAAAACATTATGGGTCGTTTGGGTTTTTCTATTTTTAGAACAAATGGTCGAAATCCCCATTTTAACTCGTGTTTTTTCATGCGTAGGAAAACATTTGAAAGTGGCGTCGATTTTGGGATGACGCAATACAACGACTAGCACGTATAAAACATTATGGGTCGTTTAGGTTTTTCTATTTTTAGAACAAATGGACGAAATCAACAGTTTAACTCGTGTTTTTTCATGCCTCGGACATAATTTGAAGGTGACGTCTAATTTGGGATGACGCACTACAACCCCTAGCACGTATAAAACATTATGGGTCGTTTGGGTTTTTCTAGTTTTAGAACAAATGGTCGAAATCGACATTTTAACTCGTGTTTGTTCATGCGTCGGACAAAATTTTAAGGTGACTTCGAATTTGGGAAGACACAATACAAAGACTAGCACGTATAAAACATTATGGGTCCTTTAGGTTTTTCTATTTTTAGAACAATTGGACGAAATCGACATTTTAACTCGTGTTTGTTCATGCGTCGGACAAAATTTGAAGGTGACGTCGAATTTGGGATGACTCAATACAACGACTAACATGTATAAAACATTATTGGGCCTTTAGGTTTAGGTTTTTAAGGACCAATTGTTCGAAACCGACATTTAAACTCGTGTATTTTCTTGCGTCGGATAAAATTTGAACGTCAGTCAAATTTGGGATGTTGCAATACAACGACTAGCACGTATAAAACATTATGGGTCGTTCAGGTTTTTCTATTTTTAGAACAAATGGACGAAATCGACATTTTAACTCGTGTTTTTTCATGCGTCGGACAAGATTTGGACGCGACGTCGAATTTGGGATAACGCAATACAACCACTAGCACGTATAAAACATTATGGGTCCTTTAGGTTTTTCTATTTTTAGAACAAATGGACGAAATCAATATTTTAACTCGTATTTTTTCATGCCTCGGACAAAATTTGGACGTGACGTCTAATTTGGGATGACGCAGTACAACCCCTAGCACGTATAAAACATTATGGGTCGTTTGGGTTTTTCTAGTTTTAGAACAAATGGTCGAAATCGACATTTTAACTCGTGTTTGTTGATGCGTCCGACAAAATTTGAAAGTGGCGTCGATTTTGGGATGACGCAATACAACGACTACCACGTATAAACCATTATGGGTCGTTTAGGTTTTTCATTTTCTGGAACAAATTGACGAAATCGACATTTTACTCGTGTTTGTTCATGCCTCGGACAAAATTTGGACGTGACGTCTAATTTGGGATGACGCAATACAACCCCTAGCATGTATCAAACATTATGGGTCGTTTGGGTTTTTCTAGTTTTAGAACAAATGGTCGATATCGACATTTTAACTCGTGTTTGTTCATGCGTCGGACAAAATTTTGAAAGTGACGTCGTATTTGGGAAGACACAATACAAAGACTAGCACGTATAAAACATTATGGGTCGTTTAGGATTTTCTATTTTTAGAACAAATGGACGAAATCGACATTTTTACTCGTGTTTGTTCATGCGTCGAACAAAATTTGAAGGTGACGTCGAATTTGGGATGACGCAATACAACGACTAGCATGTATAAAACATTATGGGTCGTTTAGGTTTAAGTTTTTAAGGACCAAATGTTCGAAACCGACATTTAAACTCGTGTTTTTTCTTGCGTTGGACAAGATTTGGACGTGACGTCGAATTTGGGATAACGCAATACAACCACTAGCACGTATAAAACATTATGGGTTCTTTGGGTTTTTCTATTTTTAGAACAAATGGACGAAATCAACATTTTAACTCGTGTTTTTTCATGCCTCGGACAAAATTTGAAGGTGACGTCTAATTTGGGAAGACGCACTACAACCCCTAGCACGTATAAAACATTATGGGTCGTTTGGGTTTTTCTAGTTTTCGAACAAATGGTCGAAATCGACATTTTAACTCGTGTTTGTTCATGCGTCGGACAAAATTTGAAAGTGACGTCGAATTTGGGAAGACACAATACAAAGACTAGCACGTATAAAACATTGTGGGTCCTTTAGGTTTTTCTATTTTTAGAACAAATGCACGAAATCGACATTTTTACTCGTGTTTGTTCATGCGTCGGACAAAATTTGAAGGTGACGTCAAATATGGGATGACGCAATACAACGACTAGCATGTATAAAACATTATGGGTCGTTTAGGTTAAAGTATTTAAGGACCAATTAATCGAAACCGACATTTAACCTCGTGTTTTTTCTTGCGTCGGATAAAATTTGAACGTAACGTCAAATTTGGGATGTCGCAATACAACGACTAGTACGTATAAAACATTATGGGTCGTTCAGGTTTTTCTATTTTGAGAACAAATGGACGAAATCGACATTTTAACTCGTGTTTTTTCATGCGTCGGACAAGATTTGGACGTGACGTCGAATTTGGGATAACGCAATACAACCACTAGCACGTATAAAACATTATGGGTCGTTTGGGTTTTTCTATTTTTAGAACAAATGGTCGAAATCCCCATTTTAACTCGTGTTTTTTCATGCGTAGGAAAACATTTGAAAGTGGCGTCGATTTTGGGATGACGCAATACAACGACTAGCACGTATAAAACATTATGGGTCGTTTAGGTTTTTCTATTTTTAGAACAAATGGACGAAATCAACAGTTTAACTCGTGTTTTTTCATGCCTCGGACAAAATTTGAAGGTGACGTCTAATTTGGGATGACGCACTACAACCCCTAGCACGTATAAAACATTATGGGTCGTTTGGGTTTTTCTAGTTTTAGAACAAATGGTCGAAATCGACATTTTAACTCGTGTTTGTTCATGCGTCGGACAAAATTTTAAGGTGACTTCGAATTTGGGAAGACACAATACAAAGACTAGCACGTATAAAACATTATGGGTCCTTTAGGTTTTTCTATTTTTAGAACAAATGGACGAAATCGACATTTTAACTCGTGTTTGTTCATGCGTCGGACAAAATTTGAAGGTGACGTCGAATTTGGGATGACTCAATACAACGACTAACATGTATAAAACATTATTGGGCCTTTAGGTTTAAGTTTTTAAGGACCAATTGTTCGAAACCGACATTTAAACTCGTGTATTTTCTTGCGTCGGATAAAATTTGAACGTCAGTCAAATTTGGGATGTTGCAATACAACGACTAGCACGTATAAAACATTATGGGTCGTTCAGGTTTTTCTATTTTTAGAACAAATGGACGAAATTGACATTTTAACTCGTGTTTTTTCATGCGTCGGACAAGATTTGGACGCGACGTCGAATTTGGGATAACGCAATACAACCACTAGCACGTATAAAACATTATGGGTCCTTTAGGTTTTTCTATTTTTAGAACAAATGGACGAAATCAACATTTTCACTCGTATTTTTTCATGCCTCGGACAAAATTTGGACGTGACGTCTAATTTGGGATAACGCAATACAACCCCTAGCACGTATAAAACATTATGGGTCGTTTGGGTTTTTCTAGTTTTAGAACAAATGGTCGAAATCGACATTTTAACTCGTGTTTGTTGATGCGTCCGACAAAATTTGAAAGTGGCGTCGATTTTGGGATGACGCAATACAACGACTACCACCAATAAAACATTATGGGTCGTTTAGGTTTTTCATTTTCTGGAACAAATTGACGAAATCGACATTTTACTCGTGTTTGTTCATGCCTCGGACAAAATTTGGACGTGACGTCTAATTTGGGATGACGCAATACAACCCCTAGCACGTATAAAACATTATGGGTCGTTTGGGTTTTTCTAGTTTTAGAACAAATGGTCGAAATCGACATTTTAACTCGTGTTTGTTCATGCGTCCGACAAAATTTTGAAAGTGACGTCGAATTTGGGAAGACACAATACAAAGACTAGCACGTATAAAACATTATGGGTCCTTTAGGTTTTTCTATTTTTAGAACAAATGGACGAAATCGACATTTTTACTCGTGTTTGTTCATGCGTCGGACAAAATTTGAAGGTGACGTCGAATTTGGGATGACGCAATACAACGACTAGCATGTATAAAACATTATCGGTCGTTTAGGTTTAAGTTTTTAAGGACCAATTGTTCGAAACCGACATTTAAACTCGTGTATTTTCTTGCGTCGGATAAAATTTGAACGTCAGTCAAATTTGGGATGTTGCAATACAACGACTAGCACGTATAAAACATTATGGGTCGTTCAGGTTTTTCTATTTTTAGAACAAATGGACGAAATCGACATTTTAACTCGTGTTTTTTCATGCGTCGGACAAGATTTGGACGCGACGTCGAATTTGGGATAACGCAATACAACCACTAGCACGTATAAAACATTATGGGTCCTTTAGGTTTTTCTATTTTTAGAACAAATGGACGAAATCAACATTTTAACTCGTATTTTTTCATGCCTCGGACAAAATTTGGACGTGACGTCTAATTTGGGATGACGCAGTACAACCCCTAGCACGTATAAAACATTATGGGTCGTTTGGGTTTTTCTAGTTTTAGAACAAATGGTGGAAATCGACATTTTAACTCGTGTTTGTTGATGCGTCCGACAAAATTTGAAAGTGGCGTCGATTTTGGGATGACGCAATACAACAACTACCACGTATAAAACATTATGGGTCGTTTAGGTTTTTCATTTTTTGGAACAAATTGACGAAATCGACATTTTACTCGTGTTTGTTCATGCCTCGGACAAAATTTGGACGTGACGTCGAATTTGGGATGACGCAATACAACCCCTAGCACGTATAAAACATTATGGGTCGTTTGGGTTTTTCTAGTTTTAGAACAAATGGTCGAAATCGACATTTTAACTCGTGTTTGTTCATGCGTCCGACAAAATTTTGAAAGTGACGTCGAATTTGGGAAGACACAATACAAAGACTAGCACGTATAAAACATTATGGGTCCTTTAGGTTTTTCTATTTTTAGAACAAATTGACGAAATCGACATTTTTACTCGTGTTTGTTCATGCGTCGGACAAAATTTGAAGGTGACGTCGAATTTGGGATGACGCAATACAACGACTAGCATGTATAAAACATTATCGGTCGTTTAGGTTTAAGTTTTTAAGGACCAATTGTTCGAAACCGACATTTAAACTCGTGTATTTTCTTGCGTCGGATAAAATTTGAACGTCAGTCAAATTTGGGATGTTGCAATACAACGACTAGCACGTATAAAACATTATGGGTCGTTCAGGTTTTTCTATTTTTAGAACAAATGGACGAAATCGACATTTTAACTCGTGTTTTTTCATGCGTCGGACAAGATTTGGACGCGACGTCGAATTTGGGATAACGCAATACAACCACTAGCACGTATAAAACATTATGGGTCCTTTAGGTTTTTCTATTTTTAGAACAAATGGACGAAATCAACATTTTAACTCGTATTTTTTCATGCCTCGGACAAAATTTGGACGTGACGTCTAATTTGGGATGACGCAGTACAACCCCTAGCACGTATAAAACATTATGGGTCGTTTGGGTTTTTCTAGTTTTAGAACAAATGGTGGAAATCGACATTTTAACTCGTGTTTGTTGATGCGTCCGACAAAATTTGAAAGTGGCGTCGATTTTGGGATGACGCAATACAACAACTACCACGTATAAAACATTATGGGTCGTTTAGGTTTTTCATTTTTTGGAACAAATTGACGAAATCGACATTTTACTCGTGTTTGTTCATGCCTCGGACAAAATTTGGACGTGACATCGAATTTGGGATGACGCAATACAACCCCTACCACGTATAAAACATTATGGGTCGTTTGGGTTTTTCTAGTTTTAGAACAAATGGTCGAAATCGACATTTTAACTCGTGTTTGTTCATGCGTCCGACAAAATTTTGAAAGTGACGTCGAATTTGGGAAGACACAATACAAAGACTAGCACGTATAAAACATTATGGGTCCTTTAGGTTTTTCTATTTTTAGAACAAATGGACGAAATCGACATTTTTACTCGTGTTTGTTCATGCGTCGGACAAAATTTGAAGGTGACGTCGAATTTGGGATGACGCAATACCACGACTAGCATGTATAAAACATTATCGGTCGTTTAGGTTTAAGTTTTTAAGGACCAATTGTTCGAAACCGACATTTAAACTCGTGTATTTTCTTGCGTCGGATAAAATTTGAACGTCAGTCAAATTTGGGATGTTGCAATACAACGACTAGCACGTATAAAACATTATGGGTCGTTCAGGTTTTTCTATTTTTAGAACAAATGGACGAAATCGACATTTTAACTCGTGTTTTTTCATGCGTCGGACAAGATTTGGACGCGACGTCGAATTTGGGATAACGCAATACAACCACTAGCACGTATAAAACATTATGGGTCCTTTAGGTTTTTCTATTTTTAGAAGAAATGGACGAAATCAACATTTTAACTCGTATTTTTTCATGCCTCGGACAAAATTTGGACGTGACGTCTAATTTGGGATGACGCAGTACAACCCCTAGCACGTATAAAACATTATGGGTCGTTTGGGTTTTTCTAGTTTTAGAACAAATGGTCGAAATCGACATTTTAACTCGTGTTTGTTGATGCGTCCGACAAAATTTGAAAGTGGCGTCGATTTTGGGATGACGCAATACAACAACTACCACGTATAAAACATTATGGGTCGTTTAGGTTTTTCATTTTTTGGAACAAATTGACGAAATCGACATTTTACTCGTGTTTGTTCATGCCTCGGACAAAATTTGGACGTGACGTCGAATTTGGGATGACGCAATACAACCCCTACCACGTATAAAACATTATGGGTCGTTTGGGTTTTTCTAGTTTTAGAACAAATGGTCGAAATCGACATTTTAACTCGTGTTTGTTCATGCGTCCGACAAAATTTTGAAAGTGACGTCGAATTTGGGAAGACACAATACAAAGACTAGCACGTATAAAACATTATGGGTCCTTTAGGTTTTTCTATTTTTAGAACAAATGGACGAAATCGACATTTTTACTCGTGTTTGTTCATGCCTCGGACAAAATTTGGACGTGACGTCTAATTTGGGATGACGCAATACAACCCCTAGCACGTATAAAACATTATGGGTCGTTTGGGTTTTTCTAGTTTTAGAACAAATGGTCGAAATCGACATTTTAACTCGTGTTTGTTGATGCGTCCGACAAAATTTGAAAGTGGCGTCGATTTTGGGATGACGCAATACAACGACTACCACGTATAAAACATTATGGGTCGTTTAGGTTTTTCATTTTCTGGAACAAATTGACGAAATCGACATTTTACTCGTGTTTGTTCATGCCTCGGACAAAATTTGGACGTGACGTCGAATTTGGGATGACGCAATACAACCCCTAGCACGTATAAAACATTATGGGTCGTTTGGGTTTTTCTAGTTTTAGAACAAATGGTCGAAATCGACATTTTAACTCATGTTTGTTCATGCGTCCGACAAAATTTTGAAAGTGACGTCGAATTTGGGAAGACACAATACAAAGACTAGCACGTATAAAACATTATGGGTCCTTTAGGTTTTTCTATTTTTAGAACAAATGGACGAAATCGACATTTTAACTCGTGTTTGTTCATGCGTCGGACAAAATTTTGAAAGTGACGTCGTATTTGGGAAGACACAATACAAAGACTAGCACGTATAAAACATTATGGGTCGTTTAGGTTTTTCATTTTCTGGAACAAATTGACGAAATCGACATTTTACTCGTGTTTGTTCATGCCTCGGACAAAATTTGGACGTGACGTCGAATTTGGGATGACGCAATACAACCCCTAGCACGTATAAAACATTATGGGTCGTTTGGGTTTTTCTAGTTTTAGAACAAATGGTCGAAATCGACATTTTAACTCGTGTTTGTTCATGCGTCCGACAAAATTTTGAAAGTGACGTCGAATTTGGGAAGACACAATACAAAGACTAGCACGTATAAAACATTATGGGTCCTTTAGGTTTTTCTATTTTTAGAACAAATGGTCGATATCGACATTTTAACTCGTGTTTGTTCATGCGTCGGACAAAATTTTGAAAGTGACGTCGTATTTGGGAAGACACAATACAAAGACTAGCACGTATAAAACATTATGGGTCGTTTAGGATTTTCTATTTTTAGAACAAATGGACGAAATCGACATTTTTACTCGTGTTGGTTCATGCGTCGAACAAAATTTGAAGGTGACGTCGAATTTGGGATGACGCAATACAACGACTAGCATGTATAAAACATTATGGGTCGTTTAGGTTTAAGTTTTTAAGGACCAATTGTTCGAAACCGACATTTAAACTCGTGTTTTTTCTTGCGTTGGACAAGATTTGGACGTGACGTCGAATTTGGGATAACGCAATACAACCACTAGCACGTATAAAACATTATGGGTTCTTTGGGTTTTTCTATTTTTAGAACAAATGGACGAAATCAACATTTTAACTCGTGTTTTTTCATGCCTCGGACAAAATTTGAAGGTGACGTCTAATTTGGGATGACGCACTACAACCCCTAGCACGTATAAAACATTATGGGTCGTTTGGGTTTTTCTATTTTTAGAACAAATGCACGAAATCGACATTTTTACTCGTGTTTGTTCATGCGTCGGACAAAATTTGAAGGTGACGTCGAATATGGGATGACGCAATACAACGACTAGCATGTATAAAACATTATGGGTCGTTTAGGTTTAAGTATTTAATGACCAATTGTTCGAAACCGACATTTAACCTCGTGTTTTTTCTTGCGTCGGATAAAATTTGAACGTAACGTCAAATTTGGGATGTCGCAATACAACGACTAGTACGTATAAAACATTATGGGTCGTTCAGGTTTTTCTATTTTTTAACAAATGGACGAAATCGACATTTTAACTCGTGTTTTTTCATGCGTCGGACAAGATTTGGACGTGACGTCGAATTTGGGATAACGCAATACAACCACTAGCACGTATAAAACATTATGGGTCGTTTGGGTTTTTCTATTTTGAGAACAAATGGTCGAAATCCCCATTTTAACTCGTGTTTTTTCATGCGTAGGAAAACATTTGAAAGTGGCGTCGATTTTGGGATGACGCAATACAACGACTAGCACGTATAAAACATTATGGGTCGTTTAGGTTTTTCTATTTTTAGAACAAATGGACGAAATCAACAGTTTAACTCGTGTTTTTTCATGCCTCGGACAAAATTTGAAGGTGACGTCTAATTTGGGATGACGCACTACAACCCCTAGCACGTATAAAACATTATGGGTCGTTTGGGTTTTTCTAGTTTTAGAACAAATGGTCGAAATCGACATTTTAACTCGTGTTTGTTCATGCGTCGGACAAAATTTTAAGGTGACTTCGAATTTGGGAAGACACAATACAAAGACTAGCACGTATAAAACATTATGGGTCCTTTAGGTTTTTCTATTTTTAGAACAAATGGACGAAATCGACATTTTAACTCGTGTTTGTTCATGCGTCGGACAAAATTTGAAGGTGACGTCGAATTTGGGATGACTCAATACAACGACTAACATGTATAAAACATTATTGGGCCTTTAGGTTTAAGTTTTTAAGGACCAATTGTTCGAAACCGACATTTAAACTCGTGTATTTTCTTGCGTCGAATAAAATTTGAACGTCAGTCAAATTTGGGATGTTGCAATACAACGACTAGCACGTATAAAACATTATGGGTCGTTCAGGTTTTTCTATTTTTAGAACAAATGGACGAAATCGACATTTTAACTCGTGTTTTTTCATGCGTCGGACAAGATTTGGACGCGACGTCGAATTTGGGATAACGCAATACAACCACTAGCACGTATAAAACATTATGGGTCCTTTAGGTTTTTCTATTTTTAGAACAAATGGACGAAATCAACATTTTAACTCGTATTTTTTCATGCCTCGGACAAAATTTGGACGTGACGTCTAATTTGGGATGACGCAATACAACCCCTAGCACGTATAAAACATTATGGGTCGTTTGGGTTTTTCTAGTTTTAGAACAAATGGTCGAAATCGACATTTTAACTCGTGTTTGTTGATGCGTCCGACAAAATTTGAAAGTGGCGTCGATTTTGGGATGACGCAATACAACGACTACCACCTATAAAACATTATGGGTCGTTTAGGTTTTTCATTTTCTGGAACAAATTGACGAAATCGACATTTTACTCGTGTTTGTTCATGCCTCGGACAAAATTTGGACGTGACGTCGAATTTGGGATGACGCAATACAACCCCTAGCACGTATAAAACATTATGGGTCGTTTGGGTTTTTCTAGTTTTAGAACAAATGGTCGAAATCGACATTTTAACTCGTGTTTGTTCATGCGTCCGACAAAATTTTGAAAGTGACGTCGAATTTGGGAAGACACAATACAAAGACTAGCACGTATAAAACATTATGGGTCCTTTAGGTTTTTCTATTTTTAGAACAAATGGACGAAATCGACATTTTTACTCGTGTTTGTTCATGCCTCGGACAAAATTTGGACGTGACGTCTAATTTGGGATGACGCAATACAACCCCTAGCACGTATAAAACATTATGGGTCGTTTGGGTTTTTCTAGTTTTAGAACAAATGGTCGAAATCGACATTTTAACTCGTGTTTGTTGATGCGTCCGACAAAATTTGAAAGTGGCGTCGATTTTGGGATGACGCAATACAACGACTACCACGTATAAAACATTATGGGTCGTTTAGGTTTTTCATTTTCTGGAACAAATTGACGAAATCGACATTTTACTCGTGTTTGTTCATGCCTCGGACAAAATTTGGACGTGACGTCTAATTTTGGATGACGCAATACAACCCCTAGCACGTATAAAACATTATGGGTCGTTTGGGTTTTTCTAGTTTTAGAACAAATGGTCGAAATCGACATTTTAACTCGTGTTTGTTCATGTGTCCGACAAAATTTTGAAAGTGACGTCGAATTTGGGAAGACACAATACAAAGACTAGCACGTATAAAACATTATGGGTCCTTTAGGTTTTTTTATTTTTAGAACAAATGGACGAAATCGACATTTTTACTCGTGTTTGTTCATGCCTCGGACAAAATTTGGACGTGACGTCTAATTTGGGATGACGCAATACAACCCCTAGCACGTATAAAACATTATGGGTCGTTTGGGTTTTTCTAGTTTTAGAACAAATGGTCGAAATCGACATTTTAACTCGTGTTTGTTGATGCGTCCGACAAAATTTGAAAGTGGCGTCAATTTTGGGATGACGCAATACAACGACTACCACGTATAAAACATTATGGGTCGTTTAGGTTTTTCATTTTCTGGAACAAATTGACGAAATCGACATTTTACTCGTGTTTGTTCATGCCTCGGACAAAATTTGGACGTGACGTCGAATTTGGGATGACGCAATACAACCCCTAGCACGTATAAAACATTATGGGTCGTTTGGGTTTTTCTAGTTTTAGAACAAATGGTCGAAATCGACATTTTAACTCATGTTTGTTCATGCGTCCGACAAAATTTTGAAAGTGACGTCGAATTTGGGAAGACACAATACAAAGACTAGCACGTATAAAACATTATGGGTCCTTTAGGTTTTTCTATTTTTAGAACAAATGGACGAAATCGACATTTTAACTCGTGTTTGTTCATGCGTCGGACAAAATTTTGAAAGTGACGTCGTATTTGGGAAGACACAATACAAAGACTAGCACGTATAAAACATTATGGGTCGTTTAGGTTTTTCATTTTCTGGAACAAATTGACGAAATCGACATTTTACTCGTGTTTGTTCATGCCTCGGACAAAATTTGGACGTGACGTCGAATTTGGGATGACGCAATACAACCCCTAGCACGTATAAAACATTATGGGTCGTTTGGGTTTTTCTAGTTTTAGAACAAATGGTCGAAATCGACATTTTAACTCGTGTTTGTTCATGCGTCCGACAAAATTTTGAAAGTGACGTCGAATTTGGGAAGACACAATACAAAGACTAGCACGTATAAAACATTATGGGTCCTTTAGGTTTTTCTATTTTTAGAACAAATGGTCGATATCGACATTTTAACTCGTGTTTGTTCATGCGTCGGACAAAATTTTGAAAGTGACGTCGTATTTGGGAAGACACAATACAAAGACTAGCACGTATAAAACATTATGGGTCGTTTAGGATTTTCTATTTTTAGAACAAATGGACGAAATCGACATTTTTACTCGTGTTGGTTCATGCGTCGAACAAAATTTGAAGGTGACGTCGAATTTGGGATGACGCAATACAACGACTAGCATGTATAAAACATTATGGGTCGTTTAGGTTTAAGTTTTTAAGGACCAATTGTTCGAAACCGACATTTAAACTCGTGTTTTTTCTTGCGTTGGACAAGATTTGGACGTGACGTCGAATTTGGGATAACGCAATACAACCACTAGCACGTATAAAACATTATGGGTTCTTTGGGTTTTTCTATTTTTAGAACAAATGGACGAAATCAACATTTTAACTCGTGTTTTTTCATGCCTCGGACAAAATTTGAAGGTGACGTCTAATTTGGGATGACGCACTACAACCCCTAGCACGTATAAAACATTATGGGTCGTTTGGGTTTTTCTATTTTTAGAACAAATGCACGAAATCGACATTTTTACTCGTGTTTGTTCATGCGTCGGACAAAATTTGAAGGTGACGTCGAATATGGGATGACGCAATACAACGACTAGCATGTATAAAACATTATGGGTCGTTTAGGTTTAAGTATTTAATGACCAATTGTTCGAAACCGACATTTAACCTCGTGTTTTTTCTTGCGTCGGATAAAATTTGAACGTAACGTCAAATTTGGGATGTCGCAATACAACGACTAGTACGTATAAAACATTATGGGTCGTTCAGGTTTTTCTATTTTTTAACAAATGGACGAAATCGACATTTTAACTCGTGTTTTTTCATGCGTCGGACAAGATTTGGACGTGACGTCGAATTTGGGATAACGCAATACAACCACTAGCACGTATAAAACATTATGGGTCGTTTGGGTTTTTCTATTTTGAGAACAAATGGTCGAAATCCCCATTTTAACTCGTGTTTTTTCATGCGTAGGAAAACATTTGAAAGTGGCGTCGATTTTGGGATGACGCAATACAACGACTAGCACGTATAAAACATTATGGGTCGTTTAGGTTTTTCTATTTTTAGAACAAATGGACGAAATCAACAGTTTAACTCGTGTTTTTTCATGCCTCGGACAAAATTTGAAGGTGACGTCTAATTTGGGATGACGCACTACAACCCCTAGCACGTATAAAACATTATGGGTCGTTTGGGTTTTTCTAGTTTTAGAACAAATGGTCGAAATCGACATTTTAACTCGTGTTTGTTCATGCGTCGGACAAAATTTTAAGGTGACTTCGAATTTGGGAAGACACAATACAAAGACTAGCACGTATAAAACATTATGGGTCCTTTAGGTTTTTCTATTTTTAGAACAAATGGACGAAATCGACATTTTAACTCGTGTTTGTTCATGCGTCGGACAAAATTTGAAGGTGACGTCGAATTTGGGATGACTCAATACAACGACTAACATGTATAAAACATTATTGGGCCTTTAGGTTTAAGTTTTTAAGGACCAATTGTTCGAAACCGACATTTAAACTCGTGTATTTTCTTGCGTCGAATAAAATTTGAACGTCAGTCAAATTTGGGATGTTGCAATACAACGACTAGCACGTATAAAACATTATGGGTCGTTCAGGTTTTTCTATTTTTAGAACAAATGGACGAAATCGACATTTTAACTCGTGTTTTTTCATGCGTCGGACAAGATTTGGACGCGACGTCGAATTTGGGATAACGCAATACAACCACTAGCACGTATAAAACATTATGGGTCCTTTAGGTTTTTCTATTTTTAGAACAAATGGACGAAATCAACATTTTAACTCGTATTTTTCATGCCTCGGACAAAATTTGGACGTGACGTCTAATTTGGGATGACGCAATACAACCCCTAGCACGTATAAAACATTATGGGTCGTTTGGGTTTTTCTAGTTTTAGAACAAATGGTCGAAATCGACATTTTAACTCGTGTTTGTTGATGCGTCCGACAAAATTTGAAAGTGGCGTCGATTTTGGGATGACGCAATACAACGACTACCACCTATAAAACATTATGGGTCGTTTAGGTTTTTCATTTTCTGGAACAAATTGACGAAATCGACATTTTACTCGTGTTTGTTCATGCCTCGGACAAAATTTGGACGTGACGTCGAATTTGGGATGACGCAATACAACCCCTAGCACGTATAAAACATTATGGGTCGTTTGGGTTTTTCTAGTTTTAGAACAAATGGTCGAAATCGACATTTTAACTCGTGTTTGTTCATGCGTCCGACAAAATTTTGAAAGTGACGTCGAATTTGGGAAGACACAATACAAAGACTAGCACGTATAAAACATTATGGGTCCTTTAGGTTTTTCTATTTTTAGAACAAATGGACGAAATCGACATTTTTACTCGTGTTTGTTCATGCCTCGGACAAAATTTGGACGTGACGTCTAATTTGGGATGACGCAATACAACCCCTAGCACGTATAAAACATTATGGGTCGTTTGGGTTTTTCTAGTTTTAGAACAAATGGTCGAAATCGACATTTTAACTCGTGTTTGTTGATGCGTCCGACAAAATTTGAAAGTGGCGTCGATTTTGGGATGACGCAATACAACGACTACCACGTATAAAACATTATGGGTCGTTTAGGTTTTTCATTTTCTGGAACAAATTGACGAAATCGACATTTTACTCGTGTTTGTTCATGCCTCGGACAAAATTTGGACGTGACGTCTAATTTTGGATGACGCAATACAACCCCTAGCACGTATAAAACATTATGGGTCGTTTGGGTTTTTCTAGTTTTAGAACAAATGGTCGAAATCGACATTTTAACTCGTGTTTGTTCATGTGTCCGACAAAATTTTGAAAGTGACGTCGAATTTGGGAAGACACAATACAAAGACTAGCACGTATAAAACATTATGGGTCCTTTAGGTTTTTTTATTTTTAGAACAAATGGACGAAATCGACATTTTAACTCGTGTTTGTTCATGCGTCGGACAAAATTTGAAGGTGACGTCGAATTTGGGATGACTCAATACAACGACTAACATGTATAAAACATTATGGGTCGTTTAGGTTTAAGTTTTTAAGGACCAATTGTTCGAAACCGACATTTAAACTCGTGTATTTTCTTGCGTCGGATAAAATTTGAACGTCAGTCAAATTTGGGATGTTGCAATACAACGACTAGCACGTATAAAACATTATGGGTCGTTCAGGTTTTTCTATTTTTAGAACAAATGGACGAAATCGACATTTTACCTCGTGTTTTTTCATGCGTCGGACAAGATTTGGACGCGACGTCGAATTTGGGATAACGCAATACAACCACTAGCACGTATAAAACATTATGGGTCCTTTAGGTTTTTCTATTTTTAGAACAAATGGACGAAATCAACATTTTAACTCGTATTTTTTCATGCCTCGGACAAAATTTGGACGTGACGTCTAATTTGGGATGACGCAGTACAACCCCTAGCACGTATAAAACATTATGGGTCGTTTGGGTTTTTCTAGTTTTAGAACAAATGGTCGAAATCGACATTTTAACTCGTGTTTGTTAATGCGTCCGACAAAATTTGAAAGTGGCGTCGATTTTGGGATGACGCAATACAACGACTACCACCTATAAAACATTATGGGTCGTTTAGGTTTTTCATTTTCTGGAACAAATTGACGAAATCGACATTTTACTCGTGTTTGTTCATGCCTCGGACAAAATTTGGACGTGACGTCTAATTTGGGATGACGCAATACAACCCCTAGCACGTATAAAACATTATGGGTCGTTTGGGTTTTTCTAGTTTTAGAACAAATGGTCGAAATCGACATTTTAACTCGTGTTTGTTCATGTGTCCGACAAAGTTTTGAAAGTGACGTCGAATTTGGGAAGACACAATACAAAGACTAGCACGTATAAAACATTATGGGTCCTTTAGGTTTTTCTATTTTTAGAACAAATGGACGAAATCGACATTTTAACTCGTGTTTGTTCATGCGTCGGACAAAATTTGAAGGTGACGTCGAATTTGGGATGACTCAATACAACGACTAACACCTATAAAACATTATGGGTCGTTTAGGTTTAAGTTTTTAAGGACCAATTGTTCGAAACCGACATTTAAACTCGTGTATTTTCTTGCGTCGGATAAAATTTGAACGTCAGTCAAATTTGGGATGTTGCAATAAAACGACTAGCACGTATAAAACATTATGGGTCGTTTGGGTTTTTCTATTTTTAGAACAAATGGTCGAAATCGACATTTTAACTCGTGTTTGTTCATGCGTCGGACAAAATTTGAAAGTGACGTCGAATTTGGGAAGACACAATACAAAGACTAGCACGTATAAAACATTATGGGTCCTTTAGGTTTTTCTATTTTTAGAACAAATGGACGAAATCGACATTTTTACTCGTGTTTGTTCATGCCTCGGACAAAATTTGGACGTGACGTCTAATTTGGGATGACGCAATACAACCCCTAGCACGTATAAAACATTATGGGTCGTTTGGGTTTTTCTAGTTTTAGAACAAATGGTCGAAATCGACATTTTAACTCGTGTTTGTTGATGCGTCCGACAAAATTTGAAAGTGGCGTCGATTTTGGGATGACGCAATACAACGACTACCACGTATAAAACATTATGGGTCGTTTAGGTTTTTCATTTTCTGGAACAAATTGACGAAATCGACATTTTACTCGTGTTTGTTCATGCCTCGGACAAAATTTGGACGTGACGTCTAATTTTGGATGACGCAATACAACCCCTAGCACGTATAAAACATTATGGGTCGTTTGGGTTTTTCTAGTTTTAGAACAAATGGTCGAAATCGACATTTTAACTCGTGTTTGTTCATGTGTCCGACAAAATTTTGAAAGTGACGTCGAATTTGGGAAGACACAATACAAAGACTAGCACGTATAAAACATTATGGGTCCTTTAGGTTTTTTTATTTTTAGAACAAATGGACGAAATCGACATTTTAACTCGTGTTTGTTCATGCGTCGGACAAAATTTGAAGGTGACGTCGAATTTGGGATGACTCAATACAACGACTAACATGTATAAAACATTATGGGTCGTTTAGGTTTAAGTTTTTAAGGACCAATTGTTCGAAACCGACATTTAAACTCGTGTATTTTCTTGCGTCGGATAAAATTTGAACGTCAGTCAAATTTGGGATGTTGCAATACAACGACTAGCACGTATAAAACATTATGGGTCGTTCAGGTTTTTCTATTTTTAGAACAAATGGACGAAATCGACATTTTAACTCGTGTTTTTTCATGCGTCGGACAAGATTTGGACGCGACGTCGAATTTGGGATAACGCAATACAACCACTAGCACGTATAAAACATTATGGGTCCTTTAGGTTTTTCTATTTTTAGAACAAATGGACGAAATCAACATTTTAACTCGTATTTTTTCATGCCTCGGACAAAATTTGGACGTGACGTCTAATTTGGGATGACGCAGTACAACCCCTAGCACGTATAAAACATTATGGGTCGTTTGGGTTTTTCTAGTTTTAGAACAAATGGTCGAAATCGACATTTTAACTCGTGTTTGTTAATGCGTCCGACAAAATTTGAAAGTGGCGTCGATTTTGGGATGACGCAATACAACGACTACCACCTATAAAACATTATGGGTCGTTTAGGTTTTTCATTTTCTGGAACAAATTGACGAAATCGACATTTTACTCGTGTTTGTTCATGCCTCGGACAAAATTTGGACGTGACGTCTAATTTGGGATGACGCAATACAACCCCTAGCACGTATAAAACATTATGGGTCGTTTGGGTTTTTCTAGTTTTAGAACAAATGGTCGAAATCGACATTTTAACTCGTGTTTGTTCATGTGTCCGACAAAGTTTTGAAAGTGACGTCGAATTTGGGAAGACACAATACAAAGACTAGCACGTATAAAACATTATGGGTCCTTTAGGTTTTTCTATTTTTAGAACAAATGGACGAAATCGACATTTTAACTCGTGTTTGTTCATGCGTCGGACAAAATTTGAAGGTGACGTCGAATTTGGGATGACTCAATACAACGACTAACATGTATAAAACATTATGGGTCGTTTAGGTTTAAGTTTTTAAGGACCAATTGTTCGAAACCGACATTTAAACTCGTGTATTTTCTTGCGTCGGATAAAATTTGAACGTCAGTCAAATTTGGGATGTTGCAATAAAACGACTAGCACGTATAAAACATTATGGGTCGTTCAGGTTTTTCTATTTTTAGAACAAATGGACGAAATCGACATTTTAACTCGTGTTTTTTCATGTGTCGGACAAGATTTGGACGCGACGTCGAATTTGGGATAACGCAATACAACCACTAGCACGTATAAAACATTATGGGTCCTTTAGGTTTTTCTATTTTTAGAACAAATGGACGAAATCAACATTTTAACTCGTATTTTTTCATGCCTCGGACAAAATTTGGACGTGACGTCTAATTTGGGATGACGCAGTACAACCCCTAGCACGTATAAAACATTATGGGTCGTTTGGGTTTTTCTAGTTTTAGAACAAATGGTCGAAATCGACATTTTAACACGTGTTTGTTGATGCGTCCGACAAAATTTGAAAGTGGCGTCGATTTTGGGATGACGCAATACAACAACTACCACGTATAAAACATTATGGGTCGTTTAGGTTTTTCATTTTTTGGAACAAATTGACGAAATCGACATTTTACTCGTGTTTGTTCATGCCTCGGACAAAATTTGGACGTGACGTCGAATTTGGGATGACGCAATACAACCCCTAGCACGTATAAAACATTATGGGTCGTTTGGGTTTTTCTAGTTTTAGAACAAATGGTCGAAATCGACATTTTAACTCGTGTTTGTTCATGCGTCCGACAAAATTTTGAAAGTGACGTCGAATTTGGGAAGACACAATACAAAGACTAGCACGTATAAAACATTATGGGTCCTTAGGTTTTTCTATTTTTAGAACAAATGGACGAAATCGACATTTTTACTCGTGTTTGTTCATGCGTCGGACAAAATTTGAAGGTGACGTCGAATTTGGGATAACGCAATACAACGACTAGCATGTATAAAACATTATCGGTCGTTTAGGTTTAAGTTTTTAAGGACCAATTGTTCGAAACCGACATTTAAACTCGTGTATTTTCTTGCGTCGGATAAAATTTGAACGTCAGTCAAATTTGGGATGTTGCAATACAACGACTAGCACGTATAAAACATTATGGGTCGTTCAAGTTTTTCTATTTTTAGAACAAATGGACGAAATCGACATTTTAACTCGTGTTTTTTCATGCGTCGGACAAGATTTGGACGCGACGTCGAATTTGGGATAACGCAATACAACCACTAGCACGTATAAAACATTATGGGTCCTTTAGGTTTTTCTATTTTTAGAACAAATGGACGAAATCAACATTTTAACTCGTATTTTTTCATGCCTCGGACAAAATTTGGACGTGACGTCTAATTTGGGATGACGCAGTACAACCCCTAGCACGTATAAAACATTATGGGTCGTTTGGGTTTTTCTAGTTTTAGAACAAATGGTCGAAATCGACATTTTAACTCGTGTTTGTTGATGCGTCCGACAAAATTTGAAAGTGGCGTCGATTTTGGGATGACGCAATACAACAACTACCACGTATAAAACATTATGGGTCGTTTAGGTTTTTCATTTTTTGGAACAAATTGACGAAATCGACATTTTACTCGTGTTTGTTCATGCCTCGGACAAAATTTGGACGTGACGTCGAATTTGGGATGACGCAATACAACCCCTAGCACGTATAAAACATTATGGGTCGTTTGGGTTTTTCTAGTTTTAGAACAAATGGTCGAAATCGACATTTTAACTCGTGTTTGTTCATGCGTCCGACAAAATTTTGAAAGTGACGTCGAATTTGGGAAGACACAATACAAAGACTAGCACGTATAAAACATTATGGGTCCTTAGGTTTTTCTATTTTTAGAACAAATGGACGAAATCGACATTTTTACTCGTGTTTGTTCATGCGTCGGACAAAATTTGAAGGTGACGTCGAATTTGGGATAACGCAATACAACGACTAGCATGTATAAAACATTATCGGTCGTTTAGGTTTAAGTTTTTAAGGACCAATTGTTCGAAACCGACATTTAAACTCGTGTATTTTCTTGCGTCGGATAAAATTTGAACGTCAGTCAAATTTGGGATGTTGCAATACAACGACTAGCACGTATAAAACATTATGGGTCGTTCAAGTTTTTCTATTTTTAGAACAAATGGACGAAATCGACATTTTAACTCGTGTTTTTTCATGCGTCGGACAAGATTTGGACGCGACGTCGAATTTGGGATAACGCAATACAACCACTAGCACGTATAAAACATTATGGGTCCTTTAGGTTTTTCTATTTTTAGAACAAATGGACGAAATCAACATTTTAACTCGTATTTTTTCATGCCTCGGACAAAATTTGGACGTGACGTCTAATTTGGGATGACGCAGTACAACCCCTAGCACGTATAAAACATTATGGGTCGTTTGGGTTTTTCTAGTTTTAGAACAAATGGTCGAAATCGACATTTTAACTCGTGTTTGTTGATGCGTCCGACAAAATTTGAAAGTGGCGTCGATTTTGGGATGACGCAATACAACAACTACCACGTATAAAACATTATGGGTCGTTTAGGTTTTTCATTTTTTGGAACAAATTGACGAAATCGACATTTTACTCGTGTTTGTTCATGCCTCGGACAAAATTTGGACGTGACGTCGAATTTGGGATGACGCAATACAACCCCTACCACGTATAAAACATTATGGGTCGTTTGGGTTTTTCTAGTTTTAGAACAAATGGTCGAAATCGACATTTTAACTCGTGTTTGTTCATGCGTCCGACAAAATTTTGAAAGTGACGTCGAATTTGGGAAGACACAATACAAAGACTAGCACGTATAAAACATTATGGGTCCTTTAGGTTTTTCTATTTTTAGAACAAATGGACGAAATCGACATTTTTACTCGTGTTTGTTCATGCCTCGGACAAAATTTGGACGTGACGTCTAATTTGGGATGACGCAATACAACCCCTAGCACGTATAAAACATTATGGGTCGTTTGGGTTTTTCTAGTTTTAGAACAAATGGTCGAAATCGACATTTTAACTCGTGTTTGTTGATGCGTCCGACAAAATTTGAAAGTGGCGTCGATTTTGGGATGACGCAATACAACGACTACCACGTATAAAACATTATGGGTCGTTTAGGTTTTTCATTTTCTGGAACAAATTGACGAAATCGACATTTTACTCGTGTTTGTTCATTCCTCGGACAAAATTTGGACGTGACGTCTAATTTGGGATGACGCAATACAACCCCTAGCACGTATAAAACATTATGGGTCGTTTGGGTTTTTCTAGTTTTAGAACAAATGGTCGAAATCGACATTTTAACTCGTGTTTGTTCATGTGTCCGACAAAATTTTGAAAGTGACGTCGAATTTGGGAAGACACAATACAAAGACTAGCACGTATAAAACATTATGGGTCCTTTAGGTTTTTCTATTTTTAGAACAAATGGACGAAATCGACATTTTAACTCGTGTTTGTTCATGCGTCGGACAAAATTTGAAGGTGACGTCGAATTTGGGATGACTCAATACAACGACTAACATGTATAAAACATTATGGGTCGTTTAGGTTTAAGTTTTTAAGGACCAATTGTTCGAAACCGACATTTAAACTCGTGTATTTTCTTGCGTCGGATAAAATTTGAACGTCAGTCAAATTTGGGATGTTGCAATACAACGACTAGCACGTATAAAACATTATGGGTCGTTCAGGTTTTTCTATTTTTAGAACAAATGGACGAAATCGACATTTTAACTCGTGTTTTTTCATGCGTCGGACAAGATTTGGACGCGACGTCGAATTTGGGATAACGCAATACAACCACTAGCACGTATAAAACATTATGGGTCCTTTAGGTTTTTCTATTTTTAGAACAAATGGACGAAATCAACATTTTAACTCGTATTTTTTCATGCCTCGGACAAAATTTGGACGTGACGTCTAATTTGGGATGACGCAGTACAACCCCTAGCACGTATAAAACATTATGGGTCGTTTGGGTTTTTCTAGTTTTAGAACAAATGGTCGAAATCGACATTTTAACTCGTGTTTGTTGATGCGTCCGACAAAATTTGAAAGTGGCGTCGATTTTGGGATGACGCAATACAACGACTACCACGTATAAAACATTATGGGTCGTTTAGGTTTTTCATTTTTTGGAACAAATTGACGAAATCGACATTTTACTCGTGTTTGTTTATGCCTCGGACAAAATTTGGACGTGACGTCGAATTTGGGATGACGCAATACAACCCCTAGCACGTATAAAAAATTATGGGTCGTTTGGGTTTTTCTAGTTTTAGAACAAATGGTCGAAATCGACATTTTAACTCGTGTTTGTTCATGCGTCCGACAAAATTTTGAAAGTGACGTCGAATTTGGGAAGACACAATACAAAGACTAGCACGTATAAAACATTATGGGTCCTTTAGGTTTTTCTATTTTTAGAACAAATGGACGAAATCGACATTTTTACTCGTGTTTGTTCATGCGTCGGACAAAATTTGAAGGTGACGTCGAATTTGGGATGACGCAATACAACGACTAGCATGTATAAAACATTATCGGTCGTTTAGGTTTAAGTTTTTAAGGACCAATTGTTCGAAACCGACATTTAAACTCGTGTATTTTCTTGCGTCGGATAAAATTTGAACGTCAGTCAAATTTGGGATGTTGCAATACAACGACTAGCACGTATAAAACATTATGGGTCGTTCAGGTTTTTCTATTTTTAGAACAAATGGACGAAATCGACATTTTAACTCGTGTTTTTTCATGCGTCGGACAAGATTTGGACGCGACGTCGAATTTGGGATAACGCAATACAACCACTAGCACGTATAAAACATTATGGGTCCTTTAGGTTTTTCTATTTTTAGAACAAATGGACGAAATCAACATTTTAACTCGTATTTTTTCATGCCTCGGACAAAATTTGGACGTGACGTCTAATTTGGGATGACGCAGTACAACCCCTAGCACGTATAAAACATTATGGGTCGTTTGGGTTTTTCTAGTTTTAGAACAAATGGTCGAAATCGACATTTTAACTCGTGTTTGTTGATGCGTCCGACAAAATTTGAAAGTGGCGTCGATTTTGGGATGACGCAATACAACAACTACCACGTATAAAACATTATGGGTCGTTTAGGTTTTTCATTTTTTGGAACAAATTGACGAAATCGACATTTTACTCGTGTTTGTTCATGCCTCGGACAAAATTTGGACGTGACGTCGAATTTGGGATGACGCAATACAACCCCTAGCACGTATAAAACATTATGGGTCGTTTGGGTTTTTCTAGTTTTAGAAGAAATGGTCGAAATCGACATTTTAACTCGTGTTTGTTCATGCGTCCGACAAAATTTTGAAAGTGACGTCGAATTTGGGAAGACACAATACAAAGACTAGCACGTATAAAACATTATGGGTCCTTTAGGTTTTTCTATTTTTAGAACAAATGGACGAAATCGACATTTTTACTCGTGTTTGTTCATGCGTCGGACAAAATTTGAAGGTGACGTCGAATTTGGGATGACGCAATACAACGACTAGCATGTATAAAACATTATCGGTCGTTTAGGTTTAAGTTTTTAAGGACCAATTGTTCGAAACCGACATTTAAACTCGTGTATTTTCTTGCGTCGGATAAAATTTGAACGTCAGTCAAATTTGGGATGTTGCAATACAACGACTAGCACGTATAAAACATTATGGGTCGTTCAGGTTTTTCTATTTTTAGAACAAATGGACGAAATCGACATTTTAACTCGTGTTTTTTCATGCGTCGGACAAGATTTGGACGCGACGTCGAATTTGGGATAACGCAATACAACCACTAGCACGTATAAAACATTATGGGTCCTTTAGGTTTTTCTATTTTTAGAACAAATGGACGAAATCAACATTTTAACTCGTATTTTTTCATGCCTCGGACAAAATTTGGACGTGACGTCTAATTTGGGATGACGCAGTACAACCCCTAGCACGTATAAAACATTATGGGTCGTTTGGGTTTTTCTAGTTTTAGAACAAATGGTCGAAATCGACATTTTAACTCGTGTTTGTTGATGCGTCCGACAAAATTTGAAAGTGGCGTCGATTTTGGGATGACGCAATACAACAACTACCACGTATAAAACATTATGGGTCGTTTAGGTTTTTCATTTTTTGGAACAAATTGACGAAATCGACATTTTACTCGTGTTTGTTCATGCCTCGGACAAAATTTGGACGTGACGTCGAATTTGGGATGACGCAATACAACCCCTAGCACGTATAAAACATTATGGGTCGTTTGGGTTTTTCTAGTTTTAGAAGAAATGGTCGAAATCGACATTTTAACTCGTGTTTGTTCATGCGTCCGACAAAATTTTGAAAGTGACGTCGAATTTGGGAAGACACAATACAAAGACTAGCACGTATAAAACATTATGGGTCCTTTAGGTTTTTCTATTTTTAGAACAAATGGACGAAATCGACATTTTTACTCGTGTTTGTTCATGCGTCGGACAAAATTTGAAGGTGACGTCGAATTTGGGATGACGCAATACAACGACTAGCATGTATAAAACATTATCGGTCGTTTAGGTTTAAGTTTTTAAGGACCAATTGTTCGAAACCGACATTTAAACTCGTGTATTTTCTTGCGTCGGATAAAATTTGAACGTCAGTCAAATTTGGGATGTTGCAATACAACGACTAGCACGTATAAAACATTATGGGTCGTTCAGGTTTTTCTATTTTTAGAACAAATGGACGAAATCGACATTTTAACTCGTGTTTTTTCATGCGTCGGACAAGATTTGGACGCGACGTCGAATTTGGGATAACGCAATACAACCACTAGCACGTATAAAACATTATGGGTCCTTTAGGTTTTTCTATTTTTAGAACAAATGGACGAAATCAACATTTTAACTCGTATTTTTTCATGCCTCGGACAAAATTTGGACGTGACGTCTAATTTGGGATGACGCAATACAACCCCTAGCACGTATAAAACATTATGGGTCGTTTGGGTTTTTCTAGTTTTAGAACAAATGGTCGAAATCGACATTTTAACTCGTGTTTGTTGATGCGTCCGACAAAATTTGAAAGTGGCGTCGATTTTGGGATGACGCAATACAACGACCACCACGTATAAAACATTATGGGTCGTTTAGGTTTTTCATTTTCTGGAACAAATTGAGGAAATCGACATTTTACTCGTGTTTGTTCATGCCTCGGACAAAATTTGGACGTGACGTCTAATTTGGGATGACGCAATACAACCCCTAGCACGTATAAAACATTATGGGTCGTTTGGGTTTTTCTAGTTTTAGAACAAATGGTCGAAATCGACATTTTAACTCGTGTTTGTTCATGCGTCCGACAAAATTTTGAAAGTGACGTCGAATTTGGGAAGACACAATACAAAGACTAGCACGTATAAAACATTATGGGTCCTTTAGGTTTTTCTATTTTTAGAACAAATGGACGAAATCGACATTTTTACTCGTGTTTGTTCATGTGTCCGACAAAATTTTGAAAGTGACGTCGAATTTGGGAAGACACAATACAAAGACTAGCACGTATAAAACATTATGGGTCCTTTAGGTTTTTCTATTTTTAGAACAAATGGACGAAATCGACATTTTAACTCGTGTTTGTTCATGCGTCGGACAAAATTTGAAGGTGACGTCGAATTTGGGATGACTGAATACAACGACTAACATGTATAAAACATTATGGATCGTTTAGGTTTAAGTTTTTAAGGACCAATTGTTCGAAACCGACATTTAAACTCGTGTATTTTCTTGCGTCGGATAAAATTTGAACGTCAGTCAAATTTGGGATGTTGCAATACAACGACTAGCACGTATAAAACATTATGGGTCGTTCAGGTTTTTCTATTTTTAGAACAAATGGACGAAATCGACATTTTAACTCGTGTTTTTTCATGCGTCGGACAAGATTTGGACGCGACGTCGAATTTGGGATAACGCAATACAACCACTAGCACGTATAAAACATTATGGGTCCTTTAGGTTTTTCTATTTTTAGAACAAATGGACGAAATCAACATTTTAACTCGTATTTTTTCATGCCTCGGACAAAATTTGGACGTGACGTCTAATTTGGGATGACGCAATACAACCCCTAACACGTATAAAACATTATGGGTCGTTTGGGTTTTTCTAGTTTTAGAACAAATGGTCCAAATCGACATTTTAACTCGTGTTTGTTGATGCGTCCGACAAAATTTGAAAGTGGCGTCGATTTTGGGATGACGCAATACAACGACTACCACGTATAAAACATTATGGGTCGTTTAGGTTTTTCATTTTTTGGAACAAATTGACGAAATCGACATTTTACTCGTGTTTGTTCATGCCTCGGACAAAATTTGGACGTGACGTCTAATTTGGGATGACGCAATACAACCCCTAGCACGTATAAAACATTATGGGTCGTTTGGGTTTTTCTAGTTTTAGAACAAATGGTCGAAATCGACATTTTAACTCGTGTTTGTTCATGCGTCCGACAAAATTTTGAAAGTGAAGTCGAATTTGGGAAGACACAATACAAAGACTAGCACGTATAAAACATTATGGGTCCTTTAGGTTTTTCTATTTTTAGAACAAATGGACGAAATCGACATTTTTACTCGTGTTTGTTCATGCGTCGGACAAAATTTGAAGGTGACGTCGAATTTGGGATGACGCAATACAACGACTAGCATGTATAAAACATTATCGGTCGTTTAGGTTTAAGTTTTTAAGGACCAATTGTTCGAAACCGACATTTAAACTCGTGTATTTTCTTGCGTCGGATAAAATTTGAACGTCAGTCAAATTTGGGATGTTGCAATACAACGACTAGCACGTATAAAACATTATGGGTCGTTCAGGTTTTTCTATTTTTAGAACAAATGGACGAAATCGACATTTTAACTCGTGTTTTTTCATGCGTCGGACAAGATTTGGACGCGACGTCGAATTTGGGATAACGCAATACAACCACTAGCACGTATAAAACATTATGGGTCCTTTAGGTTTTTCTATTTTTAGAACAAATGGACGAAATCAACATTTTAACTCGTATTTTTTCATGCCTCGGACAAAATTTGGACGTGACGTCTAATTTGGGATGACGCAATACAACCCCTAGCACGTATAAAACATTATGGGTCGTTTGGGTTTTTCTAGTTTTAGAACAAATGGTCGAAATCGACATTTTAACTCGTGTTTGTTGATGCGTCCGACAAAATTTGAAAGTGGCGTCGATTTTGGGATGACGCAATACAACGACCACCACGTATAAAACATTATGGGTCGTTTAGGTTTTTCATTTTCTGGAACAAATTGAGGAAATCGACATTTTACTCGTGTTTGTTCATGCCTCGGACAAAATTTGGACGTGACGTCTAATTTGGGATGACGCAATACAACCCCTAGCACGTATAAAACATTATGGGTCGTTTGGGTTTTTCTAGTTTTAGAACAAATGGTCGAAATCGACATTTTAACTCGTGTTTGTTCATGCGTCCGACAAAATTTTGAAAGTGACGTCGAATTTGGGAAGACACAATACAAAGACTAGCACGTATAAAACATTATGGGTCCTTTAGGTTTTTCTATTTTTAGAACAAATGGACGAAATCGACATTTTTACTCGTGTTTGTTCATGTGTCCGACAAAATTTTGAAAGTGACGTCGAATTTGGGAAGACACAATACAAAGACTAGCACGTATAAAACATTATGGGTCCTTTAGGTTTTTCTATTTTTAGAACAAATGGACGAAATCGACATTTTAACTCGTGTTTGTTCATGCGTCGGACAAAATTTGAAGGTGACGTCGAATTTGGGATGACTGAATACAACGACTAACATGTATAAAACATTATGGATCGTTTAGGTTTAAGTTTTTAAGGACCAATTGTTCGAAACCGACATTTAAACTCGTGTATTTTCTTGCGTCGGATAAAATTTGAACGTCAGTCAAATTTGGGATGTTGCAATACAACGACTAGCACGTATAAAACATTATGGGTCGTTCAGGTTTTTCTATTTTTAGAACAAATGGACGAAATCGACATTTTAACTCGTGTTTTTTCATGCGTCGGACAAGATTTGGACGCGACGTCGAATTTGGGATAACGCAATACAACCACTAGCACGTATAAAACATTATGGGTCCTTTAGGTTTTTCTATTTTTAGAACAAATGGACGAAATCAACATTTTAACTCGTATTTTTTCATGCCTCGGACAAAATTTGGACGTGACGTCTAATTTGGGATGACGCAATACAACCCCTACCACGTATAAAACATTATGGGTCGTTTGGGTTTTTCTAGTTTTAGAACAAATGGTCCAAATCGACATTTTAACTCGTGTTTGTTGATGCGTCCGACAAAATTTGAAAGTGGCGTCGATTTTGGGATGACGCAATACAACGACTACCACGTATAAAACATTATGGGTCGTTTAGGTTTTTCATTTTTTGGAACAAATTGACGAAATCGACATTTTACTCGTGTTTGTTCATGCCTCGGACAAAATTTGGACGTGACGTCTAATTTGGGATGACGCAATACAACCCCTAGCACGTATAAAACATTATGGGTCGTTTGGGTTTTTCTAGTTTTAGAACAAATGGTCGAAATCGACATTTTAACTCGTGTTTGTTCATGTGTCCGACAAAATTTTGAAAGTGACGTCGAATTTGGGAAGACACAATACAAAGACTAGCACGTATAAAACATTATGGGTCCTTTAGGTTTTTCTATTTTTAGAACAAATGGACGAAATCGACATTTTAACTCGTGTTTGTTCATGCGTCGGACAAAATTTGAAGGTGACGTCGAATTTGGGATGACTCAATACAACGACTAACATGTATAAAACATTATGGGTCGTTTAGGTTTAAGTTTTTAAGGACCAATTGTTCGAAACCGACATTTAAACTCGTGTATTTTCTTGCGTCGGATAAAATTTGAACGTCAGTCAAATTTGGGATGTTGCAATACAACGACTAGCACGTATAAAACATTATGGGTCGTTCAGGTTTTTCTATTTTTAGAACAAATGGACGAAATCGACATTTTAACTCGTGTTTTTTCATGCGTCGGACAAGATTTGGACGCGACGTCGAATTTGGGATAACGCAATACAACCACTAGCACGTATAAAACATTATGGGTCCTTTAGGTTTTTCTATTTTTAGAACAAATGGACGAAATCAACATTTTAACTCGTATTTTTTCATGCCTCGGACAAAATTTGGACGTGACGTCTAATTTGGGATGACGCAGTACAACCCCTAGCACGTATAAAACATTATGGGTCGTTTGGGTTTTTCTAGTTTTAGAACAAATGGTCGAAATCGACATTTTAACTCGTGTTTGTTGATGCGTCCGACAAAATTTGAAAGTGGCGTCGATTTTGGGATGACGCAATACAACGACTACCACGTATAAAACATTATGGGTCGTTTAGGTTTTTCATTTTCTGGAACAAATTGACGAAATCGACATTTTACTCGTGTTTGTTCATGCCTCGGAAATAATTTGGACGTGACGTCGAATTTGGGACGACGCAATACAACCCCTAGCACGTATGAAACATTATGGGTCGTTTGGGTTTTTCTAGTTTTAGAACAAATGGTCGAAATCGACATTTTAACTCGTGTTTGTTCATGCGTCGGACAAAATTTTGAAAGTGACGTCGAATTTGGGAAGACACAATACAAAGACTAGCACGTATAAAACATTATGGGTCCTTGAGGTTTTTCTATTTTTAGAACAAATGGACGAAATCGACATTTTTACTCGTGTTTGTTCATGCGTCGGACAAAATTTGAAGGTGACGTCGAATTTGGGATGACGCAATACAACGACTAGCATGTATAAAACATTATGGGTCGTTTAGGTTTAAGTTTTTAAGGACCAATTGTTCGAAACCGACATTTAAACTCGTGTTTTTTCTTGCGTCGGATAAAATTTGAACGTAACGTCAAATTTGGGATGTCGCAATACAACGACTAGCACGTATAGAATATTATGGGTCCTTCAGGTTTTTCTATTTTTAGAACAAATGGACGAAATCGACATTTTAACTCGTGTTTGTTTATGCGTCGGACAAAATTTGAAGGAGACGTCGACTTTGGGATGACGCAATACAACCACTAGCATGTATAAAACATTATGGGTCGTTTAGGTTTAAGTATTTAAGGACCAATTGTTCGAAACCGACATTTAAACTCGTGTTTTTTCTTGCGTTGGACAAGATTTGGACATGACGTCGAATTTGGGATAACGCAATACAACCACTAGCACGTATAAAACATTATGGGTCGTTTAGGTTTTTCTATTTTTAGAACAAATGGACGAAATCAACAGTTTAACTCGTGTTTTTTCATGCCTCGGACAAAATTTGAAGGTGACGTCTAATTTGGGATGACGCACTACAACCCCTAGCACGTATAAAACATTATGGGTCGTTTGGGTTTTTCTAGTTTTAGAACAAATGGTCGAAATCGACATTTTAACTCGTGTTTGTTCATGCGTCGGACAAAATTTGAAAGTGACGTCGAATTTGGGAAGACACAATACAAAGACTAGCACGTATAAAACATTATGGGTCCTTTAGGTTTTTCTATTTTTAGAACAAATGGACGAAATCGACATTTTTACTCGTGTTTGTTCATGCGTCGGACAAAATTTGAAGGTGACGTCAAATTTGGGATGACGCAATACAACGACTAGCATGTATAAAACATTATGGGTCGTTTAGGTTTACGTATTTAAGGACCAATTGTTCGAAACCGACATTTAACCTCGTGTTTTTTCTTGCGTCGGATAAAATTTGAACGTAACGTCAAATTTGGGATGTCGCAATACAACGACTAGTACGTATAAAACATTATGGGTCGTTTAGGTCTTTCTATTTTTAGAACAAATGGACGAAATCGACATTTTAACTCGTGTTATTTCATGCGTCGGACAAGATTGGGACGTGACGTCGAATTTGGGATAACGCAATACCACCACTAGCACGTATAAAACATTATGGGTCGTTTGGGTTTTTCTATTTTTAGAACAAATGGTCGAAATCCCCATTTTAACTCGTGTTTTTTCATGAGTAGGAAAACATTTGAAAGTGGCGTCGATTTAGGGATGACGCAATACAACGACTAGCACGTATAAAACATTATGGGTCGTTTAGGTTTTTCTATTTTTAGAACAAATGGACGAAATCAACAGTTTAACTCGTGTTTTTTCATGCCTCGGACAAAATTTGAAGGTGACGTCTAATTTGGGATGACGCAGTACAACCCCTAGCACGTATAAAACATTATGGGTCGTTTGGGTTTTTCTAGTTTTAGAACAAATGGTCGAAATCGACATTTTAACTCGTGTTTGTTCATGCGTCGGACAAAATTTGAAAGTGACGTCGAATTTGGGAAGACACAATACAAAGACTAGCACGTATAAAACATTATGGGTCCTTTAGGTTTTTCTATTTTTAGAACAAATGGACGAAATCGACATTTTTACTCGTGTTTGTTCATGCGTCGGACAAAATTTGAAGGTGACGTCGAATTTGGGATGACGCAATACAACGACTAGCATGTATAAAACATTATGGGTCGTTTAGGTTTAAGTATTTAAGGACCAATTGTTCGAAACCGACATTTAACCTCGTGTTTTTTCTTGCGTCGGATAAAATTTGAACGTAACGTCAAATTTGGGATGTCGCAATACAACGACTAGTACGTATAAAACATTATGGGTCGTTCAGGTTTTTCTATTTTTAGAACAAATGGACGAAATCGACATTTTAACTCGTGTTTTTTCATGCGTCGGACAAGATTGGGACGTGACGTCGAATTTGGGATAACGCAATACAACCACTAGCACGTATAAAACATTATGGGTCGTTTGGGTTTTTCTATTTTTAGAACAAATGGTCGAAATCCCCATTTTAACTCGTGTTTTTTCATGAGTAGGAAAACATTTGAAAGTGGCGTCGATTTTGGGATGACGCAATACAACGACTAGCACGTATAAAACATTATGGGTCGTTTAGGTTTTTCTATTTTTAGAACTGTTATCACCTAATATTTCGTATGACACGTGGACCAATGGTCATTTAGCTTTCAAACATGTAGGACGGATAAACTATGTTGAATAGTCTTAATGTCCACATAGGCATGCGTTGAATAGTCAAAGTAAGGAGAATATCTCTCCTACAAAGAAAGTATTCCTCTTTAGGTTTCCTAATCCGATTAGGACGGTGTAAGCTAATTGGATTATAGTTCTAAGACTAAAGAGGGATAATTCAAGTAAAGTCCTAGTTCGACTAGGATTAGGATACAAGGTAGAACAACTATAAATACATGGGACTTACTACAATCTAAGGTACATTATTCTAGACTCATACTCTGAGTTAATTACTTTTCCGATCACAAGTTCCATACTGACTTTAGCATCGGAGAGGGGTCGCCGGTCAGCGGCCTCCTTTAGGCTAACGTTTGCTATTTTGCAGTTAACACAGCTTACGTGGAATTCAAGTTACAATTTCTCAGTAACAAATTGGTGCGGTGAGCGTGGAATCTTTATAAGATTCTATTAAAGAACATGGTGATCTTAGAAGAAAATCAGGCTACTAATGCTCAAGAAGAAGATATGGACCATGAGGAAGACACAATGGCTCTAGACGAAGAAGTTGCTTTGAACCGAATGTTCGAGTGGTCAGGAACTGTTGATCCAGAGCAAAGAAAATGGATGGATAGAGTCGCAGCCGAGGTGGCGGTAAGAACAGTCAATGACAGATCAACCATAGATCGTTTGCAACAACAATTAGAGGATTTGGGTAAGCGAATTCCCCCAGATCGACCACAAAGCGAAATTCGGGGTGTAAAACGATCTCGGAATTCGGAGCGTTCTCGAAGTTATACAGCGTCTTCAGCTGGAAGAACTCGAACCCCGGATCGCGAAAAAACTCCAGTTCGAGGAAGATCTGTAGAGCGATCTCCAACCCCTCCGAGGCGCAAACCTCGTATAAAGTCACAAGCAAGAAAAGTTTCACCAGGGATTGTAAGGAGACTGTCTTACGAGGGTGGATCAGCGTCTTCGAGGAGCTCCTCGGGAAGTAGAGACCCTAAACATCGGAGGTCCCGAAGAGATAATTCCGAGGTTGAAGAACTTAAACGTAAACATAAAAGACTTGTTGATACGTTCAATAGGAGTTTAGCCGAAGGAATTGCTAAAGCTCTTAAGGAGCGAGATGAGGTTACGGGGACTAAGAATGTGGGGTCCAGAGAAGGGAGGAGACACATGAGAAGAAATCGGAATCGGGATTATTCTGATGAAACTTTACGAGGCGAGGAAGGACCTATACAGGATAAAGACAGTCCACTCTGTGATGCACGTCAAAAGTTTGATAAATACTGGTAGCTCCTTACCCGAGCAATTTTAAATATCCCAATTTTGATAAATACTGTGGAGATTCCGACCCTGTGATGCACGTCAAAAGTTTTGGAAGGGCGCTTCTTGCAAGTCCGGTTAACGAGGCACTTATGTGTAAATTATTTCCAACAACTTTGAAAGAAACGGCCGCACAATGGTATGATTGTCTCCCTACTGGATCAATCAGGAGCTGGAATCAACTTTCAGAATCCTTTAAAGCACATTTTGTCACGGCCATACCAGAGAAAAAGACGGTCGATGATCTGATGAGGGTACGACGAGGAGAAAACGAGACCTTAGAATCATATTTGCACAATTTTAATAATGTGGCTTTAAAAGTTGAACCCTTGATTGTATCCTCAGCACGGAAGACACTGGCGGAAAATTGCCGAAATCGGGATCTTCAGATGAAACTTATGACTGAGCGTCCGAACGATTTTCATGCTTTGATGACAATGGCAAAATCGTTCGTGGTATGGGATGAGCACCAAGATGATCCCACGAGGAGAGTAAAGGCAATCAAGTCCGAAGTGCAAGAAAGAGATCGGGGCAGTGGCCGGAGCTCGGATAGATGGGAAAGGAATCGCGAGGTTCCGAGGAAGCCTTTTGATAAAAGAGATCGTATCCCATTGCCTGCCCCTCGTGCTCAGGTTCTTATGTGGGTTGAAGAACAAAAGGAGCAAATCAGATATCCGCCCAAAGGTGGGAAGCCAAAATTTAATGGCAAGTATTGTGCATTCCACAAATTGCAGGGTCACGATACAGAAGATTGTGAACAACTAGCTAAGGAGCTGGACAAATTGGCAGCTAAAGGAAAATTAAAAAACCTTTTCGAGAAATATAAGGATCAATTCCCAGATAGAGAGGGAATGAAGACTCCTCGGGGTGTCATTAATATGATTATGGGAGGTTCTCCCATTGACAGGAGTGTTAAAAGGAAACGGGATTTCGCCGAGCGAGTACGAATCGAGCAGATTTCAAAAGTTTTTGACTTCGGGTCATTGAAGGGTCGTCCAAGTGATCCACATGATGGTGCATTGGTCATCGATATGCAGGTGGAAGGTTTTACCGTGCGAAGGGCTTTGCTAGATACAGGAAGTTCGGTCAATATCATCACGAGAAAGGCTTTCGAGGCCCTCGGCTTAGATCATGGACGTTTGACACCTTCCGCGTCACCTTTAGTCGGTATAAGTGGACATCCCGTACTTCTGTTGGGAGAAACCCAGCTCGAGGTCGAAATAGGGAATACCACGAGTAAATGGAGAACTATCACCGATTTTCTAGTAATTGACACGCCGATCGCTTATAATTTGATAATAGGCAGGCCTTTGATTTCAGGTAGTCGGGGTGCCATATCCCTTTATTACCTAGCTTGGATGATCCCGACGGAGCGAGGAATGGCAGTAGCTCTTGGTAGTCAATCGGTTGCGAGGCATACTTATATGACCTCGTTGGAAATAGTTCCTCAAGAAAGTGTTTTGGTCGAGGAGGTTAAGGAGCGTGGCGAACCAGTTGATGCAATTGAAGCTGTGACTTTGGAAAAAGGAAAGGTGGTACAAGTTTCAGCAGAGTTGCGAGAGAACTCGAAAAAGACCGTTATCGCAGCACTCGAGGGGAATAAGGATGTCTTTGCCTGGACATCGGCAGATATCATAGGAGTTTCTCGTGAGGTCATGGAGCACACGCTAGACATTGACCCAGAGTACACTCCTGTGAAACAGAAGAAGAGAAATCAAGGGGCGGAGAGGCAGCAGTTTATTAAGAGCGAGGTTGAAAAGTTGCTTGAGTTCGGGAGGATCAAGGAAGTTCATTACCCACAGTGGATTTCAAATGTGGTCTTGGTCAAAAAAGCAAATGGAAAATGGAGAATGTGCGTCGATTTTTCCGATTTAAATAAAGCTTGCCCTAAGGATTTCTATCCTTTGCCGTGTATTGACATGCTTGTAGACTCGACGGCTGGGTACGAGGTATATTCTTTCCTCGATGCAAAGGAAGGATTTCATCAAATCCCGCTAGCAGAGAAAGACATGGAAAAAACTAGTTTCATTACACCAGAAGGCACCTACTGTTATCAGGTAATGCCTTTTGGTTTGAAAAATGCTGGAGCCACCTATCAAAGATTAGTCAACAAGATGTTCAAGGAGCTCATTGGCAAGAACGTCGAGATTTATGTTGACGATATGATTGTAAAAAGCAAGAAGGCAGAAGAGCATGCTCGTGACCTCGAAGTGGTTTTTAGGATACTGAGGGAATATAATCTAAGGCTTAATCCTGAAAAGTGCACCTTTGGGATCAATTCTGGCAAATTTTTGGGTTTCATGATTTCTAAACGAGGCATCGAGGCAAACCCAGACAAAATCAAGGCTATTATTGATCTTCAGCCACCAAAAAATGTGCGCGAGGTGCAGGTTTTAAACGGTAAGATCAATGCTTTGGGTCGTTTTATCTCTTATTCCGCCAAACGATGCATGCCTTTTTACAAAAGTCTTAAAGGAGTAAAGGACTTTGTGTGGACTGATGAGTGTCAAACCTCGTTCGAGGATCTCAAGAAGTTTTTGTCCTCTCCACCTCTCTTAAGTCAGCCGGTGAAAGGAGAAAATTTATATTTATACATAAGCGTCGGTGAAGAGTGCATTGGTATGGTTCTAATTCGAGAAGAAGAGGAAGGAAAAATTCAATATCCAGTTTATTATGTGAGCAGAGTGCTTCGAGGGGCAGAATCGAGATACCCTAAAATGGAGAAACTGGCTTTCGGGGTGTATATAGCTGCTCAGAAATTAAGACACTATTTCTTGAGTTATACCATCGTAGTTCGTACAGACACCCCACCAAGGAAAATTCTTTCACGACCTGAGGCTTCGGGGAGACTGACGGAATGGTCCATAAAACTCACGGAGTTTGATGTAAGATTCGAGCCAAGGCCATCAAAAAAGGCTCAAGTTCTTGCTGATTTTTTGATCGAGGTCCCACCTGAAGAAGAGATTGAGCCAGTATTAAATACTTGGGAAATCTTCGTCGATGGGAGTGCCAATAAGAGTCAATCCGGTATTGGAATTTTTTGCAAAAGTCCAGATGGGTTGGTATTTAGGCACGATGCGACTTTGGGCTTTGATTCCTCAAATAATGCTGCAGAGTACGAGGCAATATTGCTCGGGCTACGATTGGTTAGACTAATCAGGGCAGACAAGGCCATCATTAAAAGTGATTCAGGATTAGCAACCAATCAGATAAGAAATTCTTGGGAAACCAAACACGCCCGAATGAAAAAGTATCACGAGATGGTAAAACGTACGATTGAAGAATGTGAGCTCATGGGATGTAAAGTTGAGATCGTACAAATCCCGCGGGAAGAAAATATGGAGGCTGATCACTTGGCAAAGTTAGCTTCTGATCCTACTAACTTAAATTTGTGTCCTTGTGATATACAGGTTATTCCATGCGCGAGTATCGATTCCAAAGAAGTGTTTGCGCTCGATCGAGGAAACGAGTGGTACTGGCCGATCTTTGAATATTTGTACGAAGGAAAATTGCCAGAAGATAAGTCACAACACCCGAAGATCGTGAGAAAGTCGAGTAGATACACAGTCGTGGATGGAAATCTATTCCGAAGATCGTATTCCCAACCATGGCTCAAAGCAGTTGGGATCGAGGAAGGAGCCAAAGTTTTAGAAGAGATCCATGAGGGATCATGTGGGGCTCATGAGGGCTGGAATGTTCTTGCTCGAAAGGCGAGGTTATTAGGTTATTACTGGCCTCAGATGAACAATGATGCGGCGGAGTTTGTAAAGAAGTGTGTTGCGTGTCAAGCTCACTCTCCAGTTTTGAAAAGCCCGGCCTCGGGATTAGAAGGTATAAAAGTGGCATGGCCATTTGCGACCTGGGGAATTGATATCGTAGGACAGTTTCCGATGTCAACTAATCAAAGACAGTATGTTATCGTAGCAGTCGATCACTTTACAAAGTGGGTCGAGGCTGAAGCAGTGTCCTCGATAACGGCCCAACAGATTGTGAAGTTTGTCAAGAATAGCATTGTATATCGTTTTGGGGTCCCCAATACGATAATCACAGACAATGGCAAACAGTTTGACAGCGTTTTATTTAGACACTTTTGCGAGAGAGAAGGGATCAAGCTAAGGTTTAGTTCTGTCTTTCACCCACAAACAAATGGAATGACCGAGAGGACTAATCGAACGATCATGGACGGAATCAAAAGGCGCTTAACTCACCTCGAGAAGTTAACAAATTGGGTCGAGGAGCTGTATCATGTGTTGTGGTCGTATCGAACGACGCCAAAGACAGCTACTGGAGAAACACCATTTTTGTTAACTTATGGGACAGAAGCCTTTATTCCGGTCGAGATTAAGGTACCAAGTACAAGGGTTCTCCATTATACTGAAGAATGGAACGAACTGAACTTACGAGACAACTTGGACGATCTTGAAGAAAAAAGAGAAATGGCGCTTGCACGGATTGAGGCGTATAAAGCTAGAACAAAAAGAATATATGATAAAAGCGTACGACCGAGACAATTTTTCAAAGGGGATTTTGTCCTTCGTAGTACAGCAGCATCAAGCTCGAGACAAGGCAAAGGTAAACTGGGCATTAAGTGGGAAGGACCATTTCGGATCATAGAATGCGTCGGAACACACACTTATCGTTTGCAGCATCTTGATGGCACTGAGGTTCCGAGGACTTGGAATGCGATCTCTCTCAGGAAATATTATTTTTAGCTTTTGTTATCTTCTTTTACTTTTTGACGACATATAAACTCAGAATTCAACTTAGGAGTTATTATGAATAAAGGCCCACGAGGCATCGTTTTCATCTATGACTTTTAATTCAGATATTACTTAGGAATTATTTGTTTATGAAAAATTCGGGACACGAAGAGAATTCACGATTAAAACTAATTGTTATTTTGAAAGTTTGTTCTAAGTATTCGACACTGGACAATTTGGTTAGAACTTTAAAATCAAGCTTATGCATGCTAGAAGGCTTCGATTAAAACCAAATCCATGAACGTCGTGGTAAGAATCCACCCTACAAGAGTTAGCCCGACCAGAAAATAAGGGGGGGCTACTACGAGGGCTGCGAACAATTAAAGTTCAAACATACTGAGATTAGTACGAGAATATTAGAAAATTGAAGCATGGACAAACTTTAATGAGTAAACTTGCACACAAGATATTAGACGTAATATATATAAAAGGCAAAATAGGATAAAGTTTTGTCATTTCATTGAACGATGATTACAAAAGGGGAACAAGCTATTCTACAGGTTCAACTGCGGATATTGGATCAACAGGGATTCCTTCCTTGGGAGAATCAGGCTCGGGAAAGGAATCATCGAGGACAGCATCTGCTTCTTCATCGTCCTCGGGAGGATTCACGTTCACAAAGAATTTGAGATCTTCCAAGGAGATGTCGGGGAACCTTTCTCTAATGGACTGCACGAAACGAGTTTTGAATTTGGACATACGCCAAATCTCGTTCTCCTCCATTTTTGCAATAGTTTCCTCGTGAGCAGCATCCTGGTCCTGTCTGGCTTTCTCGGAAGCCTCAAGCTGAGATCGGAATTTTTGTGATACCTCCCGTCCTCGAGCTCTCCAGGTCGCCTGATCAATTTTTTCCAAGGCAAGTTGAGCTCGCGCCCCTTGATGAAGACCTGCTAATGCAAAGCAGGAGTTGTACCACTGCGACTGGATCTCATCCTCGAGCTCTAGTACTCGTTGCTTCGAGGCCTCGAGGGCTTTGTTCAGTTGAATGCATTCAACCTTCAATCTCTCACACTCAAAGGTTTTTTCACGACCTATGTGTTGAGCAGATTTAAGGATTTTCGTTTGGGCACTCAAAGCGTCTTCCGCCGTATCGAGTTTGTCAGAAACTACCGCCCACTTATGACGGTAGTCTTCGAGAGACGCAGATTTTTGGAGGTAACGGAAAGACATGATCTCCGTCGCAGCCATTGCCTGTATAAAAAAAAAGAAGAACCGAAGATGAGAAGCGGGTCAAGGTAATAGTAAGAACAATGATAAGATTACAAGTAAAGTTCATTACCTTAGCCTGTCTGACATGTACGAGTTTAGCCAACTCCTTGTCAGTTAACTTCTCGGCATTTTTAACCTCCTCGGGGACGAGGCAGGCTTGAGCAACATCTTCAGCAATCGCAGGGACGCTGAGAGAAACTTTGGGAAAGCGCTCCGACCAGAACTGTTCAAGATCAAGCGGTTAAAACAATGAACACTTCTTAGTTGCGATGATGCAAAGTGAAGAGACTTACGTTATAAAGAGAGTATCTCTCGTAGCCGTCCAACGAGGCCTCAGGTGGCACCCTTCCCTTGGCACTCGTCATCTCGGGGCAGTTCGTATAAGGGTGCCAGTTGGGGTCCCAGGTCGAGGGATGAGGAGGTGAGCTCGTGCCCTCGATCTCTCGAACACGTTTAGCATGGGGACCTTCAGGATTCTCGGTCTCCATGGCTTTACCGCCCTCGAGAGTCGAGGCGTCGATAGAAATGGAAGAAGCTTTCCTCTTCGAACATACCTGTGTTGGGACTCCTTGATTTTCAAGGTTTTGGATTAAGGGTTCGTTAGGAACTGGGACCTCGGGATCGTTGGTCTCGAGATCTTCTCCCGATGAGATGTTTTGGATTTCTACATAGAAAATTTGAAAGTTAGCTTAATGAGCAGAACAAGTGGAAAGAAGAGTTCTCGTTTAGGAATAATGAGAGTCACCAGGGCCCTCGTTCTGTTGTTGAAGCTCGGGAACGAGCGTTTCCTCTGTTAGCGTCCCCTCGGGCTCAGGAACCTCAGCGATGGCAATATTGCCAATTGACGAAGCTCGGACCTTCTTGGTCGTGGTCCGAGGACCTTTTGGGGGCACGAGAACAGAAGGAGCTTGTTTATCACCTTCTAAGGCCTTCAGTCGGGCAGCTGCAAGGCGTTGTTTGTAAGATAACTTAGGAGCCATGATAAAATGCCTGCAAATAACAAGTTGGGAGTTAAAATCAAGAAAGCTTACAAGGATTTTTTGGAAGAGAAATGGGCTCCCCGAGGTGAGCCCGATTAACTTCGGGAGCGGGGTAATAAAATATAATTCCATCCTCCCCCACTGTAGCAATAGGCATGTTGCCTCGATAACGAGTTAGAAACTGTTCGAGGGAGATGGGATTGGAAGGTTTGTATTTTTGGAGTTTTACGAGGGAGCATTTTTCCTCTTCGTTGAGGACCACTGTCTTCGTAGGGCTCCTCCATGTGCTCGGGTCGGTAGGAAACTCGTTGAAGTCGATCCTCCATGGCCATCGGAGGTTGCCATCTTCAGGACCAACCCAGACCCATCGTGATCGATGACCACTGTGCGACGAGGGTTTGCCACCGACTAAACCCTTGGGCTCGTGGACCTCCTTGAACGAGACGCACGGGGTGTTTTAGGGCTTTAATAGGAGTTCGAAGGTATTTGAAGAGGTTCCCGGTTAGCAAAACACCGAGATCCTGGCACACCCGTACAAGCGCAAGCATCTCGACCCACGAGTTGGGAACGATCTGTGCAGGGCAAAGGTTGAACTCGTTGAGGATATCGTTTACCACCTCGGGAAAAGGAAACCTCATCCCATATTCAAGATGCCTCTCAAGAACGGCCACCTTGTGGATTTTTCCTTTAAACATCCTGTCTTCGGGAGTGGGGACCGCACAGTCGAAATCCTTGAGGCAGGGGAATTTCCTCTTAAGCTCGCGGAGAGCCTCGATTGTGTTGATCTTGGTCGCTTCGTGAGGAAGGGCAGTTTTCCAAAGACCCTGTTGAGGGTGTGGGGCACGTGTTGGCATTTGGATCGGAGGGTTAGGGTTCCTAGGGTTTGTACTTCGAGTGGTGCTAGGGTTTAGGTTTTGTGGTCTTGGTGGGGTTAATTCTTCTTCGGACCAATCCATAATGGTTTGGCGACGTCGGTGATGTAATTCTAGGTCTGAGTTTTGGGAAGTTTCTTCCGAGGAAGTAGGATTCTGTGATAAAGAGGCCATAGCGAATCTAGAATGAAATGGAAGGAAGATTAAGGATTACTTACACTTTGTAGAAATCTGGAGGACAGTTTGCTGGGAGAATTTTGAAGTTTGAAAGCGTAGAGATGAAGGGTTTTTCTCTGGTATTTATAAGCGAAATGGTGTTTTGAATTACAAAACCCTTTCGTGTAATTGGAGGGAGTTTAAGTTTGAGACCACGCCTGTTGACAAGTGTGGAGGTAAGAGTGAGGCGTGCAAGTGAAGTGGTTGGACTTAATGTTAAAAACTGCTGGGCTCAAACAGCCATATTTGTTGCGTGGGCTTGCCAATTGGGCTTTTTGTTTGATTTTGATGTTTGGAGGTATTTTGAGACATAAGCCCTAAAGGAACTTGTTTATCCTTTTGGGGGGGCTTCTGTTATCACCTAATATTTCGTATGACACGTGGACCAATGGTCATTTAGCTTTCAAACATGTAGGACGGATAAACTATGTTGAATAGTCTTAATGTCCACATAGGCATGCGTTGAATAGTCAAAGTAAGGAGAATATCTCTCCTACAAAGAAAGTATTCCTCTTTAGGTTTCCTAATCCGATTAGGACGGTGTAAGCTAATTGGATTATAGTTCTAAGACTAAAGAGGGATAATTCAAGTAAAGTCCTAGTTCGACTAGGATTAGGATACAAGGTAGAACAACTATAAATACATGGGACTTACTACAATCTAAGGTACATTATTCTAGACTCATTCTCTGAGTTAATTACTTTTCCGATCACAAGTTCCATACTGACTTTAGCATCGGAGAGGGGTCGCCGGTCAGCGGCCTCCTTTAGGCTAACGTTTGCTATTTTGCAGTTAACACAGCTTACGTGGAATTCAAGTTACAATTTCTCAGTAACAAATGGACGAAATCAACAGTTTAACTCGTGTTTTTTCATGCCTCGGACAAAATTTGAAGGTGACGTCTAATTTGGGATGACGCACTACAACCCCTAGCACGTATAAAACATTATGGGTCGTTTGGGTTTTTCTAGTTTTAGAACAAATGGTCGAAATCGACATTTTAACTCGTGTTTGTTCATGCGTCGGACAAAATTCGAAGGTGACTTCGAATTTGGGAAGACACAATACAAAGACTAGCACGTATAAAACATTATGGGTCCTTTAGGTTTTTCTATTTTTAGAACAAATGGACGAAATCGAAATTTTAACTCGTGTTTGTTCATGCGTCGGACAAAATTTGAAGGTGACGTCGAATTTGGGATGACTCAATACAACGACTAACATGTATAAAACATTATGGGTCGTTTAGGTTTAAGTTTTTAAGGACCAATTGTTCGAAACCGACATTTAAACTCGTGTATTTTCTTGCGTCGGATAAAATTTGAACGTCAGTCAAATTTGGGATGTTGCAATACAACGACTAGCACGTATAAAACATTATGGGTCGTTCAGGTTTTTCTATTTTTAGAACAAATGGACGAAATCGACATTTTAACTAGTGTTTTTTCATGCGTCGGACAAGATTTGGACGCGACGTCGAATTTGGGATAACGCAATACAACCACTAGCACGTATAAAACATTATGGGTCCTTTAGGTTTTTCTATTTTTAGAACAAATGGACGAAATCAACATTTTAACTCGTATTTTTTCATGCCTCGGACAAAATTTGGACGTGACGTCTAATTTGGGATGACGCAATACAACCCCTAGCACGTATAAAACATTATGGGTCGTTTGGGTTTTGCTAGTTTTAGAACAAATGGTCGAAATCGACATTTTAACTCGTGTTTGTTGATGCGTCCGACAAAATTTGAAAGTGGCGTCGATTTTGGGATGACGCAATACAACGACTACCACGTATAAAACATTATGGGTCGTTTAGGTTTTTCATTTTCTGGAACAAATTGACGAAATCGACATTTTACTCGTGTTTGTTCATGCCTCGGACAAAATTTGGACGTGACGTCTAATTTGGGATGACGCAATACAACCCCTAGCACGTATAAAACATTATGGGTCGTTTGGGTTTTTCTAGTTTTAGAACAAATGGTCGAAATCGACATTTTAACTCGTGTTTGTTCATGCGTCGGACAAAATTTTGAAAGTGACGTCGAATTTGGGAAGACACAATACAAAGACTAGCACGTATAAAACATTATGGGTCCTTTAGGTTTTTCTATTTTTAGAACGAATGGACGAAATCGACATTTTTACTCGTGTTTGTTCATGCGTCGGACAAAATTTGAAGGTGACGTCGAATTTGGGATGACGCAATACAACGACTAGCATGTATAAAACATTATGGGTCGTTTAGGTTTAAGTTTTTAAGGACCAATTGTTCGAAACCGACATTTAAACTCGTGTTTTTTCTTGCGTCGGATAAAATTTGAACGTAACGTCAAATTTGGGATGTCGCAATACAACGACTAGCACGTATAGAATATTATGGGTCCTTCAGGTTTTTCTATTTTTAGAAACAAATGGACGAAATCGACATTTTAACTCGTGTTTGTTTATGCGTCGGAAAAAATTTGAAGGAGACGTCGAATTTGGGGTGACGCAATACAACCACTAGCATGTATAAAACATTATGGGTCGTTTAGGTTTAAGTATTTAAGGACCAATTGTTCGAAACCGACATTTAAACTCGTGTTTTTTCTTGCGTTGGACAAGATTTGGACGTGACGTCGAATTTGGGATAACGCAATACAACCACTAGCACGTATAAAACATTATGGGTTGTTTGGGTTTTTCTATTTTTAGAACAAATGGACGAAATCAACATTTTAACTCGTGTTTTTTGATGCCTCGGACAAAATTTGAAGGTGACGTCTAATTTGGGATGACGCACTACAACCCCTAGCACGTATAAAACATTACGGGTTGTTTGGGTTTTTCTAGTTTTAGAACAAATGGTCGAAATCGACATTTTAACTCGTGTTTGTTCATGCGTCGGACAAAATTTGAAAGTGACGTCGAATTTGGGAAGACACAATACAAAGACTAGCACGTATAAAACATTATGGGTCCTTTAGGTTTTTCTATTTTTAGAACAAATGGACGAAATCGACATTTTTACTCGTGTTTGTTCATGCGTCGGACAAAATTAGAAGGTGACGTCGAATTTGGGATGACGCAATACAACGACTAGCATGTATAAAACATTATGGGTCGTTTAGGTTTAAGTATTTAAGGACCAATTGTTCGAATACGACATTTAACCTCGTGTTTTTTCTTGCGTCGGATAAAATTTGAACGTAACGTCAAATTTGGGATGTCGCAATACAACGACTAGTACGTATAAAACATTATGGGTCGTTTAGGTTTTTCTATTTTTAGAACAAATGGACGAAATCGACATTTTAACTCGTGTTTTTTCATGCGTCGGACAAGATTTGGATGTGACGTCGAATTTGGGATAACGCAATACAACCACTAGCACGTATAAAACATTATGGGTCGTTTGGATTTTTCTATTTTTAGAACAAATGGTCGAAATCCCCATTTTAACTCGTGTTTTTTCATGCGTAGGAAAACATTTGAAAGTGGCGTCGATTTTGGGATGACGCAATACAACGACTAGCACGTAAAAAACATTATGGGTCGTTTAGGTTTTTCTATTTTTAGAACAAATGGACGAAATCAACAGTTTAACTCGTGTTTTTTCATGCCTCGGACAAAATTTGAAGGTGACGTCTAATTTGGGATGACGCACTACAACCCCTAGCACGTATAAAACATTATGGGTCGTTTGGGTTTTTCTAGTTTTAGAACAAATGGTCGAAATCGACATTTTAACTTGTGTTTGTTCATGCGTCGGACAAAATTTGAAGGTGACTTCGAATTTGGGAAGACACAATACAAAGACTAGCACGCATAAAACATTATGGGTCCTTTAGGTTTTTCTATTTTTAGAACAAATGGACGAAATCGACATTTTAACTCGTGTTTGTTCATGCGTCGGACAAAATTTGAAGGTGACGTCGAATTTGGGATGACTCAATACAACGACTAACATGTATAAAACATTATGGGTCGTTTAGGTTTAAGTTTTTAAGGACCAATTGTTCGAAACCGACATTTAAACTCGTGTATTTTCTTGCGTCGGATAAAATTTGAACGTCAGTCAAATTTGGGATGTTGCAATACAACGACTAGCACGTATAAAACATTATGGGTCGTTCAGGTTTTTCTATTTTTAGAGCAAATGGACGAAATCGACATTTTAACTAGTGTTTTTTCATGCGTCGGACAAGATTTGGACGCGACGTCGAATTTGGATAACGCAATACAACCACTAGCACGTATAAAACATTATGGGTCCTTTAGGTTTTTCTATTTTTAGAACAAATGGACGAAATCAACATTTTAACTCGTATTTTTTCATGCCTCGGACAAAATTTGGACGTGACGTCTAATTTGGGATGACGCAATACAACCCCTAACACGTATAAAACATTATGGGTCGTTTGGGTTTTTCTAGTTTTAGAACAAATGGTCGAAATCGACATTTTAACTCGTGTTTGTTGATGCTTCCGACAAAATTTGAAAGTGGCGTCGATTTTGGGATGACGCAATACAACGACTACCACGTATAAAACATTATGGGTCGTTTAGGTTTTTCATTTTCTGGAACAAATTGACGAAATCGACATTTTACTCGTGTTTGTTCATGCCTCGGACAAAATTTGGACGTGACGTCTAATTTGGGATGACGCAATACAACCCCTAGCACGTATAAAACATTATGGGTCGTTTGGGTTTTTCTAGTTTTAGAACAAATGGTCGAAATCGACATTTTAACTCGTGTTTGTTCATGCGTCGGACAAAATTTTGAAAGTGACGTCGAATTTGGGAAGACACAATACAAAGACTAGCACGTATAAAACATTATGGGTCCTTTAGGTTTTTCTATTTTTAGAACGAATGGACGAAATCGACATTTTTACTCGTGTTTGTTCATGCGTCGGACAAAATTTGAAGGTGACGTCGAATTTGGGATGACGCAATACAACGACTAGCATGTATAAAACATTATGGGTCGTTTAGGTTTAAGTTTTTAAGAACCAATTGTTCGAAACCGACATTTAAACTCGTGTTTTTTCTTGCGTCGGATAAAATTTGAACGTAACGTCAAATTTGGGATGTCGCAATACAACGACTAGCACGTATAGAATATTATGGGTCCTTCAGGTTTTTCTATTTTTAGAACAAATGGACGAAATCGACATTTTAACTCGTGTTTGTTTATGCGTCGGACAAAATTTGAAGGAGACGTCGAATTTGGGGTGACGCAATACAACCACTAGCATGTATAAAACATTATGGGTCGTTTAGGTTTAAGTATTTAAGGACCAATTGTTCGAAACCGACATTTAAACTCGTGTTTTTTCTTGCGTTGGACAAGATTTGGACGTGACGTCGAATTTGGGATAACGCAATACAACCACTAGCACGTATAAAACATTATGGGTTGTTTGGGTTTTTCTATTTTTAGAACAAATGGACGAAATAAACATTTTAACTCGTGTTTTTTGATGCCTCGGACAAAATTTGAAGGTGACGTCTAATTTGGGATGACGCACTACAACCCCTAGCACGTATAAAACATTACGGGTCGTTTGGGTTTTTCTAGTTTTAGAACAAATGGTCGAAATCGACATTTTAACTCGTGTTTGTTCATGCGTCGGACAAAATTTGAAAGTGACGTCGAATTTGGGAAGACACAATACAAAGACTAGCACGTATAAAACATTATGGGTCCTTTAGGTTTTTCTATTTTTAGAACAAATGGACGAAATCGACATTTTTACTCGTGTTTGTTCATGCGTCGGACAAAATTAGAAGGTGACGTCGAATTTGGGATGACGCAATACAACGACTAGCATGTATAAAACATTATGGGTCGTTTAGGTTTAAGTATTTAAGGACCAATTGTTCGAAACCGACATTTAACCTCGTGTTTTTTCTTGCGTCGGATAAAATTTGAACGTAACGTCAAATTTGGGATGTCGCAATACAACGACTAGTACGTATAAAACATTATGGGTCGTTTAGGTTTTTCTATTTTTAGAACAAATGGACGAAATCGACATTTTAACTCGTGTTTTTTCATGCGTCGGACAAGATTTGGACGTGACGTCGAATTTGGGATAACGCAATACAACCACTAGCACGTATAAAACATTATGGGTCGTTTGGGTTTTTCTATTTTTAGAACAAATGGTCGAAATCCCCATTTTAACTCGTGTTTTTTCATGCGTAGGAAAACATTTGAAAGTGGCGTCGATTTTGGGATGACGCAATACAACGACTAGCACGTATAAAACATTATGGGTCGTTTAGGTTTTTCTATTTTTAGAACAAATGGACGAAATCAACAGTTTAACTCGTGTTTTTTCCTGCCTCGGACAAAATTTGAAGGTGACGTCTAATTTGGGATGACGCACTACAACCCCTAGCACGTATAAAACATTATGGGTCGTTTGGGTTTTTCTAGTTTTAGAACAAATGGTCGAAATCGACATTTTAACTCGTGTTTGTTCATGCGTCGGACAAAATTTGAAGGTGACTTCGAATTTGGGAAGACACAATACAAAGACTAGCACGTATAAAACATTATGGGTCCTTTAGGTTTTTCTATTTTTAGAACAAATGGACGAAATCGACATTTTAACTCGTGTTTGTTCATGCGTCGGACAAAATTTGAAGGTGACGTCGAATTTGGGATGACTCAATACAACGACTAACATGTATAAAACATTATGGGTCGTTTAGCTTTAAGTTTTTAAGGACCAATTGTTCGAAACCGACATTTAAACTCGTGTATTTTCTTGCGTCGGATAAAATTTGAACGTCAGTCAAATTTGGGATGTTGCAATACAACGACTAGCACGTATAAAACATTATGGGTCGTTCAGGTTTTTCTATTTTTAGAACAAATGGACGAAATCGACATTTTAACTCGTGTTTTTTCATGCGTCGGACAAGATTTGGACGCGACGTCGAATTTGGGATAACGCAATACAACCACTAGCACGTATAAAACATTATGGGTCCTTTAGGTTTTTCTATTTTTAGAACAAATGGACGAAATCAACATTTTAACTCGTATTTTTTCATGCCTCGGACAAAATTTGGACGTGACGTCTAATTTGGGATGACGCAGTACAACCCCTAGCACGTATAAAACATTATGGGTCGTTTGGGTTTTTCTAGTTTTAGAACAAATGGTCGAAATCGACATTTTAACTCGTGTTTGTTGATGCGTCCGATAAAATTTGAAAGTGGCGTCGATATTGGGATGACGCAATACAACGACTACCACGTATAAAACATTATGCGTCGTTTAGGTTTTTCATTTTCTGGAACAAATTGACGAAATCGACATTTTACTCGTGTTTGTTCATGCCTGGGACAAAATTTGGACGTGACGTCTAATTTGGGATGACGCAATACAACCCCTACCACGTATAAAACATTATGGGTCGTTTAGGCTTTTCATTTTCTGGAACAAATGGTCGAAATCGACATTTTAACTCGTGTTTGTTTTTGCGTCGGACAAAATTTGAAAGTGACGTCGAATTTGGGAAGACACAATACAAAGACTAGCACGTATAAAACATTATTGGTCCTTTAGGTTTTTCTATTTTTAGAACAAATGGACGAAATCGACATTTTAACTCGTGTTTGTTCATGCGTCGGACAAAATTTGAAAGTGACGTCGAATTTGGGAAGACACAATACAATGACTAGCACGTATAAAACATTATGGGTCCTTTAGGTTTTTCTATTTTTAGAACAAATGGACGAAATCGACATTTTTACTCGTGTTGGTTCATGCGTCGGACAAAATTTGAAGGTGTCGTCGAATTTGGGATGACGCAATACGACGACTAGCATGTATAAAACATTATGGGTCGTTTAGGTTTAAGTATTTAAGGACCAATTGTTCGAAACCGACATTTAACCTCGTGTTTTTTCTTGCGTCGGATAAAATTTGAACGTAACGTCAAATTTGGGATGTCGCAATACAACGACTAGCACGTATAGAATATTATGGGTCCTTCAGGTTTTTCTATTTTTTGGACGAATGGACATTTTAACTCGTGTTTGTTTATGCGTCGGACAAAATTTGAAGGAGACGTCGAATTTGGGGTGACGCAATACAACCACTAGCATGTATAAAACATTTTGGGTCGTTTAGGTTTAAGTATTTAAGGACCAATTGTTCGAAACCGACATTTAAACTCGTGTTTTTTCTTGCGTTGGACAAGATTTGGACGTGACGTCGAATTTGGGATAACGCAATACAACCACTAGCACGTATAAAACATTATGGGTTGTTTGGGTTTTTCTATTTTTAGAACAAATGGACGAAATAAACATTTTAACTCGTGTTTTTTGATGCCTCGGACAAAATTTGAAGGTGACGTCTAATTTGGGATGACGCACTACAACCCCTAGCACGTATAAAACATTACGGGTCGTTTGGGTTTTTCTAGTTTTAGAACAAATGGTCGAAATCGACATTTTAACTCGTGTTTGTTCATGCGTCGGACAAAATTTGAAGGTGACGTCGAATTTGGGAAGACACAATACAAAGACTAGCACGTATAAAACATTATGGGTCCTTTAGGTTTTTCTATTTTTAGAACAAATGGACGAAATCGACATTTTTACTCGTGTTGGTTCATGCGTCGGACAAAATTTGAAGGTGTCGTCGAATTTGGGATGACGCAATACAACGACTAGCATGTATAAAACATTATGGGTCGTTTAGGTTTAAGTATTTAAGGACCAATTGTTCGAAACCGACATTTAACCTCGTGTTTTTTCTTGCGTCGGATAAAATTTGAACGTAACGTCAAATTTGGGATGTCGCAATACAACGACTAGTACGTATAAAACATTATGGGTCGTTTAGGTTTTTCAATTTTTAGAACAAATGGACGAAATCGACATTTTAACTCGTGTTTTTTCATGCGTCCGACAAGATTTGGACGTGACGTCGAATTTGGGATAACGCAATACAACCACTAGCACGTATAAAACATTATGGGTCGTTTGGGTTTTTCTATTTTTAGAACAAATGGTCGCAATCCCCATTTTAACTCGTGTTTTTTCATGCGTAGGAAAACATTTGAAAGTGGCGTCGATTTTGGGATGACGCAATACCACGACTAGCACGTATAAAACATTATGGGTCGTTTAGGTTTTTCTATTTTTAGAACAAATGGACGAAATCAACATTTTAACTCGTGTTTTTTCATGCCTCGGACAAAATTTGAAGGTGACGTCTAATTTGGGATGACGCACTACAACCCCTAGCACGTATAAAACATTATGGGTCGTTTGGGTTTTTCTAGTTTTAGAACAAATGGTCGAAATCGACATTTTAACTCGTGTTTGTTCATGCGTCGGACAAAATTTGAAGGTGACGTCGAATTTGGGAAGACACAATACAAAGACTAGCACGTATAAAACATTATGGGTCCTTTAGGTTTTTCTATTTTTAGAACAAATGGACGAAATCGACATTTTAACTCGTGTTTGTTCATGCGTTGGACAAAATTTGAAGGTGACGTCGAATTTGGGATGACTCAATACAACGACTAACATGTATAAAACATTATGGGTCGTTTAGGTTTAAGTTTTTAAGGACCAATTGTTCGAAACCGACATTTAAACTCGTGTTTTTTCTTGCGTCGGATAAAATTTGAACGTAACGTCAAATTTGAGATGTCGCAATACAACGACTAGCACGTATAAAATATTATGGGTCCTTCAGGTTTTTCTATTTTTAGAACAAATGGACGAAATCGACATTTTACCTCGTGTTTGTTTATGCGTCGGACAAAATTTGAAGGAGACGTCGAATTTGGGATGACGCAATACAACCACTAGCATGTATAAAACATTATGGGTCGTTTAGGTTTAAGTATTTAAGGACCAATTGTTCGAAACCGACATTTAAACTCGTGTTTTTTCTTGCGTGGGACAAGATTTGGACGTGACGTCGAATTTGGGATAACGCAATACAACCACTAGCACGTATAAAACATTATGGGTTGTTTGGGTTTTTCTATTTTTAGAACAAATGGACGAAATCAACATTTTAACTCGTGTTTTTGCATGCATCGGACAAAATCTGGACATGACGTCTAATTTGGGATGATGCAATACAACCCCTAGCACGTATAAAACATTATGGGTCGTTTGGGTTTTTTTAGTTTTAGAACAAATGGTCGAAATCGACATTTTAACTCGTGTTTTTTCATGCCTCGGACATAATTTGGACATGACGTCTAATTTGGGATGACGCAATACAACCCCTAGCACGTATAAAACATTGTGGGTCATTTGGGTTTTTTTAGTTTTAGAACAAATGGTCGCAATCCCCATTTTAACTCGTGTTTTTTCATGCGTAGGAAAACATTTGAAAGTGGCGTCGAATTTGGGAAGACACAATACAAAGACTAGCACGTATAAAACATTATGGGTCCTTTAGGTTTTTCTATTTTTAGAACAAATGGACGAAATCGACATTTTAACTCGTGTTTTTGCATGCCACGGACAAAATTTGGACATGACGTCTAATTTGGGATGATGCAATACAACCCCTAGCACGTATAAAACATTATGGGTCGTTTGGGTTTTTTTAGTTTTAGAACAAATGGTCGAAATCGACATTTTAACTCGTGTTTGTTCATGCGTCGGACAAAATTTGAAAGTGACGTCGAATTTGGGAAGACACAATACAAAGACTAGCACGTATAAAACATTACGGGTCCTTTAGGTTTTTCTTTTTTTAGAACAAATTGAGGAAATCGACATTTTACTCGTGTTTGTTCATGCGTCGGACAAAATTTGAAGGTGACGTCGAATTTGGGATGACGCAATACAACCACTAGCATGTATAAAACATTATGGGTCGTTTAGGTTTAAGTATTTAAGGACCAATTGTTCGAAACCGACATTTAAACTCGTGTTTTTTCTTGCGTGGGACAAGATTTGGACGTGACGTCGAATTTGGGATAACGCAATACAACCACTAGCACGTATAAAACATTATGGGTTGTTTGGGTTTTTCTATTTTTAGAACAAATGGACGAAATCAACATTTTAACTCGTGTTTTTGCATGCATCGGACAAAATCTGGACATGACGTCTAATTTGGGATGATGCAATACAACCCCTAGCACGTATAAAACATTATGGGTCGTTTGGGTTTTTTTAGTTTTAGAACAAATGGTCGAAATCGACATTTTAACTCGTGTTTTTTCATGCCTCGGACATAATTTGGACATGACGTCTAATTTGGGATGACGCAATACAACCCCTAGCACGTATAAAACATTGTGGGTCATTTGGGTTTTTTTAGTTTTAGAACAAATGGTCGCAATCCCCATTTTAACTCGTGTTTTTTCATGCGTAGGAAAACATTTGAAAGTGGCGTCGAATTTGGGAAGACACAATACAAAGACTAGCACGTATAAAACATTATGGGTCCTTTAGGTTTTTCTATTTTTAGAACAAATGGACGAAATCGACATTTTAACTCGTGTTTTTGCATGCCACGGACAAAATTTGGACATGACGTCTAATTTGGGATGATGCAATACAACCCCTAGCACGTATAAAACATTATGGGTCGTTTGGGTTTTTTTAGTTTTAGAACAAATGGTCGAAATCGACATTTTAACTCGTGTTTGTTCATGCGTCGGACAAAATTTGAAAGTGACGTCGAATTTGGGAAGACACAATACAAAGACTAGCACGTATAAAACATTACGGGTCCTTTAGGTTTTTCTTTTTTTAGAACAAATTGAGGAAATCGACATTTTACTCGTGTTTGTTCATGCGTCGGACAAAATTTGAAGGTGACGTCGAATTTGGGATGACGCAATACAACCACTAGCACGTATAAAACATTATGGGTCGTTTAGGTTATTCTATTTTTAGAACAAATGTTCGAAATCGACATTTTAACTCGTGTTTGTTCATGCGTCGTACAAAATTTGAAAGTGACGTCGAATTTGGGAAGACACAATACAAAGACTAGCACGTATAAAACATTATAGGTCCTTTAGGTTTTTCTATTTGTAGAAGAAATGGACGAAATCGACATTTTAACTCGTGTTTCTTGATGCGTCGGACAAAATTTGAAAGTGGCGTCGATTTTGGGATGACGCAATACAACGACTAGCACGTATAAAACATTATGGGTCCTTTAGGTTTTTCTATTTTTAGAACAAATGGACGAAATCGACATTTTTACTCGTGTTTGTTCATGCGTCGGACAAAATTTGAAGGTGACGTCGAATTTGGGATGACGCAATACAACGACTAGCATGTATAAAACATTATGGGTCGTTTAGGTTTAAGTATTTAAGGACCAATTGTTCGAAACCGACATTTAACCTGGTGTTTTTTCTTGCGTCGGATAAAATTTGAACGTAACGTCAAATTTGGGATGGCGCAATACAACGACTAGTAGGTATAAAACATTATGGGTCGTTTAGGTTTTTCTATTTTTAGAACAAATGGACAAAATCGACATTTTAACTCGTGTTTTTTCATGCGTCGGACAAGATTTGGACGTGAAGTCGAATTTGGGATAACGCAATACAACCACTAGCACGTATAAAACATTATGGGTCGTTTGGGTTTTTCTATTTTTAGAACAAATGGTCGCAATGCCCATTTTAACTCGTGTTTTTTCATGCGTAGGAAAACATTTGAAAGTGGCGTCGATTTTGGGATGACGCAATACAACGACTAGCACGTATAAAACATTATGGGTCGTTTAGGTTTTTCTATTTTTAGAACAAATGGACGAAATCAACATTTTAACTCGTGTTTTTTCATGGCTCGGACAAAATTTGAAGGTGACGTCTAATTTGGGATGACGCACTACAACCCATAGCACGTATAAAACATTATGGGTCGTTTGGGTTTTTCTAGTTTTAGAACAAATGGTCGAAATCGACATTTTAACTCGTGTTTGTTCATGCGTCGGACAAAATTTGAAGGTGACGTCGAATTTGGGAAGACACAATACAAAGACTAGCACGTATAAAACATTATGGGTCCTTTAGGTTTTTCTATTTTTCGAACAAATGGACGAAATCGACATTTTAACTCGTGTTTGTTCATGCGTTGGAAAAAATTTGAAGGTGACGTCGAATTTGGGATGACTCAATACAACGACTAACATGTATAAAACATTATGGGTCGTTTAGGTTTAAGTTTTTAAGGACCAATTGTTCGAAACCGACATTTAAACTCGTGTTTTTTCTTGCGTCGGATAAAATTTGAACGTAACGTCAAATTTGGGATGTCGCAATACAACGAGTAGCACGTATAAAATATTATGGGTCCTTTAGGTTTTTCTATTTTTAGAACAAATGGACGAAATCGACATTTTAACTCGTGTTTGTTTATGCGTCGGACAAAACTTGAAGGAGACATCGAATTTGGGATGACGCAATACAACCACTAGCATGTATAAAACATTATGGGTCGTTTAGGTTTAAGTATTTAAGGACCAATTGATGGAAACCAACATTTAAACTCGTGTTTTTTCTTGCGTTGGACAAGATTTGGACGTGACGTCGAATTTGGGATAACGCAATACAACCACTAGCACGTATAAAACATTATGGGTTGTTTGGGTTTTTCTATTTTTAGAACAAATGGACGAAATCAACATTTTAACTCGTGTTTTTGCATGCATCGGACAAAATCTGGACATGACGTCTAATTTGGGATGATGCAATACAACCCCTTGCACGTATAAAACATTATGGGTCGTTTGGGTTTTTTTAGTTTTAGAACAAATGGTCGAAATCGACATTTTAACTCGTGTTTGTTCATGCGTCGGACAAAATTTGAAGGTGACGTCGAATTTGGGATGACGCAATACAACCACTAGCACGTATAAAACATTATGGGTCGTTTAGGTTATTCTATTTTTAGAAAAAATGTTCGAAATCGACATTTTAACTCGTGTTTGTTCATGCGTCGGACAAAATTTGAAAGTGACGTCGAATTTGGGAAGACACAATACAAAGACTAGCACGTATAAAACATTATGGGTCCTTTAGGTTTTGCTATTTTTAGAACAAATGGACGAAATCGACATTTTAACTCGTGTTTTTGCATGCCACGGACAAAATTTGGACATGACGTCTAATTTGGGATGATGCAATACAACCCCTAGCACGTATAAAACATTATGGGTCGTTTGGGTTTTTTTAGTTTTAGAACAAATGGTCGAAATCGACATTTTAACTCGTGTTTGTTCATGCGTCGGACAAAATTTGAAAGTGACGTCGAATTTGGGAAGACACAATACAAAGACTAGCACGTATAAAACATTACGGGTCCTTTAGGTTTTTCTTTTTTTAGAACAAATTGACGAAATCGACATTTTACTCGTGTTTGTTCATGCGTCGGACAAAATTTGAAGGTGACGTCGAATTTGGGATGACGCAATACAACCACTAGCACGTATAAAACATTATGGGTCGTTTAGGTTATTCTATTTTTAGAACAAATGTTTGAAATCGACATTTTAACTCGTGTTTGTTCATGCGTCGGACAAAATTTGAAAGTGACGTCGAATTTGGGAAGACACAATACAAAGACTAGCACGTATAAAACATTATAGGTCCTTTAGGTTTTTCTATTTGTAGAACAAATGGACGAAATCGACATTTTAACTCGTGTTTGTTGATGCGTCGGACAAAATTTGAAAGTGGCGTCGATTTTGGGATGACGCAATACAACGACTAGCACGTATAAAACATTATGGGTCCTTTAGGTTTTTCTATTTTTAGAACAAATGGACGAAATCGACATTTTTACTCGTGTTTGTTCATGCGTCGGACAAAATTTGAAGGTGACGTCGAATTTGGGATGACGCAATACAACGACTAGCATGTATAAAACATTATGGGTCGTTTAGGTTTAAGTATTTAAGGACCAATTGTTCGAAACCGACATTTAACCTCGTGTTTTTTCTTGCGTCGGATAAAATTTGAACGTAACGTCAAATTTGGGATGGCGCAATACAACGACTAGTAGGTATAAAACATTATGGGTCGTTTAGGTTTTTCTATTTTTAGAACAAATGGACAAAATCGACATTTTAACTCGTGTTTTTTCATGCGTCGGACAAGATTTGGACGTGAAGTCGAATTTGGGATAACGCAATACAACCACTAGCACGTATAAAACATTATGGGTCGTTTGGGTTTTTCTATTTTTAGAACAAATGGTCGCAATCCCCATTTTAACTCGTGTTTTTTCATGCGTAGGAAAACATTTGAAAGTGGCGTCGATTTTGGGATGACGCAATACAACGACTAGCACGTATAAAACATTATGGGTCGTTTAGGTTTTTCTATTTTTAGAACAAATGGACGAAATCAACATTTTAACTCGTGTTTTTTCATGGCTCGGACAAAATTTGAAGGTGACGTCTAATTTGGGATGACGCACTACAACCCATAGCACGTATAAAACATTATGGGTCCTTTAGGTTTTTCTATTTTTCGAACAAATGGACGAAATCGACATTTTAACTCGTGTTTGTTCATGCGTTGGAAAAAATTTGAAGGTGACGTCGAATTTGGGATGACTCAATACAACGACTAACATGTATAAAACATTATGGGTCGTTTAGGTTTAAGTTTTTAAGGACCAATTGTTCGAAACCGACATTTAAACTCGTGTTTTTTCTTGCGTCGGATAAAATTTGAACGTAACGTCAAATTTGGGATGTCGCAATACAACGAGTAGCACGTATAAAATATTATGGGTCCTTTAGGTTTTTCTATTTTTAGAACAAATGGACGAAATCGACATTTAACTCGTGTTTGTTTATGCGTCGGACAAAACTTGAAGGAGACATCGAATTTGGGATGACGCAATACAACCACTAGCATGTATAAAACATTATGGGTCGTTTAGGTTTAAGTATTTAAGGACCAATTGATGGAAACCAACATTTAAACTCGTGTTTTTTCTTGCGTTGGACAAGATTTGGACGTGACGTCGAATTTGGGATAACGCAATACAACCACTAGCACGTATAAAACATTATGGGTTGTTTGGGTTTTTCTATTTTTAGAACAAATGGACGAAATCAACATTTTAACTCGTGCTTTTGCATGCATCGGACAAAATCTGGACATGACGTCTAATTTGGGATGATGCAATACAACCCCTAGCACGTATAAAACATTATGGGTCGTTTGGGTTTTTTTAGTTTTAGAACAAATGGTCGAAATCGACATTTTAACTCGTGTTTGTTCATGCGTCGGACAAAATTTGAAGGTGACGTCGAATTTGGGATGACGCAATACAACCACTAGCACGTATAAAACATTATGGGTCGTTTAGGTTATTCTATTTTTAGAAAAAATGTTCGAAATCGACATTTTAACTCGTGTTTGTTCATGCGTCGGACAAAATTTGAAAGTGACGTCGAATTTGGGAAGACACAATACAAAGACTAGCACGTATAAAACATTATGGGTCCTTTAGGTTTTTCTATTTTTAGAACAAATGGACGAAATCGACATTTTAACTCGTGTTTTTGCATGCCACGGACAAAATTTGGACATGACGTCTAATTTGGGCTGATGCAATACAACCCCTAGCACGTATAAAACATTATGGGTCGTTTGGGTTTTTTTAGTTTTAGAACAAATGGTCGAAATCGACATTTTAACTCGTGTTTGTTCATGCGTCGGACAAAATTTGAAAGTGACGTCGAATTTGGGAAGACACAATACAAAGACTAGCACGTATAAAACATTACGGGTCCTTTAGGTTTTTCTTTTTTTAGAACAAATTGACGAAATCGACATTTTACTCGTGTTTGTTCATGCGTCGGACAAAATTTGAAGGTGACGTCGAATTTGGGATGACGCAATACAACCACTAGCACGTATAAAACATTATGGGTCGTTTAGGTTATTCTATTTTTAGAACAAATGTTTGAAATCGACATTTTAACTCGTGTTTGTTCATGCGTCGGACAAAATTTGAAAGTGACGTCGAATTTGGGAAGACACAATACAAAGACTAGCACGTATAAAACATTATAGGTCCTTTAGGTTTTTCTATTTGTAGAACAAATGGACGAAATCGACATTTTAACTCGTGTTTGTGGATGCGTCGGACAAAATTTGAAAGTGGCGTCGATTTTGGGATGACGCAATACAACGACTAGCACGTATAAAACATTATGGGTCCTTTAGGTTTTTCTATTTTTAGAACAAATGGACGAAATCGACATTTTTACTCGTGTTTGTTCATGCGTCGGACAAAATTTGAAGGTGACATCGAATTTGGGATGACGCAATACAACGACGAGCATGTATAAAACATTATGGGTCGTTTAGGTTTAAGTATTTAAGGACCAATTGTTCGAAACCGACATTTAACCTGGTGTTTTTTCTTGCGTCGGATAAAATTTGAACGTAACGTCAAATTTGGGATGGCGCAATACAACGACTAGTATGTATAAAACATTATGGGTCGTTTAGGTTTTTCTATTTTTAGAACAAATGGACAAAATCGACATTTTAACTCGTGTTTTTTCATGCGTCGGACAAGATTTGGACGTGAAGTCGAATTTGGGATAACGCAATACAACCACTAGCACGTATAAAACATTATGGGTCGTTTGGGTTTTTCTATTTTTAGAACAAATGGTCGCAATCCCCATTTTAACTCGTGTTTTTTCATGCGTAGGAAAACATTTGAAAGTGGCGTCGATTTTGGGATGACGCAATACAACGACTAGCACGTATAAAACATTATGGGTCGTTTAGGTTTTTCTATTTTTAGAACAAATGGACGAAATCAACATTTTAACTCGTGTTTTTTCATGGCTCGGACAAAATTTGAAGGTGACGTCTAATTTGGGATGACGCACTACAACCCATCGCACGTATAAAACATTATGGGTCGTTTGGGTTTTTCTAGTTTTAGAACAAATGGTCGAAATCGACATTTTAACTCGTGTTTGTTCATGCGTCGGACAAAATTTGAAGGTGACGTCGAATTTGGGAAGACACAATACAAAGACTAGCACGTATAAAACATTATGGGTCCTTTAGGTTTTTCTATTTTTCGAACAAATGGACGAAATCGACATTTTAACTCGTGTTTGTTCATGCGTTGGACAAAATTTGAAGGTGACGTCGAATTTGGGATGACTCAATACAACGACTAACATGTATAAAACATTATGGGTCGTTTAGGTTTAAGTTTTTAAGGACCAATTGTTCGAAACCGACATTTAAACTCGTGTTTTTTCTTGCGTCGGATAAAATTTGAACGTAACGTCAAATTTGGGATGTCGCAATACAACGACTAGCACGTATAAAATATTATGGGTCCTTTAGGTTTTTCTATTTTTAGAACAAATGGACGAAATCGACATTTTAACTCGTGTTTGTTTATGCGTCGGACAAAATTTGAAGGAGACATCGAATTTGGGATGACGCAATACAACCACTAGCATGTATAAAACATTATGGGTCGTTTAGGTTTAAGTATTTAAGGACCAATTGATGGAAACCAACATTTAAACTCGTGTTTTTTCTTGCGTTGGACAAGATTTGGACGTGACGTCGAATTTGGGATAACGCAATACAACCACTAGCATGTATAAAACATTATGGGTTGTTTGGGTTTTTCTATTTTTAGAACAAATGGACGAAATCAACATTTTAACTCGTGTTTTTGCATGCATCGGACAAAATCTGGACATGACGTCTAATTTGGGATGATGCAATACAACCCCTAGCACGTCTAAAACATTATGGGTCGTTTGGGTTTTTTTTAGTTTTAGAACAAATGGTCGAAATTGACATTTTAACTCGTGTTTGTTCATGCGTCGGACAAAATTTGAAGGTGACGTCGAATTTGGGAAGACACAATACAAAGACTAGCCCGTATAAAACATTACGGGTCCTTTAGGTTTTTCTTTTTTTAGAACAAATTGACGAAATCGACATTTTACTCGTGTTTGTTCATGCGTCGGACAAAATTTGAAGGTGACGTCGAATTTGGGATGACGCAATACAACCACTAGCACGTATAAAACTTTATGGGTCGTTTAGGTTATTCTATTTTTAGAACAAATGTTCGAAATCGACATTTTAACTCGTGTTTGTTCATGCGTCGGACAAAATTTGAAAGTGACGTCGAATTTGGGAAGACACAATACAAAGACTAGCACGTATAAAACATTATGGGTCCTTTAGGTTTTTCTATTTTTAGAACAAATGGACGAAATCGACATTTTTACTCGTGTTTGTTCATGCGTCGGACAAAATTTGAAGGTGACGTCGAATTTGGGATGACGCAATACAACGACTAGCATGTATAAAACATTATGGGTCGTTTAGGTTTAAGTATTTAAGGACCAATTGTTCGAAACCGACATTTAACCTCGTGTTTTTTCTTGCGTCGGATAAAATTTGAACGTAACGTCAAATTTGGGATGGCGCAATACAACGACTAGTAGGTATAAAACATTATGGGTCGTTTAGGTTTTTCTATTTTTAGAACAAATGGACAAAATCGACATTTTAACTCGTGTTTTTTCATGCGTCGGACAAGATTTGGACGTGAAGTCGAATTTGGGATAACGCAATACAACCACTAGCACGTATAAAACATTATGGGTCGTTTGGGTTTTTCTATTTTTAGAACAAATGGTCGCAATCCCCATTTTAACTCGTGTTTTTTCATGCGTAGGAAAACATTTGAAAGTGGCGTCGATTTTGGGATGACGCAATACAACGACTAGCACGTATAAAACATTATGGGTCGTTTAGGTTTTTCTATTTTTAGAACAAATGGACGAAATCAACATTTTAACTCGTGTTTTTTCATGCCTCGGACAAAATTTGAAGGTGACGTCTAATTTGGGATGACGCACTACAACCCCTAGCACGTATAAAACATTATGGGTCGTTTGGGTTTTTCTAGTTTTAGAACAAATGGTCGAAATCGACATTTTAACTCGTGTTTGTTCATGCGTCGGACAAAATTTGAAGGTGACGTCGAATTTGGGAAGACACAATACAAAGACTAGCACGTATAAAACATTATGGGTCCTTTAGGTTTTTCTATTTTTCGAACAAATGGACGAAATCGACATTTTAACTCATGTTTGTTCATGCGTTGGACAAAATTTGAAGGTGACGTCGAATTTGGGATGACTCAATACAACGACTAACATGTATAAAACATTATGGGTCGTTTAGGTTTAAGTTTTTAAGGACCAATTGTTCGAAACCGACATTTAAACTCGTGTTTTTTCTTGCGTCGGATAAAATTTGAACGTAACGTCAAATTTGGGATGTCGCAATACAACGACTAGCAAGTATAAAATATTATGGGTCCTTCAGGTTTTTCTATTTTTAGAACAAATGGACGAAATCGACATTTTAACTCGTGTTTGTTTATGCGTCGGACAAAATTTGAAGGAGACGTCGAATTTGGGATGACGCAATACAACCACTAGCATGTATAAAACATTATGGGTCGTTTAGGTTTAAGTATTTAAGGACCAATTGTTCGAAACCGACATTTAAACTCGTGTTTTTTCTTGCGTTGGACAAGATTTGTGTTGGCCCTAACAAGAACAGAATCACCTAGAGGGGGGTGAATAGGTGTCTAAGTTGAAAACTGAAAATTTCTAAGTTTTTAAAGAAACTTAAATTTCAGAGTCAAACTTTCCAGAGTCAGAAGCAAGTTTATAGAATTTGCTTCTGAGGAAAATTCTGCCTATACACAGTTAGCCTGCTTTCAGCAACAGAAGTTCGGTAAGAGAACTTCTGGACAGTCTTCTGAACAAAGACAATGATACTTACAGAAAATCTGTTTCAGCACTAAATATAAGCAAGTACACAGAAGCAATAATAACAAGTATAAGAGGGAGAAAGAAGTTCAGGAGGTCCTGATTGAACAATTCGATTTATCCAAGTTCGCCACAGAAGTCCTGTGACTACGTCTTGTCCCCTGAGGTCGCAGCCTTCAGAGATTTTATAAATCCACTATTCAGAACTTTTATGGCAAGTTCAGAAGCTCCTTTACATCAACAGAACTTAAGCTAATTTCTCACTTAGTTCTGACTAGTCTAAAAAGAGTTAAAGGATTTCCACCAGAACAAAACAATACTCTGTTTTCTGGATTTCTCACCCAACTCTAATCTCAACTAGATTTCTCTCTTTAAATCTAACTGAAGATCACAACCGATCTCAGTTTACAAGATTCCTATTATGAACTTGTTTTTCTTTACTCTCTCACTTTACTAAGACTATGCTAAGAAAGATTGAGAATGGAAAAGTTGCTCTGTTTTCTTGTTTAAAACAGTGCGTTAAGATTTTGCTCGATGATCATGCGTGTGTTTGATGCATTGGAGCTTGGCTACTATTTATAGTGATTGAAGATGACCGTTGTGGAGTTTGAAACTTCAAAGGAGATGACATCAGTTGTTGTAGCCGTTAATTTGTTAAGTCTTCAAACGGTCTTCAAACACTTTGATTCCGTTATCCTTGTTCTTTAACTAAATCCGGTAAGTGATTTGAAATCAAGGATGAGGATGACATAATCATTCTTCAATTAGATCAACAAAGGGTAGACAAGGAAATTCCGGTTTCTCTTGAACAGACAAGCGCGCTCCATCAAAACAGCTTTTTGAACTTTTGGCGCCTTGCATTGAATGCAAGTGTCAGAGCATTAAATGCTCAAACAAATCTGTGACTAAGCTTTCAGAAGCTTATTTCCAGTTGTCTAGACTTCTGATCAAATTGGCATAACTTCTGATTGCAAGGAACTTCTGAGGAGAGCTTTAGCAGACTTAGGCTTCAGAGCGGAGGAGTTCCAGCTTCTGAATCGTTGAAACTCTGACTTCAGTAAACAAAACTCCTGAGTCCTTTAGGCAATCCGAAAATGATTCATTCAGCACCTGCTGAGTAACTTACACATAGACTAAAACAAAAATATTAGTCAACAATAATCTATATGTGAGATAGAATTAAGTTTTCATCTTCTGAAACGTTTGGACATAATCAAAACACTTAGGGTTCATCATTCTCCCCCATTTTGGTTATGGACAAACCGTGGTCAGAAGGTAAAAGAAAACATGAGTTTTAGAGAAAGACTTCCTTATGCACATGTTTCAAAAACTTCTGAGTAAATTAACTCCCCCATTTTAGTGAAAATGGTGAACTTCAGCAATCTGTATAAACTTAATAAGACTTAAGATCAAGTTGTTAGATTTAATGAAGTGTAATTTACTAAGTTAAAAAGAAACATAAGCAAAGAGTAAGAAGTCAGATATGCAAGAAAGTATAGAAAAGATTCAGTGTATATAAGATCATTCAGAAGATAACATAAGAAGCAAAATAATCAGAAGAGCAGAAAAAGTCCTAAGACACAAACTACCCAACCCAGAACCTAGCTAAGAAGCTTAAGTCCTAAATGATTACAAGTTCCTAGGTTTCTTCTGAGGAGGAGGAACATCACTAGAACCTTCAGCAGCACTTGATCTCTTCTGACCAGACTTCTCCCCCGTTTGACCAGAACCAACAGCAACACCAAGAGCACCCTGAGACTTCAATTTTTGTTGAACATTCAGAGCAGTCTGATATTGCACAGGAGTTGGTCGCACAGTATTGATCATATCCATTCGTCTTCTGAAGTCATCATCAATGGTCTTCATATGATCAAAGGTCTGACCATACATAGGTCGCTGTTTCTGAACATCATCAAGAAGGAGCTTGATCAACCTATTGTTAGCATACACAGCAGCAGTGAGGTGCTCATTCTGAATATAAGTCTGTCCTCGAACAAACCTATAGCAATTGTGAAGAGTCTTTTCTTGTTCACGTGCCTGAGTGTGCATAACCTTCAGAAGTTCAGTGAGCTCAGCAATCTGTGCATTCTGAGCAGTTACAGCGGACTCAATGTTGGAGAGTCGATTGTTGAGATCAGGAGTGATGTCATATACAATCTTTGCAGCTCCTGAAGATGAAGAACCTTGAGCAGAAGATTTCACTTCTCTCAGAATGTGATTTGCAGTACTTTGCAGGTCTTCAATCTTACTAGGGAGCATCTTCTCATGAGCCTCATAATGCTCGTTTGCTTCCTTGACTTCTTCTGTCAATATCTCCAAATTCTCATTGACCTTCAGAGAAGAAGCAAGAGCAATATTGTCCAGAGAAGGAAGAGTCAGAGCTAATTCTCTCAATTTGTACAGCTCATCATATGTAGCTAGATGAAGTGTAGAAAGTTTGCGTATATAAACAGAAGGATCCTGCATTTGAAGCATAGTCATGAGCTGCAGGTTCTGAGCTTTCAAAGAATGTAATTCTTGCAGCACAATGCCCTGAGCATACATGTCAGCAGCAGAAGTCCTTTGCCCTATACCAGCAAATCTATTCAGCAGTTCATCTGAGCCACTCTGACCCATTCTTCTCAATTCTTCAACACTGGGGGCACCTCCAGCTTCGGAAATACCAGAAGCTCTGCCCATGAAGCCAAAACTTCCAAACATGTTATCCAAATCTTCTCGATTCAAGTGTTTGCGCAGGAAGTCATAGTTGGAGGACAACCCAGCAAAACCTGAAGGAGTGGGGAAGGAAGTTAAGGGATCACACACAGGAGGTGTATGTCCAGGGGTTGAGAGAGGAGGAACAAAAGTTTGTGTGGAAGGAATTGTATGTGAGAAAGAGGAAGAGAAAGTATTTGTACAGGGAGGTAAGGTTGAAGGAATTGAAAAAGGTGTTGAAAAGGGAGGAGCAGTAATTCCAGTTGATGGAAGTACAGCAGAAGATGATAGAGAAGAAGTAGTAGAAGTAGAAATGGAATCAGTGAAGATTGGTCCAGAGGACAGATTCACTTTTGAATAGGATCCAGAAGGAAGAGTAGATGGAGGAGGAACACCTTCAGATGTTGAAGTTGTTGGAGGAATGAAAGTCTGAGATTCACTTACTTCTGTGACAGAAGGTAGTGAGGGAGATGGATGAGGAGTAAGAGTAGGAGATGAGATAACCTGTTCAGAGGCATTAGGATCAAAAGTTGAAATGGGCTCAGCATATAAATGAGCCATTCTGAACAGCGTTTCAGAGGCATCCCTATCACCAGGGTTTCTTCCTTGATTCAGAAGAACGTTGTCAATGAAGTGTTCATCGTCAACATTCTCAACAAACTGTTTAGCACCTTGAAGAACCTCTTCATCTTCTGGTTCACTCTCTTCTGACAGCTCTTCAATCAGAGGAGCATCAACATTCTCTTTATCAGAAATCTCTGATAAGTCTTTATCAGCATCTTCCGGTTCCTGAGTGACAGGTTCCTCTAATTCAGCACTTGAGGCAATAACGAAGTCCTTCTTCTTCAGAACCCTTCGTTTTGCAGCAGTCTTCTTTCCAATTCTGGTAGAAAGGGAGACATTCTCAACAATCCGAGAAGATAGTGAGACATTCTCAAGATTCCCTTCTTCCTCTGAAGTCTCAACTACCTTTGAGAACTCCGCATTCTCAAGTTCAGCAGCGCATTCTAAAAGTCTTGCATCGGCCTTAGCCTTTGCAGCAATTTCTCGCTCAGCAGCTAACTTGTCCTCTGCTTCCTTCTTCTTTCTTTTCTCTTCAGCAAGAGCCACAACTCTTGCAACCTTTTCAGCTTTAGCAGCCTTCTCTTTCTCAGCAAGGCGTGCTTCCTCAGCATCCTGAACATCCTTTTCAGGAACAACCGTTGGTTCGGAACCAACCACTTTCTCAACAGTTAGGACCACTCTGCTGGATCCTTTCTTTCCTTTGCCCTTCTTGGCAACATCCTTTCCTTTCAGCACACTTGGCTTCACAATCTCCTTCTGAGCAGCGCTCACAGAGGGAGCATTCTCCTTCTTCTTTGGAGTTACACCAAAGGAAAGGTTCCTGAAGGTATGCATCTTCAGAACCGTACTTCTACTGGTTACACCTTCTCCTGAGATAACCACAGAGGCAGCTTCAAAGAGCCTCGTCAGGAGGGAACCATAGGCAAGAGCACTAGAAGTAGTGACATTCTTCATCTGCCTTATCAGCATGGCAGGGAGATTAATCTTCTTCTGGTTGACCAGATGCCACATGAAAACTCGTTCTCTATTGGAAACACAGTTGACTCCTCCAGCCTTTGGAAGAAACACATTAGTAGTGAGATAATGTGCCCACCTCTGATGCTGTGAGAGCCACGTTGCATACGTTTCCTTGGCACTCAGATCTGGTCTAGCCCAATTCACTTCAGAAAACCCATCAACAGAACCATCATCACCAACGATGATTCCTTCATCATCAACACCAATAGCTTGAGAGATAGAAGCCCTGCTGACCTCAATCTCAACATCCCCAACAACCGAGTGAAGAACATCCTCCTCATTAGAAAAGAAATGGAGGTTTTGGTAGAATTCGGTGACTAACTTAGGGTAAATGAATTCATCGAGAGAAACGAATGAATTCCAGTTTTGAGCACTAAGCCAGTTTGAGATAGGTTCAGTAGTTTTAACTTCGTCATCTAGGAACCTAGAAGTAAAAACCCTAGATTCGCTAACTTTCTTTTTGCTCTCAGAAGTGAAGAGATGAGTGACAGTGATTTCTAGAGCCATTTAGGAGAAATAGGAAATTAGGTTAAGATTTTGAGAGGAGAAAAGCACAGACAACAATGGCGATTCTAATAGCAATGAAAAAATGCAAGTAAAAATTGCTAAGTATGGAAAACCTCTATTTATACCCAAACAAGAAACCGTTCCAATTCAAAAAGCAAGTAAACACCGTTTAAAAGGGAACAGATAACCGTTAAACACAGAACAGCGCCGTAAAATGGCAGTAGATAACGCATGCTTACAAGTCAAATCATGATTAGAATTAATTATAACTTAATTATCTCAAACGATTAATCACTTAAGACATACAGAAATAATTAGTCTAAGTTATTGAAGGGGATAAGTCATACCAATGCCTTCTCGTAAGTTGCTGAAAGACATACCAGCCAGAGGCTTAGTAAACATGTCAGCAAGATTTTCTTCAGAGGGAACATGAGTAATGATAATATCCTTCTTCAGAACATGATCTCTCAGAAAGTGATGTCTAATATGAACATGCTTCATCCTGCTGTGCTGAATAGGATTCTTTGAAAGATCAATAGCACTTTTGTTATCACAGTAAATTGTAATTGTTCCAGGGATGACTCCATAGTCAGCAATTTGTTGCTTGATCCAGAGCATCTGAGAAACACAACTTCCAGCAGCAACATACTCAGCTTCAGCAGTTGAGAGAGCCACAGAGGTTTGCTTCTTGCTATGCCAGGAGACTAGGCACTCCCCCAGAAAATGACAACCACCAGAAGTGCTGACCCTTTTCAATTTATCTCTACCATAGTCAGAGTCTGTGTATCCTATAGGAGTGAAATCAGAACTACAGGGATACCACAAACCAGCTTCTGGTGTGCCTTTAAGATATCTGAGAATTCTTTTGACAGCAACATCATGAATCTCTCTTGGTTTAGACTGATATCTAGCACAAAAACACACAGCAAAATGTATATCTGGCCTGCTGGCTGTTAGGTATAAAAGAGAGCCAATCATACCTCTGTAGGTTTTTATATCTACAGGTTTACCAGCTTTCTCTTCATCATCAATGTCTTTGCTGACATCCATTGGAATATCAACAGCATTAGAATCCATCATGCCAAATTTCTTCAGCACTTCTCTAGTGTACTTAGCTTGATTGATAAACACCCCATCATTGCTTTGCTTGATCTGAAGTCCTAGGAAGAAGGTTAATTCTCCCATCATAGACATTTCAAACTCAGCCTTCATGTGGTCACTGAACTCTCTGCACAAAGATTCGTTAGTAGCACCAAATATAATATCATCAACATATACCTGAGCTATAAGGATATCCTTGTTCTTCTTCAGAGTGAACAGGGTTGTGTCAACACAGCCTCTGACAAATCCTTTAGACAGAAGGAACTTTGTCAGCCTCTCATACCAAGCTCTGGGAGCTTGTTTCAGTCCATACAAGGCTTTCTTTAGCTTGTACACATGATCATGAAACTTAGGATCTTCAAAACCAGGAGGTTGAGACACATAGACTTCCTCATCAATGTAACCATTCAAGAATGCACTTTTCACATCCATTTGAAAGAGCTTGAAACCTTTGTATGATGCAAAAGCACATAAGATAATGCAATATTAAGCATTAACTATATTATATGGCTTCTAATCTTGCAACAGGAGCAAAAGTTTCACCATAATCTATGCCTTCTTGCTGACTGTAACCTTGAGCAACAAGTCTTGCCTTGTTCCTCACAACATTTCCAAATTCATCAAGCTTGTTCTTCAGAACCCATCTAGTTCCAACAACCTTTATGTTGTTAGGTCTGGGAACCAAAGTCCAAACTTCTGACCTTTTGAACTGGTCAAGTTCTTCTTGCATTGCCATCAACCAGGAGTCATCGTCAGCAGCTTCATAGAAGTCCTTGGGTTCCAGAAGTGACACAAAAGCCACATTCCCCATGTATCTTCTGAGCTGAGCTCTGGTCATGACAGGATTATGAACAGAGTCAATGATGTTCTCTAAGGAATGATTCCTGTGAGTTCTAACTTCTCTTGGTACATCCAAAGAGTCTTCTGAAACCTGTTCATCATTTGTTGAATCATATATAGGAGCATCTTCTGGAAGGAAGTTGACTTCTGGAGTAGGATTCTCATCTTGAGCTTGTTCAGCAACAGGAGGAACCACTTCAGCAGCTCTGGGAGAAACATCTTCTTCTTCAACAGGAGATGTTACTTCAGGAGCTTGAACTACATCTTCATCAGGAGCTCTACTATCTGCAGGGTTAGTCTCATCAAACTGTACATGAACAGATTCATCTAAAGTTTGAGTCCTCTTATTAAAAACCCTATATACTTTACTATGTGTTGAGTAACCAAGAAAAATGGCCTCATCTGCCTTTGAATCAAACTTTGAAAGATATTCTTTTGTATTCAAAACATAACACTTACAACCAAAGGTTCTGAAATAACCTATTTTAGGCTTTCGACCTTTCCAGAGTTCATAAGGAGTCTTGTTCAGAATGCTTCTGATTAGCACTCTATTCAGAACATAGCAAGCTGTGTTCACAGCTTCTCCCCAAAAGTACTTTGGAAGCCTTCTTTCATTGATCATAGTTCTGGCTATCTCAACCAGAGTTCTATTCTTCCTTTCAACCACCCCATTTTGTTGAGGAGTTCTGGGAGCAGAAAAGTTATGATCAATTCCCTTGGTTTCACAGAATTCTTCAAACCTAAAGTTTTTGAATTCTCCACCATTATCACTTCTGATATGGACAACCTTTTCATTCCTTTCATTCTCAAGTTTCTTTATCAGAACTGAGAAACATCCAAGTGACTCATCTTTGCTAGACAGCAAGATGACCCAAGTGAATCTTGAATAGTCATCTATAATGACAAAGGCATACTTCTTTCCACCCATGCTCATTGGTTGAACAGGGCCAAAAAGATCCATATGAAGTAATTCCAAAGGTCTTTTAGTTGAAATGACTTTCTTAGTTTTAAAAGAGCTTCTGGATTGTTTACCAGATTGACAAGCATTGCACAAATGATTCTTTTTAAAACTAATTTCAGGCAGACCCTCAACCAATTGATTTCTAGCAACTTTGGCCAGAAGGTCCATGCTCACATGAGCAAGTCTTCTATGCCAGAGCCAGGAGGTATCCTCTTTGGACATCAAGCATATATTTTTGCAAAGATTCTCAAGGTTCAGCATGAAAACATTTTCAACTCTAGGAGCAGTTAGAATAACTTCCCTTGACTTACTGTCCAAGATTTTACATCCAGAGGAGCTGAAGACAACATCTCTACCTTTATCACACAGTTGTGCAACACTCAGGAGATTGAACTTCAGACCTCTGACTAGAGAGACATCTTCGATCGGAGGGTTGGTTCCTATGGATCCAGAACCAAGAATCCTTCCTTTCTGAGCATCTCCAAAGCTGACTTTTCCACCTCTTTTAGGAACAAATGTGATGAATGCTTTTTCATCACCTGTCATATGCCTTGAGCACCCACTGTCAATGTACCACAGCTTTGACATTGATGGAGCACTCAGAGCCACCTGCAACACAATCAATTAGTGACAGGTACCCAATCCTTATTGGGTCCTTCAGAGTTAGATTTCTCTTCAGCAGGTTTTAATGATATCTCAGATTGCAAGAGATTTTTAATATGGTACTTGCAATCCTTTAACCAATGACCATCACTTTTACAGAGCTTGCAAAAGGGAGGGTTCTTGGATCTTTCCCTTTGCTTCTTGGGAGATTTCTTCTTCTTCTGAGAAGGACCAACATCTTCAGAGGCTATAACAGCACTCTCAGAGGTACCAACATCAGGAGGAGAAGCTATCTCTTTCAGAAGAGAGGGAGTGACAGGTTTCTTCTTCTTCTGGGGTTTATCACTTCCCAGAGGCAGCTTGTTCTTGCCTTTGGCTTTAGGGCCATCAGCAGGAATGCTGAACTGTTTACACAGCTTCTCTTCTAACACTTTCATGTCAGAAAAGACTTGAGTAAACCTAAGAAACTTGTCAGCCTCACTCTTGTCCAATTTCCTTTTCAGGTACTTGAACATACTATAGAGTTCTTCAAGAGAATCAAAGATATTCTGTTCAGAATATATGTTTACCTCGGAATCATATGTAACTTCAGGAGGTGCGGAAGTTTCTCCTGTGACATCTTCAGAAGTTGGCTCATCAATAGCCATAAAACAAATCTGAGCTTGCTCTTCCTTTTCTTCAGGATCACTGCTGGTCTCAGAGTCTGACCAGGCAGCCAGCATAGCTTTCTTGAACTTTTTCTTATCTTTCTTCAACTCCGGGCAGTTAGGCTTAATGTGCCCCGGTTGCTGACATCCATAGCACACAATAGGCTTGTTTGGATCTCTCTTGAACTTTTCACCAGAATCAGGAGTTTTCTTGTCAAAGCTCCTGAAAGGCTTCTTGTAGTTTCCACCTCTGCCTTTTCTAAAGGCCTTCTTGAACTTCCTGATCAGCATAGCCAGTTCCTCATCTTCAGAGGATTCTTCAGAAGATTCTGCTTTCAGGACTACTCTTTTTCCTTCTGACCTTTCTCTTAGGTCATGATTCTTTAATGACATTTCATTGGTAATTAGGGACCCAATGAGCTCATCGTACAAGTAATAGCTCAAATCCTGAACTTCTTCAATAGTAGTCTTCTTGGCTTGCCAAGACCTTGGTAAGCTTCTGACAATCTTCTTCACTCGATCAGATTCTTCAATGTCTTTTCCTAAGCTCTTCAAGTCATTGACTATCTTGGTGAATCTAGAATTCATATCTGAAATAGATTCTTTATCAAGCATTTCAAATAACTCATATTCTCTCATGAGTTGGTTGACTTTAGATTGCTTCACTTTTCCTGTTCCTTCATATGTGACTTCTAGCTTGTTCCAAATATCCTGTGCTGTTTCACAAGAGGAAACTTTGTTATATTCAGTAGCTGTAAGTGCTCAATGCAACATATTTATTGCTGAAGCATTAGTTTGGAGTTTTTTCAGAATGTCATCTGTATATTCTCTCTGAGGAATAACAACATCCCCTAAACCTTGTTCCATTCTGGTAGGAATGAAATCACCATTAGTGATGACATACCAAGCACTCATGTTCTGAGCTTGGATGAAGTACATCATCCTTTTCTTCCAGTATGAGTAGTTGTTGCCATTAAACAATGGAGGTCTGGTAGTGGAAGAACCTTCTGGAACTATGAAGTGAGAAGAATTCTCAGGCTGGTGTCTACTAGCCATCTCTATTGATTCTGATAGGATCTTACACTTAGATTGTTAGATCTTTAGTAAATATGCGAAGTGACCTTCGCTCTGATACCACTTGTTGGCCCTAACAAGAACAGAATCACCTAGAGGGGGGTGAATAGGTGTCTAAGTTGAAAACTGAAAATTTCTAAGTTTTTAAAGAAACTTAAATTTCAGAGTCAAACTTTCCAGAGTCAGAAGCAAGTTTATAGAATTTTCTTCTGAGGAAAATTCTGCCTATACACAGTTAGCCTGCTTTCAGCAACAGAAGTTCGGTAAGAGAACTTCTGGACAGTCTTCTGAACAAAGACAATGATACTTACAGAAAATCTCTTTCAGCACTAAATATAAGCAAGTACACAGAAGCAATAATAACAAGTATAAGAGGGAGAAAGAAGTTCAGGAGGTCCTGATTGAACAATTCGATTTATCCAAGTTCGCCACAGAAGTCCTGTGACTACGTCTTGTCCCCTGAGGTCGCAGCCTTCAGAGATTTTATAAATCCACTATTCAGAACTTTTATGGCAAGTTCAGAAGCTCCTTTACATCAACAGAACTTAAGCTAATTTCTCACTTAGTTCTGACTAGTCTAAAAAGAGTTAAAGGATTTCCACCAGAACAAAACAATACTCTGTTTTCTGGATTTCTCACCCAACTCTAATCTCAACTAGATTTCTCTCTTTAAATCTAACTGAAGATCACAACCGATCTCAGTTTACAAGATTCCTATTATGAACTTGTTTTTCTTCACTCTCTCACTTTACTAAGACTATGCTAAGAAAGATTGAGAATGGAAAAGTTGCTCTGTTTTCTTGTTTAAAACAGTGCGTTAAGATTTTGCTCGATGATCATGCGTGTGTTTGATGCATTGGAGCTTGGCTACTATTTATAGTGATTGAAGATGACCGTTGTGGAGTTTGAAACTTCAAAGGAGATGACATCAGTTGTTGTAGCCGTTAATTTGTCAAGTCTTCAAACGGTCTTCAAACACTTTGATTCCGTTATCCTTGTTCTTTAACTAAATCCGGTAAGTGATTTGAAATCAAGGATGAGGATGACAGAATCATTCTTCAATTAGATCAACAAAGGGTAGACAAGGAAATTCCGGTTTCTCTTGAACAGACAAGCGCGCTCCATCAAAACAGCTTTTTGAACTTTTGGCGCCTTGCATTGAATGCAAGTGTCAGAGCATTAAATGCTCAAACAAATCCGTGACTAAGCTTTCAGAAGCTTATTTCCAGTTGTCTAGACTTCTGATCAAATTGGCATAACTTCTGATTGCAAGGAACTTCTGAGGAGAGCTTTAGCAGACATAGGCTTCAGAGCGGAGGAGTTCCAGCTTCTGAATCGTTGAAACTCTGACTTCAGTAAACAAAACTCCTGAGTCCTTTAGGCAATCCGAAAATGATTCATTCAGCACCTGCTGAGTAACTTACACATAGACTAAAACAAAAATATTAGTCAACAATAATCTATATGTGAGATAGAATTAATATTTCATCTTCTGAAACGTTTGGACATAATCAAAACACTTAGGGTTCATCAATTTGGACGTGACGTCGAATTTGGGATAACGCAATACAACCACAAGCACGTATAAAACATTATGGGTTGTTTGGGTTTTTCTATTTTTAGAACAAATGGACGAAATCAACATTTTAACTCGTGTTTTTGCATGCATCGGACAAAATCTGGACATGACGTCTAATTTGGGATGATGCAATACAACCCCTAGCACGTATAAAACATTATGGGTCGTTTGGGTTTTTTTAGTTTTAGAACAAATGGTCGAAATCGACATTTTAACTCGTGTTTGTTCATGCGTCGGACAAAATTTGAAAGTGACGTCGAATTTGGGAAGACACAATACAAAGACTAGCACGTATAAAACATTACGGGTCCTTTAGGTTTTTCTTTTTTTAGAACAAATTGACGAAATCGACATTTTACTCGTGTTTGTTCATGCGTCGGACAAAATTTGAAGGTGACGTCGAATTTGGGATGACGCAATACAACCACTAGCACGTATAAAACATTATGGGTCGTTTAGGTTATTCTATTTTTAGAAGAAATGTTCGAAATCGACATTTTAACTCGTGTTTGTTCTTGCGTCGGACAAAATTTGAAAGTGACGTCGAATTTGGGAAGACACAATACAAAGACAAGCACGTATAAAACATTATGGGTCCTTTAGGTTTTTCTTTTTTTAGAACAAATTGACGAATTCGACATTTTACTCGTGTTTGTTCATGCGTCGGACAAAATTTGAAGGTGACGTCGAATTTGGGATGACGCAATACAACGACTAGCATGTATAAAACATTATGGGTCGTTTAGGTTTAAGTATTTAAGGACCAATTGTTCGAAACCGACATTTAAACTCGTGTTTTTTCTTGCGTCGGACAAGATTTGGACGTGACGTCGAATTTGGGATAACGCAATACAACCACTACCACGTATAAAACATTATGGGTTGTTTAGGTTTTTCTATTTTTAGAACAAATGGTCGAAATCCACATTTTAACTCGTGTTTTTTCATGCATAGGAAAACATTTGAAAGTGGCGTCGATTTTGGGATGACGCAATACAACGACTAGCACGTATAAAACATTATGCGTCGTTTAGGTTTTTCTATTTTTAGAACAAATGGACGAAATCAACATTTTAACTCGTGTTTTTTCATGCCTCGGACAAAATTTGTAGGTGACGTCTAATTTGGGATGACGCACTACAACCCCTAGCACGTATAAAACATTATGGGTCGTTTGGGTTTTTCTAGTTTTAGAACAAATGGTCGAAATCGACATTTTAACTCGTGTTTGTTCATGCGTCGGACAAAATTTGAAAGTGACGTCGAATTTGGGAAGACACAATACAAAGACTAGCACGTATAAAACATTATTGGTCCTTTAGGTTTTTCTATTTTTAGAACAAATGGACGAAATCGACATTTTAACTCGTGTTTGTTCATACGTCGGACAAAATTTGAAAGTGACGTCGAATTTGGGAAGACACAATACAAAGACTAGCACGTATAAAACATTATGGGTCCTTTAGGTTTTTCTATTTTTAGAACAAATGGACGAAATCGACATTTTTACTCGTGTTTGTTCATGCGTCGGACAAAATTTGAAGGTGACGTCGAATTTGGGATGACGCAATACAACGACTAGCATGTATAAAACATTATGCGTCGTTTAGGTTTAAGTATTTAAGGACCAATTGTTCGAAACCGACATTTAACCTGGTGTTTTTTCTTGCGTCGGATAAAATTTGAATGTAACGTCAAATTTGGGATGGCGCAATACAACGACTAGTACGTATAAAACATTATGGGTCGTTTAGGTTTTTCTATTTTTAGAACAAATGGACAAAATCGACATTTTAACTCGTGTTTTTTCATTCGTCGGACAAGATTTGGACGTGAAGTCGAATTTGGGATAATGCAATACAACCACTAGCACGTATAAAACATTATGGGTCGTTTGGGTTTTTCTATTTTTAGAACAAATGGTCGCAATCCCCATTTTAACTCGTGTTTTTTCATGCGTAGGAAAACATTTGAAAGTGGCGTCGATTTTGGGATGAGGCAATACAACGACTAGAACGTATAAAACATTATGGGTCGTTTAGGTTTTTCTATTTTTAGAACAAATGGGACGAAATCAACATTTTAACTCGTGTTTTTTCATGCCTCGGACAAAATTTGTAGGTGACTTCTAATTTGGGATGACGCACTACAACCCCTAGCACGTATAAAACATTATGGGTCGTTTGATTTTTTCTAGTTTTAGAACAAATGGTCGAAATCGACATTTTAACTCGTGTTTGTTCATGCGTCGGACAAAATTTGAAGGTGACGTCGAATTTGGATAGACACAATACAAAGACTAGCACGTATAAAACATTATGGGTCCTTTAGGTTTTTCTATTTTTCGAACAAATGGACGAAATCGACATTTTAACTCATGTTTGTTCATGCGTTGGACAAAATTTGAAGGTGACGTCGAATTTGGGATGACTCAATACAACGACTAACATGTATAAAACATTATGGGTCGTTTGGGTTTAAGTTTTTAAGGACCAATTGTTCGAAACCGACATTTAAACTCGTGTTTTTTCTTGCGTCGGATAAAATTTGAACGTAATGTCAAATTTGGGATGTCGCAATACAACGACTAGCACGTATAAAATATTATGGGCCCTTCAGGTTTTTCTATTTTTAGAACAAATGGACGAAATCGACATTTTAACTCGTATTTGTTTATGCGTCGGACAAAATTTGAAGGAGACGTCGAATTTGGGATGACGCAATACAACCACTAGCATGTATAAAACATTATGGGTCGTTTAGGTTTAAGTATTTAAGGACCAATTGTTCGAAACCGACATTTAAACTCGTGTTTTTTCTTGCGTTGGACAAGATTTGGACGTGACGTCGAATTTGGGATAACGCAATACAACCACTAGCATGTATAAAACATTATGGGTTGTTTAGGTTTTTCTATTTTTAGAACAAATGGACGAAATCAACATTTTAACTTGTGTTTTTGCATGCCTCGGACAAAATTTGGACATGACGTCTAATTTGGGATGATGCAATACAACCCCTAGCACGTATAAAACATTATGGGTCGTTTGGGTTTTTTTAGTTTTAGAACAAATGGTCGAAATCGACATTTTAACTCGTGTTTGTTCATGCGTCGGACAAAATTTGAAGGTGACGTCGAACTTGGGAAGACACAATACAAAGACTAGCACGTATAAAACATTATGGGTCCTTTAGGTTTTTCTATTTTTAGAACAAATGGACGAAATCGACATTTTAACTCGTGTTTGTTTATGCGTCGGACAAAATTTGAAAGTGACGTCGAATTTGGGAAGGCACAATACAAAGACTAGCACGTATAAAACATTATGGGTCGTTCAGGTTTTTCTATTTTTAGAACAAATGGACGAAATCAACATTTTAGCTCATGTTTTTTCATGCGTTGGACAAAATTTGGATGTGACGTCGAATTTGGGATGACGCAATACAACTACTAGCACGTATAAAACATTATGGGTCGTTTCCATTTTTCTATTTTTAGTACAAATAGACGAAATCGACATTTTAACTCGTGTTTTTTCATGCGTCGGACAAAATTTGGACGTGACGTCGAATTTGGGATAACGCAATACAACCACTAGCACGTATAAGACATTATGGGTTGTTTGGGTTTTTCTATTTTTAGAACAAATGGACGAAATCAACATTTTAACTCGTGTTTTTGCATGCCTCGGACAAAATTTGGACATGACGTCTAATTTGGGATGATGCAATACAACCCCTAGCACGTATAAAACATTATGGGTCGTTTGGGTTTTTTTAGTTTTAGAACAAATGGTCGAAATCGACATTTTAACTCGTGTTTGTTCATGCGTCGGACAAAATTTGAAGGTGACGTCGAATTTGGGATGACGCAATACAACGACTAGCATGTATAAAACATTATGGGTCGTTTAGGTTTAAGTATTTAAGTACCAATTGTTCGAAACCGACATTTAAACCCGTGTTTTTTCTTGCGTCGGACAAGATTGGGACGTGACGTCGAATTTGGGATAACGCAATACAACCACTACCACGTATAAAACATTATGGGTTGTTTAGGTTTTTCTTTTTTTAGAACAAATGGTCGAAATCCACATTTTAACTCGTGTTTTTTCATGCATAGGATAACATTTGAAAGTGGCGTCGATTTTGGGATGACGCAATACAACGACTAGCACGTATAAAACATTATGCGTCGTTTAGGTTTTTCTATTTTTAGAACAAATGGACGAAATCAACATTTTAACTCGTGTTTTTTCATGCCTCGGACAAAATTTGTAGGTGACGTCTAATTTGGGATGACGCACTACAACCCCTAGCACGTATAAAACATTATGGGTCGTTTAGGTTCGAGTATTTAAGGACCAATTGTTCGAAACTGACATTTAAACTCCTGTTTTTTCTTGCGTCGGATAAAATTTGAAAGTAACTTCAAATTTGGGATGTCGCGATTCAACTACTAGCTCGTATAAAACATTATAGGTTATTTATGTTTTTCTATTTTCAAATCAAATGGTCGAAACCGACATTTAAACTCGTGTTTTTTCATGCATAGGATAACATTTGAAAGTGGCGTCGATTTTGGGATGACGCAATACAACGACTAGCACGTATAAAACATTATGCGTCGTTTAGGTTTTTCTATTTTTAGAACAAATGGACGAAATCAACATTTTAACTCGTGTTTTTTCATGCCTCGGACAAAATTTGTAGGTGACGTCTAATTTGGGATGACGCACTACAACCCCTAGCACGTATAAAACATTATGGGTCGTTTAGGTTTGAGTATTTAAGGACCAATTGTTCGAAACTGACATTTAAACTCCTGTTTTTTCTTGCGTCGGATAAAATTTGAAAGTAACTTCAAATTTGGGATGTCGCGATTCAACTACTAGCTCGTATAAAACATTATAGGTTATTTATGTTTTTCTATTTTCAAATCAAATGGTCGAAACCGACATTTAAACTCGTGTTTTTTCTTGAGTCGGATAAAATTTGAACGTCACGTCCAATTTGGGATGTCGCAATTCCACTACTAGCACGTATAAAACATAATGGGTCGTTTAGATTTTTCTATTTTCAGAACAAATGGTCGAAATCGACATTTTAACTCGTTTTTTTTCATGTGTCGGACAAAACTTGGACATGACGTCGAATTTGGGATGACACAATACCACGACTAGCACGTATAAAACATTATGGATCGTTTAGGTTTTTCTATTTTCAGAACAAACGGTTAAAATGGACATTTCAACTCGTGTTTTTTCATGCGTGGGGAAAATTTTGAACCTGACGTCGAATTTGGGATGATGCAATACAACGACTAACACGAATAAAACATTATGGGTCGTTTAGGTTTTTCTATTTGCACATCAAATAGAAGAAATCGACATTTTAACTATTGTTTTTTCACGCGTCGGACAAAATTTGAACGTGACATCGAATTTGGGATGACGCAATACAACGACTAGCACGTATAAAACATTATGGGTCGTTTAGGTTTTTATATTTTCAGTACAAATGGACGAAATCGACATTTTGACTCGTGTTTTTGCAAGCGTCGGACAAAATTTGAAAGTGACGTTGAATTTGGGATGATGAAATACAACGACTAGCACGTATAAAACATTATGGGTCGTTTAGGTTAAAGTATTTTCGGACCAATTGGTCGAAACCGACATTTAAACTCGTGTTTTTTCTTGCATCGGACAAAATTTCAACATAACGTCCAATTTGGGATGTCGCAATTCCACTATTAGCACGTATAAAACATTATGGGTCGTTTAGATTTTTCTATTTTCAGAACAAATGGTCGAAATCGACATGTTAACTCGTTTTTTTTCATGCGTCGGACAAAACTTGGACATGACGTCGAATTTGGGGTGACGCAATACAACGACTAGCACGTATAAAACATTATGGATCGTTTAGGTTTTTCTATTTTCAGAACAAACGGTTGAAATCGACATTTTAACTCGTGTTTTTTCATGCGTGGGGCAAATTTTGAACCTGACGTCGAATTTGGGATGATGCAATGCAACGACTTACACGAATAAAACATTATGGGTCGTTTAGGTTTTTCTATTTGCACATCAAATGGAAGAAATCGACATTTTAACTATTGTTTTTTCACGCGTCGGTCAAAATTTGAACGTGACATCGAATTTGGGATGACGCAATACAACGACTAGCACGTATAAAACATTATGGGTCGTTTAGGTTTTTATATTTTCAGAACAAATGGACGAAATCGACATTTTAATTCGTGTTTTTGCAAGCGTCGGAAAAAATTTGAAAGTGACGTCGAATTATGGATGATGAAATACAACGACTAGCACGTATAAAACATTATGGGTCGTTTAGGTTAAAGTATTTTCGGACCAAATGGTCGAAACCGACATTTAAACTCATGTTTTTTCTTGCATCGGACAAAATTTCAACGGAACGTCCAATTTGGGATGTCGCAATTCCACTATTAGCAGGTATAAAACATTATGGGTCGTTTAGATTTTTCTATTTTCAGAACAAATGGTCGAAATCGACATTTTAACTCGTTTTTTTTCATGTGTCGGACAAAACATGGACATAAAGTAGAATTTGAGATGACGCATTACAATGACTAGCACGTATAAAACATTATGGGTCGTTTTGGTGTTTCGATTTTCAGAACAAATGGACGAAATTGACATTTTAACTCGTGTTTTTTCATGCGTCGGAAAAAATTTGAAGGTGACGTCGAATTTGGGATGACGCAATACAACGACTAGTATGTATAAAACATTATGCGTCGTTTAGGTTTGAGTATTTAAGGACCAATTGTTCGAAACCGACATTTAAACTCGTGTTTTTTCTTGCGTCGGATAAAATTTGAACGTAACTTCAAATTTGGGATGTCGCGATTCAACTACTAGCTCGTATAAAACATTATAGGTTCTTTATGTTTTTCTATTTTCAAATCAAATGGTCGAAACCGACATTTAAACTCATGTTTTTTCTTGAGTCGGACAAAATTTGAACGTAACGTCCAATTTGGGATGTCGCAATTCCACTACTAGCACGTATAAAACATTATGGGTCGTTTAGATTTTTCTATTTTCTGAACAAATGGTCGAAATCGACATTTTAACTCGTTTTTTTTCATGTGTCGGACAAATCTTGGACTTGACGTCGAATTTGGGATGACGCAATACAACGACTAGCACGTATAAAACATTATGGATTGTTTAGGTTTTTCTATTTTTTCAGAACAAACGGTTGAAATCGACATTTTAACTCGTGTTTTTTCATGCGTGGGGCAAATTTTGAACCTGATGTCGAATTTGGGATGATGCAATACAACGACTAACACGAATAAAAAATTATGGGTCGTTTAGGTTTTTCTATTTCCACAACAAACGGAAGAAATCGACATTTTAACTATTGTTTTTTCACGCGTCGGACAAAATTTGAACGTGACATCGAATTTGGGATGATGCAATACAACGACTAGCACGTATAAAACATTATGGGTCGTTTAGGTTTTTATATTTTCAGAACAAATGGACGAAATCGACATTTTAACTCGTGTTTTTTCATGAGTCGGACAAATTTTGAACGTGACGTCGAATTTCGGATGAAGCAATACAACGACTAGTATGTATAAAACATTATGGGTCGTTTAGGTTTGAGTATTTAAGGACCAATTGTTCGAAACCGACATTCAAACTCGTGTTTTTACTTGCGTCGGATAAAATTTGAACGTAACTTCAAATTTGGGATGTCGCGATTCAACTACTAGCACGTATAAAACATTATGGGTCATTTAAATTTTTCTATTTTCAGAACAAATGGTCGAAATCGAAATTTTAACTCGTGTTTTTTCATGCTTCGGACAAAATTTGGACGTGACCTCGAATTTGGGATGACGCAATACAACCACTAGCACGTATAAAACATTATGGGTCGTTTCGGTTTTTCTATTTTTGGAACAAATGGTCCAAATTGACATTTTAACCCATGTTTTTGCATGCGTCGAACAAAATTTGAAAGTGACGTCGAATTTGGGATGAAGAAATACAACGACTAGCACGTATAAAACATTATGGGTCATTTAGGTTAAAGTATTTTCGGACCAATTGGTCGAAACCGACATTTAAACTCGTGTTTTTTCTTGCGTCGGACAAATTTGAACGCAACGTCCAATTTGGGATGTCGCAATTCCACTATTAGCACGTATAAAACATTATGGGTCGTTTAGATTTTTCTATTTTCAGAACAAATGGTCGAAATCGACATTTTAACTCGTTTTTTTTCATGTGGCGGACAAAACTTGGACATGACGTCGAATTTGGGATGACGCAATACAACGACTAGCACGAATAAAACATTATGGGTCGTTTAGGTTTTTCTATTTGCACATCAAATGGAAGAAATCGACATTTTAACTATTGTTTTTTCACGCGTCGGTCAAAATTTGAACGTGACATCGAATTTGGGATGACGCAATACAACGACTAGCACGTATAAAACATTATGGGTCGTTTAGGTTTTTATATTTTCAGAACAAATGGACGAAATCGACATTTTAATTCGTGTTTTTGCAAGCGTCGGAAAAAATTTGAAAGTGACGTCGAATTATGGATGATGAAATACAACGACTAGCACGTATAAAACATTATGGGTCGTTTAGGTTAAAGTATTTTCGGACCAAATGGTCGAAACCGACATTTAAACTCATGTTTTTTCTTGCATCGGACAAAATTTCAACGGAACGTCCAATTTGGGATGTCGCAATTCCACTATTAGCAGGTATAAAACATTATGGGTCGTTTAGATTTTTCTATTTTCAGAACAAATGGTCGAAATCGACATTTTAACTCGTTTTTTTTCATGTGTCGGACAAAACATGGACATAAAGTAGAATTTGAGATGACGCATTACAATGACTAGCACGTATAAAACATTATGGGTCGTTTTGGTGTTTCGATTTTCAGAACAAATGGACGAAATTGACATTTTAACTCGTGTTTTTTCATGCGTCGGAAAAAATTTGAAGGTGACGTCGAATTTGGGATGACGCAATACAACGACTAGTATGTATAAAACATTATGCGTCGTTTAGGTTTGAGTATTTAAGGACCAATTGTTCGAAACCGACATTTAAACTCGTGTTTTTTCTTGCGTCGGATAAAATTTGAACGTAACTTCAAATTTGGGATGTCGCGATTCAACTACTAGCTCGTATAAAACATTATAGGTTCTTTATGTTTTTCTATTTTCAAATCAAATGGTCGAAACCGACATTTAAACTCATGTTTTTTCTTGAGTCGGACAAAATTTGAACGTAACGTCCAATTTGGGATGTCGCAATTCCACTACTAGCACGTATAAAACATTATGGGTCGTTTAGATTTTTCTATTTTCTGAACAAATGGTCGAAATCGACATTTTAACTCGTTTTTTTTCATGTGTCGGACAAATCTTGGACTTGACGTCGAATTTGGGATGACGCAATACAACGACTAGCACGTATAAAACATTATGGATTGTTTAGGTTTTTCTATTTTTTCAGAACAAACGGTTGAAATCGACATTTTAACTCGTGTTTTTTCATGCGTGGGGCAAATTTTGAACCTGATGTCGAATTTGGGATGATGCAATACAACGACTAACACGAATAAAAAATTATGGGTCGTTTAGGTTTTTCTATTTCCACAACAAACGGAAGAAATCGACATTTTAACTATTGTTTTTTCACGCGTCGGACAAAATTTGAACGTGACATCGAATTTGGGATGATGCAATACAACGACTAGCACGTATAAAACATTATGGGTCGTTTAGGTTTTTATATTTTCAGAACAAATGGACGAAATCGACATTTTAACTCGTGTTTTTTCATGAGTCGGACAAATTTTGAACGTGACGTCGAATTTCGGATGAAGCAATACAACGACTAGTATGTATAAAACATTATGGGTCGTTTAGGTTTGAGTATTTAAGGACCAATTGTTCGAAACCGACATTCAAACTCGTGTTTTTACTTGCGTCGGATAAAATTTGAACGTAACTTCAAATTTGGGATGTCGCGATTCAACTACTAGCACGTATAAAACATTATGGGTCATTTAAATTTTTCTATTTTCAGAACAAATGGTCGAAATCGAAATTTTAACTCGTGTTTTTTCATGCTTCGGACAAAATTTGGACGTGACCTCGAATTTGGGATGACGCAATACAACCACTAGCACGTATAAAACATTATGGGTCGTTTCGGTTTTTCTATTTTTGGAACAAATGGTCCAAATTGACATTTTAACCCATGTTTTTGCATGCGTCGAACAAAATTTGAAAGTGACGTCGAATTTGGGATGAAGAAATACAACGACTAGCACGTATAAAACATTATGGGTCATTTAGGTTAAAGTATTTTCGGACCAATTGGTCGAAACCGACATTTAAACTCGTGTTTTTTCTTGCGTCGGACAAATTTGAACGCAACGTCCAATTTGGGATGTCGCAATTCCACTATTAGCACGTATAAAACATTATGGGTCGTTTAGATTTTTCTATTTTCAGAACAAATGGTCGAAATCGACATTTTAACTCGTTTTTTTTCATGTGGCGGACAAAACTTGGACATGACGTCGAATTTGGGATGACGCAATACAACGACTAGCACGAATAAAACATTATGGGTCGTTTAGGTTTTTCTATTTGCACATCAAATGGAAGAAATCGACATTTTAACTATTGTTTTTTCACGCGTCGGTCAAAATTTGAACGTGACATCGAATTTGGGATGACGCAATACAACGACTAGCACGTATAAAACATTATGGGTCGTTTAGGTTTTTATATTTTCAGAACAAATGGACGAAATCGACATTTTAATTCGTGTTTTTGCAAGCGTCGGAAAAAATTTGAAAGTGACGTCGAATTATGGATGATGAAATACAACGACTAGCACGTATAAAACATTATGGGTCGTTTAGGTTAAAGTATTTTCGGACCAAATGGTCGAAACCGACATTTAAACTCATGTTTTTTCTTGCATCGGACAAAATTTCAACGGAACGTCCAATTTGGGATGTCGCAATTCCACTATTAGCAGGTATAAAACATTATGGGTCGTTTAGATTTTTCTATTTTCAGAACAAATGGTCGAAATCGACATTTTAACTCGTTTTTTTTCATGTGTCGGACAAAACATGGACATAAAGTAGAATTTGAGATGACGCATTACAATGACTAGCACGTATAAAACATTATGGGTCGTTTTGGTGTTTCGATTTTCAGAACAAATGGACGAAATTGACATTTTAACTCGTGTTTTTTCATGCGTCGGAAAAAATTTGAAGGTGACGTCGAATTTGGGATGACGCAATACAACGACTAGTATGTATAAAACATTATGCGTCGTTTAGGTTTGAGTATTTAAGGACCAATTGTTCGAAACCGACATTTAAACTCGTGTTTTTTCTTGCGTCGGATAAAATTTGAACGTAACTTCAAATTTGGGATGTCGCGATTCAACTACTAGCTCGTATAAAACATTATAGGTTCTTTATGTTTTTCTATTTTCAAATCAAATGGTCGAAACCGACATTTAAACTCATGTTTTTTCTTGAGTCGGACAAAATTTGAACGTAACGTCCAATTTGGGATGTCGCAATTCCACTACTAGCACGTATAAAACATTATGGGTCGTTTAGATTTTTCTATTTTCTGAACAAATGGTCGAAATCGACATTTTAACTCGTTTTTTTTCATGTGTCGGACAAATCTTGGACTTGACGTCGAATTTGGGATGACGCAATACAACGACTAGCACGTATAAAACATTATGGATTGTTTAGGTTTTTCTATTTTTTCAGAACAAACGGTTGAAATCGACATTTTAACTCGTGTTTTTTCATGCGTGGGGCAAATTTTGAACCTGATGTCGAATTTGGGATGATGCAATACAACGACTAACACGAATAAAAAATTATGGGTCGTTTAGGTTTTTCTATTTCCACAACAAACGGAAGAAATCGACATTTTAACTATTGTTTTTTCACGCGTCGGACAAAATTTGAACGTGACATCGAATTTGGGATGACGCAATACAACGACTAGCACGTATAAAACATTATGGGTCGTTTAGGTTTTTATATTTTCAGAACAAATGGACGAAATCGACATTTTAACTCGTGTTTTTTCATGAGTCGGACAAATTTTGAACGTGACGTCGAATTTCGGATGAAGCAATACAACGACTAGTATGTATAAAACATTATGGGTCGTTTAGGTTTGAGTATTTAAGGACCAATTGTTCGAAACCGACATTCAAACTCGTGTTTTTACTTGCGTCGGATAAAATTTGAACGTAACTTCAAATTTGGGATGTCGCGATTCAACTACTAGCACGTATAAAACATTATGGGTCATTTAAATTTTTCTATTTTCAGAACAAATGGTCGAAATCGAAATTTTAACTCGTGTTTTTTCATGCTTCGGACAAAATTTGGACGTGACCTCGAATTTGGGATGACGCAATACAACCACTAGCACGTATAAAACATTATGGGTCGTTTCGGTTTTTCTATTTTTGGAACAAATGGTCCAAATTGACATTTTAACCCATGTTTTTGCATGCGTCGAACAAAATTTGAAAGTGACGTCGAATTTGGGATGAAGAAATACAACGACTAGCACGTATAAAACATTATGGGTCATTTAGGTTAAAGTATTTTCGGACCAATTGGTCGAAACCGACATTTAAACTCGTGTTTTTTCTTGCGTCGGACAAATTTGAACGCAACGTCCAATTTGGGATGTCGCAATTCCACTATTAGCACGTATAAAACATTATGGGTCGTTTAGATTTTTCTATTTTCAGAACAAATGGTCGAAATCGACATTTTAACTCGTTTTTTTTCATGTGGCGGACAAAACTTGGACATGACGTCGAATTTGGGATGACGCAATACAACGACTAGCACGTATAAAACATTATGGGTCGTTTAGGTTTTTCTATTTTCAGAACAAATGGTTGAAATCGAAATTTTAACTCGTGTTTTTTCATGCGTGCGGCAAATTTTTAACCTGACGTCGAATTTGGGGATGACGCAATATAACGACTAGCACGTATAAAATATTATGGGTCGTTTAGGTTTGAGTATTTTCTGGGTTGTTTAGATTTTTCTATTTTCAGAACAAATGTTCGAAATCGAAATTTTAACTCGTGTTTTTTCATGCGTCAGACAAAATTTGGACGTGACTTCGAATTTGGGATGACGCAATATAACCACTAGCACCTATAAAACATTATGGGTCGTTTGGGTTTTTCTATTTTTAGGACAAATGGTCGAAATTGACATTTTAACTCGAGTTTGATCATGCGTCGGACAAAATTTGAAAGTGACGTCGAATTTTAATGACGCAATACAATGACTAGCACGTATAAAACATTATGGGTCGTTTAGGTATTTCTATATTTAGAACAAATGGACAAAATCGACATTTGAAATCGTGTTTTTACATGCGTCGGACAAAATTTGAACGTGACGTCAAATTTCGGATGACGCAATACAACGACTAGCATGTATAAAACATCATGGGTCGTTTAGGTTTCATTATTTAAGGACCAATTGTTCCAAACAGACATTTAAACTCGTATTTTTTTTTCCGTTGGATAAAATTTGAACGTAACGTCAAATTTCGGATGACGCAATACCACGACTAACACGAATAAAACATTTTGGGTCATTTAGGTTTTTCTATTTTCAGAACAAATGGAAGAAATCGACATTTTAAATCGTGTTTTTTCATGCGTCTGACAAAATTTGAACCAGACGTCGAATTTGGGATCACGCAATACAACGACTAGCAGGTATAAAACATTATAGGTCGTTTAGGTTTGAGTATTTAAGGACCAAATGTTCGAAACCGACATTTAAACTCGTGTTTTTTCTTGCGTCGGATAAAATTTGAACGTAACGTCAAATTTGGGATGTCGCGATTCAAATACTAGCACGTATAAAATATTATGGGTTTTTTAGGCTTTTCTATTTTCAAAACAAATGGTCGAAACCGAAATTTAAACTCGTGTTTTTTCTTGCGTCGGATAAAATTTGAACGTAACGTCAAATTTGGGATGTCGCGATTCAAATACTAGCACGTATAAAACATTATGGGTTGTTTAGGCTTTTCTATTTTCAAAACAAATGGTCGAAACCGACATTTAAACTCGTGTTTTTTCTTGCGTCGGATAAAATTTGAACGTAACGTCAAATTTGGGATGTCGCAATTCAACTACTAGCACGTATAAAATATTATGGGTTGTTTAGGTTTTTGTATTTTCAAAACAAATGGTGGAAATCGACATTTTAACTCGTGTTTTTTCTTGCGTCGGATAAAATTTGAACGTAACGTCAAATTTTGGATGTCGCGATTCAACCACTAGCACGTATAAAACATTATTTGTTGTTCAGGTTTTTCTATTTCAAAATAAATGTTCGAAACCGACATTTAAAGTCGTGTTTTTTCTTGCGTCGGATAAAATTTGAATGTAACGTCAAATTTGGGATGTCGCGATTCAACTACTAGCACGCATAAAACATTATGGGTCGTTTAGGTTTTTCTATTTTTATAACAAATAGACGAAATCAACATTTTGACTCGTGTTTTTTCATGCATCGGAAAAAATGTAAACGTGACGTCGGATTGGGGATGACGTTATACAACGACTAGCACGTATAAAATATTATGGGTCATTTAGGTTTGAGTATTTTCTGGGCTGTTTAGATTTTTCTATTTTCAGAAAAAATGGTCGAAATCGAAATTTTAACTCGTGTTTTTTCATGCGTCGGACAAAATTTGGACGTGACTTCGAATATGGGATGACGCAATATAACCACTAGCACCTATAAAACATTATGGGTCGTTTGAGTTTTTCTATTTTTAGATCAAATGGTCAAAATCGACATTTTAACTCGTGTTTGTTCATGCATCGGACAAAATTTGAAAGTAACGTCGAATTTGGGATGACGCAATACTACGACTAGCACGTACAAAACATTATGGGTTGTTTAGGTTTTTCTATTTTTACAACAAATGGACGAAATCGACATTTTAACTCGTAATTGGTTATGCGTCGGACAAAATTTGAAAGTGCCGTCGAATTTGGGATAACGCAATACCACGGCTAGCATGTATAAAACATTATGGGTCGTTTAGGTTTGAGTATTTTCGGACCAATTAGTCGAAACCGACATTTAAACTCGTGTTTTTTCTTGCGACGGACAAAATTTGAATGCGACGTCTAGTTTTGGATGACGCAATACAACTACTAGCACGTATAAAACATTATGGGTCGTTTAGGTTTGAGTATTTAAGGACCAATTAGTCGAAACCGACATTTTAACTCGTGTTTTTTCATGCGTGGGACAAAATTTGAACGTCACGTCGAATTTGGGATGACGGAATACAACGACTAGCAGGTATAAAACATTATGGGTCGTTTAGATTTGAGTATTTAAGGACCAATTAGTCGAAACCGACATTTAAACTCGTGTTTTTTCTTGTGTCGGATAAAATTTGAACGTAACGTCAAATTTGGGATGTCGAGATTCAAATACTAGCACGTATAAAACATTATGGGTTGTTTAGGTTTTTCCATTTTCAAAACAAATGGTCGAAACCGACATTTAAACTCGTGTTTTTTCTTACGTCAGATAAAATTTGAACGTAACGTCAAATTTGGGATGTCGCGATTCAGCCACTAGCACGTATAAAACATTATTTGTTGTTCACGTTTTTCTATTTCAAAACAAATGGTCGAAACCGACATTTAAAGTCGTGTTTTTTCTTGCGTCGGATAAAATTTAAACGAAACGTCAAATTTGGGATGTCGCGATTCAACTACTAGCACGTATAAAGAATTATGGGATGTTTAGGCTTTTCAATTTTCAAAACAAATGTTCGAAATCGACATTTTAACTCGTGTTTTTTCATGCGTGGGACAAAATTTGAACGAGACGTCGAATTTGGGATGACGCAATACAACGACTAACACGAATAAAACATTATGGGTCGTTTAGGTTTTTCTATTTTCAGAACAAATAGAAGAAATCGACATTTTAACTCGTGTTTTTTCTTGCGTCGGATAAAATTTGAACGTAACGTCAAATTTGGGATGTCGCGATTCAAATACTAGCACGTATAAAACATTATGGGTTGTTTAGGCTTTTCTATTTTCAAAACAAATGGTCGAAACCGACATTTAAACTCGTGTTTTTTCTTGCGTCGGATAAAATTTGAACGTAACGTCAAATTTGGGATGTCGCGATTCAACTAGTAGCACGCATAAAAGATTATGGGTTGTTTAGGTTTTTCTATTTTCAAAACAAATTGTCGAAATCGACATTTTAACTCGTGTTTTTTCATGCGTGGGACAAAATTAGAACGTGACATCGAATTTGGGATGACGCAATACAACTACTAGAACGTATAAAACATTATGGGTCGTTTAGGATTTTCTATTTTTAGAACAAATGGACGAATTGACATTTTAGCTCGTGTTTTTTAATGCGTCGGACAAAATTTGAACGTGACGTCGAATTTCGGATGACGCAATACAACGACTAGCAGACATAATACATTATGGGTCGTTTAGGTTTGATTATTTTTGGTCCAATGGGTCGAAACCGACATTTAAACTCGTGTTTTTTCTTGCGTCGGACAAAATTTGAACGTATTGTTAAATTTGGGATGTCGCAATTCCACTACTAGCACGTTTAAAACATTATGGGTTGTTTTGATTTTTCTATTTTCAGAACAAATGGTCGAAATCGAAATTTTAAGTCGTGTTTTTTTCATGCGTCGGACAAAATTTGAACTTGACGTCGAATTTGGGATGACGGAATACAACGACTAACATGTATAAAACATTATGGGTCGTTTCGGTTTGAGTATTTAAGGACCAATTTGTCGAAACCGACATTTAAACTCGTGTTTTTTCTTGCGTCGGATAAAATTTGAACGTAACGTCAAATTGGGGATGTCGCGATTCAAATACTAGCACGTATAAAACATTATGGGTTGTTTAGGCTTTTCTATTTTCAAAACAAATGGTAGAAACCGACATTTAAACTCCTGTTTTTTCTTGCGTCGGATAAAATTTGAACGTAACGTCAAATTTGGGATGTCGCAATTCAACTACTAGCACGTATAAAACATTATGGGATGTTTAGGTTTTTCTATTTTCAAAACAAATGTTCGAAATCGACATTTTAACTCGTGTTTTTTCATGCGTGGGACAAAATTTGAACCTGACGTCGAATTTGGGATGACGCAATACAACGACTAGCACGTATAAAACATTATGGGTCGTTAAGGTTTTTCTATTTTCAGAACAAATGGAAGAAATCGAGATTTTAACTCGTGTTTTTTCAGGCGTCGGACAAAATTTGAACCGGACGTCAAATTTCGGATGACGCAATACCACGACTAACACGAAGAAAACATTATGGGTCGTTTAGGTTTTTCTATTTTCAGAACAAATGGAAGAAATCGACATTTTAACTCGTGTTTTTTCATGCGTCGGACAAAATTTGAACCAGACGTCGAATTTGGGATCACGCAATACAACAACTAGCACGTATAAAACATTATGGGTCGTTTAGGTTTGAGTATCTAAGGACCAATTGTTCGAAACCGACATTCAAACTCGTGTTTTTCCTTGCGTCGGATAAAATTTGAACGTAACGTCAAATTTGGGATGTCGCGATTAAAATACTAGCACGTATAAAACATTATAAGTTGTTTAGGCTTTTCTATTTTCAAAACAAATGGTCGAAACCGACATTTAAACTCGTGTTTTTTCTTGCGTCGGATAAAATTTGAACGTAACGTCAAATTTGGGATGTCGCAATTCAACTAGTAGCACGCATAAAAGATTATGGGTTGTTTAGGTTTTTCTATTTTCAAAACAAATGGTCGAAATCGACATTTTCACTGGTGTTTTTTCATGCGTAGGACAAAATTAGAACATGACATCGAATTTGGGATGATCCAATACAACGACTACAACGTATAAATCATTATGGGTCATTTAGGTTTTTCTATTTTTAGAACAAATGGACGAATCGACATTTTAACTCGTGTTTTTTAATGCGTCGGACAAAATTTGAACGTGACGTCGAATTTCGGATGACGCAATACAACGACTAGCAGATATAATACATTATGGGTCGTTTAGGTTTGATTATTTTTGGTCCAATTGGTCGAAACCGACATTTAAACTCGTGTTTTTTCTTGCGTCGGACAAAATTTGAATGTGTAAAACATTATGGGTTGTTTAGGTTTTACGATTTTCAAAACAAATTGTCGAAACCGACATTTAAACTCGTGGTTTTTCTTGCGTCGGATAAAATTTGAACGTAACGTCAAATTTGGGATGTCTCGATTCAACTACTAGCAAGTATAAAACATTATGGGATGTTTAGGTTTTTCTATTTTTAAAACAAATGTTCGAAATCGACATTTTAATTCGTGTTTTTTCATGCGTGGGACAAAATTTAAACCTGACGTCGAATTTGGGATGACGCAATACAACGACTAGCACGTATAAAACATTATTTGTTGTTCAGGTTTTTCTATTTTCAGAACAAATGGAAGAAATCGAGATTTTAACTCGTGTTTTTTCAGGCGTCGGACAAAATTTGAACCGGACGTCAAATTTCGGATGACGCAATACCACGACTAACACGAATAAAACATTATGGGTCATTTAGGTTTTTCTATTTTCAGAACAAATGGAAGAAATCGACATTTGAACTCGTGTTTTTTCATGCGTCGGACAAAATTCGAACCAGACGTCGAATTTGGGATCACGCAATACAACGACTAGCACGTATAAAACATTATGGGTCGTTTAGGTTCGAGTATTTAAGGACCAATTGTTCGAAACCGACATTTAAACTCGTGTTTTTTCTTGCGTCGAATAAAATTTGAACGTAACGTCAAATTTGGGATGTCGCGATTAAAATACTAGCACGTATAAAACATTATGGGTTGTTTAGGCTTTTCTATTTTCAAAACAAATGGTCGAAACCGACATTTAAACTCGTGTTTTTTCTTGCGTCGGATAAAATTTGAACGTAACGTCAAATTTGGGATGTCGCAATTCAACTAGTAGCAAGCATAAAAGATTATGGGTTGTTTAGGTTTTTCTATTTTCAAAACAAATGGTCGAAATCGACATTTTAACTGGTGTTTTTTCATGCGTAGGACAAAATTAGAACGTGACATCGAATTTGGGATGATGCAATACAACGACTACAACGTATAAAACATTATGGGTCGTTTAGGGTTTTCTATTTTTAGAACAAATGGACGAATCGACATTTTCACTCGTGTTTTTTAATGCGTCGCACAAAATTTGAACGTGACGTCGAATTTCGGATGACGCAATACAACGACTAGCAGATATAATACATTATGGGTCGTTTAGGTTTGAGAATTTTTGGTCCAATTGGTCGAAACCGACATTTAAACTCGTGTTTTTCTTGCGTCGGACAAAATTTGAACGTATAAAACATTATGGGTTGTTTAGGTTTTACGATTTTCAAAACAAATGGTCGAAACCGACATTTAAACTCGTGGTTTTTCCTGCGTCGAATAAAATTTGAACGTAACGTCAAATTTGGGATGTCTCGATTCAACTACTAGCAAGTATAAAACATTATGGGATGTTTAGGTTTTTCTATTTTTAAAACAAATGTTCGAAATCGACATTTTAATTCGTGTTTTTTCATGCGTGGGACAAAATTTAAACCTGACGTCGAATTTGGGATGACGCAATACAACGACTAGCATGTATAAAACATTATTTGTTGTTCACGTTTTTCTATTTTCAGAACAAATGGAAGAAATCGAGATTTTAACTCGTGTTTTTTCAGGCGTCGGACAAAATTTGAACCGGACGTCAAATTTCGGATGACGCAATACCACGACTAACACGAATAAAACATTATGGGTCATTTAGGTTTTTCTATTTTCAGAACAAATGGAAGAAATCGTCATTTGAACTCGTGTTTTTTCATGCGTCGGACAAAATTTGAACCAGACGTCGAATTTGGGATCACGCAATACAACGACTAGCACGTATAAAACATTATGGGTCGTTTAGGTTCGAGTATTTAAGGACCAATTGTTCGAAACCGACATTTAAACTCGTGTTTTTTCTTGCGTCGGATAAAATTTGAACGTAACGTCAAATTTGGGATGTCGCGATTCAAATACTAGCACGTATAAAACATTATGGGTTGTTTAGGCTTTTCTATTTTCAAAACAAATGGTCGAAACCGACATTTAAACTCGTGTTTTTTCTTGCGTCGGATAAAATTTGAACGTAACGTCAAATTTGGGATGTCGCAATTCAACTAGTAGCAAGCATAAAAGATTATGGGTTGTTTAGGTTTTTCTATTTTCAAAACAAATGGTCGAAATCGACATTTTAACTGGTGTTTTTTCATGCGTAGGACAAAATTAGAACGTGAGATCGAATTTGGGATGATGCAATACAACGACAACAACGTATAAGACATTATGGGTCGTTTAGGTTTTTCTATTTTTAGAACAAATGGACGAATCTACATTTTAACTTGTGTTTTTTAATGCGTCGGACAAAATTTGAACGTGACGTCGAATTTCGGATGACGCAATACAACGACAAGCAGATATAATACATTATGGGTCGTTTAGGTTTGAGTATTTTTGGTCCAATTGGTCGAAACCGACATTTAAACTCGTGTTTTTTCTTGCGTCGGACAAAATTTGAACGTATAAAACATTATGGGTTGTTTAGGTTTTACGATTTTCAAAACAAATGGTCGAAACCGACATATAAACTCGTGGTTTTTCTTGCGTCGGATAAAATTTGAACGTAACGTCAAATTTGGGATGTCTCGATTCAACTACTAGCAAGTATAAAACATTATGGGATGTTTAGGTTTTTCTATTTTCAAAACAAATGTTCGAAATCGACATTTTAATTCGTGTTTTTTCATGCGTGGGACAAAATTTGAACATGACGTCGAATTTGGGATGACGCAATACAACGACTAGCACGTATAAAACATTATTTGTTGTTAAGGTTTTTCTATTTTCAGAACAAATGGAAGAAATCGAGATTTTAACTCGTGTTTTTTCAGGCGTCGGACAAAATTTGAACTTGACGTCGAATTTGGGATGACGGAATACAACGACTAACATGTATAAAACATTATGGGTCGTTTCGGTTTGAGTATTTAAGGACCAATTTGTCGAAACCGACATTTAAACTCGTGTTTTTTCTTGCGTCGGATAAAATTTGAACGTAACGTCAAATTTGGGATGTCGCGATTCAAATACTAGCACGTATAAAACATTATGGGTTGTTTAGGCTTTTCTATTTTCAAAACAAATGGTAGAAACCGACATTTAAACTCGTGTTTTTTCTTGCGTCGGATAAAATTTGAACGTAACGTCAAATTTGGGATGTCGCAATTCAACTACTAGCACGTATAAAACATTATGGGATGTTTAGGTTTTTCTATTTTCAAAACAAATGTTCGAAATCGACATTTTAACTCGTGTTTTTTCATGCGTGGGACAAAATTTGAACCTGACGTCGAATTTGGGATGACGCAATACAACGAGTAGCACGTATAAAACATTATTTGTTGTTCAGGTTTTTCTATTTTCAGAACAAATGGAAGAAATCGAGATTTTAACTCGTGTTTTTTCAGGCGTCGGACAAAATTTGAACCGGACGTCAAATTTCGGATGACGCAATACCACGACTAACACGAATAAAACATTATGGATCGTTTAGGTTTTTCTATATTCAGAACAAATGGAAGAAATCGACATTTGAACTCGTGTTTTTTCATGCGTCGGACAAAATTTGAACCAGACGTCGAATTTGGGATCACGCAATACAACGACTAGCACGTATAAAACATTATGGGTCGTTTAGGTTCGAGTATTTAAGGACCAATTGTTCGAAACCGACATTTAAACTCGTGTTTTTTCTTGCGTCGGATAAAATTTGAACGTAACGTCAAATTTGGGATGTCGCGATTAAAATACTAGCACGTATCAAAACATTATGGGTTGTTTAGGCTTTTCTATTTTCAAAACAAATGGTCGAAACCGACATTTAAACTCGTGTTTTTTCTTGCGTCGGATAAAATTTGAAAGTAACGTCAAATTTGGGATGTCGCAATTCAACTAGTAGCACGCATAAAATATTATGGGTTGTTTAGGTTTTTCTATTTTCAAAACAAATGGTCGAAATCGACATTTTAACAGGTGTTTTTCATGCGTGGGACAAAATTAGAACGTGACATCGAATTTGGGATGACGCAATACAACTACTAGAACGTATAAAACATTATGGGTCGTTTAGGTTTTTCTATTTTTAGAACAAATGGACGAATTGACATTTTAACTCGTGTTTTTTAATGCGTCGGACAAAATTTGAACGTGACGTCGAATTTCGGATGACGCAATACAACGACTAGCAGACATAATACATTATGGGTCGTTTAGGTTTGATTATTTTTGGTCCAATTGGTAGAAACCGACATTTAAACTCGTGTTTTTTCTTGCGTCGGACAAAATTTGAACGTATTGTTAAATTTGGGATGTCGCAATTCCACTACTAGCACGTTTAAAACATTATGGGTTGTTTTGATTTTTCTATTTTCAGAACAAATGGTCGAAATCAAAATTTTAAGTAGTGTTTTTTTCATGCGTCGGACAAAATTTGAACTTGACGTCGAATTTGGGATGACGGAATACAACGACTAACATGTATAAAACATTATGGGTCGTTTCGGTTTGAGTATTTAAGGACCAATTTGTCGACAACGACATTTAAACTCGTGTTTTTTCCTGCGTCGGATAAAATTTGAACGTAACGTCAAATTTGGGATGTCGCGATTCAAATACTAGCATGTATAAAACATTATGGGTTGTTTAGGCTTTTCTATTTTCAAAACAAATGGTAGAAACCGACATTTAAACTCGTGTTTTTTCTTGCGTCGGATAAAATTTGAACGTAACGTCAAATTTGGGATGTCGCAATTCAACTATTAGCACGTATAAAACATTATGGGATGTTTAGGTTTTTCTATTTTCAAAACAAATGTTCGAAATCGACATTTTAACTCGTGTTTTTTCATGCGTGGGACAAAATTTGAACCTGACGTCGAATTTGCGATGACGCAATACAACGACTAACACGAATAAAACATTATGGGTCGTTTAGGTTTTTCTATTTTCAGAACAAATGGAAGAAATCGACATTTTAACTCGTGTTTTTTCATGCGTCGGACAAAATTTGAACCAGACGTCGAATTTGGGATCACGCAATACAACGACTAGCACGTATAAAACATTATGGGTCGTTTAGGTTCGAGTATTTAAGGACCAATTGTTCGAAACCGACATTTAAACTCGTGTTTTTTCTTGCGTCGGATAAAATTTGAACGTAACGTCAAATTTGGGATGTCGCGATTAAAATACTAGCACGTATAAAACATTATGGGTTGTTTAGGCTTTTCTATTTTCAAAACAAATGGTCGAAACCGACATTTAAACTCGTGTTTTTTCTTGCGTCGGATAAAATTTGAAAGTAACGTTAAATTTAGGATGTCGCAATTCAACTAGTAGCACGCATAAAAGATTATGGGATGTTTAGGTTTTTCTATTTTCAAAACAAATGGTCGAAATCGACATTTTAACTGGTGTTTTTCATGCGTGGGACAAAATTAGAACGTGACATTGAATTTGGGATGACGCAATACAACTACTAGAACGTATAAAACATTATGGGTCGTTTAGGTTTTTCTATTTTTAGAATAAATGGACGAATTGACATTTTAACTCGTGTTTTTTAATGCGTCGGACAAAATTTGAACGTGACGTCGAATTTCGGATGACGCCATACAACGACTAGCAGATATAATACATTATGTGTCGTTTAGGTTTGATTATTTTTGGTCCAATTGGTCGAAACCGACATTTAAACTCGTGTTTTTACTTGCGTCGGACAAAATTTGAACGTATTGTTAAATTTGGGATGTCGCAATTCCACTACTAGCACGTTTAAAACATTATGGGTTGTTTTGATTTTTCTATTTTCAGAACAAATGGTCGAAATCGAAATTTTAAGTCGTGTTTTTTTCATGCGTCGGACAAAATTTGAACTTGACGTCGAATGTGGGATGATGCAATACAACGACTACAACGTATAAAACATTATGGGTCGTTTCGGTTTGAGTATTTAAGGACCAATTTGTCGACACCGACATTTAAACTCGTGTTTTTTCCTGCGTCGGATAAAATTTGAACGTAACGTCAAATTTGGGATGTCGCGATTCAAATACTAGCACGTATAAAACATTATGGGTTGTTTAGGCTTTTCTATTTTCAAAACAAATGGTAGAAACCGACATTTAAACTCGTGTTTTTTCTTGCGTCGGATAAAATTTGAACGTAACGTCAAATTTGGGATGTCGCAATTCAACTACTAGCACGTATAAAACATTATGGGATGTTTAGGTTTTTCTATTTTCAAAACAAATGTTCGAAATCGACATTTTAACTCGTGTTTTTTCATGCGTGGGACAAAATTTGAACCTGACGTCGAATTTGGGATGACGCAATACAACGACTAGCACGTATAAAACATTATTTGTTGTTCAGGTTTTTCTATTTTCAGAACAAATGGAAGAAATCGAGATTTTAACTCGTGTTTTTTCAGGCGTCGGACAAAATTTGAACCGGACGTCAAATTTCGGGTGACGCAATACCACGACTAACACGAATAAAACATTATGGGTCGTTTAGGTTTTTCTATTTTCAGAACAAATGGAAGAAATCGACATTTGAACTCGTGTTTTTTCATGCGTCGGACAAAATTTGAACCAGACGTCGAATTTGGGATCACGCAATACAACGACTAGCACGTATAAAACATTATGGGTCGTTTAGGTTCGAGTATTTAAGGACCAATTCTTCGAAACCGACATTTAAACTCGTGTTTTTTCTTGCGTCGTATAAAATTTGAACGTAACGTCAAATTTGGGATGTCGCGATTAAAATACTACCACGTATAAAACATTATGGGTTGTTTAGGCTTTTCTATTTTCAAAACAAATGGTAGAAACCGACATTTAAACTCGTGTTTTTTCTTGCGTCGGATAAAATTTGAACGTAACGTCAAATTTGGGATGTCGCAATTCAACTACTAGCACGTATAAAACATTATGGGATGGTTAGGTTTTTCTATTTTCAAAACAAATGTTCGAAATCGACATTTTAACTCGTGTTTTTTCATGCGTGGGACAAAATTTGAACCTGACGTCGAATTTGGGATGACGCAATACAACGACTAACACGAATAAAACATTATGGGTCGTTTAGGTTTTTCTATTTTCAGAACAAATGGAAGAAATCGACATTTTAACTCCTGTTTTTTCATGCGTCGGACAAAATTTGAACCAGACGTCGAATTTGGGATCACGCAATACAACGACTAGCACGTATAAAACATTATGGGTCGTTTAGGTTTGAGTATTTAAGGACCAATTGTTCGAAACCGACATTTTAACTCGTGTTTTTTCTTGCGTCGGATAAAATTTGAACGTAACATCAAATTTGGGATGTCGCGATTCAAATACTAGCACGTATAAAACATTATAGGTTGTTTAGGCTTTTCTATTTTCAAAACAAATTGTCGAAACCGACATTTAAACTCGTGTTTTTTCTTGCGTCGGATAAAATTTGAACGTAACGTCAAATTTGGGATGTCGCAATTCAACTAGTAGCAAGCATAAAAGATTATGGGTTGTTTAGGTTTTTCTATTTTCAAACCAAATGGTCGAAATCGACATTTTAACTCGTGTTTTTTAATGCGTCGGACAAAATTTGAACGTGACGTCGAATTTCGGATGACGCAATACAACAACTAGCAGATATAATACATTATGGGTCGTTTAGGTTTGAGTATTTTTGGTTCAATTGGTCGAAACCGACATTTAAACTCGTGTTTTTTCTTGCGTCGGACAAAATTTGAACGTAACGTCAAATTTGGGATGTCTCGATTCAACTACTAGCAAGTATAAAACATTATGGGATGTTTAGGTTTTTCTATTTTCAAAACAAATGTTCGAAATCGACAATTTAATTCGTGTTTTTTCATGTGTGGGACAAAATTTGAACATGACGTCGAATTTGGGATGACGCAATACAACGACTAGCACGTATAAAACATTATTTGTTGTTAAGGTTTTTCTATTTTGAGAACAAATGGAAGAAATCGAGATTTTAACTCGTGTTTTTTCAGGCGTCGGACAAAATTTGAACTTGACGTCGAATTTGGGATGACGGAATACAACGACTAACATGTATAAAACATTATGGGTCGTTTCGGTTTGAGTATTTAAGGACCAATTTGTCGAAACCGACATTTAAACTCGTGTTTTTTCTTGCGTCGGATAAAATTTGAACGTAACGTCAAATTTGGGATGTCGCGATTCAAATACTAGCACGTATAAAACATTATGGGTTGTTTAGTCTTTTCTATTTTCAAAACAAATGGTAGAAACCGACATTTAAACTCGTGTTTTTTCTTGCGTCGGATAAAATTTGAACGTAACGTCAAATTTGGGATGTCGCAATTCAACTACTAGCACGTATAAAACATTATGGGATGTTTAGGTTTTTCTATTTTCAAAACAAATGTTCGAAATCGACATTTTAACTGGTGTTTTTTCATGCTTGGGACAAAATTTGAACCTGACGTCGAATTTGGGATGACGCAATACAACGACTAGCACGTATAAAACATTATTTGTTGTTCAGGTTTTTCTATTTTCAGAACAAATGGAAGAAATCGAGATTTTAACTCGTGTTTTTCCAGGCGTCGGACAAAATTTGATGTCAAACCCGACCCTAAAAGAATCGGATATGACGGTGAGACAATATCTTAGACATACACTTGTCCTAAATAATGTCTCGAAAAGTAACCAAAACAACAAGAAGAACAATTCAAAACATCGATTTAGAAAATTCAATCTAAATCTGCCTTCTAATGAACATTACACCAAAAACAAGTGTGAATCTCCATAATTTCACAACTATTATAATACATTGCCAAACTTACAAGACAAACATCAAACTCAACATTCAGTTTGAATATTACATAGATCACACCATATTCATATTACAAGATTTCGTACAACAACCCAACTTCTACAACGAAAAACAAACTTATTTACTAACTTAAACATATCAATATATACATATCCACAAGTGCATGATGATGTGCAATACCCTAGTAGACGACTTGCTCGCTCGTAACCGAATCCAAACCTCGAACTAGTGACGAGTACCTCCCTCGGTACCTTGAACTTCCTCGCCTAAAAACATTAAAACATTTGAAAAGATGAGACAGAAATCTCAATAAGCAACAATCAACTATGAAAATAGAATACTTAAAATAGCTATATAGATATACCATGAAAAATATCAGAAATAGATAACGAAAACTTGAGCTTGTAAACATAGTTTTATAAACACAATATTAACCAAAACTTTACAACTTTCACATCAAAAGCAATAAGATTTCAAACTTGTAACATTGTATCCATTCCAGATTATCCCCCATGTGATTCCATCCACAACTCATAAGCAAATTCGAGACGTCTCTATAACTATGCCAATGCCTATCCCGTATGGTCTTACCCGCCTCCTCATTGCCATACCCAATAGGTCTTTATCAAACTGTGTACACAGGCCACATTCCTAACTGAATATGGTCTTTCAACAACATAATCACCATTCCGGATAACTCTAGATGGATACTAAAACATTTCTCAACATCAAAACTCATCAAATCATCTCTTTAGCATAAAATCAGAATCATATATATATCAAATAATACTCCTTCAAAACATATTGAATCTGTGACATAAAGATCAAATCATCACAAAAACACTTCAATTTACACTTCAAAACGTCATGAAACGCTTAGTTCACCAATTCCTCCAAATCAGATTTGCAAAAGAGCTAAACCCTTGAATATAGTTTGAGATCAAATCAACAAGATCCCCACTGATATATACACATATATATGTACCCAAAATCAGTATATAGTTGATAATTACTTACCTCTACCAGAAATCAAAAGAAAACACTCTAAGGACTCAATTCTGCCCCAAGATGTTTTCAGTTCGTTCTCCCTCCACAGACCTTCAACTCCAAATTCCTTTGGTGGAAACTTAGGTCTATATGTCTAGAAGCTACGGTTAAAATTTCGCGACTTTACGTCAAGTACAACTCCGGATATAGCGAAAATGGTGGGACTGGTCAGTTTGAACGAAATGGAAGAAAGGAAGAGAAATGAGATGATGATTTCGTTTTTTGCTGATTCAAATGGATGATTCTGGAATTTATAATACCAAGGATAGGTAAATATCATTCCAAGTCCTCCAACTTTTAACCTCTTTTAAAAAGTCCATCGAACTTTTGATTTATAGCTAAAACCTGAAATTGTCTTCCTAACTATGTATACTTCACTTAATCGATTCCTACCCCAATATAAAGGCACAACATAATCTAATGATAAAGTATTAACTATGAAATAAGGGCACAGATGTCACATTCTCCCCACCTAAGGAAATTTCGTCCCGAAATTATACTTACTCGATGAGGTGAACAAATGCGGATATTGATGTCTCATATCCTCTTCTCTTTCCCAAGTTGCTTCCTCTCGCGAATGTCTATGCCATAAAACCTTCACAAGTGGTACAATCTTGTTCCTTAACACCATTTCTTCTTTCGCCAAGATTGCTACCGGTTCTTCCTTATACGATAAGTCTCCAGATAGTTCAATCGGTTGTTCTTGTATAATATGACTAGGATCACTTCTATATCTCCGAAGCATGGACACGTGAAATACATCATGTATGTTAGAAAGATTCTGAGGCAACTGCAAACGATATGCAACAGGTCTGATTCTTTCAACTATCTCATATGGACCGATGAATCTAGGACTCAACTTCCCTTTCTTACCGAATCGAAGTAGACCCTTCCATGGTGAAACTTTGAGAAATACTTTATCTCCCACATCGTACTCAATCGGTCTTCTTTTCAAATCTGCATAACTCTTTTGTCTATCTTGAGCTTCTTTCAAACTTTGCTGAATAATCTTTATCTTTTCAGTTGTCTCTTGCACTAACTCAGGCCCTAATAACTGCCTCTCACCTACCTCGGACCAACACAATGGTGTTCTACATCTTCTTCCATATAAGGCTTCATAAGGTGCCATATCAATGCTGGATTGATAACTGTTATTATATGCAAATTCCATCAAAGGCAAATGCACATCCCAACTGCCATGGAAATTCAGAATACTACCTCTTAACATATCTTCTAAAGTTTGAATGGTACGTTCACTTTGACCATCTGTTTGTGGGTGGAAGGCTGTACTAAAATTCAACTTTGTTCCTAGAGCATTCTGGAAACTAGGCCAAAATCTAGAGGTAAATCGAGGATCTCTATCAGACACAATAGAAACTGGCACGCCATGAAGTCTCACAATTTCCTTGACATACAATTGTGCTAACTTCTCTAAGGAAAATGATACTTTCACCGGAAGAAAATGGGCTGATTTTGTTAATCTATCGACAATAACCCATATAGAATCATTACCATGTTGTGTACGTGGCAATCCACTAACAAAGTCCATAGTAATATGCTCCCACTTCCATTCAGGAATAGCAAGTGGTTGTAAAGTACCAGCGGGTCGTTGATGTTCTGCTTTAACCTGTTGACAACTTAAACATCTACTCACATATTCAGCTATTTCTCTCTTCATTCCTATCCACCAGAAATGTTCTCTAAGATTTCTATACATTTTAGTACTTCCAGGGTGCATTGCATAGGAAGAATCATGAGCTTCTTCTAATATCTCCATCTTAACATCGTTGACATTTGGAACACACATTCGATCCCCAAACATTAACATACCATCTTCTGTCAATCTGTACTCGGTGTTTCTTCCTTCCACAACATCATTCTTGATACGTTCCATAAAATCATCTTGTCTTTGAGCTTCCTTTATTCTATCTCGGAGAATCGGTCTCACTTTCAACATTGCATATAACACCGCATTGTCTTCACACTTCAATTCAACATTCATAGCTCTCATTTGTAGCAATAAAGGCATTTGCACAGATTTGATATAACTAAGACTCCCGAAATTTTTACGACTCAAAGCATCAGCTACAACATTAGCTTTACCCGGATGATACTCAATAGTCAAGTCATAATCCTTTAATAGCTCAATCCACCGCCTCTGCCTCAAATTCAACTCCTTCTGAGTTAGTATATACTTCAAGCTTTTGTGATCAGTGAAAATACGACATTTTTCTCCATTAAGATAGTGTCTCCAAATCTTCAAAGCAAACACAACAGCAGCCAATTCAAGGTCATGTGTTGGGTAATTCAATTCGTGCGATCTTAATTGTCGGGAAGCATAAGCAACAACTTTGTCATTTTGCATCAATACAATTCCAAGACCCAATCTCGAAGCATCACTATAAACAATATACCCTTCACCCACTATTGGTAGTGTCAAAACTGGAGCATTAATAAGTCTAGATTTCAAGGTATCGAAACTATGTTGACATTCAGAAGTCCACTCAAATTTAACATCCTTCCTCAGTAATCATGTCATTGGAGAAGCTATAAGTGAAAAACCTTCTACAAATCTCCTGTAATAACCTGCTAATCCCAGAAAACTACGTACCTCATGAACATTTGATGGTGCTTTCCAGTTTGCTACGGCTTCAACTTTCTTAGGATCAACTAGAATTCCCTTTGCTGAACCAACATGCCCCAAAAAACATAATTTCATCAAGCCAAAATTCACATTTGCTAAACTTGGCATACAACTGCTTCTCCCTCAAAGTCTGTAAAACCGTTCTCAAATGCTTGCTATGATCTTCCTTATTCTTGGAATACACCAAAATATCATCTATAAACACAATCACAAACATATCCAAGTAAGGTTTAAATATTCGGTTCATAAGATCCATGAATGCTGCTGGTGCATTAGTTAACCCGAATGGCATAACAAGAAACTCATAATGCCCGTATCGAGTTCTAAAAGCCGTTTTATCCACATCTTCTTCTCTGATTTTCAATTGATGATACCCCGTTCTCAAATCAATCTTTGAAAATATTGTTGCTCCTTGCAATTGATCAAACAAATCATCGATTCTAGGCAATGGGTACTTGTTACGAATAGTAACCTTGTTCAACTGGCGGTAATCTATACACAGCCGCATCGTATCATCTTTCTTCTTCACAAACAACACTGGAGCTCCCCAAGGTGATACACTAGGTCGTATGTAACCTTTATCTAATAATTCTTGCAATTGGACCTTTAATTCTTTCATTTATGCCGGTGCCATTCTATACGGTGCTAAAGATATAGGAGCAGTACCCGGTTGTAAATCAATTGCAAACTCTACTTCTCTCACTGGTGGTAGCCCTGGTATTTCATCTGGGAACACATCTGGATACTCATTCACAATTGGAACATCTTCTAGTTTGAGAGACTCTTTCTTACTATCTATCACATATGCCAAGAATGCTTCACACCCTTTCCTTAGCATTTTCGTAGCTGTCATTGCGGAGACTATACTTCTATGTACACCTTTCTCACCATGAAATACATACTTATCCCCACTAGCTAAAACAAGATTAACTCTCTTTTTACAACAATCTACTAAGGCTTGACACTTAGATAATGAATCCATACCCAGAAGTACATCAAAAGTTTGTATCATCAAAGGCACCAAATCAGCACATATGAAAGATTCTCCTAATTTTAACTCACAATTGGGATATACACGTGTGCATACTAGAGATTCTCCCGCATGCATACTAACAATTAATTGTTCACGCATCAGTTTTGACTCCCAACTTACATCAAACATAAACAAAGGCGAAACAAAAGAATGTGTAGCCCCCGGATCAATAAGAACATAAGCATCTTTGCCAAATAAAGAAATCGTACCAGTGATGACATCTGCAGACGAAACAGCTTCCTGTGGAGTTAGAGCAAAAATTCTTGGTTGACCTCTATTTGATTGATTACCCTGATTTCCAGCTCCTAAAGAAGTATTACGTGCTCCTCTCCCAACACTACTACCTCTAACATTACCTCGACCATTTCCCCTTCCGGATGCATTACCTCTACTTCCTCTATCACTCTGTGTTCCTCTGCCTCTTCCAGCATTGTTCAGCTTTGGACAACTTGTTCGTATATGCCCTTCTTCACCGCACTCATAACACACAATGTTTCTTCTAGGTTCAACCAGCCTTCCAGATGGACAATCCTTTCTTACGTGACCGCTTCCTCCACACTGATAACACTCTAATGGTCTCTTCTTACACTCACCCGAATGAAATCTCCCACACTGAACACACTTCTGAGTATTACCACTACTAGCAACAGAAGGACTATAGGAAGCTTGGCTAATAGTATCAGATGCTCGAAATATATTACGACTCACCGGTGCTCCTCGAGTATTCTGACTCCGTATTTGACTACCTCGAAATTGAGATGACCCCCCTTTTTCAAACCTGAATCTCCCAGTATCCCCAATTTGCTTCTGACCTTTCTCAGATTCTAATTTGCTCTTCAACTTCTCTTTTTGTATTGCTTTCTCCACCCATCCTCGATAATGAGTACCCTCGTACAAACTCAATTCATTCTGGTAAAATACATTCAAACCATCTTTAAATCTTTCACATTTCACTTCCTCTGTAGGAAACCATTGACTTGCATAACGGTATAAATCATCAAACTTGTCTACATACTCCTTCACAGTCATAGTTCCCTGTTTCAAATTGAAGAACTCATTCCTTTTCGCTTTCTGAAATGATTCTGTCAAATATTCTCTCATGAATTCATGCTTGAAAACTTCCCAACACAAACCTTCTGGATATAAACCCTTGATTCTAGTTAACCATGTATCTGCTAGTCCATGTAACAAGCCAAACACAGTTCTCATTTTATCTCCCTCCCCTAACTGCATAGTACTAAAGGCTTTTTCTATTGCCTTAAGCCAATTATCAGCTTCCCCAGACTCAATGGTACCTCTAAAATCAAATGCCCCACAATTTTTAGCATCCTCTATAAGTTCACTAGGCCTTCGATGTGCCTCACGTGTTTCCATCAATGTTACTAAGGCTTCCACTAAAGTTTGGGGTTCAAGCTGCAAAATTTGTGGAACTTGTGGATTCGCAGCTTGTTGAGCCACGGGTGGTACGGCTTGTTCATATTGAGGAGGTATTGGTGGAGGATTAATAGGCTGATGTGGTGGTGAGGGTTGTCTTTGAGGTGGTACAACTGGTGGAACTCTAGCATCAGAGGTCTCACTATCCCCTATACCATCGTATCCCACTCTTAACTCACTTGTTTCCTCATTTCTACCTCTACCCCTATTCTGAGGTCGTCGGCCGCGAGCTCGTCTTCGATGCATCTATATGAAAACACACTAATTATACATATATTTATTACATGCTATGCATGAAAATGTATGCAACACATCAGTTACAAATAAGCATATCACACTTAGCACTTTACATGTAATCCACACTTCTATCCAAAAACGAAACCTAGAGCTCTGATACCAAGTTGTCAAACCCGACCCTAAAAGAATCAGATATGACGGTGAGACAATATCTTAGACATACACTTGTCCAAAATAATGTCTCGAAAAGTAACCAAAACAACAAGAAGAACAATTCAAAACATCGATTTAGAAAATTCAATCTAAATCTGCCTACTAATGAACATTACACCAAAAACAAGTGTGAATCTCCATAATTTCACAACTATTATAATACATTGCCAAACTTACAAGACAAACATCAAACTCAACATTCAGTTTGAATATTACATAGATCACACCATATTCATATTATAAGATTTCGTACAACAACCCAACTTCTACAACGAAAAACAAACTTATTTACTAACTTAAACATATCAATATATACATATCCACAAGTGCATGATGATGTGCAATACCCTAGTAGACGACTTGCTCGCTCGTAACCGAATCCAAACCTCGAACTAGTGACGAGTACCTCCCTCGGTACCTTGAACTTCCTCGCCTAAAAACATTAAAACATTTGAAAAGATGAGACAGAAATCTCAATAAGCAACAATCAACTATGAAAATAGAATACTTAAAATAGCTATATAGATATACCATGAAAAATATCAGAAATAGATAACGAAAACTTGAGCTTGTAAACATAGTTTTATAAACACAATATTAACCAAAACTTTACAACTTTCACATCAAAAACAATAAGATTTCAAACTTGTAACATTGTATCCATTCCAGATTATCCCCCATGTGATTCCATCCACAACTCATAAGCAAATTCGAGACGTCTCTATAACTATGTCAATGCCTATCCCGTATAGTCTTACCCGCCTCCTCATTGCCATACCCAATAGGTCTTTATCAAACTGTGTACACAGGCCACATTCCTAACTGAATATGGTCTTTCAACAACATAATCACCATTCCGGATAACTCTAGATGGATACTAAAACATTTCTCAACATCAAAACTCATCAAATCATCTCTTTAGCATAAAATCAGAATCATATATATATCAAATAATACTCCTTCAAAACATATTGAATCTGTGACATAAAGATCAAATCATCACAAAAACACTTCAATTTACACTTCAAAACGTCATGAAACGCTTAGTTCACCAATTCCTCCAAATCAGATTTGCAAAAGAGCTAAACCCTTGAATATAGTTTGAGATCAAATCAACAAGATCCCCACTGATATATACACATATATATGTACCCAAAATCAGTATATAGTTGATAATTACTTACCTCTACCCGAAATCAAAAGAAAACACTCTAAGGACTCAATTCTGCCCCAAGATGTTTTCAGTTCGTTCTCCCTCCACAGACCTTCAACTCCAAATTCCTTTGGTGGAAACTTAGGTCTATATGTCTAGAAGCTACGGTTAAAAGTTCGCGACTTTACGTCAAGTACAACTCCGGATATAGCGAAAATGGTGGGACTGGTCAGTTTGAACGAAATGGAAGAAAGGAAGAGAAATGAGATGATGATTTCGTTTTTTTGCTGATTCAAATGGATGATTCTCGAATTTATAGTACCAAGGATAGGTAAATATCATTCCAAATCCTCCAACTTTTAACCTCTTTTAAAAAGTCCATCGAACTTTTGATTTAAAGCTAAAACCGGAAATTGTCTTCCTAACTATGTATACTTCACTTAATCGATTCCTACCCCAATATAAAGGCATAACATAATCTAATGATAAAGTATTAACTATGAAATAAGGGCACAGATGTCACATTTGAACCAGACGTCAAATTTCGGATGACGCAATACCACGACTAACACGAATAAAACATTATGGGTCGTTTAGGTTTTTCTATTTTCAGAACAAATGGAAGAAATCGACATTTGAACTCGTGTTTTTTCATGCGTCGGACAAAATTTGAACCAGACGTCGAATTTGGGATCACGCAATACAACGACTAGCACGTATAAAACATTATGGGTCGTTTAGGTTCGAGTATTTAAGGACCAATTGTTCGAAACCGACATTTAAACTCGTGTTTTTTCTTGCGTCGGATAAAATTTGAACGTAACGTCAAATTTGGGATGTCGCGATTAAAATACTAGCACGTATAAAACATTATGGGTTGTTTAGGCTTTTCTATTTTCAAAACAAATGGTCGAAACCGACATTTAAACTCGTGTTTTTTCTTGCGTCGGATAAAATTTGAAAGTAACGTCAAATTTGGGATGTCGCAATTCAACTAGTAGCATGCATAAAAGATTATGGGTTGTTTAGGTTTTTCTATTTTCAAAACAAATGGTCGAAATCGACATTTTAACTGGTGTTTTTCATGCGTGGGACAAAATTAGAACGTGACATCGAATTTGGGATGACGCAATACAACTACTAGAACGTATAAAACATTATGGGTCGTTTAGGTTTTTCTATTTTTAGAACAAATGGACGAATTGACATTTTAACTCGTGTTTTTTAATGCGTCGGACAAAATTTGAACGTGACGTCGAATTTCGGATGACGCCATACAACGACTAGCAGATATAATACATTATGTGTCGTTTAGGTTTGATTATTTTTGGTCCAATTGGTCGAAACCGACATTTAAACTCGTGTTTTTACTTGCGTCGGACAAAATTTGAACGTATTGTTAAATTTGGGATGTCGCAATTCCACTACTAGCACGTTTAAAACATTATGGGTTGTTTTGATTTTTCTATTTTCAGAACAAATGGTCGAAATCGAAATTTTAAGTCGTGTTTTTTTCATGCGTCGGACAAAATTTGAACTTGACTTCGAATGTGGGATGATGCAATACAACGACTACAACGTATAAAACATTATGGGTCGTTTCGGTTTGAGTATTTAAGGACCAATTTGTCGACACCGACATTTAAACTCGTGTTTTTTCCTGCGTCGGATAAAATTTGAACGTAACGTCAAATTTGGGATGTCGCGATTCAAATACTAGCACGTATAAAACATTATGGGTTGTTTAGGCTTTTCTATTTTCAAAACAAATGGTAGAAACCGACATTTAAACTCGTGTTTTTTCTTGCGTCGGATAAAATTTGAACGTAACGTCAAATTTGGGATGTCGCAATTCAACTACTAGCACGTATAAAACATTATGGGATGTTTAGGTTTTTCTATTTTCAAAACAAATGTTCGAAATCGACATTTTAACTCGTGTTTTTTCATGCGTGGGACAAAATTTGAACCTGACGTCGAATTTGGGATGACGCAATACAACGACTAGCACGTATAAAACATTATTTGTTGTTCAGGTTTTTCTATTTTCAGAACAAATGGAAGAAATCGAGATTTTAACTCGTGTTTTTTCAGGCGTCGGACAAAATTTGAACCGGACGTCAAATTTCGGGTGACGCAATACCACGACTAACACGAATAAAACATTATGGGTCGTTTAGGTTTTTCTATTTTCAGAACAAATGGAAGAAATCGACATTTGAACTCGTGTTTTTTCATGCGTCGGACAAAATTTGAACCAGACGTCGAATTTGGGATCACGCAATACAACGACTAGCACGTATAAAACATTATGGGTCGTTTAGGTTCGAGTATTTAAGGACCAATTCTTCGAAACCGACATTTAAACTCGTGTTTTTTCTTGCGTCGTATAAAATTTGAACGTAACGTCAAATTTGGGATGTCGCGATTAAAATACTACCACGTATAAAACATTATGGGTTGTTTAGGCTTTTCTATTTTCAAAACAAATGGTAGAAACCGACATTTAAACTCGTGTTTTTTCTTGCGTCGGATAAAATTTGAACGTAACGTCAAATTTGGGATGTCGCAATTCAACTACTAGCACGTATAAAACATTATGGGATGTTTAGGTTTTTCTATTTTCAAAACAAATGTTCGAAATCGACATTTTAACTCGTGTTTTTTCATGCGTGGGACAAAATTTGAACCTGACGTCGAATTTGGGATGACGCAATACAACGACTAACACGAATAAAACATTATGGGTCGTTTAGGTTTTTCTATTTTCAGAACAAATGGAAGAAATCGACATTTTAACTCCTGTTTTTTCATGCGTCGGACAAAATTTGAACCAGACGTCGAATTTGGGATCACGCAATACAACGACTAGCACGTATAAAACATTATGGGTCGTTTAGGTTTGAGTATTTAAGGACCAATTGTTCGAAACCGACATTTTAACTCGTGTTTTTTCTTGCGTCGGATAAAATTTGAACGTAACATCAAATTTGGGATGTCGCGATTCAAATACTAGCACGTATAAAACATTATAGGTTGTTTAGGCTTTTCTATTTTCAAAACAAATGGTCGAAACCGACATTTAAACTCGTGTTTTTTCTTGCGTCGGATAAAATTTGAACGTAACGTCAAATTTGGGATGTCGCAATTCAACTAGTAGCAAGCATAAAAGATTATGGGTTGTTTAGGTTTGAGTATTTTTGGTTCAATTGGTCGAAACCGACATTTAAACTCGTGTTTTTTCTTGCGTCGGACAAAATTTGAACGTAACGTCAAATTTGGGATGTCTCGATTCAACTACTAGCAAGTATAAAACATTATGGGATGTTTAGGTTTTTCTATTTTCAAAACAAATGTTCGAAATCGACAATTTAATTCGTGTTTTTTCATGTGTGGGACAAAATTTGAACATGACGTCGAATTTGGGATGACGCAATACAACGACTAGCACGTATAAAACATTATTTGTTGTTAAGGTTTTTCTATTTTGAGAACAAATGGAAGAAATCGAGATTTTAACTCGTGTTTTTTCAGGCGTCGGACAAAATTTGAACTTGACGTCGAATTTGGGATGACGGAATACAACGACTAACATGTATAAAACATTATGGGTCGTTTCGGTTTGAGTATTTAAGGACCAATTTGTCGAAACCGACATTTAAACTCGTGTTTTTTCTTGCGTCGGATAAAATTTGAACGTAACGTCAAATTTGGGATGTCGCGATTCAAATACTAGCACGTATAAAACATTATGGGTTGTTTAGTCTTTTCTATTTTCAAAACAAATGGTAGAAACCGACATTTAAACTCGTGTTTTTTCTTGCGTCGGATAAAATTTGAACGTAACGTCAAATTTGGGATGTCGCAATTCAACTACTAGCACGTATAAAACATTATGGGATGTTTAGGTTTTTCTATTTTCAAAACAAATGTTCGAAATCGACATTTTAACTGGTGTTTTTTCATGCTTGGGACAAAATTTGAACCTGACGTCGAATTTGGGATGACGCAATACAACGACTAGCACGTATAAAACATTATTTGTTGTTCAGGTTTTTCTATTTTCAGAACAAATGGAAGAAATCGAGATTTTAACTCGTGTTTTTCCAGGCGTCGGACAAAATTTGATGTCAAACCCGACCCTAAAAGAATCGGATATGACGGTGAGACAATATCTTAGACATACACTTGTCCTAAATAATGTCTCGAAAAGTAACCAAAACAACAAGAAGAACAATTCAAAACATCGATTTAGAAAATTCAATCTAAATCTGCCTTCTAATGAACATTACACCAAAAACAAGTGTGAATCTCCATAATTTCACAACTATTATAATACATTGCCAAACTTACAAGACAAACATCAAACTCAACATTCAGTTTGAATATTACATAGATCACACCATATTCATATTACAAGATTTCGTACAACAACCCAACTTCTACAACGAAAAACAAACTTATTTACTAACTTAAACATATCAATATATACATATCCACAAGTGCATGATGATGTGCAATACCCTAGTAGACGACTTGCTCGCTCGTAACCGAATCCAAACCTCGAACTAGTGACGAGTACCTCCCTCGGTACCTTGAACTTCCTCGCCTAAAAACATTAAAACATTTGAAAAGATGAGACAGAAATCTCAATAAGCAACAATCAACTATGAAAATAGAATACTTAAAATAGCTATATAGATATACCATGAAAAATATCAGAAATAGATAACGAAAACTTGAGCTTGTAAACATAGTTTTATAAACACAATATTAACCAAAACTTTACAACTTTCACATCAAAAGCAATAAGATTTCAAACTTGTAACATTGTATCCATTCCAGATTATCCCCCATGTGATTCCATCCACAACTCATAAGCAAATTCGAGACGTCTCTATAACTATGCCAATGCCTATCCCGTATGGTCTTACCCGCCTCCTCATTGCCATACCCAATAGGTCTTTATCAAACTGTGTACACAGGCCACATTCCTAACTGAATATGGTCTTTCAACAACATAATCACCATTCCGGATAACTCTAGATGGATACTAAAACATTTCTCAACATCAAAACTCATCAAATCATCTCTTTAGCATAAAATCAGAATCATATATATATCAAATAATACTCCTTCAAAACATATTGAATCTGTGACATAAAGATCAAATCATCACAAAAACACTTCAATTTACACTTCAAAACGTCATGAAACGCTTAGTTCACCAATTCCTCCAAATCAGATTTGCAAAAGAGCTAAACCCTTGAATATAGTTTGAGATCAAATCAACAAGATCCCCACTGATATATACACATATATATGTACCCAAAATCAGTATATAGTTGATAATTACTTACCTCTACCAGAAATCAAAAGAAAACACTCTAAGGACTCAATTCTGCCCCAAGATGTTTTCAGTTCGTTCTCCCTCCACAGACCTTCAACTCCAAATTCCTTTGGTGGAAACTTAGGTCTATATGTCTAGAAGCTACGGTTAAAAGTTCGCGACTTTACGTCAAGTACAACTCCGGATATAGCGAAAATGGTGGGACTGGTCAGTTTGAACGAAATGGAAGAAAGGAAGAGAAATGAGATGATGATTTCGTTTTTTTGCTGATTCAAATGGATGATTCCCGAATTTATAGTACCAAGGATAGGTAAATATCATTCCAAATCCTCCAACTTTTAACCTCTTTTAAAAAGTCCATCGAACTTTTGATTTAAAGCTAAAACCGGAAATTGTCTTCCTAACTATGTATACTTCACTTAATCGATTCCTACCCCAATATAAAGGCATAACATAATCTAATGATAAAGTATTAACTATGAAATAAGGGCACAGATGTCACATTTGAACCAGACGTCAAATTTCGGATGACGCAATACCACGACTAACACGAATAAAACATTATGGGTCGTTTAGGTTTTTCTATTTTCAGAACAAATGGAAGAAATCGACATTTGAACTCGTGTTTTTTCATGCGTCGGACAAAATTTGAACCAGACGTCGAATTTGGGATCACGCAATACAACGACTAGCACGTATAAAACATTATGGGTCGTTTAGGTTCGAGTATTTAAGGACCAATTGTTCGAAACCGACATTTAAACTCGTGTTTTTTCTTGCGTCGGATAAAATTTGAACGTAACGTCAAATTTGGGATGTCGCGATTAAAATACTAGCACGTATAAAACATTATGGGTTGTTTAGGCTTTTCTATTTTCAAAACAAATGGTCGAAACCGACATTTAAACTCGTGTTTTTTCTTGCGTCGGATAAAATTTGAAAGTAACGTCAAATTTGGGATGTCGCAATTCAACTAGTAGCATGCATAAAAGATTATGGGTTGTTTAGGTTTTTCTATTTTCAAAACAAATGGTCGAAATCGACATTTTAACTGGTGTTTTTCATGCGTGGGACAAAATTAGAACGTGACATCGAATTTGGGATGACGCAATACAACTACTAGAACGTATAAAACATTATGGGTCGTTTAGGTTTTTCTATTTTTAGAACAAATGGACGAATTGACATTTTAACTCGTGTTTTTTAATGCGTCGGACAAAATTTGAACGTGACGTCGAATTTCGGATAACGCAATACGACGACTAGCAGACATAATACATTATGGGTCGTTTAGGTTTGATTATTTTTGGTCCAATTGGTCGAAACCGACATTTAAACTCGTGTTCTTTCTTGCGTCGGACAAAATTTGAACGTGACGTCGAATTTGGGATGTCGCAATTCCACTACTAGCACGTATAAAACATTATGGGTTGTTTTGATTTTTCTATTTTCAGAACAAATGGTCGAAATCGAAATTTTAAGTCGTGTTTTTTTCATGCGTCGGAAAAAATTTGAACTTGACGTCGAATTTGGGATGACGGAATCCAACGACTAACATGTATAATACATTATGGGTCGTTTCGGTTTGAGTATTTAAGGACCAATTTGTCGAAACCGACATTTAAACTCGTGTTTTTTCCTGCGTCGGATAAAATTTGAACGTAACGTCAAATTTGGGATGTCGCGATTCAAATACTAGCACGTATAAAACATTATGGGTTGTTTAGGCTTTTCTATTTTCAAAAACAAATGGTAGAAACCGACATTTAAACTCGTGTTTTTTCTTGCGTCGGATAAAATTTGAACGTAACGTCAAATTTGGGATGTCGCAATTCAACTACTAGCACGTATAAAACATTATGGGATGTTTAGGTTTTTCTATTTTCAAAACAAATGTTCGAAATCGACATTTTAACTCGTGTTTTTTCATGCGTGGGACAAAATTTGAACCTGACGTCGAATTTGGGATGACGCAATACAATGACTAACATGAATAAAACATTATGGGTCGTTTAGGTTTTTCTATTTTCAGAACAAATGGAAGAAATCGACATTTTAACTCGTGTTTTTTCATGCGTCGGACAAAATTTGAACCAGACGTCGAATTTGGGATCACGCAATACAACGACTAGCACGTATAAAACATTATGGGTCGTTTAGGTTCGAGTATTTAAGGACCAATTGTTCGAAACCGACATTTAAACTCGTGTTTTTTCTTGCGTCGGATAAAATTTGAACGTAACGTCAAATTTGGGATGTCGCGATTCAAATACTAGCACGTATAAAACATTATGGGTTGTTTAGGCTTTTCTATTTTCAAAACAAATGGTCGAAACCGACATTTAAACTCGTGTTTTTTCTTGCGTCGGATAAAATTTGAACGTAACGTCAAATTTGGGATGTCGCAATTCAACTAGTAGCAAGCATAAAAGATTATGGGTTGTTTAGGTTTTTCTATTTTCAAAACAAATGGTCGAAATCGACATTTTAACTGGTGTTTTTTCATGCGTAGGACAAAATTAGAACGTGACATCGAATTTGGGATGATGCAATACAACGACTACAACGTATAAAACATTATGGGTCGTTTAGGTTTTTCTATTTTTAGAACAAATGGACGAATCGACATTTTAACTCGTGTTTTTTAATGCGTCGGACAAAATTTGAACGTGACGTCGAATTTCGGATGACGCAATACAACGAGTAGCAGATATAATACATTATGGGTCGTTTAGGTTTGAGTATTTTTGGTCCAATTGGTCGAAACCGACATTTAAACTCGTGTTTTTTCTTGCGTTGGACAAAATTTGAACGTATAAAACATTATGGGTTGTTTAGGTTTTACGATTTTCAAAACAAATGGTCGAAACCGACATTTAAACTCGTGGTTTTTCTTGCGTCGGATAAAATTTGAACGTAACGTCAAATTTGGGATGTCTCGATTCAACTACTAGCAAGTATAAAACATTATGGGATGTTTAGGTTTTTCTATTTTCAAAACAAATGTTCGAAATCGACATTTTAATTCGTGTTTTTTCATGCGTGGGACAAAATTTGAACCTGACGTCGAATTTGGGATGACGCAATACAACGACTAGCACGTATAAAACATTATTTGTTGTTAAGGTTTTTCTATTTTCAGAACAAATGGAAGAAATCGAGATTTTAACTCGTGTTTTTTCAGGCGTCGGACAAAATTTGAACTTCACGTCGAATTTGGGATGACGGAATACAACGACTAACATGTATAAAACATTATGGGTCGTTTCGGTTTGAGTATTTAAGGACCAATTTGTCGAAACCGACATTTAAACTCGTGTTTTTTCTTGCGTCGGATAAAATTTGAACGTAAAGTCTAATTTGGGATGTCGCGATTCAAATACTAGCACGTATAAAACATTATGGGTTGTTTAGGCTTTTCTATTTTCAAAACAAATGGTAGAAACCGACATTTAAACTCGTGTTTTTTCTTGCGTCAGATAAAATTTGAACGTAACGTCAAATTTGGGATGTCGCAATTCAACTACTAGCACGTATAAAACATTATGGGATGTTTAGGTTTTTCTATTTTCAAAACAAATGTTCGAAATCGACATTTTAACTCGTGTTTTTTCATGCGTGGGACAAAATTCGAACCTGACGTCGAATTTGGGATGACGCAATACAACGACTAGCACGTATAAAACATTATTTGTTGTTCAGGTTTTTCTAATTTCAGAACAAATGGAAGAAATCGAGATTTTAACTCGTGTTTTTTCAGGCGTCGGACAAAATTTGAACCGGACGTCAAATTTCGGATGACGCAATACCACGACTAACACGAATAAAACATTATGGGTCGTTTAGGTTTTTCTATTTTCAGAACAAATGGAAGAAATCGACATTTGAACTCGTGTTTTTTCATGCGTCGGACAAAATTTGAACCAGACGTCGAATTTGGGATCACGCAATACAACGACTAGCACGTATAAAACATTATGGGTCGTTTAGGTTCGAGTATTTAAGGACCAATTGTTCGAAACCGACATTTAAACTCGTGTTTTTTCTTGCGTCGGATAAAATTTGAACGTAACGTCAAATTTGGGATGTCGCGATTCAAATACTAGCACGTATAAAACATTATGGGTTGTTTAGGCTTTTCTATTTTCAAAACAAATGGTCGAAACCGACATTTAAACTCGTGTTTTTTCTTGCGTCGGATAAAATTTGAACGTAACGTCAAATTTGGGATGTCGCACTTCAACTAGTAGCAAGCATAAAAGATTATGGGTTGTTTAGGTTTTTCTATTTTCAAAACAAATGGTCGAAATCGACATTTTAACTGGTGTTTTTTCATGCGTAGGACAAAATTAGAACGTGACATCGAATTTGGGATGATGCAATACAACGACTACAACGTATAAAACATTATGGGTCGTTTAGGTTTTTCTATTTTTAGAACAAATGGACGAATCTTCATTTTAACTCGTGTTTTTTAATGCGTCGGACAAAATTTGAACGTGACGTCGAATTTCGGATGACGCAATACAACGAGTAGCAGATATAATACATTATGGGTCGTTTAGGTTTGAGTATTTTTGGTCCAATTGGTCGAAACCGACATTTAAACTCGTGTTTTTTCTTGCGTTGGACAAAATTTGAACGTATAAAACATTATGGGTTGTTTAGGTTTTACGATTTTCAAAACAAATGGTCGAAACCGACATTTAAACTCGTGGTTTTTCTTGCGTCGGATAAAATTTGAACGTAACGTCAAATTTGGGATGTCTCGATTCAACTACTAGCAAGTATAAAACATTATGGGATGTTTAGGTTTTTCTATTTTCAAAACAAATGTTCGAAATCGACATTTTAATTCGTGTTTTTTCATGCGTGGGACAAAATTTGAACCTGACGTCGAATTTGGGATGACGCAATACAACGACTAGCACGTATAAAACATTATTTGTTGTTAAGGTTTTTCTATTTTCAGAACAAATGGAAGAAATCGAGATTTTAACTCGTGTTTTTTCAGGCGTCGGACAAAATTTGAACTTCACGTCGAATTTGGGATGACGGAATACAACGACTAACATGTATAAAACATTATGGGTCGTTTCGGTTTGAGTATTTAAGGACCAATTTGTCGAAACCGACATTTAAACTCGTGTTTTTTCTTGCGTCGGATAAAATTTGAACGTAAAGTCTAATTTGGGATGTCGCGATTCAAATACTAGCACGTATAAAACAATATGGGTTGTTTAGGCTTTTCTATTTTCAAAACAAATGGTAGAAACCGACATTTAAACTCGTGTTTTTTCTTGCGTCAGATAAAATTTGAACGTAACCTCAAATTTGGGATGTCGCAATTCAACTACTAGCACGTATAAAACATTATGGGATGTTTAGGTTTTTCTATTTTCAAAACAAATGTTCGAAATCGACATTTTAACTCGTGTTTTTTCATGCGTGGGACAAAATTCGAACCTGACGTCGAATTTGGGATGACGCAATACAACGACTAGCACGTATAAAACATTATTTGTTGTTCAGGTTTTTCTAATTTCAGAACAAATGGAAGAAATCGAGATTTTAACTCGTGTTTTTTCAGGCGTCGGACAAAATTTGAACCGGACGTCAAATTTCGGATGACGCAATACCACGACTAACACGAATAAAACATTATGGGTCGTTTAGGTTTTTCTATTTTCAGAACAAATGGAAGAAATCGACATTTGAACTCGTGTTTTTTCATGCGTCGGACAAAATTTGAACCAGACGTCGAATTTGGGATCACGCAATACAACGACTAGCACGTATAAAACATTATGGGTCGTTTAGGTTCGAGTATTTAAGGACCAATTGTTCGAAACCGACATTTAAACTCGTGTTTTTTCTTGCGTCGGATAAAATTTGAACGTAACGTCAAATTTGGGATGTCGCGATTCAAATACTAGCACGTATAAAACATTATGGGTTGTTTAGGCTTTTCTATTTTCAAAACAAATGGTCGAAACCGACATTTAAACTCGTGTTTTTTCTTGCGTCGGATAAAATTTGAACGTAACGTCAAATTTGGGATGTCGCAATTCAACTAGTAGCAAGCATAAAAGATTATGGGTTGTTTAGGTTTTTCTATTTTCAAAACAAATGGTCGAAATCGAAATTTTAACTGGTGTTTTTTCATGCGTAGGACAAAATTAGAACGTGACATCGAATTTGGGATGATGCAATACAACGACTACAACGTATAAAACATTATGGGTCGTTTAGGTTTTTCTATTTTTAGAACAAATGGACGAATCTTCATTTTAACTCGTGTTTTTTAATGCGTCGGACAAAATTTGAACGTGACGTCGAATTTCGGATGACGCAATACAACAAGTAGCAGATATAATACATTATGGGTCGTTTAGGTTTGAGTATTTTTGGTCCAATTGGTCGAAACCGACATTTAAACTCGTGTTTTTTCTTGCGTTGGACAAAATTTGAACGTATAAAACATTATGGGTTGTTTAGGTTTTACGATTTTCAAAACAAATGGTCGAAACCGACATTTAAACTCGTGGTTTTTCTTGCGTCGGATAAAATTTGAACGTAACGTCAAATTTGGGATGTCTCGATTCAACTACTAGCAAGTATAAAACATTATGGGATGTTTAGGTTTTTCTATTTTCAAAACAAATGTTCGAAATCGACATTTTAATTCGTGTTTTTTCATGCGTGGGACAAAATTTGAACCTGACGTCGAATTTGGGATGACGCAATACAACGACTAGCACGTATAAAACATTATTTGTTGTTAAGGTTTTTCTATTTTCAGAACAAATGGAAGAAATCGAGATTTTAACTCGTGTTTTTTCAGGCGTCGAACAAAATTTGAACTTCACGTCGAATTTGGGATGACGGAATACAACGACTAACATGTATAAAACATTATGGGTCGTTTCGGTTTGAGTATTTAAGGACCAATTTGTCGAAACCGACATTTAAACTCGTGTTTTTTCTTGCGTCGGATAAAATTTGAACGTAAAGTCTAATTTGGGATGTCGCGATTCAAATACTAGCACGTATAAAACATTATGGGTTGTTTAGGCTTTTCTATTTTCAAAACAAATGGTAGAAACCGACATTTAAACTCGTGTTTTTTCTTGCGTCAGATAAAATTTGAACGTAACGTCAAATTTGGGATGTCGCAATTCAACTACTAGCACGTATAAAACATTATGGGATGTTTAGGTTTTTCTATTTTCAAAACAAATGTTCGAAATCGACATTTTAACTCGTGTTTTTTCATGCGTGGGACAAAATTCGAACCTGACGTCGAATTTGGGATGACGCAATACAACGACTAGCACGTATAAAACATTATTTGTTGTTCAGGTTTTTCTAATTTCAGAACAAATGGAAGAAATCGAGATTTTAACTCGTGTTTTTTCAGGCGTCGGACAAAATTTGAACCGGACGTCAAATTTCGGATGACGCAATACCACGACTAACACGAATAAAACATTATGGGTCGTTTAGGTTTTTCTATTTTCAGAACAAATGGAAGAAATCGACATTTGAACTCGTGTTTTTTCATGCGTCGGACAAAATTTGAACCAGACGTCGAATTTGGGATCACGCAATACAACGACTAGCACGTATAAAACATTATGGGTCGTTTAGGTTCGAGTATTTAAGGACCAATTGTTCGAAACCGACATTTAAACTCGTGTTTTTTCTTGCGTCGGATAAAATTTGAACGTAACGTCAAATTTGGGATGTCGCGATTCAAATACTAGCACGTATAAAACATTATGGGTTGTTTAGGCTTTTCTATTTTCAAAACAAATGGTCGAAACCGACATTTAAACTCGTGTTTTTTCTTGCGTCGGATAAAATTTGAACGTAACGTCAAATTTGGGATGTCGCAATTCAACTAGTAGCAAGCATAAAAGATTATGGGTTGTTTAGGTTTTTCTATTTTCAAAACAAATGGTCGAAATCGACATTTTAACTGGTGTTTTTTCATGCGTAGGACAAAATTAGAACGTGACATCGAATTTGGGATGATGCAATACAACGACTACAACGTATAAAACATTATGGGTCGTTTAGGTTTTTCTATTTTTAGAACAAATGGACGAATCTTCATTTTAACTCGTGTTTTTTAATGCGTCGGACAAAATTTGAACGTGACGTCGAATTTCGGATGACGCAATACAACAAGTAGCAGATATAATACATTATGGGTCGTTTAGGTTTGAGTATTTTTGGTCCAATTGGTCGAAACCGACATTTAAACTCGTGTTTTTTCTTGCGTTGGACAAAATTTGAACGTATAAAACATTATGGGTTGTTTAGGTTTTACGATTTTCAAAACAAATGGTCGAAACCGACATTTAAACTCGTGGTTTTTCTTGCGTCGGATAAAATTTGAACGTAACGTCAAATTTGGGATGTCTCGATTCAACTACTAGCAAGTATAAAACATTATGGGATGTTTAGGTTTTTCTATTTTCAAAACAAATGTTCGAAATCGACATTTTAATTCGTGTTTTTTCATGCGTGGGACAAAATTTGAACCTGACGTCGAATTTGGGATGACGCAATACAACGACTAGCACGTATAAAACATTATTTGTTGTTAAGGTTTTTCTATTTTCAGAACAAATGGAAGAAATCGAGATTTTAACTCGTGTTTTTTCAGGCGTCGGACAAAATTTGAACTTCACGTCGAATTTGGGATGACGGAATACAACGACTAACATGTATAAAACATTATGGGTCGTTTCGGTTTGAGTATTTAAGGACCAATTTGTCGAAACCGACATTTAAACTCGTGTTTTTTCTTGCGTCGGATAAAATTTGAACGTAAAGTCTAATTTGGGATGTCGCGATTCAAATACTAGCACGTATAAAACATTATGGGTTGTTTAGGCTTTTCTATTTTCAAAACAAATGGTAGAAACCGACATTTAAACTCGTGTTTTTTCTTGCGTCAGATAAAATTTGAACGTAACGTCAAATTTGGGATGTCGCAATTCAACTACTAGCACGTATAAAACATTATGGGATGTTTAGGTTTTTCTATTTTCAAAACAAATGTTCGAAATCGACATTTTAACTCGTGTTTTTTCATGCGTGGGACAAAATTCGAACCTGACGTCGAATTTGGGATGACGCAATACAACGACTAGCACGTATAAAACATTATTTGTTGTTCAGGTTTTTCTAATTTCAGAACAAATGGAAGAAATCGAGATTTTAACTCGTGTTTTTTCAGGCGTCGGACAAAATTTGAACCGGACGTCAAATTTCGGATGACGCAATACCACGACTAACACGAATAAAACATTATGGGTCGTTTAGGTTTTTCTATTTTCAGAACAAATGGAAGAAATCGACATTTGAACTCGTGTTTTTTCATGCGTCGGACAAAATTTGAACCAGACGTCGAATTTGGGATCACGCAATACAACGACTAGCACGTATAAAACATTATGGGTCGTTTAGGTTCGAGTATTTAAGGACCAATTGTTCGAAACCGACATTTAAACTCGTGTTTTTTCTTGCGTCGGATAAAATTTGAACGTAACGTCAAATTTGGGATGTCGCGATTCAAATACTAGCACGTATAAAACATTATGGGTTGTTTAGGCTTTTCTATTTTCAAAACAAATGGTCGAAACCGACATTTAAACTCGTGTTTTTTCTTGCGTCGGATAAAATTTGAACGTAACGTCAAAATTTGGGATGTCGCAATTCAACTAGTAGCAAGCATAAAAGATTATGGGTTGTTTAGGTTTTTCTATTTTCAAAACAAATGGTCGAAATCGACATTTTAACTGGTGTTTTTTCATGCGTAGGACAAAATTAGAACGTGACATCGAATTTGGGATGATGCAATACAACGACTACAACGTATAAAACATTATGGGTCGTTTAGGTTTTTCTATTTTTAGAACAAATGGACGAATCTTCATTTTAACTCGTGTTTTTTAATGCGTCGGACAAAATTTGAACGTGACGTCGAATTTCGGATGACGCAATACAACGAGTAGCAGATATAATACATTATGGGTCGTTTAGGTTTGAGTATTTTTGGTCCAATTGGTCGAAACCGACATTTAAACTCGTGTTTTTTCTTGCGTTGGACAAAATTTGAACGTATAAAACATTATGGGTTGTTTAGGTTTTACGATTTTCAAAACAAATGGTCGAAACCGACATTTTAACTCGTGGTTTTTCTTGCGTCGGATAAAATTTGAACGTAACGTCAAATTTGGGATGTCTCGATTCAACTACTAGCAAGTATAAAACATTATGGGATGTTTAGGTTTTTCTATTTTCAAAACAAATGTTCGAAATCGACATTTTAATTCGTGTTTTTTCATGCGTGGGACAAAATTTGAACCTGACGTCGAATTTGGGATGACGCAATACAACGACTAGCACGTATAAAACATTATTTGTTGTTAAGGTTTTTCTATTTTCAGAACAAATGGAAGAAATCGAGATTTTAACTCGTGTTTTTTCAGGCGTCGGACAAAATTTGAACTTCACGTCGAATTTGGGATGACGGAATACAACGACTAACATGTATAAAACATTATGGGTCGTTTCGGTTTGAGTATTTAAGGACCAATTTGTCGAAACCGACATTTAAACTCGTGTTTTTTCTTGCGTCGGATAAAATTTGAACGTAAAGTCTAATTTGGGATGTCGCGATTCAAATACTAGCACGTATAAAACATTATGGGTTGTTTAGGCTTTTCTATTTTCAAAACAAATGGTAGAAACCGACATTTAAACTCGTGTTTTTTCTTGCGTCACATAAAATTTGAACGTAACGTCAAATTTGGGATGTCGCAATTCAACTACTAGCACGTATAAAACATTATGGGATGTTTAGGTTTTTCTATTTTCAAAACAAATGTTCGAAATCGACATTTTAACTCGTGTTTTTTCATGCGTGGGACAAAATTCGAACCTGACGTCGAATTTGGGATGACGCAATACAACGACTAGCACGTATAAAACATTATTTGTTGTTCAGGTTTTTCTAATTTCAGAACAAATGGAAGAAATCGAGATTTTAACTCGTGTTTTTTCAGGCGTCGGACAAAATTTGAACCGGACGTCAAATTTCGGATGACGCAATACCACGACTAACACGAATAAAACATTATGGGTCGTTTAGGTTTTTCTATTTTCAGAACAAATGGAAGAAATCGACATTTGAACTCGTGTTTTTTCATGCGTCGGACAAAATTTGAACCAGACGTCGAATTTGGGATCACGCAATACAACGACTAGCACGTATAAAACATTATGGGTCGTTTAGGTTCGAGTATTTAAGGACCAATTGTTCGAAACCGACATTTAAACTCGTGTTTTTTCTTGCGTCGGATAAAATTTGAACGTAACGTCAAATTTGGGATGTCGCGATTCAAATACTAGCACGTATAAAACATTATGGGTTGTTTAGGCTTTTCTATTTTCAAAACAAATGGTCGAAACCGACATTTAAACTCGTGTTTTTTCTTGCGTCGGATAAAATTTGAACGTAACGTCAAATTTGGGATGTCGCAATTCAACTAGTAGCAAGCATAAAAGATTATGGGTTGTTTAGGTTTTTCTATTTTCAAAACAAATGGTCGAAATCGACATTTTAACTGGTGTTTTTTCATGCGTAGGACAAAATTAGAACGTGACATCGAATTTGGGATGATGCAATACAACGACTACAACGTATAAAACATTATGGGTCGTTTAGGTTTTTCTATTTTTAGAACAAATGGACGAATCTTCATTTTAACTCGTGTTTTTTAATGCGTCGGACAAAATTTGAACGTGACGTCGAATTTCGGATGACGCAATACAACGAGTAGCAGATATAATACATTATGGGTCGTTTAGGTTTGAGTATTTTTGGTCCAATTGGTCGAAACCGACATTTAAACTCGTGTTTTTTCTTGCGTTGGACAAAATTTGAACGTATAAAACATTATGGGTTGTTTAGGTTTTACGATTTTCAAAACAAATGGTCGAAACCGACATTTAAACTCGTGGTTTTTCTTGCGTCGGATAAAATTTGAACGTAACGTCAAATTTGGGATGTCTCGATTCAACTACTAGCAAGTATAAAACATTATGGGATGTTTAGGTTTTTCTATTTTCAAAACAAATGTTCGAAATCGACATTTTAATTCGTGTTTTTTCATGCGTGGGACAAAATTTGAACCTGACGTCGAATTTGGGATGACGCAATACAACGACTAGCACGTATAAAACATTATTTGTTGTTAAGGTTTTTCTATTTTCAGAACAAATGGAAGAAATCGAGATTTTAACTCGTGTTTTTTCAGGCGTCGGACAAAATTTGAACTTCACGTCGAATTTGGGATGACGGAATACAACGACTAACATGTATAAAACATTATGGGTCGTTTCGGTTTGAGTATTTAAGGACCAATTTGTCGAAACCGACATTTAAACTCGTGTTTTTTCTTGCGTCGGATAAAATTTGAACGTAAAGTCTAATTTGGGATGTCGCGATTCAAATACTAGCACGTATAAAACATTATGGGTTGTTTAGGCTTTTCTATTTTCAAAACAAATGGTAGAAACCGACATTTAAACTCGTGTTTTTTCTTGCGTCAGATAAAATTTGAACGTAACGTCAAATTTGGGATGTCGCAATTCAACTACTAGCACGTATAAAACATTATGGGATGTTTAGGTTTTTCTATTTTCAAAACAAATGTTCGAAATCGACATTTTAACTCGTGTTTTTTCATGCGTGGGACAAAATTCGAACCTGACGTCGAATTTGGGATGACGCAATACAACGACTAGCACGTATAAAACATTATTTGTTGTTCAGGTTTTTCTAATTTCAGAACAAATGGAAGAAATCGAGATTTTAACTCGTGTTTTTTCAGGCGTCGGACAAAATTTGAACCGGACGTCAAATTTCGGATGACGCAATACCACGACTAACACGAATAAAACATTATAGGTCGTTTAGGTTTTTCTATTTTCAGAACAAATGGAAGAAATCGACATTTGAACTCGTGTTTTTTCATGCGTCGGACAAAATTTGAACCAGACGTCGAATTTGGGATCACGCAATACAACGACTAGCACGTATAAAACATTATGGGTCGTTTAGGTTCGAGTATTTAAGGACCAATTGTTCGAAACCGACATTTAAACTCGTGTTTTTTCTTGCGTCGGATAAAATTTGAACGTAACGTCAAATTTGGGATGTCGCGATTCAAATACTAGCACGTATAAAACATTATGGGTTGTTTAGGCTTTTCTATTTTCAAAACAAATGGTCGAAACCGACATTTAAACTCGTGTTTTTTCTTGCGTCGGATAAAATTTGAACGTAACGTCAAATTTGGGATGTCGCAATTCAACTAGTAGCAAGCATAAAAGATTATGGGTTGTTTAGGTTTTTCTATTTTCAAAACAAATGGTCGAAATCGACATTTTAACTGGTGTTTTTTCATGCGTAGGACAAAATTAGAACGTGACATCGAATTTGGGATGATGCAATACAACGACTACAACGTATAAAACATTATGGGTCGTTTAGGTTTTTCTATTTTTAGAACAAATGGACGAATCTTCATTTTAACTCGTGTTTTTTAATGCGTCGGACAAAATTTGAACGTGACGTCGAATTTCGGATGACGCAATACAACGAGTAGCAGATATAATACATTATGGGTCGTTTAGGTTTGAGTATTTTTGGTCCAATTGGTCGAAACCGACATTTAAACTCGTGTTTTTTCTTGCGTTGGACAAAATTTGAACGTATAAAACATTATGGGTTGTTTAGGTTTTACGATTTTCAAAACAAATGGTCGAAACCGACATTTAAACTCGTGGTTTTTCTTGCGTCGGATAAAATTTGAACGTAACGTCAAATTTGGGATGTCTCGATTCAACTACTAGCAAGTATAAAACATTATGGGATGTTTAGGTTTTTCTATTTTCAAAACAAATGTTCGAAATCGACATTTTAATTCGTGTTTTTTCATGCGTGGGACAAAATTTGAACCTGACGTCGAATTTGGGATGACGCAATACAACGACTAGCACGTATAAAACATTATTTGTTGTTAAGGTTTTTCTATTTTCAGAACAAATGGAAGAAATCGAGATTTTAACTCGTGTTTTTTCAGGCGTCGGACAAAATTTGAACTTCACGTCGAATTTGGGATGACGGAATACAACGACTAACATGTATAAAACATTATGGGTCGTTTCGGTTTGAGTATTTAAGGACCAATTTGTCGAAACCGACATTTAAACTCGTGTTTTTTCTTGCGTCGGATAAAATTTGAACGTAAAGTCTAATTTGGGATGTCGCGATTCAAATACTAGCACGTATAAAACATTATGGGTTGTTTAGGCTTTTCTATTTTCAAAACAAATGGTAGAAACCGACATTTAAACTCGTGTTTTTTCTTGCGTCAGATAAAATTTGAACGTAACGTCAAATTTGGGATGTCGCAATTCAACTACTAGCACGTATAAAACATTATGGGATGTTTAGGTTTTTCTATTTTCAAAACAAATGTTCGAAATCGACATTTTAACTCGTGTTTTTTCATGCGTGGGACAAAATTCGAACCTGACGTCGAATTTGGGATGACGCAATACAACGACTAGCACGTATAAAACATTATTTGTTGTTCAGGTTTTTCTAATTTCAGAACAAATGGAAGAAATCGAGATTTTAACTCGTGTTTTTTCAGGCGTCGGACAAAATTTGAACCGGACGTCAAATTTCGGATGACGCAATACCACGACTAACACGAATAAAACATTATAGGTCGTTTAGGTTTTTCTATTTTCAGAACAAATGGAAGAAATCGACATTTGAACTCGTGTTTTTTCATGCGTCGGACAAAATTTGAACCAGACGTCGAATTTGGGATCACGCAATACAACGACTAGCACGTATAAAACATTATGGGTCGTTTAGGTTCGAGTATTTAAGGACCAATTGTTCGAAACCGACATTTAAACTCGTGTTTTTTCTTGCGTCGGATAAAATTTGAACGTAACGTCAAATTTGGGATGTCGCGATTCAAATACTAGCACGTATAAAACATTATGGGTTGTTTAGGCTTTTCTATTTTCAAAACAAATGGAAGAAACCGACATTTAAACTCGTGTTTTTTCTTGCGTCAGATAAAATTTGAACGTAACGTCAAATTTGGGATGTCGCAATTCAACTACTAGCACGTATAAAACATTATGGGATGTTTAGGTTTTTCTATTTTCAAAACAAATGTTCGAAATCGACATTTTAACTCGTGTTTTTTCATGCGTGGGACAAAATTCGAACCTGACGTCGAATTTGGGATGACGCAATACAACGACTAGCACGTATAAAACATTATTTGTTGTTCAGGTTTTTCTAATTTCAGAACAAATGGAAGAAATCGAGATTTTAACTCGTGTTTTTTCAGGCGTCGGACAAAATTTGAACCGGACGTCAAATTTCGGATGACGCAATACCACGACTAACACGAATAAAACATTATGGGTCGTTTAGGTTTTTCTATTTTCAGAACAAATGGAAGAAATCGACATTTGAACTCGTGTTTTTTCATGCGTCGGACAAAATTTGAACCAGACGTCGAATTTGGGATCACGCAATACAACGACTAGCACGTATAAAACATTATGGGTCGTTTAGGTTCGAGTATTTAAGGACCAATTGTTCGAAACCGACATTTAAACTCGTGTTTTTTCTTGCGTCGGATAAAATTTGAACGTAACGTCAAATTTGGGATGTCGCGATTCAAATACTAGCACGTATAAAACATTATGGGTTGTTTAGGCTTTTCTATTTTCAAAACAAATGGTAGAAACCGACATTTAAACTCGTGTTTTTTCTTGCGTCAGATAAAATTTGAACGTAACGTCAAATTTGGGATGTCGCAATTCAACTACTAGCACGTATAAAACATTATGGGATGTTTAGGTTTTTCTATTTTCAAAACAAATGTTCGAAATCGACATTTTAACTCGTGTTTTTTCATGCGTGGGACAAAATTCGAACCTGACGTCGAATTTGGGATGACGCAATACAACGACTAGCACGTATAAAACATTATTTGTTGTTCAGGTTTTTCTAATTTCAGAACAAATGGAAGAAATCGAGATTTTAACTCGTGTTTTTTCAGGCGTCGGACAAAATTTGAACCGGACGTCAAATTTCGGATGACGCAATACCACGACTAACACGAATAAAACATTATGGGTCGTTTAGGTTTTTCTATTTTCAGAACAAATGGAAGAAATCGACATTTGAACTCGTGTTTTTTCATGCGTCGGACAAAATTTGAACCAGACGTCGAATTTGGGATCACGCAATACAACGACTAGCACGTATAAAACATTATGGGTCGTTTAGGTTCGAGTATTTAAGGACCAATTGTTCGAAACCGACATTTAAACTCGTGTTTTTTCTTGCGTCGGATAAAATTTGAACGTAACGTCAAATTTGGGATGTCGCGATTCAAATACTAGCACGTATAAAACATTATGGGTTGTTTAGGCTTTTCTATTTTCAAAACAAATGGAAGAAACCGACATTTAAACTCGTGTTTTTTCTTGCGTCAGATAAAATTTGAACGTAACGTCAAATTTGGGATGTCGCAATTCAACTACTAGCACGTATAAAACATTATGGGATGTTTAGGTTTTTCTATTTTCAAAACAAATGTTCGAAATCGACATTTTAACTCGTGTTTTTTCATGCGTGGGACAAAATTCGAACCTGACGTCGAATTTGGGATGACGCAATACAACGACTAGCACGTATAAAACATTATTTGTTGTTCAGGTTTTTCTAATTTCAGAACAAATGGAAGAAATCGAGATTTTAACTCGTGTTTTTTCAGGCGTCGGACAAAATTTGAACCGGACGTCAAATTTCGGATGACGCAATACCACGACTAACACGAATAAAACATTATGGGTCGTTTAGGTTTTTCTATTTTCAGAACAAATGGAAGAAATCGACATTTGAACTCGTGTTTTTTCATGCGTCGGACAAAATTTGAACCAGACGTCGAATTTGGGATCACGCAATACAACGACTAGCACGTATAAAACATTATGGGTCGTTTAGGTTCGAGTATTTAAGGACCAATTGTTCGAAACCGACATTTAAACTCGTGTTTTTTCTTGCGTCGGATAAAATTTGAACGTAACGTCAAATTTGGGATGTCGCGATTCAAATACTAGCACGTATAAAACATTATGGGTTGTTTAGGCTTTTCTATTTTCAAAACAAATGGAAGAAACCGACATTTAAACTCGTGTTTTTTCTTGCGTCAGATAAAATTTGAACGTAACGTCAAATTTGGGATGTCGCAATTCAACTACTAGCACGTATAAAACATTATGGGATGTTTAGGTTTTTCTATTTTCAAAACAAATGTTCGAAATCGACATTTTAACTCGTGTTTTTTCATGCGTGGGACAAAATTCGAACCTGACGTCGAATTTGGGATGACGCAATACAACGACTAGCACGTATAAAACATTATTTGTTGTTCAGGTTTTTCTAATTTCAGAACAAATGGAAGAAATCGAGATTTTAACTCGTGTTTTTTCAGGCGTCGGACAAAATTTGAACCGGACGTCAAATTTCGGATGACGCAATACCACGACTAACACGAATAAAACATTATGGGTCGTTTAGGTTTTTCTATTTTCAGAACAAATGGAAGAAATCGACATTTGAACTCGTGTTTTTTCATGCGTCGGACAAAATTTGAACCAGACGTCGAATTTGGGATCACGCAATACAACGACTAGCACGTATAAAACATTATGGGTCGTTTAGGTTCGAGTATTTAAGGACCAATTGTTCGAAACCGACATTTAAACTCGTGTTTTTTCTTGCGTCGGATAAAATTTGAACGTAACGTCAAATTTGGGATGTCGCGATTCAAATACTAGCACGTATAAAACATTATGGGTTGTTTAGGCTTTTCTATTTTCAAAACAAATGGTAGAAACCGACATTTAAACTCGTGTTTTTTCTTGCGTCAGATAAAATTTGAACGTAACGTCAAATTTGGGATGTCGCAATTCAACTACTAGCACGTATAAAACATTATGGGATGTTTAGGTTTTTCTATTTTCAAAACAAATGTTCGAAATCGACATTTTAACTCGTGTTTTTTCATGCGTGGGACAAAATTCGAACCTGACGTCGAATTTGGGATGACGCAATACAACGACTAGCACGTATAAAACATTATTTGTTGTTCAGGTTTTTCTAATTTCAGAACAAATGGAAGAAATCGAGATTTTAACTCGTGTTTTTTCAGGCGTCGGACAAAATTTGAACCGGACGTCAAATTTCGGATGACGCAATACCACGACTAACACGAATAAAACATTATGGGTCGTTTAGGTTTTTCTATTTTCAGAACAAATGGAAGAAATCGACATTTGAACTCGTGTTTTTTCATGCGTCGGACAAAATTTGAACCAGACGTCGAATTTGGGATCACGCAATACAACGACTAGCACGTATAAAACATTATGGGTCGTTTAGGTTCGAGTATTTAAGGACCAATTGTTCGAAACCGACATTTAAACTCGTGTTTTTTCTTGTGTCGGATAAAATTTGAACGTAACGTCAAATTTGGGATGTCGCGATTCAAATACTAGCACGTATAAAACATTATGGGTTGTTTAGGCTTTTCTATTTTCAAAACAAATGGTCGAAACCGACATTTAAACTCGTGTTTTTTCTTGCGTCGGATAAAATTTGAAAGTAACGTCAAATTTGGGATGTCGCAATTCAACTAGTAGCACGCATAAAAGATTATGGGTTGTTTAGGTTTTTCTATTTTCAAAACAAATGGTCGAAATCGACATTTTAACTGGTGTTTTTTCATGCGTGGGACAAAATTAGAACGTGACATCCAATTTGGGATGATGCAATACAACGACTACAACGTATAAAACATTATGGGTCGTTTAGGTTTTTCTATTTTTAGAACAAATGGACGAATCGACATTTTAACTCGTGTTTTTTAATGCGTCGGACAAAATTTGAACGTGACGTCGAATTTCGGATGACGCAATACAACGAGTAGCAGATATAATACATTATGGGTCGTTTAGGTTTGAGTATTTTTGGTCCAATTGGTCGAAACCGACATTTAAACTCGTGTTTTTTCTTGCGTCGGACAAAATTTGAACGTATAAAACATTATGGGTTGTTTAGGTTTTACGATTTTCAAAACAAATGGTCGAAACCGACATTTAAACTCGTGGTTTTTCTTGCGTCGGATAAAATTTGAACGTAACGTCAAATTTGGGATGTCTCGATTCAACTACTAGCATGTATAAAACATTATGGGATGTTTAGGTTTTTCTATTTTCAAAACAAATGTTCGAAATCGACATTTTAATTCGTGTTTTTTCATGCGTGGGACAAAATTTGAACCTGACGTCGAATTTGGGATGACGCAATACAACGACTAGCACGTATAAAACATTATTTGTTGTTAAGGTTTTTCTATTTTCAGAACAAATGGAAGAAATCGAGATTTTAACTCGTGTTTTTTCAGGCGTCGGACAAAATTTGAACTTGACGTCGAATTTGGGATGACGAAATACAACGACTAACATGTATAAAACATTATGGGTCGTTTCGGTTTGAGTATTTAAGGACCAATTTTTTGAAACCGACATTTAAACTCGTGTTTTTTCTTGCGTCGGATAAAATTTGAACGTAACGTCAAATTTGGGATGTCGCGATTCAAATACTAGCACGTATAAAACATTATGGGTTGTTTAGGCTTTTCTATTTTCAAAACAAATGGTAGAAAATGACATTTAAACTCGTGTTTTTTCTTGCGTCGGATAAAATTTGAACGTAACGTCAAATTTGGGATGTCGCGATTAAAATACTAGCACGTATAAAACATTATGGGTTGTTTAGGCTTTTCTATTTTCAAAACAAATGTTCGAAACCGACATTTAAACTCGTGTTTTTTCTTCCGTCGGATAAAATTTGAAAGTAACGTCAAATTTGGGATGTCGCAATTCAACTACTAGCACGTATAAAACATTATGGGATGTTTAGGTTTTTCTATTTTCAAAACAAATGTTCGAAATCGACATTTTAACTCGTGTTTTTTCATGCGTGGGACAAAATTTGAACCTGACGTCGAATTTGGGATGACGCAATACAACGACTAGCACGTATAAAACATTATGGGTCGTTTAGGTTTGAGTATTTAAGGACCAATTGTTCGAAACCGACATTTAAACTCGTGTTTTTTAATGCGTCGGATAAAATTTGAACGTAACGTCAAATTTGGGATGTCGCGATTCAAATACTAGCACGTATAAAACATTATGGGTTGTTTAGGCTATTCTATTTTCAAAACAAATGGTCGAAACCGACATTTAAACTCGTGTTTTTTCTTGCGTCGGATAAAATTTGAACGTAACGTCAAATTTGGGATGTAGCAATTCAACTAGTAACAAGCATAAAAGATTATGGGTTGTTTAGGTTTTTCTATTTTCAAAACAAATGGTCGAAATCGACATTTTAACTGGTGTTTTTTCATGCGTAGGACAAAATTAGAACGTGACATCGAATTCGGGATGATGCAATACAACGACTACAACGTATAAAACATTATGGGTCGTTTAGGTTTTTCTATTTTTAGAACAAATGGACGAATCGACATTTTAACTCGTGTTTTTTAATGCGTCGGACAAAATTTGAACGTGACGTCGAATTTCGGATGACGCAATACCACGAGTAGCAGATATAATACATTATGGGTCGTTTTGGTTTGAGTATTTTTGGTCCAATTGGTCGAAACCGACATTTAAACTCGTGTTTTTTCTTGCGTCGGATAAAATTTGAACGTAACGTCAAATTTGGGATGTCGCGATTCAAATACTAGCACGTATAAAACATTATGGGTTGTTTAGGCTTTTCTATTTTCAAAACAAATGGTCGAAACCGACATTTAAACTCGTGTTTTTTCTTGCGTCGGATAAAATTTGAACGTAACGTCAAATTTGGGATGTCGCGATTAAAATACTAGCACGTATAAAACATTATGGGTTGTTTAGGCTTTTCTATTTTCAAAACAAATGGTCGAAACCGACATTTAATCTCGTGTTTTTTCTTGCGTCGGATAAAATTTGAAAGTAACGTCAAATTTGGGATGTCGCAATTCAATTAGTAGCACGCATAAAAGATTATGGGTTGTTTAGGTTTTTCTCTTTTCAAAACAAATGGTCGAAATCGACATTTTAACTGGTGTTTTTCATGCGTGGGACAAAATTAGAACGTGACATCGAATTTGGGATGACGCAATACAACTACTAGAACGTATAAAACATTATGGGTCGTTTAGGTTTTTCTATTTTTAGAACAAATGGACGAATTGACATTTTAACTCGTGTTTTTTAATGCGTCGGACAAAATTTGAACGTGACGTCGAATTTCGGATGACGCAATACAACGACTAGCAGACATAATACATTATGGGTCGTTTAGGTTTGATTATTTTTGGTCCAATTGGTCGAAACCGACATTTAAACTCGTGTTTTTTCTTGCGTCGGACAAAATTTGAACGTATTGTTAAATTTGGGATGTCGCAATTCCACTACTAGCACGTATAAAACATTATGGGTTGTTTTGATTTTTCTATTTTCAGAACAAATGGTCGAAATCGAAATTTTAAGTCGTGTTTTTTTCATGCGTCGGACAAAATTTGAACTTGACGTCGAATTTGGAATGACGGAATACAACGACTAACATGTATAAAACATTATGGGTCGTTTCGGTTTGAGTATTTAAGGACCAATTTGTCGAAACCGACATTTAAACTCGTGTTTTTTCCTGCGTCGGATAAAATTTGAACGTAACGTCAAATTTGGGATTTCGCGATTCAAATACTAGCACGTATAAAACATTATGGGTTGTTTAGGCTGTTCTATTTTCAAAACAAATGGTAGAAACCGACATTTAAACTCGTGTTTTTTCTTGCGTCGGATAAAATTTGAACGTAACGTCAAATTTGGGATGTCGCAATTCAACTACTAGCACGTATAAAACATTATGTGATGTTTAGGTTTTTCTATTTTCAAAACAAATGTTCGAAATCGACATTTTAACTCGTGTTTTTTCATGCGTGGGACAAAATTTGAACCTGACGTCGAATTTGGGATGACGCAATACAACGACTAACACGAATAAAACATTATGGGTCGTTTAGGTTTTTCGATTTTCCGAACAAATGGAAGAAATCGACATTTTAACTCGTGTTTGATCATGCGTCGGACAAAATTTGAACCAGACGTCGAATTTGAGATCACGCAATACAACGACTAGCACGTATAAAACATTATGGGTCGTTTAGGTTTGAGTATTTAAGGACCAATTGTTCGAAACCGACATTTAAACTCGTGTTTTTTCTTGCGTCGGATAAAATTTGAACGTAACGTCAAATTTGGGATGTCGCGATTCAAATACTAGCACGTATAAAACATTATGGGTTGTTTAGGCTTTTCTATTTTCAAAACAAATGGTAGAAACCGACATTTAAACTCGTGTTTTTTCTTGCGTCGGATAAAATTTGAACGTAACGTCAAATTTGGGATGTCGCGATTAAAATACTAGCACGTATAAAACATTATGGGTTGTTTAGGCTTTTCTATTTTCAAAACAAATGGTCGAAACCGACATTTAAACTCGTGTTTTTTCTTGCGTCGGATAAAATTTGAAAGTAACGTCAAATTTGGGATGTCGCAATTCAACTAGTAGCACGCATAAAAGATTATGGGTTGTTTAGGTTTTTCTCTTTTCAAAACAAATGGTCGAAATCGACATTTTAACTGGTGTTTTTCATGCGTGGGACAAAATTAGAACGTGACATCGAATTTGGGATGACGCAATACAACTACTAGTACTTATAAAACATTATGGGTCGTTTAGGTTTTTCTATTTTTAGAACAAATGGACGAATTGACATTTTAACTCGTGTTTTTTAATGCGTCGGACAAAATTTGAACGTGACGTCGAATTTCGGATGACGCAATACAACGACTAGCAGACATAATACATTATGGGTCGTTTAGGTTTGATTATTTTTGGTCCAATTGGTCGAAACCGACATTTAAACTCGTGTTTTTTCTTGCGTCGGACAAAATTTGAACGTATTGTTAAATTTGGGATGTCGCAATTCCACTACTAGCACGTATAAAACATTATGGGTTGTTTTGATTTTTCTATTTTCAGAACAAATGGTCGAAATCGAAATTTTAAGTCGTGTTTTTTTCATGCGTCGGACAAAATTTGAACTTGACGTCGAATTTGGAATGACGGAATACAACGACTAACATGTATAAAACATTATGGGTCGTTTCGGTTTGAGTATTTAAGGACCAATTTGTCGAAACCGACATTTAAACTCGTGTTTTTTCCTGCGTCGGATAAAATTTGAACGTAACGTCAAATTTGGGATTTCGCGATTCAAATACTAGCACGTATAAAACATTATGGGTTGTTTAGGCTGTTCTATTTTCAAAACAAATGGTAGAAACCGACATTTAAACTCGTGTTTTTTCTTGCGTCGGATAAAATTTGAACGTAACGTCAAATTTGGGATGTCGCAATTCAACTACTAGCACGTATAAAACATTATGTGATGTTTAGGTTTTTCTATTTTCAAAACAAATGTTCGAAATCGACATTTTAACTCGTGTTTTTTCATGCGTGGGACAAAATTTGAACCTGACGTCGAATTTGGGATGACGCAATACAACGACTAACACGAATAAAACATTATGGGTCGTTTAGGTTTTTCGATTTTCCGAACAAATGGAAGAAATCGACATTTTAACTCGTGTTTGATCATGCGTCGGACAAAATTTGAACCAGACGTCGAATTTGAGATCACGCAATACAACGACTAGCACGTATAAAACATTATGGGTCGTTTAGGTTTGAGTATTTAAGGACCAATTGTTCGAAACCGACATTTAAACTCGTGTTTTTTCTTGCGTCGGATAAAATTTGAACGTAACGTCAAATTTGGGATGTCGCGATTCAAATACTAGCACGTATAAAACATTATGGGTTGTTTAGGCTTTTCTATTTTCAAAACAAATGGTAGAAACCGACATTTAAACTCGTGTTTTTTCTTGCGTCGGATAAAATTTGAACGTAACGTCAAATTTGGGATGTCGCGATTAAAATACTAGCACGTATAAAACATTATGGGTTGTTTAGGCTTTTCTATTTTCAAAACAAATGGTCGAAACCGACATTTAAACTCGTGTTTTTTCTTGCGTCGGATAAAATTTGAAAGTAACGTCAAATTTGGGATGTCGCAATTCAACTAGTAGCACGCATAAAAGATTATGGGTTGTTTAGGTTTTTCTCTTTTCAAAACAAATGGTCGAAATCGACATTTTAACTGGTGTTTTTCATGCGTGGGACAAAATTAGAACGTGACATCGAATTTGGGATGACGCAATACAACTACTAGTACTTATAAAACATTATGGGTCGTTTAGGTTTTTCTATTTTTAGAACAAATGGACGAATTGACATTTTAACTCGTGTTTTTTAATGCGTCGGACAAAATTTGAACGTGACGTCGAATTTCGGATGACGCAATACAACGACTAGCAGACATAATACATTATGGGTCGTTTAGGTTTGATTATTTTTGGTCCAATTGGTCAAAACCGACATTTAAACTCGTGTTTTTTCTTGCGTCGGACAAAATTTGAACGTATTGTTAAATTTGGGATGTCGCAATTCCACTACTAGCACGTATAAAACATTATGGGTTGTTTAGGCTTTTCTATTTTCAAAACAAATGGTCGAAACCGACATTTAAACTCGTGTTTTTTCCTGCGTCGGATAAAATTTGAACGTAACGTCAAATTTGGGATGTCACGATTAAAATACTAGCACGTATAAAACATTATGGGTTGTTTAGGCTTTTCTATTTTCAAAACAAATGGTCGAAACCGACATTTAAACTCGTGTTTTTTCTTGCGTCGGATAAAATTTGAAAGTAACGTCAAATTTGGGATGTCGCAATTCAACTAGTAGCACGCATAAAAGATTATGGGTTGTTTAGGTTTTTCTCTTTTCAAAACAAATGGTCGAAATCGACATTTTAACTGGTGTTTTTCATGCGTGGGACAAAATTAGAACGTGACATCGAATTTGGGATGACGCAATACAACTACTAGTACTTATAAAACATTATGGGTCGTTTAGGTTTTTCTATTTTTAGAACAAATGGACGAATCGACATTTTAACTCGTGTTTTTTAATGCGTCGGACAAAATTTGAACGTGACGTCGAATTTCGGATGACGCAATACAACGACTAGCAGACATAATACATTATGGGTCGTTTAGGTTTGATTATTTTTGGTCCAATTGGTCGAAACCGACATTTAAACTCGTGTTTTTTCTTGCGTCGGATAAAATTTGAACGTAACGTCAAATTTGGGATTTCGCGATTCAAATACTAGCACGTATAAAACATTATGGGTTGTTTAGGCTTTTCTATTTTCAAAACAAATGGTAGAAACCGACATTTAAACTCGTGTTTTTTCTTGCGTCGGATAAAATTTGAATGTAACGTCAAATTTGGGATGTCGCAATTCAACTACTAGCACGTATAAAACATTATGTGATGTTTAGGTTTTTCTATTTTCAAAACAAATGTACGAAATCGACATTTTAACTCGTGTTTTTTCATGCGTGGGACAAAATTTGAACCTGACGTCGAATTTGGGATGACGCAATACAACGACTAACACGAATAAAACATTATGGGTCGTTTAGGTTTTTCTATTTTCAGAACAAATGGAAGAAATCGACATTTTAACTCGTGTTTTTTCATGCATCGGACAAAATTTGAACCAGACGTCGAATTTGGTATCACGCAATACAACGACTAGCACGTATAAAACATTATGGGTCGTTTAGGTTCGAGTATTTAAGGACCAATTGTTCGAAACCAACATTTAAACTCGTGTTTTTTCTTGCGTCGGATAAAATTTGAACGTAACGTCAAATTTGGGATGTCGCGATTCAAATACTAGCACGTATAAAACATTATGGGTTGTTTAGGCTTTTCTATTTTCAAAACAAATGGTCGAAACCGACATTTAAACTCGTGTTTTTTCTTGCGTCGGATAAAATTTGAACGTAACGTAAAATTTGGGATGTCGCAATTCAACTAGTAGCAAGCATAAAAGATTATGGGTTGTTTAGGTTTTTCTATTTTCAAAACAAATGGTCGAAATCGACATTTTAACTGGTGTTTTTTCAAGCGTAGGACAAAATTAGAACGTGACATCGAATTTGGGATGATGCAATACAACGACTACAACGTATAAAACATTATGGGTCGTTTAGGTGTTTCTATTTTTAGAACAAATGGACGAATCGACATTTTATCTCGTGTTTTTTAATGCGTCGGACAAAATTTGAACGTGACGTCGAATTTCGGTTGACGCAATACAACGTGTAGCAGATATAATACATTATGGGTTGTTTTAGGTTTTTCTATTTTCAGAACAAATGGAAGAAATCGACATTTGAACTCGTGTTTTTTCATGCGTCGGACAAAATTTGAACCAGACGTCGAATTTGGGATCACGCAATACAACGACTAGCACGTATAAAACATTATGGGTCGTTTAGGTTCGAGTATTTAAGGACCAATTGTTCGAAACCGACATTTAAACTCGTGTTTTTTCTTGCGTCGGATAAAATTTGAACGTAATGTCAAATTTGGGATGTCGCGATTAAAATACTAGCACGTATAAAACATTATGGGTTGTTTAGGCTTTTCTATTTTCAAAACAAATGGTCGAAACCGACATTTAAACTCGTGTTTTTTCTTGCGTCGGATAAAATTTGAAAGTAACGTCAAATTTGGGATGTCTCAATTCAATTAGTAGCACGCATAAAAGATTATGGGTTGTTTAGGTTTTTCTCTTTTCAAAACAAATGGTCGAAATCGACATTTTAACTGGTGTTTTTCATGCGTGGGACAAAATTAGAACGTCACATCGAATTTGGGATGACGCAATACAACTACTAGAACGTATAAAACATTATGGGTCGTTTAGGTTTTTCTATTTTTAGAACAAATGGACGAATTGACATTTTAACTCGTGTTTTTTAATGCGTCGGACAAAATTTGAACGTGACGTCGAATTTCGGATGACGCAATACAACGACTAGCAGACATAATACATTATGGGTCGTTTAGGTTTGATTGTTTTTGGTCCAATTGGTCGAAACCGACGTTTAAACTCGTGTTTTTTCTTGCGTCGGACAAAATTTGAACGTATTGTTAAATTTGGGATGTCGCAATTCCACTACTAGCACGTTTAAAACATTATGGGTTGTTTTGATTTTTCTATTTTCAGAACAAATGGTCGAAATCGAAATTTTAAGTCGTGTTTTTTTCATGCGTCGGACAAAATTTGAACTTGACGTCGAATTTGGGATGACGGAATACAACGACTAACATGTATAAAAAATTATGGGTCGTTTCGGTTTGAGTATTTAAGGAACAATTTGTCGAAATCGACATTTAAACTCGTGTTTTTTCTTGCGTCGGATAAAATTTGAACGTAACGTCAAATTTGGGATGTCGCGATTCAAATACTAGCACGTATAAAACATTATGGGTTGTTTAGGCTTTTCTATTTTCAAAACAAATGGTCGAAACCGACATTTAAACTCGTGTTTTTTCTTGCGTCGGATAAAATTTGAACGTAACGTAAAATTTGGGATGTCGCAATTCAACTAGTAGCAAGCATAAAAGATTATGGGTTGTTTAGGTTTTTCTATTTTCAAAACAAATGGTCGAAATCGACATTTTAACTGGTGTTTTTTCAAGCGTAGGACAAAATTAGAACGTGACATCGAATTTGGGATGATGCAATACAACGACTACAACGTATAAAACATTATGGGTCGTTTAGGTGTTTCTATTTTTAGAACAAATGGACGAATCGACATTTTATCTCGTGTTTTTTAATGCGTCGGACAAAATTTGAACGTGACGTCGAATTTCGGTTGACGCAATACAACGTGTAGCAGATATAATACATTATGGGTTGTTTTAGGTTTTTCTATTTTCAGAACAAATGGAAGAAATCGACATTTGAACTCGTGTTTTTTCATGCGTCGGACAAAATTTGAACCAGACGTCGAATTTGGGATCACGCAATACAACGACTAGCACGTATAAAACATTATGGGTCGTTTAGGTTCGAGTATTTAAGGACCAATTGTTCGAAACCGACATTTAAACTCGTGTTTTTTCTTGCGTCGGATAAAATTTGAACGTAATGTCAAATTTGGGATGTCGCGATTAAAATACTAGCACGTATAAAACATTATGGGTTGTTTAGGCTTTTCTATTTTCAAAACAAATGGTCGAAACCGACATTTAAACTCGTGTTTTTTCTTGCGTCGGATAAAATTTGAAAGTAACGTCAAATTTGGGATGTCTCAATTCAATTAGTAGCACGCATAAAAGATTATGGGTTGTTTAGGTTTTTCTCTTTTCAAAACAAATGGTCGAAATCGACATTTTAACTGGTGTTTTTCATGCGTGGGACAAAATTAGAACGTGACATCGAATTTGGGATGACGCAATACAACTACTAGAACGTATAAAACATTATGGGTCGTTTAGGTTTTTCTATTTTTAGAACAAATGGACGAATTGACATTTTAACTCGTGTTTTTTAATGCGTCGGACAAAATTTGAACGTGACGTCGAATTTCGGATGACGCAATACAACGACTAGCAGACATAATACATTATGGGTCGTTTAGGTTTGATTGTTTTTGGTCCAATTGGTCGAAACCGACGTTTAAACTCGTGTTTTTTCTTGCGTCGGACAAAATTTGAACGTATTGTTAAATTTGGGATGTCGCAATTCCACTACTAGCACGTTTAAAACATTATGGGTTGTTTTGATTTTTCTATTTTCAGAACAAATGGTCGAAATCGAAATTTTAAGTCGTGTTTTTTTCATGCGTCGGACAAAATTTGAACTTGACGTCGAATTTGGGATGACGGAATACAACGACTAACATGTATAAAAAATTATGGGTCGTTTCGGTTTGAGTATTTAAGGAACAATTTGTCGAAATCGACATTTAAACTCGTGTTTTTTCTTGCGTCGGATAAAATTTGAACGTAACGTCAAATTTGGGATGTCGCGATTCAAATACTAGCACGTATAAAACATTATGGGTTGTTTAGGCTTTTCTATTTTCAAAACAAATGGTAGAAACCGACATTTAAACTCGTGTTTTTTCTTGCGTCGGATAAAATTTGAACGTAACGTCAAATTTGGGATGTCGCAATTCAACTACTAGCACGTATAAAACATTATGGGATGTTTAGGTTTTTCTATTTTCAAAACAAATGTTCGAAATCGACATTTTAACTCGTGTTTTTTCATGCGTGGGACAAAATTTGAACCTGACGTCGAATTTGGGATGACGCAATACCACGACTAACACGAATAAAACATTATTTGTGGTTCAGGTTTTTTTATTTTCAGAACAAATGAAAGAAATCGACATTTGAACTCGTGTTTTTTCATGCGTCGGACAAAATTTGAACCAGACGTCGAATTTGGGATCACGCAATACAACGACTAGCACGTATAAAACATTATGGGTCGTTTAGGTCTGAGTATTTAAGGACTAATTGTTCGAAACCGACATTTAAACTCGTGTTTTTTCTTGCGTCGGATAAAATTTGAACGTAACGTCAAATTTGGGATGTCGCGATTAAAATACTAGCACGTATAAAACATTATGGGTTGTTTAGGCTTTTCTATTTTCAAAACAAATGGTCGAAACCGACATTTAAACTCGTGTTTTTTCTTGCGTCGGATAAAATTTGAAAGTAACGTCAAATTTGGGATGTCGCAATTCAACTACTAGCACGTATAAAACATTATGGGATGTTTAGGTTTTTCTCTTTTCAAAACAAATGTTCGAAATCGACATTTTAACTCGTGTTTTTTCATGCGTGGGCCAAAATTAGAACGTGACATCGAATTTGGGATGACGCAATACAACGACTAGCACGTATAAAACATTATTTGTTGTTCAGGTTTTTCTATTTTCAGAACAAATGGAAGAAATCGAGATTTTAACTCGTGTTTTTGCAGGCGTCAGACAAAATTTGAACCGGACGTCAAATTTCGGATGACGCAATACCACGACTAACACGAATAAAACATTATGGGTCGTTTAGGTTTTTCTATTTTCAGAACAAATGGAAGAAATCGACATTTGAACTCGTGTTTTTTCATGCGTCGGACAAAATTTGAACCAGACGTCGAATTTGGGATCACGCAAAACAACGACTAGCACGTATAAAACATTATGGGTCGTTTAGGTTCGAGTATTTAAGGACCAATTGTTCGAAACCGACATTTAAACTCGTGTTTTTTCTTGCGTCGGATAAAATTTGAACGTAACGTCAAATTTGGGATGTCGCGATTCAAATACTAGCACGTATAAAACATTATGGGTTGTTTAGGCTTTTCTATTTTCAAAACAAATGGTCGAAACCGACATTTAAACTCGTGTTTTTTCTTGCGTCGGATAAAATTTGAAAGTAACGTCAAATTTGGGATGTCGCAATTCAACTACTAGCACGTATAAAACATTATGGGATGTTTAGGTTTTTCTCTTTTCAAAACAAATGTTCGAAATCGACATTTTAACTCGTGTTTTTTCATGCGTGGGCCAAAATTAGATCGTGACATCGAATTTGGGATGACGCAATACAACGACTAGCACGTATAAAACATTATTTGTTGTTAAGGTTTTTCTATTTTCAGAACAAATGGAAGAAATCGAGATTTTAACTCGTGTTTTTTCCGGCGTCGGACAAAATTTGAACTTGACGTCGAATTTGGGATGACGGAATACAACGACTAACATGTATAAAACATTATGGGTCGTTTTGGTTTGAGTATTTAAGGACCAATTTGTCGAAACCGACATTTAAACTCGTGTTTTTTCTTGCGTCGGATAAAATTTGAACGTAACGTCAAATTTGGGATGTCGCGATTCAAATACTAGCACGTATAAAACATTATGGGTTGTTTAGGCTTTTCAATTTTCAAAACAAATGGTAGAAACCGACATTTAAACTCGTGTTTTTTCTTGCGTCGGATAAAATTTGAACGTAACGTCAAATTTGGGATGTCGCATTCAACTACTAGCACGTATAAAACATTATGGGATGTTTAGGTTTTTCTATTTTCAAAACAAATGTTCGAAATCGACATTTTAATTCGTGTTTTTTCATGCGTGGGACAAAATTTGAACCTGACGTCGAATTTGGGATGTCGCAATTCAACTACTAGCACGTATAAAACATTATGGGTCGTTTAGGTCTGAGTATTTAAGGACCAATTGTTCGAAACCGACATTTAAACTCGTGTTTTTTCTTGCGTCGGATAAAATTTGAACGTAACGTCAAATTTGGGATGTCGCAATTCAACTACTAGCACGTATAAAACATTATGGGATGTTTAGGTTATTCTATTTTCAAAACAAATGTTCGAAATCGACATTTGAACTCGTGTTTTTTCATGCGTGGGACAAAATTTGAACCTGACGTCGAATTTGGGATGACGCAATACAACGACTAGCACGTATAAAACATTATTTGTTGTTCAGGTTTTTCTATTTTCAAAACAAATGGAAGAAATCGAGATTTTAACTCGTGTTTTTTCAGGCGTCGGACAAAATTTGAACCGGACGTCAAATATCGGATGACGCAATACCACGACTAACACGAATAAAACATTATGGGTCGTTTAGGTTTTTCTATTTTCAGAACAAATGGAAGAAATCGACATTTGAACTCGTGTTTTTTCATGCGTCGGACAAAATTTGAACCAGACGTCGAATTTGGGATCACGCAATACAACGACTAGCACGTATAAAACATTATGGGTCGTTTAGGTTCGAGTATTTAAGGACCAATTGTTCGAAACCCACATTTAAACTCGTGTTTTTTCTTGCGTCGGATAAAATTTGAACGTAACGTCAAATTTGGGATGTCGCGATTCAAATACTAGCACGTATAAAACATTATGGGTTGTTTAGGCTTTTCTATTTTCAAAACAAATGGTCGAAACCGACATTTAAACTCGTGTTTTTTCTTGCGTCGGATAAAATTTGAAAGTAACGTCAAATTTGGGATGTCGCAATTCAACTACTAGCACGTATAAAACATTATGGGATGTTTAGGTTGTTCTATTTTCAAAACAAATGTTCGAAATCGACATTTTAACTCGTGTTTTTTCATGCGTGGGACAAAATTTGAACCTGACGTCGAATTTGGGATGACGCAATACAACGACTAGCACGTATAAAACATTATTTGTTGTTCAGGTTTTTCTATTTTCAAAACAAATGGAAGAAATCGAGATTTTAACTCGTGTTTTTTCCGGCGTCGGACAAAATTTGAACTTGACGTCGAATTTGGGATGACGGAATACAACGACTAACATGTATAAAACATTATGGGTCGTTTTGGTTTGAGTATTTAAGGACCAATTTGTCGAAACCGACATTTAAACTCGTGTTTTTTCTTGCGTCGGATAAAATTTGAACGTAACGTCAAATTTGGGATGTCGCGATTCAAATACTAGCACGTATAAAACATTATGGGTTGTTTAGGCTTTTCTATTTTCAAAACAAATGGTCGAAACCGACATTTAAACTCGTGTTTTTTCTTGCGTCGGATAAAATTTGAAAGTAACGTCAAATTTGGGATGTCGCAATTCAACTACTAGCACGTATAAAACATTATGGGATGTTTAGGTTTTTCTATTTTCAAAACAAATGTTCGAAATCGACATTTTAACTCGTGTTTTTTCATGCGTGGGACAAAATTTGAACCTGACGTCGAATTTGGGATGACGCAATACAACGACTAGCACGTATAAAACATTATTTGTTGTTAAGGTTTTTCTATTTTCAGAACAAATGGAAGAAATCGAGATTTTGACTCGTGTTTTTTCCGGCGTCGGACAAAATTTGAACTTGACGTCGAATTTGGGATGACGGAATACAACGACTAACATGTATAAAACATTATGGGTCGTTTTGGTTTGAGTATTTAAGGACCAATTTGTCGAAACCGACATTTAAACTCGTGTTTTTTCTTGCGTCGGATAAAATTTGAACGTAACGTCAAATTTGGGATGTCGCGATTCAAATACTAGCACGTATAAAACATTATGGGTTGTTTAGGCTTTTCAATTTTCAAAACAAATGGTAGAAACCGACATTTAAACTCGTGTTTTTTCTTGCGTCGGATAAAATTTGAACGTAACGTCAAATTTGGGATGTCGCATTCAACTACTAGCACGTATAAAACATTATGGGATGTTTAGGTTTTTCTATTTTCAAAACAAATGTTCGAAATCGACATTTTAACTCGTGTTTTTTCATGCGTGGGACAAAATTTGAACCTGACGTCGAATTTGGGATGACGCAATACCACGACTAACACGAATAAAACATTATTTGTGGTTCAGGTTTTTTTATTTTCAGAACAAATGAAAGAAATCGACATTTGAACTCGTGTTTTTTCATGCGTCGGACAAAATTTGAACCAGACGTCGAATTTGGGATCACGCAATACAACGACTAGCACGTATAAAACATTATGGGTCGTTTAGGTCTGAGTATTTAAGGACTAATTGTTCGAAACCGACATTTAAACTCGTGTTTTTTCTTGCGTCGGATAAAATTTGAACGTAACGTCAAATTTGGGATGTCGCGATTAAAATACTAGCACGTATAAAACATTATGGGTTGTTTAGGCTTTTCTATTTTCAAAACAAATGGTCGAAACCGACATTTAAACTCGTGTTTTTTCTTGCGTCGGATAAAATTTGAAAGTAACGTCAAATTTGGGATGTCGCAATTCAACTACTAGCACGTATAAAACATTATGGGATGTTTAGGTTTTTCTCTTTTCAAAACAAATGTTCGAAATCGACATTTTAACTCGTGTTTTTTCATGCGTGGGCCAAAATTAGAACGTGACATCGAATTTGGGATGACGCAATACAACGACTAGCACGTATAAAACATTATTTGTTGTTCAGGTTTTTCTATTTTCAGAACAAATGGAAGAAATCGAGATTTTAACTCGTGTTTTTGCAGGCGTCAGACAAAATTTGAACCGGACGTCAAATTTCGGATGACGCAATACCACGACTAACACGAATAAAACATTATGGGTCGTTTAGGTTTTTCTATTTTCAGAACAAATGGAAGAAATCGACATTTGAACTCGTGTTTTTTCATGCGTCGGACAAAATTTGAACCAGACGTCGAATTTGGGATCACGCAATACAACGACTAGCACGTATAAAACATTATGGGTCGTTTAGGTTCGAGTATTTAAGGACCAATTGTTCGAAACCGACATTTAAACTCGTGTTTTTTCTTGCGTCGGATAAAATTTGAACGTCACGTCAAATTTGGGACGTCGCGATTCAAATACTAGCACGTATAAAACATTATGGGTTGTTTAGGCTTTTCTATTTTCAAAACAAATGGTCGAAACCGACATTTAAACTCGTGTTTTTTCTTGCGTCGGATAAAATTTGAAAGTAACGTCAAATTTGGGATGTCGCAATTCAACTACTAGCACGTATAAAACATTATGGGATGTTTAGGTTTTTCTCTTTTCAAAACAAATGTTCGAAATCGACATTTTAACTCGTGTTTTTTCATGCGTGGGCCAAAATTAGAACGTGACATCGAATTTGGGATGACGCAATACAACGACTAGCACGTATAAAACATTATTTGTTGTTAAGGTTTTTCTATTTTCAGAACAAATGGAAGAAATCGAGATTTTAATTCGTGTTTTTTCCGGCGTCGGACAAAATTTGAACTTGACGTCGAATTTGGGATGACGGAATACAACGACTAACATGTATAAAACATTATGGGTCGTTTTGGTTTGAGTATTTAAGGACCAATTTGTCGAAACCGACATTTAAACTCGTGTTTTTTCTTGCGTCGGATAAAATTTGAACGTAACGTCAAATTTGGGATGTCGCGATTCAAATACTAGCACGTATAAAACATTATGGGTTGTTTAGGCTTTTCAATTTTCAAAACAAATGGTAGAAACCGACATTTAAACTCGTGTTTTTTCTTGCGTCGGATAAAATTTGAACGTAACGTCAAATTTGGGATGTCGCATTCAACTACTAGCACGTATAAAACATTATGGGATGTTTAGGTTTTTCTATTTTCAAAACAAATGTTCGAAATCGACATTTTAATTCGTGTTTTTTCATGCGTGGGACAAAATTTGAACCTGACGTCGAATTTGGGATGTCGCAATTCAACTACTAGCACGTATAAAACATTATGGGTCGTTTAGGTCTGAGTATTTAAGGACCAATTGTTCGAAACCGACATTTAAACTCGTGTTTTTTCTTGCGTCGGATAAAATTTGAACGTAACGTCAAATTTGGGATGTCGCAATTCAACTACTAGCACGTATAAAACATTATGGGATGTTTAGGTTTTTCTATTTTCAAAACAAATGTTCGAAATCGACATTTGAACTCGTGTTTTTTCATGCGTGGGACAAAATTTGAACCTGACGTCGAATTTGGGATGACGCAATACAACGACTAGCACGTATAAAACATTATTTGTTGTTCAGGTTTTTCTATTTTCAAAACAAATGGAAGAAATCGAGATTTTAACTCGTGTTTTTTCAGGCGTCGGACAAAATTTGAACCGGACGTCAAATATCGGATGACGCAATACCACGACTAACACGAATAAAACATTATGGGTCGTTTAGGTTTTTCTATTTTCAGAACAAATGGAAGAAATCGACATTTGAACTCGTGTTTTTTCATGCGTCGGACAAAATTTGAACCAGACGTCGAATTTGGGATCACGCAATACAACGACTAGCACGTATAAAACATTATGGGTCGTTTAGGTTCGAGTATTTAAGGACCAATTGTTCGAAACCGACATTTAAACTCGTGTTTTTTCTTGCGTCGGATAAAATTTGAACGTAACGTCAAATTTGGGATGTCGCGATTAAAATACTAGCACGTATAAAACATTATGGGTTGTTGAGGTTTTTCTATTTTCAAAACAAATGTTCGAAATCGACATTTTAATTCGTGTTTTTTCATGCGTGGGACAAAATTTGAACCTGACGTCGAATTTGGGATGACGCAATACAACGACTAGCACGTATAAAACATTATTTGTTGTTCAGGTTTTTCTATTTTCAAAACAAATGGAAGAAATCGAGATTTTAACTCGTGTTTTTTCAGGCGTCGGACAAAATTTGAACCGGACGTCAAATATCGGATGACGCAATACCACGACTAACACGAATAAAACATTATGGGTCGTTTAGGTTTTTCTATTTTCAGAACAAATGGAAGAAATCGACATTTGAACTCGTGTTTTTTCATGCGTCGGACAAAATTTGAACCAGACGTCGAATTTGGGATCACGCAATACAACGACTAGCACGTATAAAACATTATGGGTCGTTTAGGTTCGAGTATTTAAGGACCAATTGTTCGAAACCGACATTTAAACTCGTGTTTTTTCTTGCGTCGGATAAAATTTGAACGTAACGTCAAATTTGGGATGTCGCGATTAAAATACTAGCACGTATAAAACATTATGGGTTGTTGAGGTTTTTCTATTTTCAAAACAAATGTTCGAAATCGACATTTTAATTCGTGTTTTTTCATGCGTGGGACAAAATTTGAACCTGACATCGAATTTGGGATGACGCAATACAACGACTAGCACGTATAAAACATTATTTGTTGTTAAGGTTTTTCTATTTTCAGAACAAATGGAAGAAATCGAGATTTTAACTCGTGTTTTTTCCGGCGTCGGACAAAATTTGAACTTGACGTCGAATTTGGGATGACGGAATACAACGACTAACATGTATAAAACATTATGGGTCGTTTTGGTTTGAGTATTTAAGGACCAATTTGTCGAAACCGACATTTAAACTCGTGTTTTTTCTTGCGTCGGATAAAATTTGAACGTAACGTCAAATTTGGGATGTCGCGATTCAAATACTAGCACGTATAAAACATTATGGGTTGTTTAGGCTTTTCAATTTTCAAAACAAATGGTAGAAACCGACATTTAAACTCGTGTTTTTTCTTGCGTCGGATAAAATTTGAACGTAACGTCAAATTTGGGATGTCGCATTCAACTACTAGCACGTATAAAACATTATGGGATGTTTAGGTTTTTCTATTTTCAAAACAAATGTTCGAAATCGACATTTTAATTCGTGTTTTTTCATGCGTGGGACAAAATTTGAACCTGACGTCGAATTTGGGATGACGCAATACAACGACTAGCACGTATAAAACATTATTTGTTGTTCAGGTTTTTCTATTTTCAGAACAAATGGAAGAAATCGAGATTTTAACTCGTGTTTTTTCAGGCGTCGGACAAAATTTGAACTTGACGTCGAATTTGGGATGACGGAATACAACGACTAACATGTATAAAACATTATGGGTCGTTTCGGTTTGAGTATTTAAGGACCAATTTGTCGAAACCGACATTTAAACTCGTGTTTTTTCTTGCGTCGGATAAAATTTGAACGTAACGTCAAATTTGGGATGTCGCGATTCAAATACTAGCACGTATAAAACATTATGGGTTGTTTAGGCTTTTCTATTTTCAAAACAAATGGTAGAAACCGACATTTAAACTCGTGTTTTTTCTTGCGTCGGATAAAATTTGAACGTAACGTCAAATTTGGGATGTCGCGATTCAAATACTAGCACGTATAAAACATTATGGGTTGTTTAGGCTTTTCAATTTTCAAAACAAATGGTAGAAACCGACATTTAAACTCGTGTTTTTTCTTGCGTCGGATAAAATTTGAACGTAACGTCAAATTTGGGATGTCGCATTCAACTACTAGCACGTATAAAACATTATGGGATGTTTAGGTTTTTCTATTTTCAAAACAAATGTTCGAAATCGACATTTTAACTCGTGTTTTTTCATGCGTGGGACAAAATTTGAACCTGACGTCGAATTTGGGATGACGCAATACCACGACTAACACGAATAAAACATTATTTGTGGTTCAGGTTTTTTTATTTTCAGAACAAATGAAAGAAATCGACATTTGAACTCGTGTTTTTTCATGCGTCGGACAAAATTTGAACCAGACGTCGAATTTGGGATCACGCAATACAACGACTAGCACGTATAAAACATTATGGGTCGTTTAGGTCTGAGTATTTAAGGACTAATTGTTCGAAACCGACATTTAAACTCGTGTTTTTTCTTGCGTCGGATAAAATTTGAACGTAACGTCAAATTTGGGATGTCGCGATTAAAATACTAGCACGTATAAAACATTATGGGTTGTTTAGGCTTTTCTATTTTCAAAACAAATGGTCGAAACCGACATTTAAACTCGTGTTTTTTCTTGCGTCGGATAAAATTTGAAAGTAACGTCAAATTTGGGATGTCGCAATTCAACTACTAGCACGTATAAAACATTATGGGATGTTTAGGTTTTTCTCTTTTCAAAACAAATGTTCGAAATCGACATTTTAACTCGTGTTTTTTCATGCGTGAGCCAAAATTAGAACGTGACATCGAATTTGGGATGACGCAATACAACGACTAGCACGTATAAAACATTATTTGTTGTTCAGGTTTTTCTATTTTCAGAACAAATGGAAGAAATCGAGATTTTAACTCGTGTTTTTGCAGGCGTCAGACAAAATTTGAACCGGACGTCAAATTTCGGATGACGCAATACCACGACTAACACGAATAAAACATTATGGGTCGTTTAGGTTTTTCTATTTTCAGAACAAATGGAAGAAATCGACATTTGAACTCGTGTTTTTTCATGCGTCGGACAAAATTTGAACCAGACGTCGAATTTGGGATCACGCAATACAACGACTAGCACGTATAAAACATTATGGGTCGTTTAGGTTCGAGTATTTAAGGACCAATTGTTCGAAACCGACATTTAAACTCGTGTTTTTTCTTGCGTCGGATAAAATTTGAACGTCACGTCAAATTTGGGACGTCGCGATTCAAATACTAGCACGTATAAAACATTATGGGTTGTTTAGGCTTTTCTATTTTCAAAACAAATGGTCGAAACCGACATTTAAACTCGTGTTTTTTCTTGCGTCGGATAAAATTTGAAAGTAACGTCAAATTTGGGATGTCGCAATTCAACTACTAGCACGTATAAAACATTATGGGATGTTTAGGTTTTTCTCTTTTCAAAACAAATGTTCGAAATCGACATTTTAACTCGTGTTTTTTCATGCGTGGGCCAAAATTAGAACGTGACATCGAATTTGGGATGACGCAATACCACGACTAGCACGTATAAAACATTATTTGTTGTTAAGGTTTTTCTATTTTCAGAACAAATGGAAGAAATCGAGATTTTAACTCGTGTTTTTTCCGGCGTCGGACAAAATTTGAACTTGACGTCGAATTTGGGATGACGGAATACAACGACTAACATGTATAAAACATTATGGGTCGTTTTGGTTTGAGTATTTAAGGACCAATTTGTCGAAACCGACATTTAAACTCGTGTTTTTTCTTGCGTCGGATAAAATTTGAACGTAACGTCAAATTTGGGATGTCGCGATTCAAATACTAGCACGTATAAAACATTATGGGTTGTTTAGGCTTTTCAATTTTCAAAACAAATGGTAGAAACCGACATTTAAACTCGTGTTTTTTCTTGCGTCGGATAAAATTTGAACGTAACGTCAAATTTGGGATGTCGCATTCAACTACTAGCACGTATAAAACATTATGGGATGTTTAGGTTTTTCTATTTTCAAAACAAATGTTCGAAATCGACATTTTAATTCGTGTTTTTTCATGCGTGGGACAAAATTTGAACCTGACGTCGAATTTGGGATGTCGCAATTCAACTACTAGCACGTATAAAACATTATGGGTCGTTTAGGTCTGAGTATTTAAGGACCAATTGTTCGAAACCGACATTTAAACTCGTGTTTTTTCTTGCGTCGGATAAAATTTGAACGTAACGTCAAATTTGGGATGTCGCAATTCAACTACTAGCACGTATAAAACATTATGGGATGTTTAGGTTTTTCTATTTTCAAAACAAATGTTCGAAATCGACATTTGAACTCGTGTTTTTTCATGCGTGGGACAAAATTTGAACCTGACGTCGAATTTGGGATGACGCAATACAACGACTAGCACGTATAAAACATTATTTGTTGTTCAGGTTTTTCTATTTTCAAAACAAATGGAAGAAATCGAGATTTTAACTCGTGTTTTTTCAGGCGTCGGACAAAATTTGAACCGGACGTCAAATATCGGATGACGCAATACCACGACTAACACGAATAAAACATTATGGGTCGTTTAGGTTTTTCTATTTTCAGAACAAATGGAAGAAATCGACATTTGAACTCGTGTTTTTTCATGCGTCGGACAAAATTTGAACCAGACGTCGAATTTGGGATCACGCAATACAACGACTAGCACGTATAAAACATTATGGGTCGTTTAGGTTCGAGTATTTAAGGACCAATTGTTCGAAACCGACATTTAAACTCGTGTTTTTTCTTGCGTCGGATAAAATTTGAACGTAACGTCAAATTTGGGATGTCGCGATTAAAATACTAGCACGTATAAAACATTATGGGTTGTTGAGGTTTTTCTATTTTCAAAACAAATGTTCGAAATCGACATTTTAATTCGTGTTTTTTCATGCGTGGGACAAAATTTGAACCTGACGTCGAATTTGGGATGACGCAATACAACGACTAGCACGTATAAAACATTATTTGTTGTTCAGGTTTTTCTATTTTCAAAACAAATGGAAGAAATCGAGATTTTAACTCGTGTTTTTTCAGGCGTCGGACAAAATTTGAACCGGACGTCAAATATCGGATGACGCAATACCACGACTAACACGAATAAAACATTATGGGTCGTTTAGGTTTTTCTATTTTCAGAACAAATGGAAGAAATCGACATTTGAACTCGTGTTTTTTCATGCGTCGGACAAAATTTGAACCAGACGTCGAATTTGGGATCACGCAATACAACGACTAGCACGTATAAAACATTATGGGTCGTTTAGGTTCGAGTATTTAAGGACCAATTGTTCGAAACCGACATTTAAACTCGTGTTTTTTCTTGCGTCGGATAAAATTTGAACGTAACGTCAAATTTGGGATGTCGCGATTAAAATACAAGCACGTATAAAACATTATGGGTTGTTGAGGTTTTTCTATTTTCAAAACAAATGTTCGAAATCGACATTTTAATTCGTGTTTTTTCATGCGTGGGACAAAATTTGAACCTGACATCGAATTTGGGATGACGCAATACAACGACTAGCACGTATAAAACATTATTTGTTGTTAAGGTTTTTCTATTTTCAGAACAAATGGAAGAAATCGAGATTTTAACTCGTGTTTTTTCCGGCGTCGGACAAAATTTGAACTTGACGTCGAATTTGGGATGACGGAATACAACGACTAACATGTATAAAACATTATGGGTCGTTTTGGTTTGAGTATTTAAGGACCAATTTGTCGAAACCGACATTTAAACTCGTGTTTTTTCTTGCGTCGGATAAAATTTGAACGTAACGTCAAATTTGGGATGTCGCGATTCAAATACTAGCACGTATAAAACATTATGGGTTGTTTAGGCTTTTCAATTTTCAAAACAAATGGTAGAAACCGACATTTAAACTCGTGTTTTTTCTTGCGTCGGATAAAATTTGAACGTAACGTCAAATTTGGGATGTCGCATTCAACTACTAGCACGTATAAAACATTATGGGATGTTTAGGTTTTTCTATTTTCAAAACAAATGTTCGAAATCGACATTTTAATTCGTGTTTTTTCATGCGTGGGACAAAATTTGAACCTGACGTCGAATTTGGGATGACGCAATACAACGACTAGCACGTATAAAACATTATTTGTTGTTCAGGTTTTTCTATTTTCAGAACAAATGGAAGAAATCGAGATTTTAACTCGTGTTTTTTCAGGCGTCGGACAAAATTTGAACTTGACGTCGAATTTGGGATGACGGAATACAACGACTAACATGTATAAAACATTATGGGTCGTTTCGGTTTGAGTATTTAAGAACCAATTTGTCGAAACCGACATTTAAACTCGTGTTTTTTCTTGCGTCGGATAAAATTTGAACGTAACGTCAAATTTGGGATGTCGCGATTCAAATACTAGCACGTATAAAACATTATGGGTTGTTTAGGCTTTTCTATTTTCAAAACAAATGGTAGAAACCGACATTTAAACTCGTGTTTTTTCTTGCGTCGGATAAAATTTGAACGTAACGTCAAATTTGGGATGTCGCGATTCAAATACTAGCACGTATAAAACATTATGGGTTGTTTAGGCTTTTCTATTTTCAAAACAAATGGTAGAAACCAACATTTAAACTCGTGTTTTTTCTTGCGTCGGATAAAATTTGAACGTAACGTCAAATTTGGGATGTCGCAATTCAACTACTAGCACGTATAAAACATTATGTGATGTTTAGGTTTTTCTATTTTCAAAACAAATGTTCGAAATCGACATTTTAACTCGTGTTTTTTCATGCGTGGGACAAAGTTTGAACCTGACGTCGAATTTGGGATGACGCAATACAACGACTAACACGAATAAAACATTATGGGTCGTTTAGGTTTTTCTATTTTCAGAACAAATGGAAGAAATCGACATTTTAACTCGTGTTTTTTCATGCGTCGGACAAAATTTGAACCAGACGTCGAATTTGGGATCACGCAATACAACGACTAGCACGTATAAAACATTATGGGTCGTTTAGGTTTGAGTATTTAAGGACCAATTGTTCGAAACCGATATTTAAACTCGTGTTTTTTCTTGCGTCGGATAAAATTTGAACGTAACGTCAAATTTGGGATGTCGCGATTCAAATACTAGCACGTATAAAACATTATGGGTTGTTTAGGCTTTTCTATTTTCAATACAAATGGTCGAAACCGACATTTAAACTCGTGTTTTTTCTTGCGTCGGATAAAATTTGAACGTAACGTCAAATTTGGGATGTCGCAATTCAACTAGTAGCAAGCATAAAAGATTATGGGTTGTTTAGGTTTTTCTATTTTCAAAACAAATGGTCGAAATCGACATTTTAACTGGTGTTTTTTCATGCGTAGGACAAAATTAGAACGTGACATCGAATTTGGGATGATGCAATACAACGGCTACAACGTATAAAACATTATGGGTCGTTTAGGTTTTTCTATTTTTAGAACAAATGGACGAATCGACATTTTAACTCGTGTTTTTTAATGCGTCGGACAAAATTTGAACGTGACGTCGAATTTCGGATGACGCAATACAACGAGTAGCAGATATAATACATTATGGGTCGTTTAGGTTTGAGTATTTTTGGTCCAATTGGTTGAAACCGACATTTAAAGTCGTGTTTTTTTTTGCGTCGGACAAAATTTGAACGTATAAAACATTATGGGTTGTTTAGGTTTTACGATTTTCAAAACAAATGGTCGAAACCGACATTTAAACTCGTGGTTTTTCTTGCGTCGGATAAAATTAGAACGTAACGTCAAATTTGGGATGTCTCGATTCAACTACTAGCAAGTATAAAACATTATGGGATGTTGAGGTTTTTCTATTTTCAAAACAAATGTTCGAAATCGACATTTTAATTCGTGTTTTTTCATGCGTGGGACAAAATTTGAACCTGACGTCGAATTTGGGATGACGCAATACAACGACTAGCACGTATAAAACATTATTTGTTGTTAAGGTTTTTCTATTTTCAGAACAAATGGAAGAAATCGAGATTTTAACTCGTGTTTTTTCAGGCGTCGGACAAAATTTGAACTTGACGTCGAATTTGGGATGACGGAATACAACGACTAACATGTATAAAACATTATGGGTCGTTTCGGTTTGAGTATTTAAGGACGAATTTGTCGAAACCGACATTTAAACTCGTGTTTTTTCTTGCGTCAGATAAAATTTGAACGTAACGTCAAATTTGGGATGTCGCGATTCAAATACTAGCACGTATAAAACATTATGGGTTGTTTAGGCTTTTCTATTTTCAAAACAAATGGTAGAAACCGACATTTAAACTCGTGTTTTTTCTTGCGTCGGATAAAATTTGAACGTAACGTCAAATTTGGGATGTCGCGATTCAAATACTAGCACGTATAAAACATTATGGGTTGTTTAGGCTTTTCTATTTTCAAAACAAATGGTAGAAACCAACATTTAAACTCGTGTTTTTTCTTGCGTCGGATAAAATTTGAACGTAACGTCAAATTTGGGATGTCGCAATTCAACTACTAGCACGTATAAAACATTATGTGATGTTTAGGTTTTTCTATTTTCAAAACAAATGTTCGAAATCGACATTTTAACTCGTGTTTTTTCATGCGTGGGACAAAGTTTGAACCTGACGTCGAATTTGGGATGACGCAATACAACGACTAACACGAATAAAACATTATGGGTCGTTTAGGTTTTTCTATTTTCAGAACAAATGGAAGAAATCGACATTTTAACTCGTGTTTTTTCATGCGTCGGACAAAATTTGAACCAGACGTCGAATTTGGGATCACGCAATACAACGACTAGCACGTATAAAACATTATGGGTCGTTTAGGTTTGAGTATTTAAGGACCAATTGTTCGAAACCGATATTTAAACTCGTGTTTTTTCTTGCGTCGGATAAAATTTGAACGTAACGTCAAATTTGGGATGTCGCGATTCAAATACTAGCACGTATAAAACATTATGGGTTGTTTAGGCTTTTCTATTTTCAATACAAATGGTCGAAACCGACATTTAAACTCGTGTTTTTTCTTGCGTCGGATAAAATTTGAACGTAACGTCAAATTTGGGATGTCGCAATTCAACTAGTAGCAAGCATAAAAGATTATGGGTTGTTTAGGTTTTTCTATTTTCAAAACAAATGGTCGAAATCGACATTTTAACTGGTGTTTTTTCATGCGTAGGACAAAATTAGAACGTGACATCGAATTTGGGATGATGCAATACAACGGCTACAACGTATAAAACATTATGGGTCGTTTAGGTTTTTCTATTTTTAGAACAAATGGACGAATCGACATTTTAACTCGTGTTTTTTAATGCGTCGGACAAAATTTGAACGTGACGTCGAATTTCGGATGACGCAATACAACGAGTAGCAGATATAATACATTATGGGTCGTTTAGGTTTGAGTATTTTTGGTCCAATTGGTTGAAACCGACATTTAAAGTCGTGTTTTTTTTTGCGTCGGACAAAATTTGAACGTATAAAACATTATGGGTTGTTTAGGTTTTACGATTTTCAAAACAAATGGTCGAAACCGACATTTAAACTCGTGGTTTTTCTTGCGTCGGATAAAATTAGAACGTAACGTCAAATTTGGGATGTCTCGATTCAACTACTAGCAAGTATAAAACATTATGGGATGTTGAGGTTTTTCTATTTTCAAAACAAATGTTCGAAATCGACATTTTAATTCGTGTTTTTTCATGCGTGGGACAAAATTTGAACCTGACGTCGAATTTGGGATGACGCAATACAACGACTAGCACGTATAAAACATTATTTGTTGTTCAGGTTTTTCTATTTTCAGAACAAATGGAAGAAATCGAGATTTTAACTCGTGTTTTTTCAGGCTTCGGACAAAATTTGAACTTGACGTCGAATTTGGGATGACGGAATACAACGACTAACATGTATAAAACATTATGGGTCGTTTCGGTTTGAGTATTTAAGGACGAATTTGTCGAAACCGACATTTAAACTCGTGTTTTTTCTTGCGTCGGATAAAATTTGAACGTAACGTCAAATTTGGGATGTCGCGATTCAAATACCAGCACGTATAAAACATTATGGGTTGTTTAGGCTTTTCTATTTTCAAAACAAATGGTAGAAACCGACATTTAAACTCGTGTTTTTTCTTGCGTCGGATAAAATTTGAACGTAACGACAAATTTGGGATGTCGCAATTCAACTACTAGCACGTATAAAACATTATGGGTCGTTTAGGTCTGAGTATTTAAGGACCAATTGTTCGAAACCGACATTTAAACTCGTGTTTTTTCTTGCGTCGGATAAAATTTGAACGTAACGTCAAATTTGGGATGTCGCAATTCAACTACTAGCACGTATAAAACATTATGGGATGTTTAGGTTTTTCTATTTTCAAAACAAATGTTCGAAATCGACATTTTAATTCGTGTTTTTTCATGCGTGGGACAAAATTTGAACCTGACGTCGAATTTGGGATGACGCAATACAACGACTAGCACGTATAAAACATTATTTGTTGTTCAGGTTTTTCTATTTTCAAAACAAATGGAAGAAATCGAGATTTTAACTCGTGTTTTTTCAGGCGTCGGACAAAATTTGAACCGGACGTCAAATATCGGATGACGCAATACCACGACTAACACGAATAAAACATTATGGGTCGTTTAGGTTTTTCTATTTTCAGAACAAATGGAAGAAATCGACATTTGAACTCGTGTTTTTTCATGTGTCGGACAAAATTTGAACCAGACGTCGAATTTGGGATCACGCAATACAACGACTAGCACAAATAAAACATTATGGGTCGTTTAGGTTCGAGTATTTAAGGACCAATTGTTCGAAACCGACATTTAAACTCGTGTTTTTTCTTGCGTCGGATAAAATTTGAACATAACGTCAAATTTGGGATGTCGCGATTAAAATACTAGCACGTATAAAACATTATGGGTTGTTGAGGTTTTTCTATTTTCAAAACAAATGTTCGAAATCGACATTTTAATTCGTGTTTTTTCATGCGTGGGACAAAATTTGAACCTGACGTCGAATTTGGGATGACGCAATACAACGACTAGCACGTATAAAACATTATTTGTTGTTCAGGTTTTTCTATTTTCAGAACAAATGGAAGAAATCGAGATTTTAACTCGTGTTTTTTCAGGCGTCGGACAAAATTTGAACTTGACGTCGAATTTGGGATGACGGAATACAACGACTAACATGTATAAAACATTATGGGTCGTTTCGGTTTGAGTATTTAAGGACCAATTTGTCGAAACCGACATTTAAACTCGTGTTTTTTCTTGCGTCGGATAAAATTTGAACGTAACGTCAAATTTGGGATGTCGCGATTCAAATACTAGCACGTATAAAACATTATGGGTTGTTTAGGCTTTTCAATTTTGAAAACAAATGGTACAAACCGACATTTAAACTCGTGTTTTTTCTTGCGTCGGATAAAATTTGAACGTAACGTCAAATTTGGGATGTCGCATTCAACTACTAGCACGTATAAAACATTATGGGATGTTTAGGTTTTTCTATTTCCAAAACAAATGTTCGAAATCGACATTTTAATTCGTGTTTTTTCATGCGTGGGACAAAATTTGAACCTGACGTCGAATTTGGGATGACGCAATACAACGACTAGCACGTATAAAACATTATTTGTTGTTCAGGTTTTTCTATTTTCAGAACAAATGGAAGAAATCAGGATTTTAACTCGTGTTTTTTCAGGCGTCGGACAAAATTTGAACTTGACGTCGAATTTGGGATGACGGAATACAACGACTAACATGTATAAAACATTATGGGTCGTTTCGGTTTGAGTATTTAAGGACCAATTTGTCGAAACCGACATTTAAACTCGTGTTTTTTCCTGCGTCGGATAAAATTTGAATGTAACGTCAAATTTGGGATGTCGCGATTCAAATACTAGCACGTATAAAACATTATGGGTTGTTTAGGCTTTTCTATTTTCAAAACAAATGGTAGAAACCGACATTTAAACTCGTGTTTTTTCTTGCGTCGGATAAAATTTGAACGTAACGTCAAATTTGGGATGTCGCAATTCAACTACTAGCACGTATAAAACATTATGTGATGTTTAGGTTTTTCTATTTTCAAAACAAATGTTCGAAATCGACATTTTAACTCGTGTTTTTTCATGCGTGGGACAAAGTTTGAACCTGACGTCGAATTTGGGATGACGCAATACAACGACTAACACGAATAAAACATTATGGGTCGTTTAGGTTTTTCTATTTTCAGAACAAATGGAAGAAATCGACATTTTAACTCGTGTTTTTTCATGCGTCGGACAAAATTTGAACCAGACGTCGAATTTGGGATCACGCAATACAACGACTAGCACGTATAAAACATTATGGGTGGTTTAGGTTTGAGTATTTAAGGACCAATTGTTCGAAACCGATATTTAAACTCGTGTTTTTTCTTGCGTCGGATAAAATTTGAACGTAACGTCAAATTTGGGATGTCGCGATTCAAATACTAGCACGTATAAAACATTATGGGTTGTTTAGGCTTTTCTATTTTCAATACAAATGGTCGAAACCGACATTTAAACTCGTGTTTTTTCTTGCGTCGGATAAAATTTGAACGTAACGTCAAATTTGGGATGTCGCAATTCAACTAGTAGCAAGCATAAAAGATTATGGGTTGTTTAGGTTTTTCTATTTTCAAACCAAATGGTTGAAATCGACATTTTAACTGGTGTTTTTTCATGCGTAGGACAAAATTAGAACGTGACATCGAATTTGGGATGATGCAATACAACGACTACAACGTATAAAACATTATGGGTCGTTTAGGTTTTTCTATTTTTAGAACAAATGGACGAATCGACATTTTAACTCGTGTTTTTTAATGCGTCGGACAAAATTTGAACGTGACGTCGAATTTCGGATGACGCAATACAACGAGTAGCAGATATAATACATTATGGGTCGTTTAGGTTTGAGTATTTTTGGTCCAATTGGTTGAAACCGAAATTTAAAGTCGTGTTTTTTTTTGCGTTGGACAAAATTTGAACGTATAAAACATTATGGGTTGTTTAGGTTTTACGATTTTCAAAACAAATGGTCGAAACCGACATTTAAACTCGTGGTTTTTCTTGCGTCGGATAAAATTTGAACGTAACGTCAAATTTGGGATGTCTCGATTCAACTACTAGCAAGTATAAAACATTATGGGATGTTGAGGTTTTTCTATTTTCAAAACAAATGTTCGAAATCGACATTTTAATTCGTGTTTTTTCATGCGTGGGACAAAATTTGAACCTGACGTCGAATTTGGGATGACGCAATACAACGACTAGCACGTATAAAACATTATTTGTTGTTAAGGTTTTTCTATTTTCAGAACAAATGGAAGAAATCGAGATTTTAACTCGTGTTTTTTCAGGCGTCGGACAAAATTTGAACTTGACGTCGAATTTGGGATGACGGAATACAACGACTAACATGTATAAAACATTATGGGTCGTTTCGGTTTGAGTATTTAAGGACCAATTTGTCGAAACCGACATTTAAACTCGTGTTTTTTCTTGCGTCAGATAAAATTTGAACGTAACGTCAAATTTGGGATGTCGCGATTCAAATACTAGCACGTATAAAACATTATGGGTTGTTTAGGCTTTTCTATTTTCAAAACAAATGGTAGAAACCGACATTTAAACTCGTGTTTTTTCTTGCGTCGGATAAAATTTGAACGTAACGTCAAATTTGGGATGTCGCAATTCAACTACTAGCACGTATAAAACATTATGGGATGTTTAGGTTTTTCTATTTTCAAAACAAATGTTCGAAATCGACATTTTAACTCGTGTTTTTTCATGCGTGGGAAAAAATTTGAACCTGACGTCGAATTTGGGATGACGCAATACCACGACTAACACGAATAAAACATTATTTGTGGTTCAGGTTTTTCTATTTTCAGAACAAATGAAAGAAATCGACATTTGAACTCGTGTTTTTTCATGCGTTGGACAAAATTTGAACCAGACGTCGAATTTGGGATCACGCAATACAACGACTAGCACGTATAAAACATTATGGGTCGTTTAGGTTTGAGTATTTAAGGACCAATTGTTCGAAACCGACATTTAAACTCGTGTTTTTTCTTGCGTCGGATAAAATTTGAACGTAACGTCAAATTTGGGATGTCGCGATTAAAATACTAGCACGTATAAAACATTATGGGTTGTTTAGGCTTTTCTATTTTCAAAACAAATGGTAGAAACCGACATTTAAACTCGTGTTTTTTCTTGCGTCGGATAAAATTTGAACGTAACGTCAAATTTGGGATGTCGCAATTCAACTACTAGCACGTATAAAACATTATGGGATGTTTAGGTTTTTCTATTTTCAAAACAAATGTTCGAAATCGACATTTTAACTCGTGTTTTTTCATGCGTGGGACAAAATTTGAACCTGACGTTGAATTTGGGATGACGCAATACAACGACTAGCACGTATAAAACATTATTTGTTGTTCAGGTTTTTCTATTTTCAGAACAAATGGAAGAAATCGAGATTTTAACTCGTGTTTTTTCAGGCGTCGGACAAGTTTTGAACGAATTGTTAAATTTGGGATGTCGCAATTCCACTACTAGCACGTTTAAAACATTATGGGTTGTTTTGATTTTTCTATTTTCAGAACAAATGGTCGAAATCGAAATTTTAAGTCGTGTTTTTTTCATGCGTCGGACAAAATTTGAACTTGACGTCGAATTTGGGATGACGGAATACAACGACTAACATGTATAAAACATTATGGGTCGTTTCGGGTTGAGTATTTAAGGACCAATTTGTCGAAACCGACATTTAAACTCGTGTTTTTTCTTGCGTCGGATAAAATTTGAACGTAACGTCAAATTTGGGATGTCGCGATTCAAATACTAGCACGTATAAAACATTATGGGTTGTTTAGGCGTTTCTATCTTCAAAACAAATGGTAGAAACCGACATTTAAACTCTTGTTTTTTCTTGCGTCGGATAAAATTTGAACGTAACGTCAAATTTGGGATGTCGCAATTCAACTACTAGCACGTATAAAACATTATGGGATGTTTAGGTTTTTCTATTTTCAAAACAAATGTTCGAAATCGACATTTTAACTCATGTTTTTTCATGCGTGGGACAAAATTTGAACCTGACGTCAAATTTGGGATGATGCAATACAACGACTAGCACGTATAAAACATTATTTGTTGTTCAGGTTTTTCTATTTTCAGAACAAATGGAAGAAATCGAGATTTTAACTCGTGTTTTTTCAGGCGTCGGACAAAATTTGAACCGGACGTCAAATTGCGGATGACGCAATACCACGACTAACACGAATAAAACATTATGGGTCGCTTAGGTTTTTCTATTTTCAGAACAAATGAAAGAAATCGACATTTGAACTCGTGTTTTTTCATGCGTCGGACAAAATTTGAATCAGACGTCGAATTTGGGATCACGCAATACAACGACTAGCACGTATAAAACATTATGGGATGTTTAGGTTTTTATATTTTCAAAACAAATGTTCGAAATCGACAATTTAACTCGTGTTTTTTCATGCGTGGGACAAAATTTGAACCTGACGTCGAATTTGGGATGACGCAATACAACGACTAACACGAATAAAACATTATGGGTCGTTTAGGTTTTTCTATTTTCATAACAAATGGAAGAAATCGACATTTTAACTCGTATTTTTTCATGCGTCGGACAGAATTTGAACCAGACGTCGAATTTGGGATCACGCAATACAACGACTAGCACGTATAAAACATTATGGGTCGTTTATGTTTGAGTATTTAAGGACCAATTGTTCGAAACCGACATTTAAACTCGTGTTTTTTCTTGCGTCGGATAAAATTTGAACGTAACGTCAAATTTGGGATGTTGCAATTCAACTAGTAGCACGCATAAAAGATTATGGGTTGTTTAGGTTTTTCTATTTTCAAAACAAATGGTCGAAATCGACATTTTCACTGGTGTTTTTTCATGCGTAGGAAAAAATTAGAACGTGACATCGAATTTGGGATGATGCAATACAACGACTACAACGTATAAAACATTATGGGTCGTTTAGGTTTTTCTATTTTTAGAACAAATGGACGAATCGAAATTTTAACTCGTGTTTTTTAATGCGTCGGACAAAATTTGAACGTGACGTCGAATTTCGGATGACGCAATACAACGAGTAGCAGATATAATACATTATGGGTCGTTTAGGTTTGAGTATTTTTGGTCCAATTGGTCGAAACCGACATTTAAACTCGTGTTTTTTCTTGCGTCGGATAAAATTTGAAAGTAACGTCAAATTTGGGATGTCGCAATTCAACTAGTAGCACGCATAAAAGATTATGGGTTGTTTAGGTTTTTCTATTTTCAAAACAAATGGTCGATATCGACATTTTAACTGGTGTTTTTTCATGCGTGGGAAAAAATTAGAACGTGACATCGAATTTGGGATGACGCAATACAACTACTAGAACGTATAAAACATTATGGGTCGTTTAGGTTTTTCTATTTTTAGAACAAATGGACGAATCGAAATTTTAACTCGTGTTTTTTAATGCGTCGGACAAAATTTGAACGTGACGTCGAATTTCGGATGACGCAATACAACGACTAGCAGATATAATACATTATGGGTCGTTTAGGTTTGAGTATTTTTGGTCCAATTGGTCGAAACCGACATTTAAACTCGTGTTTTTTCTTGTGTCGGACAAAATTTGAACGTATAAAACATTATGGGTTGTTTAGGTTTTACGATTTTCAAAACAAATGGTCAAAACGGACATTTAAACTCGTGGTTTTTCTTGCGTCGGATAAAATTTGAACGTAACGTCAAATTTGGGATGTCTCGATTCAACTACTAGCAAGTATAAAACATTATGGGATGTTTAGGTTTTTCTATTTTCAAAACAAATGTTCGAAATCGACATTTTAATTCGTGTTTTTTCATGCGTGGGACAAAATTTGAACCTGACGTCGAATTTGGGATGACGCAATACAACGACTAGCACGTATAAAACATTATTTGTTGTTAAGGTTTTTCTATTTTCAGAACAAATGGAAGAAATCGAGATTTTAACTCGTGTTTTTTATGGCGTCGGACAAAATTTGAACCGGGCGTCAAATTTCGGATGACGCAATACCACGAATAACACGAATAAAACATTATGGGTCGTTTAGGTTTTTCTATTTTCAGAATAAATGGAAGAAATCGAAATTTTAACTCGTGTTTTTTCATGCGTCGGACAAAATTTGAACCAGACGTCGAATTTGGGATCACGCAATACAACGACTAGCACGTATAAAACATTATCGGTCGTTTAGGTTTGAGTATTTAAGGACCAATTGTTCGAAACCGACATTTAAACTCGTGTTTTTTCTTGCGTCGGATAAAATTTGAACGTAACGTCAAATTTGGGATGTCGCGATTAAAATACTAGCACGTATAAAACATTATGGGTTGTTTAGGCTTTTCTATTTTCAAAACAAATGGTCGAAACCGACATTTAAACTCGTGTTTTTTCTTGCGTCGGATAAAATTTGAAAGTAACGTCAAATTTGGGATGTCGCAATTCAACTAGTAGCACGCATAAAAGATTATGGGTTGTTTAGGTTTTTCTATTTTCAAAACAAATGGTCGATATCGACATTTTAACTGGTGTTTTTTCATGCGTGGGAAAAAATTAGAACGTGACATCGAATTTGGGATGACGCAATACAACTACTAGAACGTATAAAACATTATGGGTCATTTAGGTTTTTCTATTTTTAGAACAAATGGACGAATTGACATTTTAACTCGTGTTTTTTAATGCGTCGGACAAAATTTGAACGTGACGTCGAATTTCGGATGACGCAATACAACGACTAGCAGATATAATACATTATGGGTCGTTTAGGTTTGAGTATTTTTGGTCAAATTGGTCGAAACCGACATTTAAACTCGTGTTTTTTCTTGCGTCGGACAAAATTTGAACGTATAAAACATTATGCGTTGTTTAGGTTTTACGATTTTCAAAACAAATGGTCGAAACCGACATTTAAACTCGTGGTTTTTCTTGCGTCGGATAAAATTTGAACGTAACGTCAAATTTGGGATGTCTCGATTCAACTACTAGCAAGTATAAAACATTATGGGATGTTTAGGTTTTTCTATTTTCAAAACAAATGTTCGAAATCGACATTTTAATTCGTGTTTTTTCATGCGTGGGACAAAATTTGAACCTGACGTCGAATTTGGGATGACGCAATACAACGACTAGCACGTATAAAACATTATTTGTTGTTAAGGTTTTTCTATTTTCAGAACAAATGGAAGAAATCGAGATTTTAACTCGTGTTTTTTATGGCGTCGGACAAAATTTGAACCGGGCGTCAAATTTCGGATGACGCAATACCACGAATAACACGAATAAAACATTATGGGTCGTTTAGGTTTTTCTATTTTCAGAACAAATGGAAGAAATCGAAATTTTAACTCGTGTTTTTTCTTGCGTCGGACAAAATTTGAACCAGACGTCGAATTTGGGATCACGCAATACAACGACTAGCACGTATAAAACATTATGGGTCGTTTAGGTTTGAGTATTTAAGGACCAATTGTTCGAAACCGACATTTAAACTCTTGTTTTTTCTTGCGTCGGATAAAATTTGAACGTAACGTCAAATTTGGGATGTCGCGATTAAAATACTAGCACGTATAAAACATTATGGGTTGTTTAGGCTTTTCTATTTTCAAACCAAATGGTCGAAACCGACATTTAAACTCGTGTTTTTTCTTGCGTCGGATAAAATTTGAAAGTAACGTCAAATTTGGGATGTCGCAATTCAACTAGTAGCACGCATAAAAGATTATGGGTTGTTTAGGTTTTTCTATTTTCAAAACAAATGGTCGATATCGACATTTTAACTGGTGTTTTTTCATGCGTGGGAAAAAATTAGAACGTGACATCGAATTTGGGATGACGCAATACAACTACTAGAATGTATAAAACCTTATGGGTCGTTTAGGTTTTTCTATTTTTAGAACAAATGGACGAATTGACATTTTAACTCGTGTTTTTTAATGCGTCGGACAAAATTTGAACGTGACGTCGAATTTCGGATGACGCAATACAACGACTAGCAGATATAATACATTATGGGTCGTTTAGGTTTGATTATTTTTGGTCCAATTGGTCGAAACCGACATTTAAACTCGTGTTTTTTCTTGCGTCGGACAAAATTTGAACGTATTGTTAAATTTGGGATGTCGCAATTCCACTACTAGCACGTTTAAAACATTATGGGTTGTTTTGATTTTTCTATTTTCATAACAAATGGTCGAAATCGAAATTTTAAGTCGTGTTTTTTTCATGCGTCGGACAAAATTTGAACTTGACGTCGAATTTGGGATGACGGAATACAACGACTAACATGTATAAAACATTATGGGTCGTTTCGGTTTGAGTATTTAAGGACCAATTTGTCGAAATCGACATTTAAACTCGTGTTTTTTCTTGCGTCGGATAAAATTTGAACGTAACGATAAAATTTGGGATGTCGCGATTCAAATACTAGCACGTATAAAACATTATGGGTTGTTTAGCCTTTTCTATTTTCAAAACAAATGGTAGAAACCGACATTTAAACTCGTGTTTTTTCTTGCGTCGGATAAAATTTGAACGTAACGTTAAATTTGGGATGTCGCAATTCAACTACTAGCACGTATAAAACATTATGGGATGTTTAGGTTTTTATATTTTCAAAACAAATGTTCGAAATCGACATTTTAACTCGTGTTTTTTCATGCGTGGGACAAAATTTGAACCTGACGTCGAATTTGGGATGACGCAATACAACGACTACAACGTATAAAACATTATGGGTCGTTTAGGTTTTTTTATTTTTAGAACAAATGGACGAATCGACATTTTAACTCGTGTTTTTTAATGCGTCGGACAAAATTTGAACGTGACGTCGAATTTCGGATGACGCAATACAACGAGTAGCAGATATAATACATTATGGGTCGTTTAGGTTTGAGTATTTTTGGTCCAATTGGTTGAAACCGAAATTTAAAGTCGTGTTTTTTTTTGCGTTGGACAAAATTTGAACGTATAAAACATTATGGGTTGTTTAGGTTTTACGATTTTCAAAACAAATGGTCGAAACCGACATTTAAACTCGTGGTTTTTCTTGCGTCGGATAAAATTTGAACGTAACGTCAAATTTGGGATGTCTCGATTCAACTACTAGCAAGTATAAAACATTATGGGATGTTGAGGTTTTTCTATTTTCAAAACAAATGTTCGAAATCGACATTTTAATTCGTGTTTTTTCATGCGTGGGACAAAATTTGAACCTGACGTCGAATTTGGGATGACGCAATACAACGACTAGCACGTATAAAACATTATTTGTTGTTAAGGTTTTTCTATTTTCAGAACAAATGGAAGAAATCGAGATTTTAACTCGTGTTTTTTCAGGCGTCGGACAAAATTTGAACTTGACGTCGAATTTGGGATGACGGAATACAACGACTAACATGTATAAAACATTATGGGTCGTTTCGGTTTGAGTATTTAAGGACCAATTTGTCGAAACCGACATTTAAACTCGTGTTTTTTCTTGCGTCAGATAAAATTTGAACGTAACGTCAAATTTGGGATGTCGCGATTCAAATACTAGCACGTATAAAACATTATGGGTTGTTTAGGCTTTTCTATTTTCAAAACAAATGGTAGAAACCGACATTTAAACTCGTGTTTTTTCTTGCGTCGGATAAAATTTGAACGTAACGTCAAATTTGGGATGTCGCAATTCAACTACTAGCACGTATAAAACATTATGGGATGTTTAGGTTTTTCTATTTTCAAAACAAATGTTCGAAATCGACATTTTAACTCGTGTTTTTTCATGCGTGGGAAAAAATTTGAACCTGACGTCGAATTTGGGATGACGCAATACCACGACTAACACGAATAAAACATTATTTGTGGTTCAGGTTTTTCTATTTTCAGAACAAATGAAAGAAATCGACATTTGAACTCGTGTTTTTTCATGCGTTGGACAAAATTTGAACCAGACGTCGAATTTGGGATCACGCAATACAACGACTAGCACGTATAAAACATTATGGGTCGTTTAGGTTTGAGTATTTAAGGACCAATTGTTCGAAACCGACATTTAAACTCGTGTTTTTTCTTGCGTCGGATAAAATTTGAACGTAACGTCAAATTTGGGATGTCGCGATTAAAATACTAGCACGTATAAAACATTATGGGTTGTTTAGGCTTTTCTATTTTCAAAACAAATGGTAGAAACCGACATTTAAACTCGTGTTTTTTCTTGCGTCGGATAAAATTTGAACGTAACGTCAAATTTGGGATGTCGCAATTCAACTACTAGCACGTATAAAACATTATGGGATGTTTAGGTTTTTCTATTTTCAAAACAAATGTTCGAAATCGACATTTTAACTCGTGTTTTTTCATGCGTGGGACAAAATTTGAACCTGACGTTGAATTTGGGATGACGCAATACAACGACTAGCACGTATAAAACATTATTTGTTGTTCAGGTTTTTCTATTTTCAGAACAAATGGAAGAAATCGAGATTTTAACTCGTGTTTTTTCAGGCGTCGGACAAGTTTTGAACGAATTGTTAAATTTGGGATGTCGCAATTCCACTACTAGCACGTTTAAAACATTATGGGTTGTTTTGATTTTACTATTTTCAGAACAAATGGTCGAAATCGAAATTTTAAGTCGTGTTTTTTTCATGCGTCGGACAAAATTTGAACTTGACGTCGAATTTGGGATGACGGAATACAACGACTAACATGTATAAAACATTATGGGTCGTTTCGGGTTGAGTATTTAAGGACCAATTTGTCGAAACCGACATTTAAACTCGTGTTTTTTCTTGCGTCGGATAAAATTTGAACGTAACGTCAAATTTGGGATGTCGCGATTCAAATACTAGCACGTATAAAACATTATGGGTTGTTTAGGCGTTTCTATCTTCAAAACAAATGGTAGAAACCGACATTTAAACTTTTGTTTTTTCTTGCGTCGGATAAAATTTGAACGTAACGTCAAATTTGGGATGTCGCAATTCAACTACTAGCACGTATAAAACATTATGGGATGTTTAGGTTTTTCTATTTTCAAAACAAATGTTCGAAATCGACATTTTAACTCATGTTTTTTCATGCGTGGGACAAAATTTGAACCTGACGTCAAATTTGGGATGATGCAATACAACGACTAGCACGTATAAAACATTATTTGTTGTTCAGGTTTTTCTATTTTCAGAACAAATGGAAGAAATCGAGATTTTAACTCGTGTTTTTTCAGGCGTCGGACAAAATTTGAACCGGACGTCAAATTGCGGATGACGCAATACCACGACTAACACGAATAAAACATTATGGGTCGTTTAGGTTTTTCTATTTTCAGAACAAATGAAAGAAATCGACATTTGAACTCGTGTTTTTTCATGCGTCGGACAAAATTTGAATCAGACGTCGAATTTGGGATCACGCAATACAACGACTAGCACGTATAAAACATTATGGGATGTTTAGGTTTTTATATTTTCAAAACAAATGTTCGAAATCGACAATTTAACTCGTGTTTTTTCATGCGTGGGACAAAATTTGAACCTGACGTCGAATTTGGGATGACGCAATACAACGACTAACACGAATAAAACATTATGGGTCGTTTAGGTTTTTCTATTTTCATAACAAATGGAAGAAATCGACATTTTAACTCGTATTTTTTCATGCGTCGGACAGAATTTGAACCAGACGTCGAATTTGGGATCACGCAATACAACGACTAGCACGTATAAAACATTATGGGTCGTTTATGTTTGAGTATTTAAGGACCAATTGTTCGAAACCGACATTTAAACTCGTGTTTTTTCTTGCGTCGGATAAAATTTGAACGTAACGTCAAATTTGGGATGTTGCAATTCAACTAGTAGCACGCATAAAAGATTATGGGTTGTTTAGGTTTTTCTATTTTCAAAACAAATGGTCGAAATCGACATTTTCACTGGTGTTTTTTCATGCGTAGGAAAAAATTAGAACGTGACATCGAATTTGGGATGATGCAATACAACGACTACAACGTATAAAACATTATGGGTCGTTTAGGTTTTTCTATTTTTAGAACAAATGGACGAATCGAAATTTTAACTCGTGTTTTTTAATGCGTCGGACAAAATTTGAACGTGACGTCGAATTTCGGATGACGCAATACAACGAGTAGCAGATATAATACATTATGGGTCGTTTAGGTTTGAGTATTTTTGGTCCAATTGGTCGAAACCGACATTTAAACTCGTGTTTTTTCTTGCGTCGGATAAAATTTGAAAGTAACGTCAAATTTGGGATGTCGCAATTCAACTAGTAGCACGCATAAAAGATTATGGGTTGTTTAGGTTTTTCTATTTTCAAAACAAATGGTCGATATCGACATTTTAACTGGTGTTTTTTCATGCGTGGGAAAAAATTAGAACGTGACATCGAATTTGGGATGACGCAATACAACTACTAGAACGTATAAAACATTATGGGTCGTTTAGGTTTTTCTATTTTTAGAACAAATGGACGAATCGAAATTTTAACTCGTGTTTTTTAATGCGTCGGACAAAATTTGAACGTGACGTCGAATTTCGGATGACGCAATACAACGACTAGCAGATATAATACATTATGGGTCGTTTAGGTTTGAGTATTTTTGGTCCAATTGGTCGAAACCGACATTTAAACTCGTGTTTTTTCTTGTGTCGGACAAAATTTGAACGTATAAAACATTATGGGTTGTTTAGGTTTTACGATTTTCAAAACAAATGGTCAAAACGGACATTTAAACTCGTGGTTTTTCTTGCGTCGGATAAAATTTGAACGTAACGTCAAATTTGGGATGTCTCGATTCAACTACTAGCAAGTATAAAACATTATGGGATGTTTAGGTTTTTCTATTTTCAAAACAAATGTTCGAAATCGACATTTTAATTCGTGTTTTTTCATGCGTGGGACAAAATTTGAACCTGACGTCGAATTTGGGATGACGCAATACAACGACTAGCACGTATAAAACATTATTTGTTGTTAAGGTTTTTCTATTTTCAGAACAAATGGAAGAAATCGAGATTTTAACTCGTGTTTTTTATGGCGTCGGACAAAATTTGAACCGGGCGTCAAATTTCGGATGACGCAATACCACGAATAACACGAATAAAACATTATGGGTCGTTTAGGTTTTTCTATTTTCAGAATAAATGGAAGAAATCGAAATTTTAACTCGTGTTTTTTCATGCGTCGGACAAAATTTGAACCAGACGTCGAATTTGGGATCACGCAATACAACGACTAGCACGTATAAAACATTATCGGTCGTTTAGGTTTGAGTATTTAAGGACCAATTGTTCGAAACCGACATTTAAACTCGTGTTTTTTCTTGCGTCGGATAAAATTTGAACGTAACGTCAAATTTGGGATGTCGCGATTAAAATACTAGCACGTATAAAACATTATGGGTTGTTTAGGCTTTTCTATTTTCAAAACAAATGGTCGAAACCGACATTTAAACTCGTGTTTTTTCTTGCGTCGGATAAAATTTGAAAGTAACGTCAAATTTGGGATGTCGCAATTCAACTAGTAGCACGCATAAAAGATTATGGGTTGTTTAGGTTTTTCTATTTTCAAAACAAATGGTCGATATCGACATTTTAACTGGTGTTTTTTCATGCGTGGGAAAAAATTAGAACGTGACATCGAATTTGGGATGACGCAATACAACTACTAGAACGTATAAAACATTATGGGTCGTTTAGGTTTTTCTATTTTTAGAACAAATGGACGAATTGACATTTTAACTCGTGTTTTTTAATGCGTCGGACAAAATTTGAACGTGACGTCGAATTTCGGATGACGCAATACAACGACTAGCAGATATAATACATTATGGGTCGTTCAGGTTTGAGTATTTTTGGTCAAATTGGTCGAAACCGACATTTAAACTCGTGTTTTTTCTTGCGTCGGACAAAATTTGAACGTATAAAACATTATGCGTTGTTTAGGTTTTACGATTTTCAAAACAAATGGTCGAAACCGACATTTAAACTCGTGGTTTTTCTTGCGTCGGATAAAATTTGAACGTAACGTCAAATTTGGGATGTCTCGATTCAACTACTAGCAAGTATAAAACATTATGGGATGTTTAGGTTTTTCTATTTTCAAAACAAATGTTCGAAATCGACATTTTAATTCGTGTTTTTTCATGCGTGGGACAAAATTTGAACCTGACGTCGAATTTGGGATGACGCAATACAACGACTAGCACGTATAAAACATTATTTGTTGTTAAGGTTTTTCTATTTTCAGAACAAATGGAAGAAATCGAGATTTTAACTCGTGTTTTTTATGGCGTCGGACAAAATTTGAACCGGGCGTCAAATTTCGGATGACGCAATACCACGAATAACACGAATAAAACATTATGGGTCGTTTAGGTTTTTCTATTTTCAGAACAAATGGAAGAAATCGAAATTTTAACTCGTGTTTTTTCATGCGTCGGACAAAATTTGAACCAGACGTCGAATTTGGGATCACGCAATACAACGACTAGCACGTATAAAACATTATGGGTCGTTTAGGTTTGAGTATTTAAGGACCAATTGTTCGAAACCGACATTTAAACTCTTGTTTTTTCTTGCGTCGGATAAAATTTGAACGTAACGTCAAATTTGGGATGTCGCGATTAAAATACTAGCACGTATAAAACATTATGGGTTGTTTAGGCTTTTCTATTTTCAAACCAAATGGTCGAAACCGACATTTAAACTCGTGTTTTTTCTTGCGTCGGATAAAATTTGAAAGTAACGTCAAATTTGGGATGTCGCAATTCAACTAGTAGCACGCATAAAAGATTATGGGTTGTTTAGGTTTTTCTATTTTCAAAACAAATGGTCGATATCGACATTTTAACTGGTGTTTTTTCATGCGTGGGAAAAAATTAGAACGTGACATCGAATTTGGGATGACGCAATACAACTACTAGAATGTATAAAACCTTATGGGTCGTTTAGGTTTTTCTATTTTTAGAACAAATGGACGAATTGACATTTTAACTCGTGTTTTTTAATGCGTCGGACAAAATTTGAACGTGACGTCGAATTTCGGATGACGCAATACAACGACTAGCAGATATAATACATTATGGGTCGTTTAGGTTTGATTATTTTTGGTCCAATTGGTCGAAACCGACATTTAAACTCGTGTTTTTTCTTGCGTCGGACAAAATTTGAACGTATTGTTAAATTTGGGATGTCGCAATTCCACTACTAGCACGTTTAAAACATTATGGGTTGTTTTGATTTTTCTATTTTCATAACAAATGGTCGAAATCGAAATTTTAAGTCGTGTTTTTTTCATGCGTCGGACAAAATTTGAACTTGACGTCGAATTTGGGATGACGGAATACAACGACTAACATGTATAAAACATTATGGGTCGTTTCGGTTTGAGTATTTAAGGACCAATTTGTCGAAATCGACATTTAAACTCGTGTTTTTTCTTGCGTCGGATAAAATTTGAACGTAACGATAAAATTTGGGATGTCGCGATTCAAATACTAGCACGTATAAAACATTATGGGTTGTTTAGCCTTTTCTATTTTCAAAACAAATGGTAGAAACCGACATTTAAACTCGTGTTTTTTCTTGCGTCGGATAAAATTTGAACGTAACGTTAAATTTGGGATGTCGCAATTCAACTACTAGCACGTATAAAACATTATGGGATGTTTAGGTTTTTATATTTTCAAAACAAATGTTCGAAATCGACATTTTAACTCGTGTTTTTTCATGCGTGGGACAAAATTTGAACCTGACGTCGAATTTGGGATGACGCAATACAACGACTAACACGAATAAAACATTATGGGTCGTTTAGGTTTTTCTATTTTCAGAACAAATGGAAGAAATCGACATTTTAACTCGTGTTTTTTCATGCGTCGGACAGAATTTGAACCAGACGTCGAATTTGGGATCACGCAATACAACGACTAGCACGTATAAAACATTATGGGTCGTTTAGGTTTGAGTATTTAAGGACCAATTGTTCCAAACCGACATTTAAACTCGTGTTTTTTCTTGCGTCGGATAAAATTTGAACGTAACGTAAAATTTGGGATGTCGCGATTCAAATACTAGCACGTATAAAACATTATGGGTTGTTTAGGCTTTTCTATTTTCAAAACAAATTGTCGAAACCGACATTTAAACTCGTGTTTTTTCTTGCGTCGGATAAAATTTGAACGTAACGTCAAATTTGGGATGTTGCAATTCAACTAGTAACACGCATAAAAGATTATGGGTTGTTTAGGTTTTTTTATTTTCAAAACAAATGGTCGAAATCGACATTTTAACTGGTGTTTTTTCATGCGTAGGACAAAATTAGAACGTGACATCGAATTTGGGATGATGCAATACAACGACTACAACGTATAAAACATTATGGGTCGTTTAGGTTTTTCTATTTTTAGAACAAATGGACGAATCGACATTTTAACTCGTGTTTTTTAATCCGTCGGACAAAATTTGAACGTGACGTCGAATTTCGGATGACGCAATACAACGAGTAGCAGATATAATACATTATGGGTCGTTTAGGTTTGAGTATTTTTGGTCCAATTGGTCGAAACCGACATTTAAACTCGTGTTTTTTCTTGCGTCGGACAAAATTTGAACGTATAAAACATTATGGGTTGTTTAGGTTTTACGATTATCAAAACAAATGGTCGAAACCGACATTTAAACTCGTGGTTTTTCTTGCGTCGGATAAAATTTGAACGTAACGTCAAATTTGGGATATCTCGATTCAACTACTAGCAAGTATAAAACATTATGGGATATTTAGGTTTTTCTATTTTCAAAACAAATGTTCGAAATCGACATTTTAATTCGTGTTTTTTCATGCGTGGGACAAAATTTGAACTTGACGTCGAATTTGGGATGACGCAATACAACGACTAGCACGTATAAAACATTATTTGTTGTTAAGGTTTTTCCATTTTCAGAACAAATGGAAGAAATCGAGATTTTAACTCGTGTTTTTTATGGCGTCGGACAAAATTTGAACCGGGCGTCAAATTTCGGATGACGCAATACCACGAATAACACGAATAAAACATTATGGGTCGTTTAGGTTTTTCTATTTTCACAACAAATGGAAGAAATCGAAATTTTAACTCGTGTTTTTTCATGCGTCGGACAAAATTTGAACCAGACGTCGAATTTGGGATCACGCAATACAACGACTAGCACGTATAAAACATTATGGGTCGTTTAGGTTTGAGTATTTGAGGACCAATTGTTCGAAACCGACATTTAAACTCGTGTTTTTTCTTGCGTCGGATAAAATTTGAACGTAAAGTCAAATTTGGGATGTCGCGATTAAAATACTAGCACGTATAAAACATTATGGGTTGTTTAGGCTTTTCTATTTTCAAACCAAATGGTCGAAACCGACATTTAAACTCGTGTTTTTTCTTGCGTCGGATAAAATTTGAAAGTAACGTCAAATTTGGGATGTCGCAATTCAACTAGTAGCACGCATAAAAGATTATGGGTTGTTTAGGTTTTTCTATTTTCAAAACAAATGGGCGAAATCGACATTTTAACTGGTGTTTTTTCATGCGTGGGACAAAATTAGAACGTGACATCGAATTTGGCATGACGCAATACAACTACTAGAAAGTATAAAACATTATGGGTCGTTTAGGTTTTTGTATTTTTAGAACAAATGGACGAATTGACATTTTAACTCGTGTTTCTTAATGCGTCGGACAAAATTTGAACGTGACGTCGAATTTCGGATGACGCAATACAACGACTAGCAGATATAATACATTATGGGTCGTTTAGGTTTGATTATTTTTGGTCCAATTGGTCGAAACCGACATTTAAACTCGTGCTTTTTCTTGCGTCGGACAAAATTTGAACGTATTGTTAAATTTGGGATGTCGCAATTCCACTACTAGCACGTTTAAAACATTATGGGTTGTTTTGATATTTCTATTTTCAGAACAAATGGTCGAAATCGAAATTTTAAGTCGTGTTTTTTTCATGCGTCGGACAAAATTTGAACTTGACGTCCAATTTGGGATGACGGAATACAACGACTAACATGTATAAAACATTATGGGTCGTTTCGGTTTGAGTATTTAAGGACCAATTTCTCGAAACCGACATTTAAACTCGTGTTTTTTCTTGCGTCGGATAAAATTTGAACGTAACGTCAAATTTGGGATGTCGCGATTCAAATACTAGCACGTATAAAACATTATGGGTTGTTTAGGCTTTTCTATTTTCAAAACAAATGGTAGAAACCGACATTTAAACTCGTGTTTGTTCTTGCGTCGTATAAAATTTGAACGTAACGTCAAATTTGGGATGTCGCAATTCAACTACTAGCACGTATAAAACATTATGGGATGTTTAGGTTTTTCTATTTTCAAAACAAATGTTCGAAATCGACATTTTAACTCGTGTTTTTTCAAGCGTGGGATAAAATTTGAACCTGACGTCGAATTTGGGATGACGCAATACAACGACTAACACGAATAAAACATTATGGGTCGTTTAGGTTTTTCTATTTTCAGAACAAATGGAAGAAATCGACATTTTAACTCGTGTTTTTTCATGGGTCGGACAAAATTTGAACCAGACGTCGAATTTGGGATCACGCAATACAACGACTAGCACGTATAAAACATTATGGGTCGTTTAGGTTTGAGTATTTAAGGACCAATTGTTCGAAACCAACATTTAAACTCGTGTTTTTTCTTGCGTCGGATAAAATTTGAACGTAACGTCAATTTTGGGATGTCGCGATTCAAATACTAGCACGTATAAAACATTATGGGTTGTTTAGGCTTTTCTATTTTCAAAACAAATGGTCGAAACCGACATTTAAACTCGTGTTTTTTCTTGCGTCGGATAAAATTTGAACGTAACGTCAAATTTGGGATGTCGCAATTCAACTAGTAGCACGCATAAAAGTTTATGGGTTGTTTAGGTTTTTCTATTTTCAAAACAAATGGTCGAAATCGACATTTTAACTGGTGTTTTTTCATGCGTAGGACAAAATTAGAACGTGACATCGAATTTGGGATGATGCAGTACAACGACTAACACGAATAAAACATTATGGGTCGTTTAGGTTTGAGTATTTTTGGTCCAATTGGTCGAAACCGACATTTAAACTCGTGTTTTTTCTTGCGTCGGACAAAATTTGAACGTATCGTTAAATTTGGGATGTCGCAATTCCACTACTAGCACGTTTAAAATATTATGGGTTGTTTAGATTTTTCTATTTTCAGAACAAATGGTCGAAATCGAAATTTTAACTCGTGTTTTTTTCATGCGTCGGACAAAATTTGAACTTGACGTCGAATTTGGGATGACGGAATACAACGACTAACTTGTATAAAACATTATGGGTCGTTTCGGTTTGAGTATTTAAGGACCAATTTGTCGATACCGACTTTTAAACTCGTGTTTTTTCTTGCGTCGGATAAAATTTGAACGTAACGTCAAATTTGGGATGTCGCGATTCAAATACTAGCACGTATAAAACATTATGGGTTGTTTAGGCTTTTCTATTTTCAAAACAAATGGTCGAAACTGACATTTAAACTCGTGTTTTTTCTTGCGTCGGATAAAATTTGAACGTAACGTCAAATTTGGGATGTCACAATTCAACTAGTAGCACGCATAAAACATTATGGGTTGTTTAAGTTTTTCTATTTTCAGAACAAATGGAAGAAATCGACATTTTAACTAGTGTTTTTTCATGCGTCGGACGAAATTTGAACCAGACGTCGAATTTGGGATCACGCAATACAACGACTAGCACGTATAAAACATTATGGGTCGTTTAGGTTTGAGTTTTTAAGGACCAATTGTTCGAAACCGACATTAAAACTCGTGTTTTTTCTTGCGTCGGATAAAATTTGAACGTAACGTCCAATTTGGGATGTCGCGATTCAAATACTAGCAGTCATAAAACATTATGGGTTGTTTAGGTTTTTCTATTTTCAAAACAAATGGTCGAAATCGACAATTTAACTGGTGTTTTTTCATGTGTGGGACAAAATTAGAACGTGACATCGAATTTGGGATGACGCAATACAACGACTAGAACGTATAAAACATTATGGGTCGTTTAGGTTTTTGTATTTTTAGAACAAATGGACGAATCGAGATTTTAACTTGTGTTTTTTCATGCGTCGGACAAAATTTGAACGTGACGTCGAATTTCGGATGACGCAATACATCGACTAGCAGATATAATACATTATGGGTCGTTTAGGTTTGATTATTTTTGGTCCAATTGGTCGAAACCGACATTTAAACTCGTGTTTTTTCTTGCGTCGGAAAAAATTTGAACGTATCGTTAAATTTGGGATGTCGCAATTCCACTACTAGCACGTTTAAAACATTATGGGTTGTTTAGGTTTTTCTATTTTCAGAACAAATGGTCGAAATCGAAATTTTAACTCGTGTTTTTTTCGTGCGTCGGACAAAATTTGAACTTGACGTCGAATTTGGGATGACGAAATACAACGACTAACATGTATAAAACATTATGGGTCGTTTCGGTTTGAGTATTTTACGACCAATTTGTCGAAACAGACATTGAAACTCGTGTTTTTTCTTGCGTCGGATAAATTTTGAACGTAACGTCAAATTTGGGATGTCGCGATTCAATACTAGCACGTATAAAACATTATGGGTTGTTTAGGCTTTTCTATTTTCAAAACAAATGGTCGAAACCGACATTTAAACTCGTGTTTTTTCTTACGTCGGATAAAATTTGAACGTAACGTCAAATTTGGGATGTCGCAATTCAACTACTAGCACGTATAAAACATTATGGGTTGTTTAGGTTTTTCTATTTTCAAAACAAATGGTCGAAATCGACATTTTAACCCGTGTTTTTTCATGCGTTGGACAAAATTTGAACCTCACGTCGAATTTGGGATGACGCAATACAACGACTAACACGAATAAATCATGATGGGTCGTTTAGGTTTTTCTATTTTCAGAACAAATGGAAGAAATCGACATTTTAACTCGTGTTTTTTCATGCGTCGGACAAAATTTGAACGTGACGTCGAATTTGGGATGACGCAATACAACGACTAGCACGTATAAAACCTTATGGGTGGTTTAGGTTTGAGTATTTAAGGACCAATTGTTCGAAACTGACCCTTAAAATCGTGTTTTTTCTTGCGTCGTATCCAATTTGAATGTAACGTGAAATTTGGGATTTCGCAATTCAACTACTAGCATGTATAAAATATTATGGGTTGTTTAGGTTTTTTTTATTTTCAAAACAAATGGTCAAAATCGACATTTTAACTGGTGTTTTTTCATGCGTTGGACAAAATTTGAATGTGACATCGAATTTGGGATGACGCAATACAACGACTGGCACGTATAAAACATTATAGGTAGTTTAGGTTTTTCTATTTTTAGAACAAATGGACGAAATCGACATTTTAACTTGTGTTTTTTCATGCGTCGGACAAAATTTGAACATGACGTTGAATTTCGGATGACGCAATACAATGACAAGCACGTATAAAACCTTATGGGTGGTTTAGGTTTGAGTATTTAAGGACCAATTGTTCGAAACCGACACTTAAAATTGTATTTTTTCTTGCGTCGTATCCAATTTGAATGTAATGTGAAATTTGGGATGTCGCAATTCAACTACTAGCACGTATAAAACATTATGGGTTGTTTAGGTTTTTCTATTTTCAAAACAAATGGTTAAAATCGACATTTTAACTGGTGTTTTTTCATGCGTTGGACAAAATTGGAACGTCACATCGAATTTGGGATGACATAATACAACCACTAGTAGGTATAAAACATTATGGGTCGTTTAGGTTTGAGTATTTTCTGAACAATTGGTCGAAACCGACATTTAAACTCGTGTTTTTTCTTGAGTCTGACAAAATTTGAACGTAACGTTCAATTTGGGATGTCGTAATTCCACTACTAGCACGTATAAAACATTATGGGTTGTTTAGATTTTTGTATTTTCAAAAGAAATGGTCGAAATCGAAATTTTAACTCGTGTTTTTTTCATGCGTCGGACAAAATTTGGACGTGATGTCGAATTTGGGATGACACAATACAACCACTAGAACGTATAAAACATTATGGGTCGTTTGGGTTTTTCTATTTTTAGAACAAATGTTCGAAATCGACATTTTAACTCGTGTTTTTTGATGCGTGGGACAAAATTTGAACCTGACGTCGAATTTGGGATTGTAACATCTGTACCCAAAATATTAGAAATTTATATTTTAATATTAGGCTATATGATATTTGGTTGATTAATTGGAGTTATAAGTTATATTAAGATTACCTTAAGACCTTTAATGTATCATTAAGAGTCCTAAACGAAATGAAAAGTTAATTATTTTCGGATAATTTTGGAGATAACGATTTTACAAGGGACCTTAAGTGATATTATTCAAAATTTTAAGGTATTAGAAATGAAGGCAGGGACCGTGTATATGTGAGTATATGTGAGTTTAGCCTACCAAAATTATTATTATTATTATTATTATTATTATTATTATTATTATTATTATTATTATGATAAATATAAGGCAGGGACGTGGCATGGTGGGACTTGGGTGAGTGAAATCTAGTAATTAGTTATAATTTTATTATTTTATAGTTTAGTGAAATTGGTGGACAGGCATAAGACATTAGAACACAAAACTTGGACTGTTCATCTTTTAAGGCTGTCGTACAGTTCTTCAAGTCCATATGGTTCAGTTAGAATTCGATTTTATGGGTTTTAAACATGAGGTTTGCGGGAGTTAATTTATGGAGTTTAAGCTATGGAGATCAGACTAGAGGTTCTCGGATTAAGCTTATATTTGGCAGAATTTAGACAGATATTCGGAGACTATTCTAATATTCTGTAAGTAATTATCAACTATCCTTTTATGATTTTGAGTATATATGAAAAGATGCGATAAAGTAATTTTGAAGAATTATGAACTATATATTGTTTTATGAAAAATTGGTATTTGATGATTGTGTCAGTTTTAACGTGTTCAGCTGATGAACGTTTATATTTAATATTTTGATAAGTGTGTTTTGACGTGAGTTTTAATTAATATATTTGATACTGGTTTGAGATATAATATTTTGGATATTGATTAAATATCAAGAATTTGATAATTTGAGTTTGAGATATAATATTTTGGATATTGCTTAAATATCAAGAAGTTGATATATTTGGTATTTTGTTGAAAGTTTGGAAATGATTTGAGAAACATTTGTGTTTGTGAAATGTTTTGTCCATCTAGGATTGCCCAAGTAGTACTTGATGTTAAGACCATTACGGAGGGATGGTATGGCCAGTGTGCACAGGTGTTAGTCCTAACGTTAGGCAAAGAATGAGATCTCAGTTATTGATACTTGATGTTGTTATGGAAACTACGCGGGTGGAATTCGAGGATGGATACTAAAGTTTGTGTTAAAATCTTAAATACAGGTTTATAGGGACTTGTATTTAGGCATTTTAATACAGTGTTTTCAGTTTATGATCTTTTATTGCAGATTGGAATAAAAGTAATATTTTGAAGTATTATTTATATAGCTAATTTGAGTATATTTATTTTTTGTAGCTGATAATTATTTACTGAGATTTTTGTCTCACTTTTTAAACGTTTTAATGTTTTAGGTGAGGAAGAACAGTTATAGAGGTGCCTACTGATTTATAGACCAAGTTGAGGTTTTTTGGAGGTTATCAAAATCATCTATTTGGAGTTTATTTATGTATTTTGGAGACATAATTGTATTGAAAAATCTTTGGAGTATTAATGAAATACAAGAATGTATTTTTGGTTCAAAATTTTACTACGGTTTAGTTTATTTTCATATTCGCGTCTGATCCGGGTAGGGTGGTTCGGGGTCGGGTGCGACAGGCATGATGCAATACAACGACTAACACGAATAAAACATTATGGGTCGTTTAGGTTTTTCTATTTCCAGAACAAATGGAAGAAATCGACATTTTAACTCGTGTTTTTTCATGCGTCGGACAATTTGAACGTGACGTCGAATTTTGGATGACGCAATACAACGACTAGCACGTATAACACATTATGGGTCGTTTAGGTTTGAGTATTTAAGGACCAATTATTCGAAACCGACATTTAAAATCGTGTTTTTCAAATTTGGGATTTTGCAATTCAACTACTAGCACGTATAAAACATTATGGGTTGTTTAGGTTTTTCTATTTTCAAAACAAATGGTCGAAATCGACATTTTAACTCGTGTTTTTTCATGCGTGGGACAAAATTTGAACCTGAGGTCGAATTTGGGATGACGCAATACAACGACTAGCACGTATAAAACATTATGGGTCGTTTAGGTTTTTCTATTTTTAGAACAAATGGACGAAATTGACATTTTAACTCGTGTTTTTTCATGCGTCAGACAAAATTTGAATGTGACGTCGAATTTGGGATGACGCAATACAACGACTAGCATGTATAAAACATTATGGGTCGTTTAGGTTTGAGTATTTAAGGACCAATTATTCGAAACCGACATTTAAAATCGTGTTTTTCAAATTTGGGATTTTGCAATTCAATTACTAGCACGTATAAAACATTATGGGTTGTTTAGGTTTTTCTATTTTCAAAACAAATGGTCGAAATCGACATTTTAAGTCGTGTTTTTTCATGCGTGAGACAAAATTTGAACCTGATGTCGAATTTGGGATGACGCAATACAACGACTAGCACGTATAAAACATTATGGGTCGTTTAGGTTTTTCTATTTTTAGAACAAATGGACGAAATTGACATTTTAACTCGTGTTTTTTCATGCGTCAGACAAAATTTGAATGTGACGTCGAATTTGGGATGACGCAATACAACGACTAGTATGTATAAAACATTATGGGTCCTTTAGGTTTGAGTATTTAAGGACCAATTGGTCGAAACCGACATTTAAACTCGTGTTTTTTCTTGCGTCGGATAAAATTTGAACGTAACGTCAAATTTGGGATGTCGCGATTCAACTACTATCACGTATAAAACATTTTGGGTTGTTTAGGTTTTTCTATTTTCAAAACAAATGGTGGAAACCGACATTTAAACTCGTATTTTTTCATGCGTCGGATAAAATTTGAACGTAACGTCAAATTTGGGATGTCGCGATTCAACTACTATCACGTATAAAACATTTTGGGTTGTTTAGGTTTTTCTATTTTCAAAACAAATGGTCAAAATCGACATTTTAACTCGCGTTTGTAGATACCCATTTTGTCCGGTATAAATTTTAAATTTTATCAATTTTTGTCTTTAAATTGTGTATGACATAGGTTTTTATGCTATTTATTTTTACCGAAACTAGTTAATGCTTTTATTTGTTTTATTTGTGACATTTACTAGAAAAAAAAACTTCTTACTAAGATCAATTTAATCTTTGTGCTATTAACATTGGATTAAATTAGTCTTGGGTTTAGAACAAAAGAAATACGAGATTAAACAAAACGAAAAGGATTGCAATGTTGTTTATGCATCTATGAAATTTATGAAAGGGGTCCAAACTCAAGCTCGAGCCCAAGACACAAGGTCCATTTCTACAGCCCATTTCAAAATGCCCAAGAGCAGGTCCTGCGTATCAGAGGATCAAAAGAATGGCGGTGAAGAGGAGATATTTTCTTAATCTCCTCTTCTAATGAAGGATTGGAAACTTAAAATTGGATTACGGAGGTGATTGCATTTTGGATCAGTGGCAAATCCCTTGTATAAATACGGCTCTACCTCAGCAAAAGATGGACGGTGACTTCTTCACTACCCTTTGGCTTCTTCTTCTTCTACTTTTTCTTTTCTGGTAAAGGGAAAAAAAGGAACAACACTCAATCAGTAGAGAAAGAAAAGGAAGGAGAATATAAGGAACAAGTGTAAGGATTCTAATTATTGTTATTCGATTCTTCTATTCAGTTGTTTTGCAATCTTATGCTTTATGATGTTTCTTTTATGCCTTGTTGTTGCTTACCTATCGATTGGTGTTGCTGTTTGATGGTTTGATCGTTTCTTTTTCTTCCCTAACTTTTCACATTCAGATTAATAAGAATACAAATTTAAAGAAATAAGATTCTAGGATCTTGTGGAGGGTTATGTTATAGCCATTCGCTGAAATCGTTAAAAACTAACCCGAAAACCCTTAAGATTACAGAAGGAATATGTTATATTCGTTCGAATCTCTTTAGGGTTTCCGGGTTACAATGCCTCTAATCAAATTTCTTAAGTAAATGAAACATTAAAATGTGTCAAAAGAGGTCCTATGTCATAGGAACACCATCCGACTATGATTAAAGTTTCTCTTGTTTGGTAATTCTATGTTATAGGGATACTGAACTGATATTAATAAGCAAAGAATAGACACAACATGAATCAAATAAATTAGTAAGTAAACAACACACGCATTAGTACCATTTTTTGGGCGGGGTAGGGCGATTACTCAAGGTTTTCTTCCCTACACGTAACGTAACCGACAAAACGAACCTTAAATCTCTAATTCGCAGACCTCCTAATGCATTAAAATAACCCTAATTTCAGCGTCCAATCACGCTTTATTTTTGGTTGGTGGCGACTCTAAAAAATGAGAGTTTAGCGACTAAAAAAAACGGTTGCTACAGTTGGCGACTCCGCTGGGGACTTGCCAAGCTACTTGTGTTGTTGTTCACTTAGATAATCTATTTGGTTTACATCTTGAATATAGTGGTTATGAGTTATTTGGTTTACATCTTGCCAGGTTATAATTTATTTGGTTTATATCTATACAAAACCCCAAAATCGAACCCCAAATTCAATTTCAATTTCAAATCTAGGTTTTTATTTCTTTCTTTCGTCAATTTAAGTTTCTTCTCACTTCTTTGATCTTTTTTGAGTTGAAAATCTGTTTATGGAGCTTAATTTTTGAGCTGAAGTTGATTCTACTTGTACTTATGATTTCTTCTTGCCCGATTTTGAAGTGGGTAAGTGATTGGTTTAGCTCAGATTCCATTTTTTGCTCATTGCTCTATTTTAATATCTGCTCATTGCCTTTGCTCATTGCTCTAGTTAATTGGTTTTGCTGAAATTTTTGCTTCTATATTTCTGTGAATATGTGAAAGGTATCATATAGTATTTTTTTTTTGGGGTGACTTTGTTTTATAATAGTTCTGCAACACTTCAACTTTTGTCAAATTGCAGGGGTGTGAGCTGCGTTTTGCACGTTTTCGAGCCGATAGAACCTTGTTCTTGGTTGTGAATTTTCTGGATAATCATTTAAATCTATTATGCTATGCTTGCTCATGTTCTCAATGCGGTTTTTGGTCATTTTATGGTGTTCGTTACTGCTGCAGTGTTTTTTTTTTTTTTTTTTTTTTTTTGTTTTGCTGAAAAGAAACTATTGTGTTGTTGTTTTTAGTTTGTTTCTCTTATGTCAATTTTATGATGTGTAATAAACGGTTTAGTGGTTCGTGTCACAGCCCACCCAAAAGGCCATGTTATGGTCTTACCTTTTAGGACGTTAATTAGGAGAGAACGAAGTAAGGGTGCCACCATGAGAAACCTGGTTCGGGCCGCGAAAAGTTCTCAACTTGAGTCGTTCTTCAGGCAAATCTTTGTCGGATATTGATTCAAGGACCCAAGCCAATTCTGGTATTACCCTTTAGAATTAGATCAAGAACTACCCCGTAGTAATTACCTCATCGGGAATGCTTTGAGATACGTAATGCAAGGCATAAACTTTCTAATCATTCTGTAACCTTATAATTGCGGATGTTAAGTTTTAATCGTGGGTTTAACTTTATTACTGCCGGGCTTCAAATTCTCACTTTGATTTGAACATAACAAGTACTTATTTAGGTAGGCTGCATCAATTGAGTCTGTTTTAGCTATGTAGGATGTGAACTTTTTGCTTTCAAGATTACCTTTGTTTCAATCTTTAGGTCTCACCTATTCCAATCATTTTTGTCCCTAGGAAAGCTTACTCATCATATGTTTTTGGAGGGGGCTGTTGTTTTTTTTTTAAAAAAAAAGAGAGCATGTTGTTTCAAGTTTTGATGTCAATTCATTGTTAAAAATGTTTGTTTTTGAGGGAGTGCTTGAAATCAATCTTGCTGGCTTAATGGAGTACTAATTGTTAGTAGGTTGCATCAAGAAGTTTAAGATACTTGCTGGTTCTAAGTTAGCATGTCATGTATTCGTTTTGGTCTTAACTGAACCTTAAATTGGCAGTAAAAACTCTGCTGAACGCTTGTGACGTTTTGTCATTGTTTTTTTTATTATTATTGTTTTCTCGTGTTGAGATATTAGTGCGTTGCATCGATGGGCAGCATATAACTATGTTGGCATTGTTGTATGGTTTTTCTTGCTTGAACTCACAACTGCACTATTGGTCTTTGAGTCTCATCTAGTTATGATCGTGTTGAGGTAGAAAGATAGCTACTAGTTTGATGACTCAATGGCCTTATTCATTTTGTGAACGTACTGAACCTCGAATACATTTCATGTCATGCTTGTGCCTTCTATGTGATCCACTAGGGGTGATAAGGTGCCTTTTTCGTTTGATCTCAGGGGAGATATCATGCCATGTAATTGCTACTGTAAATTTGCCATTGCGAAATCTAAAAAGTTTATAGGATTTTCTTTCTTTGATGTAATCAGCTTCGTTTCTAGTTTAGTTTGAGTTAATTATCGGTTTTAGTTAATAAAAGCTGTTAATCCTTTACACTTGACCTCTGTGTTTGATTTCTGTGATAGATGGTATATAAGTGGTGGTGTTTAGTTTGCTTGGTGAAGGTGGAAAACAAGTTCTGACATTTTTTGCTAAGAGTATGCGTTTAGTGTGTATTTTTCATAATTTGTGTGCACTTAGGAATGAGGCTCGCCGTCAAGTTTGTTTTTGATCTCGTGAAGACTTTTGGGAAAGTCTGAAACACGTACTAAGCTCTTCGTTTAATAAGGCTTGCATCTGATTTTGAAAGGGAACTTTTGTGTAATCTGGAAACGGGTATTTGGCGATATAAAGCAATAATTCACAGATGTTAAAATGTTTTGGTCTGTGTAACCCAAAACAAGAGGTCCCTTTTGCTGTGGCGTTTTGGAATTTGAGGATTGACCATGTAATGTAACGAAACTTGCAAGTGATGATAAAAAAGGCTCGTAGTGTGTTTATATCTTTCATTTCTATCTTTTGGTCTTAGTTTACATGATTCCATGACAGGTCTTCTTGGCTGCTCATTAGACTGCATGATAGGAAGTATGGTTTTTCGGGTTTCAAATACAGTTGATTGCCTAGAAAATCTGTTAGCATTATTTTATTTTAGGCCTATGCATTATCTTTTCCATGTCAAATTACATCAGTTTACTGCTGCAACTTGAGGTGTTTTGTCTTTCCTTTCAAGTTTTATTTTTCTAAGATATTTGTAATCGTTCCATGAAGGTTTTGTTGTGTTCTCTGCTGCAATTTAACAGTGTTTTAGGTGTCTTGTATGTGTTTGGACCAGCCTATAATTCATCCTCTTTTGCAATTATGATTTTGGTCTGTTCTTAATTATGTTGAGGCTGTATTCTTGTCATGGTTGGATACAATTTCATGCATTTTTTTAACCATTCATACCTTCTTCTTATTGCTGCAGATTAGTGTTTCTTTTCTAGGAAAATCTGCTGCATTTTTAGGCTCTCACGACGTGTTTCCTTTGTCCGATTTGAATTAATTTTCGGTTCTTGATTGCTACATTTAGTGGGTAAAACGTCTATGGTTTCCGCTGTATTTTCAAGGGGTTGGTGTCGTTTTCAGGGTTCTACTTATACCAGTAGGTGATCTCTAGCCATTCAGTTGAGATTTTGTTGTGTTTTTACTGCAGTTTAGTAACGTTTTGCTGCAACTTAGTAATGTTTTGCTGCAATCTTTTGGTTTATTGTACCACAGTTGCTTTTCCCCAAGTCTTGTAGGCTCTTATTACCTAATTGATGAACATTAAGGCCTACAAGTCATTCTTGTTGTCACAATATAAGCTGCATCGTTTAGCATTTTTCAAGGTTTCATCATGTTTCTGCAATATACTTATCTCTTTTTTCTTTTTCTTGTTTTAATTTTTTCTTCTTTTTCTCTTTTTGCTTTCAAGTTATGTCCTGATATATGTAAGCAAAATTTCATGGGCAGTCTCACATTCTTTAGGTTTAGTTTATGGGTATTAAAGAGGTTAGTTGTGCATGTTTGATTGTGATTTATGTTGTACTGTTTTTGGGTGTTGTAGCCGATATTATATTCTTGTTATTCATTGAGTTGGAGAATGTAAGGTATGCTATTAGAATGTACAATAGTTCATTTCTTTATGTCTTTGGTGTATTGCAATCTTATGAGAAAGTAGAAGAAGTATGCAGAGACCATAAACCTTTGTCAATATATGCACACTTTCTTTGGCTGCAGGGTCGTTTAGAGATAAGCAAATCCAAGCTGATTTATACCCGAAAAATGTTGCTGAAATTTTATGACTAGGCTGGATTTGGAATGCTAATACCAAAGGCAATAGATAGATAAAAGAATTTAAGTCGTTAATTTGAATGCTCTGATCCTACTCAGCAAATTGAGTCGTAAAGCCCCTTGTCTTGTTTAGATAGACCAATATTCTCAATGCTTAGTGTATGTTTGCTGTGTTTAAATTTTGAACTAATCTTTCTTGACATGTTGGTGTATTGTAAATATTTCTGAACATTTGGTGTATTGACATACATAACATCATCATAAATCCCTTGTTAAAATCATGGATGCAATTGGTGTGTTTTCAGGGAAATGGACGGGAACGGACCACTCGGCGACCCACCGAACCACTTGCCTCCTGATGTTGTACTCAGTCTCATCCAAACAGTTTTGAACGACCGGGCAAAGGACTTGATTTGGAGACATCAGACTATACTTTTCTGTCTATACGGAATTCACAACGCTCTAATCAAATTCGTTGACTGGCACACAGATTTCATGCACCTAAACTGTTTTTACATAGCAGCGGACGACATGTTGAGTTTCCCTCGAGAAGCTTATACGACTCTATGGTACTTGGCTCAATTGGTTGAGGGTCTGCCTGAAATTAGTTTTAAAAGGAATCATTTATGCAATGCTTGCCAATCTGGTAAACAATCCAGAAGCTCTTTTAAAACTAAGAAAGTCATTTCAACTAAAAGACCTTTGGAATTACTTCATATGGACCTTTTTGGCCCTGTTCAACCAATGAGCATGGGTGGAAAGAAGTATGCCTTTGTCATTGTAGATGACTATTCAAGATTCACTTGGGTCATTTTGCTGTCTAGCAAAGATGAGTCACTTGGATGTTTCTCAGTTCTGATAAAGAAACTTGAGAATGAAAGGAATGAAAAGGTTGTCCATATCAGAAGTGATAATGGTGGAGAATTCAAAAACTTTAGGTTTGAAGAATTCTGTGAAACCAAGGGAATTGATCATAACTTTTCTGCTCCCAGAACTCCTCAACAAAATGGGGTAGTAGAAAGGAAGAATAGAACTCTGGTTGAGATAGCCAGAACTATGATCAATGAAAGAAGGCTTCCTAAGTACTTTTGGGGAGAAGCTGTGAACACAACTTGCTATGTTCTGAATAGAGTGCTAATCAGAAGCATTCTGAACAAGACCCCTTATGAACTCTGGAAAGGTCGAAAACCTAAAATAGGTTATTTCAGAACCTTTGGTTGCAAGTGTTATGTTTTGAATACAAAAGAATATCTTTCAAAGTTTGATTCAAAGGCAGATGAGGCCATTTTTCTTGGTTACTCAACACATAGTAAAGCATATAGGGTTTTTAATAAGAGGACTCAAACTTTAGATGAATCTGTTCATGTACAGTTTGATGAAACTAACCCCGCAGATAGTAGAGCTCCTGATGAAGATGTAGTTCAAGCTCCTGAAGTTACATCTCCTGATGAAGAAGAAGATGTTTCTCCCAGAGCTGCTGAAGTGGTTCCTCCTGTTGCTGAACAAGCTCAAGAAGAGAATCCCACTCCAGAAGTCAACTTCCTTCCAGAAGGTGCTCCTATATATGATTCAACAAATGATGAACAGGTTTCAGAAGACTCATTGGATGTACCAAGAGAAGTTAGAACTCATAGGAATCATTCCTTAGAGAACATAATTGACTCTGTTCATAATCCTGTCATGACCAGAGCTCAGCTCAGAAGATACATGGGGAATGTGGCTTTTGTGTCACTTCTGGAACCCAAGGACTTCTATGAAGCTGCTGATGATGACTCCTGGTTAATGGCAATGCAAGAAGAACTTGACCAGTTCAAAAGGTCAGAAGTTTGGACTTTGGTTCCCAGACCTAACAACATAAAGGTTGTTGGAACTAGATGGGTACTGAAGAACAAACTTGATGAATTTGGAAATGTTGTGAGGAACAAGACAAGGCTTGTTGCTCAAGGTTACAGTCAGCAAGAAGGCATAGATTATGGTGAAACTTTTGCTCCTGTTGCAAGATTAGAAGCCATTAGAATCTTATGTGCTTTTGCATCATACAAAGGTTTTAAGCTCTTTCAAATGGATGTGAAAAGTGCATTCTTGAATGGTTACATTGATGAGGAAGTCTATGTGTCTCAACCTCCTGGTTTTGAAGATCCTAAGTTTCCTGATCATGTGTACAAGCTGAAGAAAGCATTGTATGGACTGAAACAAGCTCCCAGAGCTTGGTATGAGAGACTGACAAAGTTCCTTCTGTCTAAGGGGTTTGTCAGAGGCTGTGTTGATACAACTCTGTTCACTCTGAAGAAAAACAAGGATATTCTTATAGCTCAGGTATATGTTGATGATATTATATTTGGTGCTACTAATGAATCTTTGTGCAGAGAGTTCAGTGACCACATGAAGGCTGAGTTTGAAATGTCTATGATGGGAGAGTTAACCTTCTTCTTAGGACTTCAGATCAAGCAAAGTAATGATGGTGTGTTTATCAATCAAGCCAAGTACACTAGAGAAGTGCTGAAGAAATTTGGCATGATGGACTCTAATGATGTTGATATTCCAATGGATGTCAGCAAAGACATTGATGATGAAGAGAAAGTTGGTAAACATGTAGATATAAAAACCTTCAGAGGTATGATTGGTTCTCTTTTATACCTAATAGCCAGCAGGCCAGATATACATTTTGCTGTGTGTTTTTGTGCTAGATATCAATCAAAGCCAAGAGAAATTCATGATGTTGCTGTCAAAAGAATTCTCAGATATCTTAAAGGCACACCAGAAGCTGGTTTGTGGTATCCCTGTAGTTCTGATTTCACTCCTATAGGATACACAGACTCTGACTATGGTAGAGATAAATTGAAAAGGGTCAGCACTTCTGGTGGTTGTCATTTTCTGGGGGAGTGCCTAGTCTCCTGGCATAGCAAGAAGCAAACCTCTGTGGCTCTCTCAACTGCTGAAGCTGAGTATGTTGCTGCTGGAAGTTGTGTTTCTCAGATGCTCTGGATCAAGCAACAAATTGCTGACTATGGAGTCATCCCTGGAACAATTACAATCTACTGTGATAACAAGAGTGCAATTGATCTTTCAAAGAATCCTATTCAGCACAGCAGGATGAAGCATGTTCATATTAGGCATCACTTCTTAAGAGATCATGTTCTGAAGAAGGATATTATCATTGCTCATGTTCCCTCTGAAGAGAATCTTGCTGACATGTTTACTAAGCCTCTGGCTGGTATGTCTTTCAGCAACTTACGAGAAGGCATTGGTATGACTTATCCTCTTCAATAACTTAGTTTAATTATTTATGTGTATCTTAAGGGTTTAATCGTTTAAGATAATTAAGTGATAATTAATTCTAATCATGATTTGACACTTAAGCATGCGTTATCTACTGCATTTTACGGCGCTGTTCTGTGTTTAACGGTTATCTGTTCCCTTTTAAAAGGTGTTTATTTGCTTTTTGAATTGGAACGGTTTCTTGTTTGGGTATAAATAGAGGTTTTCCATACTTAGAAGTTTTTACTCTCATTTTCTTTGCTATTAGAACTTCCATAGATTTTCTGTGTTCTCCTCTCTCCAAAACCTTAAACCTAATTTCTTATTTCTTCAAATGGCTCAAGAAATCACTGTCACTCACGTCTTCACCACTGAATCCAAAAAGAAAGTTAGCGAATCTAGGGTATTCACCTCTAGGTTCCTAGATGATGAAGTTAAATCAACTGAACCCATTTCTAACTGGCTTAGCGCTCAAAACTGGAATTCATTCGTTTCTCTCGATGAATTTATCTATCCTAAGTTAGTCACCGAATTCTATCAGAACCTTCATTTCTTTTCTAATGAGGAGGATGTTCTACACTCTGTTGTCGGTGAAATTGAGATTGAGGTCAGCAGGGCTTCTATTTCTCAAGTGATTGGTGTTAATGATGAAGGAATCATCATTGGTGATGATGGTTTAGCAGATGGTTTTACAGAAGTTAACTGGGCTAGACCAGATCTAAGTGCCAAGGAAACATATGCCACCTCGCTCACTCAGCACCAGAGGTGGGCACACTATTTGACTACCAATGTTTTCCTTCCGAAGGCTGGAGGAGTTAATTGTGTTTCCAACAGGGAAAGGGTGTTTATGTGGCACTTGGTCAACCAGAAGAAGATCAACTTGCCTGCCATGCTGATAAGGCAGATGAAGAATGTAACGACCGTGAGTGCATTAGCATATGGCTCACTCCTGACAAGGTTGTTTGAGGCAGCCTCTGTTGAGATTTCAGGAGAAGGTGTTACGAGTAAGAGTACGGTTCTGAAGATGCATACCTTCAGGAACCTGAGTTATGGTGTGACTCCGAAGAAGAATGAGAAGGGCTGCTCTGTGAGTATTTCTCAGAAGGAAATTGTGGATGCTTCTGTGCTGAAAGGAAAGAATGCTGCCAAGAAGGGCAAGGGAAAGAAGGGATCAAGTAAGTTGGTCCTGACCGTTGAGAAAGTGGTTGTTTCAGAACCTCTTCCCACGATGGTTCAAACAACAATCAGTGTTGAACCCTCTGGCAAGATTGTTGCTGAAAGAGAGAAGGCTGCTGAAGCTGAGAAGATTGCAAGAGTTATGGCTCTTGCTGATCAGAAGAGAAAGCAGAAGGAAGCAGAAGACAAGTTAGCAGCTGAAAGAGAAATTGCTGCAAAGGCTAAGGCTGATGCAAGAATCATTGCATGCGCTGCTGAACTTGAGAATGTGGAGTTCTCAAAGAATGTTGAGACTTCAGAGGATGGAGAAGAGCTTGAGAATATTTCTCTCTCTACTCGGATTAGCTCAAAGGCTGCTGAAGAGGATGAGGACTCTGAAGATATTCCTCTCTCCAGAAGATAACCCTAAACCACATCCACTACCTCCTCCATACCCTCTTCCTCTGTAAGTCCATCAATTGGATTTACTGCTCCATCTTTCTCACTGCCATCTACTTTACCTTCCATTTCTCCTACCATTTCTTCCTCTACCACCAATACCATCCCTTCCTCAAATACTCAAATTCCTCCTGTGTGTGATCCCTTAACTACCTCCTCCACTACCTCATGCTTTGCTGGGTTGTCATCTAACTATGACTTCCTGCGCCAACACATGAATCGGGATGATCTGGATACCAGGTTTGGTAGTTTTGGATTCATAGGCAGAGCTTCTGGTATATCCGAAGCTGGTGGTGCTCCTAGTGTTGAGGAGTTGAGAAGAATGAGTCAGAGTGGCTCTGATGAACTGTTGAATAGATTTGCTGGTATGGGGCAAAGGACTTCTGCTGCTGACATGTATGCTCAGGGCATTGTGCTGCAAGAATTACATTCTTTGAAAGCTCAGAACCTGCAGCTCATGACTATGCTTCAAATGCAAGACCCTTCTGTCTACATACGCAATCTTTCTACACTTCATCTAGCTACCTATGAAGAGCTGTACAAGTTAAGAGAATTAGCTCTGACTCTTCCTTCTCTGGATAACATTGCTCTTGCTTCTTCTCTGAAGGTCAATGAGAATCTGGAGATATTGACAGAAGAAATCAAGGAAGCAAATGAGCATTATGAGGCTCATGAGAAGATGCTCCCAAGTAAGATTGATGACCTGCAAAGTACTGCCAATCACATTCTGAGAGAAGTGAAATCTTCTGCTCAAGGTTCATCATCTTCCGGGGCTGCTAAGATTGTATATGACATCACTCCTGATCTCAACAATCGACTCTCCAACATTGAGTCTGCTGTATCTGCTCAGAATGCACAGATTGTTGAGCTTACTGAACTTCTGAAGGTTATGCACACTCAAGCACGTGAACAAGAGAAGACTCTTCACAATTGTTATAGGTTTGTTCGAGGACAGACTTATATTCAGAATGAGCATCTCACTGCTGCTGTGTATGCTAACAATAGGTTGATCAAGCTCCTTCTTGAAGACGTTCAGAAACAGCGACCTATGTCTGGTCAGACCTTTGATCATATGAAGACCATTGATGATGACTTCAGAAGACGAATGGATATGATCAATAATGTGCGACCAACTCCTGTGCGACCAACTCCTATGCAATATCAGACTGCTCTGAATGTTCGGCAAAAATTGAAATCTCAGGGTGCTCTTGGTGTTGCTGTTGGTTCTGGTCAAACGGGGGAGAAGTCTGGTCAGAAGAGATCAAGTGCTGCTGAAGGTTCCAGTGTTGTTCCTCCTCCTCAGAAGAAACCTAGGAACTTGTAATCTTTTTAGGACTTAAGCTTCTTAGCTAGGTTCTGGGTTGGGTAGTCTTTGTCTTAGGACTTTTCTACTCTTCTGATTATTCTGTTTCTTATGTTGACTTCTGAATTAAATTATATACACTGAATCTTCCTTATACTTTCTTGTGTCTCTGACTTCTTACTTTTTGCTTATGTTTCTGTTTTGACTTAGTAAATTATACTTCATTAAATCTAACAACTTAATCTTAAGTTTTTTTAAGTCTGTACAGATTGCTGAAGTTCACCATTTACACTAAAATGGGGGAGTTAATTTACTCAGAAGTCATGAAACATTTGCGTCAGGAAGTCTCTTTCTAAACCTCATGTTTTCTTTTACCTTCTGACCACGGTTTGTCCATAACCAAAATGGGGGAGAATGATGAACCCTATGTGTTTTGATTATGTCCAAACGTTTCAGAAGATGAAAACTTATTAATTCCTTACATATAGTTGACTATTGACTAATGATTTTTTGTCTACTTAGTCTTTGTGTAAGTTGCTCAGCAGGTGCTGAATGAATCATTTTCGGATTGCCTAAAGGACTCAGAAGATCAGTTGCTGATGTCAGAGTTTCAATAACTCAGAAGCTGGATACTCCGCTCTGAAGACGAAGTCTGCTAAAGCTTTCCTCAGAAGTTCTTTACAATCAGAAGTTGTGCCAATTGTGATCAGAAGACTAGACATCTGGAAAATCAGCTTCTGAAAGCTAATGTCACGGGTTCTGGATAGCATTTAATGTTCTGACAAGTGCATTTAATGCAAGGCGCCAAAAGTTCAAAAAGCTGTTTTGTTGGAGCGCGCCTGTCTGTTCAAAAGAAACCAGGATTTCCTTGTCTACCCCTTGTTGATCCAATTGAAGAATGATTCCAGTCAACCTCGTATTTGATTTCAAATCACTTACCGGATTTAGTTAAAGAACAAGGTTAACGGAATCAAAGTGTTTGAAGACCGTTTGAAGATTTGACAAATTAACGGCTACAACAACTGATGTCATCTCCTTTGAAGATTCAAACTCACCAACAGTCATCTTCAATCACTATAAATAGTAGCCAAGCTCCAAAGCATCAACATACGCGTGATCATCGAGCAAAATCTCAACGCACTGTTTTAACAAGAAAAACAGAGCAATACTGTCCATTCTCAATCTTTCTTAGCATAGTCTTAGTTAAAGTGAGAGAGTGAAGAAAAACAAGTTCATAATAGGAATCTTGTAAACTGATATCGTTTGTGATATTCAGTTAGATTTAAAGAGAGAAATCTAGTTGAGATTAGAGTTGGGTGAGAAATCCAGAGAACAGAGTATTGTTTGTTCTGGTGGAAATCCTTTAACTCTTTTTAGGCTAGTCAGAACTAAGTGAGAAATTAGCTTAAGTTCTGTTGATGTAAAGGAGCTTCTGAACTTGCCATAAAAGTTCTGAATAGTGGATTTATAAAATCTCTGTAGGCTGCGACCTCAGGGGACAAGACGTAGTCACAGGACTTCTGTGGCGAACTTGGATAAATCGAATTGTTCAATCAGGATCTCCTGAACTTCTTTCTCCCTCTTATACTTGTTATTTTTGCTTCTGTGTACTTGCCTATATTTAGTGCTGAAACAGATTTCCTCTAAGTATCATTGTCTTTGTTCAGAAGACAATCCAGTAGTTCCTAAATCAGAACTTCTGTTGCTGAAAACAGTCTAACTGTGTTTAGGTAGGCAGAATTTCCCTCAGAAGCAACTCCTGTTAGCTTGCCTCTGACTCTGAGGAAATTTGACTCTGAAATTTAAGTTTCTTTAAAAACTTAGAAAATTTCAGTTTTCTACTTTGACACCTATTCACCCCCCTCTAGGTGATTCTGTTCTTGATAGGGCCAACAAGTGGTATCAGAGCGAAGGTCACTTCGCATATTTACTAAAGATCTAACAATCTAAGTGTAAGATCCTATCAGAATCAATAGAGATGGCTAGTAGACACCAGCCTGAGAATTCTTCTCACTTCATTGTCCCAGAAGGTTCTTCTACTACTAGACCTTCATTATTTAATGGCAACAACTACTCATACTGGAAGAAAAGGATGATGTACTTCATCCAAGCTTAGAACATGAGTGCTTGGTATGTCATCACTAATGGTGATTTCATTCCCACCAGAATGGAACAAGGTTTAGGGAATGTTGTCATTCCTCAGAGAGAATATACAGATGATATTCTGAAAAAACTCCAAACTAATGCTTCAACAATAAATATGTTGCATTGTGCACTTACAGCTACTGAATATAACAAAGTTTCTTCTTGTGAAACTGCACAGGATATTTGGAACAAGCTGGAAGTCACATATGAAGGAACAGGAAAAGTGAAGCAATCTAAAGTCAACCAACTCATGAGAGAATATGAGTTATTTGAAATGCTTGATAAAGAATCTATTTCAGACATGAACTCTAGATTCACCAAGATAGTCAATGACTTGAAGAGTTTAGGAAAAGATATTGAAGAATATGATCGAGTGAAGAAGATTGTCAGAAGCTTACCAAGGTCTTGGCAAGCCAAGAAGACTACTATTGAAGAAGTTCAGGATTTGAGCTATTACTTGTACGATGAGCTCATTGGGTCCCTAATTACCAATGAAATGTCATTAAAGAATCATGACCTAAGAGAAAGGTCAGAAGGAAAAAGAGTAGTCCTGAAAGCAGAATCTTCTGAAGAATCCTCTGAAGATGAGGAACTGGCTATGCTGATCAGGAAGTTCAAGAAGGCCTTTAGAAAAGGCAGAGGTGGAAACTACAAGAAGCCTTTCAGGAGCTTTGACAAGAAAACTCCTGATTCTGGTGAAAAGTTCAAGAGAGATCCAAACAAGCCTATTGTGTGCTATGGATGTCAGCAACCGGGGCACATTAAGCCTAACTGTCCGGAGCTGAAGAAAGATAAGAAGAAGTTCAAGAAAGCAATGCTGGCTGCTTGGTCAGACTCTGAGACCAGCAGTGATCCTGAAGAAAAGGAAGAGCAAGCTCAGATATGTTTTATGGCTATTGATGAGCCAACTTCTGAAGATGTCACAGGAGAAACTTCCGCACCTCCTGAAGCTACATATGATTCCGAGGTAAACATATCTTCTGAACAAAATATCTTTGATTCTCTTGAAGAACTCTATAGTATGTTCAAGTACCTGAAAAGGAAATTGGACAAGAGTGAGGCTGACAAGTTTCTTAGGTTTACTCAAGTTTATTCTGACATGAAAGTGTTAGAAGAAAAACTGTGTAAACAGTTCAGCACTCCTGCTGATGGCTCTAAAGCCAAAGGCAAGGAAAAGCTGCCTCTGGGAAGTGATAAACCCCAGAAGAAGAAGAAACCTGTCACTCCCTCTCTTCTGAAAGAGATAGCTTCTCCTCCTGATGTTGGAACCTCTGAGAGTGCTGGTATAGCCACTGAAGATGTTGGTCCTTCTCAGAAGAAGAAGAAATCTCCCAGGAAGCAAAGGGCAAGATCCAAGAACCCTCCCTTTTGCAAACTTTGCAAGAGTGATGGTCACTGGTTAAAGGATTGCAAGTATCATATTAAAAACCTCTTGCAATCTGAGATATCATTAAAACCTGCTGAAGAAAAATCTAACTCTGAAGGACCCAATAAGGATTGGGTACCTGTCACTAATTGATTATGTTGCAGGTGGCTCTGAGTGCTCCATCAATGTCAAAGCTGTGGTACATTGACAGTGGGTGCTCAAGGCATATGACAGGTGATGAAAAAGCATTCATCACATTTGATCCTAAAAGAGGTGGAAAAGTCAGCTTTGGAGATGCCCAGAAAGGAAGGATACTTGGTTCTGGATCCATAGGAACTAATCCTCCGATCGAAGATGTCTCCCTAGTCAGAGGCCTGAAGTTCAATCTCCTGAGTGTTGCACAACTGTGTGATAAAGGTAGAGATGTTGTCTTCAGCTCCTCTGGATGTAAAATCTTGGACAGTAAGTCAAGGGAAGTTATTCTAACTGCTCCTAGAGTTGAAAATGTTTTCATGCTGAATCTTGAGAATCTTTGCAAAAATATATGCTTGATGTCCAAAGAGGATACCTCCTGGCTCTGGCATAGAAGACTTGCTCATGTGAGCATGGACCTTCTGGCCAAAATTGCTAGAAATCAATTGGTTGAGGGTCTGCCTGAAATTAGTTTTAAAAGGAATCATTTATGCAATGCTTGCCAATCTGGTAAACAATCCAGAAGCTCTTTTAAAACTAAGAAAGTCATTTCAACTAAAAGACCTTTGGAATTACTTCATATGGACCTTTTTGGCCCTGTTCAACCAATGAGCATGGGTGGAAAGAAGTATGCCTTTGTCATTGTAGATGACTATTCAAGATTCACTTGGGTCATTTTGCTGTCTAGCAAAGATGAGTCACTTGGATGTTTCTCAGTTCTGATAAAGAAACTTGAGAATGAAAGGAATGAAAAGGTTGTCCATATCAGAAGTGATAATGGTGGAGAATTCAAAAACTTTAGGTTTGAAGAATTCTGTGAAACCAAGGGAATTGATCATAACTTTTCTCCATAACTCCTCAACAAAATGGGGTAGTAGAAAGGAAGAATAGAACTCTGGTTGAGATAGCCAGAACTATGATCAATGAAAGAAGGCTTCCTAAGTACTTTTGGGGAGAAGCTGTGAACACAGCTTGCTATGTTCTGAATAGAGTGCTAATCAGAAGCATTCTGAACAAGACCCCTTATGAACTCTGGAAAGGTCGAAAACCTAAAATAGGTTATTTCAGAACCTTTGGTTGCAAGTGTTATGTTTTGAATACAAAAGAATACCTTTCAAAGTTTGATTCAAAGGCAGATGAGGCCATTTTTCTTGGTTACTCAACACATAGTAAAGCATATAGGGTTTTTAATAAGAGGACTCAAACTTTAGATGAATCTGTTCATGTACAGTTTGATGAAACTAACCCCGCAGATAGTAGAGCTCCTGATGAAGATGTAGTTCAAGCTCCTGAAGTTACATCTCCTGATGAAGAAGAAGATGTTTCTCCCAGAGCTGCTGAAGTGGTTCCTCCTGTTGCTGAACAAGCTCAAGAAGAGAATCCCACTCCAGAAGTCCACTTCCTTCCAGAAGATGCTCCTATATATGATTCAACAAATGATGAACATGTTTCAGAAGACTCATTGGATGTACCAAGAGAAGTTAGAACTCATAGGAATCATTCCTTAGAGAACATAATTGACTCTGTTTATAATCCTGTCATGACCAGAGCTCAGCTCAGAAGATACATGGGGAATGTGGCTTTTGTGTCACTTCTGGAACCCAAGGACTTCTATGAAGCTGCTGATGATGACTCCTGGTTAATGGCAATGCAAGAAGAACTTGACCAGTTCAAAAGGTCAGAAGTTTGGACTTTGGTTCCCAGACCTAACAACATAAAGGTTGTTGGAACTAGATGGGTACTGAAGAACAAACTTGATGAATTTGGAAATGTTGTGAGGAACAAGGCAAGGCTTGTTGCTCAAGGTTACAGTCAGCAAGAAGGCATAGATTATGGTGAAACTTTTGCTCCTGTTGCAAGATTAGAAGCCATTAGAATCTTATGTGCTTTTGCATCATACAAAGGTTTTAAGCTCTTTCAAATGGATGTGAAAAGTGCATTCCTGAATGGTTACATTGATGAGGAAGTCTATGTGTCTCAACCTCCTGGTTTTGAAGATCCTAAGTTTCCTGATCATGTGTACAAGCTGAAGAAAGCATTGTATGGACTGAAACAAGCTCCCAGAGCTTGGTATGAGAGACTGACAAAGTTCCTTCTGTCTAAGGGGTTTGTCAGAGGCTGTGTTGATACAACTCTGTTCACTCTGAAGAAAAACAAGGATATTCTTATAGCTCAGGTATATGTTGATGATATTATATTTGGTGCTACTAATGAATCTTTGTGCAGAGAGTTCAGTGACCACATGAAGGCTGAGTTTGAAATGTCTATGATGGGAGAATTAACCTTCTTCTTAGGACTTCAGATCAAGCAAAGTAATGATGGTGTGTTTATCAATCAAGCCAAGTACACTAGAGAAGTGCTGAAGAAATTTGGCATGATGGACTCTAATGCTGTTGATATTCCAATGGATGTCAGCAAAGACATTGACGATGAAGAGAAAGCTGGTAAACCTGTAGATATAAAAACCTACAGAGGTATGATTGGTTCTCTTTTATACCTAACCGCCAGCAGGCCAGATATACATTTTGCTGTGTGTTTTTGTGCTAGATATCAATCAAAGCCAAGAGAAATTCATGATGTTGCTGTCAAAAGAATTCTCAGATATCTTAAAGGCACACCAGAAGCTGGTTTGTGGTATCCCTGTAGTTCTGATTTTACTCCTATAGGATACACAGACTCTGACTATGGTAGAGATAAATTGAAAAGGGTCAGCACTTCTGGTGGTTGTCATTTTCTGGGGGAGTGCTTAGTCTCCTGGCATAGCAAGAAGCAAACCTCTGTGGCTCTCTCAACTGCTGAAGCTGAGTATGTTGCTGCTGGAAGTTGTGTTTCTCAGATGCTCTGGATCAAGCAACAAATTGCTGACTATGGTGTCATCCCTGGAACAATTACAATCTACTGTGATAACAAGAGTGCAATTGATCTTTCAAAAAATCCTATTCAGCACAGCAGGATGAAGCATGTTCATATTAGGCATCACTTTCTGAGAGATCATGTTCTGAAGAAGGATATTATCATTACTCATGTTCCCTCTAAAGAGAATCTTGCTGACATGTTTACTAAGCCTCTGGCTGGTATGTCTTTCAGCAACTTACGAGAAGGCATTGGTATGACTTATCCACTTCAATAACTTAGATTAATTATTTCTGTATGTCTTAAGTGATTAATCGTTTGAGATAATTAAGTTATAATTAATTCTAATCATGATTTGACTTGAAAGCATGCGTTATCTTCTGTATTTTACGGCGCTGTTCTGTGGTTAACGGTTATCTGTTCCCTTTTAAACGGTGTGTATTTGCTTTTTGAATTGGAACGGTTTCTGTGTTTGGGTATAAATAGAAGTTTTCCATACTTAGAAGTTTTTACTCTCATTTTCTTTGCCATTAGAATTTCCATAGATTTTTCTGTGTTCTCTTCTCTCTAAAATCTTAACCTAATTTCTCTTTTCTTCAAAATGGCTCAAGAAATCACTGTCACACACATCTTCTCCACTGAATCTCAAAAGAAGGTTAGCGAATCTAGGGTATTCACCTCTAGGTTCCTAGATGATGAAGTTAAATCAACTGAACCTATCTCTCACTGGCTTAGCGCTCAAAACTGGAATTCATTCGTTTCTCTCGATGAATTCATTTATCCTAAGTTAGTTACAGAATTCTATCAGAACCTCCATTTCTTTTCTAATGAGGAGGATGTTCTACATTCTGAAGTCGGGGAAGTTGAGATCGAAGTCAGCAGGGCTTCCATTTCTCAAGTGATAGGGATTGATGATGAAGGAATCATCATTGGTGATGATGGCTCAGCAGATGGCTTTACTGAAGCCAACTGGGCTAGGCCAGATCTGAATGCCAAGGAAACGTATGCCACCTGGTTGACTCAGCACCACAGTTGGGCACACTATCTGACTACAAATGTCTTTCTTCCGAAGGCTGGAGGAGTCAATGGGGTTTCCAACAGGGAAAGGGTTTTCATGTGGCATCTAGTCAACCAGAAGAAAATTAATTTACCTGCCATGCTGATAAGGCAGATGAAGAATGTAACGACCGTGAGTGCATTAGCATATGGCTCACTCCTGACGAGGTTGTTTGAGGCAGCCTCTGTTGTGGTTTCAGGAGAAGGTGTTACTAGTAGGAGCACGGTTCTGAAGATGCATACCTTCAGGAACCTGAGTTTTGGTGTGACTCCGAAGAAGATTGAGAAGGGCTCCTCTGTGAGTATTGCTCAGAAGGAAATTGTGGAAGCTACTGTGCAGAAAGGAAAGAATGCTGCCAAGAAGGGCAAGGGAAAGAAAGGATCAAGCAAGTTGGTCCTGACTGTTGAGAAGATGGCTGTCTCAGAACCTCTTCCCACGATGGTTCATACAACAATCAATGTTGAACCCTCTGGCAAGATTGTTGCTGAGAAACCAAAAGATGTTCAAGAGAAAGATGTTCAGGATGCTGAGGAAGCACGCCTTGCTGAGAAAGAGAAGGCTGCTGAAGTTGAAAAAGTTGCAAGAGTTGTGGCTCTTGCTGAAGAGAAAAGAAAGAAGAAGGAAGCAGAGGATCAGTTGGCTGCTGAGAGAGAAATTGCTGCAAAGGCTAAGGCCGATGCAAGACTTATAGCATGTGCTGCTGAACTTCAGGATGCGGAGTTCTCAAAGGAAGTTGAGGCTTCAGAAGATGAAGAGAATGTTGAGAATATTTCTTTGTCCTCTCGGATACTTGAGAATATCTCTCTTTCTACCAGGATTGGGAAGAAGGCTGTTGCAAAACGAAGGGTTCTGAAGAAGAAGGACTTCGTTGTTGCCTCCAGTGCTGAATTAGAGGATTCTGTTACTCAGGAACCGGAAGCTGCTGATAAAGACTTATCAGAGATTTCTGATGAAGAGAATGTTGATGCTCCTCTGATTGAAGAGCTGTCAGAAGAGAATGAATCAGAAGATGAAGAGGTTCTTCAGAATGCAAAACAATTTGTTGAGAATGTTGATGATGAAAACTTCATTGACAACATTCTTCTGAATCAAGGAAGAAACCCTGGTGAAAGGGACGCCTCTGAAACACTGATCAGGATGGCTCACATCTTTGCTGAGCCCATCTCAATGTTTGATCCAAACTCTGAGCAGGTCATCTCTTCTCCCACTCTTACTCCTCCTCAATCTCCTTCACTCCCTTCTGTCACAGAAGTGAGTGGATCTCAAACTTCCATTCCTCTTACAACTTCAACCTCTGAGGTTGTACCTCCTTCAATCATTTCTCCTTCTGGATCCTTTTCAGAAGTGAATTTAAACACTGCTCCCATTTTCACAGACTCTATATCCACATCAACTACCTCTTCTATTCCTTCCTCCTCTGTAAGTCCATCAATTGGATTTACTGCTCCATCTTTCTCACTACCATCTACTTTTCCTTCCATTTCCCCTACCATTTCTTCCTCTACCACCAATTCCATCCCTTCCTCAAACACTCAAATTCCTCCTCTCTCAACTTCTGGACATACACCTCCTGTGTGTGATCCTCTAACTACCTCCTCCACTACTTCTTGTTTTGCTGGGTTGTCATCCAACTATGACTTCCTGCGCAAACACATGAATCGGGATGATCTGGATACCAGGTTTGGTAGTTTTGGTTTCATGGGCAGAGCTTCTGGTATTTTCGAAGCTGGAGGTGCCCCCAGTGTTGAAGAGTTGAGAAGAATGAGTCAGAGTGGCTCTGATGAACTGTTGAATAGATTTGCTGGTATAGGGCAAAGGACTTCTGCTGCTGACATGTATGCTCAGGGCATTGTACTGCAAGAATTACATTCTTTGAAAGCTCAGAACCTGCAGCTCATGACTATGCTTCAAATGCAGGATCCTTCTGTTTATATACGCAATCTTTCTACACTTCATCTAGGTACGTATGAAGAGCTGTACAAATTGAGAGAATTAGCTCTGACTCTTCCTTCTCTGGATAATATTGCTCTTGCTTCTTCTCAGAAGGTCAATGAGAATTTGGAGATATTGACAGAAGAAGTCAAGGAAGCAAACGAGCATTATGAGGCTCATGAGAAGATGCTCCCAAGTAAGATTGATGACCTACAAAGTACTGCCAATCACATTATGAGAGAAGTGAAATCTTCTGCTCAAGGTTCATCATCTTCCGGGGCTGCTAAGATTGTATATGACATCACTCCTGATCTCAACAATCGACTCCCAACATTGAGTCTGATGTATCTGCTCAGAACGCACAGATTGCTGAGCTTACTGAACGTCTGAAGGTTATGCACACTCAAGCACGAGAACAAGAGAAGACTCTTCATAATTGTTATAGATTTGTTCGAGGACAGACTTATATTCAGAATGAGCATCTTACTGCTGCTGTGTATGCTAACAATAGGTTGATCAAGCTCCTTCTGGAAGATGTTCAGAGACAGCGACCTATGTCTGGTCAGACCTTTGATCATATGAAGACCATTTATGATGACTTCAGAAGACGAATGGATCTGATCAATACTGTGAGACCAACTCCTCAGCAATATCAGACTGCACTGAATGTTCAACAAAAATTGAAATCTCAAGGTGCTCTGGGTGTTGCTCTTGGAAGAAACCTAGGAACTTGTAATCTTTTAGGACTTATGCTTCTTAGCTAGGTTCTGGGTTGGGTAGTTTTTGTCGTAGGACTTTTTCTGCTCTTCTGATTACTTTGTTTCTTATGCTGTCTTCTGAATGAATTTATATACACTGAATCTTTCTTATACTCTCTTGCGTATCTGACTTCTTACTTTTTGCTTATGTTTCTTTTTGACTTAGTAAATTACACTTCATCAAATCTAACAACTTGATCTTAAGTCCTTCTTTAAGTTTATACAGATTGCTGAAGTTCACCATTTACACTAAAATGGGGGAGTTAATTTCCTCAGAAGTTATGAAACATTTGCATCAGGAAGTTACTTTCTAAACCTCATGTTTTTTGTTACCTTCTGACCACGGTTTGTCCATAACCAAAATGGGGGAGAATGATGAACCCTAAGTGTTTTGATTATGTCCTAACGTTTCAGAAGATGATAACCTAATACCATCTTACATATAGTTTATTGTTGACTAATACTTTTGCTTTAGTCTATGTGTAAGTTTCTCAGCAGTTGCTGAATGAATCGTTTCTAGATTGCCTAAAGAACTCAGAAGATCAGTTGCTGAAGTCAGAGTTTCAACAATTCAGAAGCTGGATTCCTCCGCTCTGAAGCCGAAGTCTGCTACAGCTCTCCTCAGAAGTTCCTTGCAATCAGAAGTTTTGCCAATTGTGATCAGAAGACTAGTCAACTGGAAATTAGCTTCTGAAAGCTAAAGTCACGGGTTCTGGATAGCATTTAATACTCTGACAAGTGCATTTAATGCAAGGCGCCAAAAGTTCAAAAAGCTGTTTTGGTGGAGCGCGCCTGTCTGTTCAAAAGAAACCAGAATTTCCATGTCTACCCTTTGTTGATCCAATTGAAGAATGATTCATGTCAACCTCGTCTTTGATTTCAAATCACTTACCGGATTTAGTTAAAGAACAAGGATAACGGAATCAAAGTGTTTGAAGACCATTTGAAGATTTGACAAAACTAACGGCTACAACAACTGATGTCATCTCCTTTGAAGATTCAAACTCACCAACGGTCATCTTCATTCACTATAAATAGTAGCCAAGCTCCAAACATCAATACACGCATGATCATCGAGCAAAATCTCAACGCACTGTTCTAACTAGAAAAACAGAGCATCTTTTCCATTCTCAATCTTTCTTAGCATAGTGTTAGTAAAGTGAGAGAGTGAAGAAAAACAAGTTCATAATAGGAATCTTGTAAACTGATATCGTTTGTAATATTCAGTTAGATTTAAAGAGAGAAATCTAGTTGAGATTAGAGTTGGGTGAGAAATCTAGAAAACAGAGTATTGTTTGTTCTGGTGAAAATCCTTTAACTCTTTTTAGGCTAGTCAGAACTAAGTGAGAAATTAGCTTAAGTTCTGTTGATGTAAAGGAGCTTCTGAACTTGCCATAAAAGTTCTGAATAGTGGATTTATAAAATCTCTGTAGGCTGCGACCTCAAGGGACAAGACGTAGTCACAGGACTTCTGTGGCGAACTTGGATAAATCGATTTGTTCAATCAGGATCTCCTGAATTTCTTTCTCCCTCTTATACTTGTTACTTTTGCTTCTGTGTACTTGCTTATATTTAGTGCTGAAACAGATTTTCTCTAAAGTATCATTGTCTTTGTTCAGAAGACTGTCCAGAAGTTCTCAAATCAGAACTTCTGTTGCTGAAAACATTCCAACTGTGTTTAGGCAGAATTTCCCTCAGAAGCTACTTCTGTAAGATAGCTTCTGACTCTGAGGAAATTTGACTCTGAAAATTAAGTTTCCCGAAAAAAACTTAGAAACTTTCAGTTTTCAACTTTGACACCTATTCACCCCCCTCTAGGTGATTCTGTTCTTGATAGGGCCACCATGTTTTATACGTGCTAGTGATTTTATTGCGTCATCCTAAATTCGACGTCATGTTCAAATCTGGTCCAACGCATGAAAAAACACTAGTTAAAATGTCGATTTCGACCATTTGTTCTAAAACCTAAACGACCTATAATGTTTTATGCGTGTTAGTCGTTGTATTGCGTCATCCCAAACTCGACGTCATCTTCAAATATTCTCCCACGCAAGAAAAAACACGAGTTAAAATGTCCATTTCGAGCATTTGCTCTGAAAATAGAAAACCCTAAACAACCCATAATGTTTTATACGTGCTAGGAGTTGAATTGCGACATCCCAAATTTGACGTTACGTTCAAATTTTGTCCGACGCAAGAAATAACACGAGTTTAAATGTCGGCTTCGATAAATTGGTCCAAAATCTGAAACCTAAAGGACCCATAATGTTTTATGAGTCCCAGACCTAACAACATAAAGGTTGTTGGAACTAGATGGGTACTGAAGAACAAACTTGATGAATTTGGAAATGTTGTGAGGAACAAGGCAAGGCTTGTTGCTCAAGGTTACAGTCAGCAAGAAGGCATAGATTATGGTGAAACTTTTGCTCCTGTTGCAAGATTAGAAGCCATTAGAATCTTATGTGCTTTTGCATCATACAAAGGTTTTAAGCTCTTTCAAATGGATGTGAAAAGTGCATTCCTGAATGGTTACATTGATGAGGAAGTCTATGTGTCTCAACCTCCTGGTTTTGAAGATCCTAAGTTTCCTGATCATGTGTACAAGCTGAAGAAAGCATTGTATGGACTGAAACAAGCTCCCAGAGCTTGGTATGAGAGACTGACAAAGTTCCTTCTGTCTAAGGGGTTTGTCAGAGGCTGTGTTGATACAACTCTGTTCACTCTGAAGAAAAACAAGGATATTCTTATAGCTCAGGTATATGTTGATGATATTATATTTGGTGCTACTAATGAATCTTTGTGCAGAGAGTTCAGTGACCACATGAAGGCTGAGTTTGAAATGTCTATGATGGGAGAATTAACCTTCTTCTTAGGACTTCAGATCAAGCAAAGTAATGATGGTGTGTTTATCAATCAAGCCAAGTACACTAGAGAAGTGCTGAAGAAATTTGGCATGATGGACTCTAATGCTGTTGATATTCCAATGGATGTCAGCAAAGACATTGACGATGAAGAGAAAGCTGGTAAACCTGTAGATATAAAAACCTACAGAGGTATGATTGGTTCTCTTTTATACCTAACCGCCAGCAGGCCAGATATACATTTTGCTGTGTGTTTTTGTGCTAGATATCAATCAAAGCCAAGAGAAATTCATGATGTTGCTGTCAAAAGAATTCTCAGATATCTTAAAGGCACACCAGAAGCTGGTTTGTGGTATCCCTGTAGTTCTGATTTTACTCCTATAGGATACACAGACTCTGACTATGGTAGAGATAAATTGAAAAGGGTCAGCACTTCTTGTGGTTGTCATTTTCTGGGGGAGTGCTTAGTCTCCTGGCATAGCAAGAAGCAAACCTCTGTGGCTCTCTCAACTGCTGAAGCTGAGTATGTTGCTGCTGGAAGTTGTGTTTCTCAGATGCTCTGGATCAAGCAACAAATTGCTGACTATGGTGTCATCCCTGGAACAATTACAATCTACTGTGATAACAAGAGTGCAATTGATCTTTCAAAAAATCCTATTCAGCACAGCAGGATGAAGCATGTTCATATTAGGCATCACTTTCTGAGAGATCATGTTCTGAAGAAGGATATTATCATTACTCATGTTCCCTCTAAAGAGAATCTTGCTGACATGTTTACTAAGCCTCTGGCTGGTATGTCTTTCAGCAACTTACGAGAAGGCATTGGTATGACTTATCCACTTCAATAACTTAGATTAATTATTTCTGTATGTCTTAAGTGATTAATCGTTTGAGATAATTAAGTTATAATTAATTCTAATCATGATTTGACTTGAAAGCATGCGTTATCTTCTGTATTTTACGGCGCTGTTCTGTGGTTAACGGTTATCTGTTCCCTTTTAAACGGTGTGTATTTGCTTTTTGAATTGGAACGGTTTCTGTGTTTGGGTATAAATAGAAGTTTTCCATACTTAGAAGTTTTTACTCTCATTTTCTTTGCCATTAGAATTTCCATAGATTTTTCTGTGTTCTCTTCTCTCTAAAATCTTAACCTAATTTCTCTTTTCTTCAAAATGGCTCAAGAAATCACTGTCACACACATCTTCTCCACTGAATCTCAAAAGAAGGTTAGCGAATCTAGGGTATTCACCTCTAGGTTCCTAGATGATGAAGTTAAATCAACTGAACCTATCTCTCACTGGCTTAGCGCTCAAAACTGGAATTCATTCGTTTCTCTCGATGAATTCATTTATCCTAAGTTAGTTACAGAATTCTATCAGAACCTCCATTTCTTTTCTAATGAGGAGGATGTTCTACATTCTGAAGTCGGGGAAGTTGAGATCGAAGTCAGCAGGGCTTCCATTTCTCAAGTGATAGGGATTGATGATGAAGGAATCATCATTGGTGATGATGGCTCAGCAGATGGCTTTACTGAAGCCAACTGGGCTAGGCCAGATCTGAATGCCAAGGAAACGTATGCCACCTGGTTGACTCAGCACCACAGTTGGGCACACTATCTGACTACAAATGTCTTTCTTCCGAAGGCTGGAGGAGTCAATGGGGTTTCCAACAGGGAAAGGGTTTTCATGTGGCATCTAGTCAACCAGAAGAAAATTAATTTACCTGCCATGCTGATAAGGCAGATGAAGAATGTAACGACCGTGAGTGCATTAGCATATGGCTCACTCCTGACGAGGTTGTTTGAGGCAGCCTCTGTTGTGGTTTCAGGAGAAGGTGTTACTAGTAGGAGCACGGTTCTGAAGATGCATACCTTCAGGAACCTGAGTTTTGGTGTGACTCCGAAGAAGATTGAGAAGGGCTCCTCTGTGAGTATTGCTCAGAAGGAAATTGTGGAAGCTACTGTGCAGAAAGGAAAGAATGCTGCCAAGAAGGGCAAGGGAAAGAAAGGATCAAGCAAGTTGGTCCTGACTGTTGAGAAGATGGCTGTCTCAGAACCTCTTCCCACGATGGTTCATACAACAATCAATGTTGAACCCTCTGGCAAGATTGTTGCTGAGAAACCAAAAGATGTTCAAGAGAAAGATGTTCAGGATGCTGAGGAAGCACGCCTTGCTGAGAAAGAGAAGGCTGCTGAAGTTGAAAAAGTTGCAAGAGTTGTGGCTCTTGCTGAAGAGAAAAGAAAGAAGAAGGAAGCAGAGGATCAGTTGGCTGCTGAGAGAGAAATTGCTGCAAAGGCTAAGGCCGATGCAAGACTTATAGCATGTGCTGCTGAACTTCAGGATGCGGAGTTCTCAAAGGAAGTTGAGGCTTCAGAAGATGAAGAGAATGTTGAGAATATTTCTCTGTCCTCTCGGATACTTGAGAATATCTCTCTTTCTACCAGGATTGGGAAGAAGGCTGTTGCAAAACGAAGGGTTCTGAAGAAGAAGGACTTCGTTGTTGCCTCCAGTGCTGAATTAGAGGATTCTGTTACTCAGGAACCGGAAGCTGCTGATAAAGACTTATCAGAGATTTCTGATGAAGAGAATGTTGATGCTCCTCTGATTGAAGAGCTGTCAGAAGAGAATGAATCAGAAGATGAAGAGGTTCTTCAGAATGCAAAACAATTTGTTGAGAATGTTGATGATGAAAACTTCATTGACAACATTCTTCTGAATCAAGGAAGAAACCCTGGTGAAAGGGACGCCTCTGAAACACTGATCAGGATGGCTCACATCTTTGCTGAGCCCATCTCAATGTTTGATCCAAACTCTGAGTAGGTCATCTCTTCTCCCACTCTTACTCCTCCTCAATCTCCTTCACTCCCTTCTGTCACAGAAGTGAGTGGATCTCAAACTTCCATTCCTCTTACAACTTCAACCTCTGAGGTTGTACCTCCTTCAATCATTTCTCCTTCTGGATCCTTTTCAGAAGTGAATTTAAACACTGCTCCCATTTTCACAGACTCTATATCCACATCAACTACCTCTTCTATTCCTTCCTCCTCTGTAAGTCCATCAATTGGATTTACTGCTCCATCTTTCTCACTACCATCTACTTTTCCTTCCATTTCCCCTACCATTTCTTCCTCTACCACCAATTCCATCCCTTCCTCAAACACTCAAATTCCTCCTCTCTCAACTTCTGGACATACACCTCCTGTGTGTGATCCTCTAACTACCTCCTCCACTACTTCTTGTTTTGCTGGGTTGTCATCCAACTATGACTTCCTGCGCAAACACATGAATCGGGATGATCTGGATACCAGGTTTGGTAGTTTTGGTTTCATGGGCAGAGCTTCTGGTATTTTCGAAGCTGGAGGTGCCCCCAGTGTTGAAGAGTTGAGAAGAATGAGTCAGAGTGGCTCTGATGAACTGTTGAATAGATTTGCTGGTATAGGGCAAAGGACTTCTGCTGCTGACATGTATGCTCAGGGCATTGTACTGCAAGAATTACATTCTTTGAAAGCTCAGAACCTGCAGCTCATGACTATGCTTCAAATGCAGGATCCTTCTGTTTATATACGCAATCTTTCTACACTTCATCTAGCTACGTATGAAGAGCTGTACAAATTGAGAGAATTAGCTCTGACTCTTCCTTCTCTGGATAATATTGCTCTTGCTTCTTCTCAGAAGGTCAATGAGAATTTGGAGATATTGACAGAAGAAGTCAAGGAAGCAAACGAGCATTATGAGGCTCATGAGAAGATGCTCCCAAGTAAGATTGATGACCTACAAAGTACTGCCAATCACATTATGAGAGAAGTGAAATCTTCTGCTCAAGGTTCATCATCTTCCGGGGCTGCTAAGATTGTATATGACATCACTCCTGATCTCAACAATCGACTCCCAACATTGAGTCTGATGTATCTGCTCAGAACGCACAGATTGCTGAGCTTACTGAACGTCTGAAGGTTATGCACACTCAAGCACGAGAACAAGAGAAGACTCTTCATAATTGTTATAGGTTTGTTCGAGGACAGACTTATATTCAGAATGAGCATCTTACTGCTGCTGTGTATGCTAACAATAGGTTGATCAAGCTCCTTCTGGAAGATGTTCAGAGACAGCGACCTATGTCTGGTCAGACCTTTGATCATATGAAGACCATTTATGATGACTTCAGAAGACGAATGGATCTGATCAATACTGTGAGACCAACTCCTCAGCAATATCAGACTGCACTGAATGTTCAACAAAAATTGAAATCTCAAGGTGCTCTGGGTGTTGCTCTTGGAAGAAACCTAGGAACTTGTAATCTTTTAGGACTTATGCTTCTTAGCTAGGTTCTGGGTTGGGTAGTTTTTGTCGTAGGACTTTTTCTGCTCTTCTGATTACTTTGTTTCTTATGCTGTCTTCTGAATGAATTTATATACACTGAATCTTTCTTATACTCTCTTGCGTATCTGACTTCTTACTTTTTGCTTATGTTTCTTTTTGACTTAGTAAATTACACTTCATCAAATCTAACAACTTGATCTTAAGTCCTTCTTTAAGTTTATACAGATTGCTGAAGTTCACCATTTACACTAAAATGGGGGAGTTAATTTCCTCAGAAGTTATGAAACATTTGCATCAGGAAGTTACTTTCTAAACCTCATGTTTTTTGTTACCTTCTGACCACGGTTTGTCCATAACCAAAATGGGGGAGAATGATGAACCCTAAGTGTTTTGATTATGTCCAAACGTTTCAGAAGATGATAACCTAATACCATCTTACATATAGTTTATTGTTGACTAATACTTTTGCTTTAGTCTATGTGTAAGTTTCTCAGCAGTTGCTGAATGAACCGTTTCTAGATTGCCTAAAGAACTCAGAAGATCAGTTGCTGAAGTCAGAGTTTCAACAATTCAGAAGCTGGATTCCTCCGCTCTGAAGCCGAAGTCTGCTACAGCTCTCCTCAGAAGTTCCTTGCAATCAGAAGTTTTGCCAATTGTGATCAGAAGACTAGTCAACTGGAAATTAGCTTCTGAAAGCTAAAGTCACGGGTTCTGGATAGCATTTAATACTCTGACAAGTGCATTTAATGCAAGGCGCCAAAAGTTCAAAAAGCTGTTTTGGTGGAGCGCGCCTGTCTGTTCAAAAGAAACCAGAATTTCCATGTCTACCCTTTGTTGATCCAATTGAAGAATGATTCATGTCAACCTCGTCTTTGATTTCAAATCACTTACCGGATTTAGTTAAAGAACAAGGATAACGGAATCAAAGTGTTTGAAGACCATTTGAAGATTTGACAAAACTAACGGCTACAACAACTGATGTCATCTCCTTTGAAGATTCAAACTCACCAACGGTCATCTTCATTCACTATAAATAGTAGCCAAGCTCCAAACATCAATACACGCATGATCATCGAGAAAAATCTCAACGCACTGTTCTAACTAGAAAAACAGAGCATCTTTTCCATTCTCAATCTTTCTTAGCATAGTGTTAGTAAAGTGAGAGAGTGAAGAAAAACAAGTTCATAATAGGAATCTTGTAAACTGATATCGTTTGTAATATTCAGTTAGATTTAAAGAGAGAAATCTAGTTGAGATTAGAGTTGGGTGAGAAATCTAGAAAACAGAGTATTGTTTGTTCTGGTGAAAATCCTTTAACTCTTTTTAGGCTAGTCAGAACTAAGTGAGAAATTAGCTTAAGTTCTGTTGATGTAAAGGAGCTTCTGAACTTGCCATAAAAGTTCTGAATAGTGGATTTATAAAATCTCTGTAGGCTGCGACCTCAAGGGACAAGACGTAGTCACAGGACTTCTGTGGCGAACTTGGATAAATCGATTTGTTCAATCAGGATCTCCTGAATTTCTTTCTCCCTCTTATACTTGTTACTTTTGCTTCTGTGTACTTGCTTATATTTAGTGCTGAAACAGATTTTCTCTAAAGTATCATTGTCTTTGTTCAGAAGACTGTCCAGAAGTTCTCAAATCAGAACTTCTGTTGCTGAAAACATTCCAACTGTGTTTAGGCAGAATTTCCCTCAGAAGCTACTTCTGTAAGATAGCTTCTGACTCTGAGGAAATTTGACTCTGAAAATTAAGTTTCCCGAAAAAAACTTAGAAACTTTCAGTTTTCAACTTTGACACCTATTCACCCCCCTCTAGGTGATTCTGTTCTTGATAGGGCCACCATGTTTTATACGTGCTAGTGATTTTATTGCGTCATCCTAAATTCGACGTCATGTTCAAATCTGGTCCAACGCATGAAAAAACACTAGTTAAAATGTCGATTTCGACCATTTGTTCTAAAACCTAAACGACCTATAATGTTTTATGCGTGTTAGTCGTTGTATTGCGTCATCCCAAACTCGACGTCATCTTCAAATATTCTCCCACGCAAGAAAAAACACGAGTTAAAATGTCCATTTCGAGCATTTGCTCTGAAAATAGAAAACCCTAAACAACCCATAATGTTTTATACGTGCTAGGAGTTGAATTGCGACATCCCAAATTTGACGTTACGTTCAAATTTTGTCCGACGCAAGAAATAACACGAGTTTAAATGTCGGCTTCGATAAATTGGTCCAAAATCTGAAACCTAAAGGACCCATAATGTTTTATGAGTGCTAGTCGTTGTATTGAGTCATCCTAATTTCGACATCACGTTCAAATTTTGTCGACGCATGAAAAAACACGAGTTAAAATGTCGATTTCGACCATTTGTTTTGAAACCTAAACGACCTATAATGTTTTATGCATGTTAGTCGTTGTATTGCGTCATCCCAAATTCGACGTCATGTTCAAATATTGTCCCCCGCAAGAAAAAACACGAGTTAAAATGTCCATTTCGACCATTTCTTCTGAAAATAGAAAACCCTAAACAACCCATAATGTTCTATACGTGCTAGTAGTGGATTTGCGACATCTCCAATTTGACGTTACGTTCAAATTTTGTCCGACGCAAGAAAAAACACGAGTTTATATGACGGCTGCGACCGATTGGTCCAAAAATACTAAAACCTAAACAACCCATAATGTTTTATTCGTGCTAGTCGTTGTATTGCGTCATCCCAAATTCGACTTCACGTTCAAATTTTTTCCGATGCATGAAAAATAAAGAGTTCAAATTTCGATTTGGACAATTTGTTCTGAAAATAGAAAAACCCAAACGAGCCATAATGTTTTCTACGTCCTAGTCGTTGGATTGTGTCATCCCAAATTCGACATCACGTTCAATTTTTTTCCGACGCACGAAAAAATACGAGTTGAAATGTCAGTTTCCACCATTTGTTAGGAAAATAGAAAAACCTTAACGCCCATAATGTTTTATACGTGCTAGTCGATGTATTGCATCATCCCAAATTCGACGTCACGCTCAAATTTTGTCCGACTCATGAAAAAACACGAGTAGAAAAACCTAAATGACCCATAATGTTTTATACGTGCTAGTGATTGTATTGCGTCATCCCAAATTCGACGTCATGTTCAAATTTGGTCCAACGCATAAAAAAACACTAGTTAAAATGTCAATTTCGACCATTTGTTCTAAAACCTAAACGACCTATAATGTTTTATGCGTGTTAGTCGTTGCATTGCGTGATCCCAAATTCGACGTCATGTTCAAATATTGTCCCACGCAAGAAAAAACACGAGTTAAAATGTCCATTTCAACCATTTGTTCTAAAAATAGAAAACCCTAAACAACCTATAATGTTTTATACGTGCTAGTAGTGGAATTGCGACATCCCAAATTTGACGTTACGTTCAAATTTTGTCCGACGCAAGAAATAAAACGAGTTTAAATGTCGGCTTCGACGAATTGGTCCAAAATCTTAAACCTAAAGGACCCATAATGTTTTATGAGTGCTAGACATTGTAATGCGTCATCCTAAATTCGACGTCACGTTCAAATTTTGTCGACGCATGAAAAAACACGAGTTAAAATGTCGATTTCGACCATTTGTTCTGAAAATAGGAAAACCTAAACAACCTATAATGTTTTATACGTGCTAGTCGTTGTATTGCATCATCCCAACTTCGACGTCACGTTCAAATTTTGTTTGACGCATGAAAAAACACGTGTTAAAATGTCGATTTCGACCATTTGTTCTAAATTAGAAAAACCTTAACGACCCATAATGTTATATACGTGCTAGTAATTGAATTGCGACATCCCAATTTGGACATTCTATTCAAATTTTATCCGACGCAAGAAAAAACACGAGTTTAAATGTCGGTTTCGACCGATTTGTCCAAAAATACTCAAACCTAAACGACCCATAATGTTTTATTTGTGCTAGTCGTTGTATTGCGTCATCCCAAATTCGACTTGACTTTCAAATTTTGTCCGACGCATGAAAAATAAGGAGTTAACATTTCGAGTTGGACCATTTGTTCTGAAAATAGAAAAACCCAAACTAGCCATAATGTTTTCTACGTCCTAGTAGTTGGATTGCGTCATCCCAAATTCGACATCACGTTCAATTTTTTTCCGTCGCAAGAAAAAGTACGAGTTTAAATGTCGGTTTCCACCATTTGTTAGGAAAATCGAAAAACCTTAACGCCCATAATGTTTTATACGTGCTAGTCGTTGTATTGCATCATCCCAAATTCGACGTCACACACAAATTTTGTCCGACTCATGAAAAAACACGAGTAGAAAAACCTAAATGACCCATAATGTTTTATACGTGCTAGTGATCGTATTGCGTCATCCCAAATTCGACGTCATGTTCAAATTTGGTCCAACGCATGAAAAAACACTAGTTAAAATGTCGATTTCGACCATTTGTTCTAAAAACTAAACGACCTATAATGTTTTATGCGTGTTAGTCGTTGTATTGCGTCATCCCAAATTCGACGTCATGTTCAAATATTGTCCCACGCAAGAAAAAACACGAGTTAAAATGTCCATTTCGAGCATTTGTTCTGAAAATAGAAAACCCTAAACAACCCATAATGTTTTATACGTGCTAATAGTTGAATTGCGACATCCCAAATTTGACGTACGTTCAAATTTTGTCCGACGCAAGAAATAACACGAGTTTAAATGTCGGCTTCGACGAATTGGTCCAAAATCTTAAACCTAAAGGACCCATAATGTTTTATGAGTGCTAGTCGTGGTATTGCGTCATGCTAAATTCGACGTTACGTTCAAATTTTGTCGACGCATGAAAAAACACGAGTTAAAATGTCGATTTCGACCATTTGTTATGAAAATAGGAAAACCTAAACAACCCATAATGTTTTATACGTGCTAGTCGTTGTATTGCATCATCCCAAATTCGACGTCACACTCAAATTTTGTTTGACGCATGAAAAAAGACGTGTTAAAATGTCGATTTCGACCATTTGTTCTAAATTAGAAAAACCTTAACGACCCATAATGTTATACATGTGCTAGTAATTGAATTGCGACATCCCAATTTGGACGTTCTATTCAAATTTTATCCGACGCAAGAAAAAACACGAGTTTAAATGTCGGTTTCGACCGATTTGTCCAAAAATACTCCAACCTAAACGACCCATAATGTTTTATTTGTGCTAGTCGTTGTATTGCGTCATCCCAAATTCGACTTGACTTTCAAATTTTGTCCGACGCATGAAAAATAAGGAGTTAACATTTCGAGTTGGACCATTTGTTCTGAAAATAGAAAAACCCAAACTAGCCATAATGTTTTCTACGTCCTAGTAGTTGGATTGCGTCATCCCAAATTCGACATCACGTTCAATTTTTTTCCGTCGCAAGAAAAAGTACGAGTTTAAATGTCGGTTTCCACCATTTGTTAGGAAAATCGAAAAACCTTAACGCCCATAATGTTTTATACGTGCTAGTCGTTGTATTGCATCATCCCAAATTCGACGTCACACACAAATTTTGTCCGACTCATGAAAAAACACGAGTAGAAAAACCTAAATGACCCATAATGTTTTATACGTGCTAGTGATTGTATTGCGTCATCCCAAATTCGACGTCATGTTCAAATTTGGTCCAACGCATGAAAAAACACTAGTTAAAATGTCGATTTCGACCATTTGTTCTAAAAACTAAACGACCTATAATGTTTTATGCAAGTTAGTTGTTGTATTGCGTCATCCCAAATTCGACGTCATGTTCAAATATTGTCCCACGCAAGAAAAAACACGAGTTAAAATGTCCATTTCGAGCATTTGTTCTGAAAATAGAAAACCCTAAACAACCCATAATGTTTTATACGTGCTAATAGTTGAATTGCGACATCCCAAATTTGACGTACGTTCAAATTTTGTCCGACGCAAGAAATAACACGAGTTTAAATGTCGGCTTCGACGAATTGGTCCAAAATTTTAAACCTAAAGGACCCATAATGTTTTATGAGTGCTAGTCGTGGTATTGCGTCATGCTAAATTCGACGTCACGTTCAAATTTTGTCAACGCATGAAAAAACACGAGTTAAAATGTCGATTTCGACCATTTGTTATGAAAATAGAAAAACCTAAACAACCCATAATGTTTTATACGTGCTAGTAGTTGTATTGCATCATCCCAAATTCGACGTCACACTCAAATTTTGTCCCACTCATGAAAAAACACGGGTAGAAAAACCTAAATGACCCATAATGTTTTATACGTGCTAGTGATTGTATTGCGTCATCCCAAATTCGACGTCATGTTCAAATTTGGTCGAACGCATGAAAAAACACTTTGTGAAGATGTCGATTTCGACCAATTGTTCTAAAACCTAAACGACCTATAATGTTTAATGCGTGTTAGTCGTTGCATTGCGTCATCCCAAATTCGACGTCATGTTCAAATATTGTCCCACGCAAGAAAAAACACGAGTATAAATGTCCATTTCGACCATTTGTTCTGAAAATAGAAAACCCTAAACAACCCATAATGTTTTATACGTGCTAGTAGTTGAATTGCGACATCTCAAATTTGACGTTACGTTCAAATTTTGTCCGACGCAAGAAATAACACGAGTTTAAATGTCGGCTTCGACGAATTGGTCCAAAATCTTAAACCTAAAGGACCCATAATGTTTTATGAGTGCTAGACATTGTATTGCGTCATCCTCAATTCGACGTCACGTTCAAATTTTGTCGACGCATGAAAAAACACGAGTTAAAATGTCGATTTCGACTATTTGTTCTGAAAATAGGAAAACCTAAACAACCCATAATGTTTTATACGTGCTAGTCGTTGTATTGCATCATCCCAACTTCGACGTCACGTTCAAATTTTGTTTGACGCATGAAAAAAGACGTGTTAAAATGTCGATTTCGACCATTTGTTCTAAATTAGAAAAACCTTAACGACCCATAATGTTATACACGTGCTAGTAATTGAATTGCGACATCCCAATTTGGACGTTCTATTCAAATTTTATCCGACGCAAGAAAAAACACGAGTTTAAATGTCGGTTTCGACCGATTTGTCCAAAAATACTCCAACCTAAACGACCCATAATGTTTTATTTGTGCTAGTCGTTGTATTGCGTCATCCCAAATTCGACTTGACTTTCAAATTTTGTCCGACGCATGAAAAATAAGGAGTTAACATTTCGAGTTGGACCATTTGTTCTGAAAATAGAAAAACCCAAACTAGCCATAATGTTTTCTACGTCCTAGTAGTTGGATTGCGTCATCCCAAATTCGACATCACGTTCAATTTTTTTCCGTCGCAAGAAAAAGTACGAGTTTAAATGTCGGTTTCCACCATTTGTTAGGAAAATCGAAAAACCTTAACGCCCATAATGTTTTATACGTGCTAGTCGTTGTATTGCATCATCCCAAATTCGACGTCACACACAAATTTTGTCCGACTCATGAAAGAACACGAGTAGAAAAACCTAAATGACCCATAATGTTTTATACGTGCTAGTGATTGTATTGCGTCATCCCAAATTCGACGTCATGTTCAAATTTGGTCCAACGCATGAAAAAACACTAGTTAAAATGTCGATTTCGACCATTTGTTCTAAAAACTAAACGACCTATAATGTTTTATGCATGTTAGTTGTTGTATTGCGTCATCCCAAATTCGACGTCATGTTCAAATATTGTCCCACGCAAGAAAAAACACGAGTTAAAATGTCCATTTCGAGCATTTGTTCTGAAAATAGAAAACCCTAAACAACCCATAATGTTTTATACGTGCTAATAGTTGAATTGCGACATCCCAAATTTGACGTACGTTCAAATTTTGTCCGACGCAAGAAATAACACGAGTTTAAATGTCGGCTTCGACGAATTGGTCCAAAATCTTAAACCTAAAGGACCCATAATGTTTTATGAGTGCTAGTCGTGGTATTGCGTCATGCTAAATTCGACGTCACGTTCAAATTTTGTCGACGCATGAAAAAACACGAGTTAAAATGTCGATTTCGACCATTTGTTATGAAAATAGAAAAACCTAAACAACCCATAATGTTTTATACGTGCTAGTAGTTGTATTGCATCATCCCAAATTCGACGTCACACTCAAATTTTGTCCCACTCATGAAAAAACACGGGTAGAAAAACCTAAATGACCCATAATGTTTTATACGTGCTAGTGATTGTATTGCGTCATCCCAAATTCGACGTCATGTTCAAATTTGGTCGAACGCATGAAAAAACACTTTGTGAAGATGTCGATTTCGACCAATTGTTCTAAAACCTAAACGACCTATAATGTTTAATGCGTGTTAGTCGTTGCATTGCGTCATCCCAAATTCGACGTCATGTTCAAATATTGTCCCACGCAAGAAAAAACACGAGTAAAAATGTCCATTTCGACCATTTGTTCTGAAAATAGAAAACCCTAAACAACCCATAATGTTTTATACGTGCTAGTAGTTGAATTGCGACATCCCAAATTTGACGTTACGTTCAAATTTTGTCCGACGCAAGAAATAACACGAGTTTAAATGTCGGCTTCGACGAATTGGTCCAAAATCTTAAACCTAAAGGACCCATAATGTTTTATGAGTGCTAGACATTGTATTGCGTCATCCTAAATTCGACGTCACGTTCAAATTTTGCCGACGCATGAAAAAACACGAGTTAAAATGTCGATTTCGACTATTTGTTCTGAAAATAGGAAAACCTAAACAACCCATAATGTTTTATACGTGCTAGTCGTTGTATTGCATCATCCCAACTTCGACGTCACGTTCAAATTTTGTTTGACGCATGAAAAAAGACGTGTTAAAATGTCGATTTCGACCATTTTTTCTAAATTAGAAAAACCTTAACGACCCATAATGTTATACACGTGCTAGTAATTGAATTGCGACATCCCAATTTGGACGTTCTATTCAAATTTTATCCGACGCAAGAAAAAACACGAGTTTAAATGTCGGTTTCGACCGATTTGTCCAAAAATACTCCAACCTAAACGACCCATAATGTTTTATTTGTGCTAGTCGTTGTATTGCGTCATCCCAAATTCGACTTGACTTTCAAATTTTGTCCGACGCATGAAAAATAAGGAGTTAACATTTCGAGTTGGACCATTTGTTCTGAAAATAGAAAAACCCAAACTAGCCATAATGTTTTCTACGTCATAGTAGTTGGATTGCGTCATCCAAAATTCGACATCACGTTCAATTTTTTTCCGTCGCAAGAAAAAGTACGAGTTTAAATGTCGGTTTCCACCATTTGTTAGGAAAATCGAAAAACCTTAACGCCTATAATGTTTTATACGTGCTAGTCGTTGTATTGCATCATCCCAAATTCGACGTCACACACAAATTTTGTCCGACTCATGAAAGAACACGAGTAGAAAAACCTAAATGACCCATAATGTTTTATACGTGCTAGTGATTGTATTGCGTCATCCCAAATTCGACGTCATGTTCAAATTTGGTCCAACGCATGAAAAAACACTAGTTAAAATGTCGATTTCGACCATTTGTTCTAAAAACTAAACGACCTATAATGTTTTATGCATGTTAGTTGTTGTATTGCGTCATCCCAAATTCGACGTCATGTTCAAATATTGTCCCACGCAAGAAAACACACGAGTTAAAATGTCCATTTCGAGCATTTGTTCTGAAAATAGAAAACCCTAAACAACCCATAATGTTTTATACGTGCTAATAGTTGAATTGCGACATCCCAAATTTGACGTACGTTCAAATTTTGTCCGACGCAAGAAATAACACGAGTTTAAATGTCGGCTTCGACGAATTGGTCCAAAATCTTAAACCTAAAGGACCCATAATGTTTTATGAGTGCTAGTCGTGGTATTGCGTCATGCTAAATTCGACGTCACGTTCAAATTTTGTCGACGCATGAAAAAACACGAGTTAAAATGTCGATTTCGACCATTTGTTATGAAAATAGAAAAACCTAAACAACCCATAATGTTTTATACGTGCTAGTAGTTGTATTGCATCATCCCAAATTCGACGTCACACTCAAATTTCGTCCCACTCATGAAAAAACACGGGTAGAAAAACCTAAATGACCCATAATGTTTTATACGTGCTAGTGATTGTATTGCGTCATCCCAAATTCGACGTCATGTTCAAATTTGGTCGAACGCATGAAAAAACAGTTTGTGAAGATGTCGATTTCGACCAATTGTTCTAAAACCTAAACGACCTATAATGTTTAATGCGTGTTAGTCGTTGCATTGCGTCATCCCAAATTCGACGTCATGTTCAAATATTGTCCCACGCAAGAAAAAACACGAGTAAAAATGTCCATTTCGACCATTTGTTCTGAAAATAGAAAACCCTAAACAACCCATAATGTTTTATACGTGCTAGTAGTTGAATTGCGACATCCCAAATTTGACGTTACGTTCAAATTTTGTCCGACGCAAGAAATAACACGAGTTTAAATGTCGGCTTCGACGAATTGGTCCAAAATCTTAAACCTAAAGGACCCATAATGTTTTATGAGTGCTAGACATTGTATTGCGTCATCCTAAATTCGACGTCACGTTCAAATTTTGTCGACGCATGAAAAAACACGAGTTAAAATGTCGATTTCGACTATTTGTTCTGAAAATAGGAAAACCTAAACAACCCATAATGTTTTATACGTGCTAGTCGTTGTATTGCATCATCCCAACTTCGACGTCACGTTCAAATTTTGTTTGACGCATGAAAAAAGACGTGTTAAAATGTCGATTTCGACCATTTTTTCTAAATTAGAAAAACCTTAACGACCCATAATGTTATACACGTGCTAGTAATTGAATTGCGACATCCCAATTTGGACGTTCTATTCAAATTTTATCCGACGCAAGAAAAAACACGAGTTTAAATGTCGGTTTCGACCGATTTGTCCAAAAATACTCCAACCTAAACGACCCATAATGTTTTATTTGTGCTAGTCGTTGTATTGCGTCATCCCAAATTCGACTTGACTTTCAAATTTTGTCCGACGCATGAAAAATAAGGAGTTAACATTTCGAGTTGGACCATTTGTTCTGAAAATAGAAAAACCCAAACTAGCCATAATGTTTTCTACGTCCTAGTAGTTGGATTGCGTCATCCCAAATTCGACATCACGTTCAATTTTTTTCCGTCGCAAGAAAAAGTACGAGTTTAAATGTCGGTTTCCACCATTTGTTAGGAAAATCGAAAAACCTTAACGCCCATAATGTTTTATACGTGCTAGTCGTTGTATTGCATCATCCCAAATTCGACGTCACACACAAATTTTGTCCGACTCATGAAAAAACACGAGTAGAAAAACCTAAATGACCCATAATGTTTTATACGTGCTAGTGATTGTATTGCGTCATCCCAAATTCGACGTCATGTTAAAATTTGGTCCAACGCATGAAAAAACACTAGTTAAAATGTCGATTTCGACCATTTGTTCTAAAAACTAAACGACCAATAATGTTTTATGCGTGTTAGTCGTTGTATTGCGTCATCCCAAATTCGACGTCATGTTCAAATATTGTCCCACGCAAGAAAAAACACGAGTTAAAATGTCCATTTCGAGCATTTGTTCTGAAAATAGAAAACCCTAAACTGATGAACCCTAATCTGTTTCAGTAGCTGTAAGTGCACAATGCAACATATTTATTGCTGAAGCATTAGTTTGGAGTTTTTTTAGAATGTCATCTGTGTATTCTCTCTGAGGAATAACAACATTCCCTAGACCTTGTTCCATTCTGGTAGGAATGAAATCACCATCAGTGATGACATACCAAGCACTCATGTTCTGAGCTTGGATGAAGTACATCATCCTTTTCTTCCAGTATGAGTAGCACTACAAGAAAAAGGGGTATTAATATGGAAAATTTAATAAGGGTATGAATTTCCATTATTAAAAGTAAATTTTCAATAGATTTAGTAAGGGTATATTCTGTTACCATACTATTAAGAACCAAAATTTCTCTTTGTTGAATTTTAGTAAAATTTCCTCTTATTAATTCATTCTAAACTAAAACCTCTAGAATTTTTATTTTGATATAAAATCTAATCCTGTTATTAATTGTAACCGAAAAAAATAAATCTATATTATAATTAATAGTAACAAATAAGCCTATTACTAATAGACTTTCCCTCCCAAAATTTACTTTCCCACGAAAAACCCAAACCTCACTTTTTGGTTTCCCTCCTAATTTTTTTATTTCCCACTAAAAGCCCACTCCCCTTAAAAACCCAAAGCTCAATCCCTCCCAATTTTTTTTCCCCCGAAAACCTAATGACCGCTAACTTTACTATCCCAAATTAATTGAGCAAAAACCCTCTTCCAAAATCAAGTTTGTAAGATTGATCTCGTTGGGAGGAGGATCTTTCCCTTTCAAAAATCGAACAACCTCCCTTCCGTTTCTCTTGAAATCTATTACCTTTGCCTTCCGTTTTCAACCGTAGCATCAATTTGTAGGTAACAGGTTCTGTATAATTTCCTTTTCGTTCTCGACTTCCAATACTCAATAATTTCAAGTCTTTTTGCAGATTATTTATAGTTTCCATTTTATTTGCTTAATCTTGAAATATGTATTTCGAATTTTCATCTGTATGTTTAGATGTTAACGCGTAGCTGATTCAGTTGAACATTAAGAGTCCATCAAGCTAGGAAAGGTATCTCTATTCAGTTTTAGAGATTTTCAAACTGCAAGAAATAAATATATGCTTAAGTCTTACTGCCATATTTCTTATGTTCCCTATTTTCCTCTGTTTTCTTCATTACATCAACCATTATATCTAAGTCAGACCCCATAATAGTGTTATGAGTTTGTGTAATTAACTCATATCTTTACCACTTGTTATTGTATTCATATTCTTCTTGTTTTGAGATATTTTGGAGGTCATGAAATTTACATCTTGACAACTTGGTGCCAAATTTGTTTGCTTGTATTTTTGAGGATGAGTAATCTGACCTAGAATCTGTTGACATGAGAAGTAGTCCTAGCTTTTGTATGATCTCAATAGCATTGGAGAATGCTATATTGGATATTTTGTTTTGGTGTACTTAATTAATTAATTACTTATACCTAAGTGGATTCTCCATAAAACTAGAAACCATCTTGTATAATGAAAGAAAAGAGAAGGTGGTCTGATGTTTTTCATTGGTTTATTAATTGCAGTGGCAGTAATGTTAAGTGTCTAAAGGAATTGGCTAATCTTATATTAATAAGATAATATACTTTCTGTTGGTTGCCTCTCACAAGATTTTGATTTCTTATACTTTGTTCAACAGGTAAATTAAGCAATTTCCTTGATACCGTGTTGTTCAATCAGAAGTACCCTAATTTGCTGTTTGTATATACTGGAAGAGAGAAGAAAGTGAAGGAGGAAATATTGTTGGCTGCATTTTCGGGACTGTTTGCTCAAGCCTTGCAAGGTAATATTTTGTTTACTATGCATGAGATGTTTAAGTTGAACTCAGTCATGTGCTTGTTGCTGATGGGATTGCCTTATCTCTTTGTTTTGTTGGTAGTTATTTCTTCATGTTCTCCTTTTGGACTTTATTGATTGAGGTCGTTCAACTTTTGTAGCTTGTTGGGGCTACCATAAGTTTTCTGTTTAAAAAGTAATTAAGAAAATCTGCACCATGTAATATTTTTACAATTTATTGGAATCTTAATTTAGAAAACTTTCTATCATGTTTTTCTTGCTTAAGAGTTTCTCATTAGCTTTGTTAATAGGTTCGTCATTAGTATGTACTCATTTTCTTATAGTTATCAAAGAGAATGGGACCTAGCAAAGATTGGATGGCTTTCTGGAAAGACCGTTTAAATGAAAAGTATAAAGCTGGTGTTCAAGAATTCTTGGATTATGCTTTTGAGAGCACGAGTATCCCAAATAAAATCCGGTGTCCATGTATGAAGTGCTGCAACACCTTTTCTGCTACTCGCGAAGTTGTAGAAATGCATCTATTTGTGCATGGAATATTGCCAGCCTATACTGTATGGTATCACCATGGTGAAAGTTTCAATTCTAAATCATTTTTTTATAAATTAATGTTTCTGTTTGGTGTTTTTAACTTTTAGATTGCTCTACAGATATATATAGTGTTTTCTGATTTATTTTTTCAACCTTTTTTATACTTTCGCTGATAATGAATTCTTTTAACTTGTACAGTTGAAATGCCAAAGGACAAAAAAACAAAACGGCATGGAAAGCTTATACCACCAGGAATGTTAGCTAAGGAGCGTGGTAGCAAATCGAAAGCATTTCAAAAAGTTGGAGAATCTACTAATTTGGTGGCTGATAATCAAAAACATGGAAGCATTATTCATAAAACAAGTAATTGTGTTTCTGTATCATCTAATTATTTTTAGTATCATATACTAGATTCTCACATGGATCTTACTACTTAATTATAGGTTTCAAATTAAAATTTACAATTCTGTTTTAGTCTTTTGCTTAGAACTCAACAAAATGGCAGAATTTTTGTTTCTTCTCTAATCAATATATACTTTCATTATCACTGCTTCCAGGAGCTGTTATTTAGTTCTGCGTTTTTCTTATTGTATTTTTTTTCCTATACAAAGGTGGTTGTTGTCTTGTTTTGCATTACCACGAAGAAGTGCACATTAAGAAGGATTTTGATGAAGATTGTTGTTTCATGGATATTCTGAGATTGTGTAAACGATCCTTTGATATCTATTCTGTACGGTTCAGAATTGTTGATGATGATGAGTTGCCATTGGTTGATGATAATGATATCTTATGGATGATAAAGCAACATGGAGGTGTTGGAGAAATACATGTTCACGTCGAAGAGGATACAACAGCCTCACTTTTATCATTTAAACTTCCAGAGGACATTCCGTCTTTAGGTAATGTCGTAAATATATTTCATTGTGCAATTATTCATTATAAATTTTAATTCGTTATAAATTTATCTTTCCAGCTTCAAGTATTCCAACCTCATCTCCTCCAAAAGTCACAAACCTTAAGATTGTAGGTGATGTTAAGGTAAATGAGAAAGTAGTTGTTGTTGGTGATGTTATTGGTGGGAGTGAAGAAGCTAGCACTATACAAATGTTTATCTCCATTTCTAAGAACTTTGGTGTAGATGATAACCTTACAAGTATCAGTCCTTCTCAAAATGAAAAGGCAAGTAATCTAGACTATATACAAACAAAAAAGGTGATAATAGTAATTACATTCTAAATCTAATTTATTGCTTTGTTTGTGGATTTAAGGTGTTTTTAATACCATTGCAAGCTGTTAATCATTATCTTGTGGCGAAATATACTCCGATAACAGAAGATGGTAAGTTTGGACGCTCCGGATAAGTTATATCAGATACCTATGTAGAAAGTAAGTAGTCATTGCTCAAAATCTGTTTTATTTTGAATTACCTCATCAAATTATATCTGTATTTTGAACAAATTTGAGAAATGCATCTTAATTTTTAGATTCAGCACCTGAAAAGAAAAAAAGTGTGAGGGGACCAAACCTGAATAAGAAAGTTGCAGCTCTTAAATCTGGGCAAAAGATTGATATCAAATTCTACAACAAGCGTGGAGTCGGTGATAATCACTCAAGCTGGTCAAGACATTTAGGGAAAATTGTTCGTGACATCCGTATTTGTCCTCTTCGTGCTGATACATGGCATAAAATAGCAATAGAAGCCAAGAACCACATGTGGGGTGCAGTAAAGGTAAATATTATACTTTCTTTTACAATTCGTATTTCGGTACAAGGTAATAATATTATGGGTCTCAAAATACGCTTTACAATATGTTGTAGGAAAGTTTTCAACATGATAACATGGAAATTTATCGTCAAGCAACCTTGGAGCATATGGGTACTCTATGGACATCATGGAGGACATCTTTGTACAATACGTATGTGGACCCTTGCAAAACAAAAGCAGAAGCCTTGAAAAATTGTCCATCGGAAATTAATGTTGATGATTGGACATGGCTTGTGAATGAGAAATGGTTTACCAAGAAATTTCAGGTATGTTAGATTATGGGTACATGTCTTGTGCATGTATTTTTTACTCTCAAATACTGAAATTTTATAATCTTTATAGGAAAAGAGGAAACAAAGTATAAAAAATAAACGTAACTCGGTGATGCATCATAAAACTGGAAGTAAGCCACATCGTGCGATTATGTATGACATGGTAAGCAACAAATCTCCAGTTATATATATGCATGTGTGTATATTTTCATGTAATTCGCTTAAATGATGTACGTGCATATTTATATGACATAGGGAGGCAAAGATGGAAATCCACCTGATTTCTTAGATTTGTTTTTTGAGACTCGACAAAAGGGTGGAACATTGCAAGATGAAGCAACAACTAAAAAATATGTAAATGTTTTTAATTCATCTTCTTGAGTTACGTAATTTTATTTCATTTTATTTACCTCAAATTTTATCCATTGGAAATCCCTAGGATGAAATTGCGAAGACCATTCAATCGGATCCATCACTTTCCACCTTGGAAGTAATTGAGAAATGCTTTGGTCCACAAACTCACAGCCATGTCTTTGGTTATGGAGGTGGAGTGAAGCGAAAAGATGTGACTGGATCCAAATCAACTTATGAACAAGAACTTGAAGCCGAACTCAGAAAAAAGGAAGAAGAAAATACTGACCTCCAGAAAAGAATGGTTGAGATGGAAGAATGGAAGAAAGACATATCTAAACAGTTAGAAGCATTTACGAAGGGTAGTGCCCAACAATCATCTATTACATCACCATCTGCGAATACAAACCATCTTGAGGTTCGTGATCAGTGATTCATTTAAGAAAAAGCTTTTGATATATTTTGCAAAATAAGCTTTCTCAGCTATAATGTTTCATTACATTTCATTCAAGTAGTTGTGACTTTTTCTCTCGATGCCTATAAACAAAATATACTAATTGAACTTCTCTGGATGCCTACAAAAAAAGATATACTGATTGCATTTGTTATATTGGTGTATCTTTGTTTAGCCAGTAACATTGTTTACTCATATTCAACTTTGATGGCATCGATTTACACTTATTATATTAATGTTTGTTATTTCTTGCAGGTGTCTTGAGGGAACTACATTTTGCCACTTGATAGAACAACTTTTTGAACATAACAACTTTTTGGACAATCAACTTTTTGGTTAGAGATAGAATTAAAAATTCTAGACTAGTTTATTGGAAATTCTGTCTATCTGTATATGAATGACAGTTCTTCAACATATTAGAAGTATATTGTAATTATGATTGTCATTTTTGAATCTTTGTTATATAATAGATTTTATGGTTAATTTTTGTTCTAGTGCTTTAATTTTGGAAAATAGTAATTTATTGAGATAAATTCAGGATTAATATTATATATTTGGTGATGCAAACATTATTATATAAATAAAAAGATTTTCCTTTTTGCTAATAATTTATAATAAGAGGTTTTCTAATTATTATAACTATTTGCGTAGTAACAGGTTTTTCTATCATAAATATGTATTAGTAAGAGATTTTTTCAATCTGTAAAAATAAGTTTTAATAAGGCTTTTTAACCATTATAATTAAAGGGATTTTTTTATCATGTTGGATACTTTTATTAAGGGTAGAATATCCATTATTGTAAGTCAAATAATAAGAGGAATCAAACCCCTAATAGAAACTATTATCAAGGCAACGTATAACAAGGGGCCCTTAAGGGGCTTTTTCACTTATTAAAAGTTTTTCTTAAGGGTATTTTGACTTTTAATAACAAATTCTCCAATTATTAGAACCCTTTTTTTTTGTAGTGTAGTTGTTGCCATTAAATAATGGAGGTCTAGTAGTAGAGGAACCTTCTGGGACAATGAAGTGAGAAGAATTCTCAGGCTGGTGTCTACTAGCCATCTCTATTGATTCTGATAGGATCTTACACTTAGATTGTTAGATCTTTAGTAAATATGCGAAGTGAAAGTGTGAGGCTGACAAGTTTCTTAGGTTTACTCAAGTTTTTTCTGACATGAAAGTGTTAGAAGAAAAACTGTGTAAACAGTTCAGCTCTCCTGCTGATGGCTCTAAAGCCAAAGGCAAGGAAAAGCTGCCTCTGGGAAGTGATAAACCCCAGAAGAAGAAGAAACCTGTCACTCCCTCTCTTCTGAAAGAGATAGCTTCTCCTCCTGATGTTGGTACCTCTGAGAGTGCTGTTATAGCCTCTGAAGATATTGGTTCTTCTCAGAAGAAGAAGAAATCTCCCAAGAAGCAAAGGGAAAGATCCAAGAACCCTCCCTTTTGCAAGCTGTGCAAGAGTGATGGTCATTGGTTGAAGGATTGCAAGTACCATATTAAAAACCTCTTGCAATCTGAGATATCATTAAAACCTACTGAAGAGAAATCTAACTCTGAAGGACCCAATAAGGATTGGGTACCTGTCACTAATTGATTGTGTTGCAGGTGGCTCTGAGTCCTCCATCAATGTCAAAGCTGTGGTACATTGACCGTGGGTGCTCAAGGCATATGACAGGTGATGAAAAAGCATTCATCACATTTGATCCTAAAAGAGGTGGAAAAGTCAGCTATGGAGATGCTCAGAAAGGAAGGATACTTGGTTCTGGATCCATAGGAACTAATCATCCGATCGAAGATGTCTCCCTAGTCAGAGGCCTGAAGTTCAATCTCCTGAGTGTTGCACAACTGTGTGATAAAGGTAGAGATGTTGTCTTCAGCTGCTCTGGATGTAAAATTTTGGACAGTAAGTCAAGGGAAGTTATTCTAACTGCTCCTAGAGTTGAAAATGTTTTCATGCTGAACCTTGAGAATCTTTGCAAAAATATATGCTTGATGTCCAAAGAGGATACCTCTTGGCTCTGGCATAGAAGACTTGCTCATGTGAGCATGGATCTTCTGGCCAAAGTAGCTAGAAATCAATTGGTTGAGGGTCTGCCTGAAATTAGTTTTAAAAAGAACCATTTATGCATTGCTTGCCAATCTGGTAAACAATCCATAAGCTCTTTTAAAACTAAGAAAGTCATTTCAACTAAAAGACCTTTGGAATTACTTCATATGGATCTTTTTGGCCCTGTTCAACCAATGAGCATGGGTGGAAAGAAGTATGCCTTTGTCATTATAGATGAGTATTCAAGATTCACTTGGGTCATCTTGTTGTCTAGCAAAGATGAGTCACTTGGATGTTTCTCAGTTCTGATAAAGAAACTTGAGAATGAAAGGAATGAAAAGGTTGTTCATATCAGAAGTGATAATGGTGGAGAATTCAAAAACTTTAGGTTTGAAGAATTCTGTGAAACCAAGGGAATTGATCATAACTTTTCTGCTCCCAGAACTCTGGTTGAAAGGAAGAATAGAACTCTGGTTGAGATTGCCAGAACTATGATCAATGAAAGAAGGCTTCCTAAGTACTTTTGGGGAGAAGCTGTGAACACAGCTTGCTATGTTCTGAATAGAGTGCTAATCAGAAGCATTCTGAACAAGACCCCTTATGAACTCTGGAAAGGTCGAAAGCCCAAAATAGGCTATTTCAGAACCTTTGGTTGTAAGTGTTATGTTTTGAATACAAAAGAATATCTTTCAAAGTTTGATTCAAAGGCAGATGAGGCCATTTTTCTTGGTTACTCAACACATAGTAAAGCATATAGGGTTTTTAATAAAAGGACTCAAACTTTAGATGAATCTGTTCAGGTACAGTTTGATGAGACTAACCCTGTAGATAGTAAAGCTCCTGATGAAGATGTAGTTCAAGCTCTTGAAGTTACATCTCCTGATGTAGAAGAAGATGTTTCTCCTAGAGCTGCTGAAGTGGTTCCTCCTGTTGCTGAACAAACTCAAGAAGTGAATCCTACTCCAGAAGTCAACTTCCTTCCAGAAGATGCTCCTATATATGATTCAACAAATGATGAACAGGTTTCAGAAGACTCATTGGATGTACCAAGAGAAGTTAGAGCTCATAGGAATCATTCCTTAGAGAACATAATTGACTCTGTTCATAATCCTGTCATGACCAGAGCTTAGCTCAGAAGATACATGGGGAATGTGGCTTTTGTTGGCCCTATCAAGAACATAATCACCTAGAGGGGGGTGAATAGGTGTCAAAGTAGAAAACTGAAATTTTCTAAGTTTTTCGGGAAACTTAAATTTCAGAGTCAAATTTCCTCAGAGTCAGAGGCAAGCTAACAGGAGTTGCTTCTGAGGGAAATTCTGCCTAAACACAGATTGGCAGTACTTTGTAGGTCATCAATCTTACTTGGGAGCATCTTCTCATGAGCCTCATAATGCTCATTTGCTTCCTTGACTTCTTCTGTCAATATCTCCAGATTCTGATTGACCTTCAGAGAAGAAGCAAGAGCAATGTTATCCAGAGAAGGAAGAGTCATAGCTAATTCTCTCAACTTGTACAGCTCTTCATAGGTAGCTAGATGAAGTGTAGAAAGATTGCGTATGTAGACAGAAGGATCCTTCATTTGAAGCATAGTCATGAGCTGCAGGTTCTGCGCTTTCAAAGAATGTAATTCTTGCAGCACAATGCCCTGAGCATACATGTCAGCAGCAGAAGTCCTTTGCCCCATACCAGCAAATCTATTCAGCAGTTCATCAGAGCCACTCTGACTCATTCATCTCAACTCCTCAACACTAGGAGCACCACCAGCTTCGGATATACCAGAAGCTCTGCCCATGAAGCCAAAACGACCAAACCTGGTATCCAGATCATCCCGATTCATGTGTTGGCGCAGGAAGTCATAGTTAGATGACAACCCAGCAAAGCACGATGTAGTGGAGGAGGTAGTTAAGGGATCACACACAGGAGGTGTATGTCCAGAGGTTGAGAGAGGAGGAATTTGAGTGTTTGAGGAAGGGATGGTATTTGTGGTAGAGGAAGAAATGGTAGGAGAAATGGGAGGTAAAGTAGATGGTAGTGAGAAAGATGGAGCAGTAAATCCAATTGACGGACTTACAGAGGAAGTAGGTATGGAGGAGGTAGTGGATGTGGCTATGGAATCAGTGAAGATGGGAGCAGAATTTAGATTCACTTCTGAATAGGATCCAGAAGGAGGAATAATTGGAGGAGATACAACCTCAGAAGTTGAAGTTGTAGGAGGAATGGAAGTGTGAGAATCACTAACTTCTGTGACAGAAGGTAGTGAAGGAGATGGATGAGGAGTATGAGGTGGAGATGGAATAACCTGTTCAGAGAGGTTTGGATCAAATGTTGAAATGGGCTCAGCAAAGATATGAGCCATTCTGAACAGAGTTTCAGAAGCATCTCTTTCACCAGGATTTCTCCCTTGACCCAGAAGAACATTATCCAGAAAATCATCAGTGTCGATGTTTTCAGCAAAGTTCATAGCATTCTGAATGATAGTATCAGGCTCTTGATCACTATCCTCATTCAGTTCTTCAATAACAGGAGCATCAGCATCCTTCTCACCAGACACATCCATCATGTCTTCGTCATCAACCAAGTCCTCTTTTTCAGGAATTGATTCTTCCAGTTCAGTACTCGAAGCAATAGAGAAGTCCTTTTTGATCAGAGACCTTCTCTTTGCTCACATCTTCTTCTTTGGGATTCTTCTGGAGAGAGGAATATCTTCAGAGTCCTCATCTTCTTCAGCAGCCTTTGAGCTAATCCGAGTAGAGAGAGAGATATTCTCAAGCTCTTCCCCATCCTCTGAAGTCTCAACATTCTTTGAGAACTCCACATTCTCAAGTTCAGCAGCGCATGCAATGATTCTTGCATCAGCCTTAGCCTTTGCAGCAATTTCTCTTTCAGCTGCTAACTTGTCTTCTGCTTCCTTCTGCTTTCTCTTCTGATCAGCAAGAGCCACAACTCTTGCAACCTTCTCAGCTTCAGCAGCCTTCTCTCTTTCAGCAAGGCGTGCGTCCTCAGCATCCTGAGCTTCCTTCTCAGGAACATCCTTAGGTTTCTCAGCAACAATCTTGCCAGAGGGTTCAACACTGATTGTTGTTTGAACCATCGTGGGAAGAGGTTCTGAGTCAACCACTTTCTCAACGGTCAGGACCAACTTACTTGATCCCTTCTTTCCCTTGCCCTTCTTGGCAGCATTCTTTCCTTTCTGAGCAGCAGCCTCAACAATTTCCTTCTGAGCAATACTCACAGAGGAGCCCTTCTCATTCTTCTTCGGAGTCACACCAAAACTCAGGTTCCTGAAGGTATGCATCTTCAGAACCGTACTCTTACTCGTAACACCTTCTCCTGAAAACTCAACAGAGGCTGCCTCAAACAACCTTGTCAGGAGTGAGCCATATGCTAATGCACTCACGGTCGTCACATTCTTCATCTGCCTTATCAGCATGGCAGGTAAGTTGATCTTCTTCTGGTTGACCAAGTGCCACATAAACACCCTTTCCCTGTTGGAAACACAATTAACTCCTCCAGCCTTCGGAAGGAAAACATTGGTTGTCAAATAGTGTGCCCACCTTTGGTGCTGAGTGAGCCATGTGGCATATGTTTCCTTGGCACTTAGATCTGGTCTAGCCCAGTTAACTTCTGTAAAACCATCTGCTGAACCATCATCACCAATGATGATTCCTTCATCATTAACACCAATCACTTGAGAAATAGAAGCCCTGCTGACCTCAATCTCAACTTCACCGACGATAGAGTGTAGAACATCCTCCTCATTAGAAAAGAAATGAAGGTTCTGATAGAATTCGGTGACTAACTTTGGATAGATAAATTCATCGAGAGAAACGAATGAATTCCAGTTTTGAGCGCTAAGCCAGTTAGAAATGGGTTCAGTGGATTTGACTTCATCATCTAGGAACCTAGAGGTGAATACCCTAGATTCGCTGACTTTCTTTTTGGATTCAGTGGTGAAGATGTGAGTGACAGTGATTTCTTGAGCCATTTTGAAGATTTAAGAAATTAGGTTAAGGTTTTAGAGAAAAGAAAACACAGAAAATCTATGGAAGTTCTAATGGCAAAGAAAATGAGAGTAAAAACTTCTAAGTATGGAAAACCTCTATTTATACCCAAACAAGAAACCGTTCCAATTCAAAAAGCAAATAAACACCGTTTAAAAGGGAACAGATAACCGTTAAACACAGAACAGCGCCGTAAAATGCAGTAGATAACGCATGCTTAAGTGTCAAATCATGATTAGAATTAATTATCACTTAATTATCTTAAACGATTAAACCCTTACGATACACAGAAATAATTAAACTAAGTTATTGAAGAGGATAAGTCATACCAATGCCTTCTCGTAAGTTGCTGAAAGACATACCAGCGAGAGGCTTAGTAAACATGTCAGCAAGATTCTCTTAAGAACATGATCTCTTAAGAAGTGATGCCTAATATGAACATGCTTCATCCTGCTGTGCTGAATAGGATTCTTTGAAAGATCAATTGCACTCTTGTTATCACAGTAGATTGTAATTGTTCCAGGGATGACTCCATAGTCAGCAATTTGTTGCTTGATCCAGAGCATCTGAGAAACACAACTTCCAGCAGCAACATACTCAGCTTCAGCAGTTGAGAGAGCCACAGAGGTTTGCTTCTTGCTATGCCAGGAGACTAGGCACTCCCCCAGAAAATGACAACCACCAGAAGTGCTGACCCTTTTCAATTTATCTCTACCATAGTCAGAGTCTGTGTATCCTATAGGAGTGAAATCAGAACTACAGGGATACCACAAACCAGCTTCTGGTGTGCCTTTAAGATATCTGAGAATTCTTTTGACAGCAACATCATGAATTTCTCTTGGCTTTGATTGATATCTAGCACAAAAACACACAGCAAAATGTATATCTGGCCTGCTGGCTGTTAGGTATAAAAGAGAACCAATCATACCTCTGTAGGTTTTTATATCTACAGGTTTACCAGCTTTCTCTTCATCATCAATGTCTTTGCTGACATCCATTGGAATATCAACAGCATTAGAGTCCATCATGCCAAATTTCTTCAGCACTTCTCTAGTGTACTTGGCTTGATTGATAAACACACCATCATTACTTTGCTTGATCTGAAGTCCTAAGAAGAAGGTTGATTCTCCCATCATAGACATTTCAAACTCAGCCTTCATGTGGTCACTGAACTCTCTGCACAAAGATTCGTTAGTAGCACCAAATATAATATCATCAACATATACCTGAGCTATAAGGATATCTTTGTTCTTCTTCAGAGTGAACAGAGTTGTATCAACACAGCCTCTGACAAATCCCTTAGACAGAAGGAACTTTGTCAGTCTCTCATACCAAGCTCTGGGAGCTTGTTTCAGTCCATACAATGCTTTCTTCAGCTTGTACACATGATCAGGAACCTTAGGATCTTCAAAACCAGGAGGTTGAGACACATAGACTTCCTCATCAATGTAACCATTCAAGAATGCACTTTTCACATCCATTTGAAAGAGCTTAAAACCTTTGTATGATGCAAAAGCACATAAGATTCTAATGGCTTCTAATCTTGCAACAGGAGCAAAAGTTTCACCATAATCTATGCCTTCTTGCTGACTGTAACCTTGAGCAACAAGCCTTGCCTTGTTCCTCACAACATTTCCAAATTCATCAAGTTTGTTCTTTAGAACCCATCTAGTTCCAACAACCTTTATGTTGTTAGGTCTGGGAACCAAAGTCCAAACTTCTGACCTTTTGAACTGGTCAAGTTCTTCTTGCATTGCCATTAACCAGGAGTCATCGTCAGCAGCTTCATAGAAGTCCTTGGGTTCCAGAAGTGACACAAAAGCCACATTCCCCATGTATCTTCTGAGCTGAGCTCTGGTCATGACAGGATTATGAACAGAGTCAATTATGTTCTCTAAGGAATGATTCCTATGAGTTCTAACTTCTCTTGGTACATCCAATGAGTCAATCACTAGTGAAATCTTCTGCTCAAGGTTCATCATCTTCCGGGGCTGCTAAGATTGTATATGACATCACCCCTGATCTCAACAATCGACTCTCCACCATTGAGTCTGTTGTATCTGCTGAGAACGCACAGATTGCTGAGCTTACTGAACTGCTGAAGGTTATGCACACTCAAGCACGTGAACAAGAGAAGACTCTTCACAATTGTTATAGGTTTGTTCGAGGACAGACTTATATTCAGAATGAGCATCTTACTGCTGCTGTGTATGCTAACAATAGGTTGATCAAGCTCCTTCTGGATGACGTTCAGAAACATCGACCTATGTCTGGTCAGACCTTTGATCATATGAAGACCATTGATGATGACTTCAGAAGACGAATGGATATGATCAATATTGTGCGACCAACTCCTGTGCAATATCAGACTGCTCTAAATGTTCAGCAAAAATTGAAATCTCAGGGTGCTCTCGTGTTGCTGTTGGTTCTGGTCAAACGGGGGAGAAGTCTGGTCAGAAGAGATCAAGTGTTGCTGAAGGTTCCAGTGTTGTTCCTCCTCCTCAGAAGAAACCTAGGAACTTGTAATCTTTTAGGACTTAAGCTTCTTAGCTAGGTTCTGGGTTGGGTAGTCTTTGTCTTAGGACTTTTCTGCTCTTCTGATTATTCTGTTGCTTATGTTGTCTTCTGAATTAAATTATAAACACTGAATCTTCCTTATACTTGTTGGCCCTAACAAGAACAGAATCACCTAGAGGGGGGTGAATAGGTGTCTAAGTTGTAAACTGAAGTTTTCTAAGTTTTTTAAGAAACTTAAAATTCAGAGTCAAATTTCCTCAGAGTCAGAAGCTAGCTTAAGGAAGTTGCTTCTGAGGGAAATTCTGCCTAAACACAGTTAGACTGTTTTCAGCAACAGAAGTTCTGATTTGAGAACTTCTGGACAGTCTTCTGAACAAAGACAATGATATTTTTAGAGAAAATCTGTTTCAGCACTAAATATGAACAAGTACACAGAAGCAAAAATAACAAGTATAAGAGGGAGAAAGAAGTTCAGGAGATCCTGAGTGAACAATTCGATTTATCCAAGTTCGCCACAGAGGTCCTGTGACTACGTCTTGTCCCCTGAGGTCGCAGCCTACAGAGATTTTATAAATCCACTATTCAAAACTTTTATGGCAAGTTCAGAAGCTCCTTTACATCAACAGAACTTAAGCTAATTTCTCACTTAGTTCTGACTAGCCTAAAAAGAGTTAAAGGATTTCCACCAGAACAAACAATACTCTGTTTTCTGGATTTCTCACCCAACTCTAATCTCAACTAGATTTCTCTCTTTAAATCTAACTGAAGATCACAAGCGATCTTAGTTTACAAGATTCCTATTATGAACTTGTTTTTCTTCACTCTCTCACTTTAACTAAGACTATGCTAAGAAAGTTTGAGAATGGAAAAGAATGCTCTGTTTTCCTTGTTAAAACAGTGCGTTGAGATTTTGCTCGATGATCACGCGTATGTTGATGCATTGGAGCTTGGCTACTATTTATAGTGATTGAAGATGACCGTTGTGGAGTTTGAAACTTCAAAGAAGATGACATCAGTTGTTGTAGCCGTTAATTTGTCAAGTCTTCAAACGGTCTTCAAACACTTTGATTCCGTTATCCTTGTTCTTTAACTAAATCCGGTAAGTGATTTGAAATCAAGGATGAGGATGACAGAATCATTCTTCAATTAGATCAGCAAAGGGTAGACAAGGAAATTCCGGTTTCTCTTGAACAGACAAGCGCGCTCCATCAAAACAGCTTTTTGAACTTTTGGCGCCTTGCATTGAATGCAAGTGTCAGAGCATTAAATGCTCAAACAAACCCGTGACTAAGCTTTCAGAAGCTTATTTCCAGTTGTCTAGACTTCTGATCAAATTGGCATAACTTCTGATTGCAGAGAACTTCTGAGGAGAGCTTTAGCAGACTTCGCCTTCAGATCGGGCTTCTGAGTTATTGAAACTCTGACTTCAGCAAACTGATCTTCTGAGTTCTTTAGGCAATCCAGAAATGATTCATTCAGCACCTGCTGAGCAACTTACACATAGACTAAGTAAACAAAAATTATTAGTCAATAGTAAACTATATGTAAGGTAGAATTAAGTTTTCATCTTCTGAAACGTTTGGACATAATCAAAACACATAGGGTTCATCAATACTTTCTTGTGTCTCTGACTTCTTACTTTTTGCTTATGTTTCTGTTTTGACTTAGTAAATTTTACTTCATTAAATCTAACAACTTAATCTTAAGTCTTTTTAAGTCTACACAGATTGCTGAAGATCACCATTTACACTAAAATAGGGGAGTTAATTTACTCAGAAGTCATGAAACATTAGCATCAGGAAGTCTTTTTCTAAACCTCATGTTTTTCTTTTACCTTCTTACCACGGTTTGTCCATAACCAAAATGGGGGAGAATGATGAACCCTATGTGTTTTGATTATGTCCAAACGTTTCAGAAGATGAAAACTTAATACTTCCTTACATATAGTTTACTATTGACTAATAATTTTTGTGTACTTAGTCTTTGTGTAAGTTGCTCAGCAGGTGCTGAATGAATCTTTTCTGGATTGCCTAAAGAACTCAGAAGATCAGTTGCTGTAGTCAGAGTTTCAATTACTCAGAAGCTGGATACTCCGCTCTGAAGACGAAGTCTGCTAAAGCTCTCCTCAGAAGTTCTTTTCAATCAGAAGTTTTGCCAATTGTGATCAGAAGTCTAGTCAAGTGCATTTTAGCTTCTGAAAGCGAAAGTCACGGGTTCTGGATTGCATTTAATGTTCTGACAAGTGCATTTAATGCAAGGCGCCAAAAGTTCAAAAAGTTGTTTTGATGGAGCGCGCCTGTCTGTTTAAAAGAAACTAGAATTTCCTTGTCTACCCTTTGTTGATCCAATTGAAGAATGATTCCAGTCTACCTCGTCTTTGATTTCAAATCACTTACCGGATTTAGTTAAAGTACAAGGATAACGGAATCAAAGTGTTTGAAGACCGTTTGAAGACTTGACAAATTAACGGCTACAACAATTGATGTCATCTCCTTCGAAGATTCAAAATCACCAACGGTCATCTTCAATCACTATAAATAGTAGCCAAGCTCCAAAGCATCAACACACGCGTGATCATCGAGCAAAATCTCAACACACTGTTTTAACAAGAAAAACAGAGCAATACTTTCCATTCTCAATCTTTCTTAGCTTAGTCTTAGTTAAAGTGAGAGAGTGAAGAAAAACAAGTTCATAATAGGAATCTTGTAAACTGATATCGTTTGTGATATTCAGTTAGATTGAAAGAGAGAAATCTAGTTGAGATTAGAGTTGGGTGAGAAATCCAGAAAACAGAGTATTGTTTGTTCTGGTGGAAATCCTTTAACTCTTTTTAGGCTAGTCAGAACTAAGTGAGAAATTAGCTTAAGTTCTGTTGATGTAAAGGAGCTTCTGAACTTGCCATAAAAGTTCTGAATAGTGGATTTATAAAATCTCTGTAGGCTGCGACCTCAGGGGACAAGACGTAGTCCCAGGACTTCTGTGGCGAACTTGGATAAATCGAATTGTTCAATCAGGATCTCCTGAACTTCTTTCTCCCTCTTATACTTGTTTTTTTTGCTTCTGTGTACTTGTCTATATTTAGTGCTGAAACAGATTTTCTCTCAAGCATCATTGTCTTTGTTCAGAAGACTGTCCAGAAGTTCCCAAATCAGAACTTCTGTTGCTGAAAAACAGTCTAACTGTGTTTAGGCAGAATTTCCCTCAGAAGCAACTCCTGTTAGCTTGCCTCTGACTCTGAGGAAATTTGACTCTGAAATTTAAGTTTCCCGAAAAACTTAGAAAATTTCAGTTTTCTACTTTGACACCTATTCACCCCCCTCTAGGTGATTCTGTTCTTGATAGAGCCAACAAAAGCCACATTCCCCATGTATCTTCTGAGCTAAGCTCTGGTCATGACAGGATTATGAACAGAGTCAATTATGTTCTCTAAGGAATGATTCCTATGAGCTCTAACTTCTCTTGGTACATCCAATGAGTCTTCTGAAACCTGTTCATCATTTGTTGAATCATATATAGGAGCATCTTCTGGAAGGAAGTTGACTTCTGGAGTAGGATTCACTTCTTGAGCTTGTTCAGCAACAGGAGGAACCACTTCAGCAGCTCTAGGAGAAACATCTTCTTCTACATCAGGAGATGTAACTTCAGAAGCTTGAACTACATCTTCATCAGGAGCTCTACTATCTGCGGGGTTAGTCTCATCAAACTGTACATGAACAGATTCATCTAAAGTTTGAGTCCTCTTATTAAAAACCCTATATGCTTTACTATGTGTTGAGTAACCAAGAAAAATGGCCTCATCTGCCTTTGAATCAAACTTTGAAAGATATTCTTTTGTATTCAAAACATAACACTTGCAACCAAAGGTTCTGAAATAACCTATTTTAGGTTTTCGACCTTTCCAGAGTTCATAAGGGGTCTTGTTCAGAATGCTTCTGATTAGCACTCTATTCAGAACATAGCAAGCTGTGTTCACAGCTTCTCCCCAAAAGTACTTTGGAAGCCTTCTTTCATTGATCATAGTTCTGGCTATCTCAACCAGAGTTCTATTCTTCCTTTCTACTACCCCATTTTGTTGAGGAGTTCTGGGAGCAGAAAAGTTATGATCAATTCCCTTGGTTTCACAGAATTCTTCAAACCTAAAGTTTTTGAATTCTCCACCATTATCACTTCTGATATGGACAACCTTTTCATTCCTTTCATTCTCAAGTTTCTTTATCAGAACTGAGAAACATCCAAGTGACTCATCTTTGCTAGCCAGCAAAATGACCCAAGTGAATCTTGAATAGTCATCTACAATGACAAAGGCATACTTCTTTCCACCCATGCTCATTGGTTGAACAGGGCCAAAAAGATCCATATGAAGTAATTCCAAAGGTCTTTTAGTTGAAATGACTTTCTTAGTTTTAAAAGAGCTTCTGGATTGTTTACCAGATTGGCAAGCATTGCATAAATGATTCTTTTTAAAACTAATTTCAGGCAGACCCTCAACCAATTGATTTCTAGCTATTTTGGCCAGAAGGTCCATGCTCACATGAGCAAGTCTTCTATGCCAGAGCCAGGAGGTATCCTCTTTGGACATCAAGCATATATTTTTGCAAAGATTCTCAAGCTTCAGCATGAAAACATTTTCAACTCTAGGAGCAGTTAGAATAACTTCCCTTGACTTACTGTCCAAGATTTTACATCCAGAGGAGCTGAAGACAACATCTCTACCTTTATCACACAGTTGTGCAACACTCAGGAGATTGAACTTCAGTCCTCTGACTAGGGAGACATCTTCGATCGGAGGATTAGTTCCTATGGATCCAGAACCAAGTATCCTTCCTTTCTGAGCATCTCCAAAGCTGACTTTTCCACCTCTTTTAGGATCAAATGTGATGAATGCTTTTTCATCACCTGTCATATGCCTTGAGCACCCACTGTCAATGTACCACAGCTTTGACATTGATGGAGCACTCAGAGCCACATGCAACACAATCAATTAGTGACATGTACCCAATCCTTATTGGGTCCTTCAGAGTTAGATTTTTCTTCAGCAGGTTTTAATGATATCTCAGATTGCAAGAGGTTTTTAATATGATACTTGCAATCCTTTAACCAGTGACCATCACTCTTGCAAAGTTTGCAAAAGGGAGGGTTCTTGGATCTTTCCCTTTGCTTCCTGGGGGATTTCTTCTTCTTCTGAGAAGGACCAACATCTTCAGAGGCTATACCAGCACTCTCAGAGGTTCCAACATCAGGAGAAGAAGCTATCTCTTTCAGAAGAGAGGGAGTGACAGGTTTCTTCTTCTTCTGGGGTTTATCACTTCCCAGAGGCAGCTTTTCCTTGCCTTTGACTTTAGAGCCATCAGCAGAAGTGCTGAACTGTTTACACAGTTTTTCTTCTAACACTTTCATGTCAGAATAAACTTGAGTAAACCTAAGAAACTTGTCAGCCTCACTCTTGTCCAATTTCCTTTTCAGGTACTTGAACATACTATAGAGTTCTTCAAGAGAATCAAAGATATTTTGTTCAGAGGATATGTTTACCTCGGAATCATATGTAGCTTCAGGAGCTGCGGAAGTTTCTCCTGTGACATCTTCAGAAGTTGGTTCATCAATAGCCATAAAACATATCTAAGCTTGCTCTTCCTTTTCTTCAGGATCACTGCTGGTCTCAGAGTCTGACCAGGCAGCCATCATTGCTTTCTTGAACTTCTTCTTATCTTTCTTCAGCTCCGGACAGTTAGGATTAATGTGCCCCGGTTGCTGACATCCATAGCACACAATAGGCTTGTTTGGATCTCTCTTGAACTTTTCACCAGAATCAGGAGTTTTCTTGTCAAAGCTCCTGAAAGGCTTCTTGTAGTTTCCACCTCTGCCTTTTCTAAAGGCCTTCTTGAACTTCCTGGTCAGCATAGCCAGTTCCTCATCTTCAGAGGATTCTTCAGAAGATTCTGCTTTCAGGACTACTCTTTTTCCTTCTGACCTTTCTCTTAGGTCATGATTCTTTAATGACATCTCATGGGTAATTAGAGACCCAATGAGCTCATCGTACAAGTAATAGCTCAAATCCTGAACTTCTTCAATAGCAGTCTTCTTGGCTTGCCAAGACCTTGGTAAGCTTCTGACAATCTTCTTCACTCGATCAGATTCTTCAATATCTTTTCCTAAACTCTTCAAGTCATTGACTATCTTGGTGAATCTAGAGTTCATGTCTGAAATAGATTCTTTATCAAGCATTTCAAATAACTCATATTCTCTCATGAGTTGTTTGACTTTAGATTGCTTCACTTTTCCTGTTCCTTCATATGTGACTTCCAGCTTGTTCCAAATATCTTGTGCAGTTTCACAAGAAGAAACTTTGTTCTATTCAGTAGCTGTAAGTGCACAATGCAACATATTTATTGCTGAAGCATTAGTTTGGAGTTTTTTTAGAATGTCATCTGTGTATTCTCTCTAAGGAATAACAACATTCCCTAGACCTTGTTCCATTCTGGTAGGAATGAAATCACCATCAGTGATGACATACCAAGCACTCATGTTCTGAGCTTGGATGAAGTACATCATCCTTTTCTTCCAGTATGAGTAGTTGTTGCCATTAAATAATGGAGGTCTAGTAGTAGAGGAACCTTCTGGGACAATGAAGTGAGAAGAATTCTCAGGCTGGTGTCTACTAGCCATCTCTATTTATTCTGATAGGATCTTACACTTAGATTGTTAGATCTTTAGTAAATATGCGAAGTGACCTTCGCTCTGATACCACTTGTTGGCCCTATCAAGAACAGAATCACCTAGAGGGGGGTGAATAGGTGTCAAAGTAGAAAACTGAAATTTTCTAAGTTTTTCGGGAAACTTAAATTTCAGAGTCAAATTTCCTCAGAGTCAGAGGCAAGCTAACAGGAGTTGCTTCTGAGGGAAATTCTGCCTAAACACAGTTAGACTGTTTTTCAGCAACAGAAGTTCTGATTTGGGAACTTCTGGACAGTCTTCTGAACAAAGACAATGATGCTTGAGAGAAAATCTGTTTCAGCACTAAATATAGACAAGTACACAGAAGCAAAAAAAACAAGTATAAGAGGGAGAAAGAAGTTCAGGAGATCCTGATTGAACAATTCGATTTATCCAAGTTCGCCACAGAAGTCCTGTGACTACGTCTTGTCCCCTAAGGTCGCAGCCTACAGAGATTTTATAAATCCACTATTCAGAACTTTTATGGCAAGTTCAGAAGCTCCTTTACATCAACAGAACTTAAGCTAATTTCTCACTTAGTTCTGACTAGCCTAAAAAGAGTTAAAGGATTTCCACCAGAACAAACAATACTCTGTTTTCTGGATTTCTCACCCAACTCTAGTCTCAACTAGATTTCTCTCTTTCAATCTAACTGAATATCACAAACGATATCAGTTTACAAGATTCCTATTATGAACTTGTTTTTCTTCACTCTCTCACTTTAACTACGACTAAGCTAAGAAAGATTGAGAATGGAAAGTATTGCTCTGTTTTTCTTGTTAAAACAGTGCGTTCAGATTTTGCTCGATGATCACGCGTGTGTTGATGCTTTGGAGCTTGGCTACTATTTATAGTGATTGAAGATGACCGTTGGTGAGTTTGAATCTTCGAAGGAGATGACATCAATTGTTGTAGCCGTTAATTTATCAAGTCTTCAAACGGTCTTCAAACACTTTGATTCTGTTATCCTTGTACTTTAACTAAATCCGGTAAGTGATTTGAAATCAAAGACGAGGTAGACTGGAATCATTCTTCAATTGGATCAACAAAGGGTAGACAAGGAAATTCTGGTTTCTTTTAAACAGACAGGCGCGCTCCATCAAAACAGCTTTTTGAACTTTTGGCGCCTTGCATTAAATGAACTTGTCAGAACATTAAATGCAATCCAGAACCCGTGACTTTAGCTTTCAGAAGCTAAAATGCACTTGACTAGACTTCTGATCACAATTGGCAAAACTTCTGATTGAAAAGAACTTCTGAGGAGAGCTTTAGCAGACTTCGTCTTCAGAGCGGAGTATCCAGCTTCTGAGTAATTGAAACTCTGACTACAGCAACTGATCTTCTGAGTTCTTTAGGCAATCCAGAAAAGATTCATTCAGCACCTGCTGAGCAACTTACACAAAGACTAAGTACACAAAAATTATTAGTCAATAGTAAACTATATGTAAGGAAGTATTAAGTTTTCATCTTCTGAAACGTTTGGACATAATCAAAACACATAGGGTTCATCAGCTTTTGTGTCACTTCTGGAACCCAAGGACTTCTATGAAGCTGCTGATGATGATTCCTGGTTAATGGCAATGCAAGAAGAACTTGACCAGTTCAAAAGGTCAGAAGTTTGGACTTTGGTTCCCAGACCTAACAACATAAAAGTTGTTGAAACTAGATGGGTTCTGAAGAACAAGCTTGATAAATTTGGAAATGTTGTGAGGAACAAGGCAAGACTTGTTGCTCAAGGTTACAGTTAGCAAGAAGGCATAGATTATGGTGAAACTTTTGCTCCTGTTGCAAGATTAGAAGCCATTAGAATCTTATGTGCTTTTGCATCATACAAAGGTTTTAAGCTCTTTCAAATGGATGTGAAAAGTGCATTCCTGAATGGTTACATTGATGAAGAAGTTTATGTATCTCAACCTCCTGGTTTTGAAGATCCTAAGTTTCCTGATCATGTGTACAAGCTGAAGAAAGCATTGTATGGACTGAAACAAGCTCCCAGAGCTTGGTATGAGAGATTGACAAAGTTCCTGCTGTCTAAGGGATTTGTCAGAGGCTGTGTTAATACAACTCTGTTCACTCAGAAGAAGAACAAGGATATCCTTATAGCTCAGGTATATGTTGATGATATTATATTTGGTGCTACTAATGAATCTTTGTGCAGAGAGTGCAGTGACCACATGAAGGCTGAGTTTGAAATGTCTATGATGGGAGAATTAACCTTCTTCTTAGGACTTCAGATCAAGCAAAGTAATGATGGTGTGTTTATCAATCAAGCCAAGTACACTAGAGAAGTGCTGAAGAAATTTGGCAAGATGGACTCTAATGCTATTGATATTCCAATGGATGTCAGCAAAGACATTGATGATGAAGAGAAAGCTGGTAAACCTGTAGATATAAAAACCTACAGAGGTATGATTGGTTCTCTTTTATACCTAACAGCCAGCAGGCCAGATATACATTTTGCTGTGTGTTTTTGTGCTAGATATCAATCAAAGCCAAGAGAGATTCATGATATTGCTGTCAAAAGAATTCTCAGATATCTTAAAGGCACACCAGAAGCTGGTTTGTGGTATCCATGTAGTTCTGATTTCACTCCTATAGGTTACACAGACTCTGACTATGGTAGAGATAATTTGAAAAGAGTCAGCACTTTTGGTGGTTGTCATTTTCTGGGGGAGTGCCTAGTCTCCTGGCATAGCAAGAAGCAAACCTATGTGGCTCTCTCAACTGCTGAAGCTGAGTATGTTGCTGCTGGAAGTTGTGTTTCTCAGATGCTCTGGATTAAGCAACAAATTGCTGACTATGGAATCATCCCTGGAACAATTACAATCTACTATGATAACAAGAGTGTTATTTGTTGGCCCTAACAAGATCAGAATCACCTAGAGGGGGGTGAATAGGTGTTTCAAACGAAAACTGATGTTTTCAAACTTTTAATGAAAACTCAATTTTCAGAGTCAATAATCCTCAGAGTCAGAGGCAAGCTTATTGAAGTAGCCTCTGAGGGATAATCTGCTTTAAGACAGATTCTGTCTTTTCAGCAACAGAAGTTCTGAGTAAAGAACTTCTGGACAGTCTTCTGAACACAGACTTGTGATTTTTAAGAGGAAATCTGTTTCAGCACTAAATATGATACAAGTACACAGAAGCAATTAACAAGTATAAAGAAGGGAGAAAGAGATTCAGGAGGTCCTGATGAACAGTTCAATTTATCCAAGTTCGCCACAAAATTGCTGTGACTACGTCTTGTCCTCTGAGGTCGCAGCCTCCAGAGATTTTATAAATCCACTATTCAGAACTTTTATGGCAAGTTCAGAAGCTCCTTTACATCAACAGAACTTAAGCTAATTTCTCACTTAGTTCTGACTAGCCTAAAATGAGTTAAAGGATTTTCACCAGAACAACAATACTCTGTTTTCTGGATTTCTCACCCAACTCAAATCTCAACTAGATTTCTCTCTTTTAAATCTAACTGAAGATCACAACCGATCTCAGTTTACAAGATTTCTATTATGAACTTGTTTTTCTTCACTCTCTCTCAATTACAAAGTCTAAGCTAAGAAAAGATTGAGAATGGAAAGTGTGCTCTGTTTTCTTGAATATAACAGTGCGTTGAGATTTTTGCTCTATGATCACACACGTAGTTGATGCAGTGGAGCTTTGCTACTATTTATAGTGTTGAGTAGATAACCGTTGAGGATATTTGAATCTTCAAGAATGACAAGGATGAAAGTAGCCGTTAATCTTGTCAACTTCTTCAAACGGTCTCAAAACACTCAACTCTGTCAACTTTGTACTTTAACCTAATCCGGTATGGGATTTAAGATAAAGGTGATGGAGTTGACTGAACTTGAAGATTGATTTAGAGGGAAACGATAAGAAAGCAGGTTTTGTTTGTTGTGAACAGGCGCGTCCTTCAAACAGCTTTTTGAACTTTTGGCGCCTTGCATTAAATGCAACTGACAAAGCATTAAATGCTTAACCAAACCCGTGATAACGAACTTCTGATGTCCGTTTTCCTTCTTAGCGCTTCTGAACTAAAACAACCTTAGTCTTCTGTTTGCAAAAGAGAACTTCTGATAAAAGCTTCAGTCTTCAGCTTTTTAATCTTCTGAGTTCAATAGGCAAGCAGGAATTCTTCATTCAGCATCTGCTGAGAAAACTCATAATAACTTAACAAAAATTGTTAGTCAACATTGAAAAGTATACAAGTTAATTTTCATTTTCATCTTCTGAAACGTTTGGACATAACCAAAACACTTAGGGTTCATCATTCTCCCCCATTTTGGTTATGGACAAACCGTGGTCAGAAAGTAAAAGAAAAACATGAGGATTAGAGAGTGACTTCCTGATGCAAATATTTCATTACTTCTGAGTAAATTAACTCCCCCATTTTAGTATAAATGGTGAACTTCAGCAATCTGTATAAACTTAATAAGACTTAAGATCAAGTTGTTAGATATAATGAAGTGTAATTTACTGAGATAAAAAGAAACATAAGCAAACATTAAGAAGTCAGATATGCAAGACAGTATAGAAAAGATTCAGTGTATATATGATCATTCAGAAGATAACATAGGAAACAAGATAATCAGAGGAGCAGAAAAAGTCCTAAGACATAGACTACCCAACCCAGAACCTAGCTAAGAAGCTTAAGTCCTAAACGATTACAAGTTCCTAGATTTCTTCTGAGGAGGAGGAACAACACTGGAACCTCCAGCAGCACTTGATCTCTTCTGACCAGACTTCTCCCCCGTTTGACCAGAACCAATAGCAACACCAAGAGCTCCCTGAGACTTCAATTTTTGTTGAACATTCAGAGCAGTCTGATATTGCACAGGAGTTGGTCGCACAGTATTGATCAAATCCATTCTTCTTCTGAAGTCATCATCAATGGTCTTCATATGATCGAAGGTCTGACCAGACATAGGTCTCTGTTTCTGAACATCTTCCAGAAGGAGCTTGATCAGCCTGTTGTTAGCATACACAGCAGCCGTGAGATGCTCATTCTGAATATAAGTCTGTCCTCGAACAAACCTATAACAATTGTGAAGAGTCTTCTCTTGTTCACGAGCTTGATTATGCATAACTTTCAGGAGTTCAGTGAGCTCAGCAATCTGTGCATTCTGAGCAGATACAGCAGACTCAATGTTGGAGAGTCGGTTGTTGAGATCAGGAGTGATGTCATATACAATCTTGGCAGCTCCTGAAGATGAAGAACCTTGAGCAGAAGATTTCACTTCTCTCAAAATGTGATTTGCAGTACTTTGCAGGTCTTCAATCTTACTAGGAAGCATCTTCTCATGAGCCTCATAATGCTCGTTTGCTTCCTTGACTTCTTCTGTCAATATTTCCAAATTTTCATTGACCTTCAGAGAAGAAGCAAGAGCAATATTATCCAGAGAGGGAAGGGTCAGAGCTAATTCCCTCAATTTATACAGCTCATCATAAGTGGCTAGATGAAGGGTAGAAAGGTTGCGTATATACACAGAAGGATCCTGCATTTGGAGCATGGTCATGAGCTGCAGGTTCTGAGCTTTCAGAGAGTGTAATTCTTGCAGCACAATGCCCTGAGCATACATGTCAGCAGCAGAACTCCTTTGTCCTATACCAGCAAACCTATTCAGCAGGTCATCTGAGCCACTCTGACCCATTCTTCTCAATTCTTCAACACTTGGAGCACCTCCAGCTTCGGAAATACCAGAAGCTCTGCCCATGAAGCCAAAACTTCCAAATCTGTTATCCAGATCTTCACGATTCAAGTGTTTGCGTAGAAAGTCATAATTGGATGACAATCCAGCAAAACCTGAAGGAGTGGAGGAGGTAGTTAAGGGATCACACACAGGAGGTGTATGTCCAGAGGTTGAAAGAGGAGGGACAGAGGTTTGAGGAGAGGAGAAAATTTGTGGAGAGGAGGAGGAAAAAGAATTTGTACAGGAAGGTAAAGTTGAAGGTATTGAAAAAGGTATGGACAGAGGTATGGAAGGAGGAGGAGCAGTAATTCCAATTGATGGAAAAACAGCAAAAGATGATAAAGAAGAAGTAGTGGAAGTAGAAATGGAGTCTGTGAAAATTGGTCCAGAGGACAGATTCACTTCTGAATAGGATCCAGAAGTAAGAATAGATGGAGGAGGGACAACCTCAGATGTTGAAGTTGTCAGAGGAATGGAATTCTGAGATTCACTTACTTCTGTGACAGAAGGAAGTGAAGGAGATGGATGAGGAGTAAAAACAGGAGATGAGATAACCTGTTCAGAGGCATTTGGATCAAAAGATGAGATCGGCTCAGCATATAAATGAGCCATCCTGAACAGCGTTTCTGAGGCATCCTTTTCACCAGGGTTTCTTCCTTGATTCAGAAGAACATTGTCAATGAAGTTCTCATTGTCAACATTCTCAACAAATTGTTTAGCTTCTTCAAGAACCTCTTCATCTTCTGGTTCACTAACCTCAGATAGCTCTTCAATCAGAGGAGCTTCAACATCCTCTTTATCAGAAATCTCTGACAGCTCTTTATCAGCAGTTTCTGGTTCCTGAGCAGCAGGTTCCGATTCCTGAGCAGCAGGTTCCTCCAATTCAGCACTTGGAGCAAAAACAAAGTCCTTCTTTCTCAGAACCCTTCGTTTTGCCACAGCCTTCTTCCCAATTCTGGTAGTGAGAGTGACAGTCTCAGCAATTCGAGAGGATAGAGCAACATTATCCTCTTCCTCTGAAGTCTCACCTACCTTGGAGAACTCAGCACCCTCAAGATTAGCAGCACTTTCTAAAAGTTTGGCATCGGCCTTAGCCTTTGCAGCGATTTCACGCTCAGCAGCTAACTTATCTTCAGCTTCTTTCTTCTTCCTTTTCTCTTCAGCAAGAGCCACAACTCTTGCAACTTTTTCAGCTTCAGCAGCCTTCTTTTTCTCAGCAAGGCGTGCTTCCTCAGCATCCTGAGCTTCTTTCTCAAGGACATCCTTTGGCTTCTCAGCAACAATCTTGCCAGAAGGTTCAACATTGATTTTTGTTTGAACCAACGTGGGAAGAGGTTCTGAGACAGCAACCTTCTCAACATTCAGGACCAACTTGCTTGATCCTTTCTTTCCCTTGCCCTTCTTGGCAGCATTCTTTCCTTTCTGAACTGTTGCATCCATAATCTCCTTCTGAGCAATACTCACAGAGGAACCCTTCTCATTCTTCTTTGGAGTAACATCAAAACTGAGGTTTCTGAAGGTATGCATCTTCAGAACCGTACTCCTACTAGTAACACCTTCTCCTGACATAACAACAGAGGCTGCCTCAAACAACCTTGTCAGGAGTGAGCCATAAGCTAATGCACTCACAGTAGTTACATTCTTCATCTGCCTTATCAGCATGGCAGGCAAATTTATCTTCTTCTGGTTGACCAGATGCCACATAAAAACCCTTTCTCTGTTGGAAACACAGTTGACTCCTCCAGCCTTCGGAAGAAAGACATTCGTAGTCAAATAATGTGCCCACCTCTGGTGCTGACTCAACCAGGTGGCATAAGTTTCCTTGGCACTTAGATCTGGCCTAGCCCAGTTGGCTTCTGAAAACTCTTCTGCTGAACCATCATCTCCAATGATGATTCCTTCATCATCAATTCCTATCACTTGAGAAATGGAAGCCCTGCTGACTTCGATTTCAACTTCCCCGACCACAGAATGAAGCACATCCTCCTCATTAGAAAAGAAATGGAGGTTCTTATAAAATTCTGTAACTAAGTTAGGGTAGATGAATTCTTCGAGAGAGACGAAAGAATTCCAGTTTTGAGCACTAAGCCAAAGAGAGATAGGTTCAGTTGATTTGACTTCGTCATCTAAAAATCTAGAGGTAAAAACTCTAGATTGACTAACTTTCTTTCGTGAATCATCGGAAAAGATGTGAGTGACAGTGATTTCTTGAGCCATTTGAGGAAATGAGAAATTAGGTTAAGATTTCTAAGAGAGATGATAACACAGAAAAAGCTATGAAAATTCTAATGGCAAAGAAAATGAGGGTAAAAAGTTCTAAGTATGGAAATCCCTTATTTATACCCAAACACAGAAACCGTTCCAATTCAAAAAGCAAATACACACCGTTTAAAAGGGAACAGATAACCGTTAACCACAGAACAGCGCCGTAATAAGCAGTAAATAACGCATGCTTTCAAGTCAAATCATGATTAGAATTTATTATAACTAAATTATCTTAAATGATCAAACACTTAAGATACTCAGAGACAATAATTCTAAGTTATTGAAGGGGATAAGTCATACCAATGCCTTCTCGTAAGTTGCTGAAAGCCATACCAGCCAGAGGCTTAGTAAACATGTCAGCAAGGTTTTCTTCAGAGGAAACATGAGTAATGATAATATCCTTCTTCAGAACATGATCTCTCAGAAAGTGATGTCTAATATGAACATGCTTCATCCTGCTGTGCTGAATAGGATTCTTTGAAAGATCAATGGCACTCTTGTTATCACAGTAGATTGTAATTGTTCCAGGGATGACTCCATAGTCAGCAATTTGTTGCTTTATCCAGAGCATCTGAGAAACACAACTTCCAGCAGCAACATACTCAGCTTCAGCAGTTGAGAGGGCCACAGAGGTTTGCTTCTTGCTATGCCAGGAGACTAGGCACTCCCCCAGAAAATGACAACCACCAGAAGTGCTGACCCTTTTCAATTTATCTCTACCATAGTCAGAGTCTGTGTATCCTATAGGAGTGAAATCAGAACTACAGGGATACCACAAACCAGCTTCTGGTGTGCCTTTAAGATATCTAAGAATTCTTTTGACAGCAACATCATGAATTTCTCTTGGCTTTGATTGATATCTAGCACAAAAACACACAGCAAAATGTATATCTGGCCTGCTGGCTGTTAGGTATAAAAGAGAACCAATCATACCTCTGTAGGTTTTTATATCTACAGGTTTACCAGCTTTCTCTTCATCATCAATGTCTTTGCTGACATCCATTGGAATATCAACAGCATTAGAGTCCATCATGCCAAATTTCTTCAGCACTTCTCTAGTGTACTTGGCTTGATTGATAAACACACCATCATTACTTTGCTTGATCTGAAGTCCTAAGAAGAAGGTTAATTCTCCCATCATGGACATCTCAAACTCAGCCTTCATGTGGTCACTGAACTCTCTGCACAAAGATTCATTAGTAGCACCAAATATAATATCATCAACATATATCTGAGCTATAAGGATATCCTTGCTCTTCTTCAGAGTGAACAGAGTTGTATCAACACAGCCTCTGACAAATCCTTTAGACAGAAGGAACTTTGTCAGTCTCTCATACCAAGCTCTGGGAGCTTGTTTCAGTCCATACAAGGCTTTCTTTAGCTTGTACACATGATCAGGAAACTTAGGATCTTCAAAACCACGAGGTTGAGACACATAGACTTCCTCATCAATGTAACCATTCAGGAATGCACTTTTCACATCCATTTGAAAAAGCTTGAAACCTTTGTATGATGCAAAAGCACATAAGATTCTAATGGCTTCTAATCTTGCAACAGGAGCAAAAGTTTCACCATAGTCTATGCCTTCTTGCTGACTGTAACCTTGAGCAACAAGTCTAGCCTTGTTCCTCACAACATTTCCAAATTCATCAAGCTTGTTTTTCAGAACCCATCTTGTACCAACAACCTTCTTGTTGTTAGGTCTGGGAACTAAAATCCAAACTTCTGACCTTTTAAACTGGTCAAGTTCTTCTTGCATTGCCATTAACCAGGAGTCATCAACAGCTGCTTCATAGAAGTCCTTGGGTTCCAGAAGTGACACAAAAGCCACATTCCCCATATATCTTCTGAGCTGAGCTCTGGTCATGACAGGATTATGAACAGAGTCAATGATGTTCTCTAAGGAATGATTCCTATGAGCTCTAACTTCTCTTGGTAAATCCAATGAGTCTTCTGAAACCTGTTCATCATTTGTTGAATCATATATAGGAGCATCTTCTGGAAGAGAGTTATCTTCTGTAGTTGGATGTTCTTCTGGAACATGTTCAACAGGAGAATCAACTTCAGCAGCTTTAGGAATAACATCTTCAACAAAAGGGGATGATATTTCAGGAGCTTGAACTTCATCTTCTTCAGAGGCTTTACTATCTGCAGGGTTAGTCTCATCAAACTTTACATGACTGGATTCATCTAAAGTTTGAGTCCTCTTATTAAAAACCCTATATGCTTTAGTATTTGTTGAGTAACCAAGAAAAATGGCCTCATCTGCCTTTGAATCAAACTTTGAAAGATATTCTTTTGTATTCAAAACATAGCACTTACAACCAAAGGTTCTGAAATAACCTATTTTAGGCTTTCGACCTTTCCAGAGTTCATAAGGGGTCTTGTTCAGAATGCTTCTGATTAGCACTCTATTCAGAACATAACAAGCTGTGTTAACAGCTTCTCCCCAAAAGTACTTTGGAAGCCTTCTTTCATTGATCATGGTTCTGGCTATTTCAACCAGAGTTCTATTCTTCCTTTCAACTACCCCATTTTGTTGAGGAGTTCTGGGAGCAGAGAAGTTATGATCAATGCCTTTGATTTCACAGAATTCTTCAAACTTAAAATTCTTGAATTCTCCACCATTATCACTTCTGATATGGACTACCTTTTCATTCCTTTCATTCTCAAGTTTCTTAATCAGAACTGAGAAACATCCAAGTGATTCATCTTTGCTAGAGAGCAAGATGACCCAGGTGAATCTTGAATAGTCATCTACTATGACAAAGGCATACTTCTTTCCACCCATGCTCATTGGTTGAACAGGACCAAAAAGATCCATATGAAGTAATTCCAAAGGTCTTTTAGTTGAAATGACTTTCTTAGTTTTAAAAGAGCTTCTGGATTGTTTACCAGATTGGCAAGCATTGCATAAATGGTTCTTTTTAAAACTAATTTCAGGCAGACCCTCAACCAATTGATATCTAGCTACTTTGGCCAGAAGATCCATGCTAACATGAGCAAGTCTTCTATGCCAGAGCCAGGAGGTATCCTCTTTGGACATCAAGCATATATTTTTGCAAAGATTCTCAAGATTCAGCATGAAAACATTTTCAACTCTAGGAGCAGTTAGAATAACTTCCCTTGACTTACTGTCCAAGATTTTACATCCAGAGGAGCTGAAGACAACATCTCTACCTTTATCACACAGTTGTGCAACACTCAGGAGATTGAACTTCAGACCTCTGACTAGGGAGACATCTTCGATCGGAGGATTGGTTCCAATGGATCCAGAACCAAGAATTCTTCCTTTCTGAGCATCTCCAAAGCTGACTTTACCACCTCTTTTAGGTACAAATGTGATGAATGCCTTTTCATCACCTGTCATATGCCTTGAGCACCCGCTGTCAATGTACCACAGCTTTGACATTGATGGAGCACTCAGAGCAACCTGCAACATAATCAATTAGTGACAGGTACCCAATCCTTATTGGGTCCTTCAGAGTTAGATTTAGCTTCTACAGGTTTTTCTGATATTTCAGATTGCAAGAGGTTCTTAATGTGATACTTGCAATCTTTCAACCAATGTCCATCTTTCTTACACAATTTGCAAGAAGGAGGATTCTTCGATCTTTCCCTTTGCTTCTTAGGAGCATTCTTCTTCTTCTGGGAAGGTACTACTTCTTCAGAGGCATTAGCACTCTTAGAGGTTCCCACTTCAGGAGGAGAAGAGATCTCTTTCAGAAGAGAGGGAGTGACAGATTTCTTCTTCTGAGGTTTATCATTCCTCAGAGGCAGTTTTTCTTTACCTTTGACTTTTGAGTCATCGGAGGAAGAACTGAATTGTTTACTTAGTTTATCTTCCAATATTTTCATATCAGCATAGACTTGAGTAAACCTAAGAAATTTGTCAGCCTCGCTTTTGTCCAACTTCCTTTTTAGGTACTTGAACATGCTGTACAATTCTTCAAGAGAATCAAAGATATTTTGTTCAGAGGATATGTTTACCTCGGAGTCATAGTTTGCTTCAGGAGGTGCGGAAGTTTCTCCTGTGACATATTCAGAGGATGGCTCATCAATAGCCATGAAACATATCTGGGCTTGCTCTTCCTTCTCTTCAGGATCACTGCTGGTCTCAGAGTCTGACCAAGCAGCCAGCATAGCTTTCTTGAACTTTTTCTTATCTTTCTTCAGCTCTGGGCAGTTAGGCTTAATGTGCCCAGGTTGCTGACATCCATAGCACACAATGGGCTTGTTTGGATCTCTCTTGAACTTTTCACCAGAATCAGGAGTTTTCTTGTCAAAGCTCCTGAAAGGCTTCTTGTAGTTTCCACCTCTGCCTTTTCTAAAGGCCTTCTTGAATTTCCTGGTCAGCATAGCCAGTTCCTCATCTTCAGAGGATTCTTCAGAAGATTCTGCTTTCAGGACTACTCTTTTTCCTTCTGACCTTTCTCTTAGGTCATGATTTTTTAGTGACATCTCATGGGTGATTAGAGACCCAATGAGTTCATCATACATATAAAAGCTCAAGTCCTGAACTTCTTCAATGGCAGTCTTCTTGGCTTGCCAAGACCTTGGTAAGCTTCTGACAATCTTCTTCACTCTTTCAGACTCTTCAATGTCTCTGCCCAAACTCTTTAAGTCATTGACTATCTTGGTGAATCTAGAATTCATTTCTGAAATAGATTCTTTGTCAAGCATTTCAAATAACTCATATTCTCTCATGAGTTGGTTGACTTTGGACTGCTTCACTTTTCCTGTTCCTTCATATGTGACTTCCAGCTTGTTCCATATATCCTGTGCAGTTTCACAAGAGGAAACTTTGTTATATTCAGTGGCTGTAAGTGCACAATGCAACATATTTATTGCTGAAGCATTTGTTTGGAGCTTTTTCAGAATTTCATCTGAATATTCTCTCTGAGGGATAATAACATTCCCTAGACCTGGTTCCATTCTGGTGGGAATGAAATCTCCATCTGTGATGACAAACCAAGCACTCATGTTCTGAGCTTGAATGAAATACATCATTCTCTTTTTCCAGTAGGAGTAATTGTCACCATTGAATAATGGAGGTCTAGTTGTAGAGGATCCCTCTGGGACAATGAAGTGAGAAGAATTCTCAGGCTGGTGTCTACTAGCCATCTCTATTGATTCTGATAGGATCTTACACTTAGATTGTTAGATCTTTTTAGTAAATATACGAAGTGACCTTCGCTCTGATACCACTTGTTGGCCCTAACAAGATCAGAATCACCTAGAGGGGGGTGAATAGGTGTTTCAAACGAAAACTGATATCTTCAAACTTTTAATGAAAACTCAATTTTCAGAGTCAATAATCCTCTGAATCAGAGGCAAGCTTATTGAAGTAGCCTCTGAGGGATAATCTGCTTTAAGACAGATTCTGTCTTTTCAGCAACAGAAGTTCTGAGTAAAGAACTTCTGGACAGTCTTCTGAACACAGACTTGTGATTTTTAAGAGGAAATCTGTTTCAGCACTAAATATGATACAAGTACACAGAAGCAATTAACAAGTATAAAGAAGGGAGAAACAGATTCAGGAGGTCCTGATGAACAGTTCAATTTATCCAAGTTCGCCACAGAATTCCTGTGACTACGTCTTGTCCTCTGAGGTCGCAGCCTCCAGAGATTTTATAAATCCACTATTCAGAACTTTTATGGCAAGTTCAGAAGCTCCTTTACATCAACAGAACTTAAGCTAATTTCTCACTTAGTTCTGACTAGCCTAAAATGAGTTAAAGGATTTTCACCAGAACAACAATACTCTGTTTTCTGGATTTCTCACCCAACTCAAATCTCAACTAGATTTCTCTCTTTTAAATCTAACTGAAGATCACAACCGATCTCAGTTTACAAGATTTCTATTATGAACTTGTTTTTCTTCACTCTCTCACAATTACAAAGTCTAAGCTAAGAAAAGATTGAGAATGGAAAGTGTGCTCTGTTTTCTTGAATATAACAGTGCGTTGAGATTTTTGCTCTATGATCACACACGTAGTTGATGCAGTGGAGCTTTGCTACTATTTATAGTGTTGAGTAGATAACCGTTGAGGATATTTGAATCTTCAAGGATGACAAGGATGAAAGTAGCCGTTAATCTTGTCAACTTCTTCAAACGGTCTCAAACCACTCAACTCTGTCAACTTTGTACTTTAATCTAATCCGGTATGGGATTAAAATAAAGGTGATGGAGTTGACTGAACTTGAAGATTGATTTAGAGGGAAACGATAAGAGAGCAGGTTTTGTTTGTTGTGAACAGGCGCGTCCTTCAAACGGCTTTTTGAACTTTTGGCGCCTTGCATTAAATGCAACTGACAAAGCATTAAATGCTTAACTAAACCCGTGATAACGAACTTCTGATGTTCGTATTCCTTCTTAGCGCTTCTGAACTAAAACAACCTTAGTCTTCTGTTTGCAAAGGAGAACTTCTGATAAAAACTTAAGACAGACGATCAAGACTTCAGAGCGGTTGATCCAGCTTCTGAGAAAGTACTTCTGTCTTCAGCTTCTTTAATCTTCTGAGTTCAATAGGCAAGCAGGAATTCTTCATTCAGCATCTGCTGAGAAAACTTATACAATAACTTAACAAAAATTGTTAGTCAACATTGAAAAGTATATAAGTTAATTTTCATTTTCATCTTCTGAAACGTTTGGACATAATCAAAACACTTAGGGTTCATCATTCTCCCCCATTTTGGTTATGGACAAACCGTGGTCAGAAGGTAAAGATTACTTAGAAAACTTTAAGGTTTAGAAAGTAACTTCCTGTTGGTTATAGTTTTTATAACTTCTGAGCAACTTAACTCCCCCATTTTAGTGTAAATGGTGAACTTCAGCAAATCTGAGACTTAGAAGACTTAAGATCAAGTTATTTAACGATTGTGAAGTAAGTTACTAAGTTAGAAAAACATATAAGCAAGCAGTAATATGTAAGAAGACAGAATGTGTGGAAAATTCAAATAGTATAAATATTCAGAGAACAAAAAAACAACATGTCAGAAGCATAAAGATGAATAACTTAACAAGAAGCTACCCAACCCAGAACCTATGACTAAGATTCTTAAGTTCTATGGATTTGACTATGTGTTTCGAGGTTTCTTCTGAAGAGGAGGAACTCCACTACTTGAACTGACATTAGCACCAGATCTCTTTAAACCAGAACTTGGACCACCACCCTGCTCAGCAGGTTTCTCCCCCATTTGTCCATAAACAACAGGCCTTCCCAGAGCTCCTTGAGACATTAACTTCTGTTGAACTTTGAGACCAGTGTCAAGCTGATGTTTAGTTGGCCTTAAAGCATTGAGTTGATCGATTTTCTGTTTAAAATCAGCCTCAAGCTTTCTCATTTCAGGGAGAGATGGACCGGTCTGAGGTCTTTGTTTCTGAGCATCTTCCAGGAGCAACTTGATAGCTTGGTTGTTCAAATAGACAGCAGCAGTCAAATATTCATTTTGAAGATAGGTCTGCCCACGAACAAACCGATAATTGTTATTCAGAATCTTCTCATGCTCTTTGGACTGAGAATGCAGAACCTTCATGAACTCAGTGAGTTCAGCAATTTGTGCATTCTGAGCATGGACAAGGGATTCTATGCTCTGAAGACGTTTATTGAGATCAGGAGAAAAATCTTCCACTACTTTGGCAGCCCCAGAAGAAGATGGACCTTGAGCAGAAGATTTCACTTCTCTCAGAACATGATTAATTGTACTTTGTAGGTCATCAATCTTCGCCGGGAGAACCTTCTCTTGAGATTCAAAATGTTCATTAGCTTCTCTAACCTCTTGCTGGAGAATGCTGAGATGTTCATTCACATTGCTAGTAGAAGCATGAGCAATGTTCTCAAGTGTAGGAAGGGTCAGAGCCAACTGCCTTAGTTTATAAAATTCATCATAAGCAGCGAGATGAAGGGTTGACAAATTCTGAATGAACACAGAGGGATTTTGCATTTGTAGCATAGTCATCAACTGTAGATTCTGTGCCTTCAGAGCTTGAATTTCTTGGAGCACCATACCCTGTGCATATAAGTCAGCAGCAGGAGTCCTTTGCCCAAGATTAGCCATATTGTGCAACAATCCATCAGAGCCACTTTGACTCATTCTTCTCAGATCCTCAACAGATGGAACACCACCAGCTGTTGAAATAACAGGAGCTCTGTGAGGAATCCCAAAACTACCAAAGTTTGCAGCCATCTCATCTCGATTCAGGTGATTGAACAGAAATTCAAAGTTGGTACGAATACCAGCATAGGAAGGAGGAGTGGATGTATTGGAAGTTGTTAAGGGATCACACACAGGAGGTGTATGTCCAGAGGATGAGGATCTAGGTATTGTGGATGTGAATGAAGGAGCACTCTGAGTAGTCAGAGGAGGGAGAGAGGAGAGAATGGTAGATGGTATAGAGGATGGAGGAGTGGAGATTGAAGTTGTAAGTCAAGAAAATGGAGGCACAACTTCTGATGGAAGTGATTGTGAGGATGAGATAATAACAGAGTCAGAAAATAAAGGAGCTGTGTTAATATTTACCTCTGAATAGGATCCAGAGGACAGAATGGTTTTAAGAGGCATATCCTCAGATGTTGAGGAAATGGGAGGAATTTGAATAGAAGATGTACTTACCTCTGAGACAGAAGTAGGTACAGAAGATGGTTGAGAAGAATGAATAGGAGATGGAGCAGGAGTATGAGGTGGAGATGGTAAAGCTTGATCAGAAGTGTTCTGATCTTCCGGAACATTGGGGTCAAAGGAGCTAATAGGTGTGGCATCAAGATGAGCCATCTTTTCAATAGTGATTCTAGCATCCCTTTCACCAGGATTCCTGCCTTGACCCAGAAGGACATTGTCCATGAAATCGTCGTTATCAACAGTTTCAGCAAACTCCTTAGCATTTTTAAGGACGATTTCAGGAGGAATCACTTCTTCATCACTATCCTCTGAGAGTTCTTGAATAGTGGGAGCACCAAAATCTGCTTCTGATGCATCCAGCATATCTTCATCAAGAAATTCCTCTTCAGAAGGAATAGCATCTTCCAGCTCAGCACACTCAACAAATAAGTCCTTTTTGTTCAGGACCCTTCTATGTGCAGCTTTCTTCCTTCTCATGCCTTGTGAGAGTGGAATTTCCCTCTCAGCAGTCTCTTCTTCAGCAACTTCTGAAAGAACAACATCACTGTCCAGTAGGGCAGCAGCTTCTTCCAGTCTGGCATCTTCCTTAGCTTTTGCCAGAGCTAATCTTTCTTCTGCCAATTTCTCAGCAACCTCAGCAGCTTCCTTTTCTCTTCTGGTTAACTCAGCCAGAGAAACAATTCTTTCCTGTTCTTTTTCAGCTTCAGCAGCCCTTGCTAGTTTAGCAAGTCTGTTCTTCTCAGCTTCCTCTGCTGCTTTCTTTGCAGCTTCACTTGGTTTTTCAGCAACCACCTTACCAGAAGGTTCAATACTAATGGTAGCTTGAACCATAGGGGGAAGAGGCTCTGAAGTAACAACCTTTTCCACAACCAACTTACTTGGCTTTTTCTTGCCTTTGCCTCCTTTGGCAATAGTCTTTCCTTTCTGCTCAACAACCTTCATACTTTCTTTCTGACTTACAACCACAGAGGAACCAGCACCTTCTGGCTTCTTCGGAACAATACTGTGTTGTAACTTAGTCAGAGGAATAAGTTTGATTGGAGTGCTCTTACTGGTAATCCCTTCACCAGAAATCTCTATTCCAGCAGATTCAAACAGCCTGGTCAGAAGAGACCCATAGGCCAAAGCACTTCCAACCTTCACATTCTTCATCTGCCTTATAATCATGGCAGGAAGGTTGATCTTCTTCTCGTTCATTAAGTGGTACATGAACACCCTTTCTCTGTTAGAAACCCCATTAACAGCCCCAGATTTCGGAAGGAACACATTTGTGGTCAAATAATGTGCCCACCTCTGATGTTGTGTCAACCAGGTGGCATAGGTTTCTTTTGCGCTCTGAACTGGCTTAGCCCAGTTTACTTCCGAAAAACCTTCAGCAGTTCCATCATCCCCAATGATGATTCCTTCATCATCAATACTAATGGCTTGGGAAATGGAAGCCCTGCTGACCTCAAAATCAGTGCCATTTACCACAGAGTGTACAGTATCCTCCTCATCAGACCTATAGTGGAGGTTCTGATAGAACTCAGTTACCATCTTGGGATAGAAGAAATCATTCAAAGAAACAAATGAGTTCCAGTTTTGCGCACTTATCCATTTAGAGATGGGAACGGTGGATTTGACTTCATCATCTAAGAATCTAGATGTGAAAACCCTAGATTCACTAAGAACCTCATCATCAGCTAGGATGTGAGTGATAATGACTTGAGGAACATTTTCTTGAGCCATTTTTAGAAAAAGAGATTGAGAAATGTAGATTAAGTAGAAAGATTACAGAAAATTGCAAGGATAGTTTTAGCTATGAAATCTGGAGAGCAAAAGATTTTCGAGTGAAAAGAACCTAAGTATGGAAACCCTCTATTTATACCCAAACAGTGATCGCTTCCTATTCAAAAAGTAACTAACTACCGTTTAAAAAGGAACCACTTATCGTTAACAACAGAACGGCGCAGTAATAGCATTAAATGTAGACAGCTTTAATTCAAAATCATGATTATCCTTAAACATGCTTAATTAATTCAAACACATGGCAGTTAAGAATTAATAGGACAGTTAAAGATAAGTTATTGAAGTTGATAAGTCATACCAATGCCTTCTCGTAGACTTCTGAAAGGATTATAAGCCAGAGGCTTAGTAAACATGTCAGCAAGATTATCTTCAGAGGAGACATGAGTGATGAGTATATCTTTCTTCAGAACATGATCTCTCAGAAAATGATGTCTAATATGGACATGCTTCATTCTACTGTGTTGTATGGGATTTTTGGAAAGGTCAATTGCACTCTTGTTGTCACAAAAGATGGTCATTGTTCCAGGAGTAATTCCATAGTCAGCAATTTGTTGCTTTATCCAGAGCATCTGAGAAACACAACTTCCAGCAGCAACATACTCAGCTTCAGCAGTTGAGAGAGCCACAGATGTTTGCTTCTTACTATGCCAGGAGACTAGACATTCTCCTAGAAAGTGACATCCACCAGAGGTGCTGACTCTTTTCAACTTGTCTCTACCATAGTCAGAGTCTGTGTATCCTATAGGAGTGAAATTAGTACTACAGGGATACCACAAACCAGCTTCTGAAGTGCCCTTGAGATATCTGAGAATTCTTTTGACAGCAATGTCATGAATCTCCTTTGGATTAGCTTGATACCTAGCACAAAAGCACACAGCAAAATGTATATCTGGCCTGCTGGCTGTTAGATATAGAAGTGAGCCAATCATACCTCTGTAGGTTTTAATATCTACAGGTTTACCAGCTTTCTCTTCATCATCAAAGTCTTTGCTGACATCCATGGGGATATCAACAGCATTAGATTCCAACATGCCAAACTTCTTTAGCACTTCTCTAGTATATTTGGCTTGATTGATAAACACACCATCATTACTTTGCTTGATTTGAAGTCCTAGGAAGAAGGTTAGCTCTCCCATCATAGACATCTCAAACTCAGCTTTCATGTGATTGCTGAACTCTCTGCACAAAGATTCATTAGTAGCACCAAATATAATATCATCAACATATACCTGAGCTAAGAGGATATCTTTGTTTTTCTTCAGAGTGAACAGAGTTGTGTCAACACAGCCTCTGACAAATCCTTTAGAGATCAGGAACTTTGTCAGTCTTTCATACCACGCTCTAGGAGCTTGTTTCAGTCCATACAAGGCCTTCTTCAGCTTGTACACATGATTTGGAAACTTAGGATCTTCAAAACCAGGAGGTTGAGACACATAAACTTCTTCATCAATGTAACCATTCAAGAATGCACTTTTCACATCCATTTGAAAAAGCTTGAAGCCTTTGTATGATGCAAAAGCACATAAGATTCTAATGGCTTCCAACCTTGCAACAGGAGCAAAGATTTCACCATAATCTATGCCTTCTTGCTGACTGTAACCTTGAGCAACAAGTCTTGCCTTGTTTCTCACAACATTTCCAAATTCATCAAGTTTGTTTTTCAGAACCCATCTTGTACCAACAACCTTCTTATTGTTAGGTCTGGGAACTAAAATCCAAACTTCTGACCTTTTGAACTGATCAAGTTCTTCTTGCATTGCCATTAACCAGGATTCATCTTCCTCAGCCTCATAGAAGTCCTTGGGTTCCAGAAGTGACACAAAAGCCACATTCCCCATATATCTTCTGAGCTGAGCTCTGGTCATGACAGGATTATGAACAGAGTCAATTACATTCTCCAAGGGGTGATTCCTAGGAGCTCTAACTTCTCTTGGTATATCCAATGTATCTTCTGAAACTTGTTCATCATTTGTTGAATCATATATAGGAGCATCTTCTGGAAGAAAGTTAACTTCTGTAGTTGGATGTTCTTCTGAAACATGTTCAGCAGGAGAGTCAACTTCAGCAGCTTTAGGAATAACATCTTCAACAGGAGGAGATGATATTTCAGGAGCTTGAACTTCATCTTCTTCAGAGGCTTTACTATCTGCAGGGTTAGTCTCATCAAACTTTACATGAATGGATTCATCTAAAGTTTGAGTCCTCTTATTAAAAACCCTATATGCTTTACTATGTGTTGAGTAGCCAAGAAAAATAGCTTCATCTGCCTTAGAATCAAATTTTTAAAGATGTTCTTTTGTATTCAGAACATAACATTTACAACCAAAGGTTCTGAAATAACCTATCTTAGGCTTTCTTCCTTTCCAGAGTTCATAGGGAGTTTTGTTCAAGATACTTCTGATGAGAACTCTATTCAGAACATAACAAGCTGTGTTAACAGCTTCTCCCCAGAAGTACTTTGGAAGCCTTCTTTCATTGATCATGGTTCTGGCTATTTCCACCAGAGTTCTATTCTTCCTTTCAACTACCCCATTTTGTTGAGGAGTTCTGGGAGCAGAGAAGTTATGATCAATGCCTTTAATTTCACAGAATTCTTCAAACTTAAAATTCTTGAATTCTCCACCATTATCACTTCTGATATGGACTACCTTTTCATTCCTTTCATTCTCAAGTTTCTTAATCAGAACTGAGAAGCATCCAAGTGATTCATCTTTGCTAGAGAGCAAGATGACCCAAGTGAATCTTGAATAGTCATCTACTATGACTAAGGCATACTTCTTTCCACCCATGCTCATTGGTTGAACAGGGCCAAAAAGATCCATATGAAGTAATTCCAAAGGTCTTTTAGTTGAAATGACTTTCTTAGTTTTAAAAGAACTTCTGGATTGTTTACCAGATTGACACGCAGTACATAAATGGTCCTTTTTAAAACTTATTTCAGGCAGACCCTCAACCAATTGATATCTAGCTACTTTGGTCAGAAGATCCATGCTAACATGAGCAAGTCTTAAATGCCAGAGCCAGGAGGTATCCTCTTTGGACATCAAGCATATATTTTTGCAAAGATTCTCAAGGTTCAGCATGAAAACATTTTCTACTCTAGGAGCAGTTAGAATAACTTCCCTTGACTTACTGTCCAAGATTTTACATCCAGAGGTGCTGAAGATTACATCTCTGCCTTTATCACACAGTTGTGCAACACTCAGGAGATTGAACTTCAGGCCTCTGACTAGGGAGACATCTTCGATCGGAGGATTGGTTCCAATGGATCCAGAACCAAGAATTCTTCCTTTCTGAGCATCTCCAAAGCTGACTTTACCACCTCTTTTAGGTACAAATGTGATGAATGCCTTTTCATCACCTGTCATATGCCTTGAGCACCCACTGTCAATGTACCACAGCTTTGACATTGATGGAGCACTCAGAGCAACCTGCAACACAATCAATTAGTGACAGGTACCCAATCCTTATTGGGTCCTTCAGAGTTAGATTTAGCTTCTACAGGTTTTTCTGATACTTCAGATTGCAAGAGGTTCTTAATGTGGTACTTGCAATCTTTCAACCAATGTCCATCTTTCTTACACAATTTGCAAGAAGGAGGATTCTTGGATCTTTCCCTTTGCTTCTTAGGAGCATTCTTCTTCTTCTGGGAAGGTACTACTTCTTCAGAGGCATTAGCACTCTTAGAGGTTCCCACTTCAGGAGGAGAAGAGATCTCTTTCAGAAGAGAGGGAGTGACAGATTTCTTCTTCTGAGGTTTATCATTCCTCAGAGGCAGTTTTTCCTTACCTTTGACATTTGAGTCATCGGAGGAAGAACTGAATTGTTTACTTAGTTTATCATCCAATATTTTCATATCAGCATAAACTTGAGTAAACCTAAGAAATTTGTCAGCCTCGCTTTTGTCCAACTTCCTTTTTAGGTACTTGAACATGTTGTACAATTCTTCAAGAGAATCAAAGATATTTTGTTCAGAGGATATGTTTACCTCGGAGTCATAGTTTGCTTCAGGAGGTGCGGAAGTTTCTCCTGTCATATCTTCAGAGGATGGCTCATCAATAGCCATAAAACATATCTGTGCTTGCTCTTCCTTCTCTTCAGGATCACTGCTGGTCTTAGAGTCTAACCAAGCAGCTAGCATAGCTTTCTTGAACTTTTTCTTATCTTTCTTCAGCTCTGGGCAGTTAGGCTTAATGTGCCCAGGTTGCTGACATCCATAGCACACAATGGGCTTGTTTGGATCTCTCTTGGTTTTATCACCGAAGTCAGAAGTCTTCTTTTCAAAACTTCTGAATGGCTTCTTGTAGTTTCCACCTTTGCCTTTTCTAAAGGCTCTTTTGAACTTCCTGGTCAGCATGGCCAATTCTTCATCTTCTGATGATTCTTCAGAAGACTCTGCCTTCAGGACTACTTGTCTCTTTCCTTCTGACTTTTCTCTTAGGTCATGATTTTTTAGTGACATCTCATGGGTGATTAGGGACCCAATGAGTTCATCATACAAGTAAAAGCTCAAGTCTTGAACTTCTTCAATGGCAGTCTTCTTGGCTTGCCAAGACCTTGGTAAGCTTCTGACAATCTTCTTTACTCTTTCAGACTCTTCAATGTCTCTGCCCAAACTCTTTAAGTCATTGACTATCTTGGTGAATCTAGAATTCATTTCTGAAATAGATTCTTTGTCAAGCATTTCAAATAACTCATATTCTCTCATGAGTTGGTTGACTTTGGACTGCTTCACTTTTCATGTTCCTTCATATGTGACTTCCAGCTTGTTCCATATATCCTGTGCAGTTTCACAAGAAGAAACTTTGTTATATTCAGTGGCTGTAAGTGCACAATGCAACATATTTATTGCTGAAGCGTTTGTTTGGAGCTTTTTCAGAATTTCATCTGAATATTCTCTCTGAGGGATAATGACATTCCCTAGACCTGGTTCCATTCTGGTAGGGATGAAATCTCCATCTGTAATGACAAACCAAGCACTCATGTTCTGAGCTTGAATGAAGTACATCATTCTCTTTTTCCAGTAGGAATAATTGTCACCATTGAATAATGGAGGTCTAGTTGTAGAGGATCCCTCTGGGACAATGAAGTGAGAAGAATTCTCAGGCTGGTGTCTACTAGCCATCTCTATTGATTCTGATAGGATCTTACACTTAGATTGTTAGATCTTTTTAGTAAATATACGAAGTGACCTTCGCTCTGATACCACTTGTTGGCCCTAACAAGATCAGAATCACCTAGAGGGGGGTGAATAGGTGTTTCAAACGAAAACTGATATCTTCAAACTTTTAATGAAAACTCAATTTTCAGAGTCAATAATCCTCTGAATCAGAGGCAAGCTTATTGAAGTAGCCTCTAAGGGATAATTTGCTTTAAGACAGGTTCTGTCCTTTCAGCAACAGAAGTTCTGAGTTAAAAGCTTCTGGACAATCTTCTGAACACATGCTTGTGATTTTTAAGAGAAAAACTGTTTCAGCACTAAATATGATACAAGTACACAGAAGCTATTAACAAGTATAAGGAAGGGAGAAAGAGATTCAGGAGGTCCTGATGAACAGTTCAATTTATCCAAGTTCGCCACAGAATTCCTGTGACTACGTCTTGTCCTCTGAGGTCGCAGCCTCCAGAGATTTTATAAATCCACTATTCAGAACTTTTATGGCAAGTTCAGAAGCTCCTTTACATCAACAGAACTTAAGCTAATTTCTCACTTAGTTCTGACTAGCCTAAAATGAGTTAAAGGATTTTCACCAGAACAACAATACTCTGTTTTCTGGATTTCTCACCCAACTCAAATCTCAACTAGATTTCTCTCTTTTAAATCTAACTGAAGATCACAACCGATCTCAGTTTACAAGATTTCTATTATGAACTTGTTTTTCTTCACTCTCTCACAATTACAAAGTCTAAGCTAAGAAAAGATTGAGAATGGAAAGTGTGCTCTGTTTTCTTGAATATAACAGTGCGTTGAGATTTTTGCTCTATGATCACACACGTAGTTGATGCAGTGGAGCTTTGCTACTATTTATAGTGTTGAGTAGATAACCGTTGAGGATATTTGAATCTTCAAGGATGACAAGGATGAAAGTAGCCGTTAATCTTGTCAACTTCTTCAAACGGTCTCAAACCACTCAACTCTGTCAACTTTGTACTTTAATCTAATCCGGTATGGGATTAAAATAAAGGTGATGGAGTTGACTGAACTTGAAGATTGATTTAGAGGGAAACGATAAGAGAGCAGGTTTTGTTTGTTGTGAACAGGCGCGTCCTTCAAACAGCTTTTTGAACTTTTGGCGCCTTGCATTAAATGCAACTGACAAAGCATTAAATGCTTAACTAAACCCGTGATAACGAACTTCTGATGTTCGTATTCCTTCTTAGCGCTTCTGAACTAAAACAACCTTAGTCTTCTGTTTGCAAAGGAGAACTTCTGATAAAAACTTAAGACAGACGATCAAGACTTCAGAGCGGTTGATCCAGCTTCTGAGAAAGTACTTCTGTCTTCAGCTTCTTTAATCTTCTGAGTTCAATAGGCAAGCAGGAATTCTTCATTCAGCATCTGCTGAGAAAACTTATACAATAACTTAACAAAAATTGTTAGTCAACATTGAAAAGTATATAAGTTAATTTTCATTTTCATCTTCTGAAACGTTTGGACATAATCAAAACACTTAGGGTTCATCAGGTATGACTTATCCACTTCAGTAATTTAGTTTAATTATTTTTGTGTGTCTTAAGTGATTAATCGTTTGAGATAATTAAGTGATAATTAATTCTAATCATGATTTGACATTTAAGCATGCGTTATCTACTGCATTTTACGGCGCTGTTCTGTGGTTAACGGTTATTTGTTCCCTTTTAAACGCTGTGTATTTGCTTTTTGAATTGGAACGGTTTCCTTGTTTGGGTATAAATAGGGGTTTTCCATACTTAGAAGTTTTTACTCTCATTTTCTCTGCTATTAGATTTTCCATAGATTTATTGTGTTCTCTTCTCTCAAAATTCTTAACCTAATTTCTTATATCTTCAACAATGGCTCAAGAAATCACTGTTACTCACATCTTCACCACTGAATCTAAGAAGAAAGTTAGCGAATCCAGGGTATTCACTTCTAGGTTCCTAGGCGATGAAGTTAAATCCACTTAACCTATCTCCAAATGGCTTAGCGCTCAAAACTGGAATTCATTCGTTTCTCTCGATGAATTCATCTACCCTAAGTTAGTCACTGAATTCTATCAGAACCTCCGTTTCTTTTCTAATGAGGAGGATGTTCTACACTCAGAAATCGGAGAAGTTGAGATTGAAGTCAGCAGGGCTTCTATCTCTCAAGTGATCGGTATTGATGATGAAGGAATCATCATAGGTGATGATGGTTCAGCAGATGGTTTTACAGAAGCAAACTGGGCTAGACCAGATCTAAGTGCCAAAGAAACTTATGCCACTTGGCTCACTCAGCACCAGAGGTGGGCACACTATCTTACAACCAACGTGTTCCTTCCGAAGGCTAGAGGGGTTAATGGTGTTTCCAACCGGGAAAGAGTTTTTATGTGGCATCTGGTCAATCAGAAGAAGATCAAATTTCCTGCCATGCTGATAAGGCAGATGAAAAATGTGACTACCGTGAGTGCATTAGCTTATGGCTCACTCCTGACTAGGTTGTTTGAGGCAGCCTCTGTTGTGGTTTCAGGAGAAGGTGTTACAAGTAGGAGTACGGTTCTGAAGATGCATACCTTCAGAAACCTTAACTTTGGTGTGACTCCGAAGAAGAATGAGAAGGGCTCCTCTGTGAGTATTGCTCAGAAGGAGATTGTGGTTGACACTGCTCAGAAAGGAAAGAATGCTGCCAAGAAGGGCAAGGGAAAGAAAGGATCAAGCAAGTTGGTCCTAACTGTTGAGAAAGTGGTTGTCTCAGAACCTCTTCCCACTATGGTTCAAACAATAATCAGTGTTGAACCTTCTGGCAAGATCGTTGCTGAGAAACCAAAGGATGTTTCTGAGAAGGAAGCTCAGGATGCTGAGGACGCACGCCTTGCTGAAAGAGAGAAGGCTGCTGAAGCTGAGAAAGTTGCAAGAGTTGTGGCTCTTGCTGATAAGAAAAGAAAGCAGAAGGAAGCAGAAGATAAGTTAGCAGCTGAAAGAGAAATTGCTGCAAAGGCTAAGGCCGATGCAAGAATCATTACATGTACTGCTGAATTGGAGAATGTGGAGTTCTCAAAGGATGTTGAGGCTTCAGAAGAAGGTAAAGATCTTGAGAATATCTCTCTCTCTACTCGGATAAGTACAAAGCCTACTGAAGAGGATGAGGATTCTGAAGATATTCCTCTCTCCAGAAGAATCCCCAAGAAGAAGATGTCAGCAAAGAGAAGGTCTCTGATCAGGTTATTCCATCTCCACTTCGTACTTCTCATCCATCCTCTCCTCATACTCCTCATCCATCTCCTTCACTACCTTCTATCACAGAAGTTGGTGATTCTCACACTTCCATTCCTCCTACAACTTCAACTTCCGAGGTTGTACCTCCTCCAATTATTCCTCCTTCTGGATCCTTTTCAGAAGTGAATCTAAACACTGCTCCCATTTTCACAGACTCCATAGCCACATCCACTACCTCCTCCATTCATACTTCCTCTGTAAGTCCATCAATTGGATTTACTGCTCCATCTTTCTCACTACCATCCACACTACCACCCATCTCAACTACAATTTCTTCCTCAACCTCACATTCAATCCCTTCCTCAACCACTCAAATCCCTCCACTCTCAACCTCTGAACATACACCTCCTGTGTGTGATCCCTTAACTACCTCCTCCACTACTTCTTGCTTTGCTGGGTTGTCATCAAATTATGATTTCCTACGCAAACACATGAATCCAGATGATCTGGATAACAGGTTCGGTGGTTTTGGTTTCATGGGCAGAGCTTCTGGTGTATCCGAAGCTGGTGGTGCTCCCAGTGTTGAGGAGTTGAGAAGAATGAGTCAGAGTGGCTCTGATGAATTGCTGAACAGATTTGCAGGTATGGGGCAAAGGACTTCTGCTGCTGACATGTATGCTCAGGGCATTGTGCTGCAAGAACTACAATCCTTGAAAGCTCAGAATCTGCAGCTCATGACTATGCTTCAAATGCAGGATCCTTCTGTCTACATACGCAATCTTTCTACACTTCATCTAGCTACCTATGAAGAGCTGTACAAGTTAAGAGAATTAGCTCTGCCTCTTCCTTCATTGGACAACATTGCTCTTGCTTCTTCTCTGAAGGTCAATGAGAATTTGGAGATATTGACAGCAGAAGTCAAGGAAGCAAACGAGCATTATGAGGCTCATGAGAAGATGCTCCCAAGTAAGATTGATGACTTGCAAAGTACTGCCAATCACATTCTGAGAGAAGTGAAATCTTCTGCTCAAAGTTCATCATCTTCCGGGGCTGCAAAGATTGTATATGACATCACTCCTGATCTCAACAATCGACTCTCCAACATTGAGTCTGCTGTATCTGCTTAGAACGCACAGATTGCTGAGCTTACTGAACTTCTGAAGGTTATGCACACTCAAGCACGTGAACAAGAGAAGACTCTTCACAATTGCTATAGGTTTGTTCGAGGACAGACTTATATTCAGAATGAGCATCTCACTGCTGCTGTGTACGCTAACAATCGGTTGATCAAGCTCCTTGTGGAAGACGTTCAGAAACAGCGACCTATGTCTGGTCAGACTTTTGATCATATGAAGACCATTGATGATGATTTCAGAAGAAGAATGGATATGATCAACACTGTGAGGCCAACTCCTCAGCAATATCAGACTGCACTGAATGTTCAGCAAAAATTGAAATCTCGGGGTGCTCTGGGTGTTGCTCTTGGTTCTGGTCAAACGGGGGAGAAGTCTGGTCAGAAGAGTGGTCTTAATACTGGTGTTAAGAGATCAAGTGCTGCTGAAGGTTCTAGTGGTGTTCCTCCTCAGAAGAAGAAACCTAGGAACTTGTAATCTCATTAGGACTTAAGCTTCTTAGCTAGGTTCTGGGTTGGGTAGTTTTTGTCTTAGGACTTTTTCTGCTCTTCTGATTATCTTGTTTCATATGTTGTCTTTTGATGAACTTATATACACTGAATCTTTCTTATACCTTCTTGTGTCTCTGACTTTTTACTTATTGCTTATGTTTCTTTCTGACTTAGTAAATTACTTCACTAAATCTAATAACTTGATCTTAAGTCATTTCTAAGTTTATACAGATTGCTGAAGTTCACCATTTACACTCAAATGGGGGAGTTAATTTACTCAGAAGCTCTGAAACATTTGAATCAGGAAGTCATTTTCTAAACCTCATGTTTTCTGTTGCCTTCTGACCACAGTTTGTCCATAACCAAAATGGGGGAGAATGATGAACCCTATGTGTTTTGATTATGTCCAAACGTTTCAGAAGATGAAAACTTAATACTCCCTTACATATAGTTTACTGTTGACTAATATTTTTCTACTTAGTCTATGTGTAAGTTACTCAGCAGGTGCTGAATGAATCTTTTCTGGATTGTCAAAAGGACTCAGAAGATCCGTTTGCTGAAATCAGAGTTTCAATAATTCAGAAGCTAGATGCTCCGCTCTGAAGCCGAAGTCTGCTAAAGCTCTCCTCAGATGTTCTTTGCAATCAGAAGATCTTTTACCAATTTGATCAGAAGCTTAGTCACGGGTTCTGGATAGCATTTAATGCTCTGACAAGTGCATTTAATGCAAGGCGCCAAAAGTTCAAAAAGCTGTTTTGATGGAGCGCGCCTGTCTGTTCAAAAGAAACCAGAATTTCCTTGTCTACCCTTTGTTGATCCAATTGAAGAATGATTCCAGTCAACCTCATCTTTGATTTCAAATCACTTACCGGATTAAGTTAAAGAACAAGGATAACGGAATCAAAGTGTTTGAAGACCGTTTGAAGATTTCACCATTTAACGGCTACAACAACTGATGTCATCTCTTTCGAAGATTCAAATTGACCAACGGTCATCTTCATTCACTATAAATAGTAGCCAAGCTTCAAAGCATCAACACACGCGTGATCATCGAGAAAAATCTCAACGCACTGTTTTAACAAGAAAAACAGAGCAACACTTCCCATTCTCAATCTTTCTTAGCATAGTCTTAGTTAAAGTGAGAGAGTGAAGAAAAACAAGTTCATAATAGGAATCTTGTAAACTGATATCATTTGTGATATTCAGTTAGATTTAAAGAGAGAAATCTAGTTGAGATTAGAGTTGGGTGAGAAATCCAGAAAACATAGTATTGTTTGTTCTGGTGGAAATCCTTTAACTCTTTTTAGGCTAGTCAGAACTAAGTGAGAAATTAGCTTAAGTTCTGTTGATGTAAAGGAGCTTCTGAACTTGCCATAAAAGTTCTGAATAGTGGATTTATAAAATCTCTGTAGGCTGCGACCTCAGGGGACAAGACGTAGTCACAGGACTTCTGTGGCGAACTTGGATGAATCGAATTGTTCAATCAGGATCTCCTGAACTTCTTTCTCCCTCTTATACTTGTTATTTTTGCTTCTGTGTACTTGCTCATATTTAGTGCTGAAACAGATTTTCTCTAAAGTATCATTTTCTTTGTTCAGAAGACTGTCCAGAAGTTCTCAAATCAGAACTTCTGTTGCTGAAAACAGTCTAACTGTGTTTAGGCAGAATCTCCCTCAGAAGCAACTTCTGTAAGCTAGCTTCTGACTCTGAGGAAATTTGACTCTGAAAAATAACTTTCCCGAAAAACTTAGTATTTTTCAGTTTTCAACTTTGACACCTATTCACCCCCCTCTAGGTAATTCTGTTCTTGATAGGGCCAACATAAACAACCCATAATGTTTTATACGTGCTAGTAGTTGAATTGCGACATCCCAAATTTGACATTCGTTCAAATTTTGTCCGACGCAAGAAATAACACGAGTTTAAATGTCGGCTTCGACGAATTGGTCCAAAATCTTAAAGCTAAAGGACCCATAATGTTTTATGAGTGCTAGTCGTTGTATTGCGTCATGCTAAATTCGACGTCACGTTCAAATTTTGTCGACGCATAAAAAAACACGAGTTAAAATGTCGATTTCGACCATTTGTTCTGAAAATAGAAAAACCTTAACGACCCATAATGTTATATACGTGCTAGTAATTGAATTGCGAAATTCCAATTTGGACGTTATATTCAAATTTTGTCCGACGAAAGAAAAAACACGAGTTTAAATTTCGGTTTCGATCGATTGGTCCAAAAATACTCAAACCTAAACGACCCATAATGTTTTATTCGTGCTAGTCGTTGTATTGCGTCATCTCAAATTCGACTTCACTTTCAAATTTTGTCCGATGCATAAAAAATAAAGTGTTGAAATTTCGATTTGGACAATTTGTTCTGAAAATAGAAAATACCCAAACGAGCCATAATGTTTTCTACGTCCTAGTCGTTGTATTGCGTCATCCCAAATTCGACATCACGTTCAATTTTTTTCCGACGCACGAAAAAACACGAGTTAAAATGTCGGTTTCCACCATTTGTTAGGAAAATAGAAAAACCTTAACGCCCATAATGTTTTATACGTGCTAGTAGTTGAATTGCGACATCCCAAATTTGACGTTACGTTTAAATTTTGTCCGACGCAAGAAAAAAAACGAGTTTAAATCTCGGCTTCGACGAATTGGTCCAAAAATACTCAAACCTAAACGACCCATAATGTTTTATGAGTGCTAGTCGTTGTATTGCGTCATCCTAAATTCGACGTCACGTTTAAATTTTGTCGACGGATGAAAAAACACGAGTTAAAATGTCGATTTCGACCATTTGTTCTGAAAATCGAAAAGCCTAAACAAACCATAATGTTTTATACGTGCTAGTCGTTGTATTGCATCATCCCAACTTCGACGTCACGTTCAAATTTTGTCCGACGCATGAAAAAACACGAGTTAAAATGTCGATTTCGACCATTTGTTCTAAAAATAGAAAAACCTTTACGACCCATAATGTTATATACGTGCTAGTAATTGAATTGCAACATCCCAATTTGGACGTTATATTCAAATTTTGTACGACGCAAGAAAAAACACGAGTTTAAATGTCGGTTTCGACCGATTGGTCCAAAAATACTCAAACCTATACGACCCATAATGTTTTATTCGTGCTAGTCGTTGTATTGGGTCATCCCAAATTCGACATCACTTTCAAATTTTGTCCGACGCATGAAAAATATAGAGTTAAAATTTCAATTTGGACCATTTGTTCTGAAAATAGAAAAACCCAAACGAGCCATAATGTTTTCTACGTCCTAGTCGTTGGATTGCGTCATCGCCAATTCGACATCACGTTCAATTTTTTTCCGACGCACGAAAAAATACGAGTTAAAATGTTGGTTTCCACCATTTGTTAGGAAAATAGAAAAACCTTAACGCCCATAATGTTTTATACGTGCTAGTAGTTGAATTGCGACATCCCAAATTTGACGTTACGTTTAAATTTTGTCCGACGCAAGAAAAAAAACGAGTTTAAATCTCGGCTTCGACGAATTGGTCCAAAAATACTCAAACCTAAACGACCCATAATGTTTTATGAGTGCTAGTCGTTGTATTGCGTCATCCTAAATTCGACGTCACGTTTAAATTTTGTCGACGCATGAAAAAACACGAGTTAAAATGTCGATTTCGACCATTTGTTCTGAAAATCGAAAAACCTAAACAAACCATAATGTTTTATACGTGCTAGTCGTTGTATTGCATCATCCCAACTTCGACGTCACGTTCAAATTTTGTTCGACGCATGAAAAAACACGAGTTAAAATGTCGTTTTCGACCATTTGTTCTGAAAATAGAAAAACCTTAACGACCCATAATGTTATATACGTGATAGTAATTGAATTGCGACATCCCAATTGGGACGTTATATTGAAATTTTGTCCGACGCAAGAAAAAACACGAGTTTAAATGTCGGTTTCGACCGATTGGTCCAAAAATACTCAAACCTAAACGACCCATTATGTTTTATTCGTGCTAGTCGTTGTATTGCGTCATCCCAAATTCGACTTCACTTTCAAATTTTGTCCGACGCATGAAAAATAAAGTGTTGAAATTTCGATTTGGACCATTTGCTCTGAAAATAGAAAAACCCAAACGAGCCATAATGTTTTCTACGTCCTAGTCGTTGGATTGCGTCATCGCAAATTCGACATCACGTTCAATTTTTTTCCGACGCACGAAAAAATACGAGTTAAAATGTCGGTTTCCACCATTTGTTAGGAAAATAGAAAAACCTTAACGCGCATAATGTTTTATACGTGCTAGTAGTTGAATTGCGACATCCCAAATTTGACGTTACGTTTAAATTTTGTCCGACGCAAGAAAAAAAACGAGTTTAAATCTCGGCTTCGACGAATTGGTCCAAAAATACTCAAACCTAAACGACCCATAATGTTTTATGAGTGCTACTCGTTGTATTGCGTCATCCTAAATTCGACGTCACGTTTAAATTTTGTCGACGCATGAAAAAACACGAGTTAAAATGTCGATTTCGACCATTTGTTCTGAAAATCGAAAAACCTAAACAAACCATAATGTTTTATACGTGCTAGTCGTTGTATTGCATCATCCCAACTTCGACGTCACGTTCAAATTTTGTCCGACGCATGAAAAAACACGAGTTAAAATGTCGTTTTCGACCATTTGTTCTGAAAATAGAAAAACCTTAACGACCCATAATGTTATATACGTGATAGTAATTGAATAGCGACATCCCAATTGGGACGTTATATTGAAATTTTGTTCGACGCAAGAAAAAACACGAGTTTAAATGTCGATTTCGACCGATTGGTCCAAAAATACTCAAACCTAAACGACCCATTATGTTTTATTCGTGCTAGTCGTTGTATTGCGTCATCCCAAATTCGACTTCACTTTCAAATTTTGTCCGAGGCATGAAAAATAAAGTGTTGAAATTTCGATTTGGACCATTTGCTCTGAAAATAGAAAAACCCAAACGAGCCATAATGCATTCTACGTCCTAGTCGTTGTATTGCGTCATCCCAAATTCGACATCACGTTCAATTTTTTTGCGACGCACGAAAAAATACGAGTTAAAATGTCAGTTTCCACCATTTGTTAGGTAAATCGAAAAACCTTAACACCCATAATGTTTTATACATGCTAGTCGTTGTATTGCATCATCTCAAATTCGACGTCACACTCAAATTTTGTCCGACTCATGAAAAAACACGAGTAGAAAAACCTAAATGACCCATAATGATTTATACGTGCTAGTGATTGTATTTCATCCTCCCAAATTCGACGTCATGTTCAAATTTGGTCCCACGCATGAAAAAACACTAGTTAAAATGTCGATTTCCACCATTTGTTCTAAAGCCTAAACGACCTATAATGTTTTATGCGTGTAAGTCGTTGTATTGCGTCATCTCAAATTCGACGTCATGTTTAAATATTGTCCCACGCAAGAAAAAACACGAGTTAAAAGGTCCATTTCGACCATTTGTTCTGAAAATAGAAAACCCTAAACAACCCCTAATGTTTTATACGTGCTAGTAGTTTAATTGCGACATCCAAAATTTGACGTTACGTTCAAATTTTGTCCGACGCAAGAAAAAACACGAGTTTAAATCTCGGCTTCGACGAATTGGTCCAAAAATACTCAAACCTAAAGCACCCATAATGTTTTATGAGTGCTTGTCGTTGTATTGCGTCATCCTAAATTCGACGTCACGTTCAAATTTTGTCGACGCATGAAAAAACACGAGTTAAAATGTCGATTTCGACCATTTGTTCTGAAAATAGAAAAACCTAAACAACCCATAATGTTTTATACGTGCTAGTCGTTGTATTGCATCATCCCAACTTCGACGTCACGTTCAAATTTTGTCTGACGCATGAAAAAATACGAGTTAAAATTTCGATTTCGACCATTTGTTCTAAATTAGAAAAACCTTAACGACCCATAATGTTATATACGTGCTAGTAATTGAATTGCGACATCGCAATTCGAACGTTATATTCAAATTTTATCCGACGCAAGAAAAAACACGAGTTTAAATGTCGGTTTCGACCGATTTGTCCAAAAATACTCAAACCTAAACGACCCATAATGTTTTATTCGTGCTAGTCGTTGAATTGCGTCCTCCCAAATTCGACTTGACTTTCAAATTTTGTCCGACGCATGAAAAATAAAGTGTTGAAATTTCGATTTGGACCATTTGTTCTGAAAATAGAAAAACCCAAACGAGCCATAATGCATTCTACGTCCTAGTCGTTGTATTGCGTCATCCCAAATTCGACATCACGTTCAATTTTTTTGCGACGCACGAAAAAGTACGAGTTAAAATGTCAGTTTCCACCATTTGTTAGGAAAATAGAAAAACCTTAACGCCTATAATGTTTTATACGTGCTAGTCGTTGTATTGCATCATCTCAAATTCGACGTCACACTCAAATTTTGTCCGACTCATGAAAAAACACGAGCAGAAAAACCTAAATGACCCATAATGATTTATACGTGCTAGTGATTGTATTGCGTCATCCCAAATTCGACGTCATGTTCAAATTTGGTCCAACGCATGAAAAAACACTAGTTAAAATGTCGATTTCGACCATTTGTTCTAAAAACTAAACGACCGATAATGTTTTATGCGTGTTAGTCGTTGTATTGCGTCATCCCAAATTCGACGTCATGTTCAAATATTGTCCCATGCAAGAAAAAACACGAGTTAAAATGTCCATTTCGACCATTTGTTCTGAAAATAGAAAACCCTAAACAACCCATAATGTTTTATACGTGCTAGTAGTTGAATTGCGACATCCCAAATTTGACGTTAAGTTCAAATTTTATCCGACGCAAGAAATAACACGAGTTTAAATGTCGGCTTCGACGAATTGGTCCAAAATCTTAAACCTAAAGGACCCATAATGTTTTATGAGTGCTAGTCGTTGTATTGCGTCATCCAAAATTCGACATCATGTTCAAATTTTGTCGACACATGAAAAGACACGAGTTAAAATGTCGATTTCGACCATTTGTTCTGAAAATAGAAAAACCTAAACAACCCATAATGTTTTATACGTGCTAGTCGTTGTATTGCATCATCCCAACCTCAACGTCACGTTCACATTTTGTCTGACGCATGAAAAAACACGAGTTAAAATGTCGATTTCGACCATTTGTTCTGAAAATAGAAAAACCTAAACAACCCATAATGTTTTATACGTGCTAGTCGTTGTATTGCATCATCCCAACTTCGACGTCACGTTCAAATTTTGTCTGACGCATGAAAAAATACGAGTTAAAATTTCGATTTCGACCATTTGTTCTAAATTAGAAAAACCTTAACGACCCATAATGTTATATACGTGCTAGTAATTGAATTGCGACATCGCAATTCGAACGTTATATTCAAATTTTATCCGACGCAAGAAAAAACACGAGTTTAAATGTCGGTTTCGACCGATTTGTCCAAAAATACTCAAACCTAAACGACCCATAATGTTTTATTCGTGCTAGTCGTTGAATTGCGTCCTCCCAAATTCGACTTGACTTTCAAATTTTGTCCGACGCATGAAAAATAAAGTGTTGAAATTTCGATTTGGACCATTTGTTCTGAAAATAGAAAAACCCAAACGAGCCATAATGCATTCTACGTCCTAGTCGTTGTATTGCGTCATCCCAAATTCGACATCACGTTCAATTTTTTTGCGACGCACGAAAAAGTACGAGTTAAAATGTCAGTTTTCACCATTTGTTAGGAAAATAGAAAAACCTTAACGCCTATAATGTTTTATACGTGCTAGTCGTTGTATTGCATCATCTCAAATTCGACGTCACACTCAAATTTTGTCCGACTCATGAAAAAACACGAGCAGAAAAACCTAAATGACCCATAATGATTTATACGTGCTAGTGATTGTATTGCGTCATCCCAAATTCGACGTCATGTTCAAATTTGGTCCAACGCATGAAAAAACACTAGTTAAAATGTCGATTTCGACCATTTGTTCTAAAAACTAAACGACCGATAATGTTTTATGCGTGTTAGTCGTTGTATTGCGTCATCCCAAATTCGACGTCATGTTCAAATATTGTCCCATGCAAGAAAAAACACGAGTTAAAATGTCCATTTCGACCATTTGTTCTGAAAATAGAAAACCCTAAACAACCCATAATGTTTTATACGTGCTAGTAGTTGAATTGCGACATCCCAAATTTGACGTTAAGTTCAAATTTTATCCGACGCAAGAAATAACACGAGTTTAAATGTCGGCTTCGACGAATTGGTCCAAAATCTTAAACCTAAAGGACCCATAATGTTTTATGAGTGCTAGTCGTTGTATTGCGTCATCCAAAATTCGACATCATGTTCAAATTTTGTCGACACATGAAAAGACACGAGTTAAAATGTCGATTTCGACCATTTGTTCTGAAAATAGAAAAACCTAAACAACCCATAATGTTTTATACGTGCTAGTCGTTGTATTGCATCATCCCAACCTCAACGTCACGTTCACATTTTGTCTGACGCATGAAAAAACACGAGTTAAAATGTCGATTTCGACCATTTGTTCTGAAAATAGAAAAACCTAAACAACCCATAATGTTTTATACGTGCTAGTCGTTGTATTGCATCATCCCAACTTCGACGTCACGTTCAAATTTTGTCTGACGCATGAAAAAATACGAGTTAAAATTTCGATTTCGACCATTTGTTCTAAATTAGAAAAACCTTAACGACCCATAATGTTATATACGTGCTAGTAATTGAATTGCGACATCGCAATTCGAACGTTATATTCAAATTTTATCCGACGCAAGAAAAAACACGAGTTTAAATGTCGGTTTCGACCGATTTGTCCAAAAATACTCAAACCTAAACGACCCATAATGTTTTATTCGTGCTAGTCGTTGAATTGCGTCCTCCCAAATTCGACTTGACTTTCAAATTTTGTCCGACGCATGAAAAATAAAGTGTTGAAATTTCGATTTGGACCATTTGTTCTGAAAATAGAAAAACCCAAACGAGCCATAATGCATTCTACGTCCTAGTCGTTGTATTGCGTCATCCCAAATTCGACATCACGTTCAATTTTTTTGCGACGCACGAAAAAGTACGAGTTAAAATGTCAGTTTCCACCATTTGTTAGGAAAATAGAAAAACCTTAACGCCCATAATGTTTTATACGTGCTAGTCGTTGTATTGCATCATCTCAAATTCGACGTCACACTCAAATTTTGTCCGACTCATGAAAAAACACGAGCAGAAAAACCTAAATGACCCATAATGATTTATACGTGCTAGTGATTGTATTGCGTCATCCCAAATTCGACGTCATGTTCAAATTTGGTCCAACGCATGAAAAAACACTAGTTAAAATGTCGATTTCGACCATTTGTTCTAAAAACTAAACGACCGATAATGTTTTATGCGTGTTAGTCGTTGTATTGCGTCATCCCAAATTCGACGTCATGTTCAAATATTGTCCCATGCAAGAAAAAACACGAGTTAAAATGTCCATTTTGACCATTTGTTATGAAAATAGAAAACCCTAAACAACCCATAATGTTTTATACGTGCTAGTAGTTGAATTGCGACATCCCAAATTTGACGTTAAGTTCAAATTTTGTCCGACGCAAGAAATAACACGAGTTTAAATGTCGGCTTCGACGAATTGGTCCAAAATCTTAAACCTAAAGGACCCATAATGTTTTATGAGTGCTAGTCGTTGTATTGCGTCATCCAAAATTCGACATCATGTTCAAATTTTGTCGACACATGAAAAGACACGAGTTAAAATGTCGATTTCGACCATTTGTTCTGAAAATAGAAAAACCTAAACAACCCATAATGTTTTATACGTGCTAGTCGTTGTATTGCATCATCCCAACCTCGACGTCACGTTCACATTTTGTCTGACGCATGAAAAAACACGAGTTAAAATGTCGATTTCGACCATTTGTTCTGAAAATAGAAAAACCTAAACAACCCATAATGTTTTATACGTGCTAGTCGTTGTATTGCATCATCCCAACTTCGACGTCACGTTCAAATTTTGTCTGACGCATGAAAAAATACGAGTTAAAATTTCGATTTCGACCATTTGTTCTAAATTAGAAAAACCTTAACGACCCATAATGTTATATACGTGCTAGTAATTGAATTGCGACATCGCAATTCGAACGTTATATTCAAATTTTATCCGACGCAAGAAAAAACACGAGTTTAAATGTCGGTTTCGACCGATTTGTCCAAAAATACTCAAACCTAAACGACCCATAATGTTTTATTCGTGCTAGTCGTTGAATTGCGTCCTCCCAAATTCGACTTGACTTTCAAATTTTGTCCGACGCATGAAAAATAAAGTGTTGAAATTTCGATTTGGACCATTTGCTCTGAAAATAGAAAAACCCAAACGAGCCATAATGCATTCTACGTCCTAGTCGTTGTATTGCGTCATCCCAAATTCGACATCACGTTCAATTTTTTTGGGACGCACGAAAAAGTACGAGTTAAAATGTCAGTTTCCACCATTTGTTAGGAAAATAGAAAAACCTTAACGCCCATAATGTTTTATACGTGCTAGTCGTTGTATTGCATCATCTCAAATTCGACGTCACACTCAAATTTTGTCCGACTCATGAAAAAACACGAGCAGAAAAACCTAAATGACCCATAATGATTTATACGTGCTAGTGATTGTATTGCGTCATCCCAAATTCGACGTCATGTTCAAATTTGGTCCAACGCATGAAAAAACACTAGTTAAAATGTCGATTTCGACCATTTGTTCTAACAACTAAACGACCGATAATGTTTTATGCGTGTTAGTCGTTGTATTGCGTCATCCCAAATTCGACGTCATGTTCAAATATTGTCCCATGCAAGAAAAAACACGAGTTAAAATGTCCATTTTGACCATTTGTTATGAAAATAGAAAACCCTAAACAACCCATAATGTTTTATACGTGCTAGTAGTTGAATTGCGACATCCCAAATTTGACGTTAAGTTCAAATTTTGTCCGACGCAAGAAATAACACGAGTTTAAATGTCGGCTTCGACGAATTGGTCCAAAATCTTAAACCTAAAGGACCCATAATGTTTTATGAGTGCTAGTCGTTGTATTGCGTCATCCAAAATTCGACATCATGTTCAAATTTTGTCGACACATGAAAAGACACGAGTTAAAATGTCGATTTCGACCATTTGTTCTGAAAATAGAAAAACCTAAACAACCCATAATGTTTTATACGTGCTAGTCGTTGTATTGCATCATCCCAACTTCGACGTCACGTTCACATTTTGTCTGACGCATGAAAAAACACGAGTTAAAATGTCGATTTCGACCATTTGTTCTGAAAATAGAAAAACCTAAACAACCCATAATGTTTTATACGTGCTAGTCGTTGTATTGCATCATCCCAACTTCGACGTCACGTTCAAATTTTGTCTGACGCATGAAAAAATACGAGTTAAAATTTCGATTTCGACCATTTGTTCTAAATTAGAAAAACCTTAACGACCCATAATGTTATATACGTGCTAGTAATTGAATTGCGACATCGCAATTCGAACGTTATATTCAAATTTTATCCGACGCAAGAAAAAACACGAGTTTAAATGTCGGTTTCGACCGATTTGTCCAAAAATACTCAAACCTAAACGACCCATAATGTTTTATTCGTGCTAGTCGTTGAATTGCGTCCTCCCAAATTCGACTTGACTTTCAAATTTTGTCCGACGCATGAAAAATAAAGTGTTGAAATTTCGATTTGGACCATTTGCTCTGAAAATAGAAAAACCCAAACGAGCCATAATGCATTCTACGTCCTAGTCGTTGTATTGCGTCATCCCAAATTCGACATCACGTTCAATTTTTTTGGGACGCACGAAAAAGTACGAGTTAAAATGTCAGTTTCCACCATTTGTTAGGAAAATAGAAAAACCTTAACGCCCATAATGTTTTATACGTGCTAGTCGTTGTATTGCATCATCTCAAATTCGACGTCACACTCAAATTTTGTCCGACTCATGAAAAAACACGAGCAGAAAAACCTAAATGACCCATAATGATTTATACGTGCTAGTGATTGTATTGCGTCATCCCAAATTCGACGTCATGTTCAAATTTGGTCCAACGCATGAAAAAACACTAGTTAAAATGTCGATTTCGACCATTTGTTCTAACAACTAAACGACCGATAATGTTTTATGCGTGTTAGTCGTTGTATTGCGTCATCCCAAATTCGACGTCATGTTCAAATATTGTCCCATGCAAGAAAAAACACGAGTTAAAATGTCCATTTCGACCATTTGTTCTGAAAATAGAAAACCCTAAACAACCCATAATGTTTTATACGTGCTAGTAGTTGAATTGCGACATCCCAAATTTGACGTTAAGTTCAAATTTTGTCCGACGCAAGAAATAACACGAGTTTAAATGTCGGCTTCGACGAATTGGTCCAAAATCTTAAACCTAAAGGACCCATAATGTTTTATGAGTGCTAGTCGTTGTATTGCGTCATCCAAAATTCGACATCATGTTCAAATTTTGTCGACACATGAAAAGACACGAGTTAAAATGTCGATTTCGACCATTTGTTCTGAAAATAGAAAAACCTAAACAACCCATAATGTTTTATACGTGCTAGTCGTTGTATTGCATCATCCCAACTTCGACGTCACGTTCACATTTTGTCTGACGCATGAAAAAACACGAGTTAAAATGTCGATTTCGACCATTTGTTCTGAAAATAGAAAAACCTAAACAACCCATAATGTTTTATACGTGCTAGTCGTTGTATTGCATCATCCCAACTTCGACGTCACGTTCAAATTTTGTCTGACGCATGAAAAAATACGAGTTAAAATTTCGATTTCGACCATTTGTTCTAAATTAGAAAAACCTTAACGACCCATAATGTTATATACGTGCTAGTAATTGAATTGCGACATCGCAATTCGAACGTTATATTCAAATTTTATCCGACGCAAGAAAAAACACGAGTTTAAATGTCGGTTTCGACCGATTTGTCCAAAAATACTCAAACCTAAACGACCCATAATGTTTTATTCGTGCTAGTCGTTGAATTGCGTCCTCCCAAATTCGACTTGACTTTCAAATTTTGTCCGACGCATGAAAAATAAAGTGTTGAAATTTCGATTTGGACCATTTGCTCTGAAAATAGAAAAACCCAAACGAGCCATAATGCATTCTACGTCCTAGTCGTTGTATTGCGTCATCCCAAATTCGACATCACGTTCAATTTTTTTGGGACGCACGAAAAAGTACGAGTTAAAATGTCAGTTTCCACCATTTGTTAGGAAAATAGAAAAACCTTAACGCCCATAATGTTTTATACGTGCTAGTCGTTGTATTGCATCATCTCAAATTCGACGTCACACTCAAATTTTGTCCGACTCATGAAAAAACACGAGCAGAAAAACCTAAATGACCCATAATGATTTATACGTGCTAGTGATTGTATTGCGTCATCCCAAATTCGACGTCATGTTCAAATTTGGTCCAACGCATGAAAAAACACTAGTTAAAATGTCGATTTCGAACATTTGTTCTAAAAACTAAACGACCGATAATGTTTTATGCGTGTTAGTCGTTGTATTGCGTCATCCCAAATTCGACGTCATGTTCAAATATTGTCCCATGCAAGAAAAAACACGAGTTAAAATGTCCATTTCGACCATTTGTTCTGAAAATAGAAAACCCTAAACAACCCATAATGTTTTATACGTGCTAGAAGTTGAATTGCGACATCCCAAATTCGACGTCACGTTCAAATTTTGTCTGACGCATGAAAAAACACGAGTTAAAATGTCGATTTCGACCATTTGTTCTAAATTAGAAAAACCTTAACGACCCATAATGTTATATACGTGCTAGTAATTGAATTGCGACATCCCAATTCGAACGTTATATTCAAATTTTATCCGACGCAAGAAAAAACACGAGTTTAAATGTCGGTTTCGACCGATTTGTCCAAAAATACTCAAACCTAAACGACCCATAATGTTTTATTCGTGCTAGTAGTTGTATTGCGTCCTCCCAAATTCGACTTGACTTTCAAATTTTGTCCGACGCATGAAAAGAAAAGTGATGAAATTTCGATTTGGACCATTTGCTCTGAAAATAGAAAAACCCAAACGAGCCATAATGCATTCTACGTCCTAGTCGTTGTATTGCGTCATCCCAAATTCGACATCACGTTCAATTTTTTTGCGACGCACGAAAAAGTACGAGTTAAAATGTCAGTTTCCACCATTTGTTAGGAAAATAGAAAAACCTTAACGCCCATAATGTTTTATACGTGCTAGTCGTTGTATTGCATCATCCCAACTTCGACGTCACACTCAAATTTTATCCAACTCATGAAAAAACACGAGTAGAAAAACCTAAATGACCCATAATGATTTATACGTGCTAGTGATTGTATTTCGTCCTCCCAAATTCGACGTCATGTTCAAATTTGGTCCCACGCATGAAACAACACTAGTTAAAATGTCGATTTCGACCATTTGTTCTAAAACCTAAACGACCTATAATGTTTTATGCGTGTAAGTCGTTGTATTGCGTAATCTCAAATTCGACGTCATGTTTAAATATTGTCCCACGCAAGAAAAAACACGAGTTAAAAGGTCCATTTCGACCATTTGTTCTGAAAATAGAAAACCCTAAACAACCCCTAATGTTTTATACGTGCTAGTAGTTTAATTGCGACATCCCAAATTTGACGTTACGTTCAAATTTTGTCCGACCCAAGAAAAAACACGAGTTTAAATCTCGGCTTCGACGAATTGGTCCAAAAATACTCAAACCTAAAGGACCCATAATGTTTTATGAGTGCTTGTCGTTGTATTGCGTCATCCTAAATTCGACGTGACGTTCAAATTTTGTCGACGCATGAAAAAACACGAGTTAAAATGTCGATTTCGACCATTTGTTCTGAAAATAGAAAAACCTAAACAACCCATAATGTTTTATACGTGCTAGTCGTTGTATTGCATCATCCCAACTTCGACGTCACGTTCACATTTTGTCTAACGCATGAAAAAACACGAGTTAAAATGTCGATTTCGACCATTTGTTCTGAAAATAGAAAAACCTAAACAACCCATAATGTTTTATACGTGCTAGTCGTTGTATTGCATCATCCCAACTTCGACGTGACGTTCAAATTTTGTCTGACGCATGAAAAAACACGAGTTAAAATGTCGATTTCGACCATTTGTTCTAAATTAGAAAAACCTTAACGACCCATAATGTTATATACGTGCTAGTAATTGAATTGCGACATCCCAATTCGAACGTTATATTCAAATTTTATCCGACGCAAGAAAAAACACGAGTTTAAATGTCGGTTTCGACCGATTTGTCTAAAAATACTCAAACCTAAACGACCCATAATGTTTTATTCGTGCTAGTCGTTGTATTGCGTCCTCCCAAATTCGACTTGACTTTCAAATTTTGTCCGACGCATGAAAAGAAAAGTGTTGAAATTTCGATTTGGACCATTTGCTCTGAAAATAAAAAAACCCAAACGAGCCATAATGCATTCTACGTCCTAGTCGTTGTATTGCGTCATCCCAAATTCAACATCACGTTCAATTTTTTTGCGACGCACGAAAAAGTACGAGTTAAAATGTCAGTTTCCACCATTTGTTAGAAAAATAGAAAAACCTTAACGCCCATAATGTTTTATACGTGCTAGTCGTTGTATTGCATCATCTCAAATTCGACGTCACACTCAAATTTTGTCCGACTCATGAAAAAACTTTAGTAGAAAAACCTTAATGACCCATAATGATTTATACGTGCTAGTGATTGTATTTCGTCCTCCCAAATTCGACGTCATGTTCAAATTTGGTCCAACGCATGAAAAAACACTAGTTAAAATGTCGATTTCGACCATTTGTTCTAAAAACTAAACGACCGATAATGTTTTATGCGTGTTAGTCGTTGTATTGCGTCATCCCAAATTCGACGTCATGTTCAAATATTGTCCCATGCAAGAAAAAACACGAGTTAAAATGTCTATTTCCACCATTTGTTCTGAAAATAGAAAACCCTAAACAACCCATAATGTTTAATACGTGCTAGTAGTTGAATTGCGACATCCCAAATTTGACGTTACGTTCAAATTTTGTCCGACGCAAGAAATAACACGAGTTTAAATGTCGGCTTCGACGAATTGGTGCAAAATCTTAAACCTAAAGGACCCATAATGTTTTATGAGTGCTAGTCGTTGTATTGCATGATCCAAAATTCGACATCACGTTCAAATTTTGTCGACACATGAAAAGACACGAGTTAAAATGTCGATTTCGACCATTTCTTCTGAAAATAGAACAACCTAAACAACCCATAATGTTTTATACGTGCTAGTCGTTGTATTGCATCATTCCAACTTCGACGTCACGTTCACATTTTGTCTGACGCATGAAAAAACACGAGTTAAAATGTCGATTTCGACCATTTGTTCTGAAAATAGAAAAACCTAAACAACCCATAATATTTTATACGTGCTAGTCGTTGTATTGCATCATCCCAACTTCGACGTGACGTTCAAATTTTGTCTGACGCATGAAAAAACACGAGTTAAAATGTCGATTTCGACCATTTGTTCTAAATTAGAAAAACCTTAACGACCCATAATGTTATATACGTGCTAGTAATTGAATTGCGACATCCCAATTCGAACGTTATATTCAAATTTTATCCGACGCAAGAAAAAACACGAGTTTAAATGTCGGTTTCGACCGATTTGTCCAAAAATACTCAAACCTAAACGACCCATAATGTTTTATTCGTGCTAGTCGTTGTATTGCGTCCTCCCAAATTCGACTTGACTTTCAAATTTTGTCCGACGCATGAAAAGAAAAGTGTTGAAATTTCGATTTGGACCATTTGCTCTGAAAATAGAGAAACCCAAACGAGCCATAATGCATTCTACGTCCTAGTCGTTGTATTGCGTCATCCCAAATTCGACATCACGTTCAATTTTTTTGCGACGCACGAAAAAGTACGAGTTAATATGTCAGTTTCCACCTTTTGTTAGGAAAATAGAAAAACCTTAACGCCCATAATATTTTATACGTGCTAGTCGTTGTATTGCATCATCCCAACTTCGACGTCACACTCAAATTTTATCCAACTCATGAAAAAACACGAGTAGAAAAACCTAAATGACCCATAATGATTTATACGTGCTAGTGATTGTATTTCGTCCTCCCAAATTCGACGTCATGTTCAAATTTGGTCCCACGCATGAAACAACACTAGTTAAAATGTCGATTTCCACCATTTGTTCTAAAAACTAAACGACCGATAATGTTTTATGCGTGTTAGTCGTTGTATTGCGTCATCCCAAATTCGACGTCATGTTCAAATATTGTCCCATGCAAGAAAACACACGAGTTAAAATGTCCATTTCGACCATTTGTTCTGAAAATAGAAAACCCAAAACAACCCATAATGTTTTTTACGTGCTAGTAGTTGAATTGCGACATCCCAAATTTGACGTTACGTTCAAATTTTGTCCGACGCAAGAAATAACACGAGTTTAAATGTCGGCTTCGACGAATTGGTCCAAAATCTTAAACCTAAAGGACCCATAATGTTTTATGAGTGCTAGTCGTTGTATTGCGTCATCCAAAATTCGACATCACGTTCAAATTTTGTCGACACATGAAAAGACACGAGTTAAAATGTCGATTTCGATCATTTGTTCTAAAAATAGAAAAACCTAAACAACCCATAATGTTTTATACGTGCTAGTCGTTGTATTGCATCCTCCCAACTTCGACGTCACGTTCAAATTTTGTTCGACGCATGAAAAAACACGAGTTTAAATGTCGATTTCGACCATTTGTTCTGAAAATAGAAAAACCTTAACGACCCATAATGTTATATACGTGCTAGTAATTGAATTGCGACATCCCAATTTGAACGTTATATTCAAATTTTCTCCGACGCAAGAAAAAACACGAGTTTAAATGTCGGTTTCGACCGATTTGTCCAAACATACTCAAACCTAAACGACACATAATGTTTTATTCGTGCTAGTCATTGTATTGCGTCATCCCAAATTCGACTTGACTTTAAAATTTTGTCCGGCGCATGAAAAATAATGTGTGGAAATTTCGATTTGGACCATTTGCTCTGAAAATAGAAAAACCCAAACGAGCCATAATGCATTCTACGTCCTAGTCGTTGTATTGCGTCATCCCAAATTCGACATCACGTTCAAATTTTGTCCGACGCATGAAAAATATAGAGTTAAAATTTCGATTTGGACCATTTGTTCTGAAAATAGAAAAACCCAAACGAGCCATAATGTTTTCTACGTCCTAGTCGTTGGATTGCGTCATCGCAAATTCGACATCACGTTCAATTTTTTTCCGACGCACGAAAAAATACTAGTTAAAATTTCGGTTTGCACCATTTGTTAGGAAAATAGAAAAACCTTAACGCCCATAATGTTTTATACGTGCTAGTCGTTGTATTGCATCATCCCAAATTCGACGTCACACTCAAATTTTGTCCGAGTCTTGAAAAAACACGAGTAGAAAAACCTAAATGACCCATAATGTTTTATACGTGCTAGTGATTGTATTGCGTCATCCCAAATTCGACGTCATGTTCAAATTTGGTCCAACGCATGAAAAAACACTAGTTAAAATGTCGATTTCGACCATTTGTTCTAAAAACTAAACGACCGATAATGTTTTATGCGTGTTAGTCGTTGTATTGCATCATCCCAAATTCGACGTCATGTTCAAATATTGTCCCATGCAAGAAAACACACGAGTTAAAATGTCCATTTCGACCATTTGTTCTGTAAATAGAAAACCCAAAACAACCCATAATGTTTTTTACGTGCTAGTAGTTGAATTGCGACATCCCAAATTTGACGTTACGTTCAAATTTTGTCCGACGCAAGAAATAACACGAGTTTAAATGTCGGCTTCGACGAATTGGACCAAAATCTTAAACCTAAAGGACCCATAATGTTTTATGAGTGCTAGTCGTTGTATTGTGTCATCCAAAATTCGACATCACGTTCAAATTTTGTCGACACATGAAAAGACACGAGTTAAAATGTCGATTTCGATCATTTGTTCTGAAAATAGAAAAACCTAAACAACCCATAATGTTTTATACGTGCTAGTCGTTGTATTGCATCATCCCAACTTCGACGTCACGTTCAAATTTTGTATGACGCATGAAAAAACACGAGTTAAAATGTCGATTTCGACCATTTGTTCTGAAAATAGAAAAACCTTAACGACCCATAATGTTATATACGTGCTAGTAATTGAATTGCGACATCCCAATTTGAACGTTATATTCAAATTTTCTCCGACACAAGAAAAAACACGAGTTTAAATGTCGGTTTCGACCGATTTGTCCAAACATACTCAAACCTAAACGACACATAATGTTTTATTCGTGCTAGTCGTTGTATTGCGTCATCCCAAATTCGACTTGATTTTAAAATTTTGTTCGGCGCATGAAAAATAATGTGTTGAAATTTCGATTTGGACCATTTGCTCTGAAAATAGAAAAACCCAAACGAGCCATAATGCATTCTACGTCCTAGTCGTTGTATTGCGTCATCCCAAATTCGACATCACGTTCAAATTTTGTCCGACGCATGAAAAATATAGAGTTAAAATTTCGATTTGGACCATTTGTTCTGAAAATAGAAAAACCCAAACGAGCCATAATGTTTTCTACGTCCTAGTCGTTGGATTGCGTCATCGCAAATTCGACATCACGTTCAATTTTTTTCCGACGCACGAAAAAATACTAGTTAAAATTTCGGTTTGCACCATTTGTTAGGAAAATAGAAAAACCTTAACGCCCATAATGTTTTATACGTGCTAGTCGTTGTATTGCATCATCCCAAATTCGACGTCACACTCAAATTTTGTCCGAGTCTTGAAAAAACACGAGTAGAAAAACCTAAATGACCCATAATGTTTTATACGTGCTAGTGATTGTATTGCGTCATCCCAAATTCGACGTCATGTTCAAATTTGGTCCAACGCATGAAAAAACACTAGTTCAAATGTCGATTTCGACCATTTGTTCTAAAACCTAAACGACCTATAATGTTTTATGCGTGTTAGTCGTTGTATTGCGTCATCCCAAATTCGACGTTATGTTCAAATATTGTCCCACGCAAGAAAAAACACGAGTTAAAATGTCCATTTCGACCATTTGTTCTGAAAATAGAAAACCCTAAACAACCCATATTGTTTTATACGTGCTAGTAGTTGAATTGCGACATCCCAAATTTGATGTTACGTTCAAATTTTGTCCGACGCAAGAAAAAACACGAGTTTAAATCTCGGCTTCGACGAATTGGTCCAAAAATACTCAAACCTAAAGGACCCATAATGTTTTATAAGTGCTATGATGAACCCTATGTGTTTTTATTATGTCCAAACGTTTCAGAAGATGAAAACTTTATATTCTCTTACATATAGTTTATTGTGGACTAATATTTTTCTACTTAGTCTATGTGTAAGTTACTCAGCAGGTGCTGAATGAAGAATTTCCTGATTGCCTAAAGAACTTCAAAGTCTTGATTGCTGGAGACAGAGTTTCATTCTCAGAAGCTGGATGGTCCGCTCTGAAGCTTGTAAAGTCTGTTAAAGCTCTCTTCAGAGGTCCTTTGCAATCAGAAGCTTATTTACCAATTTGATCAGAAGCTTAGTCACGGGTTCTGGATAAGCATTTATTGCTCTGACAACTGCATTTAATGCAAGGCGCCAAAAGTTCAAAAAGTTGTTTTGATGGAGCGCGCGTGTCTACTCAAAGTGAAACCAGAATTTCCCTGTCTACCCTTTGTTGATCTTATTGAGGAAAGTTTCCAGTCAACCTTACCTTCAATTCAAATCACTTACCAGATTTGGTTAAAGAACAAGGATAACGGAATCAAAGTGTTTGAAGACCGTTTGAAGACTTGACAAATTAACGGCTACAACAACTGATGTCATCTCTGTGAAGATTCAATTTTTTCTCAACGGTCATCCTCCTTCACTATAAATAGTAGCCAAGCTCCAAAGCATCAATCACGCGTGATCATCGAGCAAAATCTCAACGCACTGTTTTAACAAGAAAAACAGAGCATCCTTTTTCCATTCTCAATCTTTCTTAGCATAGCTTAAGTTCAAGTGAGAGAGTGAAGAAAAACAAGTTCATAATAGGAATCTTGTAAACTGATATCGTTTGTGATATTCAGTTAGATTTAAAGAGAGAAATCTAGTTGACATTAGAGTTGGGTGAGAAATCCAGAAAACAGAGTTGTTGTTGTTCTGGTGGAAATCCTTTAACTCTTTTTAGGCTATTCAGAACTAAGTGAAAAATTAGCTTAAGTTCTGTTGATGTAAAAGAGCTTCTGAACTTGCCAGAAAAGTTCTGAATAGTGGATTTATAAAATCTCTTTAGGCTGCGACCTCAGGGGACAAGACGTAGTCACAGGACTTTTGTGGCGAACTTGGATAAATCGAATTGTTCAATCAGGATCTCCTGAACTTCTTTCTCCCTCTTATACTTGTTATTTTTGCTTCTGTGTACTTGCTTATATTTAGTGCTGAAACAGATTTTCTCTAAGTATCATTGTCTTTGTTCAGAAGACTGTCCAGAAGTTGTCAAATCAGAACTTCTGTTGCTGAAAACAGTCTAACTGTGTTTAGGCAGAATTTCCCTCAGAAGCAACTTCTGTAAGCTTGCTTCTAACTCTGAGGAAATTTGACTCTGAAAATTAAGTTTCCCGAAAAACTTGAGAAATTTTCAGTTTTCAAGTTTGACACCTATTCACCCCCCTCTAGGTGATTTTGTTCTTGTTAGGGCCAACAAGTGGTATCAGACTGAAGGTCACTTCGCATATTTACTAAAGATCTAACAATCTAAGTGTAAGGTTCTTCCACTACTAGACCTCCATTATTTAATGGCAACAACTACTCATACTGGAAGAAAAGGATGATGTACTTCATCCAAGCTCAGAACATGAGTGCTTGGTATGTCATCACTGATGGTGATTTCATTCCCACCAGAATGGAACCAGGTTTATGGAATGTTGTTATTCCTCAGAGAGAATACACAGATGACATTCTGAAAAAACTCCAAACTAATGCTTCAATAATAAATATGTTGCATTGTGCACTTACAGCTACTGAATATAACAAAGTCTCTTCTTGTCAAACTGCACAGGACATTTGGAACAAGTTGGAAGTCACATATGAAGGTACTGGAAAGGTGAAGCAATCAAAAGTGAATCAACTCATGAGAGAACATGAGTTATTTGAAATGCTTGATAAAGAATCTATTTCAGACATGAACTCTAGATTCACCAAGATAGTCAATGACTTAAAGAGTTTAGGAAAAGACATTGAAGAATCTGATCGAGTGAAGAAGATTGTCAGAAGCTTACCAAGGTCTTGGCAAGCCAAGAAGACTGCTATTGAAGAAGTTCAGGATTTGAGCTATTACTTGTATGATGAGCTCATTGGGTCTCTAATTACTCATGAGATGTCATTAAAGAATCATGACCTAGGAGAAAGGTCAGAAGGAAAAAGAGTAGTCCTGAAAGCAGAATCTTCTGAAGAATCCTCTGAAGATGAGGAACTGGCTATGCTGACCAGGAAGTTCAAGAAGGCCTTTAGAAAAGGCAGAGGTGGAAACTACAAGAAGCCATTCAGGAGCTTTGACAAGAAAACTCCTGATTCTGGTGAAAAGTTCAAGAGAGATCCAAACAAGCCGATTGTGTGCTATGGATGTCAGCAACCGGGGCACATTAAGCCTAACTGCCCGGAGCTGAAGAAAGATAAGAAAAAGTTCAAGAAAGCTATGCTGGCTGCCTGGTCAGACTCTGAGACCAGCAGTGATCCTGAAGAAAAGGAAGAGCAAGCTCAGATTTGTTTTATGGCTATTGATGAGCCAACTTCTGAAGATGTCACATGAGAAACTTCCGCACCTCCTAAAGCTACATATGATTCTGAGGTAAACAATTCTCATGAACTAGATATCTTTGATTCTCTTGAAGAACTCTATAGTATGTTCAAGTACCTGAAAAGGAAATTGGACAAGAGTGAGGCTGACAAGTTTCTTAGGTTTACTCAAGTTTATTCTGACATAAAAGTGTTGGAAGAAAAGCTGTGTAAACAGTTCAGCACTCCTGCTGATGGCCCTAAAGCCAAAGGCAAGGAAAAGCTGCCTCTGTGAAGTGATAAACCCCAGAAGAAGAAACCTGTCACTCCCTCTCTTCTGAAAGAGATAGCTTCTCCTCCTGATTTTGACACCTTTGAGAGTGCTGCTGTAGCCTCTGAGAAATCTAACAATGAAGGACCCAATAAGGATTGGGTACCTGTCACTAATTGATTGTGTTGCAGGTGGCTCTGAGTGCTCCATCAATGTCAAAGCTGTGGTACATTGACAGTGGGTGCTCAAGGCATATGACAGGTGATGAAAAAGCATTCATCACATTTGATCCTAAAAGAGGTGGAAAAGTCAGCTTTGGAGATGCTTAGAATGGAAGGATACTAAGTTCAATCTCCTGAGTGTTGCACAACTGTGTGATAAAGGTAGAGATGTTGTCTTCAGCTCCTCTGGATGTAAAATCTTGGACAGTAAGTCAAGGGAAGTAAAATCTTGGACAGTAAGTCAAGAGAAGTTGAAAATGTTTTCATGCTGAATCTTGAGAATCTTTGCAAAAATATATGTTTGATGTCCAAAGAGGATACCTCCTGGCTCTGGCATAGAAGACTTGCTCATGTTAGCATGGACCTTCTGGCCAAAGTAGCTAGAAATCAATTGGTTGAGGGTCTGCCTGAAATGAGTTTTAAAAAGAACCATTTATGCAGTGCTTGCCAATCTGGTAAACAATCCAGAAGCTCTTTTAAAACTAAGAAAGTCATTTCAACTAAAAGACCTTTAGAACTACTTCATATGGACCTCTTTTGCCCAGTTCAACCAATGAGCATGGGTGGAAAGAAGTATGCCTTTGTCATAGTAGATGACTATTCAAGATTCACTTGGGTCATCTTGCTGTCTAGCAAAGATGAGTCACTTGGATGTTTCTCAGTTCTGATAAAGAAACTTGAGAATGAAAGGAATGAAAAGGTTGTTCATATCAGAAGTGATAATGGTGGAGAATTAAAAAACTTTAGGTTTGAAGAATTTTGTGAAACCAAGGGAATTGCCAGAACTTTTCTGCTCCTAGAACTCCTCAACAAAATGGGGTAGTTGAAAGGAAGAATAGGACTCTGGTTGAAATTGCCAGAACTATGATCAATGAAAGAAGGCTTCCAAAGTATTTTTGGGGAGAAGCTGTCAACACAGCTTGTTATGTTCTGAATAGAGTGCTAATCAGAAGCATTCTTAACAAAACCCCTTATGAACTCTGGAAAGGTCGAAAGCCTAAAATAGGTTATTTCAGAACCTTTGGTTGTAAGTGTTATGTTTTGAATACAAAAAAATATCTTTCAAAGTTTGATTCAAAGACAGATGAGGCCATTTTTCTTGGTTACTCAACACATAGTAAAGCATATAGGGTTTTTAATAAGAGGACTCAAACTTTAGATGAATCTGTTCATGTACAGTTTGATGAGACTAACCCTGCAGATAGTAGAGCTCCTGATGAAGATGTAGTTCAAGCTCCTGAAGTGACATCTCCTGATGAAGAAGAAGATGTTTCTCCCAGAGCTGCTGAAGTGGTTCCTCCTGTTGCTGAACAAGCTCAAGAAGAGAATCCTACTCCAGAAGTCAACTTCCTTCCAGAAGATGCTCCTATATATGATTCAACAAATGATGAACAATTTTCAGAAGACTCATTGGATGTACCAAGAGAAGTTAGAGCTCATAGGAATCATTCCTTAGAGAACATAATTGACTCTGTTCATAATCCTGTCATGACCAGAACTCAGCTCAGAAGATACATGGGGAATGTGGCTTTTGTATCACTTTTGGAACCCAAGGACTTCTATGAAGCTGCAGATGATGATTCCTGGTTAATGGCAATGCAAGAAGAACTTGACCAGTTCAAAAGGTCAGAAGTTTGGACTTTGGTTCCCAGACCTAACAACATAAAGGTTGTTGGAACTAGATGGGTTCTGAAGAACAAGCTTGATGAATTTGGAAATGTTGTGAGGAACAAGGCAAGACTTGTTGCTCAGGGTTACAGTCAGCAAGAAGGCATAGATTATGGTGAAACTTTTGCTCCTGTTGCAAGATTAGAAGCCATTAGAATATTATGTGCTTTTGCATCATACAAAGGTTTTAAGCTCTTTCAAATGGATGTGAAAAGTGCATTCTTGAATGGTTACATTGATGAAGAAGTTTATGTATCTCAACCTCCTGGTTTTGAAGATCCTAAGTTTCCTGATCATGTGTACAAGCTGAAGAAAGCATTGTATGGACTGAAACAAGCTCCCAGAGCTTGGTATGAGAGACTGACAAAGTTCCTTCTGTCTAAGGGATTTGTCAGAGGCTGTGTTGATACAACTCTGTTCACTCTGAAGAAGAACAAGGATATCCTTATAGCTCAGGTATATGTTGATGATATTATATTTGGTGCTACTAATGAATCTTTGTGCAGAGAGTTCAGTGACCACATGAAGGCTGAGTTTGAAATGTCTATGATGGGAGAATTAACCTTCTTCTTAGGACTTCAGATGAAGCAAAGTAATGATGGTGTGTTTATCAATCAAGCCAAGTACACTAGAGAAGTGCTGAAGAAATTTGGCATGATGGACTCTAATGCTGTTGATATCCCAATGGATGTCAGCAAAGACATTGATGATGAAGAGAAAGCTGGTAAACCTGTAGATATAAAAACCTACAGAGGTATGATTGGTTCTCTTTTATACCTAACAGCCAGCAGGCCAGATATACATTTTGCTGTGTGTTTTTGTGCTAGATATCAGTCTAAACCTAGAGAGATTCATGATGTTGCTGTCAAAAGAATTCTCAGATATCTTAAAGGCACACCAGAAGCTAGTTTGTGGTATCCCTGTAGTTCTGATTTCACTCCTATAGGATACACCTACTCTGACTATGGTAGAGATAAATCGAAAAGGGTCAGCACTTCTGGTGGTTGTCATTTTCTGGGGGAGTGCCTAGTCTCCTGGCATAGCAAGAAGCAAACCTTTGTGGCTCTCTCAACTGCTGAAGCTGAGTATGTTGCTGCTGGAAGTTGTGTTTCTCAGATGCTCTGGATTAAGCAACAAATTGCTGACTATGGAGTCATCCCTGGAACAATTACAATTTACTGTGATAACAAGAGTCCAATTGATCTTTCAAAGAATCCTATTCAGTACAGCAGGATGAAGCATGTTCATATTAGGCATCACTTTCTGAGAGATCATGTTATGAAGAAGGATATCATCATTACTCATGTTCCCTCTGAAGAGAATCTTGCTGACATGTTTACTAAGCCTCTGGCTTGTAATTCTTTCAGCAACTTATGAGAAGGCATTGGTATGACTTATCCACTTCAGTAATTTAGTTTAATTATATCTGTTTACCTTAAGTGATTTATCGTTTAAGATAATTAAAGTGTTAATTAAATCTAATCATGATTTGACATTTAAGCATGCGTTATCTACTGCATTTTACGGCGCTGTTCTGTGGTTAACGGTTATCTGTTCCCTTTTAAACGGTGTGTATTTACTTTTTGAATTGGAACGGTTTATTCGTTTTGGTATAAATAGGGGTTTTCCATACTTAGAAGTTTTTACTTTCATTTTCACTGCTTTTAGAATTTCCATAGATTCTCTGTATTTTCTTACTCTCAAAATCTCTTAACCTAATTTCCTATTTCCTACAATGGCTCAAGAAATCACTGTCACCCACATCTTTACCACTGAATCTCAGAAGAAAGTTAGCGAATCTAGGGTATTCACTTCTAGGTTCCTAGATGACGAAGTAAAATCCACTGAACCTATCTCCAAATGGCTAAGTGCTCAAAACTGGAATTCATTCGTTTCTCTCGATGAATTCATCTACCCTAAGTTAGTCACCGAATTCTATCAGAACCTCCATTTCTTTTCTAATGAGGAGGATGTTATACACTCGGAAGTCGGAGAAGTTGAGATTGAGGTGAGCAGGGCTTCCATTTCTCAAGCGATTGGTATTGATGATGAAGGAATCATCATTGGTGATGATGGTTCAGCAGATGGGTTCTCAGAAGTAAATTGGGCTAGACCAGATCTTAGTGCCAAGGAAACTTATGCCACTTGGCTCACTCAGCACCAGAGGTGGGCACATTATCTCACAACAAATGTGTTCCTTCCGAAGGCTGGAGGAGTTAATGGTGTTTCTAATCGGGAAAGAGTGTTTATGTGGCATCTGGTCAATCAGAAGAAAATCAATCTCCCTGCCATGATTATAAGGAAGATGAAGAATGTCACCACTGTTAGTGCCCTTGCTTATGGTTCCCTTCTGACGAGGCTATTTGAAGCTGCCTCTGTTGTTGTGTCAGGAGAAGGTGTAACAAGCAGGAGTACGGTTCTGAAGATGCATACCTTCAGGAACCTTAACTTTGGTGTGACTCCAAAGAAGAATGAGAAGGGCTCCTCTGTGAGTATTGCTCAGAAGGAGATTGTGGATGAGTCAGTACAAAAAGGTAAGAAAGCTGCCAGAAAGGGCAAAGGAAAGAAAGGATCAAGTAAGTTGGTCCTGACTGTTGAGAAGGTGGTTGTCTCAGAACCTCTTCCCACTATGGTTCAAACAATAATCAGTGTTGAACCTTCTGGCAAGATCGTTGCTGAGAAACCTAAGGATGTTTCTGAGAAGGAAGCTCAGGATGCTGAGGACGCACGCCTTGCTGAAAGAGAGAAGGATGCTGAAGCTGAAAAGGTTGCAAGAGTTGTGGCTCTTGCTGATGAGAAAAGAAAGAAGAAGGAAGCAGAAGATAAGTTAGCAGCTGAGAGAGAAATTGCTGCAAAGGCTAAGGCTGATGCAAGAATTATTGCATGTGCTGCTGAACTTGAAAATGTGGAGTTCTCAAAGGATGTTGAGGCTTCAGGAGAAGGAGAGGAACTTGAGAATATCTCTCTCTCTACTCGGATCAGAACGAAGGCAGTAGCAAAAAGAAGGTCTCTGAGGAAAGAGGACTTCTATGTTGCTCCTAGTGCTGAGTTAGAAGATCCTGTTGTTGAGGAACAGGAAGTTGCTGATGCTGAAGACATGATGGAGATGTCTGCTGAAGAGGATGTTGATGCTCCTCTTGGTGAAGAGCTATCAGAGGAGAGTGAACAAGATGCTGATGAGGTTCTTCAGGATGCACAACAGTTTGTGGAGAATGTTGATAATAAGAACTTTATGGATGTGATGCGCCTCGAGCTAGTGCTACAAAAAGGGATGTGATGCGCCTCGAGCTAGTGCTACAAAAAGGCAACAATTAGATGACAAGTGTACCCTATCGTTATCAAGTAATAAAATTCGGGGTTTTAAGTCCGGGTATCGAATCCACGGGACTTATACCAATAAGTACTAAACTACTTGGTTTCGGGTTGTTATCTAGGCGAATATTTCTTTATGGTTTTGGTTGAATTAATTAACTACTCCTAAACTATAACACATAAGTACTTTCCATATTCCTTAGCATGAAATGGTGATGATAAGTTTATATAACAATAGAGATAAAATAGACTTAAGATTAATCAAAATATCATAGCTAACTTCTTAGGATGTTTATTAACACGTATGAACTTATATTCACACACTTATTTAATCCTATGGTTTCAAGGTTAAGTGTCTCCAATGGATTTAGAAACTAGGGCCCTTTAAGTTCCGTGATGTCGTCAATATCTACGGTTTCCATCTTGTCATTTCCGATGGGGGCAACACCTATATAAATCCTATAGAAATGTTAAGTTCATATCAAGTATTTATAAAGAAGCTTAAGAAATTTGTCAAAAAAAAAAAAAAAATAAGCTTAAGAAAAGCATATGATGATGATAAATCAAATATTCTAATTTATACAAACTTGTTGTATAAACTATGAAAAGAAATAAGATGATACTACCGAATCTAGCACATAGACGGGTCAAAGCTAGTTTAACAAGATAAAGGATTAGCTACTCCCTTTTACCGTGCTACACCGGACACAAAATCGTCGCTTATGATCTCGGAGAGGAACTCTTTGCTAACTTGAAGATTTGAATAGAATGGATGAAGATGAAGGAAAATATTTAGTAACTTTGTATTGATGGAATGGAAATGGATTACAAGTTTACAAAGAGGGGAAATGGAATACGGATTATACTCGGATCACCTCTTTAAACAACTAAATGGAGAGAATTACAAGTAAATGAAAGCTTAATACAAGTAAAGAGGGATGAGTTTTCTGGCTAGAGAACTCCCCTATTTATACAGAAAAGTTGGCTTTGTGAACAAATGTGAATCCTCAAAACACATGCTTGAAAATCTCATAGAAATGCAAAATAAAGCTTGACACGGGTCGTGTGGACTACGTGACACGCCGTGTCATCAAGAAAATGCATAAAATGACTTTAATCAGCTCAGGCGTGTCCTTGGGCGTGTGGACTGACACGAGTCGTGTCACATTAATTACTCGACAATTTGGATTTTTGCTAATTAAAACGCCGCGCACACTAAATGTCTCCTTTTTGACACGGATCGTGTCCCACTTGACACGGGGTCGTGTCCTTCAGTATCCGTGTGAACACGCCCTCAAAATCAACCCGTGATGACCTTTTAGGCGTGACATGGACTGTGTGGAAAGAGGACACGGGTCCGTGTCAAGAACAAATTCTGGGCAGTTTGGCTTTTTCCTTGAATTATTTGCAAATCACCTTGTCTCTTAGCTCTTTATTAGCACAAAAACACCTCTAATCATGTCTAGAAGTTGCTTTTCACCATGGATAATTTTAATCTTTGAAGTGAAACCTATAAACAAAATAAATATGAGTTTTGATGGTTTTCGGTGAAAATAGTGTTTTTACGGAGATAAATTCATACTAAGTGATTAAGAATTAATTTGTTCACAAAGTATAATAAAAAGACTTGAAACTATACTAAAAGTAATGAAATAACATTTAATTACACCGTAAATAACCCGAAAAGATAGGGATATTTCATCCCTATCAACCTCCCCACGCTTAAAGCTTTACTTGTCCTCAAGTAAACTCAACATTCGTAATTAGACTCAAACTCCCGAGTTTGGTAGAAGCCCTAAAAGTATGAAAAAGAAATTCACAAAAAGAGAAAATTTAATAAGTAAATCCTAATTGACTAGTTCTTTGATTAATTTAAAGCGGCATGCTCAATAAAACGTATTTATTCACGGAAGAAAGTCATCGACACCTCGCTATGGTAGTTCACTCAATCACTCATGATTTGGTAACTTGGTGTTTACTCTCGACTTTGACACTAAATCATGATTCACGTTGAGTTTGCATTGTCATCCAAATATTAGCTAAAAACTCTAATGTTATCAAAAGTTTCCTTTAAAAGGGTTGTAACTTGGTTAAGGTACGGGTATGTAAGTGGTCTATTTAGGTCAAGTTTAGCGGTCAACAAATGACCTAATTGTGACAAAAGAGATAAATAAATTCAATAGCTCGGAACCAATAAGTTTGGGTTTAATCATGAAGTATTTCTTGGGAACATAGTCGAGGTGACTATGAAACCGAAACTTTGGGAATTTCATCAAAAAAAAAAATTATTAATTTTTTTTTTTTTTTAGTTCTCTTTATTTCTCTTCTTTCTTTTTCTTTTCTAATCTTTCTTTTTTTTTTTTAATGAAAAGTTTTTGAATTATTTTGAACACAAAGTGAATGATTTGAGAAAAACCCATTTTAGAAATATCGAGCTATTTATTAAGTGTCTTCTCTTTTGTCGACTTGTCACAATTAGTGCTAAACAAAGTTAGTTGAAAAGTTTAGTGTGTTAAGTGTTAAGGCTACTAAGGTGTTTGGTGAGTTAGTAACAAAGAGTCGTTAAAAGAAAACCTAAAAGGAACTTCATCGTCTAATATTAGTCTAGTTTTTAGCTAAGAATGTTATTCGGTATTAGATGCAAACTCCATGACTCAAAAATTTAGTGAAAGTTTCACACAAAAACCTATCTAAGCTTTTTGATGTTCGCTTAGTTGTTTGGTTCTAGAATCTCACATTCGGGTTTTGGCGTGTTTTCAAACTTTCCTTCCTATCAAAACCATTTTATTGTTCATGCCTTTTAAATTAATTAAGGAACTAGTTAATTACAATCAACTTAGCAAATTTAGTCTAATAAATTAGTGAAAAATCTTAACTCTTCGGGTTCTCACTTAAACTAGGTGTTTAAGTTCGAAGGATGAAAATTTATTGTTTTATGAGGTAAGTACGAAAACTTAAATTTTGGAGAGGTAGATTAAATAACAATGTAATTAAATAACATTCTTTTTGTATTACTTGATTTTCAACTATTTCATTTTTTTGATATTTTGTGATTTTTCGAAACAAAATTAAAAACTAATCTAGAAAACGTAAAAATTTATACTAGAAAGCTCATAAATTTAAACTAGAAAGCGATTAAAAAGCTATACTAGAAAGCAATTAAAGATAGATCGGGAGTGCTTTCGCCCTTCCTCCGCTCTTATAATGCAATTACTCCCAAAATTGCATTAAATTGAAAAGCGAAAGGAAAAAGAAAACTCCCTCAAACCGCCGGAGGAGATGGAGGTGGTGGTGGATAAGGCCATTGATTTTGGCGACAATAGTAGGAAGCGAAATTCTCCAAGTTGTCGAAACGAGAATTTGCTTGTTGTTGCCATTGTAAAATTTGCTCGTTTTGAGCAAAGAGTTGCTCATTTGTCGGACCTTGTTGCCATGGTCTCCATCCTCTCGCATTGGCCTCATCCCATTGATTTGGACCGGTGGGTTGAAATTGTTTGGGTGTGTGTTGTTCATGTTCTCCCCCAACTTCTTCATTTTGTTCTTCATAATCATCCGCCGGTTCTACCATATTCGTAACCGGACCACCAAAAGTAGTTCCTTTAGTGGAATCCTTGTTTAGAGCGCGTGGTCGGACTACAACACCTTCACTATCAAGCACATTAGGAGCAACATTGCTAGCAATTATAGTTACAATCCACCCAAACCCTATATTAGCTTTAGCACGTTTATTTATACCGACTAACTTCCTCCACAAAAACGAGCCAAGATCATATTTCATATGTTTACGAATGCAATACAACATAGTGAGTTCGTCGGCGGATACCTTATTTGCTTCCGTTTTACCGGAAAAATTGAAGGAAATAAACCGGTGAAGCCACCACATAACCGGATCTTGGATACTACGTGAGCGGAGGTCGGTAATTGTGAAGCCGGTGTCGTTAGAAATGGAGTGCCAAAAGTTGACTTGATCGTATTCTTCCTCCACAAATTCATTAGTGCCATGTAGTGTTTGCGGAACCACTTGATTGAAAGAGTCTCGTGGTAACGTGTACACTTGATTCCCTAGAGAAAAGGAAAGAGCACCCTCATTTAAATGCAAAGTGGAAAAAAATTCGATACATACTCTCGGGTGGACAATATATTGTTGATCTTGCAAGGCGAGCCATCCCAAAACATCAAATGCCGCACGAACTTGGGCACCCCACGGAACCATGGTGAGGTACATGAGATCGAAAACTAGGAAGGCGAGACAACTAAATTCCCGTAAGAGTTGAAAACGTCGTCCTTGGTCCACCGTCATTAAGTTAAACCAAGCCCCCAATTCTTGACTCATTTGGTTGAGAACTTGGTTTTCTTCTTCCTCATTTGGAGCTTGGCGAGAACTACGACCTCGGACGGGACGGCGGGGTGGTGGTGTCGTTATTTGTTTTTGGCGAGCCATATGTAAAAGAGAAAAATGGGATGAATATTTTTTTGGATTCGGGGTAAAAAGACAAAAAATGGGAGCAAAATGACTCAAAGAATTGAAAATTTGCTAAAAAAAATAGTTAGAATGAAGATGAGAAGTGGTGTGAATATTTTGGGGTGAAAATGCGGTATTTATAACCCCAAAAAGTCAACCCAACGGTCAAAAAACGGCTAGTGTTTCAAACTAGCCGTTCTAGAGGCTCGACACGGACCGTGTGGACTGCATGACACGGACCGTGTCGATTCTAACCGTTGGAATTTACAACGGTTAGATCCTCACACGTGGCGTGGTAACGGGGGGACACAGACACGTGTTGAACCAAGAAGGTAATTTTAAAAGGACACGGCGTGTCATCCTGGGACACGCCCGTGTCGACTATTTTTATTAAATCCTAAAAAATACTAAATAAGACACACGGCGTGTCAAATGGGGACACGCCCATGTCGACTATTTTTATTAAATCCTAAGAAATACTAAATAATGGACACGGCGTGTCAAATGGGGACACGCCCGTGTCGACTATTTTTATTAAATCCTAAGAAATACTAAATAATGGACACGGCGTGTCAAATGGGGACACGCCCGTGTCGTGATAAAATAACATAAATTAGTCAGGTCTTGGGCCGTGTTGTTTGACACGAGGAGTAACACGTGCCGTGGCCCTAAGTCAAAAACAAGTCAACATAGCGACACGGACCGTGTCAAATTAAGGACACTGCGTGTCATGGTATCAACCCCTCTAGAAATTGCATTTTGAACCTGTACTGAATTAATTAAATTAGAGGGGCGTGTCCAACGACACGTGTTCCACACGCCCCGTGTCACAGGTCAACAATACAAATTTTTGGTCAAACTTGGGACACGCCCCGTGTCAACCCTGGGACACGGCGTGTCAAGGATAAAACAGCCCAAAATTCTCCTTTTTGACTCCAAAATAAAATGTTAATCGTTACGGAGGTCGAACAGCCGACCAAGAGGAGGTTATTTAACCAATCCATACTTGATATAACTGTAGTAGTATCATTTATGGGTTGGGTAAAAACCTCACCTCGTAGAAATTTCACAACGACACGAGCAAGCATTAAATGACGCGGAGCTCGGGTGATTGTGAGATCTCCAAAAGAGGTCGATGACTCTACAAAAACTAAGAAAAGTATAAAGAAATATGACAAGCAGCAAAAATAAAATACAAAACATAGAGTTAATAAAAACCAAAAAGAACGAGAAAATCAAACCGATCCTATGTTTATAGTCGGAATAGCTCGACTTTCAAGTGTCCGGAGGTGATCAAGGGTCCCTATGGTGAGTACACTCCTTTTCTTTGGCGAAGTCGCCTCCAAAATAAATCTTTAAACGTTGCCCATTTACATGTTGTCTTACACCCATAGAATCCTCAATTTCAACAATCCCGGAGGGATATGCTTTCCGAACCACAAAGGGACCGGTCCAACGACTTTTGAGTTTTCCGGGAAATAGACTCAAACGAGAATTATACAAGAGAACATGATCTCCTTCATTGAATTGCTTGTGTTGAACATGCTTGTCGTGCAATTTCTTCGTCCGTTCTTTGTAAATCTTTGCATTCTCATAGGAGTTCAATCGAAGTTCATCAAGCTCATTGAGTTGCATCAAGCGACTTTCACCGGCTACCTTGTCATCAAAATTAAGAAATTTCAGTGCCCAATAAGCTTTATGTTCAAGTTCAACCGGCAAATGACAAGACTTTCCGAAAACCATTTTATAAGGGGACATGCCAATAGGGGTCTTAAAAGCGGTTCGATAAGCCCAAAGGGCGTCATCTAAGTGCAAACTCCAATCTTTCCTAGACGCACCCACGGTTTTCTCTAGGATTCGTTTTATCTCCCTATTAGATTCTTCAACTTGGCCACTAGTTTGTGGGTGATATGGTGTTGCAACCTTATGAGCTACGCCATACTTACGAAGCAACGACTCAAACAACCTATTGCAAAAATGGGAACCCCCATCACTTATGATGGCTCTAGGGTTCCAAAACGTGTTAAGATGTTTTTCTTTAAGAACTTAATCACCACTCGAGCATCGTTTGTAGGTAAAGCAATGGCTTCCACCCACTTGGACACATAATCAACCGCAACAAGAATATAAAGGTTGTTATGCGAGTTAGGGAAAGGTCCCATAAAGTCTATTCCCCAAACGTCAAATAGCTCGCAAACTAGGATTCCTTGTTGAAGCATTTCGTGTTTCCTAGAGATATTCCCGACTCGTTGGCACCTATCACAATGTTTCACAAATTCAACTACATCTTTATGCATAGAGGGCCAAAAGAAACCGCATTGCAAAATTTTAGCAACGGTTCTATCGGGAGAAAAATGTCCACCCGGTTCATCACTATGACACATACGAAAGATAGGCACGACTTCATTATCCGAAATACATCTCCTAATCATGTTATCCGCACAAAAACGAAACAAATAAGGTTCTTCCCAAAAGTAATGTTTAGCATCATGAAAGAACTTACGTTTTGCTTGGAAATTTAAATTAGGAGGAAGGATATTACCGACTTTGAAGTTAGCTATATCCGCATACCAAGGAGTAGATGTTACCGCAAAAAGGTTCTCATCCGGAAACGTCTCACAAATGTCTAACGCGCTTTCCTCTGCTTCTTGTCCTTGCAACCTTGATAAATGATCGGCTACCACATTCTCAACTCCCTTTTTGTCTTTGATCTCAATATCAAATTCTTGGAGAAGGAGTATCCACCGAATCAACCTTGGCTTTGCATCTTGTTTGGACATTAAATACTTAAGAGCCGCATGGTCCGTGTAGACTATCACTTTAGATAAAACAAGGTAAGACCGAAATTTATCAAAAGCAAAAACTACCGCTAGCAATTCTTTTTCCGTGATAGAATAATTTTGTTGAGCACTATCAAGCGTTTTACTAGCATAATAAATAGGCCGAAAGATTTTATCGACCCTTTGACCAAGGCAAGCTCCTACGGCTAGATCACTAGCATCACACATGAGTTCAAATTGGAGGTTCCAATCCGGCTAACCATAACCGGAGCATTAATCAATTTTTCCTTAAGCGTTTTAAAAGCTTGCATACAATCATTGGAAAAATCAAAATTAGCATCTTTAAGAAGTAATTGAGTGAGGGGTTTAGCAATGTTGGAAAAATCTTTAATGAAACGACGATAAAAACCCGCATGACCCAAAAAACTCCTAACAAGTTTAACATTGCTCGGTGGAGGTAACTTTTCAATTACCTCAATCTTAGCCGAATCGACTTCGATTCCCTTACCGGACACTTTATGTCCCAACACAATACAACTTTGGACCATAAATTGACATTTTTCCCAACTTAGAGCTAGGTTTGTCGTTTCACAACGTTCTAAGACTCGATCTAAGTTGTTTAAACATGCATTAAATGAAGACCCTACTACGGAAAAATCATCCATGAAGACTTCCATGAAATCCTCAATCATATCCACAAAGATGGACATCATACATCTTTGAAAAGTGGCGGGTGCGTTACATAACCCGAATGGCATCCGCCTATATGCAAAAGTACCGTATGGACAAGTAAACGTAGTTTTTTCTTGATCAAGAGGGTCCACGGGAATTTGCATATAGCCGGACAAACCATCCAAGGTACAAAAGTATTCATGACCCGCCATTCTTTCCAACATTTGGTCAATGAACGGTAATGGAAAGTGGTCTTTGCGGGTGGCGTCATTTAATTTCCTATAATCAATGCACACACGCCACCCCGTTACCTTCCGAGTAGGAATTAATTCCCCTTTATCATTTTCCACTACCATTGTACCACCTTTCTTAGGTACACATTGAACCGGACTAACCCATTGAGAGTCGGAGATAGGAAAGATTATACCCGCATCGAGAAGTTTGATTACTTCCGTTTTTACGACTTCCATCATGTTTGGGTTAAGTCGCCTTTGTGGTTGCACGGAGGGCTTGATTTCCTCATCAAGGAAAATCCGGTGAGTGCACATCGCGGGACTAATCCCTTTGATGTCATGAATAGACCATCCGAATGCTCCTTTGTGTCGTCTAAGCACTTCAAGCAACTCCTCCTCCTGTTTTGAAGATAACAAAGAAGAAATCACAACGGGTAAATCACTAGGAGGGTGCAAAAACACATATTTCAAATTAGGGGGTAAAGGTTTAAGATCCAATTTAGGAGGTTCCTCCAACGAGGACTTTGGTGCCGGTTTGGTCTCTCGATCGAGATTCACAAACCTACTCTTTACCCATTTACATTCTTCGTGTGGGGAAGTCTCAACGTACTCGTTGTTCCAAACGTGGGAGACTTTCTCCCCCAACTCACCTCCCACATTCTTTTCGCCATTCTCGGATGAGGTGTCATTAATACTATAAAAAGATTCCTCAAAGCAAACATCAATAGCATCGTCACAAATGAAATTACAACGTGCTAAATCAATACTAGGAAACTTCATAGCATCATACACATTAAATACTACCTCCTCATCTTGCAACCTTAGAGTTAATTTACCTTGCTCCACATCAATGAGAGTTCTACCGGTTGCGAGAAATGGCCTTCCCAAGAGAATAGGAACCATGTTATCTTCTTCCATATCTAGTACCACGAAATCCACCGGAAAAATGAACTTGTCGACTTTCACAAGAACATCTTCCACAATACCTTTTGGGCGAGCAATGGATCGGTCGGCTAGTTGCAATGTCATATTGGTGGGCTTCGGGTCCCTAAGATCGAGTTTCCTAAAAATAGACAAAGGAATTAGATTAATACTAGCACCTAAATCACACAAAGCATTTTCAATAAACAAACCACCAATTTCACACGGAATAGAAAAACTCCATTGGTCCCTTTTCTTGGGGGGTAGCTTTTGTGAAATAATAGCGGAGCATTCCTCCGTTAAAGCTACCACTTCATGATCATTCAATCTCCTCTTTTTAGTTACAAGCTCTTTCAAAAATTTTGTGTATAGAGGCATTTCTTCCATCATTTCCGCAAAAGTAATATTTACTTCGAGCTTTTTCAAAATGTCTAAGAATTTAGAATATTTAAGATCAAGTTTATCTTTTCTCAACCTATGTGGATATGGCAATTTAGGTTCAAAAGGTTTAACTTGTTCCTTATTATTCTTCGCTAGAGGAGAGTTTGTAGACTCGGAGTCGGGGTTTACCTCACCCAACTCCTCACTTACCTTTGGAGATGACTCGGTTGTGGTCTTGGTGGCATAAAATGGCTCCATCTCCTTACCACTCCGCAAGGTAATCACTTGAGCCGTTTCCCTTTGTTGAACTTTTGGGTTCTTTTCCCTGTTGCTTGGAAGAGAACCTTGGGGACGCTCTTGCCTTTCTTGATTTATTTGAGCAACTTGATTGCCTAAGTCCCTACAATAAGCTTCATTGTTAGCAAGACGGGTGGAAATATCTTTAAGTAAAGAAAGTACCGGGTCATCTTGCTTTGGCATTGGTGGCTTTTGAGAGGGTTGGCCTTGTTGGAATGTTGGGTTGCCCAAACCTTGCTCCTTATACTCATTAGCAAACTCGGGTGAAGGCTTCAACACATTATTAGTATTTCCATAAGAAAGATTAGGGTGTTGAGCCCTTTGCCTCCACCCTTGATTGCCATAGTTATTGTAAGCATTATTATGAGGGGGATAGTTATTATACCTTTGATTTCCACCGACATAGCTTACGTGTTCATTATCACCGACAAACGGACTACCGGTTTGACAATCCCCACTTTCATGATCACCTTGGAAATGTGTACACATCAAGACTTGTGTTGGCTTGTTTACGCTCATTTGAGCAAGCAAGGTGTCAAGCTTCTTTGTGACTTCTACCATGGCCGCATTTGGTACCTCCTTTTCCACGGCAAAAATTTGATTTCTTGGTGGACCGGTAAATTTATCCGATTGCCATTGAATACTTTTCTTTGCTAGCTCATTGATTAAATCATAAGCTTCGGAAGCCGACTTTCGGAATAAATCACCTCCGGCCGCGGAATCTACAATAGCACGATTATTAGGAGTTAAACCATGATAAAATGTACTAACCAAAGTGTGCTTAGGGATATCATGATGAGGACAATTCCGCAACATTTTTCGAAAACGACCCCAAGCTTCATGAAGGGCCTCGCTCTCAAATTGGCGGAAGGATATGATCTCATTTCTCAACATCACCGTCTTAGACGGCGGAAAATAGTATGATAGGAATGCCCTCTCCAAACCTTCCCAAGAATTAATAGAATCGGGTTCCAAGGAGTGGAACCATTCTAATGCTTGCCCCGTCAAAGAGAATGGAAACAATTGGAGACGGATGATATCTTGGGGCACCCTATTAATACGGGTAGTATTGGCACACATGAGAAATTTATCAAGATGTTCGTTTGGATTTTCATGCATTTCTCCACCAAATTGGCCACTACTTTGAACAAGTTGAATAATACTCGTTTTGAGTTTAAAGGAGTGAGCCTCAATACGTGGAGGAACAATAGCGGAGCGATTTTGAGGGCGGTGAGGAGCCAAAATCTCCAACATAGAACGTTCGTCATTACCACCACCATTTCGTCCCACATTTCTAGGTGGGTGTTGTCGGATAGGGATAGCCGGTGGGGGTTCCACCACGGGTGGTTCGTCATTGAATCCAAGTATAACACCATCATTGAAATTTGCCATCTCGTCCAACCACCTAGTGTAGCAATTCCGATTCCTAGAAAGAAAACGTTCAATTTCGGGATTAGTAGGAATCAAAGAATCACTTTTTGATCTAATAAGCATAAATAAATAAAAATAAAATAAAATAAAAGAATAGAAAATTTAAACTTTACAAACAAGTGTCTAGTTTAACAATGAAACACTTGGTTTAATAGTTATTAGAAGATAAATCCCCGGCAACGGCGCCAAAAACTTGATGCGCCTCGAGCTAGTGCCTCAAAAAGGCAACAATTAGAGGACAAGTGTACCCTATCGTTATCAAGTAATAAAATCCGGGGTTTTAAGTCTGGATATCGAATCCACGGGATTTATACCAATAAATACTAAACTACTTGGTTTCGGGTTGTTATCTAGGCGAATATTTCTTTATGGTTTTGGTTGAATTAATTAACTACTCCTAAACTATAACACATAAGTACTTTCCATATTCCTTAGCATGAAATGGTGATGATAAGTTTATATAACAATAGAGATAAAATAGACTTAAGATTAATCAAAATATCATAGCTAACTTCTTCGGATGTTTATTAACACGTATGAACTTATATTCACACACTTATTTAATCCTATGGTTTCAAGGTTAAGTGTCTCCAATGGATTTAGAAACTAGGGCCCTTTAAGTTCCGTGATGTCGTCAATATCTACGGTTTCCCGCTTGTCACTTCCGATGGGGGCAACACCTATATAAATCCTATAGAAATGTTAAGTTCATATCAAGTATTTATGAATAAGCTCAAGAAAAGCATATGATTATGATAAATCAAATATTCTAATTTATACAAACTTGTTGTATAAACTATGAAAAGAAATAAGATGATACTACCGAATCTAGCACATAGACGGGTCAAAGCTAGTTTAACAAGATAAAGGATTAGCTACTCCCTTTTACCGTGCTACACCGGACACAAAATCGTCGCTTATGATCTCGGAGAGGAACTCTTTGCTAACTTGAAGATTTGAATAGAATGGATGAAGATGAAGGAAAATATTTAGTAACTTTGTATTGATGGAATGGAAATGGATTACAAGTTTACAAAGAGGGGAAATGGAATACGGATTATACTCGGATCACCTCTTTAAACAACTAAATGGAGAGAATTACAAGTAAATGAAAGCTTAATACAAGTAAAGAGGGATGAGTTTTCTAGCTAGAGAACTCCCCTATTTATACGGAAAAGTTGGCTTTGTGAACAAATGTGAATCCTCAAAACACATGCTTGAAAATCTCATCGAAATGCAAAATAAAGCTTGACACGGGTCGTGTGGACTACGTGACACGCCGTGTCATGAAGAAAATGCATAAAATGACTTTAATCAGCTCAGGCGTGTCCTTGGGCGTGTGGACTGACACGAGTCGTGTCACATTAATTACTCGACAATTTGGATTTTTGCTAATTAAAACGCCGCGCAGACTAAATGTCTCCTTTTTGACACGGATCGTGTCCCACTTGACACGCGGTCGTGTCCTTCGGTATCCGTGTGAACACGCCCTCAAAATCAACCCGTGTGGACCTTTTAGGCGTGACACGGACCGTGTGGAAAGAGGACACGGGTCCGTGTCAAGAACAAATTCTGGGCAGTTTGGCTTTTTTCTTGAATTATTTGCAAATCTCCTTGTCTCTTAGCTCTTTATTAGCACAAAAACACCTCTAATCATGTCTGGAAGTTGCTTTTCACCATGGATAATTTTAATCTTTGAAGTGAAACCTATAAACAAAATAAACATGAGTTACTTTGATGGTTTTCGGTGAAAATAGTGTTTTGACGGAGATAAATTCATACTAAGTGATTAAGAATTAATTTGTTCACAAAGTATAATAAAAAGACTTGAAACTATACTAAAAGTAATAAAATAACATTTAATTACACCGTAAATAACCCGAAAAGATAGGGATATTTCATCCCTATCAGGATGCCTCTGAAACACTGATCAGAATGGCTCATGTCTTTGCTGAGCCCATTTCTATGTTTGATCCGAACTCCTCTGACCAGGTTATCTCATCTCCTACTCATATTCCTCATCCATCTCCCTCACTACCTTTTGTCACAGAAGTGAGTGAATCTCATACTTCCATTCCCCTTACAACTTCAACTTCTGAGGTTGTAACTCCTCCAACTACTCTTCCTTCTGGATCCTATTCAGAAGTGAATCTGTCCTCTGGACCCATTTTCACAGATTCCATTTCTACTTCTACTTCTTCCTCACTTTCATCTTCTTCTGTAATTCCATCAATTGGATTTACTGCTCCCTCCTTTTCACTACCATCCACTTTACCAACCATTTCTCCTACCCTATCTTCCACATCCACACATTCAATTCCTTCCACAAACACATCTATCCCTCCTCCTTCAACTTCTGGACATACACCTCCTGTGTGTGATCCCTTAACCACTTCCTCCACCACTTCCTGTTTTGCTGGGTTGTCATCCAATTATGACTTCCTACGCAAGTTCCAGGAACGAGATAACTTGGAGAGAAATTTTGGTCTTTTTGGGTTCATGGGCAGAGCTTCTGGTGTATCCGAAGCTGGTGGTGTTCCCAGTGTTGAGGAGTTGAGAAGAATGAGTCAGAGTGGCTCTGATGAATTGCTGAATAGATTTGCTGGTGTGGGGCAAAGGTCTTCTGCTGCTGACATGTTTGCTCAGGGCATTGTGCTGCAAGAAATTCAATCTTTGAAAGCTCAGAACCTGCAGCTCATGACTATGCTTCAAATGCAGGATCCTTCTGTCTACACACGCATCTTTCTACACTTCATCTGGCTACATATGATGAGCTATATAAACTGAGAGAATTAGCTCTGACTCTTCCTACATTGGACAATATTGCTCTTGCTTCTTCTCTGAAGGTCAATGAGAATTTGGGAATTTTGACAGAGGAAGTCAAGGAAGCAAACGAGCATTATGAGGCTCATGAGAAGATGCTCCCAAGTAAGATTGATGACCTGCAAAGTACTGCCAACCATATTCTGAGAGAAGTGAAATTTTCTGCTCAAGGTTCATCATCTTCAGGGGCTGCTAGGATTGTATATGACATCACTCCTGATCTCAACAATCGTCTCTCTAGCATTGAGTCTTCTGTGACTGCTCAGAGCGCCAAGATTGCTGAGCTCACTGAACTTCTGAAGGTTATGCACACTCAAGCACGTGAACAAGAGAAGACTTTGAATAATTGTTATAGGTTTGTTCGATGACAGACTTACATTCAGAATGAACATCTCACTGCTGCCGTGTACTATAACAATCGGATGCTCAAGCTCCTTTTGGATGACGTTCAGAAACAGCGACCTATGTCTGGACCGCTTTTTGACCATATGAAGACCATTGATGCTGACTTCAAACGAAGAATGGACTTGGTCAATCAAGTAAGGCCAACCCCTGTGCAATATCAGACTACACTGAAAGTTCAGCAAAAATTGGACTCTCAAGGTGCTTTGGGTATTCCTGTTGGTTCCGGTCAAACGGGGGAGAAGTCTGCTCATCAGAGTGGTCAGACGATGAAGAGACCGAGTGCTGCTGAAGGATCTAGTGGTGTTCCTCCTCCTCATAAGAAACCTAGGAACTTGTAATCTTTTTAGGACTTAAGCTTCTTAGATAGGTTCTGGGTTGGGTAGTTTTTGTCTTAGGAGTTTATCTGCTCTTCTGATTATCTTGTTGTTGTTTGTTCTGATGATTTTATACACTGAATCCTTCTTATACTTTCTTATGTCTCTGATTACTTATGTTACTTATGTTTCTTTTTAACTTAGTAAATTCTCACTTCACTAAAATCTGACAACTTGATCTTAAGTCTCTTTTAAGTTTAAACAGATTGTTGAAATTCACCATTTACACAAAAATGGGGGAGTTAATTTACTCAGAAGTTATGAAACATTTGCATCAGGAAGTTACTTTCTCAAACGCATACTATCTTTTACCTTCTGACCACGGTTTGTCCATAACGAAAATGGGGAAGAATGATGAACCCTATGTGTTTTGATTATGTCCAAACGTTTCAGAAGATGAACACTTTATATTCTCTTACATATAGTTTACTGTGGACTAATATTTTTCTACTTAGTCTATGTGTAAGTTACTCAGCAGGTGCTGAATGAAGAATTTCCTGATTGCCTAAAGAACTTCAAAGTCTTGATTGCTGGAGACATAGTTTCATTCTCAAAGTCTGTTAAAGCTCTCCTCAGAGGTCCTTTGCAATCAGAAGCTTATTTACCAATTTGATCAGAAGCTTAGTCACGGGTTCTGGATAAGCATTTATTGCTCTGACAAGTGCATTTAATGCAAGGCGCCCAAAGTTCAAAAAGCTGTTTTGATAGAGCGCGCGTGTCTACTGAAAGTGAAACCAAAATTTCCCTGTCTACCCTTTGTTGATCTTATTGAGGAAAGTTTCCGGTCAACCTTATCTTCAATTCAAATCACTTACCGGATTTGGTTAAAGAACAAGGATAACGGAATCAAAGTGTTTGAAGACCGTTTGAAGACTTGACAAATTAACGGCTACAACAACTGATGTCATCTCTGTGAAGATTCAATTTTTTCTCAACGGTCATCCTCATTCACTATAAATAGTAGCCAAGCTCCAAAGCATCAATCACGCGTGATCATCGAGCAAAATCTCAACGCACTGTTTTAACAAGAAAAACAGAGCATCCTTTTTCCATTCTCAATCTTTCTTAGCATAGCTTAAGTTCAAGTGAGAGAGTGAAGAAAAACAAGTTCATAATAGGAATCTTGTAAACTGATATTGTTTGTGATATTCAGTTAGATTTAAAGAGAGAAATCTAGTTGAGATTAGAGTTGGGTGAGAAATCCAGAAAACAGAGTTGTTGTTGTTCTGGTGGAAATCCTTTAACTCTTTTTAGGCTAGTGAGAACTAAGTGAGAAATTAGCTTAAGTTCTGTTGATGTAAAGGAGCTTCTGAACTTGCCAGAAAAGTTCTGAATAGTGGATTTATAAAATCTCTGTAGGCTGCGACCTCAGGGGACAAGACGTAGTCACAGGACTTCTGTGGCGAACTTGGATAAATCGAATTGTTCAATCAGGATCTCCTGAACTTCTTTCTCCCTCTTATACTTGTTATTTTTGCTTCTGTGTACTTGCTTATATTTAGTGCTGAAACAAATTTTCTCTAAGTATCATTGTCTTTGTTCAGAAGACTATCCAGAAGTTGTCAAATTAGAACTTATGTTGCTGAAAACAATCTAACTGTGTTTAGGCAGAATTTCCCTCAGAAGCAACTTCTGTAAGCTTGCTTCTGACTCTGAGGAAATTTGACTCTGAAAATTAAGTTTCCCGAAAAACTTGAGAAATTTTCAGTTTTCAACTTTGACACTTATTCACCCCCCTCTAGGTGATTCCGAACTTGTTAGGGCCAACATGCTAATCGTTGTATTGCGTTATCCCAAATTCGACGTCACGTTCAAATTTTGTCCGACGCATGAAAAAACACGAGTTAAAATGTCGATTTCGACCATTTGTTCTGAAAATGGAAAAACCTAAACAAACCATAATGTTTTATACGTGCTAGTCGTTGTATTGCATCATCCCAACTTCGACGTCACGTTCAAATTTTGTCCGACGCATGAAAAAACACGAGTTAAAATGTCGATTTCGACCATTTGTTCTGAAAATAGAAAAACCTAAATGAACCATAATGTATTATACTTGCTAGTCGTTGTATTGCGTCATCCCAAATTCGACGTCACGTTCCAATTTTTTTCGACGCATGAAAAAACACTAGTTAAAATGTCGATTTCGACCATTTGTTAGGAAAATAGAAAAACCTTAACAACCCATAATGTTTTATACGTGCTAGTAGTTGAATTGCGACATCCCAAATTTGATGTTACGTTCAAATTTTATCCGACGCATGAAAAAACATGAGTTTAAATCTCGGTTTCGGCCAATTGGCCCTAAAATACTCAAACCTAAACGACCCATAATGTCTTATACGTGCTAGTCGTGGTGTTGCGTTATCCCAAATTCCACGTCACGTTCAAATTTTGTACGACGCATGAAAAAAGACGAGTTAAAATGTCGATTTCGACCATTTGTTCTGAAAATAGAAAAACCTAACCGACCCATAATGTTTTATACGTGCTAGTCGTTGTATTGTGTCATGCCAAATTCGACTTCACTTTCAAATTTCGTCCGACGCATGTAAAATAAAGAGTAAATTTCGATTTGGACCATTTGTTCTGAAAATAGAAAAATTCAAACGACCCATAATGTTTTATACGTGCTAGTCGTTGTATTGTATCATCCAAACTTCGACGTCACGTTTTTGACCATTTGTTCTGAAAATAGGAAAACCGAAACGACCCATAATGTTTTATACGTCGTAGTCGTTGTATTGCGTCATCCCAAATTCGACATCACGTGCAATTTTTTTCCAACGCACGAAAAAATACGAGTTAAAATGTCGGTTTCCACCATTTGTTAGGAAAAGAGAAAAACCTTAACGCCCATAATGTTTTATACGTGCTAGTCGTTGTATTGTATCATCCCAAATTCGACGTCACACTCAAATTTTGTCCGACTCATGAAAAAACACGAGTTAAAATTTCGATTTCCACCATTTGTTCTAAAAATGGAAAAACCTAAACGACCCGTAATGTTTTATACGTGATAGTGATTGTATTGTGTCATACCAAATTCGACGTCATGTTCAAATTTTGTCCAACGCATGAAAAAACACTAGTTAAAATGTCGATTTCGACCATTTGTTGTAAAATCTAAACGACTTATCATGTTTTATGCGTGTTAGTCGTTGTATTGCGTCGGCCCAAATTCGACGTCATTTTCAATTATTGTCTCACGAAAGAAAAAAAATGAGTTAAAATGTCCATTTCGACCATTTGTTCTGAAAATAGAAGACCCTAAACAACCCATAATGTTTTATACGCGCTAGTAGTTGAATGGCGACATCCCAAATTTGACGTTAAGTTCAAATTTTGTCTGACGCAAGACAAAATACGAGTTTAAATGTCGGCTTCGAAAAATTGGTCCAAAAATACTCAAACCTAAAGGACCCATAATGTTTTATTTGTGCTAGTTTTTGTATTGCGTCATCCCAAATTCGACGTCACTTTCAAATTTTGTCCGACGCATGAAAAAACACGAGTTTAAATGTCGGTTTCGAACAATTGGTCAGAAAATACTCAAACCTAAACGACCCATAATATTTTATACGTGTTAGTCGTTGTATTGCGTTAGCCTAAATTCGACGTCACGTTCAAATTTTGTACGACGAATGAAAAAACACGAGTTAAAATGTCGATTTGGACCATTTGTTCTGAAAATAGAAAAACCCAAACGACTCATAATGTTTTATACGTGTTAGTGGTTGTCTTGCGTCATCCCAAATTTGACGTCACGTTGAAATTTTATCCGACGCATGAAAAAATACGAGTTAAAATGTCGGTTTCCACCATTTGTTAGGAAAATCGAAAAACCTTTACGCCCATAATGTTTGATACGTGCTAGTCGTTGTATTGCATCATCCTAAATTCGACGTCACGTTCAAATTTTGTTCGACGCATGAAACAACAAGAGTTAAAATGTCGATTTCGATCATTTGTTTTGAAAATAGAAAAACCTAAACGAACCATAATGTATTATACGTGCTAGTCGTTGTATTGCGTCATCCCAAATTCGACGTCACGTTCAAATTTTGTTTGACGCATGAAAAAACACTAGTTAAAATGTCGATTTCCACCATTTGTTCTGAAAATAGAAAAACCTAAATAACCCATAATGTTTTATACGTGCTAGTAGTTGAATTGCGACATCCCAGATTTGATGTTACGTTCAAATTTTATCTCACGCATGAAAAAACACGAGTTTAAATCTCGGCTTCGGCCAATTGGTCCTAAAATACTCAAACCTAAAGGACACATAATGTTTTATACGAGTTTAAATGTCGGTTTCCACCATTTGTTACGAAAATCGAAAAACCTTTACGCCCATAATGTTTTATACGTGGTAGTCGTTATATTCCATCATTTTAAATTTGACGTCACGTTCAAATTTTGTCCGACGCAGGAAAAAACACAAGTTAAAATGTCGATTTCGACCATTTGTTCTGAAAATAGAAAAACCTAAACGAACCATAATGTATTATACGTGCTAGTCGTTGTTTTGCGTCATCCCAAATTCCACGTCACGTTCAAATTTTGTTCGGCGCATGAAAAAACACTAGTTAAAATGTCAATTTCGATCATTTGTTCTGAAAATAGAAAAACCTAAACAACCCATAATTTTTTATACGTGCTAGTAGTTGAATTGCGACATCCTAAATTTGATGTTACGTTCAAATTTTATCCGAAGCATGAAAAAACAAGAGTTTAAATGTCGGCTTCGGCCAATTGGTCCTAAAATACTCAAACATAAACGACCCATAATGTTTTATACGTGCTAGTCGTTGTATTGCGTCATCCCAAATTCGACGTCACGTTCAAATTTTGTCCCACGAATGAAAAAACACGAGTTAAAATGTCGATTTCTTTCATTTGTTCTGAAAATAGAAAAACTTAAACAACCCATTTTGTTTTATACGTGCTAGTAGTTGAATTGCGACATCCCAGATTTGATGTTACGTTCAAATTTTATCTCACGCATGAAAAAACACGAATTTAAATCTCGGCTTCGGCCAATTGGTCCTAAAATACTCAAACCTAAAGGACCCATAATGTTTTATACGTGCTAGTCGTTGTGTTGCGTTATCCTAAATTCGATGTCACGTTCAAATTTTGTCCGACGCATGAAAAAACACGAGTTAAAATGTCGATTTCGACCATTTGTTCTGAATATAGAAAAACCCAAATGACTGATAATGTTTTATACGTGTTAGTCGTTGTATTGCGTTATCCTAAATTCGATGTCAAGTTCGAATTTTATCCGGCGCATGTAAAAATACGAGTTTAAATGTCGGTTTCCACCATTTGTTAGGAAAATCGAAAAACCTTTACGCCCATAATGTTTTATACGTGGTAGTCGTTATATTCCATCATTTTAAATTTGACGTCACGTTCAAATTTTGTCCGACGCATGAAAAAACACAAGTTAAAATGTCGATTTCGACCATTTGTTCTGAAAATAGAAAAACCTAAACGAACCATAATGTATTATACGTGCTAGTCGTTGTATTGCGTCATCCCAAATTCGACGTCACGTTCAAATTTTGTTCGGCGCATGAAAAAACACTAGTTAAAATGTCAATTTCGATCATTTGTTCTGAAAATAGAAAAACCTAAACAACCCATAATTTTTTATACGTGCTAGTAGTTGAATTGCGACATCCTAAATTTGATGTTACGTTCAAATTTTATCCGAAGCATGAAAAAACAAGAGTTTAAATGTCGGCTTCGGCCAATTGGTCCTAAAATACTCAAACATAAACGACCCATAATGTTTTATACGTGCTAGTCGTTCTATTGCGTCATCCCAAATTCGGCGTCACGTTCAAATTTTGTCCCACGAATGAAAAAACACGAGTTAAAATGTCGATTTCTTTCATTTGTTCTGAAAATAGAAAAATTTAAACAACCCATAATGTTTTATACGTGCTAGTAGTTGAATTGCGACATCCCAGATTTGATGTTACGTTCAAATTTTATCTCACGCATGAAAAAACACGAGTTTAAATCTCTGTTTCGGCCAATTGGTCCTAAAATACTCAAACCTAGAGGACCAATAATGTTTTATACGTGCTAGTCGTTGTGTTGCGTTATCCCAAATTCGACGTCACGTTCAAATTTTGTCCGACGCATGAAAAAACACGAGTTAAAATGTCGATTTCGACCATTTGTTCTGAAAATGGAAAAACCCAAACGACTGAGAATGTTTTATACGTGTTAGTCGTTGTATTGCGTTATCCTAAATTCAATGTCAAGTTCGAATTTTATCCGGCGCATGTAAAAATACGAGTTTAAATGTCGGTTTCCACCATTTGTTACGAAAATCGAAAAACCTTTACGCCCATAATGTTTTATACGTGGTAGTCGTTATATTCCATCATTTTAAATTTGACGTCACGTTCAAATTTTGTCCGACGCATGAAAAAACACAAGTTAAAATGTCGATTTCGACCATTTGTTCTGAAAATAGAAAAACCTAAACGAACCATAACGTATTATACGTGCTAGTCGTTGTATTGCGTCATCCCAAATTCCACGTCACGTTCAAATTTTGTTCGGCGCATGAAAAAACACTATTTAAAATGTCCATTTCGACCATTTGTTCTGAAAATAGAAAAACCTAAACAACCCATAATGTTTTATACGCGCTAGTAGTTGAATGGCGACATCCCAAATTTGACGTTAAGTTCAAATTTTATCCGAAGCATGAAAAAACAAGAGTTTAAATGTCGGCTTCGAAAAATTGGTCCAAAAATACTCAAACCTAAAGGACCCATAATGTTTTATTTGTGCTAGTTTTTGTATTGCGTCATCCCAAATTCGACGTCACTTTCAAATTTTGTCCGACGCATGAAAAAACACGAGTTTAAATGTCGGTTTCGAACAATTGGTCAGAAAATACTCAAACCTAAACGACCCATAATATTTTATACGTGTTAGTCGTTGTATTGCGTTAGCCTAAATTCGACGTCACGTTCAAATTTTGTACGACGAATGAAAAAACACGAGTTAAAATGTCGATTTGGACCATTTGTTCTGAAAATAGAAAAACCCAAACGACTCATAATGTTTTATACGTGTTAGTGGTTGTCTTGCGTCATCCCAAATTTGACGTCACGTTGAAATTTTATCCGACGCATGAAAAAATACGAGTTAAAATGTCGGTTTCCACCATTTGTTAGGAAAATCGAAAAACCTTTACGCCCATAATGTTTGATACGTGCTAGTCGTTGTATTGCATCATCCTAAATTCGACGTCACGTTCAAATTTTGTTCGACGCATGAAACAACAAGAGTTAAAATGTCGATTTCGATCATTTGTTTTGAAAATAGAAAAACCTAAACGAACCATAATGTATTATACGTGCTAGTCGTTGTATTGCGTCATCCCAAATTCGACGTCACGTTCAAATTTTGTTTGACGCATGAAAAAACACTAGTTAAAATGTCGATTTCCACCATTTGTTCTGAAAATAGAAAAACCTAAATAACCCATAATGTTTTATACGTGCTAGTAGTTGAATTGCGACATCCCAGATTTGATGTTACGTTCAAATTTTATCTCACGCATGAAAAAACACGAGTTTAAATCTCGGCTTCGGCCAATTGGTCCTAAAATACTCAAACCTAAAGGACACATAATGTTTTATACGAGTTTAAATGTCGGTTTCCACCATTTGTTACGAAAATCGAAAAACCTTTACGCCCATAATGTTTTATACGTGGTAGTCGTTATATTCCATCATTTTAAATTTGACGTCACGTTCAAATTTTGTCCGACGCATGAAAAAACACAAGTTAAAATGTCGATTTCGACCATTTGTTCTGAAAATAGAAAAACCTAAACGAACCATAATGTATTATACGTGCTAGTCGTTGTATTGCGTCATCCCAAATTCCACGTCACGTTCAAATTTTGTTCGGCGCATGAAAAAACACTATTTAAAATGTCCATTTCGACCATTTGTTCTGAAAATAGAAAAACCTAAACAACCCATAATGTTTTATACGCGCTAGTAGTTGAATGGCGACATCCCAAATTTGACGTTAAGTTCAAATTTTATCCGAAGCATGAAAAAACAAGAGTTTAAATGTCGGCTTCAAAAAATTGGTCCAAAAATACTCAAACCTAAAGGACCCATAATGTTTTATTTGTGCTAGTTTTTGTATTGCGTCATCCCAAATTCGACGTCACTTTCAAATTTTGTCCGACGCATGAAAAAACACGAGTTTAAATGTCGGTTTCGAACAATTGGTCAGAAAATACTCAAACCTAAACGACCCATAATATTTTATACGTGTTAGTCGTTGTATTGCGTTAGCCTAAATTCGACGTCACGTTCAAATTTTGTACGACGAATGAAAAAACACGAGTTAAAATGTCGATTTGGACCATTTGTTCTGAAAATAGAAAAACCCAAACGACTCATAATGTTTTATACGTGTTAGTGGTTGTCTTGCGTCATCCCAAATTTGACGTCACGTTGAAATTTTATCCGACGCATGAAAAAATACGAGTTAAAATGTCGGTTTCCACCATTTGTTAGGAAAATCGAAAAACCTTTACGCCCATAATGTTTGATACGTGCTAGTCGTTGTATTGCATCATCCTAAATTCGACGTCACGTTCAAATTTTGTTCGACGCATGAAACAACAAGAGTTAAAATGTCGATTTCGATCATTTGTTTTGAAAATAGAAAAACCTAAACGAACCATAATGTATTATACGTGCTAGTCGTTGTATTGCGTCATCCCAAATTCGACGTCACGTTCAAATTTTGTTTGACGCATGAAAAAACACTAGTTAAAATGTCGATTTCCACCATTTGTTCTGAAAATAGAAAAACCTAAATAACCCATAATGTTTTATACGTGCTAGTAGTTGAATTGCGACATCCCAGATTTGATGTTACGTTCAAATTTTATCTCACGCATGAAAAAACACGAGTTTAAATCTCGGCTTCGGCCAATTGGTCCTAAAATACTCAAACCTAAAGGACACATAATGTTTTATACGAGTTTAAATGTCGGTTTCCACCATTTGTTACGAAAATCGAAAAACCTTTACGCCCATAATGTTTTATACGTGGTAGTCGTTATATTCCATCATTTTAAATTTGACGTCACGTTCAAATTTTGTCCGACGCAGGAAAAAACACAAGTTAAAATGTCGATTTCGACCATTTGTTCTGAAAATAGAAAAACCTAAAAGAACCATAATGTATTATACGTGCTAGTCGTTGTATTGCGTCATCCCAAATTCGACGTCACGTTCAAATTTTGTTCGGCGCATGAAAAAACACTAGTTAAAATGTCAATTTCGATCATTTGTTCTGAAAATAGAAAAACCTAAACAACCAATAATTTTTTATACGTGCTAGTAGTTGAATTGCGACATCCTAAATTTGATGTTACGTTCAAATTTTATCCGAAGCATGAAAAAACAAGAGTTTAAATGTCGGCTTCGGCCAATTGGTCCTAAAATACTCAAACATAAACGACCCATAATGTTTTATACGTGCTAGCCGTTGTGTTGCGTTATCCCAAATTCGACGTCACGTTCAAATTTTGTCCGACGCATGAAAAAACACGAGTTAAAATGTCGATTTCGACCATTTGTTCTGAAAATGGAAAAACCCAAACGACTGAGAATGTTTTATACGTGTTAGTCGTTGTATTGCGTTATCCTAAATTCAATGTCATGTTCGAATTTTATCCGGCGCATGTAAAAATACGAGTTTAAATGTCGGTTTCCACCATTTGTTACGAAAATCGAAAAACCTTTACGCCCATAATGTTTTATACGTGGTAGTCGTTATATTCCATCATTTTAAATTTGACGTCACGTTCAAATTTTGTCCGACGCATGAAAAAACACAAGTTAAAATGTCGATTTCGACCATTTGTTCTGAAAATAGAAAAACCTAAACAACCAATAATTTTTTATACGTGCTAGTAGTTGAATTGCGACATCCTAAATTTGATGTTACGTTCAAATTTTATCCGAAGCATGAAAAAACAAGAGTTTAAATGTCGGCTTCGGCCAATTGGTCCTAAAATACTCAAACATAAACGACCCATAATGTTTTATACGTGCTAGTCGTTGTATTGCGTCATCCCAAATTCGACGTCACGTTCAAATTTTGTCCCACGAATGAAAAAACACGAGTTAAAATGTCGATTTCTTTCATTTGTTCTGAAAATAGAAAAACTTAAACAACCCATACTGTTTTATACGTGCTAGTAGTTGAATTGCGACATCCCAGATTTGATGTTACGTTCAAATTTTATCTCACGCATGAAAAAACACGAATTTAAATCTCGGCTTCGGCCAATTTGTCCTAAATTACTCAAACCTAAAGGACCCATCATGTTTTATACGTGCTAGTCGTTGTGTTGCGTTATCCCAAATTCGACGTCACGTTCAAATTTTGTCCGACGCATGAAAAAACACGAGTTAAAATGTCGATTTCGACCATTTGTTCTGAATATAGAAAAACCCAAATGACTGATAATGTTTTATACGTGTTAGTCGTTGTATTGCGTTATCCTAAATTCGATGTCAAGTTCGAATTTTATCCGGCGCATGTAAAAATACGAGTTTAAATGTCGGTTTCCACCATTTGTTAGGAAAATCGAAAAACCTTTACGCCCATAATGTTTTATACGTGGTAGTCGTTATATTCCATCATTTTAAATTTGACGTCACGTTCAAATTTTGTCCGACGCATGAAAAAACACAAGTTAAAATGTCGATTTCGACCATTTGTTCTGAAAATAGAAAAACCTAAACGAACCATAATGTATTATACGTGCTAGTCGTTGTATTGCGTCATCCCAAATTCGACGTCACGTTCAAATTTTGTTCGGCGCATGAAAAAACACTAGTTAAAATGTCAATTTCGATCATTTGTTCTGAAAATAGAAAAACCTAAACAACCCATAATTTTTTATACGTGCTAGTAGTTGAATTGCGACATCCTAAATTTGATGTTACGTTCAAATTTTATCCGAAGCATGAAAAAACAAGAGTTTAAATGTCGGCTTCGGCCAATTGGTCCTAAAATACTCAAACATAAACGACCCATAATGTTTTATACGTGCTAGTCGTTGTGTTGCGTTATCCCAAATTCGACGTCACGTTCAAATTTTGTCCGACGCATGAAAAAACACGAGTTAAAATGTCGATTTCGACCATTTGTTCTGAAAATGGAAAAACCCAAACGACTGAGAATGTTTTATACGTGTTAGTCGTTGTATTGCGTTATCCTAAATTCAATGTCAAGTTCGAATTTTATCCGGCGCATGTAAAAATACGAGTTTAAATGTCGGTTTCCACCATTTGTTACGAAAATCGAAAAACCTTTACGCCCATAATGTTTTATACGTGGTAGTCGTTATATTCCATCATTTTAAATTTGACGTCACGTTCAAATTTTGTCCGACGCATGAAAAAACACAAGTTAAAATGTCGATTTCGACCATTTGTTCTGAAAATAGAAAAACCTAAACGAACCATAATGTATTATACGTGCTAGTTGTTGTATTGCGTCATCCCAAATTCGACGTCACGTTCAAATTTTGTTCGGCGCATGAAAAAACACTAGTTAAAATGTCACTTTTGATCATTTGTTCTGAAAATAGAAAAACCTAAACAACCCATAATTTTTTATACGTGCTAGTAGTTGAATTGCGACATCCTAAATTTGATGTTACGTTCAAATTTTATCCGAAGCATGAAAAAACAAGAGTTTAAATGTCGGCTTCGGCCAATTGGTCCTAAAATACTCAAACATAAACGACCCATAATGTTTTATACGTGCTAGTCGTTGTATTGCGTCATCCAAAATTCGACGTCACGTTCAAATTTTGTCCCACGAATGAAAAAACACGAGTTAAAATGTCGATTTCTTTCATTTGTTCTGAAAATAGAAAAACTTAAACAACCCATAATGTTTTATACGTGCTAGTAGTTGAATTGCGACATCCCAGATTTGATGTTACGTTCAAATTTTATCTCACGGATGAAAAAACACGAGTTTAAATCTCGGTTTCGGCCAATTGGTCCTAAAATACTCAAACCTAAAGGACCCATAATGTTTTATACGTGCTAGTCGTTGTGTTGCGTTATCCCAAATTCGACGTCACGTTCAAATTTTGTCCGACGCATGAAAAAACACGAGTTAAAATGTCGATTTCGACCATTTGTTCTGAAAATAGAAAAACCCAAACGACTGATAATGTTTTATACGTGTTAGTCGTTGTATTGCGTTATCCTAAATTCGATGTCAAGTTCGAATTTTATTCGGCGACTGTAAAAATACGAGTTTAAATGTCGGTTTCCACCATTTGTTAGGAAAATCGAAAAACCTTTACGCCCATAATGTTTTATACGTGGTAGTCGTTATATTCCATCATTTTAAATTTGACATCACGTTCAAATTTTGTCCGACGCATGAAAAAACACAAGTGAAAATGTCGATTTCGACCATTTGTTCTGAAAATAGAAAAACCTAAACCAACCATAATGTATTATACGTGCTAGTCGTTGTATTGCGTCATCCCAAATTCGACGTCACGTTCAAATTTTGTTCGGCGCATAAAAAAACACTAGTTAAAATGTCAATTTCGATCATTTGTTCTGAAAATAGAAAAACCTAAACAACCCATAATTTTTTATACGTGCTAGTAGTTGAATTGCGACATCCTAAATTTGATGTTACGTTCAAATTTTATCCGAAGCATGAAAAAACAAGAGTTTAAATGTCGGCTTCGGCCAATTGGTCCTAAAATACTCAAACATAAACGACCCATAATGTTTTATACGTGCTAGTCGTTGTATTGCGTCATCCAAAATTCGACGTCACGTTCAAATTTTGTCCCACGAATGAAAAAACACGAGTTAAAATGTCGATTTCTTTCATTTGTTCTGAAAATAGAAAAACTTAAACAACCCATAATGTTTTATACGTGCTAGTCGTTGTATTGCATCATCCCAACTTCGACGTCACGTTCAAATTTTGTTTGACGCATGAAAAAACACGAGTTAAAATGTCGATTTCGACCATTTGTTCTGAAAATAGAAAAACCTTAATGACCTATAATGTTATATACATCCTAGTAAATTAATTGCGACATCCCAATTTAGACGTTATATTCAATTTTTGTCCGACGCAAGAAAAAACACGAGTTTAAATGTCGGTTTCGACGAATTGGTCCGAAAATACTCAAACCTAAACAACCCATAATGTTTTATACGTGCTAGTCGTTGTATTTCGTCATCCCAAATTCGACTTCACTTTCAAATTTTGTCCGACGCGTGAAAAATAAAGAGTTAAAATTTCGATTTGGACCATTTGTTCTGAAAATAGAGAAACCCAAACGAGCCATAATGTTGTATTCGTCCTAGTCGTGGTATTGCGTCATCGCAAATTCGACGTCACGTTCAAATTTTTTCCGACGCATGAAAAAACACGAGTAAAAATGTCGATTTCGACCATTTGTTCTAAAAACCAAAACCAAAATGTCGATTTTGATGTTACATGAACATCTAAATTTTAAAAGTTTAAAGTTATGTGTCGAATGGTCGGCCGAATCAACTTTGTCACAATATACAAAGAAAAAGAATTTAGGAAATCGTAATGTACAATAGAGTTGAATTTAAAAACATATCGTCATTTGGGAAAAACCTTAAAACATTAGGGAAAAAAAGACAAAGGGAATTTAAAAACATATCGTCATTTGAAATGAAGAGAGCACAAAAAAAATCCAAATTATGATCCATTTTGAAGACAACAGTTCCCAAACCCTATATTGTCGGTTTGTTTTTGTAGCTCCACGCCCAAGCTCTGATTGCAATAGAAATTACTCCATGTCCACAATATTGTGGTGTGGTATTTTACGGAAAGCAAAAACTATTATGAAATGTCACAAAAATGTAAACAAATTCACATTATTAGCAATGAAAAAACATCTTAACATCCAATAGGTCAAAACGGATGTTGTAATACCCAGGCCCAATACCATGCAGATATTATCGGCTTTGGCCCAAATCCGTCACCATTGGAGCACGGCTTTAAAACGCGTCATAGATGTATTGGGTCCATATATCACTTATAAGCCCCAGTTCACTCCTCTCTATTTCCGATGTGGGATTCGGTTCATTCTTGTCCCAATCGCCATCCCTTAGAGCCGCTCCTTGTACATGCCTTCTCACCCCGGCGCCACTCTCTCTCGGGTCGTTACAGATGTAAAGTAGACCTTAAAAAACTAAAGGAAAACATGTGTACATTGGAAAAGCGAATCAACCAATTAGAACAGCTGAAAGTAGAACCTGAGCGAGAAAAAGCTTTAGAAGTGGTAGCAAGATAAAAAAATATTCAGCTAAAATTTTCAAAACTCAATTGGGTACATTAGTTGGACCTATTCCTCGGGAACTCAAAGTTTTCTGGGTTATGAATATAACTTGTAAATCATGGTTGAATGTTAATTTTTTGTCCCTTCGGGCAGGGTAGGAAATAACCATATTAAACTTTCTTTATCGCCAACCATGGTATCTTATAGAAGATGGAAGTACAACTTTAACAAATATAACAAAGTAGTACCTTAATAACCCGATCAACCCAATAGACAAAGTTAAATGAATATTTCAAGATATATAATTGCATCATATTTAAAGCATTGCTGGAAAAAAACCCCGCCTATTATGTGAATTGAAAACATCTCTAATTTAGGAAAAACTACACTTTAACGATCTATTTCCTAAGAGTGCAAATTTTGCTAGAGTATTCAATGTGGGTAGAAGACTCCATTCTTCTACACTTTCCATACCACCAAAGTTAATTTGAAAATGTAGAATGCATAATCTAGTTTCATGAAATGGAGCACAAATGAATCTATGTGAAGATATTTAAATTTCAAACACGTGGATCACACATAATTATTTCTTATTAGACATAGATCACACAACTATTTATTTCATTAAAATTAATTACATAAATAATCAAAGGTCAAAGCCAAGTAGGTACTGCATAGATATGGATCATGCGCAACTATTTAATTTCATTAATTAATAACAGTGAGGAGGCAAGATGGGTATGAGGGTAGCAAAATGAACAGAACGCGGAGTGAAGTATTATTATAAGGATTAGCTAATACAACGACAATAGCTAGAGCAAGTCGGTTGTTCTCCGCACATGATACAAAATGAGGCTCATGAAATGCTAGTGCTAGTATGTCCCATAGCGTAATTAAAATTTTTTGTTGCACTACAATCGTTTTTTCAGTTAAACTAATGTACAAACATTAAAGCAGTAAAGGTTTAAACCAAATGGTTGCGAATGCACCACTGTAAGCACTGGTTTTCGAACCCGATGATGAAAGCAATCTATGAGCTCCTCGTCGAGCCAGCTGTTCAAATACTGCCACTCGTCGGAGAACGGATCATCTTTTCAGGGACATAACCTCTTCCGCTCGCACCTCAGGACTATGAGTGTGGCACCTTCACGCTTATGAGAAAATCCTCGATCACAAAATAATATACGGTCACGAGTACTATTCACAAGGGACCGTACGGTCTCAACACTGTTTGTTGAGACCGTACGGTCACCAACCATCTGACTGTACGGTCACTGCCACGTGGCAGACATAATCCAATCCTTATCTGCCACGTGGTTGGCGGTCCAATGAAAACGTGACACGTGTACTAAAATCCAAACGAGTTTGGCCGGGCCTTGCAAGGACCGGCCGGGTCTTGGGATAAGCCCGGCTCAGATCCAAATTTGGATCTGAGACAGGCAAACATGTGACCGTACGGTCACCAAATTAGGACCGTACGGTCACAAGCTACCCCCCGGATTTCTCATTCAATTCACAAACAAACACTCATTCTCCTCTCTCTCTCTCTAGCTCGTTCTAAAGCGATTCTTGACCCGATATAGGTTGCCTCTGATAAAGTTGCCTAAAGTTGCCTCTGATACAGAAAAGAATTACTAAAGTCCGAGCTTGAGAATCTTTCTTTAGAAATATTCACAGAAAAGGTCCTCAAAACCACCAAAAATATATCCCCCCTTATTTGAAAGTTTCCAACCTAGGCATCACTCGCAGCCCCGTTAGAGCTGACTAAGTCCTATGTTCCTAGCTACCACTCGGAGGACGCCCTACGCAACTCCGGCCCCCAAGGTTCCTCCCTGAAAAGGTCTCCGTTCTTCAACGAGCATCGGTCCGCGAGCAATCACTGGGACGCGACGAGGGGAAGGTTCTGAGGGTTTTGTACCGTGTCACTCGGCAGTTTACTGTCTAAATATTTGCGCATTTAAATATTTCTGTGTGATAACCCTAAATAAAAGATAATAAACTGTTAGGCTGCATTAAAGATCCTCTAGGTCACTGGAATGTCGGAATTAATAAGTTGTATCCACGAACGTAAATAGAATCTCTGGTTTTCAAACAATCAGTACAAACACCGGTTCGTACATTTTCCCGGTCGGCCGGGTGGCGACTCTAGTCAAAGAAGGCTAAAGCCGCTATGAGCGACCACTTACGCTCACTGTAAGTTTCTGAGGGTTTTGTACCGTGTCACCCGGCGGTTTACTGTCTAAATATTTTGCGCATTTAAATATTTCTGTGTGATAACCCTAAATACAAGATAATAAACTGTCAGGCTGCATTAAAGATCCTTTGGGTCACTAGAATGTCAAAATTAATAAGTTGTATCCACGAGCATAAATAGAATCTCTGGTTTTTAAAAACAATCGGTACAAACACCGGTTCGTATATTTTCCCGGTCGGCCGGGTGGCGACTCTAGTCAAAGAAGGCTAAAGCCGCTATGAGCGACCACTTACGCTCACAGTGGCGACTCTGCTGGGGCCCAAAAATATATTCTACTATTATAAGTTAACTTCAACGTACGATTTTCTTGAAGTTAATTTATTAATAGGAGGATGTAGGTTTGGTTTTCACTTTTTGTAAAATCATTTCTTAAATTATTCTATAAAGAGTAAGAAATGGGATACAACTGAAACATTCTGACAGTCTAGGGCTGTAAACAGAGTTATTGCTTTCTCATACTGCATAAAGAAAAATCCCGAATGGTCAACGTGTGTTATGGGTCGTGCTTACTGTCGTTTCCTTTAAGGGAGTCATAGGTCGATCTGTAACACCACCTACAGCCCTGTACCGTCGACACGCTCCTTAAAACCCTTAAATAGGGAGGCGCTAGGTATATCTTGTTGTGGGAACCCTTTTGTACTATCAAACGAGACCGAAGCCTCATATAGTCAGCCTAGATATCTCCACTAGGAAGTACCCTCAAACATCATGTAAAATCACGTCTGTTGAGAGCGTTTTGACATCGAAAGGAAAGATGTCAAAAGAAACCCACCTAGGACAGAGACGTACCATGTGATGATTGAGAGGGAGTGTCGCATACGCATGAATGTTTATACTAACTGTTTCAATCGCTTACCTTTACTTATGTCAGATATAGCCTTAACCTAGGAAAAGTCCAGTTTCTATGACACTCGTTTGAAGTAAGGGAACACCCTGTTACGCCAGACATTTTATCACACGAAACACGACGTTATGTCGTCTGTTCCATTTCATAAAGAAACTCAATCTCGTGAGATAAAATCATGGCGTCACAAATATCGCCCCCTTAAGTCAAAACGGGTGCCATACGAAGCCGTAGGTCCCAGATTACGAAAGATGCTTTAATGATTTCATGTACGATAAGACCATACCGGTGTAACGGTTTAACCCATTGAACCAAACATACATTGTCTTGTGCTCCTCGCAAAAAGGAGTTTAGGGTTACCTCTTGAGTCTAAAGGCACACCGCCCCGTGAAGCCCACGCAAGCCAATATCGCGTTGGACCAATAATAATACTTTGTATTGTGCTCCTCCCAAAAAAGGAGTTTTAGGGTTTGTCTTAAGTCTAGGGGCACACCGCCTCGTCAGTCCACACAGGTCAATATCGTGTCGGACTAAAAAAAAAATAAAAAAAATATGTCGTCCGAACCAAGGTAGGGTCACATTATCCCGTGAGTCCCCATGGTTCACTATTAGGTTGAGGCTTCCAAACAATATAGGGTCGTCGCACAAACGTTCTCAAATTGAGAAATAAGCGACGTGTCAATAATGTCCTTTAGCATGAAGTCAAACATCACTGCTAGATACATCATACGTCCCGTCGTCTCTATGTAAAAATCAGTTCTTGTGTGTCTTTTTGCATAAACACACAACAGTCGCTCCAATCCACACATGTATAATTGTCGTCACTTAAACCCTATGGTCATGAGTCGTGATTATTGTCTGTGTATATAGGCATCAGTCTAGGGTCTGAAGTGTAACATGCATCCATTTCACATACGTGTCAAGCATTACCCGCAGGATTGGCATATGTCGTCAAAACCACACATAGGATACACACGATAGGCTAAAATAGGAACGGTAACACCACCGTCATCTTATCTGCTAGGTTTGTGTCCTTCCGGTGTTTCTGCCCTTAGAGTGTCGTAGGCTAGGTTACCTGTTTCGAGCCATCCTATGTAATAGGGTCTACATGCATGCACATTGTCACGTGTCTTAGGCATACATACACATCGGTACCAGGGCAGAGGAAATAGGAAAATAACAGACGAGGTACCATAATCCCACAAAGTATAATTCACCTAGATGTCGTAGGCACACTTTAGGTCAGGGCCCACACACAAGTTGTCCAAACATCAGAAACCCCTCCTATATGTGAACGCCTCCTCTTTGTCCAAAACTCCTAAATCACTACCTGACCGAACCCAAATCACAAAACCACAACACACCTGAACCCAAGCCAGCTTCCCTCAAGAAGACCGTCAGACCAACAAGGAAGAATCAGAGGTGGGGACCAAACAAAGAGTTGGACGACCCAAGGAAGTTCTCCATGATATCCTCTCAAACGCTAACCCAAATGAAAGATGTCGCAAGCCTTTACCCTTAACCTACATACGTATTACCCCAAACTTCACTAAACTACCCCGACATATGCCGCACCCCATCTCACTTCAGAGCAAACAAAAGACCTTATTCGAACCCAAAATCAATTAATACCTAGTGGCTCGAAATGCTAAGGATACACCCCAAAGAGGAATCATGGAGAAACTCTAGGTCGCAAACGTCGCATCAAGGACATCCCGGCAGATGAAGAATGGAGCAACATCATAAGGCATCGACTAGGCTCTATCCCACTTATCCTAACACCGTGTTGACAGACCCGTGCTTGGATAGAAAAAGCGTTTAGCTCACTCGTGTCTACATTCATTTGCATCTTTCAAATAAACGTTAGGAAGATATACGCATAATTAGAGCATGTGTCTCTAGTATGAATATGCCCTTGACTATGAGAAAGGGAACCACATCTAGAGAAATGGCCCCGACTACGACGTACCCCGTGAGATGAAGAGACAACATAGGAAGGAGGAATTAATGGACCAATGTAGGAGCACATCTCCTTCAGAGCCCTGCAAAAGGAGGCGACCTCGCTCTAAGGAATTAGGACATTACACGGAAGTCAAAATGAAGCATCCAAGTACTCGTGGCGTCTCCATGAACCAAGGTCCATCAACCTTCAAAATTAAACCCATAAAGTCCTCAGAATTCCCTTCCTACACCCAACAACGAATGTGCCCATGGATGAAGGGAGAAGCGAAAAGGAGAAGTGAAGCCATCATTCGGAGGAGCTTATAGCTCGAAAATGGATCCCATCCGCAAAACCTCGAAGGGAGCGACGACATTTCCATATCGAAGCCTCATACAAAAGACGAAGCCAATGGTGTCCCGAAGTCATAAAGACATCTCACTAATCATCACACGAAGACGTGATCCAGGCAGAAGGCTGTGACAAGATCTACACCAAGGAGAACAGTGGAGACACTAGGATGTCATCATGAAAATCACTCACACGCTTCCGAGAACAAGATGGCGTCACTAGGATATGCGGTTTCACCCCCAAGAAAAACAGTGATCCCACACCTCGGAAGAATCCTCACTACAAGGGGCAAATCATCGTCACAGGCAGAGCAAAGACAATTACTAGGACCAGTTGATAATGGGTGCACATTCATACTAGACCTGCATGAACAATTTATGCCTATGTTAACTAGTCTAGATACTTACGTTAGTAAGTCTAAATGCATGTTTCAAGAGTCTATCGGCTACACATATTCTAGAATAGAGAAATCAAGAACTTAGACAATAGGATATGTAAACTCCGACTCCCCTAGCGTTTGAGAAAACAAGAAAAGACATGCTAGATCGAGAAATATCAAAAATAAATCTAAGCAACAATCAAGGCCAAAAGGAAGAAAGCCTGCTAGGTTGAAAACCCGAGAGGGCTACCTAGGCAACAATCAAGGCCAAAAGAAAGAAAGCTTGCTAGGTTGAAAACCCAAAAGGGCGACATAGGCAACAATAAAGACAGCTTGCTAAGTTGACAACCCGTAGAGTCATCTTAGGCAACAATTAGAGCAATAAAAACCTCGCCCTAGGGGCAGTCACGAAAACATCATTGGAAGTTGCATTCGAACATCTTGATTTCGACCCTGACAACCTAGAAGCTACACGAACTCCTGATGGTCTCTCAAACCCTATCCTCATCAAAGAACCCCCCATAACCCTCACTTCTACTATCTAACCCAAAATCCTTGCACCCTTCACAAAACCTATCCTACAGCCTCGATAAACATCACCTCCACCATCCGTTCCCAGAACCTTCCTCTCCTCACAAAAACTACCCCAGCATCCCTGAAACACCCACGAAGACCTCGCCTCCTTCATCCAACCTAAAATTCATAGGAATGTCAATTGCATTAGATTCTGACATGCCAAATTTATTTAGCACTTCTCTAGTATACTAAGCTTGGTTGATAAACACACCATCATTACTTTTCTTAATTTGAAGGCCTAAGAAGAATGTTAATTCTCCCATCATAGACATTTCAAACTCAGACTTCATGTGGTTGCTGAACTCCCTGCACAAAGATTCATTAGTAGCACCAAATATAATATCATCAACATATACCTGAGCTAAAAGGATATCTTTGCCTTTGTTCAGAGTGAACAGAGTTGTATCAACACAGCCTTTGAAAAAACCCTTAGACAGAAGGAATTTTGTCAGCCTCTCATACTAAGCTCTGGGAGCTTGTTTCAGTCCATACAAATCCTTCTGAAGCTTATAAACATGATCTGGAAACTTAGGATCTTCATAGCCAAGAGGCTGAGATACATAAAATTCTTCATCAATGTACCCATTTAGGAATGCACTCTTCACATCCATTTGGAACAACTTGAACCATTTGTATGATGCAAAGGCACACAAAATTCTTATGGCTTGCAATCTTGCAACAGGAGCAAAAGTTTCACCATAGTCTTTGCCTTCTTGCTGACTCTAACCTTGAGCAACAAGTCTTGCCTTGTTCCTCACCACATTTCCATATTCATCAAGTTTGTTCTTCAGAACCCACCTAGTACCAACAATCTTCTTGTTCTTAGGTCTGGGTACCAAAGTCCAAACTTCTGACCTTTTAAACTGGTCAAGTTTTTCTTGCATTGCCATTAACCATGATTCATCATCCTAAGCTTCATAGAAGTCCTTGGGCTCTAGAAGTGACACAAAATCCACATTCCCTATGTATCTTCTGAGCTGAGCTCTGGTCATGACAGGTTTATGAACAGAGTCAATGATGTTCTCCAAGGGGTGATTCCTAGGAACTCTAACTTCTTTTGTAATGTCCAATGTATCTTCTGAAACTTATTCATCATTTTTTGAATCATATATAGGAGCATCTTCTGGAATAAAGTTAACCTCTGGAGTAGGTTCTCTTCTGGAATTGGATTGTCAGTAACAAGAGCAATAATTTCAGCAGCTCTAGGAGAAGCATCTAGAACAGCAGCAGGAGATGTAACTTCAGGAGTTGGAACTTCATCTTCTTCAGGAGCTCTACTATCTGCAGGGTTAGTCTCATCAAACTAAACATTAATAGATTCATCTAAAGTTTGAGTCCTCTTATTAAAAACCCTATATGCGTACTATGTGTTGAGTAGCCAAGAAAAATAGCCTCATCTGCATTTGAATCAAATTTTGCAAGATATTCTTTTGTATTCAAATATAACATTTCCAACCAAAGGTTCTGAAATACCCAATCTTAGGTTTTCTACCTTTCCAAAGTTCATAGGAGGTCTTGTCTAAGATGCTTATGATGAGCACCTTATTTAGAACATAACAGGTTGTGTTCACAGCTTGTCCCCAAAAGTACTTTGGAAGCCTTCTATCATTGATCATAGTTCTCGCAATTTCAACCAGAGTCCTATTGTTCCTTTCAACTACCCCATTTTGTTGAGGAGTTCTAGGAGCAGAAAAGTTATGATCAATGCCCTTGATTTCACAGAATTCTTCAAACTGATAGTTTTTGAATTCTCCACCATTATCACTTCTGATATGAATAACCTTATCATTCTTTTCATTCTCTAGTCTTTTCACAAGAATTCAGAAGTTTTCAAATGACTCATCTATGCTAGACAGCAGGATGACCCAACTGAATCTAGAATAGTCATCTACAATGACAAAGGCATATTTTTTGCCACCCATGCTCATTTGTTGAAAAGGGCCAAAAAGATCCATATGAAGCAACTCTGAAGGTCTTTTTGTTGAAATGGTTTTCTTAGTTTTAGAAAAGCTTTTGGATTGTTTTCGAGATTGACAAGCAGTACAAAAATTATCTTTCTTAAAACTAATATCAGGCAGACCCTCAACCAATTGCTTTCTAGCTACTTTGGCCATAAGCTCAATGCTAACATGAGCAAGTCTTCTATCCCAGAGCCAGGAGGTATTCTCTTTGGACATCAAGCATATATTTTTATAGAGATTCTCAAGGTTCAGCATGAAAACATTTTCTACTCTAAGAGCAGTTAGAATTACTTCCCTTGACTTACTGTCCAAGATTTTACATCAAGAAGAGCTGAATACAACATCTCTACCTTTGTCACACAGTTGTGCAACACTCATGAGGTTGAACTTCAAGCCTATGACTAGGGAAACATCTTCAATCGGGGGATTGGTTCCAATAGATTAAGAACCAATGATTCTTCCCTTCTGAGCGTCTCCAAAGCTGACTTTACCACCTCTTTTAGACTCAAATGTTGAATGTCTTTTCATCACCTGTCATATGCCTTGAGCACCCACTGTCAATGTACCACAACTTTGACATTAATGGAGCACTCACAGCCACCTGTAACACAATCAATTAGTGACAGGTACCCAATCCTTACTGGGTCCTTCAAAGTTAGATTTATCTTCAGCAGTTTTAGTGATATCTCAGAGTGCAAGAGGTTTTTAATATGATACTTGCAATCCTTCAACCAATGACCATCACTTTTGCATAACTTGCAGAAAGGAGGGTTCTTGGATCTTTCCCTAACCTTCTTAGGAATTTTCTTCTTCTTCTGGGAAGGTCCAACTTTTTCAGAAGCAATGGTGCTTTCAAACGTTCGCACATTAGGAGGAGAAGAAATCTCTTTCAGAAGAGAGGGAGTGACATGTTTCTTCTGCTTCTGAGGTTTATCACTCCTTAGAGGCAGCTTTTCCTTGCCTTTGGCTTTGGGACCATCAAAATGAGTGCTGAACTGTTTACACAGCTTTTCTTCTAACACTTTCATGTTAGAATAAACTTGAGTAAACCTAAGAAACTTCTCAGCGTCACTTTTGTCCAATTTCCTTTGAGGTATTTGAACATACTATAAAGTTCTTCAAGAGAGTCTAAGATATCTTGTTCAGGGGATATGTTTACCTCAGAGTCATATGAAGGTTCAGGAGGTGCGGAAATCTTTCATGTGTCGACTTCAGAAGATGGCTCATCAATTGCTATAAAACATATCTGGGCTTGCTCTTCTTTTTCATCAGCAGAGCTGCTGGCCTCAAAGTTTGAGCATGGAGCAAGGATAGCCTTCTTGAACTTCTTATTATCCTTTTTCAGATCTGAACAGTTAGGCTTAATATTTCCAGGTTGCTGACATCCATAGCACACAACTGGTTTACTAGGATCTCTCTTGGGCTTTTCACTTGCTTCAGGAGTTCTCTTATCAACGCTCATGAAGGGCTTCTTGTAGTTTTCACCTCTGCCTTTTCTAAAGGCCTTTTTAAACTTCCTTGTCAGCATAGCAAACTCCTAATCTTCAGAGGATTCTTCTTCAGAAGAATCAGCTTTCAGGACAACACTCCTTTTTCCTTCTGACTTTTCTCTTAAGTCATGATTTTTCATTTATATCGCATGAGTGATTAGTGAGCCAATGAGCTCATCATAAGCATTGAAGCTTAAGTCTTGAACTTCTTCTATGGCAGTCTTCTTAGCTTGCCATGACCTTGGTAAACTTTTGAGAATCTTTGTCACCTTTTCTTCTTCTCCAATATCCTTTCCCATACTCTTCAAATCATTGATGATTTTGGTAAATCTTGAGTTCATTTATGAGATAGATTCTTTCTCCAGCATTTCAAACAATTCATAACTTCTCATAAGTTGGTTGACTTTGGACTGCTTCACCTTTCTTGTGCCTTCATAGGTTACTTCAAGCTTGTCCCTAATCTCTTTAGCTGTTTCACAAGCAGAAACATTATTATATTCAGAGGCAGTAAGTGCACAGTGCAACATATTTAGTGTTGAAGCATTAACTTGCACTTTCTTTAGGATATCATAACTCTCCCTAAACCTTCTTCCATCCTGGTTGGGATGAAATCACCATCAGTGACAACAAGCCAAGCACTCATGCTTTTGGCTTTAATGAAATACATCATCCTCTTTGTCCAATAAGAGTAATTGTCACCATTAAATTGTGGTGGTCTAGTTGTGGAGGAACCCTTCAGAACCATATGGTGAGAGCTGTTCTCAGGTAGGTGCATACCTGCCATCTCTATTGATTCTGATAAGGATCTTACACTAGATTGTTAGATCTTTCAGTAAATAAGCAAAGTGATCTTTGCTGTGATACCACTTGTTGGCCCTAACAAGACCAGAATCACCTAGAGGGGGATGAATAGGTGTCTAAGTCCGAATTTAAGTTTTTAGAGAAACTTAACTCAAAATCAAATTTCTTCAGAGTCAGAAGCAAGCTTAATGAAAACGCTTCTGAGAGAAATTCTGCCTTAAGACAGTTTCTGTCTTTTTGGCAACAGAAGTTCTGTTTGACAGAGCTTCTGGATGGTCTTCTGAAGAAAGACAGTGAATATAATGAGCAAGCTGTTACAACACTAAATAATGAGTAAAGTACACAGAAGCATAATAACAAGTTATAAGGAGGGAGAAAGAGATTCAGGAGGTCCTGAGTGAACATATCGATTTATCCAGGTTCGCCGCAGAAGTCCTGTGACTACGTCCTGTCCCCTGTGAGCGCATTCAACATAGATTTTAAATCCATTATTCAGAACGTTCATGGCATGTTCAGAAGTTCCTTTACATCAAAAGAACTTAAGCTAATTTCTCACTTAATTCTGACTAGCCTAGAATAAGTTAAAGGATTTTCACCAGAACACCAACACTTTGTTTTCCTGGAATTCTCACCCAACTTAAACATTAACTAGATTTCTCTCAATTCTAACTGAATATCACAAACGATATCAGTTTACAAGATTCCTATTATGAACTTATGTTTCTTCACTCTTTCTCTTTTACAAATATGAAAAGATTAAGAATGGAAAAGTGCTATGCTTTTTCTTTGAAATAACAATGCGTTAAGATAGCTTAAAGTTCTCGCGTATAGGACACAAATGAGCTTGGCTACTATTTATAGTGAGATGAAGATGTCTGTTGCTTGAATTTTGAATCTTCAATTTGATGACGACATGTATGTAGCCGTTAATCTGTCTTGTCTTGAAACGGTCTTCAAAACACTATTGATTCTGTTAACGTTGTTCTTTAACTAAATACGGTAACTGATTTGAAATCAAGGATAAGTTTGACTGGAATGATTCTTCATTTGGATGAACAAAGGTTAGACAAGGAAAATTTGGTTTTGTTTGTTGTGGACAAGACGCGCTCCTTCAAATAGCTTTTTGAACTTTTGGCGCCTAGCATTAAATGCAGTTGACAGGTGCATTAAATGCTTAACAAGACCCGTGATCAAGCTTATGATCACTTAATTCCTTTTTTCTTAACTTCTGATCAAATGGAATCAGCTTCTGATTTGCAATTGAACTTTTTGAGGAGAGCTTTATCAATCTTCTAAAGCTCTTCAGAGCGGAGCATCCAGCTTCTGTCTTGAAATAATCTTCACTTCTGAGTTCCATTAGCAATTCAGACTTGTTAGTCAACATTGATAAGAGTATAAGTTAAAATTAAATTTCATCTTGTGAAACGTTTGGACATAATCAAAACATGTAGGTTTCATCAGCTATTTCTACATAAATGTCTTGCATGTTTCATAGCAGATTCCTTCCTGCTCTCTGGGTCATTAAAATCACACTTCTCCTGGAATTTTAGAAAAACAATGATTGTAAATTTCAAGCTTTGACAATATAAGGTGCAAAAAGATATGTTTACAAGTACATTATTGAAATATATTACCAGTATGCAAGTCGACAAGTGGTCCAACGTTTCCGGTTTAAAATCTTCCCAATCTCTAACTTGTACAGGACAAACTGCATGATTGTGTTCTTGTTGACCCAAGAAAAAAGAAAATATCGTGGAATGTGGACTAATTGCATTATCATCCTCGTCAAACTCCACATTAACTTTTTCCTCAGGAGGAAATGCTGTAAGCTTTCTACAATAAGCAATCCCTCTATTTTTTTAACTCTACCTGGATATATATACTCCATGATCAAAACATATAACAGTCAATGGAATTCAGAATAAACTCAAAATTAGAAGGCAACTTTTTTTTAAAGAGTAAGTTTAAATTCTGAACCATAGACTAACATTTTAAAAGGCCAAAAATCAACCAAAGTTATTACCCTCCGTTCAGGACTAATTAAACATCTTGTTAGAGACCAACATTACCAATTAATAAAATTTATTATAAACAGTCCAATTGGTAGATTATGTAATAAAATTGATCACAGACATGCCAAATTATGAATCAAACCCAAAAAAGAACATCATTACAATAAATTCCAGAAACATTATATTGAAAAACATAAATTGAAGTCAAACTAAGTTCATACCTGGAATATTGAGCTCCCCATCCATGTTGATAAGGGATGTATTGCTCATTAAATCATCATCAAGATCATGGGAATCATCTTCAAGTCCAGTTTGTAGTCCCATTTGTCCATCTTAATCATATATTCTCTGAATATAGTATCTTTTTTATTACCTATATGGAAAATGGAAAAGAAGATGTCATATCATATAACATTATAAAGTTTATTAAAACAAAACAAAAATAATGTTTCCATTATATCAATAAGCATATTTAGATTCTAAACATGCGAATACCTTCTTCTATTTCAACATTTTGATGATTCAAACTAAACCGATCCTTATCCACATCTTATGTACCTACGCCAGAAAGGGGAAAAGGTGAATATTAAAAATACATAGATTTACACTACAATTCAGTTATACCTTCTTTAAGAGCATAATTTTCTTCATTGTCTTGATCTTCATAAGTTAGTTGTCGTCTACGAAAGGCTGCATTAAAAAATAGCTTCTGCGTGTATCCAAAAATCATATAGAACTCAATTTACTTTGAAAAGGAAGAAAAAGATTGATCTTTTTGTACTACATCCAATTATTTATTTACCACCTCTGTATCATGTTGTTTCTTGTTCATTTTGAGAATTTTAGCTAGTGACATTGGTGGTATGAAATTACCTTTTGTATGCCTTTCTTTCAACAGTCTTGTCTAGGTCTAAAACAGATTTCAAAACATATAATTAGAATAAATGAGATTCATATATAATTTATGAATTACTAGTTTGTTGAAATACTTTTTTCAATTATACAGGTTCGACATCTTTCTCATGTCCCTCATCCTTTATAGCTTTGCTTCTTTTCTTCTCCTTTGTGCTTTCCACTAAGCTAGTGAAAGAGGAAGCAATGCGTTTTACGCCAAAGGATTTCAGTTTATCCTTGTTGGCTTGGATTACCTTAAGCCTCTTTTGTTCATACTCATTACGTGGTTACTTTGAGTAGTCATTAGTTCCTTGGATAACATTAACAAATTATAAAACAATACAAATAAAATCAATGATAAATTTACAGTAAGTAAATATTAGTAATAAGATCAATGACAAAGTTCATAATAATGAATTACTAATAAATAAGAATAATATTATATCACTATCCATAAGAATAATATCATTATCACTATCTTAGCCACTACCGTTATCACTCTCAGTGTCACCCTCGTCAACGGGATAATCTTAATCATCAAAATAGTCTTTTTGATATCCATGAAAGTCTTTCAGTTGATTTTCCTCAGTAACATCAATAACCATGTCATCAATATCATCTCTTACGCCAATATTTGGACCACAAACTTCTCTGCATCTATTGGTGACACAACTACACCTTGAGAGGTCCTTGGTTGGGTTTGCCGCAATGCATCCCTATTGTGAGCACTGGTTTTCGAACCGGTGATGAAAGCAAACTATGAGCTCCTCGTCGTGCCGGCTGCTCAAATACTGATGCTCGTCGTAGAACGGATCGCTTTTTCGGGACCATAACCTCTTCCGCCCGCTCATCGGGACCATGAGTGTGGCACTTTCATGCTCATGAGAAAATCCTTGATTACAAAAGAATATACGGTCACAAGCACTATTCATCAAAGACCGTACGGTCACAACACAATAGGTTGAGACCGTACGGTCACATACATCTGACTGTACGGTCACTGCCACGTGGCAGATAGCGACCCAATCCTTATCTGCCACGTGGCTGGGCGGCCCAATGAGAAAGTGACACGTGTACAAGCTTCCAAACGATATTGGCCGGGTGTCGGGTAACATCCGGCTCAGATCCAAATTTAGATCTGAGACGGGCGAAGCCAGTGACCCTACGGTCACAACCTTGTGACCGTACGGTCACAAGGAAACCTATATAAACCCTCCGGATTTCTCATTCAATTCACCAACAAACACTCATTCTCCTCTCTCTCTAGCTCGTTCTAAAGCGATTCTTGACCCGATATAAGTTGCCTCTGATAAAGTTGCCTCCGAGTTGCCTAAAGTTGCCTCTGATACTGAAAAGAATTGCTAGAGCCCGAGCTTGAGAGTACTTTCTTCAAATATTGTCAGAAAAGGTCTTCCTGACCACCAAAAACACTACCCCTATTATCAAGAGTTTCCAATCCAGGCATCACTCACAGTCTCGCTAGGGTCGAATAAGTCCTGTTTCCAGTTACCACACCGGAGAACGCACACGCAATTCCGGTTCCTCGAGGTTCCTCCCAGAAAAGGTCTACGTTCTTCAACGAGCATCAGTCTACGAGCAATCACTGGCTCGCGACGAGGGTAAGCTTCTGAGGGTTTAGTACCGTGACACCCAGCGGTTTACCGCACAAATACTTGCGCATTTACTTATTCTTGTGTGAAAATCATAAATATGAAGACAATAAGCTGTTAGGTTGCATTAAAAGATCCTCTGGGTTCTGGAATGTCGGAATTAATAAGTTGTATCCACGAACGTATATAGAATCTCTGGTTTTCAAAAAAATCGTTACAAACACCGGTTCATACATTTTCCCGGTCGGCCGGGTGGCGACTGTAGTCAAAGAAGGCTAAAGCTGCTATGAGCGACCACTTACGCTCACAGTGGCGACTCTGCTGGGGACCAAAAATATATTCTACTATTGTAAGTTAACTTCAACGTACGATTTTCTTGAAGTTAATTTATTAATAGAAGGAGGTAGGTTTGGTTTTCACTATTTTGTAAAATTATTTCTTAAAATATTTTATAAAAGTTAAAATGGGATACAACTGAAGCATTTTGACAGTCTAGTTTTGTACAACAGAGTTATTGCTTTCTCATACTGCATAAAAGAAAAATCCCGAATGATCAACGTGTGTTATGGGTCGCGCTTACTGTCGTTTCCTTTAAGGGATGCATAGGTCGATCTGTAACACCACCCACAGCCTTGTAGCGTCGACACGCTGCTCAAAACCCTTAAATGGGGAGGCGCTAGGTATATCTTGCTATGGGAACCCTTTTGCACTATCAAACGAGACCGAAGCCTCATATAGTCAGCCTAGATATCTCCACTAGGAACTACCCCCAAACATCTTTTAAAATTACGTCTGTTGAGAGCGTTCTGACGTCGAAAGGAAAGATGTCGGAAAAACCCACCTAGGACAGAGACGCACCTCGCGAAGAAGGAGAGTGAGTGACGACTTTGTGTGTCGATAAACTTGTTTGGTGGATTGATCATACATAAAAGGCATATAGAAGGTCCGAATTTTGCCACCCGGACGTCCCTTCAATTCAAAAAGGCACTCTGTCGCAATCCTGCAAATAGCATTGTCACAAATGTCCACCCCGAATAAGGAAAGGATTGCTGAGATCGAAACGGGGTGCAATTTGAATCAGAGGAACGTCCGGACCAGTGAGAATTGGCTAAAAGAGAAGCGAAAGAACGACTCGTGGCTGAAATAAAAACTCATAAAACAAGCCATGATGCGACCTTTCGTATCTACACAAGCCAAAGACCTCGCTCAAGGATATTACCTCCACCATCATGCATTCATGAGGTAATACCCTTGAACGGAGTCTAACAAACCAGCAAAAAGGGATCAATAGGACCACGCATGCATACATACACGGGCTAAGGATAACGGGAAACTCATACCATCGTTCCCCGTATAGAGCGACCGTGGACGAGGGCAAACCGAAGGTTGGTTAGGGCAGACCCAATCACGGAGCCCGAAGAGGTATTAGTTGAAAGCGCGTCCGATTCAAAAGAAGACATGGCTGAGCCAAATGATATCCCCGACGCCGCTACTGAGATCGCCAAAGCGTTGGCGGCCATGCTCCAGTCCCCCGAATACCAAATGATGATGTACTTGGCCATCGAGAAAGGATGCCAGAAGGTCCTGGCCAAACACTTGGAAAACGGAGAAAAGCATGAGTCTGAATCGGGAGGATCTCATGGGATGGAGAAGCCAAAAGACCCGAATGATTCAGAAGGGAAGTTGGACTACATCATCGGACACCTGGAAAGTAAGGCTGGGAGCACCGCTACCCCGACCATCAAAACGTTGGCGTCTTATCTGAGGCCCAACGGGCAAGGGCTTCCCCCAGGGTTTGTGATCCCAACATTTATCCGGTTCAGTGGAAAAGGAGATCCCGCTAGACACATCAAACACTTCGCGAACCTTATGAACCTGTCCCCCTTGGACATGAAACAAGCAACTGGTTTGTTCGCCTTCTCGCTCGAGGGCAATGCCTTGGAATGGTACAATGGATTGAAGTTCAGTGTCCAAGGGAATTGGGACGAACTAGTGGCTGCATTCACCAAGCAATACGAAATCAACACCCTGCAAAAGTACACGTGGGCGGATTTGGCAGCCCTCAAGCAGAATGTGGGGGAAAGATTCGACGCCTACTATGACAACAGGTGGTTGCCGGTGGCTGGAAAGCTGGTTGTTAAGCCTCCAGAAAGTGATTTGATAGAATGCCTAGCCAGCGGAGCATTGCCCATAGTCAGGGAAGTAATTCAGTATCAAACTTTCAAGACATTTGAGGATCTGTTCCAGACGGTCCGAAAAATCGAAAGGCATGTCATTAACCAAACTTCCGGGGCGCGGGGGACCCAATCCATTGAATACAGAGGAGCCCCCTCCAGAGTCAACGCTATCCACTTAAACGTTAATCTCAAAAAGGCGTTCGACCGCCTAGCTCACGAGGGGAAAATTGTTCCTGTTAGGGCGCCCATAATTATCAAGCCAAGCGATAATCTGGAAAAGTTCTGTGACTATCATCAGGTCTTCACACACCCTACCGCCAAGTGTGAAGCTCTGCACAAAGAAATCATGAGAATGATCGAAGAAGGAGAGATAGAAACTCCTAAGGCCCCAAGCACCAAGCAAAACCCCTTACCAGACTACCGCAACGTTCCTCCCATCGAACCATGATGATGAACTCAGGATTCACTGAAAGAGAAGTCCTGAAAAATGTCGATAGAACCCCGAGAGTGCACACCCCGGTGGGTCATTTCTCCCCGTGTCTTTCAGTCAACATGATGCACTCAAGGTGTACCCCGGCTCAGATTATGGCCTGTCTCGGAGGAAGAATCAGGAGGTCTCCGGACGAAGCCAATAATTGGTGGTCAGACTCGTCGGATGATGAGCCAACAGAAGAACAAGCCAGGACCACAATAAACCATGTCACCTGATCAGGACAGGTATTTCAACCCGCGCCTAGGACGCAAGAGTCAGGGCCAACCATGAACGAGAGAGATGGAAATGGCCCATATTCTAACGAAAAAGGGATGGTGGCAAAGCAACTGGCAAAGACCCCAATGCAAATGTCCGTATGGGAACTCCTGGTATCATCCAGGGAACACCGAGACGCGTTAATTAAAAATCTCTCAGCCATGCCTACAATAGCAACAATAACCCCAAGCGAGCTATGCTGCATAGTGCAAGGAATGCGGGAGCCCGTGGCCGAAGTATCTTTCACAAAAGAAGATCTTCCCGCTGAAGGAGCAGCCCACAACAAAGCCTTGTTCATACAAGTAGAGATCAAAGGAAGGCCTCTGTCATGCGTTATGGTAGATGATGGGTCGGCCCTCAACATATGCCCCAAGAAAATGTTGGGACGGCTCGGGCTGACAATGGAAGATATCAGACCCACAGAGATGGTTATCCGAGTTTATGATGATTCCAAGAGAGAAGTGTTGGGCGTCTTCGAAGCGGAAGTCGTAACTGGGCCCATCAGGTCCACAATAGAGTTTGTGGTAATGGATATACCTGTCACTTTCGCCTTGCTACTCGGACGACAATGGTTCCATCCCTTGGGAGGAGTCCCATCCACCCTGCACCAGAAGATCAAGTTCCCAATGGGAGATAAAGTCGTCACCATCCCTGCTCATGACGACCTTATGGTGGCCATAATCACCTCGGACTTCCCTCCCCGAGGGGGATTCCAAGCAGCCATGATATACGAAAAAGAAATGCCGGCATCAGTCGCAAACTCGCTAAGAAAGATGCGCTTTATGCCAGGGATGGGCCTAGGGGTAAACCAACAGGGGCCGCCAACCTTCAACATCCCTTGCGAAGCCAAAAGAGGGAGAGAGGGGTTAGGATATTCTGCAAACAAAGACGTGGGCGCGTTTAGAGAAACGAATTGGGTCGCCCCAAAGAAAGGACTAGAAGAAACTGAGGAGGGAACTGGGAGAGAATCCGACGTGACGAAATGGCAGAAAACTCACACGACCAAGATAAATGCGCCAGCCCCGACCCCGGAAAGGCGCGTCTAAGACCTCGCAGATGAACTGGCCAAGATGAGGGTCAACGAGGGAGAGATGGAGGTCAAAATGAGGGAAGCTGCAAAGCGAGTGTTTGAAGAAATTATGAGAGGGAAGCAAAGCGAAAGCACGAAGATACCCCATGAAGATGACGAGAGCATAGGAACCACCCACGAAACCAAGGAAGGAACCATGCAAGAAGACCCGGATCTGGTGACCCTACCAGATTCAGTTCTACACGACGATGATGTTGTGTATAATTGTGATTTCATGTTCCAAAATGATGTATTCACTTCAAAACATGACGCAATGAAATCCCAGTTTGCTTACTTGTGTGACTTGTCAGAAGATGGCACCATGCATTCATTAGATCATTTAACTAGCGCATTTAGCATACATAACACCGCATTACATCATGTTAACCAAGGAACGAAAGATGAACCAAGATTAGTACCAATTTCTCCCGACTTATCCCCCGCGGAGCATAGTCAGATTGAGGCAGTCTTAAGACGACATCAAAAGGTCTTCGCTTGGTCGTATGAGGACATGCCAGGAGTAGAACCCTCCATAGCCGAGCACGCCATCCCTTTAAAACCTGGAGCAGTGCCAGTTAGACAAAAATTAAGGAGGCTAAGACCAGAATGGGCCCAACTGGTCAAGGACGAGATAACAAAGCAGATCAAGTCAAAATTTCTCGAAGTGGTTGATTACGCGGAATGGGTAGCAAATGTGGTTCCCGTAGGAAAAAAGGACGGAAAGGTACGGGTGTGTGTGGACTATCGAGATCTCAACCGGGCATGTCCAAAAGACAATTTTCCACTACCACACATTGACGTGCTAGTAGACAGTGCTGCATCGGCTGTAATGTATTCTCTTATGGACGGTTTCTCGGGGTACAATCAAATCCTCATGAAGATAGCTGATAAAGTCAAAACCTCATTCATCACGGAGTGGGGAACATACTGCTATAAGGTGATGCCATTCGGGTTAAAGAACGCAGGGGCAACTTACCAAAGGGCCGCAACGACATTATTGCACGATATGATCCATAAAGAGGTGGAAGTTTACATGGACGATATGCTGGTAAAATCAGATACGAGGGAGGGACATCCCGCAGCATTAGAAAAGTTCTTGACGCGGATAGATAAGTATAACTTAAGGCTCAATCCAAAGAAATGCGTGTTCGGGGTAACCTCTGGGAAATTGCTAGGACACATCGTCAGCGACAAAGGCATCGAGATTGATCCTGAGAAGGTTAAAGCTATCACTGAGATGCCGCCCCCAAAAACAGAGAAGGAAGTCCGGGCATTCCTCGGAAGTGTCCAGTATGTTAGTCGCTTTATAGCAAAACTCACAACGGTGTGCGAACCCATCTTCAAGTTGCTTAGGAAAGATGAGACGAACCAATGGAATGATAATTGCCAACTCGCGTTTGATAAAAACAAGAAATGCCTGGCAAGCGCGCCCGTGTTGAAACCGCCGCGACCCGGGATCCCCCTCACACCATATCTGGCCATGGAAGATGCGTCGATAGGGGCGATGCTCGTCCAGACACAAGATGACGGAGTAGAACATCCTATCTATTACTTCAGCAAGAAGTTACTCCAGTATGAATGTAAATATGACTTGCTAGAACGAACTTGTGTTGCTATGATCTGGATCACTCGAAAGCTGCGACACTACTTTCAATCCTACGAAGTTCTAGTTGTCTCTAAAGTAGATCCCATGAAACACCTCGCCACGGCACCCGAATTCGACATCAAGTTTGTAAACTCAAAAGTAGTCAAAGGCAAGGCCGTTGCTGAATTTCTTGCCCGACAACCATTACCCGAAGCCGAAAACGAACCGTGGCACTTTGAGTTCCCATATGAAAACTTAGGGGTGATCACTATTCAAGGATGGAGAATGCACTTCGACGGAGCCCAAAATAGGAATGGGGCGGGAGCAGGAGTGGTGTTAGCTTCGCCGACGGGACTGACTATACCACTAGCGAAAAGACTACAATTCAAGGCTACAAACAACGCGGCAGAGTATGAGGCTTGTCTCTTCGGAATAGAAGCGTTGATAAGCCTGGGGGCACGTGAAGTAGAGATCACTGGAGATTTGCTACTAGTGTTATGTCATGCGACTGGAGAATGGGGGGTACGGGAGGAACGCTTGCGACCTTACGTCAAAAAGCTACGCGCAATGATCCGGAATTTTGACACATGTACGTTCCACCATATACCACGAGAAGAAAATCAAATGGCATATGCGTTAGCCACGCTAGCATCAAACTGGGAAGGGATGCAAGCAGCACCCATGAAGCCACTGGTTATGACATCATCCCACTTTCCGATTCACCTAGAAGAGTATGTACTTCACACCCACGACACAGAACCATGGTACATGGACATCCATCGATATGTAACAAATGGCACATACCCGTCAGAGGCGACAAAAAGTGACAAGCTGGTCATCAGGAGGCTGGCATCTAAATGTCGAGAAGTAGGAGGGGTGTTATACCGAAGATCTGCCAGTGGTGTACTACTAAGATGCCTATCTGAAGGCTAGGCAAGGAAAACCATGGAAGAAATACACCGAGGGATCTGTGGGCCACACATGAACGTAGATTCCATGGCCAAGAAAATCACGAGGCAAGGATTTTGGTGGCCTACCATGAGAGATGATTGCTATAAATACACGAAAAGGTGCCTCCAATGTCAATTCCACGCCGATCATGTCCATATACCACCCACAGAATTGCACAAACTAGCCACGCCATGGCCATTCGCCGCATGGGGCATAGACATGATAGGTGAAATCAGACCCCCCGCATCCAATGGCCATCGTTTCATCGTGGTGGCCATAGATTACTTCTCGAAGTGGGTAGAAGCTGAATCCTTCACGACAGTCACGGCACGTACCATGGCGAGATTCATAGAGAGGAATATCATATGTCGATATGGGATACCCCATCATGTGATCACCGACAACGGAGTACAATTCCAAGGAGCTACCCGGGAAATGCTGGCGAAACACCAAATAGAACATCACCGTTCGTCCCCGTACAGGCGTCAGTCAAACGGGGCAGTTGAGGCCGCTAACAAAACAATCAAGCAGATGCTCACGAAGATGTCAGATAGGAGTAGGGATTGGGCGGAGAAACTACCCTTTGCAATCTGGGGATATCGAACGACTATCCGCACGCCGAAGGGGGCGACACCATATTCCTTGGTTTACGGAATGGACGCAGTATTACCAGTAGAAATACAGATGCGATCTTTGCGGGTGGTCCTAGAGGAACACATCCCCGAAACGGAGTGGGTAAGAGACAGGGTCGGCCAGCTGGACCTGTTGGACGAAAAGCGACTTAGGGCCCTGGATCAGCTACAAATGTACCAGCAGAGATTGGCAAACACGTACAATAAGAAGGTAAGAACAGTGTCCCGACCTATAAAAGAAGGTGACCTAGTACTCAAACAATTGCGGCACTCGACCGTCGATCCCCGAGGAAAATTCCAACCAAAATGGGAAGGGCCTTTCGTTGTGAAAAGAATGTACTCGCGTGGAGGAGTCAAGCTAACCGACATGGAAGGAATAGAATTAGCAGAACCAATCAATATAGATAGGCTCCGGTATTTCCATGTATGACTGAGAGAATACAAAGCTAGAAGTTTGTTCCTAGGGTAAGATCTTGGTTCATCCTTGGTTAGGACATGTTGTAAGACGAATGTTATTTATGTTATTGCTGTAGTAAAGTGAAATAAAAATGTATCGTGCCATCCCTTACAAGAGACATTGGAAAAGCGAAGAAGAAAGCCAGTAACAAAGTGCATTAGTCACCATAACGAAAGTCACGAAAAAGGAACCTTGATCTCCTCATCCCTCTAAGGCACGCAGAACCCACTGATAATATTTCCTCATCATTAGAATAGTCGACTAGCAGGTGGCCATTTCAAAGCATCGAGATGCCACTCGGATATCTTCTAGGGATGGCGTAGCACCCTACGCGCGAAGAAGCACAAAACGAAAGGTAGGCACGCATACACATACGCACACGAACACGTATACATGCATACATGCATACATGCACGTACACATACACGCATATGTTTAGATAAAAGACCCATAGAACAAGTCAGGACAGACCCCGGGAGGCTAAAAAAGACACAAGAGAATAACCGGCGACCACAAAAACGGTGTACTGGGGCAATATCAGATCACTGGCACGCTGAGGCACCCCTGGACTCATCAAAATACTAAGAACTAGGAACTCCACTGGGCCAATACCAGAATGGGGCACGACTTAGGTCAAGGAAGAATGCCGCCAGGGGCTCCTAGGTCAGTCACTGATCAAGAGCGGAAGAGAAAAAATACTGGGACACAGCAAATCGGCCCTAGGACAAGACTATCAGCATTCAGATAAGACTGGTAGGACAAAGTGTCCAACACCATCTAAGGAAAAAAAGGTCGACAAACAGAGCTACAGGAAGTTACTAACCCTCGGGTCGTGCCCGAGGTACTATGAAGAAGAACTACAAAAGAATACCAAAATCCCCGGGTCACACCCGAGGCGTCACGGCAGAACTACGGAAGCTGCCAAAAGTCCTCGAGTCATGCTCGAGGCGCGATTAGAGGTTACAGAAAAACGGTTAGCCGGCCCTACTGAAAGATTATAGAAGATCTGATGCCATAGGCCAAAACTACAGGTAAGTTCTCTAAACCCACTTTAAAAACACTAGCACACACGCAGTATGGCTCGTTTCGCTTCATTAAGACTGTCCGACGGGTCTTACAAGACAATGTAACCACCTTAGACACTCCCAAAGAAGCGAGGGGCAAACTGTGAGCACTTGTTTTCGAACCCGATGATGAAAGCAAACTATGAGCTCCTCGTCGCGCCGGCTGCTCAAATACTAATGCTCGTCGTAGAACGGATCGCCTTTTCGGGACCATAACCTCTTCCGCCCGCTCCTCGGGACCATAAGTGTGGCACTTTCATACTCATGAGAAAATCCTTGATCACAAAAGAATATACGGTCACAAGCACTATTCATCAAAGACCGTACGGTCACAACACTATTGGTTGAGACCGTACGGTCACATACATCTGACCGTATGGTTACTGCCACGTGGCAGATAGCGACCCAATCCTTATCTGCCACGTGGCTGGGCGGTCCAATGAGAAAGTGACACGTGTACAAGCTTCCAAACGACATTGGCCGGGTGTCGGGTAACGTCCGGCTCAGATCCAAATTTAGATCTGAGACGGGCGAAGCCAGTGACCGTACGGTCACTAAACAATGACCCTACGGTCACAAGGAAACCTATATAAACCCTCCGGATTTCTCATTCAATTCACCAACAAACACTCATTCTCCTCTCTCTCTAGCTCGTTCTAAAGCGATTCTTGACCCGATATAAGTTGCCTCTGATAAAGTTGCCTCCGAGTTGCCTAAAGTTGCCTCTGATACTGAAAAGAATTCCTAGAGCCCGAGCTTGAGAGTACTTTCTTCAAATATTCTCAGAAAAGGTCTTCCTGACCACCAAAAACACTACCCCTATTATCAAGAGTTTCCAATCCAGGCATCACTCGCAGTCTCGCTAGGGTCGACTAAGTCCTGTTTCCAGTTACCACACCGGAGAACGCACACGCAATTCCGGTTCCTCGAGGTTCCACCCAAAAAAGGTCTCCGTTCTTCAACGAGCATCAGTCAGCGAGCAATCACTGGCACGCGACGAGGGTAAGCTTCTGAGGGTTTAGTACCGTGTCACCCAGCGGTTTACCGCACAAATACTTGCGCATTTACTTATTCTTTTGTGAAAATCATAAATATGAAGACAATAAGCTGTTAGGTTGCATTAAAAGATCCTCTGGGTTCTGGAATGTTGGAATTAATAAGTTGTATCCACGAAGGTATATAGAATCTCTGGTTTTCAAAACAATCGGTACAAACACCGGTTCATACATTTTTCCGGTCGGCCGGGTGGCGACTCTAGTCAAAGAAGGCTAAAGCCGCTATGAGCGACCACTTACGCTCACACCTATCTTCTTCTATCGATTCATTTTCTAAAACATTAAAGTGACTACCAGTATGCCCGCGTTGCAGGGATGTCATATTTTGAATAACTCATCATATATGTTTTTTTAAAGGAATTTATAATATATTATAAACAAAAGGAATCTTAAAATAACTAAAAGCTGAGGAAGTGTGATGTTCAAAACGTTGCCACCTCAGCAAATTTGACGAGGTGTCATCAGAAAATCTCCTTCATATTAGATTTTATATTTTGTTTTATATGTTATATATTTCACAGATCTCCAAAACCTTTTCTCTTCGTAATCTGTTATATTTTTGATCTTTAAAGCAAGGTTTCATGAAAGTTGTTGCATCTTAATTGTTCCATATTCCTTAATCTTTAGACTGGAAAAATTATAATTGCGCCTCCCCCTGTTTGGTCTAGAAGATGTTTTGACTCGTATTGGGGATTTAGTTGCAATTCGAGCAAAGAGAAGCGAAGGCGGAAAGGCACGGTGAAGACTGCTACGGTGGAAAGTCACTCTATATGGTTTCAGTGCTCTTAATTCAGCATGCATATAATTGTAAAGCATTCCCCAAGTTTATTTCAAACCAGATTAGCACGGAATTTGTATTCAAGGTAAATTTGTTATATTTTTGTCAATCATAGATCTAATTGTTTTCTCCAAGTTCTAATTTTTCCTACAGTTCCTCATCTCACTAGTAATAAGAATATGGAGTTTGTTTATTCCCCAATGCAGGCATCATCTACTTTAGGTCTTTAATTTCCTTCTACTTATCTGTTGATAAATAATATGGTCCAAGATTGTTGTATCTAAAATATGTTTAGTGATTTTCTTCTCTCATTCAAATTGGAATCACAATCAGCCTCAAGTATAAGCAAATTGCGGAAAGCTGTTATACTAAAACCAATTATTAGCATGTAAAGGTAAGTTTTTTCCCTTCCGTTTATTAAGTAGTTTTAAAGTTGTAATTGCTCCCACTGTTTTTTAATATGGAAAAGCATTATGAAATACAAAGGATTTTGAAGACTCTTTTGTTCAGCAATCAATATATGTACATATTAATCAATTTTGTTTGGATTATTTACTTGGATATTGAGTGTTGGAATTGTGTTATCTTTTACTTCTTATGTTCATGTTATTACGGTTAGAGTTATACATAAAAATATAGGGTATCACTATTTACAGCCCAGTTTTTCCGAACTACAGCCCACTTTGGACATTTTTGCCCTTTCATTTCTCCTAATTTTAAACTAAAATTTAAGCTAACATATTCAAAAACAACAATTACATGTAACTAATTAAACCATTGTTTGAACATTTAGTATTAGCTTCACGTCAAGTGATTTTTTTCGGAACGTAAACTAATTACACATAACTAATTAAGTCATTATTCGAACATTTAGTATTAAACATACGTCTTAATTTTGAAATTACACATAACTAATAAAAAAATTAATTTTATTCAAAAGAAAGTTTTAAAAAGATAAAAGACAAAAAAACAGCCCAAACGGCCTCTTTGGGCATATGTCCATATAGACAAACGCGTAAGGAGGACGTTTGGGCCTTTATCCTATTTTTTTTTTTTAACTTATCGTAGGCACTTTTAAAAAAATAAAATTATTTTATATAAATTCAAGAGTTAATTAGGTGATTTCGTGATTTTGTTCAATTGAATGTGGTACTTTTTGGTGTCTTTGTTTTCGGATCTCAAATTTTTCTCTATGTTTTCGTGTTTGTTAATTGGGCGAGAAAGAGTTTTTAGAGAATTTAGAAAAAAAATACTTTAAGAGAAAGTATAAGTGACAAGGGAAAAATTGGAAAAGTGGGTTGTGATTCGAGAAAACTTGGTTGTAAATAGCAAGTCACAAGAATATATCGCGCGAGATATTTTATTTGTCCCTTAATGCCATTTATAACTTAGTTTAGAACTTGCTCCGGCTAAAAAAGTTGTAATCTTTCTTTGTATTTTTGATGGACCCTTCACATAAGTGGTCCTCATAAGCGAAATTCTGAAGTCCATTCAAGATGAATTTGTAGAAGTAACCAAATATAGGACCTTAATTCGCAGTAAATTTATCAAATGTATACGAATTGTATTAGACATTTATTGTCAATCATTGTGTGTACATAATATGTTTGTTTCTCAAGAGCAGAAAGATAGAATTCAATCTGAGTACAATTTTCTGCAATACTTTTGGTTTAGATTTGATATTGAACCAAGCCTATGTAGGTAGATAGATCTTTTAAATCTGGAGAGCTGGTTTTCAGTTAATCACCTTTGCAGGTTTAGGTATATCTCTAATGATATGGTGTGATAAAGTTTGATAAATTCGTTATTTGTTTGCTTAATCCCTGTTCTTTTTTACTTAATTTTATCAAAATTTAGTTCAGTTTAATTCAGTAAAGTTTAGAAAAATTCCTTATTCGTTTAGCAAAATTCAACAAATTCAGTTCAGTTCAGCCACAAAAGACGGAGCCTTAATCCCTGTTTAGTTATTGTAGATGTCAAGAACATAAAGCATATCCCTGTTTATTTATTGTAGATGTCAAGGACATAAATCATGTGATAAACTATAATTTTCCTACCAACATTGAGGATTATGTCCAGAAGATTGACAGAACTATACGTGTTGGGGCCAGGGGAACCGCTTTTATGTTCTTCACGTATGTTGGGCTCTAGCCCATATGAGAATATTTTGTTAAGTTTTGATAAAAATTCCTATTTCAGTTTTCCTTTTTTGAATTTCTAATTTGGTCAACAATCTTCCCTGATTTATCTCCTATTGAATGCCATTTATTCAAGATTTTTTCTCCATAATCAGAGAGCATAACAACTCATTTTTCCGAGTATTTTAAGCCACCCGCTTGATACAGTTTAATATATACGATTTTACATCAAAAGAATACTGAGCAATATGAGTGTATTTTGAGCGTTTCTATATTGTGCAATATAGAATCGTAATTTTCAAAGGGCTGTTTTATCCTGGAGGCGATCGGAATCAATATTGCTTGCACTTTCCCGGCAGTTCCGAGGACGTCTTAAAGAGAGCAATCTAGTCCGCGACTCAGTCCACTTTTATTTGTTTGACAGTTTTCTGTGTTCCATTTCTAAACACTCTGTTTTCTCATGCTTTAACTGTGGGCAACCAGGTCATATGGCACGTAAGTGCAGGAACATGCCAAACTCTAGCTCTAATGCTACTGTTAACCTGACTAAAGAGCAACCACCAAATTATGTTGCTATGATAACTGAGATCAACCTAGTAGGTGGATCAGATGGATGGTGGATTGACACGGGAGCTACCCGTCATGTTTGTTATGATAGAAGTATGTTTAATGATGAACCCTATGTGTTTTGATTATGTCCAAACGTTTCAGAAGATGAAAACTTAATTCTCCCTTACATATAGTTTATTGTTGACTAATATTTTTGTTTACTTAGTCTATGTGTAAGTTACTCAGCAGGTGCTGAATGAATCATTTCTTGATTGCCTAAAGGACTCAGAATATCTGTTTGCTGAAGTCAGAGTTTCAATAATTTAGAAGATGGATGCTCCGCTCGGAAGTCGAAGTCTGCTAAAGCTCTCCCCAGAAGTCCTTTGCAATCAGAAGGTTTGCCAATTTGATCAGAAGTATAGACAACTGGAAATTAGCTTCTGAAAGCTTAGTCACGGGTTCTGTTTGAGCATTTAATGCTCTGACACTTGCATTCAATGCAAGGCGCCAAAAGTTCAAAAAGCTGTTTTGATGGAGCGCGCTTGTCTGTTCAAAAGAAACCAGAATTTCCTTGTCTACCCTTTGTTGATCCAATTGAAGAATGATTCCCGTCAACCTCATCTTTGATTTCAAATCACTTACCGGATTGAGTTAAAGAACAAGGATAACGGAATCAAAGTGTTTGAAGACCGTTTGAAGACTTGACAAATTAACGGCTACAACAACTGATGTCATCTCTATTGAAGATTCAAACTCACCAACGGTCATCTTCATTCACTATAAATAGTAGTCAAGCTCCAAAGCATCAATATACGCGTGATCATCGAGCAAAATCTCAACGCACTGTTCTAACAAGAAAAACTGAGCAACACTTTCCATTCTCAATCTTTCTTAGCATAGTCTTAGTTAAAAGTGAGAGAGTGAAGAAAAACAAGTTCATAATAGGAATCTTGTAAACTGAGATCGTTTGTGATCTTCAGTTATATTTAAAGAGAGAAATCTAGTTGAGATTAGAGTTGGGTGAGAAATCCAGAAAACAGAGTATTGTTTGTTCTGGTGGAAATCCTTTAACTCTTTTTAGGCTAGTCAGAACTAAGTGAGAAATTAGCTTAAGTTCTGTTGATGTAAAGGAGCTTCTGAACTTGCCATAAAAGTTCTGAATAGTGGATTTATAAAATCTCTGTAGGCTGCGACCTCAGGGGACAAGACGTAGTCACAGGACTTCTGTGGCGAACTTGGATAAATCGAATTGTTCAATCAGGATCTCCTGAACTTCTTTCTCCCTCTTATACTTGTTATTCCTGCTTCTGTGTACTTGCTTATATTTAGTGCTGAAACAGATTTTCTCTAAAGTATCATTGTCTTTGTTCAGAAGATTGTCCAGAAGTTCTTAAATCAGAACTTCTGTTGCTGAAAACAGTCCAACTGTGTTTAGGCAGAATTTCCCTCAGAAGCAACTTCTGTAAGCTAGCTTCTGACTCTGAGGATATTTGACTCTGAAAATTAAGTTTCCCGAAAAACTTAGAAATTTTCAGTTTTCAACTTTGACACCTATTCACCCCCCTCTAGGTGATTATGTTCTTGATAGGGCCAACAAGTGGTATCAGAGCGAAGGTTACTTCGCATATTTACTAAAGATCTAACAATCTAAGTGTAAGATCCTATCAGAATCAATAGAGATGGCTAGTAGACACCAGCCTGAGAATTCTTCTCACTTCATAGTTCCAGAAGGTTCTTCCACTACTAGACCTCCATTATTTAATGGCAACAACTACTCATACTAGACGAAAAGGATGATGTACTTCATCCAAGCTCAGAACATGAGTGCTTGGTATGTCATCACTGATGGTGATTTCATTCCTACCAGAATGGAACAAGGTTTAGGGAATGTTGTTATTCCTCAGAGAGAATACACAGATGACATTCTGAAAAAACTCCAAACTAATGCTTCAGCAATAAATATGTTGCATTGTGCACTTACAGCTACTGAATATAACAAAGTTTCTTCTTGTGAAACTGCACAGGACATTTGGAACAAGCTGGAAGTCACATATGAAGGAACAGGAAAAGTGAAGCAATCTAAAGTCAACCAACTCATGAGAGAATATGAGTTATTTGAAATGCTTGATAAAGAATCTATTTCAGATATGAACTCTAGATTCACCAAGATAGTCAATGACTTGAAGAGTTTAGGAAAGGACATTGAAGAATCTGATCGAGTGAAGAAGATTGTCAGAAGCCTACCAAGGTCTTGGCAAGCCAAGAAGACTGCTATTGAAGAAGTTTAGGACTTGAGCTATTACTTGTATGATGAGCTCATTGGGTCTCTAATTACTCATGAGATGTCATTAAAAAATCATGACCTAAGAGAAAGGTCAGAAGGAAAAAGAGTAGTCCTGAAAGCAGAATCTTCTGAAGAATCCTCTGAAGATGAGGAACTGGCTATGCTGACCAGGAAGTTCAAGAAGGCCTTTAGGAAAGGCAGAGGTGGAAACTACAAGAAGCCTCTCAGGAGTTTTGACAAGAAAACTCCTGATTCTGGTGAAAAGTTCAAGAGATATCCAAATAAGCCTATTGTGTGCTATGGATGTCAGCAACCGGGACACATTAAGCCTAACTGTCCGGAGCTGAAGAAAGATAAGAAGAAGTTCAAGAAAGCTATGCTGGCTGCTTGGTCAGACTCTGAGACCAGCAGTGATACTGAAGAAAAGGAAGAGCAAGCTCAGATTTGTTTTATGGCTATTGATCATCCAACTTCTGAAGATGTCACAGGAGAAACTTCCGCACCTCCTGAAGCTACATATGATTCTGAGGTAAACAATTCTCATGAACTAGATATCTTTGATTCTCTTGAAGAACTCTATAGTATGTTCAAGTACCTGAAAAGGAAATTGGACAAGAGTGAGGCTGACAAGTTTCTTAGGTTTACTCAAGTTTATTCTGACATGAAAGTGTTAGAAGAAAAACTGTGTAAACAGTTCAGCACTCCTGCTGATGGCTCTAAAGCCAAAGGCAAGGAAAAGCTGCCTCTGAGAAGTGATAAACCCCAGAAGAAGAAGAAACCTGTCACTCCCTCTCTTCTGAAAGAGATAGCTTCTCCTCCTGATGTTGGCACCTCTGAGAGTGCTGTTATAGCCTCTGAAGATGTTGGTCCTTCTCAGAAGAAGAAGAAATCTCCCAAGAAACAAAGGGAAAGATCCAAGAACCCTCCCTTTTGCAAACTTTGCAAGAGTGATGGTCACTGGTTGAAGGATTGCAAGTACCATATTAAAAACCTCTTGCAATCTGAGATATCATTAAAACCTGCTAAAGAGAAATCTAACTCTGAAGGACCCAATAAGGATTGGGTACCTGTCACTAATTGATTGTGTTGCAGGTGGCTCTGAGTGCTCCATCAATGTCAAAGCTGTGGTACATTGACAGTGGGTGCTCAAGGCATATGACAGGTGATGAAAAAGCATTCATCACATTTGATCCTAAAAGAGGTGGAAAAGTCACCTTTGGAGATGCTCAGAAAGGAAGGATACTTGGTTCGGGATCTATAGGAACTAATCCTCCGATCGAAGATGTCTCCCTAGTCAGAGGCCTGAAGTTCAATCTCCTGAGTGTTGCACAACTGTGTGATAAAGGTAGAGATGTTGTCTTCAGCTCCTCTGGATGTAAAATCTTGGACAGTAAGTCAAGGGAAGTTATTCTAACTGCTCCTAGAGTTGAAAATGTTTTCATGCTGAATCTTGAGAATCTTTGCAAAAATATATGCTTGATGTCCAAAGAGGATACCTCCTGACTTTGGCATAGAAGACTTGCTCATGTGAGCATGGATCTTCTGGCCAAAGTAGCTAGAAATCAATTGGTTGAGGGTCTGCCTGAAATTAGTTTTAAAAAGAACCATTTATGCAATGCTTGCCAATCTGGTAAACAATCCAGAAGCTCTTTTAAAACCAAGAAAGTCATCTCAACTAAAAGACCTTTGGAATTACTTCATATGGATCTTTTTGGCCCTGTTCAACCAATGAGCATGGGTGGAAAGAAGTATGCCTTTGTCATTGTAGATGACTATTCAAGATTCACTTGGGTCATCCTGCTGTCTAGCAAAGATGAGTCACTTGGATGTTTCTCAGTTCTGATAAAGAAACTTGAGAATGAAAGGAATGAAAAGGTTGTTCATATCAGAAGTGATAATGGTGGAGAATTCAAAAACTTTAGGTTTGAAGAATTCTGTGAAACCAAGGGAATTGATCATAACTTTTCTGCTCCCAGAACTCCTCAACAAAATGGGGTAGTTGAAAGGAAGAATAGAACTCTGGTTGAGATTGCCAGAACTATGATCAATGAAAGAAGGCTTCCTAAGTACTTTTGGGGAGAAGCTGTGAACACAGCTTGCTGTGTTCTGAATAGAGTGCTAATCAGAAGCATTCTGAACAAGACTCCTTATGAACTCTGGAAAGGTCGAAAGCCTAAAATAGGTTATTTCAGAACCTTTGGTTGTAAGTGCTATGTTTTGAATACAAAAGAATATCTTTCAAAGTTTGATTCAAAGGCAGATGAGGCCATTTTCCTTGGTTACTCAACACATAGTAAAGCATATAGGGTTTTTAATAAGAGGACTCAAACTCTAGATGAATCTGTTCATGTACAGTTTGATGAGACTAACCCTGCAGATAGTAGAGCTCCTGATGAAGATGTAGTTCAAGCTCCTGAAGTTACATCTCCTGATGTAGAAGAAGAAGATGTTTCTCCCAGAGCTGCTGAAGTGGTTCCTCCTGTTGCTGAACAAGCTCAAGAAGTGAATCCCACTCCAGAAGTCAACTTCCTTCCAGAAGATGCTCCTATTTATGATTCAACAAATGATGAACAGGTTTCAGAAGACTCATTGGATGTACCAAGAGAAGTTAGAACTCATAGGAATCATTCCTTAGAGAACATAATTGACTCTGTTCATAATCCTGTCATGACCATAGCTCAGCTCACAAGATACATGGGGAATGTGGCTTTTGTGTCACTTCTGGAACCCAAGGACTTCTATGAAGCTGCTGATGATGACTCCTGGTTAATGGCAATGCAAGAAGAACTTGACCAGTTCAAAAGGTCAGAAGTTTGGACTTTGGTTCCCAGACCTAACAACATAAAGATTGTTGGAACTAGATGGGTTCTGAAGAACAAGCTTGATGAATTTGGAAATGTCGTGAGGAACAAGGCAAGACTTATTGCTCAAGGTTACAGTCAGCAAGAAGGCATAGATTATGGTGAAACTTTTGCTCTTGTTGCAAGATTAGAAGCCATTAGAATCTTATGGCTAGTCAGAACTAAGTGAGAAATTAGCTTAAGTTCTGTTGATGTAAAGGAGCTTCTGAACTTGCCATAAAAGTTCTGAATAGTGGATTTATAAAATCTCTGTAGGCTGCGACCTCAGGGGACAAGACGTAGTCACAGGACTTCTGTGGCGAACTTGGATAAATCGAATTGTTCAATCAGGATCTCCTGAACTTCTTTCTCCCTCTTATACTTGTTATTCCTGCTTCTGTGTACTTGCTTATATTTAGTGCTGAAACAGATTTTCTCTAAAGTATCATTGTCTTTGTTCAGAAGATTGTCCAGAAGTTCTTAAATCAGAACTTCTGTTGCTGAAAACAGTCCAACTGTGTTTAGGCAGAATTTCCCTCAGAAGCAACTTCTGTAAGCTAGCTTCTGACTCTGAGGATATTTGACTCTGAAAATTAAGTTTCCCGAAAAACTTAGAAATTTTCAGTTTTCAACTTTGACACCTATTTACCCCCCCCCCCCTCTAGGTGATTCTGTTCTTGATAGGGCCAACATTTAAGACATATAATGTTGTGACCGATGATAAGAAAGTGCTATTGGGTGACTCTTATACCACTACTGTTGCTGGAATTGGTAATGTTGAACTGAACTTCACTTCTGGAAAAGTTCTCACTTTAAAGGATGTGATGCATACTCTTGATATGAGGAAGAACTTAGTTTTGGGCTATCTTCTCAACAAGGCTGGTTTTACTCAAGTTATAGGAGCTGATTTGTTTACTTTAACTAAGAATAATGTTTTTATAGGAAAGGGTTATGCTTCTGATGGAATGTTTAAGTTGAATGTTCAAGTTAATAAAGTGAATGTTTCTGTTTACTCTTTGTGTTCTTTTAATGTTTGGCATGCTTGTTGTGAGCGTAAGTGGTCCCTCATAGCGGCTTTAGCCTTGTTTGACTAGAGTCGCCACCCGGCCGACCAGGAAAATGTACGAACCGGTGTTTATACCGATTGTTTTGAAAACCAGAGATTCTATTTCCGTTCGTGGATACAACTTATTAATTCCGACATTCTAGGGCCCAGAGGATATTTAATGCAGCCTAACGGTTTATTATCTTGACTTTTATTGTTATCACACAGAAATATTTAAATACACAAACATTTGTACGGTAAACCGTCGGGTGACATGGTACAAAACCCTCAGAAGCTTACCCTCGTCGCGTGCCAGTGATTGCTCGCGGACTGATACTCGTTGAAGAACGGAGACTCGCGTCCTCCGAATAGTTTCTAGGAATAGGACTTAGTCAGCTCTAACGGGGCTGTGAGTGATGCCTAGAATTGGAACTTTTGATAAGAGAGGAAATATTTTTGGTGGTCGTGAGGACCTTTTCTTGGAATATTTTGGCAAAGTATTCTCGAGCTCGGGCTCTAGCGATTCTTTTCTTAATTAGAGGCAACCTTAGGCGACAACAGAGGCAACTTTATCAGAGGCAACTTTTACTGGGTCAAGAATCACTTTAGATTGAGCTACAGAGACAGGAGAATGAGTGCTTGTTGGTGAATTGAATAAGAAATCCGAGGGGTATTTATAGGGTAGCTTGTGACCGTAGGGTCCAACTTTCGTGACCGTACGGTCACTTGTTCGCCCGTCTCAGATCCAAATTTGGATCTAACAACAAACAGTGTTGTGACCGTACGATCCTTGGTGAACAGGGTTTGTGACCGTACGTCATTTTGTGGACGAGGATTTTCTCATAAGCATGAAGGTGCCACACTCATGGTCCCGGGATGTGGGTGGAAGAGGTTATTGTTGGCCCAAATATGACTGTATAAAGACTAGAGGGGGGGTGAATAGGATTTATCGCTCTTAAAAATACTTTCAAATACTCCTAAAAATATTTGCCTATTTAAATAAACAATAGTTCAAATAGTTTTGCGGAAGAAACTGATTGTTTATAGAAAATAAGAGTATAAGAAAATTAGGCACAGTTAATCACTAGCAGTTGATAGATATATAAATAAATGCAAGCAAGTGATTAAAAGCAATAAAAAAGAGAATAAGGGATAGGAGATTTTGACACAGTTGTTTATCCAGGTTCGGTCTCCTTGTGATCCTAATCCTGTCCCCGAGAGAACCTCTCGAGATTTTCCACTATGATTTCTTTACGGGCAGAAATCAAGCCTGAGACAGTTCTCACAATCCGAGACACTGCCAGCAAATACCTCTACCAGTATTTACTCTCTCGAACTCTAAGCGTCGAGTGACTTCTATTAGTTTTTCTCAAGCTCAATTAAGAAACTTATGGCACTTTTCAAGGCTCAGTGATAACCTCTCCTAAGCTTACGGGTGCTTAAGAACCTATTACACTTTTATAAGGCTCTAGTGTAAAACCCAGATTAAACCCCACCGTTTAATCTTACTGTATCTTTTTGAATGAAGTAAATTACACTCAACTCTCTTAATACAGTTGAAGGAAAATATTAATCAAAGCTGTGAAATCTCTCGTATGATAGCTTTAATTCTCGATGTTTTTCCTTATCTTCAACTGTTAACTTCCCGGGCTATTTATAGCTGAAAATAGAGCTGTTGGAGGTTTGAAATTAAATTAATTTCGTGCAACAAAGCTCAAGTAGCCGTTGGAAGCATTTGTCCATTCACCATCAACTTTATGTCCATCACATTTCACTTTATGTCATGTTGTAAGTGTACTTCCTTCATCTTAACCACAAACTCTTATTCTTCTTTGACTTATCTCGGTTTTGGTGCATTAAAGGAGAGGTGGAGAAGCTTTTGAAGGTACAACATGAGTTGTATGGATAAGACATCAAACTTTTCCACCAAGTTCGAATGGTAGCCGTTGGATGAAGATCAAAGGTAGATTTCAGATGGTGTAGATTAATCTTGAGATTTCCCTTATGTTAGCAAATATAATCACCATGAAATAATACCATTTAAACATACATATTATCATCAAAATAATGCATCAATTTCGTGTATGTATGGATGATAAATGTATTTGATCACTCATCATGGCAAGTATGTATAAACCGAAAATGTTTAGTGAAGTTGAGATGTCGTAATAATTATGAACTTCGTAAAATAATCATGGCAAGAGTATGTTTCAAATAAGATTATGTCATGATTTAAATAGTCCATAATATATCTCATATTCACACAATTAAGTTCATGGCATACATACATAAAACTTTTAATCTTGAGTAAAATATGGCATAGTTTAGAGCACGTAAGATCAAGAGTTTAAATCATATACTTTTTAGGATAACTCTAGATATTTCTTTTTAAAGTTTATTTGAAATATCATTTAATAACATCTAGAGTTATATAAATCTATTAAGTATATAGTATATGATAAAAGTCATTTTGTCACATATGGAGCATAAGTATAAAAACCATTTAATAAAGTAAGTCATCAAAATAATAAGATGTTAGAATAACAGTTATGTCCCTGGAAAGGTGATCCGTTCTCCAACGAGTATCCGTATTTGAGTAGCTGGCGCGACGAGGAGCTCATAGATTACTTTCATCATCGGGTTCGAAAACCAGTGCTTACAGTTTGCCCTTCGCTTCTTTGGGAGTGCCTAAGGTGATTACATCAGTCTCAATGAAGCGAAACGAGAAATACTGCGTGTGTGCTCATGTTTTCGAAAGTGGGTTTAGAAACTTACTTGCAGTCTGGGCCTCCGGCTTTGTGTTTTATGATCCTACTTTGAGGCCGATCGACTGTCTTCCCCGAGCTTAATCCGAGGATTCGGTAACTTCTGTAGTCTGGGCCTTCGGCGTCGTGTTTCTATAATCCTACTTTGAGGCCGATCAACTATCTTTCTCGAGCTTAATCCGAGGATTCGGTAACCCTGCAGTTTGGGCCTCCGGCGTCGTGTTTCTATAATCCTACTCTGAGGTCGACCAACTGCTTTCATAGTACCTCGAGTTTGATCCGAGGATTTTTTCGTAACTTCTTATAGTACCTCGAGCATGACCCGAGGATTCAGTAACCTCTCATAGCATCTCGAGCATGACCCGAGGATTTAGTAACATCTCATAATACCTCGAGCAGCACCCGAGGATCTAGTAACCTCCGTAGCACTTCGAGTATGACCCGATTTAGTAACCTCTTGTAGCACCTCGAGCATGACTCGAGGATTTAGCAACCTCTTGTAGCACCTCGAGCATGACCCGAGGATTTAGTAAGCTTTTACAGTACCTCGAGCATGACCCCAGGATTTAGTAACCTCTCATAATACCTCGAGCAGGACCCGAGGATCTAGTAACCTCCGTAGCACTTCGAGCATGACTCGATTTAGTAACCTCTTGTAGCACCTCGAGCATGACCCGAGGATTTAGTAACCTCTTACAGTACCTCGAGCATGACCCGAGGATTTAGTAACCTCTGTAGTACCTCGAGCATGACCCGAGGATTTAGTAACCTCCGTAGCACTTCAAGCATGACTCAGAAATTTAGTAACCTTTTCAGTTCAGTTCTCTGCCCTCTTTCTTTGGATGATGCTTGACACTTTGTCCTACTGGTCTTATCTGAGTGCTGGTGGTTTCATACTGAAGTCAACCAACTGTGTCCCAATATCTTTCCTTTTTCATTCTTAATTCTTAGCTGATCCGAGGTCCCTGGCAGCACACCCTTTCTTGATCCGAGTTAGGCTACATCTTCGTGTTGCATTGGTTCGATGAAGTACTACCGCACTGGGGCTTTCGGATAATGCCTGTGAGGATTTTTAGCCTCTTGACAATCTGGAAACTGGGGGATGCCCCAGCGTACCGGCGGTTAGGCGATGCCCTGGCATGTTGCTGGCCCAATGATGCCCCAATACACTCCTTATGTGGCCGTCGGATAGGTTCCTGTGCTTTCTTTGATTTTCATTCCTCCTATGGGGATCCTACACAGACAAAGACATACATCCTTTCCCGGGGTAAGATGGCCAATGGGAAATAAACATTTTTTATGGCTACCGGTCATGCTACGTGATTGCGAGTGATAGAGGGGAATGCTCTATTTTATGGATGCATGCAGGTTCACACCTGTGAACTTGGGTTGGATGACACACAATGCATGCGACTAGTCGTACGGACACGTGATAAGGGATACTTTTATCACATGAACTCATGTAATATGGACTCTAGCTGGACCACCTAAAACATATGGTGTGCATGTGTGTGACTTTAGTGTAAGTGAGGGGATTCACTATTAGGTGGACTCCTACAACGATCTAAAGCCCAAAGTTTGTGTGACTGAATGTGTGTGTGCACAAGGGGATGTCCTACTCATGTGATATATCTTTTATAGATTTCGGCTAGATGACCTAAGTGTCTAATATGCGCGTGCAACTAGACCTGTGGAGATGTGATTGTGTGCAGACTAGGGGGCTACCTCATCTTATGACTCGTGTGGTATTTTTTGTGGGTTTTAGTTGGACGACCTAAGACACGTGGTATGTATGAGTTAGTGTGTGGACACGTGACTGGATGACCTAAAACGACTGTTGGTTCTAAATGAAGTATGTCCCGAGTCAGTGAACGACCCCAAGGTTTTGGTTATATGTGAGGTGGTTTTATAAGGGTAGGTTCATGGTTTTTCTTTTGGAGGATGTGGGTGAAGGTTTTGGGTTAGATGAAGGAGGCAAGGTTTTCGTGGGTGTTTCAGGAATGTTGGGATAGTTTTTGTGATGAGAGAAAGGGTTTGGGTACGGATGGTGGAGGTTAGGCTTATTGAGGTTGTAGGGTAGGTTTCGTAAAGGGTGCAAGGATTTAGGGTTGGATGATGGAAGTGAGAGACCATCAGGAGTTCGTGTGGTTTCTAGGTTGTCAGGGTTGGAATCAAGATGTTCAAATGCAACTTCCGATGACGTTTTCATGATTGCCCCTAGGGTGAGGTGTTTTATTGCTCTAACTGTTGCCTAAGATGACTCTACGGGTTGTCAACTTAGCGAGCTACCTTTATTGTTGCCTAGGTCGCCCTCTCGGGTTTTCAACCTAGCAGTCTTCCTTTGTTTTGGCCTTGATTGTTGCCTAGATCTATTTTTTTGAATTTTCTCGATCTCTGAGGTCTTTTCTTTTTTTCAAACCCTAGGGGAGTCGGCTAGTGTTTTGAAGGGAGTGTACATATCCTATTGTCTATGCTCTTGATTTCTCTATTCTAGAATATGTGCAGCTGATAGGCTCTTGAAACAGGCACTTAGACTCACCAACGTAAGCATCTAGACTAGTTAATATATGAATAAATGGTTCATGCATGTCTAGTATGAATGTGCACTCATTATCAACTAGTCCTGGTAATCATCCTTTCTCTTCCCGTGATGATGATCAACCCCTTGTAGTGAGGATTCTTCCGTGGTGTGCGATCGTCGTTCTTTTGTGGGGATGAAACCACGTATCCGAGTGTCGCCATCTTGTTCTCGGAAGCGTGCAAGTGATTTTCATGATGAAATCTAGGTGTCTCCATTGTCATCTTTTGGTGTAGATCCTCTCACAGCCTTCTGCATGGATTACGTTCTAACGTGATGATTTAGCAAGATTTCCTCCTATCTCCGGGATACCATCTTCTTCATCTTTTGCATAAAGCCTTGATATGGAAGTGTTGTTGCTCCCTTCGAGGTTTTGTGGATGCGATCTATTTTCGAGCTATAAGCTCCTCCGAAGGATGGCTTCACTTCTCCTTTTTCTATCTTCGTCCATGGGCATATCCGTTGCAGAGGATAGGAGTGGAATTCTGAAGACTTCATGGGTTTAATTCTGAAGGCTGACGAACGCTGGTTCATCTTAAATGGAGACACCTTGGACGCTCCATTTCAACTTTTGCGCATTGTCCTAGTTCCTTAGAGCGAGGTTCCTTCATTTTGCGGGGTTCTGAAGGAGATGTACTCCTATATTCGTCCAGTGATTGCTCCTCCTTATGTTGTTTCTCCATTTTGCAAGGTATGTCCTGGTCGGGGCCACTTGTCTGGTTGTGGTTCTCTCTCTCTTACAGTCGAGGGCATATTCATACTAGACACACATGCTCTAATTATGCCTATATCTTCCCCATGTCTATTTGAGGGATGCAAATGAATGTAGACGCGAGTGAGCTAAAGCTTTTTCTATCCAAGCACGGGTTTGTAAACACGTGGATAGGATAAGTGGGATAGAGCCTAGTCGATTCTTTATGAGTTATTTGAAATGCTTGAGAAGGAATCTATTTCAGACATGAATTCGAGATTCACTAAGATAGTCAATGATCTGAAAGGTTTAGGAAAGGATATTGAAGAACCAGAAAGAGTGAAGAAGATCATCAGAAGCTTACCAAGGTCTTGGCAAGCCAAGAAGACTGCCATTAAAGAAGTTCAGGACTTAAGCTATTATCTATATGATCAGCTTATTGGTTCATTAATTACCCACGAGATGTCGATGAAGAACCATGACTTGAGAGAAAATTCAGAAGGAAAAAGAGGGGTAGTCCTGAGAGCAGAATCTTCTGAAGATGAGGAACTGACAATGCTGACCAGGAAGTTCAAGAAAGCCTTTAGGAAAGGCAAAGGTGGAAACTACAAGAAGCCTTTTAGGAGCTTTGATAAGAAGACTCCTGATACTGGTGAAAAATCCAAGAGAGATCCTAGCAAACCCATTGTGTGCTATGGATGTCAGCAACAAGGGCATATTAAGCCTAACTGCCAAAAGCTGAAGAAAGATAAAAGAAAGTTCAAGAAAACCTATGCTGGCTGCATGGTCAGACTCTGAGACCACCAATGATCCTGAAGAAAAGGAAGAGCAAGCTCAAATTTGTTTCATGGCTATTGATGAGCCAACTTCTAAAGATGTCACAGGAGAGACTTCCGCACCTCCTGAAGTAACATATGACTCTGAGGTAAACATTTCTCATGAACCAAATATCTTTGATTCTCTTGAAGAACTATACAGTATGTTCAAATACCTTAAGAGGAAATTGGACAAAAGTGAGGCTGACAAGTTTCTTAGGTTTACTCAAATCTATTCTGACATGAAAGTGTTAGAAGAGAAATCGTGTAAACAATTCAACACTCCTGCTGATGGCCCCAAAGCCAAAGCCAAGGAAAAGCTGCCTCTGGGAAGTGATAAACCCAAGAAGAAGAAGAAACCTGTCACTCCCGCTCTTTCGAAGGAGATCTCTTCTCCTCCTGATGTTGGTACCTCTGACAGTGCTGCTATAGCCTCTGAAGAATGTACACCTTCTCAGAAGAAGAAGAAAGCTACCAAGAAGCAAAGGGAAAGATCCAAGAACCCTCCCTTTTGCAAGCTTTGCAAGAGTGATGATCACTGGTTGAAGGATTGCAAGTATCAATCAAAAACATCTTGCAATCTGAGATATCACTAAAACCTGCTGAAGATAAATCTAACAATGAAGGACCCAATAAGGATTGGGTACCTGTCACTAATTGATTGTGTTGCAGGTGGCTCTGAGTGCTCCATCAATATCAAAGCTGTGGTACATTGATAGTAGGTGCTCAAGGCATATGATAGGTGATCAGAAGTCATTCATCACATTTGTACCAAAAAGAGGTGGAAAAGTCAGCTTTGGAGATGCTCAGAACGGAAGGATCCTTGGTTCTGGATCTATTAGAACTAATCCTCCCATTGAAGATGTCTCCCTAGTCAGAGGCCTGAAGTTCAATCTCCTGAGTGTTGCACAACTTTGTGATAAAGGTAGAGATGTTGTATTCAGCTCCTCTGGATGTAAAATCTTGGACAGTAAGTCAAGGGAAGTAATTCTAACTGCTCTTAGAGTAGAAAATGTTTTCATGCTGAACCTTGAGAATCTCTGTAAAAATATATGCTTGATGTCCAAAGAGGATACCTCCTGGGTCTGGCATAGAAGACTTGCTCATGTGAGCATGGATCTTCTGGCCAAAGTAGCTAGATATCCATTGGTTCAGGGTCTGCCTGAAATTAGTTTTAAAAAAAACCATTTGTGTACTGCTTGTCAATCTGGAAAACAATCCAGAAGCTCTTTTAAAACTAAGAAAACCTTGTCAACTAAAAGACCTTTGCAGTTACTTGATATGGATCTTTTTGGCCCTGTTCAACCAATGAGCATGGGTGGAAAGAAGTATGCCTTTGTCATATTAGATGACTATTCAAGATTCAGTTGGGTTATCTTGCTGTCTAGCAAAGATGAGTGACTTGGATGCTTCTCAGTTCTTGTAAAGGAACTTGAGAATGAAAGGAATGAAAAGGTAGTCCATATCAGAAGTCATAATGGTGGAGAATTCAAGAACTTTTAGGTTGAAGAATTCTGTGAAACCAAAGGAATTGATCAGAACTTTTCTGCTTCTAGAACTCCTCAACAAAATGGGGTTGTTGAAAGGAAGAACCGAACTCTGGTTGAAATAGCCAGAACTATGATCAATGACAGAAGGCTTCCAAAGTATTTATGGGGAGAAGCTGTTAACACAGCTTGTTATGTTCTGAATAAAGTGCTGATCAGAAGCATTTTGAACAAAACCCCCTATGAACTCTGGAAAGGTAGAAAGCCTAAAATAGGTTATTTCAGAACTTTTGGTTGTAAGTGTTATGTTTTGAATACAAAAGAATATCTTTCAAATTTGATTCAAAGGCAGATGAGGCCATTTTTCTTGGTTACTCAACACATAGTAAAGCATATAGGGTTTTTAATAAGAGGACTCAAACTTTAGATGAATCTGTTCGTGTTCAGTTTGATGAGACTAACCCTGCAGATAGTAGAGCTCATGATGAAGATGTAGTTCAAGCTCCTGAAGTAACATCTCTTGTAGAAAAAGAAGATGTTTCTCCTAGAGCTGCTAAAGTGGTTCCTCCTGTTGCTGAACAAGTTCCAGAAGACAATCCTACTCCAAAAGTCAACTTCCTTCCAGAAGATGCTCCTATATATGATTCACCAAATGATGAACAAGTTTCAGAAGATACATTGGATGTACCAAGAGAAGTTAGAGCTCCTAGGAACCACCCCTTGGAGCATATTATTGACTCTGTTCACAATCCCGTCATGACCAGAGATCAGCTCAGAAGATACATGGGGAAGGTGGCTTTTGTGTCACTTTTGGAACCCAAGGACTACTATGAAGCTGAAGATGATGAGTGTTGGTTAATGGCAATGCAAGAAGAACTTGACCAGTTCAAAAGGTTAGAAGTTTGGATTTTTGTTCCCAGACCTAACAACAAGAAAGCTGTTGGTACAAGATGGGTTCTGAAGAACAAGCTTGATGAGTTTGGAAATGTAGTGAGGAACAAGGCAAGACTTGTTGTTCAAGGTTACAGTCAGCAAGAAGAGATAGATTTTTGCTCCTGTTGCAAGATTGGAAGCCATTAGAATCTTATGTGCTTTTGCATCATACAAAGGTTTTAAGCTCTTTCAAATGGATGTGAAAAGTGCATTCTTGAATGGGGACATTGATGAGGAAGTCTATGTGTCTCAACCTTCTGGATTTGAAGATCCCAAGTTTCCAGATCATGTGTACAAGCTGAAGAAAGCCTTGTATGGACTGAAACAAGCTCCCAGAGCTTGGTATGAGAGACTGACAAAGTTCCTTCTGTCTAAGGGATTTGTTAGAGGCTGTGTTGATATAACTCTATTCACTCTGAGAAAGAAAAAAGATATCCTTTTAGCTCAGGTATATGTTGATGATATCATATTTGGTGCTACTAATGAATCTTTGTGCATGGAGTTCAGTGATCACATGAAGGCTGAGTTTGAAATGTCTATGATGGGAGAATTAACCTTCTTCTTAGGACTTCAGATCAAGGAAAGTAATGATGGTGTGTTTATCAATCAAGCCAAGTATACTAGAGAAGTGCTGAAGAAATTTGGCATGTCAGACTCTAATGTTGTTGACATTCCCATGAATGTCAGCAAAGACTTTGATGATCAAGAGAAAGCTGGTAAACATGTAGACATAAAAACCTACAGAGGTATGATTGGTTCCCTTTTATATCTAACTGCCAGGAGGCCTGATATACATTTTGCTGTGCGCTTCTGTGCTATATATCAGGCTAAACCAAAGGAGATTCATGATGTTGCTGTCAAAAGAATTCTCAGATATCTTAAAGGCACACCAGAAGCTGGTTTGTGGTATCCTTGTATTACAAATTTTACTCATGTAGGATACACAGACTCTGACTATGGTAGAGATAAATTGAAGAGAGTCAGCACTTCTGGTGGTTGTCATTTTATGGGGGAGTGCTTAGTTTCCTGGCATAGTAAGAAGCAAACCTATGTGGCACTCTCAACTGCTGAAGCTGAGTATGTTGCTGCTGGAAGTTCTGTTTCTCAGATGCTCTAGATAAAGCAACAAATTGCTGACTATGGAGTCACTCCTGGAACAATTACAATCAACTGTGATAACAAGAGTGCTATTGACCTTTCAAAGAATCCTATTCAACACAGTAGGATGAAGCATGTTCACATTAGGCATCACTTTCTGAGAGACCATGTTCTGAAGAAGGATATTATTCTTATTTACTTGCCCTCTGAAGACAACCTTGCTGATATGTTTACTAAGCCTCTGGCTAGTACTCCATTCAGAGGTCTGCGTGAAGGCATAGGTATGACTCATCCACTTCAGTAATTTATCATTAATTATATGGTTTATCTTCTTAAATGCTAGCCGTTTAAGATTATTAAGGATAATTATGGTGTTTAATTCTTAGTTTAAGCGTCCCTATAAGAAATGCTTTTACTGTGCTTTTTCTGGTGTTAACGGTAACTTGTTCCCCTTTTAAAGGTGTTTATTCACTTTTTCTGGTTTTTTGATTGCATTAGAATCCCTAGAATTTTCTGCAATCTCTATTTTCTTTCTCTCCATTCAAAAACCTAATTTCTTCAAATGGCTCTATAACAAAATGAACAAGTCACTGTCACCCGTATCTTCGAATCAAAAATCAATCTCAATCCCTCCAAAGTGTTTCCTTCTAAGTGTCTAGATGAGCAATGCCTTACAACCCCTCCAATAAAATCCGGGGGGTATTTATAGGTTAGCTTGTGACCGTACGGTCCCAAGCCATGCGACCGTATGGTCCCAAGTTGGTGACCGTACGGTCACATGTTTCGCCCGTCTCAGATCCAAATTTGGATCTGAGCCGGGCTTCACACAAGACCCGGCCAATGTTGTTTGGATTTTAGTACACGTGTCACTCTGTGATTGGACCACCAGCCACGTGGCAGATAAGGATTGGATTGCTATCTGCCATGTGGCAGTGACCGTACGGTTAGAGGCTCTGTGACCGTACGGTCTCAACAAATAGTGTTGTGACTGTATGGTTCCTAATGAATAGTACTTGTGACCGTATACATTTTGTGATCGAGAATTTTCTCATAAGCATGAAAGTGCCACACTCATGGTCCCGAGGAGCGGGCGGAAAAGGTTATGGTCCTGAAAAGATGATCCGTTATCCGACGAGCATTAGTATTTGAGCAGCTGGCGCGACGAGGAGCTCATAGATTGCTTTCATCATCGGGTTCGAAAACCAGTGCTTACAGCTGTTGTTGCAGCTCACTCTGAGTTGGATGCTGCTGAGGAAGATGTTCCTCTATCAAGAAAAAGGGTTTCCCGTACTAAGTCCTCTGCTGGCATGAGAAGGCCTATGAGGAGATCAGATTTTGAGATCCCCTCTGATCCTATTCTTGAGGATGAGACTCCTGAGTGATGAGGAAGATACTCACAATGGATGATGATGAAGAAAATTTCAATGATGATGGTTCTCCTACCATTGAAAATTTGTCTGATGACTCATCTCCTGAGCATGAAGATTCAGAGACTGTGCTAGAAGGTGCTAGAGTTTTTGCTCAGAATGTTGATAATGAGCGCTTCATGGATGATGTCCTTCTTGGACGGGGTAGAAGTGATGAAAGGAAAAGGAACGCCTCTGAGGTGATTGACAGAATGGCACACTTATTTGCTGAACCTCTGGCTTCTTTTGATCCTAATGCTGCTGAGAATGTACAATTCTCTGCCCCTGAAGACACTCTTCTCTCTGCTCCTTAACAGGTTACTAAATCACCTGAACTTAACTCTCCTCCTCCTCCATCACATACTTCTGCATCTCCTTCTGTCACAAAAGTTGATGATTCTTAAACTATTATTCCTCCTACAACTTCAACCTCTGAAGTTGTGCCTCCTAAAACTACTCCACCTTCTGGATCCTATTCAGAAGTTAATGTCTCCACAACCCCTCTTTTCTCTGACTCCACTACTACATCCACTGCTCCCTCTTTAAATACTTCATCCACTTTTCGTTTCCCTCTACCACTTTATCTTTCACCATACCTTCTACTTAAACAACCTCTGCTCCTTCTTCCACTACTTCTATACCTCCTCTTTCAACCTCTGGACATGCACCTCCTGTGTCTGATCCTTTAACATCTTCCATTCCCTCTTCCTCTTTTGCTGGTATTTCTTCAAACAATGAGTTTCTCAGAAATTTGATGAATCAGCATGAGAGAGAAACCATTTTTGGAGGTAGGGGATTCATTGGGAGACATCCTAATGTTTCAGGTACTGGTGCCTCTCCTTCTGTTGAAGAGTTGAGAAGAATGAGTCAGGGTGGCTCTGATGATTTGTTTAGTAGCTTTGCTCCTATGGGTCAGAGGTATCCTGCTGCTTATATGGTTGCTCAAGCTGCTATGATGCAAGAGCTTCAGCAAGTGAAAGCTCAGAACTTGCAAGTTATGTCATTGCTGCAGATGCAATATCCTTCTGTATTCATTCGCAACCTCTCTTCACTTCATCTTGCTACTTATGATGAACTATACAAGTTGAGACAGCTGGCTCTGACCTTGCCAACCTTGAAAAACATTGCTCTTGCCTCTTCCAAGAATGTCAACGATGCTATCGAGACTTTGACAGAAGAAGTCAAGAATGTCAACGATGCTTGATGACCTGCAAAGTATTGCTAATAGTATTCTGAGAGAAGTGAAATCTTCTGCTCAAGGTGCATCATCCTCTGGAGCAGCTCGAACTGTTTATGACATCACTCCTGATCTCAATAATAGACTGGAGAGTATTGAGGACACTCTGACTGCTCAGAATACTCAGATGGGAGAACTTACTGAATTTTTGAAGACTGTACAAAATCAGGTGCATGAACAAGAAAAGATTCTGAACAATTGCTATAGGTTTGTCCGTGGACAGACTTATATTCAGAATGAACATCTGACTACTGATGTGTATGCCAACAATCAATTCCTTAAGATAATCCTTGATGATATTCAGAGAGAGCGCCCTTTGTCTGGCACTGCTTTTGATAGAATGATGGCTATTGATGCTGATTTCAGAAGAAGAATGGAAATCATCAATTCTGTCAGACCTAATCCACACTAATACAATGCTGCTCTTGTTCGTTAGCAAAGACTTCACGATAGAGGTGTTTTGGGTCAGGTTTCTGGACAAACGGGGGAGAAGTCTGCTGAGCAGAGTGGTTCCAAAGAGAAGAGACATAATGAGAATGTTGGTGCAAATCCTCCTTAGAAGAAACCCAAAAGATAATCTCTTAGAAAATAGAACTTAGGCTTCATAGCTAGGTTATGAGTTGGGTAGCATGTCTTAGGACTTATGTTATCTTTTCCTTCTTTGTTGATTTGTGCTTATTTGTTCACTCTGAGGATGCTTATATATTGGCTCTGACTTTTCTTCAGTTATTTTTTCTTGTCTCTGATCTTTCTTATCTGCATAACTATAAATATTACTGTTTATGTTTTTATTGCTTTTGCTCTGAACTTATCCCCCTAAATCTAACAACTTGATCTTAAGCCGTTTCTTAAGTTAACACAGATTGTTGGAGTTCACCATTTACACTAAAATGGAGGAGTTAAAATCTTTCAGAGGCACTTAAAAACATAACAAACAGGAAGTTACTTTCTAACCCTTGTGTTTATTTAAGTAACTTTACCTTCTGAACAAGGGTTTGTCCATAACCAAAATGGGGGAGAATGATGAACCCTAAGAGTTTTGATTATGCCCAAAATTTCAGAAGATGAAATTCTATTTTTACTTATATACTCTTCAATGTTGACTAAGAATTTTTGTTAAGTATTGTATAAGTTTCTCAGCAGGTGCTGAATGAAGAAATTCTGGATTGCCTTGAAGACCCAGAAGAGAAGAATAGCTGAAGAAAGAAGTTAAAGCTCAGAAGCTGGATGCTCCACTCTGAAGATTTTCTGAAGACTATTAAAGCTCTCCTCAAAGGTTTATAAGCAACCAGAAGAAATTCCATTTCGATCAGAAGCTTAGGCAAAAGAATAAGGAAGTCAGAAGCGCTAGTCACGAGTCTTACTTAGCATTTAATGCTCTTATTTATGCATTTAATGCAAGCCACCAAAAGTTCAAAAAGCTGTTGTGAGCGCGCGTCCTCGTAATCGACATTTTATTTATATCAATTACGACATTTTATCATGTTTTGGCTATTTTAGCTGTATTGTACCCGCGAAGGTCATCGAAAATCTAAGCTGCTTAAACTTCGATTTTTGTGAATTTTTAGAGAGTCGCCACCCAACCCGTAGACTGAGAAAATTTGGTAGAATGAGTAGAGCGCTCAACCCCACTGTACTCAAACTTGCTTTGTTTTGTACTTGTTTTGTTTTTGCTGACTCTTATTTTATTATTTTCAAACACAGTATTAATTTACAGCACAACAGAACTTATTGACCTGCAAAATGAAAGTAAATATGCATTAGTTTCATAAATATAATATATGTGACATTTTTATGGTTTTTATTTATTTTTATTATTAATATTATTATTATTATTATTATTATTATTTATATTTAATATTTCTCACGTGTTTAGCGTTTTTTAGTAGGCATATCCTTCCATGGAAAACGTGTACCAGTCATTTTTTTATATGATAATGAAATAAAAGTAAAAGAAATCGCGTACCCGGCTTTACCGGGTCCACGGTAAAAAAAAGTAAATAATAAAAATGCAGTAAAATATAAATCATCTCTCTGGTATCAATGTGTGACTGAGCGCCGCCACAGTAAAATACCCGACTCCACGGTAAAAAAGTAAATGACGGTGAATAGTAAAAGTGCAGTATGTTGGTCCTACAAGAACATAATCACCTAGAGGGGGGGGTGAATAGGTGTCTAAGTTGAAAACTGAAAGCTTTAAGTTTTTGAAGAAACTTAATATTTCAGAGTCAAATTTCCTCAGAGTCAGACGCTAGTTTAGAGAAACAGCTTCTGATGGAAATTCTGCCTTAACACAGTTTAACTGATTTCAGCAACAGAAGCTCTGAGTTAGAAAGCTTCTGGACAGTCTTCTGAACAAAGACAATGATATAAGGAGGAAATCTGTTTCAGCACTAAATATAAACAAGTACATAGAAGCAAATTAACAAGTATAAGGAAGGGAGAAAGAAGTTCAGGAGATCCTGAGAACAAGTTGATTTATCCAAGTTCGCCACAGAAGTCTTGTGACTACGTCTTGTCCCATGTGGTCGCAACCGCCAGAGATTTTAAATCTACTATTCAGAACTTTTATGGCAAGTTCAGAAGCTCATTTACATCAACAGAACATAAGCTAATTTCTCACTTAGTTTTGACTAGTCTAACAAGAGTTAAAGGATTTCCACCAGAACAACAACAACTCTGTTTTCTGGATTTCTCACCCAACTCTAATCTCAACTAGATTTCTCTCTAAATCTAACTGAATATCACAAACGATATCAGTTTACAAGATTCCTATTATGAACTTGTTTTTCTTCACTCTCTCACTTAAACTTAAGTTATGCTAAGAAAGATTAAGAATGGAAAAAGGTGCTCTGTTTTGCTCGATTATCACGCAAATCGATGCAATGGAGCTTGGCTACTATTTATAGTGGATGAGGATGACCGTTGGTGAATTTGAATCTTCAATTGAGATGACATCAGTTGTGGTAGCCGTTTAATCTGTCAAGACTTCAAACGGTCTTCAAACACTTTTATTCCGTTAACCTTGTTCTTTAACTAAATCTGGAAGAGATTTGAAGATGAAGATAAGGTTGACTGAAATCTTTCTTCAATTGGATCAACAAAGGGTAGACAAGGAAGTTCTGGTTTTGTTTTGAGTAGACAAGCGCGCTCCTTTAAAACAACTTTTTGAACTTTTGGCGCCTTGCATTAAATGTGCCTGTCAGAGCATTGAATGCTAAACAAGACCCGTGACTTAGCTTCTGATGGCTAATTCCTTTTGTCTAAACCTCTGATCAAATTGGTAAAGGTTTCTCTTCTGATTGCTTCTTAGACCTCTGAGGCAAGCTTTAACAGTCTTCAATAGAACTTCAGAGCGGAGCATCCAGCTTCTGAACCTTTAACTACTGTCTTCAGCTTCTCATTTATTCTGAGTCTTTAAGACAATCCAGAGAATCTTCATTCAGCACCTACTGAGAAACTTATACAATACTTATCAAAAATTGTTAGTCAACATTGAAAAGTAAGTAAGTAATCTTTAAATTTGATCTTCTGAAACGTTTGGACATAATCAAAACACTAGGGGTTCATCATTCTCCCCCATTTTGGTTATGGACAAACCGTGGTCCAGAAGGTAAAATTACTTAGATAAACACAAGTTTAGAAAGTAACTTCCTGATTGTTATGATTTTTACAACTTCTGAGTAACTTAAACTCCCCCCATTTTAGTATAAATGGTGAACTCCAGCAATCTGTATTAACTTAAAATAGGCTTAAGATCAAGTTGTTAGATTTTCGCGAAGTGTAAGTTACTAAGGTAAAAAGCATAAACAATAACATTCAGAGACAATAAAGTATGTAAAGGTTCAGTGTATATATGATCAGAAGAAAAAAAAATGATCAACATATGGATAACAAAAAGTCCTAAGGCAGTAGCTACCCAACCCAGAACCTAGCTAAGAAGCTTAAGTCCCTAAAAGATTATCAGTTTCTAGATTTCTTCTGAGGAGGAGGCACATCACTAGAACCAGCATCAACATTCTGTCTCTTCAAACCAGAGCCAGGACCACTCTACTGAGCAGACTTCTCCCCCGTTTGGCCAGAAACAATAGGAATACCCAGCGCTCCTTGAGAGGACAGCCGCTGCTGAACATGAAGAGCAGTCTGGTATTGCTGAGTGGTAGGCCTTACAGAGTTGATCATATCCAGTCTTCGTCTGAAGTCACCATCAATGGTTCTCATATGATCAAAAGTCTGTCCAGAAAAAGGTCGCTGTCTTTGAACATCTTCCAGAAGCAGCTTGATAGAACGATTATTTGCATAAACAACAACAGTGAGATGCTCATTCTGAATATAAGTCTGTCCTCGAACAAACCTATAGCAATTATGAAGAACCTTCTCTTGTTCTTTTGCATGAGTGTGCATAATCTTCAGAAGTTCTGCAAGCTCTGCAATCTGGGCGCTCTGAGCAGTCACAACAGACTCTATGCTCTGTAAACGGTTGTTGAGATCAGGAGTGATGTCATACATAATTCTGGCAGCCCTAGAAGATGATGATCCTTGAGCAGAAGATTTCACTTCTCTCAGAATATGATTAGCAGTACTTTGCAGATCATCAAGCTTACTTGGGAGAACCTTCTCATGAGCCTCATAATGCTCGTTAGCTTCATGTAAGCACTGGTTTTCGAACCCGATGATGAAAGCAAACTATGAGCTCCTCGTTGCGCCAGCTGCTGAAATACCGATGCTCGTCGTAGAACGGATCACCTTTTCGGGACCATAACCTCTTTCGCCCGCTCCTCGGGACCATGAGTGTGGCACTTTCATGCTTATGAGAAACTCCTTGATCACAAGAGAATATACGGTCACAGGCACTATTCATCAAAGACCGTACGGTCACAACACTATTGGTTGAGACCGTACGGTCACATACATCCGACCGTACGGTCACTGCCACATGGCAGATAGCGACCCATTTCTTATCTGCCACGTGGCTGGACGGTCCAATGAGAAAGTGACACGTGTACAACCATCCAAACGACATTGGCCGGGTGTCGGGTAACGTCCGGCTCAGATTCGAATTTAGATCTGAGCCGGGCGAAGCCAGTGACCGTACGGTCACTAAACAGTGATCCTACGGTCACAAGGTTGTGACCGTACGGTCACAACCTTGTGACCGTACGGTCACAAGGAACCTATATAAACCCTCCGGATTTCTCATTCAAAATATCAACAAAAATAAACAAACACTCATTCTCCTCTCTCTCTCTAGCTCGTTCTAAAGCGATTCTTGACCCGATAAAAGTTGCCTGTGATAAAGTTGCCTCCTCGAGTTGCCTAAGGTTGCCTCTGGTATAAAAAAGAATTGCTAGAGTCCGAGCTTGAGAGTACTTTCTTCAAATATTCTCAGAAAAGGTCTTCCTGACAACCAAAAACACTACCCCTATTATCAAAAGTTTTCAATCTAGGCATCACTCGCAGTCTCGCTAGGGTTGACTAAGTCCTGTTTCCAGCTACCACACCGGAGAACGCACACGCAATTCCGGTTCCCCGAGGTTCCTCCCAGAAAAGGTCTCCGTTCTTCAACAAGCATCAGTCCGCGAGCAATCACTGGCACGCGACGAGGGTAAGCTTCTGAGGGTTTAGTACCGTGTCACCCAGCGGTTTACCGCACAAATACTTGCGCATTTACTTATTCTTGTGTGAAAACCATAAATATGAAGATAATAAGCTGTTAGGTTGCATTAAAAGATCCTCTGGGTTCTGGAATGTCGGAATTAATAAGTTGTATCGACGAACGTATATAGAATCTCTGGTTTTCAAAAGAATCGGTACAAACACCGGTTCGTACATTTTCCCGGTCGGCCGGGTGGCGACTCTAGTCAAAGAAGGCTAAAGCCGCTATGAGCGACCACTTTCGCTCACAGTGGCGACTCTGCTGGGGACCAAAAATATATTCTACTGTTATAAGTTAACTTCAACGTATGATTCTCTTGAAGTTAATTTGTTAATAGAAGGGTGTAAGTTTGGTTTTCACCGTTTGTAAAATTATTTTCTTGAAAAATTTTATAAAAGTGAAAATGGGATACAACTGAAACGTTATGACAGTCTAGTTCTGTACAACAGAGTTATTGCTTTCTCATACTGCATAAAAGAAAAATCCCGAATGGTCAACGTGTGTTATGGGTCGTGCTCACTGTCATTTCCTTTAAGGGACGCATGGGTCGATCTGTAACGCCACCCACCGCCTTGTACCGTCGATGCGCTGCTCAAAACCCTTAAATGGGGAGGCGCTAGGTATATCTTGCCGTGGGAACCCTTTTGTACTATCAAACGAGACCGAAGCCTCATATAGTCAGCCTAGGTATCTTTACTAGGAACTACCCCAAACAACTTTTAAAATTACGTCTGTTGAGAGCGTTCCGACGTCCAAATGAAAGATGTCGGAAAAACCCACCTAGGACAGAGACGCACCTCGCGAACAAGGAGAGGGAGTGACGACTTTGTGTGTGGACGAACTTGTTTGGTGGAGTGATCATACATGAAAAGCATATAGAAGGTCCGAATTCTGCCATCCGGACGTCCCTTCGATTCAAAAAGGCACTCTGTCGCAATCCCGCAAATAGCATTGTCACAAATGTCCACCCCGAATAAGGAAAGGATTGCTGAGATCGAAACAGGGAGCAATTTGAATCAGAGGGACGTCCGGACCAGTGAGAATTGGCTAAAAGAGAAGCGAAAGAACGACCCGTGGCTGAAATAAAAACTCATGAAACAAGCCATGATGCGACCTTTCGTATCTACGCAAGTCAAAGACCCCGCCCAAGGATATTACCTCCACCATCATGCATTCATGAGGTAATACCCTTCCACGTAGTCTAACAAACCAGAGCAGAAAAAGGATCAATAGGACCACGCATGCATGCATACATGGGCTAAGGATAACGGGAGACTCATACCATCTTTCCCCGTATAGAGGGCCGTGGACGAGGGCAAACCGAAGGTTGGTTAGGGCAGACCCAATCACGGAGCCCGAAGAAGTGTTAGTTGAAAGCGCGTCCGATTCAGAAGAAGACATGGCAGAGCCAAATGATATCCCCGACGCCGCTACTGAGATCGCCAAAGCATTTGCGGCCATGCTCCAATCCCCCGAATACCAAATGATGATGGACTTGGCCATCGAGAAAGGATGCCAGAAGGTCCTGGCCAAACACTTGGAAAACGGAGAAAAGCCTGAGTCTGAATCGGGAGGATCTCATGGGATGGAGAAGCCAAAAGACCCGAATGACTCAGAAGGGAAGTTAGACTACATCATCGGACACCTGGAAAGTAAGGCGGGGAGCGCCGCTACCCCGACCAGCAAAACATTGGCGTCTTATCTGAGGCCCAACGGGCAAGGGCTTCCCCCAGGGTTTGTGATCCCAGCATTTATCCGGTTCAGTGGAAAAGGAGATCCCACTGGACACATCAAACACTTCGCTAACCTTATGAACCTGTCCCCCTTGGACATGAAACAAGCAACCGGTTTGTTCGCCTTCTCGCTCGAGGGCAATGCCTTGGAATGGTACAATGGATTGAAGTTCAGTATCCAAGGGAATTGGGACGAACTAGTGGATGCATTCACCAAGCAATACGAAATCAACACCTTGCAAAAGTACACGTGGGCGGATCTGGCAGCCCTCAAGCAGAATGTGGGGGAAAGATTCGACGCCTACTATGACAACAGGTGGTTGCCGGTGGCTGGAAAGCTGGCTGTTAAACCTCCAGAAAGTGATTTGATAGAATGCCTAGCCAGCGGAGCATTGCCCAGAGTCAGGGAAGTAATTCAGTATCAAACTTTCAAGACATTTGAGGACCTGTTCCAGACGGTCCGAAAAATCGAAAGGCAGATCATTAACCAAGTTCCTAGAGCTACATATGGAAGGGGGAACAACACGCGGGACAGCGAACCAGAACAAACTTCCGAGACGCGGGGGACCCAATCCATTGAATACCGAGGAGCCCCCTCTGGAGTCAACGCAATCCACTTAAACATTAATCTCAAAAAGGCGTTTGACCGCCTAGCTCACGAGGGGAAAATTGTTCCTGTTAGGGCGCCCATAATTATCAAACCAAGCGACAATCTGGAAAAGTTCTGTGACTATCATGAGGTCTTCACACACCCTACCGCCAAGTGTGAAGCTCTGCACAAAGAAATCATGAGAATGATTGAAGAAGGAGAGATAGAAGCTCCTAAGGCCCCAAGCACCAAGAAAAACCCCTTACCAGACTACCGCAACGTTCCTCCCCCTCGGACCATGATGATCAACTCAGGGTTCACTGAGGGAGAAGTCCTGAAAAACGTCGATAGAACCCCGAGAGTGCACACCCCGGTGGGTCATTTCTCCCCGTGTCTTTCAGTCAACATGATGCACTCAGGGTGTACCCCGACTCAAATTATGGCCTGCCTCGGAGGAAGAATCAGGAGGTCTCCGGACGAAGCCAATAATTGGTGGTCAGACTCGTCGGATGATGAGTCAACAGAAGAACAAGCCAGGACCACAATAAACCATGTCACCAGATCATGACGGGTATTTCAACCCGCGCCTAGGACGCAGGAGTCGGGGCCAACCACGAACGGGAGAGATGGAAATGGCCAAGATTCTAACGAAAAAGGGATGGTGGCAAAGCAACTGGCACTGACCCTAATGCAAATGTCCGTATGGGAACTCCTGGTATCATCCAGGGAACACTGAGACGCGTTAATTGAAAATCTCTCAGTCGTGCCTACAATAGCAACAATAACCCCAAGCGAGCTATGCTGCAGAGTGCAAGGAATGCGGGAGCCTGTGGCCGAAGTATGTTTCACGAAAGAAGATCTTCCCGCTGAAGGAGCAACCCACAACAAAGCCTTGTTCAGACAAGTAGAGATCAAAGGAAGGCCTCTATCGTGCGTTATGGTAGACGATGGGTCGGCCCTCAACATATGCCCCAAGAAAATGTGGGGACGGCTTGGGCTGACAATGGAAGATATCAGACCCACAGAGATGGTTATCCGAGCCTATGATGATTCCAAGAGAGAAGTGTTGGGCGTCTTCGAAGCGGAAGTCGTAACTGGGCCCATCAGGTCCACGGTAGAGTTTGTAGTGATGGATATACCTGTCACTTTCGCCTTGCTACTCGGACGACAATGGTTCCACCCCTTGGGAGGAGTCCCATCCACCCTACACCAGAAGATTAAGTTCCCAATGGGAGATAAAGTCGTCACCATCCCTGCTCATGACGACCTTATGGTGGCCATAATCACCTCGGACTTCCCTCCCCGAGGGGGATTCCAAGCAGCCATGATATACGAAGAAGAAATGCCTGCATCAGTCGCAAACTCGCTAAAAAAGATGCTCTTTATGCCAGGGATGGGCCTAGGGGTAAACCAACAGGGGCTGCCAACCTTCAACATCCCCTGCGAAGCCAAAAGAGGAAGAGAGGGGTTAGGATATTCTGCAAACAAAGACGTGGGCGCGTCTGGAGAAACGAAGTGGGTCGCCCCAAAGAAAGGACTAGAAGAAACTGAGGAGGGAACTGAGAGAGAACCCGACATGACTAAATGGCAGAAAACTCACACGGCCAAGATAAATGCGCCAGCCCCGACTCCGGAAAGGCACGTCCAAGACCTCGGAGATGAACTGGCCAAGATGAGGGTCAACGAGGGAGAAATGGAGGTCAAAATGAGGGAAGCTGCAAAACGAGTGTTTGAAAAAATCATGAGAGGGAAGCAAAGCGAAAGTGCGAAGACACCCCATGGAGATGACAAGAGCATAGGAACCACCTGCGAAACCAAGGAAGGAACCATGCAAGAAGACCCGGATCTGGTGGCCCTACCAGATTCAGTTTTACACGACGATGATGTTGTGTATAATTGTGATTTCATGTTCCAAAATGATGTATTCACTTCGAAACATGATGCAATGAAATCCCAGTTTGCTTACTTGTGTGACTTGTCAGAAGATGGCACCGTGCATTCATTATATCATTTAACTAGCGCATTTAGCATACATAACACCGCATTACATCATGTTAACCTAGGAACGAAAGATGAACCAAGATTAGTGCCAATTTCTCCCGACTTATCCCCCGCGGAACATAGTCAGATTGAGGCAGTCTTAAGACGACATCAAAAGGTTTTCGCGTGGTCGTATGAGGACATGCCAGGAGTAGAACCCTCCATAGCCGAGCACGCCATCCCTTTAAAACCTGGAGCAGTGCCAGTTAGACAAAAATTAAGGAGACTAAGACCAGAATGGGCCCAACTGGTCAAGGACGAGATAACAAAGCAGATCAAGTCAAAATTTCTCGAAGTGGTTGATTACGCGGAATGGGTAGCGAATGTGGTTCCCGTGGTAAAAAAGGACGGAAAGGTACGGGTGTGTGTGGACTATCGAGATCTCAACCGGGCATGTCCAAAAGACAATTTTCCGCTACCACACATTGACGTGCTCGTAGACAGCGCCGCATCGGCTGTAATGTATTCTCTTATGGACGGTTTCCTCGGGGTACAATCAAATCCTCATGAAGATAGCTGATAAAGTCAAAACCTCATTCATCACGGAGTGGGGAACATACTACTACAAGGTGATGCCATTCGGGTTGAAGAACGCAGGGGCAACTTACCAAAGGGCCCAACGACATTATTGCACGATATGATCCATAAGGAGGTGGAAGTTTATGTGGACAATATGCTGGTAAAATCGGATACGAGGGAGGGACATCCCACAGCATTAGAAAAGTTCTTGACGCGGATAGAAAAGTATAACTTAAGACTCAATCCAAAGAAATGCGTGTTTGGGGTAACCTCTGGGAAATTGCTAGGACACATCGTTAGCGACAAAGGCATCGAGATTGATCCTGAGAAGGTTAAAGCTATCACTGAGATGTCGCTCCCAAAAACAGAGAAGGAAGTCCGGGCATTCCTCGGAAGTGTCCAGTATGTTAGTCGCTTTATAGCAAAACTCACAACGGTGTGCGAACCCATCTCCAAGTTGCTTAGGAAAGATGAGACGAACCAATGGAATGATAATTGCCAACTCGCATTTGATAAAATCAAGAGGTGCCTGGCAAGCGCGCCCGTGTTGAAACCGCCGCGACCTGGGATTCCCCTCACACTATATCTGGCCATGGAAGATGCGTCGATAGGGGCGATGCTAGTCCAGACACAATATGACGGAGTAGAACATCCTATCTATTACCTCAGCAAGAAGTTACTCCAGTATGAATATAAATATGACTTGCTAGAACGAACTTGTGTTGCTATGATCTGGATCACTCGAAAGCTGCGACACTACTTTCAATCCTACGAAGTTCTAGTTGTCTCTAAGGTAGATCCCATGAAACACCTCGCCACGACACCCACGTTAGTAGGTAAACTCGCTCGGTGGGCATTGTTGTTATCCGAATTCGACATCAAGTTTGTAAACTCAAAAGTAGTCAAAGGCAAGGCCGTCGCTGAATTTCTTGGCCGACAACCATTACCCGAAGCCGAAAACGAACCGTGGCACTTTGAGTTCCCAGATGAAAACTTAGGGGTGATTACTATTCAAGGATGGAGAATGCACTTCGACGGAGCCCATAATAGGAACGGGGCGGGAGCAGGAGTGGTGTTAGCTTCGCCGACGGGACTGACTATACCACTGGCGAAAAGACTACAATTCAAGGCTACAAATAACGCGGCAGAGTATGAGGCTTGTCTCTTTGGAATAGAAGCGTTGATAAGCCTGGGGGCACGTGAAGTAGAGATCACTGGAGATTCGCTACTAGTGTTATGTCATGCGACTGGAGAATGGGGGGTACGGGAGGAACGCTTGCGACCTTACGTCAAAAAGCTACGTGCAATGATCCGGAATTTTGACACATGTACGTTCCACCATATACCACGAGAAGAAAATCAAATGGCAGATGCGTTAGCCACACTAGCATCAAACTGGGAAGGGATGCAAGCAGCGCCCGTGAAGCCACTGGTTATGACATCATCCCACTTTCCGATTCACCTAGAAGAGTATGTACTTCACACCCACGACACAGAACCATGGTACATGGACATCCAGCGATTTGTAACAAATGGCACATACCCGTCAGAGGCGACAAAAAGTGACAAGCTGGTCGTCAGGAGGCTGGCATCTAAATGTCGAGAAGTAGAAGGGGTGTTATACCGAAGATCCGCCAGTGGTGTACTACTAAAATGCCTTTCTGAAGACGAGGCAAGGAAACCCATGGAAGAAATACACCGAGGGATCTGTCGACCACACATGAACGTGGCCTACCATGAGAGATGATTGCTATAAATACACGAAAAGGTGCCTCCAATGTCAATTCCATGCCGATCATGTCCATATACCACCCACAGAATTGCACAATCTTAGCCACGCCATGGCCGTTCGCCGCATGGGGCATAGACATGATAGGTGAAATCAGACCCCCCGCATCCAATGGCCATCGTTTCATCGTGGTGGCCATAGATTACTTCTGAAAATGGGTAGAAGCTGAATCCTTCACGACAGTCACGGCACGCACCATGGCGAGATTCATAGAGAGGAATATCATATGTCGATATGGGATACCCCATCATGTGATCACCGACAACGGAGTACAATTCCAAGGAGCTACCCGGGAAATGCTAGCGAAACACCAAATAGAACATCACCGTTCATCCCCGTACAGGCCTCAGTCAAACGGGGCAGTTGAGGCCGCTAACAAGACAATCAAGCAGATGCTCACGAAGATGTCAGATAGGAGTAGGGATTGGGCGGAGAAACTACCCTTTGCAATTTGGGGATATCGAACGACTATCCGCACGCCGACGGGGGCGACACCATATTCCTTGGTTTACGGAATGGACGCAGTATTACCAGTAGAAATACAGATGCGATCTTTGCGGGTGGTCCTAGAGGAACACATTCCCGAAACGGAGTGGGTAAGAGACAGGGTCGGCCAGCTGGACCTGTTGGACGAAAAGCGACTTAGGGTCCTAGATCAGCTACAAATGTACCAGCAGAGATTGGCAAACACGTACAATAAGAAGGTAAGAACTGTGTCCCTACCTATAAAAGAAGGTGACCTAGTACTCAAACAATTGCGGCACTCGACCGTCGATCCCCGAGGAAAATTCCAACCAAAATGGGAAGGGCCTTTCGTTGTCAAAAGAATGTACTCGCGTGGAGGAGTCAAGCTAACCGACATGGAAGGAATAGAATTAGCAGAACCAATCAATATAGATAGGCTCCGGTATTTCCATGTATGACTGAGAGAATACAAACCTAGAAATTTGTTCCTAGGGTAAGATCTTGGTTCATCCTCGGTTAGGACATGTTGTAAGACGAATGTTATTTATGTTAGTGCTTTAGTAAAATGAAATAAAATGTATCGTGCCATCCCTCACATGAAACATTGGAAAAGCGAAGAAGAAAGCCAATAACAAAGTGCATTAATCACCATAACGAAAGTCACGAAAAAGGAACCTTGATCTCCTCATCCCTCTAAGGCACGCAGGACCCACTGATAATATTTCCTCATCATTAGAATAGTCGACTAGCAGATGGCCATTTCAAAGCATCGAGATGTCACTCGGATATCTTCTAGGGATGGCGTAACACCCCATGCGCGAAGAAGCACAAAACGAAAGGTAGGCACGCATACACACACGAACATGTATACCTGCATACATGCACGTACACATACACGCATATGTTTAGGTTAAAAAACCCACTAAACAAGTCAGAACAGATCCCGGAGGACTATAAAGGACATAAGAGCTTATTCGATGACCCCGGAAACAGTACGCTGGAGCATTATCAGATCATTGGCACACTGGGGCACCCCTGGACTCATCAAAATACTACGAACTAAGAACTCCTCTGGGGCAATATCAGAATGGGGCACGACTCATGTCAAAGAAGAATGCCGCCAGAGGCTTCTAGGTCATAGCGGCTTTAGCCTTCTTTGACTAGAGTCGCCACCCGGCTGACTGGGAAAATGTATTAACCGGTGTTTGTACCGATCGTTTTGAAAACTAGAGATTCTATTTACGTTCGTGGATACAACTTATTAATTCCGACATTCCAGAACCCAGAGGATCTTTAATGCAACCTAATGGTTTATTGTTTTGATATTTATTTGTATCACACAAGAATATATAAATGCACAAGTATTTGTACGGTAAACCGTCGGGTGACACGGTACAAAACCCTCAGAAGCTTACCCTCGTCGCGTGCCAGTGATTGCTCGCGGACTGATGCTCGTCAAAGAACGGAGACCTTTTCTGGGAGGAACCTCGGGGATCCGGAATTGCGTGTGCGTCCTCCGGAGTGGTAGCTGGGAACAAGACTTAGTCGACTCTAGCGAGACTGCGAGTGATGCCTGGGTTGGAAACTTTGATAATGGGGAGGATATATTTTTGTTGGTCAGGAGGACCTTTTTGAGAATATTTGGGAAAAGTACTCTCAAGCTCGGACTCTAGCGATCCTTTTCTATATCAAAGGCAAATTTAGGCAACTCCGGGAGGCAACTTTATCAGAGGCAACTTTTATCGGGTCAAGAATCACTTTAGAACGAGCTAGAGAGGTGGGAAAATGAGTGGTTTATGATTTTTCTTGATATTTTGTTGATGTTTTGAATGAGAAATCCGGAGGGTATATATAGGTTACCTTGTGACCGTACGGTCACTGTTTAGTGACCGTACGGTCACTTACTTCGCCCGTCTAAGATTGGATATTTGGATTTTTTTGTACACGTGTCAATTTCTGATTGGACCGCCCAGCCACGAGGCATATAAGGATTGGATTGCTATCTGCCACGTGGCAGTGACCGTACAGTCAGAGGTTATGTGACCGTACGGTCCCAATCAATAGTGTTGTGACCGTACGGTCCTTGGTGAATAGTACTTGTGACCGTATACATTTTTGTGATCGAGGATTTTCACATAAGTATGAAAGTGCCACACTCATGGTCCCGAGGAGCGGGCGGAAGAGGTCATGGTCCCGAAAAGGTGATATGTTCTCCGACGAGCATCGGTATTTGAGCAGCCGGCGTGACGAGGAGCTCATAGATTGGTTTCATCATCGGGTTCGAAAACCAGAGCTTACAATTTGCCCCTCGCTTCTTTGGGAGTGCCTACTCCTATCTGACATCTTTGTGAGCATCTGCTTGATCTTCTTGTTCGCGGCTTCGCCACCCCGTTTGATTGGGGTCGATATGGGGACGACCGATGATGTTCTATCCGGTGCCTTGCCAGCACTTCCCGGGTAGCTCCTTGGAATTGTACGCCATTGTCGGTAATCACGTGGTGCGGTACTCCATATCGGCATATGATGTTCCTTTCTATGAATCTCGACATGGTACGTGCCGTGACCGTCACAAAGGACTCAGCTTCCACCCACTTCGAGAAATAATCTACGGCTACCACGATAAAGCGGTGCCCGTTGGACGCAGGCGGTCTGATTTCGCCTATCATATCTATTCCCCATGCGGCCAACGGCCATGGCGTGGCTAGGTTATGTAGTTCCGTGGGCGGCACAAGGACATGATCGGCGTGGAATTGACATTGAAGACACCTCTTCGTGAATTTGTAACAGTCATCTCTCATGGTAGGCCACCAAAATCCTTGTCTTGTGATTTTCTTGGCCATGGAATCTACATTCATGTGTGGCCCACAGACTCCTTGGTGTATTTCTTCCATGGTTTTCCTTGATTCACCCTCGGATAGGCATTTCAGTAGCATACCGTTGGCAGATCGTCGATACAATACTCCTTCTACTTCTCGACATCTAGACGCCAGTCTCCTGATAACCAGCTTGTCGCTTTTTGTCGCCTCCGGGGGGTATGTGCCGCTTGCTATGAACCGCTGGATGTCCACATAGCATGGTTTCGCGTTGTGGATATGGAGTACATATTCTTCTAGGTTGATCGGAAAGTGGGATGATGTCATAACCAATGGCTTTATGGGTGTTGCTTGCATCCCTTCCCAGTTTGACGCTAGCGTGGCCAACGCGTCAGCCATCTGAATTTCTTCTCGCGGTATATGGTGGAATGTACATATGTCAAAATTCTGAATCAATGCTCGTAGCTTTTTGACGTAAGGTCGTAAGCGTTCTTCCCGTACCCCACATTCTCCGGTCGCGTGACATAGCACTAGCAGCGAGTCTCCAGTAATTTCTACTTCGCATGCCCCCAGGCTTATTAACGCCTCTATTCCGAAGAGACAAGCCTCATATTCTGCCACGTTGTTTGTGGCCTTGAATTGTAGTCTCTTTGCTAGTGGTATAGTCAGTCCTGTTTGCGAGACTAACACCACTCCTGCCCCAGCCCCGTTCCTATTATGAGCTCTGTCGAAGTGCGTCCTCCACCCTTGAATGGTAATCACCCCTAGGTTCTCATCCGGGAATTCGAATTGCCAAGGTTCATCTTCGGTTTCGGGCAATGGTTGACGGGCTAGGAATTCGGCAACGGCCTTGCCCTTGACTACTTTTGAGTTTACAAACTTGATGTCGAACTCGGATAACAACAATGCCCATCGAGCGAGTTTGCCTACCACCATGGGCGCCGTGGCGAGGTGTTTCATAGGGTCTACCTTTGAGACAACTAGAACCTCGTAGGATCGGAAGTAGTGTCGCAGCTTTCAAGTGACCCAGATCATAGCGACACAAGTTCGTTCTAGCAAGTCGTATTTACATTCATACTGGAGCAATTTCTTGCTGAGATAATAGATAGGATGTTCTACTCCGTCATCTTGGGTCTGGACTAACATTGCCCCCACCGACGCGTCCTCCATTGCCAGATATAGTGTGAGGGGACTCCCAGGTCGAGGTGGTCTCAACACGGGCGCACTTGCCAGGCATTTCTTGATCTTATCGAATGCAATTTGACAGTTGTCATTCCATTGGTTGGTCTCGTCTTTTCTGAGCAGCTTGAAGATGGGTTCGCATACCGTTGTGAGTTTTGCTATGAAACGACTAACGTACTGGATGCTTCCGAGGAATGCCCGGACTTCTTTCTCTGTTTTCGGGGGTGGCATCTCAGTGATGGCCTTAACCTTTTCGGGGTCGATCTCAATGCCCTTGTCGCTGACGATGTGTCCTAGCAATTTTCCAGAGGTTACTCCAAACACGCATTTCTTCGGATTGAGCCTCAAGTTGTATTTCTCTCTCCGCGTTAAAAACTTCTCTAATGCCGCGGGGTGCCCCTCTCTCGTATCCGATTTTACCAGCATATCGTCCACATAAACCTCCACCTCTTTATGGATCATATCGTGTAGTAATGTGGTTGCGGCTCTTTGGTAAGTTGCCCCTGCATTCTTCAACCTAAATGGCATCACCTTGTACCAGTATGTTCCCCACTTCGTGATGAACGAGGTTTTGATCTTATCGGCTATCTTCATGAGGATTTGATTATATCCCGAGAAACCGTCCATAAGAGAATACATTACAGCTGATGCGGCGCTGTCTACGAGCACATCTATGTGTGGTAGCGGAAAATTGTCTTTTGGACATGCTCGGTTGAGATCTCAATAATCCACGCACACCCATACCTTTCCATCCTTCTTCCCTAAGGGAACTACATTCGCTATCCATTCCGCGTAGTCAACTACTTCGAGAAACTTTGACTTGATCTGCTTTGTTATCTCGTCTTTGACTAGTTGGGCCCATTCTGGCCTTAGCCTTCTTAATTTCTGTCTAATCGGCACCGCTCTAGGCTTTAAAGGGATGGCATGCTCGGCTATGGAGGGTTCTACCCCTGGCATATCCTCGTATGACCAGGCGAAGACCTTTTGGTGCCGTCTCAAGACTGCTTCAATCTGACTACGTCGGGAGAGATCGGTACTAATCTTGGTTCATCCTTCGTCCCTAGGTTAGCATGGTGTAATGCGGTGTTATGTATGCTAAATGCACTAGTTAAATGATTTAATGAATGAACGGTGCCATCTTCTGAGAAGTCACACAAGTAAGCAAACTAGGATTTGATTGCATCATGTTTTGAAGTGAATACATCATTTTGGAACATGAAATCACAACTATACATGACGTCATCGTCGTATAGAACTGAATTTAGTAGGGACACCGGATCCGGGTCTCCCTATGCAGTTCCTTCTGCCATTTTGTCATGTCGGGCTCCCTTTCAGTTTCCTTCTCTGGAGCGACCCACTTCGTTCCTCCGGACGTGCCCGTGTCTCTATTCGCAGAATACCCTAACCCTTCTCTTCCTCTCTTAACTTCGCAGGGGATGTTGAAAGTGGGTGGCCTCTATTGGTTTACCCCTAGGCCCATCCCTGGCATGAAGCGCATTCTTTTTAGCGAGTTTGCGACAGATACAATCATTTCTTCTTCGTATATCATAGCTGCTTGGAATCCACCTCGGGGAGGGAAGTCCGAGGAGATTATGGCTACCATAAGGTCATCATGAGCGGAGATGGTGACAACTTTGTCCCCCATTGGGAACTTGATCTTTTGGTGTAGGGTAGATGGGACTCCTCCCAAGGGCTGGAACCATTGTCGCCCGAGTAGCAAGGCAAACGTGACAGGTATGTCCATTACTACGAACTCTACCATTGACCTGATGGGCCCTGTTACAACCTCTGTTTCGAAGACGCCCAACACTTCTCTCTTTGAGTCGTCATAGGCCCGGATAACCATCTCCGTGGGTTTGATATCTTCCATTGTCAACCCGAGCCGTCCCAACATTTTCTTGGGGTATATGTTGAGGGCTGACCCGTCCTCCACCATAACACATGACAGGGGTCTTCCCTTGATCTCTACTTGTATGAACAAGGCTTTGTTGTGAACCGCCCCCTCAGCGGGAAGATCTTATTTTGTAAAGGATATTTCAGCTACAGGTTCCCGCATTCCTTGCACTATGCAGCATAGCTCGCTTGGAGTTATTGTTGCTGTTGTAGGAATGGTTGAGAGATTTTCGACTAACGCGTCTCGGTGTTCTTTGGATGATACTAGGAGTTCTCACACAGACATTTGTACTGGGGTCTTTGTCAGCTGTTTAGCCACCATCCCCTTTTCACTAGATTCTCGGCCACTTCCATCCCTCTCGTCTGTGGCCAGTTCTGGTTCTTGTGTTCTTGGCGTGGGTTGAAATACCCGCCCTGATCGGGTGATATGGTTAATCGTGACCCTGGCTTGTTCTTCTGTTGGCTCGTCATCTGATGAGTCGGACCACCAATTGCTGGCCTCGCTTGGGGACCTCTTGATTCTTCCTCCGAGGCAGGCCATAATCTGAGCCGGGGTACACCCCGAGTGCATCATATTGATTGAGAGGCAAGGGGAGAAATGGTCCATTAGGGTGTGGGCTCTTGGCGTCCTATCGACGCTTTTCAGGAGTTCCTTTTCTGTGAATTCTGAGTTGATCACCATGGTCCGTGGGGGAGGGACATCGTGGTAGTCAGGTAGGGGGTTCTTCTTGGTGCTTGGGGCTTTGGGAGCTTCTATCTCTCCTTCTTCAATCATTCTCATGATTTCTTTATGTAGTGCTTCACATTTGGCAGTAGGGTGTGAGAAGACCTGATGATAGTCACATAACCTTTCCAAGTTGTCGCCTGGTTTGATAACTATAGGTGGCCTAACAGGAGCAATTTTTCCTTCATGGGATAGGGGATCGAATGCCTTTTTGAGGTTAACATTTAGGTGGATCGCGTTAACTCTAGAAAGGGTTCCTCAGTATTCGATGGATTGGGTCCCTCGCCCCCAGGAGCTTGTTCTGGTTCGCTGCCCCGCGCGTTGTTCCCTCTCCCGTATGTGGCTCTGGGAACTTAGTTGACGACTTGCCTTTCGACTTTTCGGACTGTCTGGAACAGGTCTTCAAACGTTTTGAAAGTTTGATATTGGATTACGTCTCTAACCCTGGGCAGTGCTCCGCTTGCCAGGCATTCTATCAGGTCACTTTCCGGGGGTTTGACAGCCAGTTTTCCCACCACTGGCAACCACCTGTTGTCATAGTAGGCGTCGAACCTTTCCCCTACATTTTGTTTAAGAGCTGCCAGATCTGCCCACGTGTATTTCTGCAGGGTGTTGATTTCATATTGTTTGGTGAATGCAGCTACTAGTTCATCCCAATCCCCTTGGACGCTGAACTTCAACCCATTGTACCACTCCAAGGCGTTCCCTTCGAGTGAGAAGGCGAACAAACCGGTTGCTTGTTTTATGTCTAAGGGGGACAAATTCATAAGGTTGGCGAAGTGTTTGATATGCCCAGCGGGATCTCCGTTCCCACTAAACCTTATAAATGCTGGGATCACGAACCCAGGGGGAAGTCCTTGCCCATTAGGCCTTAGATAGGATGCCAATGTTTTGCTAGTCGGGGTAGCAGTGCTCCCGGCCTTGCTTTATAGGTGCTCGATGATGTAGTTCAGTTTCCCTTCTGAGTCATTCGAGTCTTTTGGTTTCCCCATCCCATGGGATCCTCCTGATTCAGATTCAGGCTTTACTCTATTTTCCAGGTGTTTGGCCAGGACCCTCTGGCAGCCTTTTTCGATAGCCAGATCCATCATCATCTGGTATTCGGGGGATTGGAGCATGGTTGCCAATGCTTTGGCGATTTCAGTAGCTGCGTCCGGAGTGTTGTTCGGCTCTGCCATATCTTCTTCCGAATCGGATGCGCTTTCAACTAGTACTTCGTCGGGTTCCGTGATTGGGCCTGCCCTGACCAACCTTCGGTTTGCCCTTGTCCACAGTCGCTTTATACGGGGGAAGATGATGTGAGTCTCCCGTCATTCCAGGCTCGTGAGATGTATGCATGCATGGTCATATTGGTCCTTTTCCCGTTTTAGTTCCTTAGACTTCATTCAAGTGTATTACCTCATGAATGCATGATGATGGAGGTATCATCCTTGAATGGGGTCTTTGGCTTGTGTAGATACGAAAGGTCGCATCATGGCTTATTTTTTTATGATATTTCATTTTAGCCATGGGTCGTTCTTTCGCTTCTTTTAGCCAAGTCTTATAGGTCTGGACGTTCCTTTGATTTAAACCGTACTCCGTTTCAATCCTTGCAACCCTTTCCCTATTCGGGGTGGGCATTTGTGACAATATTATTTGCGGGATTGCGACAGAGTGCCCTTTGAATCAAAGGAATGTTCGGACAGTGGGGGTCGGACCTTCTATATGCTTTTTATCCATGATCGATCCATCAAACAAGAAGTCCGCACATAAAGTCGTCACTCCCTTTCATTCTTCGCGCGGTGCGTCTCTGTCCAAGGTGGGTTTTTCCGACATCTTTCCTTTCGATGTCGGAACGCTCTCAACAGACGTAATTTTAAAAGAGGTTTGGGGGTAGTTCCTAGTGGAGATATCTAGGCTGACTATATGAGGCTTCGGTCTCGTTTGATAGTACAAAAGGGTTCCCACGGCAAGATATACCTAGCGCCTCCCCATTTAAGGGTTTTGAGCAGCGTATCGACGGTACAAGGAGGTGGGTGGTGTTACAGATCGACCCATGCGTCCCTTAAAGGAAACGACAGTGAGCACGACCCATAACACACGTTGACCATTCGAGATTTTCTTTTATGCAGTATGAGAAAGCAATAACTCTGTTGTACAGAACTATACTGTCAGAATGCTTCAGTTGTATCCCAGTTTTACTTTTATAACACAATTTTGAGAAATAATTTTATAAATAGTGAAAACCAAACCTACATCCTCCTATTAATAAATTAACCTCAAGAAAATCGTACGTTGAAGTTAACTTACAATAGTAGAATATATTTTTGCTCCCCAGCAGAGTCGCCACTGTGAGCGAAAGTGGTCGCTCATAGCGGCTTTATCCTTCTTTGATTAGAGTCGCCACCCGACCGACCGGGAAAATGTACTAACCGGTGTTTGTACCGATTGTTTTGAAAACCAGAGATTCTATTTACGTTCGTGGATACAACTTATTAATTCCAACATTCCAGAACCCAGAGGATCTTTAATGCAACCTAATGGTTTATTGTTTTGATATTTATTTGTATCACACAAGAATATATAAATGCTCAAGTATTTGTACGGTAAACCGTCGAGTGACACGGTAAAAACCCTCAGAAGCTTACCCTCGTCGCGTGCCAGTGATTGCTCGCGGACTGATGCTCGTTGAAGAACGAAGACCTTTTCTGGGAGGAACCTCGGGGATCCGGAATTGCGTGTGTGTCCTCCGGAGTGGTAGCTGGGAACATGACTTAGTCGACTCTAGCGAAACTGCGAGTGATGCCTGGGTTGGAAACTTTGATAATGGGGAGGATATATTTTTGGTGGTCAGGAGGACTTTTTTGAGAATATTTGGGAAAAGTACTCTCAAGCTCGGACTCTAGCTATCTTTTTCTATATCAGAGGCAACTTTAGGCAACTCGGGGAGGCAACTTTATCAGAAGCAACTTTTATCGGGTCAAGAATCACTTTAGAACGAGCTAGAGAGGTGGGAAAATGAGTGTTTTATGATTTTTCTTGATATTTTGTTGATGTTTTGAATGAGAAATCCGGAGGGTATATATAGGTTACCTTGTGACCGTATGGTCACTGTTTAGTGACCGTACGGTCACTTACTTCGCCCGTCTCAGATCCAAATTTGGATATGAGCCGGGCTTCACCCGACACCCGGCCAATGTTGTTTGGATTTTTGTACACGTGTCAATTTTGATTGGACCGCCAAGCCACGTGGCAGATAAGGATTGGATTGCTATCTACCACGTGGCAGTGGCCATATGGTCAGAGGTTATGTGACCGTACGGTCCCAACCAATAGTGTTGTGAACTTACGGTCCTTGGATGGCGGAGGCGACGTCTATTGAGGTTGTAGGGTAGGTTTTGTGAAGGGTGCAAGGATTTTGGGTTAGATAGTAAAAGTGAGGGTTATGGGGGTTCTTTGATGAGGATAGGTTTTTGAGAGACCATCAGGAGTTCGTGTAGCTCCTAGGTTGTCAGGGTTGGAATCAAGATGTTCGAATGCAACTACCGATGATGTTTTCGTCGTTGCCCCTAGGGTGAGGTGTTTTATTGCTCTAACTGTTGCCTCTACGGGTTGTCAACTTAGCGGGCTGCCTTTATTGTTGCCTAGGTCGCCCTCTCAGCTTTTCAACCTAGCAGGCTTTCTTTCCTTTGGCCGTGATTGTTGCCTAGATCTATCTTGAGCCTTCTCGATCTAGCAGGCCTTTTCTGTTTTCTCAAACCCGAGAGGAGTAGGCTAGTGTTTTGAATGGAGTGTACATATCCTATTGTCTAAGCTCTTGATTTCTCTATTCTAGAATACCCGTAGCTGACAGACTCTTGGAATAGACATTTAGACTCACTAACATAAGCATGTAGACTAGTTAACATAGGCATAAATGGTTCATGTATGTCTAATATGAATGTGCACTCATTATCAACTGGTCCTAGTAATCGTCCTTGCTCTGCCTGTGATGATGATTCGCCCCTTGTGATGAGGATTCTTCCGTGGTGAGGGATCGTCGTTTTTGGTGATGGAGTCACGTATCCTAGTGCCGCCATCTTGTTTTCAGAAGCGTGCAAGTGATTCTCATGATGGAATCCTAGTGTCTCCATCGTTCTCCTTGGTGTAGATCTTGTCACAACCTTCTGCATGGACCGCGTCTTCGTGTGGTGATTAGTGAGATGTCTTTATGGCTTCAGGACACCATCCGATTCGCCTTTCGCATGATGCTTTGATATGGAAATGTCGTTGCTCCCTTCGAGGTTTTGTGGATGGGATCCATTTTTGAGCTATAAGCTTCTCCGAAGGAGGGCTTCACTTCTCCTTTTTGCTTCTCCCTTCATCCGTGGGCACGTCCGTTGTCGAGTGTAGGAAGGGGATTATGAGGACTTCATGGGTTTAATTCTGCGGGCTGATGGACCTTGGTTCGTGGAGACACTACGGGTACTTGGGTGCTCCATTTTGGCTTCCGTGCAATGTCCTAATTTCTTAGAGCGAGGTTTCTTCTCTCTGAAGAAGATGTGCTTCTTACATTGATCTAGTAATTCCTCCTCCTCAAGTTGCTTCGTCATGGTCGGGGCCAGTTGTCTGGTTGTGGTGCTCTCTCTCACAGTCGAGGGCACATTCGTACTAGACACACATGCTCTAATTATGCCTATATCTCTCTAACGTCTATTTGAGGGATGCAAATGAATGTAGACACGAGTGAACTAAACGCTTTTTCTATCCAAGCACGGGTTTATAAACACGTGGATAGGATAAGTGGGATAGAGCCTAGTCGATGCCTGATGATGTTGCTCCATTCTTCGTCTGCCGGGATGTCCTTGATGTGACCTAGAGTTCTCCATGAATCCTCTTAGGGGTGTGTCCTTAGCTATCCGATCTACTAGGTGTTAACTGATTTTGGGCTCGGATAAGGTCTTTTGTTTGCTCTGAAGTGAGATGGGGTATGGTATATCTCGGGGTAGTTTGGTGGAGTTTGGGGTAATGTCTTTTGGAGTGTTAGTTTGTTTGTGAGGTAGGTTAAGGGTAAAGGTTTGCATCATTTTTAACTTGGGAGGACATTACGGAGAACTCCCTTTGGTCGTTGTATTGTTCGTTCAAGGGCTTGTCCCTATCCCTGATTCCTCCTTGTTGATCTGATAGTGTCCTTTCTAGAAGCTGGCTCGGGTTCAGGTGTGTTGTGGTTTCAGATAAGTGGGATTTTTGTACACGTGTCAATTTTGCTTGGACCGCCCAGCCACGTGGCAGATAAGGATTGGATTGCTATCTGCCACGTGGCAGTGACCCTATGGTCAGAGGTTATGTGACCGTACGGTCCCAACCAATAGTGTTGTGACCATACGGTCCTTGGTGAATAGTACTTGTGACAGTATACATTTTTGTGATCGAGGATTTTCTCATAAGTATGAAAGTGCCACACTCATGGTCCCGAGGAGCGGGCGGAAGAGGTCATGGTCCCGAAAAGGTGATATGTTCTCCGACGAGCATCGGTATTTGAGCAGCTGGCGCGACGAGGAGCTCATAGATTGCTTTCATCATCGGGTTCGAAAACCAGTTGTGAGCGTAAGTGGTCGCTCATAGCGGCTTTAGCCTTCTTTGACTAGAGTCGCCACCCGGCCGACCGGGAAAAATGTACGAACCGGTGTTTGTACCGATTGTTTTGAAAACCAGAGATTCTATTTACGTTCGTGGATACAACTTATTTATTCCGACATTCCAGAACCCAGAGGATCTTTAATGCAACCTAACAGCTTTTTGTTTTGATTTTATGGTTATCACATAGAAATAAATAAATGCGCAAACATTTGTGCGATAAACCGCCGGGTGACATGGTACAAAACCCTCAGAAGCTTACCCTCGTCGCGTGCCAGTGATTGCTCGCGGAATGATGCTCGTTGAAGAACGGAGACCTTTTCTGGTAGGAACCTCGGGGAACCGGAGTTGCGTGTGCGTCCTCTGGTGTGGAAACTGGAAACAGGACTTAGTCGACCCTAGCGAGACTGCGAGTGATGCCTGGACTGGAAACGTTTGATAAAAAAGGGGAATATATTTTGTGGTCAGGAAGACCTTTTCTGAGAATATTTGAGGAAAGTACTCTCAAGCTCGGACTCTAGCAATTCTTTTATGTATCAGAGGCAACTTTAGGCAACTCGGAGGCAACCTTATCAGAGGCAACTTATCTCGGGTCAAGAATCGCTTTAGGACGAGCTAGAGAGAGAGGAGAATGAGTGTTTGTTGGTTTTTTTGAAAGATTTGTTGATGATCTGAATGAGAAATCCGGAGGGTTTATATAGGTACGGTCACAAGGTTGTGACCGTACGGTCACTAGCTTCGCCCGTCTCAGATCTAAATTTGGATCTGAGCCGGGCGTTGCCCGACACCCGGCCAATGTTGTTGGGATGTGTGTACACGTGTCACGCTCTGATTGGACCGCCCAGCCACGTGGCAGATAAGGATTGGATTGCTATCTGCCACGTGAAAGTGACCGTACGGTCAGAACCATGTGACCGTACGGTCTCAACCAACAGTGTTGTGACCGTAGGGTCCTTGATGAATAGTACTTGTGACCGTATACTCTTTTGTGATCAAGGATTTTCTCATAAGCATGAAAGTGCCACACTCATGGTCCCGAGAAGCGGGCGGAAGAGGTTATGGTCCCGAAAAGGTGATCCTTTCTACGATGCGCATCGGTATTTGAGCAGCCGGCGCAACGAGGAGCTCATAGTTTCCTTTCATCATCGGGTTCGAAAACAAGTGCTTACAGTTTGCCCCTCGCTTCTTTGGGAGTGCCTAAGGTGATTACATTGTCTTGTAAGACCCGTCGGACAGTCTCAATGAAGCGAAACGAGCCGTACTGCGTGTGTGCTAGTGTTTTTAAAGTGGGTTTAGAGAACTTACCTGCAGTTCTGGCCTACGGCATCGGATCTTCTATAATCTTTCAGTAAGGCCAACTAACTGTTTCTGCTGGGTACCTCGACGAGGATTTTCTGTAACCTTTAATAACGCCTCGAGTGTAACTCGAGGACTTTTCATAACCTTCGTAACCTTCAGTAACCTGCCTTGGGCGAGACTCGAGGACTTGGTAACTTCTTTGTTGCTCTGAGTAAACTCTCACAACGCCTCGGGCGTGACCCTAAGATTTAATAACTTCTTTGTAGCTCTTCTCCATAGTACCTTGGGCACGACCCGAGGATTAGTAATCTCTTAACTTTCCTGCAGTTCTGGTCCCACATCATCGGATCTTCTATAATCTTTCAGTAAGGCCAACTAACTGCTTCTGTTGGGTACCTCGACGAGGATTTTCTGTAACCTTTTAATAGCGCCTCAAGTGTAACTCGAGGACTTTTTGTAACCTTCGTAACCTTCAGTAACCTGCCTTGGGCGAGACCCGAGGACTTGGTAACCTCTTTGTTGCTCCGAGTAAACTCTCACAACGCCTCGGGCGTGACCCGAAGATTTAATAACTTCTTTGTAGCTCTTCTCCATAGTACCTCGGGCACGAGCCGAGGATCATCAATCTCCTTATAGCTCTGAGTAACCTTTCATAGTACCGCCACGAGGATTTTCCGTAACCTTTGATGGTGCCCCAAATTTTTGGTTCGAGGACTTTTGGTAACTTCCGTAGCTCTGTTCGCCGTCCTCTCTCCCTTTGAACACTTTGTCCTACCAATCTTATCTGGATGCTGGTGATCTTATTCTGAGGTCGATCAGCTGTGTCCCAGTATTTTTTTCTTTTCTGTTCTTGATCTGTAACTGATCTGGGAGTCCCTGGCGGCATTCCTCCTTGACCTGAGTCGTGCCCCATTCTGGTATTGCCCTGGTGGAGTTCCTAGTTTCCAATATTTTGATGAGTTTAGGGGTGCCCCAGCGTATCCGTGGTCCGATATTGTCCCAGTGTACTGCTTCTGCGGTCGTTGGATATGCCCATATGTCCTTGGTAGTTCCTCGGGGTTAGCAACATCTTCGGTAAGGCCCTTTTTGTAACGCCTCTTGTAACGCCTTCTGGAACTTCTTCTAGAACGCCTTCTGGAACGCCTTCTGGAACGCCTTTTGGAACTTCTTCTGGAACGCCTTCTGTAAGTGTGAGTATTGATCTCCGGAGCTGCTTCAGGAGTATTAAGTCTTCATGAGGTCGGGTGTTTCGGGAGTCGGGCAGTTCCAGCCGCGGAAGTTGGGTGAATTTCTGCGCTTTCTGTGGTTTGTCGGGCTTGGCTCTGAAAGATTGTTAACATCGTTTGATAGGTGTTGTGCCTAGACTATCTATCGCCGCTTTTCATGACTCCTATGGGGATCCTGCAAAAACAAAGACATGCATCCTTTCTCGGGGTGAAATGGCCAATGGGAAATAAATATTTTCACGATGACTGGTCATGCTGCATGATTAGAAATGATCAAGGGAGATACCCTACTTTATGGATGCATGCAGGTTTACACCTATGAGCTTAGTTTGGATAACGCACAATATATGCGACTAGATGTACAGGCACATGATAAGGGATACTTTCGCTACATGAACACATGCGATATGGACTCTAGCTAGACTACCTAAAACATATGGTGTGCATGTATGTCTTTTGGTGTAAATGGGGGGGGGGGGGGGTGGCCTATTAGGTGGATTTATGACAACCTACAACAATCTAAAACCCAAAGTGTGTGCGACTCCATATGTGTGAGCACAAGGGGATGTTCTACTCACGTTGTATGTTCTTTATGGATTTCGGCTAGATGACCTAAGTGTCTAATGTGTGCGTGCAACTAGACCTGTGGACATGTGATTATGCGCAGACTAAGGGGGCCATCTCCTCTTATGACTTGTGTAGTATTAATTTTCGTGGATCTTGGTTGGACGACCTAGGACACATAGTATGTATGAGTGAGTGTGTGGACACGTGACTGGGGAACCTAAACGACTCTTGGTCCTCAACTAAGCATGTGGGTGACCCCAAGGTGTTGGCTAGATGTGAGGTTAGGTTTACGGTTGTTCTTTTGGGGAATGTGAGCAAAGGTTTTGAGTTGGATGAAGGAGGTGAGCTCTATGTAGGTGTTTCGAGGGTGCATGGAAAGGCTTTCATGAGGAGAGAAAGGGTTTGGGCTTGGATGGCGGAGGCGACGTTTCTTGAGGTTGTAGGGTAGGTTTTGTGAAGGGTGCAAGGATTTTGGGTTAGATAGTAGAAGTGAGGGTTATGGGGGTTCTTTGATGAGGATAGGTTTTTGCGAGACCATCAGGAGTTCGTGTAGCTCCTAGGTTGTCAGGGTTGCAATCAAGATGTTCGAATGCAACTACCGATGATGTTTTCGTCGTTGCCCCTAGGGTGAGGTGTTTTATTGCTCTAACTGTTGCCTCTACGGGTTGTCAACTTAGCGGGCTGCCTTTATTGTTGCCTAGGTCGCCCTCTCAGGTTTTCAACCTAGCAGGCTTTCTTTCCTTTGGCCTTGATTGTTGCCTAGATCTATCTTGAGCCTTCTCGATCTAGCAGGCCTTTTCTGTTTTCTCAAACCCGAGAGGAGTAGGCTAGTGTTTTGAATGGAGTGTACATATCCTATTGTCTAAGCTCTTGATTTCTCTACTCTAGAATACCCGTAGCTGACAGACTCTTGGAATAGACATTTAGACTCACTAACATAAGCATGTAGACTAGTTAACATAGGCATAAATGGTTCATGTATGTCTAATATGAATGTGCACTCATTATCAACTGGTCCTAGTAATCGTCCTTGCTCTGCCTGTGATGATGATTCGCCCCTTGTGATGAGGATTCTTCCGTGGTGAGGGATCGTCGTTTTTGGTGATGGAGCCACGTATCCTAGTGCCGCCATCTTGTTTTCAGAAGCGTGCAAGTGATTCTCATGATGGAATCCTAGTGTCTCCATCGTTCTCCTTCGTGTAGATCTTGTCACAACCTTCTGCATGGACCGCGTCTTCGTGTGGTGATTAGTGAGATGTCTTTATGGCTTCAGGACACCATCCGATTCGCCTTTCGCATGATGCTTTGATATGGAAATGTCGTTGCTCCCTTCGAGGTTTTGTGGATGGGATCCATTTTTGAGCTATAAGCTTCTCCGAAGGAGGGCTTCACTTCTCCTTTTTGCTTCTCCCTTCATCCGTGGGCACGTCCGTTGTCGAGTGTAGGAAGGGGATTCTGAGGACTTCATGGGTTTAATTATGCGGGCTGATGGACCTTGGTTCGTGGAGACACTACGGGTACTTGGGTGCTCCATTTTGGCTTCCGTGCAATGTCCTAATTTCTTAGAGCGAGGTTTCTTCTCTCTGAAGAAGATGTGCTTCTTACATTGATCTGGGAATTCCAACTCCTCAAGTTGCTTCGTCATGGTCGGGGCCAGTTGTCTGGTTGTGGTGCTCTCTCTTACAGTCGAGGGCACATTCGTACTAGACACACATGCTCTAATTATGCCTATATCTCTCTAACGTCTATTTGAGGGATGCAAATGAATGTAGACACGAGTGAACTAAACGCTTTTTCTATCCAAGCACGGGTTTATAAACACGTGGATAGGATAAGTGGGATAGAGCCTAGTCGATGCCTGATGATGTTGCTCCATTCTTCGTCTGCCGGGATGTCCTTGATGTGACCTAGAGTTCTCCATGAATCCTCTTAGGGGTGTGTCCTTAGCTATCCGATTTACTAGGTGTTAACTGATTTTGGGCTCGGATAAGGTCTTTTGTTTTCTCTGAAGTGAGATGGGGTATGGTATATGTCGGGGTAGTTTGGTGGAGTTTGGGGTAATGTCTTTTGGAGTGTTAGTTTGTTTGTGAGGTAGGTTAAGGGTAAAGGTTTGCATCATTTTTAACTTGGGAGGACATTACGGAGAACTCCCTTTGGTCGTTGTATTCTTCGTTCAAGGGCTTGTCCCTATCCCTGATTCCTCCTTGTTGATCTGATGGTGTCCTTTGTAGAAGCTGGCTCGGGTTCAGGTGTGTTGTGGTTTCAGATAAGGGGGAAGTTTTCACATATAGGTGGGGTTTCTGACGTTTGGACAACTTGTGTATGTGTGCCCTAACCCAAGTGCGCCTATGACATCTAGACAGACTATACTTAAGGGATTATGGTACCTCGTTTGTCATTTCCCTATCACTCCTGTCCTGGTACCAATGTGTATGCATGCCTAAGACACGCAGCAATGTGTATGCATGAAGACCCTATTACGTAGGATGGCTCGAAACAAGTGGCCTAACGTATGACACTCTAAGGGTAGACATACCCGAAGGACACAAACCTAGCAGGTAAGGGGACACATGCATTTGGACATCGTGCGTATGTGTATGACACGTTCTAGGTAAAATGACGGCGGTGTCATAGTTCCTATTTTAGCCTATCGCGTGTATCCTATGTGTGGTTTGACGACGTACATTAAAATGCTTGACATGCACATGAAATGGATGCATATCACACTTTGGGCTCTAGACTGACAACCATAGACAATAATCACGACTCTTGGCTCAATAAGAGACGCCAAATGTACACGTGTAGATTTTAAATGCCCCGGTGTTGGTTTGTTTGTGTATTCATACATGAAGGCAAACCAGACCCGATTTTCACATAGAGATGAGGGGACGTATACTGGGTACATGAGTAAGGTTTGGCTCTATGTTAAAGGACATTATTGACACGTCGTTTATTTCCCGAATAGATGATGCATGTGTGACAACCCTATCTTACACTAGTTTGGAAGACTCAACATGATAATGAACCATGTAGACCCACGGGACATCGTGCCCCTACTTTGGTTCAGACAATCATTCCAACATCCTCTTTCACTTCACAAACTCAAAACTCCTTTCGAAGGAGCAGAAGACAGTGTATGTTTGATCTAACAGGTCATATCGTTGTGATGGTACGGTCCCCATTTTGCACGAAATAATTAAAGTGTTCCCTATAATGTGGAACGGACGGCGTAACGCCGTATTCATGCATATAACGTTATGTCCTTTTAGGTCTTATGAAGTTTTTGATGAACCCTAAGTGTTTTGATTATGTCCAAACGTTTCAGAAGATGAAAACTTAACATTCCCTTACATATAGTTTCTTTGTTGACTAATATTTTTCTACTTAGTCTATGTCTAAGTTACTCAGCAGGTGCTGAATGAAGATTTTCTAGATTGCCTGAAGTACTCAGAAGTCTCGATTACTGAAGACAGAGTTTCATTATTTCAGAAGCTGGATGGTCCGCTCTGAAGCTCTCCTCAAAGGTCCTTTGCAATCACGGGTTCTAGATAGCATTTATTGCTCTGACAAGTGCATTTAATGCAAGGCGCCAAAAGTTCAAAAAGCTGTTTTGATGGAGCGCGCTTGTCTACTCAAAGTGAAACCACAATTTCCTTGTCTACCCTTTGTTGATCTTATTGAGGAATGTTTCCGGTCAACCTTATCTTCAATTTCAAATCACTTACCGGATTTGGTTAAAGAAAACAAGGATAACGGAATCAAAGTGTTTGAAGACCGTTTGAAGACTTGAAAAATTAACGGCTACAACAACTGATGTCATCTATGTGAAGATTCAAATTTCCCAACGGTCATCCTCATTCACTATAAATAGTAGCCAAGCTCCAATGCATCATGTACGCGTGATAATCGAGCAAAATCTCAACGCACTGTTTCAACAAGAAAAACAGAGCAAACTTTCCATTCTCAATCTTTCTTAGCAATAGCTTAAGTTTAAGTGAGAGAGTGAAGAAAAACAAATTCATAATAGGAATCTTGTAAACTGATATCGTTTGTGATATTCAGTTAGATTTTGAGAGAAATCTAGTTGAGATTAGAGTTGGGTGAGAATTCCAGAAAACAGAGTACTGTTGTTCTGGTGGAAATCCTTTAACTCTTTTTAGGCTAGTCAAAACTAAGTGAGAAATTAGCTTAAGTTCTGTTGATGTAAAGGAGCTTCTGAACTTGCCATAAAAGTTATGAACAGTGGATTTATAAAATCTCTGTAGGCTGCGACCTTAGGGGACAAGACGTAGTCACAAGACTTCTGTGGCGAACTTGGATAAATCGAATTGTTCAATAAGGATCTCCTGAACTTCTTTCTCCCTCTTATACTTGTTATTTTTGCTTCTGTGTACGTGTTTATATTTAGTGCTGAAACAGATTTTCTCTAAATATCATTGTCTTTGTTCAGAAGACTGTCCAGAAGTTCTCAAATCAGAACTTCTGTTGCTGAAAACAGTCTAACTGTGTTTAAGGCAGAATTTCCCTCAGAAGCAACTTCTGTAAGCTCGCTTCTGACTCTGAGGAAATTTGACTCTGAAGATTCAGTTTCTCGAAAAACACACGAGGAAATTTGACTCTGAAGATTCACCCCCCTCTAGGTGATTCTGTTCTTGATAGGGCCAACAGTTTTAGCATCGTTTCAAGATGACATTTGCTTGGTTTAAGGAATCCACCTTTGGGGTCGTAGAACTTCGTCATGTGAAAATAGAATAAGTTTCTTCTCGAACTGAAACAGACGTCGTGATTACGTATTTCACATGACAAAGTGAGCGACATCGTTGGTAGGTCCGTTAGACCCTACAAACGACATGACACGCCTAAACCTAGCAGAGATCTTCTAAATATTTGTTTGACTTAAGGAATCGACTTTTAGGGTCGATTCGTTAAGCCCTACAAATGGAATGACGACTTGACGTGTTTTGACACGTGACACTATAACCTAGTCGGGGGTTTCGTCATTGTGGTCTATGCAAAATTATTTAGTATTTTTTTTTTTTTTTTTTTGCTCCGACACGATATTGACCTGTATGGACTGACGAGGCGGTGTGCTCTTAGACTCAAGACAAACCCTAAAACTCCTTTTTGGGAGGAGCACAAGACGAAGTATTATTATTGGTCCAACGCGATATTGACTTGAGTGGACTTCGTGGGGCGGTGTGCCTTTAGACTAAAGAGGAACCCTAAACTCCTTTTCGGGAGGAGCACAAGACAATGTGTGTTTGGTTCAACAGGTTAAACCGTTACACCGGTATGGTCTTATCCTACATTAAAGTGTCTTTCGTAATCTGGGACCTCCGGCTTTGTATGGCACCCGTTTTGACTTAAGGGGGCGATATTTGTGACGCCATGATTTCATCTCACGAGATTGAGTTCCTTTATGAAATGGAACAGACGACATAACGTCGTGTTTCGTGTGATAAAATTTCTGGCGTAACAGGGTGCCCCCTTACTTCAAAGGAGTGTCATAGAAATCGGATTCTCCCTAGGTTACGGCTACATATAACACATGTACAAGTAGAGTTAAGCAATCAAACAGTTAGTGTAGGCATTCATGCGTAAACGACACTCCTTCTCAATCTTCACGTGGTGCGTCTCTGTCCTAGGTGGGTTTCTTTTGACATCTTTCCTTTCGATGTCAAAACGCTCTCAACAGACGTGATTTTCATGATGTTTGGGGTAGTTCCTAGGGGAGATATCTAGGCTGACTATATGAGGCTTCGGTCTCGTTTGATAGTACAAAAAGGGTTCCCACAGCAAGATATACCTAACGCCTCACCATTTAAGGGTTTTGAGCAGCGTGTCGACGGTACAAGGCTGTGGGTGGTGTTACGGATCGACCCATGCGTCCCTTAAAGGAAACGACAGTGAGCACGACCCATAACACACGTTGACCATTCGGGATTTTTCTTTTATGCAGTATGAGAAAGCAATAACTCTGTTATACAGAACTAGACTGTCAGAATGTTTCAGTTGTATCCCATTTTCACTTTTATAAAATCTTTTAAGAAATAATTTTACAAATAGTGAAAACCAAACTTACATCCTCTTATTGATAGATTAACTTCAAGAAAATCGTACGTTGAAGTCAATTTACAATAGTAGAATATATTTTTGGTCCCCAACAGAGTCTCCACTGTGAGCGTAAGTGGTCGCTCATAGCGGCTTTAGCCTTCTTTGACTAGAGTCGCCACCCGGCCGACCGGGAAAAATGTACGAACCGGTGTTTGTACCGATTGTTTTGAAAACCAGAGATTCTATTTACGTTCGTGGATACAACTTATTTATTCCGACATTCCATAACCCAGAGGATCTTTAATGCAGCCTAACAGCTTTTTATTTTGATTTTATGGTTATCACATAGAAATAAATAAATGCGCAAACATTTGTGCGATAAACCGCCGGGTGACACGGTACAAAACCCTCAGAAGCTTACCCTCGTCGTGTGCCAGTGATTGCTCGCGGACTGATGCTCGTTGAAAAACGGAGACCTTTTCTGGGAGGAAAATCGGGGAACCGGAGTTGCGTGTGCGTCCTCTGGTGTGGAAACTGGAAACAGGACTTAGTCGACCCTAGTGAGACTGCGAGTGATGCCTGGACTGGAAACTTTTGATAAAAAAGGGGAATATATTTGGTGGTCAGGAGGACCTTTTCTGAGAATATTTGAGGAAAGTACTCTCAAGCTCGGACTCTAGCAATTCTTTTATGTATCAGAGGCAACTTTAGGCAACTCAGAGGCAACCTTATAAGAGGCAACTTATCTCGGGTCAAGAATCGCTTTAGGACGAGCTAGAGAGAGAGGAGAATGAGTGTTTGTTGGTTTTTTTGAAAGATTTGTTGAGACCGTACGGTCACTGGCTTCGCCCGTCTCAGATCTAAATTTGGATCCGAGCCGGGCGTTGCCCGACACCTGGCCAATGTTGTTTGGATGTTTGTAAACGTGTCACGCTCTGATTGGACCGCCCAGACACGTGGCAGATAAGGATTGGATTGCTGTTATCTGCCACGTGGCAGTGACCGTACGGTCAGAACCATGTGACCGTACGGTCTCAACCAACAGTGTTGTGACCGTACGGTCCTTGATGAATAGTACTTGTGACCGTATACTCTTTTGTGATCAAGGATTTTCTCATAAGCATGAAAGTGCCACACTCATGGTCCCGAGAAGCGGGTGGAAGAGGTTATGGTCCCGAAAAGGTGATCCGTTCTACGATGCGCATCGGTATTTGAGCAGCCGGCGCAACGAGGAGCTCATAGTTTGCTTTCATCATCGGGTTCGAAAACTAGTGCTTACACCACTAGCTTCTGATACACCAGGAGCTCTCCCCATGAAACCAAAACTACCAAAACGTTTCTCCAACTCATCCTGATGCATAAAGTTATGCAAAAAGTCGAAGTTTGAGGATAAACCAGCAAAGAAGGATGTGGTAGAGGAAGTAGTTAAGGGATCACAAACAGAGGGTGTGTGTCCAGAGGTTGAATGAGGAGGGAGATTTGAAGTGGAGGAAGGAGCAGATTGTGTGGTAGAGGGTGAAAAAGTAGAAGTAGTGAATGGTAGTGTAGATGGAGGAGTAAAGGATGGAGCTGAAAAACCTAATGAAGGAATTTCAGAGGAAGTATTTAAGGAGGAAGTGGTGGAGGTAGATATGGAATCTGTGAAAATAGGACCAGAGGTCAAATTTTCTTCTGTATAGGGTGCAGAGGTTGGAATGGTTGGGGTAAAGGAAGTGTGGGAGATGGATGAGAAATATGAGATGGAGATGGATGAGGAGTATGAGAAGGAGATGGATGATGAATATGAGAGGGAGATAAAGCAAGTTGTTCAGGGACAATGGGGTCCTCTGAAGCATTGGGATCAGAGGAGATAGGCTCTGTAAGGACATAAGCCTTTCTGTTGATAGTTTCAGAAGCATCCCTATCACAAAGGTTTCTACCTTGACCCAGAAGAACGTTGTCCATAAAATCTTCGTTATCAACATTCTCAGCAAATCTCAGTGCATCCTGAACAATAATATCAGGATTATCAGCTTCTGATACACTATCCTCCGAAAGTTCCTCAATAACAGGAGCATCAACATTTCCTTCAGCAGACATGTCCATCATGTCTTCATCAACAACTTCCTCTTCTCCAGGAATTGCATCTTCTAAATCAGTACTAGGAGCAATATAGAAGTCCTTTTTGTTCAGAGACCTTCTATTTGCAACAACTTTCTTCCTTTTATTTCTGGAGAGAGGAATTTCTTCAGCATCCTTGCCTTCTCCAGTAGCCTCAACATTTCCAGAGACCACTTCACTCTCAACTTGAGCAGTGCATTCAGCAACTTGCTTTTGCTCTTCTTAGCAGCTTTCTTACCCTTCTGCTCAGTATCCTTTATTATTTCCTTCTGAGCATCACTTGCTAAGGGAGCATTCTCAGTCTTCTTTGGTAAAACTCCAAAAGCATGATGCCTCAGAGTATGCATCTTCAGGATAGTACTTCTGCTGGTAACACCATCTCCTGGAATAACAACAGAGGCAGCCTAAAAAAGCCTCGTCAGGAGAGAACCATAAGCAAGAGTACTCACCACCTTAACATTCTTCATCGGCCTTATAATCATGGCAGGTAGATTGATCTTCTTCTGATTCATAAGATGGAACATGAAAACCCTTTCCCTGTTGGAAACACCATTAACTCCACCAGCCTTCGGAAGGAACACATTTGTAGTCAAATAATGTGCCCACCTTTGATGCTGAGTGAGCCAAGTAGCATAGGTTTCCTTAACACTCAAATCAGGTCTAGCCCAATTCGCTTCTGTGTACCCTTCAGCAGAACCATCATCTCCAATGATGATCCCTTCATCACTAATTCCAATCGCCTGAGAAATAGAAGTCCTGCTGACCTCAAACTCAACACCTCCAACAGTAGAGTGAAGAACATCCCCCTCATTAGACTGATAAAAGATATTTTTATAAAACTCGGTGACCAACTTAGGATAAATAAATTCATCTAAGGAGTCAAAGGAGTTCCAGTTTTGAGCACTTAGCCATTTTGAGATGGGGTAAGTGGATTTAACTTCATCCTCTAGGAACCTAGACGTGAAAACCCTAGATTCACTAATTTGTTCCTTTTGTTTATCAGTGAACATGGGAGTGACAATGACTGGGGGTTCAACAACTTGTACTTGAGCCATTTAGAGAATTTTGAGAAAATAGGTTAAGTTTTGAGAGAAAAAGATTTGCAGAGAAGAAATCTTTTGGAATTCTAATATTCAAAGATGTTTCGAGTGAAAAGTTGCTAAGTGTAGAAACCTCATATTTATACCCAAACGAAAAACGGTTCCAATTCAAAAAGTAACTAAACACCGTTAAAAAGGGAACCAGTTACCGTTAACACCAGTAACAGCGCAGTAATAGCATTAAATGTAGGCATGCTTAATTAAAAATCATAATTAGCCTTAATCACACTTAATTATCTTAAACGGCTAGCAATTAAGATAAATAAAAATATAATTAAACTAAATTACTGAAGTGGATAAGTCATACCAATGCCTTCTCGCAAGCTGCTGAAAGGAGTACCAGCCAGAGGCTTAGTAAACAGGTCAGCAAGATTGTCTTCAGAGGGGACATGAGTAATAATGATATCCTTCTTCAGAACATGATCTCTCAGAAAGTGATGCCTAATATGAACATGCTTCATCCTGCTGTGTTGAATGGGATTCTTTGAAAGATCAATTGCACTTTTGTTATCAGAGAAGATTGTAATTGTTCCAAGGATGACTCCATAGTCAGCAATTTGTTGCTTGATCCAGAACATCCGAGAAACACAACTTCCAGCAGCAACATACTCAGCTTCAGCAGTTGAGAGAGCCACAGAGGTTTGTTTCTTGCTATGCCAGGAGACTAGGCACTGCCCCAGAAAATGACAACCAGCAGAAGTGCTGACCCTTTTCAATTTATCTCTACCATAGTCAGAGTCTGTGTATCCTACAGGAGTATAATCTGTACTACAAGGATACCACAAACCAGCTTCTGAAGTGCCTTAAGATATCTGAGAATTCTTTTGACAGCAATGTCATGAATCTCCCTTGGTTTAGACTGATACCTAGCACAGAAGCACACAGCAAAATGTATATCTGGCCTGGTGGCAGTTAGGTATAAAAGAGAGCCAATCATACCTCTGTAGGTTTTTATATCTACAGGTTTACCAGCTTTCTCTTAATCATCAATATCCTTCCTGACATCTATGGGGATATCAACAGCATTAGATCCATTATGCCAAATTTCTTTAGCACTTCTCTAGTATACTTGGCTTGATTGATAAACACACCATCATTACTTTGTTTGATCTGAAGTCCTAAGAAGAAGGTTAATTCTGCCATCATAGACATTTCAAACTCAGCTTTCATGTGGTCACTGAACTCCCTGCACAAAGATTCATTAGTAGCACCAAATATAATATCATCAACATATACCTGAGCTAAAAGGATATATTTGTTCTTCTTCAGAGTGAACAAAGTTGTATCAACACAGCCTCTGACAAATCCCTTAGACAGAAGGAAGTTTGTCAGTCTCTAATACCAAGCTCTGGGAGCTTGTTTCAGTCCATACAAGGCTTTCTTCAGCTTGTACACATGATAAGGAAACTTAGGATCTTCAAAACCAGGAGGTTGAGATACATAGACTTCCTCATCAATGTAACCATTCAAGAATGCAGTTTTCACATCCATCTGAAAGAGCATAAAACCTTTGTATGATGCAAAAGCACATAAGATTCTAATAGCTTCCAACCTTGCAACAGGAGCAAAGGTTTCACCATAATCTATGCCTTCTTGCTGACTGTAACCTTGAGCAACAAGTCTTGCCTTGTTCCTCACAACATTTCTAAATTCATCAAGCTTGTTCTTCAGAACCCATCTAGTACCAACAACCTTCTTGTCGTTAGGTCTGGGAACCAAAATCCAAACTTCTGACCTTTTGAATTGATCAAGTTCTTCTTGCATTGCCATTAACCAGGAATCATCATCTGCAGCTTCATATAAGTCCTTGGGTTCCAGAAGTGACACAAAAGCCACCTTCCCCATATATCTTCTGAGCGGAGCTCTAGTCATGACAGGATTGTGAACAGAGTCAATTACATTCTCCAAGGGGTGATTCCTAGGAGCTCTAACTTCTCTTGGTACATCCAATGTATCTTCTGAAACTTTTTCATCATTTGTTGAATCATATATAGGAGCATCTTCTGGAAGGAAGTTGACTTCTGGAGTAAGATTCTCTTCTTGAGCTTGTTCAGCAACAGGAGGAACCACTTCAGCAGCTCTGGGAGAAACATTTGCTTCTACAACAGGATATGGTTCTTCAGGAGCTTGAACTACATCTTCTTCAGGAGCTCTACTATCTGCAGGATTAGTCTCATCAAACTGTACATGAACAGATTCATCTAAAGTTTGAGTCCTTTTATTAAACACCCTATATGCTTTACTATGTGTTGAGTAACCAAGAAAAATGGCCTCATCTTCCTTTGAATCAAACTTTGAAAGATATTCTTTTGTATTCAAAACATAGCACTTACAACCAAAGGTTCTGAAATAACCTATTTTAGGCTTCCGACCTTTCCAGAGTTCACAAGGAGTCTTATTCAAAATGCTTCTGATTAGCACTCTATTCAGAACATAACAAGCTGTGTTAACAGCCTCTCCCCAAAAGTACTTTGGAAGCCTTCTGTCATTGATCATGGTTCTGGCGATCTCAACCAGAGTCCTATGCTTTGTAATAGTGAGAGAGTGAAGAAACACAAGTTCACAATAGGAATCTTGTAAGCTGGTATCATTTGTGATACTCAGTTAGATTTTGAGAGAAATCTAGTTAAGGTTTAAGTTGGGTGAGAATTCCAGAAAACAAGATTGTTGTTGTTCTGGTGGAAATCCTTTAACTCATTCTAGGCTACTCAGAACTAAGTGAGAAATTAGCTTAAGTTCTGTTGATGTAAAGGAGCTTCTGAACTTGCCATGAAAGTTCTGAATAGTGGATTTAAAATCTCTGGTGGCTGCGATCACAGAGGACAGGACGTAGTCGCAGAAGTTCTGTGGTGAACCTGGATAAATCGAACTGTTCATCAGGACCTCCCGAATCTCTTTCTCCCTTCCTTATAATTGTTATCTTGCTTCTGTGTACTTGCTCTTGTTTAGTGCTGAAACAGATTTACTCCTTATATGATTGTCTTTGTTCAGAAGACTGTCCAGAAGTTCTCTAACTCAAAGCTTCTGTTGCTGAAAGCAATCAAACTGCACTAAGGCAGAATTTCCCTCATAAGCTGTTTCATTAAACTAGCCTCTGACTCTGAGAAAATTTGACTCTGAGAAATTAAGTTTCCCTAAAAACTTAAAATTATCAGTTTTCCGGTTAGATACCTATTCACCCCCCCTCTAGGTGATTCTGATCTTGTTAGGGCCAACAGTTAATAAGCGTAACATTAAGAATATGAGTAACTTAGGCTTAATTCCAAAGTTAAGTTTGAATGATTTCTCAAAGTGTGATGCATGTAGCCAAGCAAAGATTACAAAGACACCTTACAAATCCGTTGATAGAGTTTCTGAGCCTTTAGATTTGATACACTCTGATATATGTGAGCTTGATGGAAAGTTGACTAGGAATGATAAACGTTACTTTATTAGTTTTATTGATGATTGCTCTGATTATACGTTTGCATACTTGATGAAAAATAAAAGTGATGCTTTTGACATGTTTAAGTTGTTTCTGATTGAAATTGAGAACCAATTCAATAGGAAAGTTAAGAGACTTCGTAGTGATAGAGGCACTGAATATGGTTCAAGCATGTTTATTGAATTTTATAGAACACATGGTATTATGCATGAGACCACTGCACCTTATTTACCTGAAATGAATGGTAAACGTGAAAGAAAGAATATGACACTTACAAAATCTGTTGTTTCTATTATGCTTAGTTCTGGTGCTGCTTCCCACTGGTGGAGAGAGATTTTATTGACTGTATGCTATGTGTTAAATAGAATTCCTAAGTCAAAGAGAAAAGTCTCACGTTATGAGATTTTGAAAAAGACACCGCCAAAACCTGACTCAATTTAGAACTTGGGGCTAGTTGGCATATGTTAGAATTCCTGACCCTAAGAGAGTCAAACTTGCTAGTATGGCTTATGAATGTGTTTTCATTGGGTATGCTGTGAATAGTAAAGCATATAGGTTTTATGATTTGAATGCACGTGTTATTATGGAGCCTAATGATGCTTATTTCTTTGAGGATAAATTTCCTTTTAATTCGAGAAATAGTGGGGGTGCTTCATCTAGCATCACGCCTGTTGTTTGACCCATGGTCCAGTGAGAAAGTGAGGATTCTGAACCTTAGGAGAAGTAAAAGACCTAGAGTGTCTAAAGACTTTGGCCCTGACTTTTGTGCATTTTCAATAGAGGAGGATCCTAAGAATATTCAAAAAGCTTTGACCTCATTAGATGATGACCTTTGGGAAGAAGCCATCAATGATGAAATGGACTCACTTGAGTGAAACAAAACTTGGCACTTAGTTGATTTAGCACCTGGTTGCAAAGCTATAGAGTGTAAATGGATTCTCAAAAAGAAACTGAAACCCGATGGTTCAGTTGACAAATATAAGGCCCGTCTTGTAGCCAAAGGTTTTAGACAAAGAGAGAATGTTGATTTCTTTGATACTTATTCGCCTGTCACTAGGATTACATCTATTCGTGTTTTGATTGCTATTGCTGCTTTACATAATCTTGTTGTGCACCAAATGGATGTCAAAACTTCGTTTTTTAATGGTGAACTAGAAGAAGAGGTGTACATGCGTCAGCCTGAGGGTTTTATTGTTCCGGATCAGGCTCACAAAGTATATAGATTAGACAAGTCTTTATATGGCTTGAAACATGCACCAAAGCAATGGCATGAGAAATTTGATAATCTTGTTGTATCACATGATTTCAAAGTGAATGAAAGTGATAAATGTATTTACTATAAATTTGAGAATGGTGCCTGTACTATTATATGTTTATATGTTGATGACTTGCTTATCTTTGGTTCTAATATACATGTGGTGAATTTGGGCACGGATGTTACACGCTATATGATGAGTCAAGCTAATCTCCATGTATCCTTTAAGAGATATTCTTTAGAGACTGCTACTTATATTCCAAACAATACACCCAGCAAGGCAGTTAGGGAACACCGTACGAGCTATGGAAGGGCAAGAAACCCTATGTGTCCTTTATGAAGATCTGGGGCTGCGATGCTCCTGTCAAGAAATTGATTAGTAGAAAACTAGAGTCCAGAACTGTCAAATGCCAGTTTGTAGGTTACTCTAAGGAACCTAAGGGTTACTACTTCTACAATCCACTAGAGAACATAGTTTTTGTTGCTCGAACTGGAGTCTTCTTGGAAAAGGATTTCATTTCCAAGAAAGACAGTGGGAGTAGTATTGAACTTGGAGAAACTGAGACAATTGTTCCTGATGTTCAGGTTAATGAACAGGTAGAACATATTGTACGGTAACCTAGAAGGTCTGGTAGGTCACGTCAAGAGCCTGAGAGGTATTGATACCTGGTCACTCATGGCGAAGAGATCATGGTAGAACAAGATGATCCTAAGTCCTACAAGGAAGCTATTGAAGGGCCACAATCAGCTCAACGGCGTGGAGCCATGGAGTCTGAAATGCAATCTATGTATGATAATGAGGTCTGGCGGTTGGTCGATCCCTTCCCTGGCGTTAAAGTTGTAGAGAGCATGTGGCTTTTCAAGCTGAAAGCTGATAACAACTTCAAGGGGCGTCTGGTGGTGAAAGGATTCAGGCAAATTCATGGAATTGATTATGATGAAACCTTCTCACCAATAGCTATGCTCAAGTCCAAAAGGATATCACTTGCTATAGCGGCATGGTACGACTATGAGATATGACAAATAGATGTCAAGACCGCTTTCTTGAATGGAAAGCTAGAGGAGGATGTCTATATGGCCCAACCTTAAGGTTTTGTGGATCCAGACTATCCTAACCGAATATGCAAGCTTCAGAAGTCCATTTATGGACTTAAGCCAACATCTAGGTCTTGGAACAAGAAGTTTAATGAATCCATTAAGGAATTTGGTTTCATTCAGAACCTCGATGAGCCCTGTGTGTATCTTAAGAATAGTGGGAGCTCGGACACTTTCTTAGTGCTTTATGTCGATGACATTCTGTTGATAGGAGGAAAAATTTCAGAGCTGCAAGCCACAAAGCAGTGGCTGAATAAATGTTTTGCAATGAAGGACCTTGGAGAGGCTGAGACGATCTTGGGGATCAGAATCCACAGAGATAGGTCAAAACGCCTGCTAGGGTTATCTCAAGCAAAGTACATAGACAAAATCCTGAAGAGATCAACATGTCCAACTCCAAGAAGGGATTCATCCCTATGGGACATGGGTTGAAACTGTCTAAGAAGGAGCACAGTCCTAAGACTGAGAAAGAGAGACGTTGTTGGCCCTAACAAGAACAGAATCACCTAGAGGGGGGTGAATAGGTGTCAAAGTTGAAAACTGAAATTTTCTAAGTTTTTCGAGAAACTTATATTTCAGAGACAAATTTCCTCAGAGTCAGAAGCAAGCTTACAGAAGTAGCTTCTGAGGGAAATTCTGCCTAAACACAGTTAGACTGTTTTCAGCAACAAAAGTTCTGATTTGAGAACTTCTGGACAGTCTTTTGAACAAAGACAATGATACTTAGAGAAAATCTCTTTCAGCACTAAATTATGAGCAAGTACACAGAAGCAATAATGACAAGTATAAGAGGGAGAAAGAAGTTCAGGAGGTCCTGATTGAACAAATCGATTTATCCAAGTTCGCCACAGAAGTTCTGTGACTACGTCTTGTCCCCTGAGGTTGCAGCCTACAGAGATTTTATAAATCCACTATTCATAACTTTTATGGCAAGTTCAGAAGCTCCTTTACATCAACAGAACTTAAGCTAATTTCTCACTTAGTTCTGACTAGCCTAAAAAGAGTTAAAGGATTTCCACCAGAACAAACAATACTCTGTTTTCTGGATTTCTCACCCAACTCTAATCTCAACTAGATTTCTCTCAAAATCTAACTGAATATCACAAACGATATCAGTTTACAAGATTCCTATTATGAACTTGTTTTTCTTCAGTCTCTCACTTAAAACTTAAAACTTAAACAAAGCTAAGTAAGATTGAGAATGGAAAGTGTGCTCTGTTTTTGCTTCAAACAGTGCATTGAGATTTTTGCTCGATAAACATGCGTAGTTGATGCGTTGGAGCTTGGCTACTATTTATAGTGAATGAGGATGACCGTTGGTGAATTTGAATCTTCAATAGAGATGACATCAGTTGTTGTAGCCGTTAATTTGTCAAGTCTTCAAACGGTCTTCAAACACTTTGATTCCGTTATCCTTGTTCTTTAACTAAATCCGGTAAGTGATTTGAAATCAAAGATGAGGTTGACTGGAATCATTCTTCAATTGGATCAACAAGGGCTAGACAAGGAAATTCTGGTTTCTCTTCGACAGACAAGCGCGCTTCATCAAAACAGCTTTTTGAACTTTTGGCGCCTTGCATTAAATGCACTTGTCAGAGCATTAAATGCTATCCAGAATCCGTGACTAAGCTTCTGATCAAATTGGTAAAAAAAGCTTCTGATTGCAAATGACCTTTGAGGAGAGCTTCAACAGACTTTAATATCTTCAGAGCGGAGCATCCAGCTTCTGATAAAGAAACTCTATCTTCAGCAATCGAGACTTCTGAGGCAATCTGAAAAATCTTCATTCAGCATCTGCTGAGTAACTTACACATAGACTAAGTAGAAAAATATTAGTCAACAATAAACTATATGTAAGAGAATATTAAGATTTCATCTTCTGAAACGTTTGGACATAATCAAAACACATAGGGTTCATCATTCTCCCCCATTTTGGTTATGGACAAACCATGGTCAGAAGGTCACAGAAAACATGAGGTTTAGAAAATGACTTCCTGATACATATGTTTCATAACTTCTGAGTAAATTAACTCCCCCATTTTAGTGTAAATGGTGAACTTCAGCAATCTGTATAAACTTAGAAATGACTTAAGATCAAGTTGTCAGATTTTAGTGAAGTGAAAATTTACTAAGTTAAAAAGAAACATTAGTAACATAAGTAATCGGAGACATAAGAAAGTATAAGAAAGATTCAGTGTATATAAAATCATCAGAAGAGAACATAAGAGACAAGATAATCAGAAGAGCAGAAAAAGTCCTAAGACAAAAACTACCCAACCCAGAACCTAGCTAAGAAGCTTAAGTCCTAATGAGATTACAAGTTCCTAGGTTTCTTCTGAGGAGGAGGAACACCACTGGATCCTTCAGCAACACTCTGTCTCTTAACACCAGTATTGAGACCACTCTGCTGACCAGAATTCTCCCCCGTTTGACCAGAACCAAGAGCAACACCCAGAGCACCTTGAGAGTTCAATTTTTGCTGAACATTCAGTGCAGTCTGAATATTGCTGAGGAGTTGGCCTCACAGTGTTGATCATATCCATTCTTCTTATGAAATCAGCATCAATGGTCTTCATATGATCAAAAGTTTGACCAGACATAGGTCGCTGTCTCTGAACGTCTTCCAGAAGGAGCTTAATCAAGCAATTGTTAGCATACACAGCAGCAGTGAAGTGCTCATTCTGAATGTAAGTTTGTCCTCGAACAAACCGATAGCAATTATGAAGAGTCTTTTCTTGTTCACGTGCTTGAGTGTGCATAACTTTCAGAAGCTCGGTAAGCTCAGCAATCTGTGCGCTCTGATCAGATACAGCAGTCTCAATGCTTGAGAGACGATTGTTGAGATCAGGAGTGATGTCATATACAATCTTAGCAGCCCCGGAAGATGATGAACCTTGAGCAGAAGATTTCACTTCTCTCAGAATGTGATTGGCAGTACTTTGCAGGTCATCAATCTTACTTGGGAGCATCTTCTCATGAGCCTCATAATGCTCGTTTGCTTCCTTGACTTCTTCTGTCAATATCTCCAAATTCTCATTGACCTTCAGAGAAGAAGCAAGAGCAATGTTGTCCAATGAAGGAAGAGTCAGACCTAATTCTCTTAACTTGTACAACTCATCATAGGTAGCTAGATGAAGTGAAGAAAGATTGCGTATGTAGACAGAAGGATCATGCATTTGAAGCATAGTCATGAGCTGCAGGTTCTGAGCTTTCAAGGATTGTATTTCTTGCAGCACAATGCCCTGAGCATACATGTCAGCAGCAGAAGTCCTTTGCCCCATACCAGCAAATCTATTCAGCAATTCATCAGAGCCAATCTGACTCATTCTTCTCAACTCCTCAACACTGGGAGCACCACCAGCTTCGGATACACCAGAAGCTCTGCCCATGAAACCAAAATTACCGAATCTGTTATCCAGATCATCTCGATTCATGTACTTGCGTAGGAAGTCATAATTGGATGACAACCCAGCAAAACATGAAGTAGAGGAGGATGTAGTTAAGGGATCACACACAGGAGGTGCATGTCCAGAGGTTGAGAGTGGAGGAATTTGAGTGGTTGAGGAAGGGATTGTATTTGTGGTTGAGGAGGAAATGGTAGTTGAGATGGATGGTAGTGTGGATGGTAGTGAGAAAGATGGAGCAGTAAATCCAATTGATGGACTTACAGAGGAAGTATGAATGGAGGAGGTAGTGGATGTGGCTATGGAGTCTGTGAAAATGGGAGCAGTGTTTAGATTCACTTCTGAAAAGGATCCAGAAGGAGGAATAATTTGAGGAGGTACAACTTCAGAAGTTGAAGTTGTAAGAGGAATGGAAGTGTGAGATTCACTCACTTCTGTGACAGAAGGTAGTGAAGGAGATGGATGAGGAGTGTGAGTGGGAGATGAGATAACCTGTTCAGAGGAATTTGGATCAAACATAGAAATGGGCTCAGCAAAGACATGAGCCATTCTGATCAGTGTTTCAGAGGCATCCCTATCACCAGGGTTTCTTCCTTGATTCAAAAGAATGTTGTCAATGAAATTTTCATCATCAACATTCTCAACAAACTGTTTTGCACCCTGAAGAACCTCTTCATCTTCTGGTTCACTCACTTCTGACAACTCTTCAATCAGAGGAGCATCAACATCCTCTTCAGCAGACATCTCCAACATGATTCATCAGCAGCAACTTCATGTTCCTCAATAACAGGATCTTCTAACTCAGCACTAGGAGCAAGAACGAAGTCCTTTTTACTCAGAGACCTTCGTTTTGCTACAGCCTTCTTTCCGATCCTGGTAGAGAGAGAGATATTCTCAAGTATCCGAGTGGAAAGAGAGATATTCTCAAGTTTCTCTCCTTCTTCTGAAGCCTCAACAGCCTTTGAGAACTCCGCATCCTTAAGTTCAACAGCACATGCTATAAGTCTAGCATCGGCCTTAGCTTTTGCAGCAATTTCTCTTTCAGCTGCTAACTTATCCTCAACTTCCTTTCTCAATCTTTTCTCTTCAGCAAGAGCTACAACTCTTGCAATCTTTTCAGCTTCAGCAAGAGCTACAACTCTTGCAATCTTTTCAGCTTCAGCAGCCTTTTCCCTTTCATCAAGACGTGCGTCCTCAGCTTCTTGATTTGCTATCTCAGTAGCATCCATTGGTTTTTCAGCAACGATCCTTCCAGAGGGTCCAACACTAATAGTAGTTTGAACCATCGTGGGAAGAGGTTCTGAAACAACCACTTTCTCAACAGACAGGACCAACTTGCTTGACCCTTTCTTTCCTTTGCCCTTTCTGGCAGCTTTCTTTCCTTTCTGAGCAGTGTCAACCACAGTCTCCTTCTGAGCAATCCTCACAGAGGAGCCCTTCTCATTCTTATTCGGAGTCACACCAAAGTTGAGGTCCCTAAAGGTATGCATCTTCAGAACCGTACTCCTACTTGTAACACCTTCTCCTGAGATCACCACAGAGGCTGCCTCAAACAACCTAGTCAGGAGTGAGCCATAAGCTAATGCACTCACGGTAGTCACATTTTTCATCTGCCTTATCAGCATGGCAGGGAGATTGATCTTCTTCTGATTGACCAGATGCCACATAAAAACTCTTTCCCTGTTGGAAACACCATTAACCCCTCCAGCCTTCGGAAGGAACACATTAGTTGTAAGATAGTGTGCCCACCTCTGGTGCTGAGTGAGCCAAGTGGCATAAGTTTCCTTGGCACTAAGATCTGGTCTAGCCCAATTTGCTTCTGTAAAACCATCTGCTGAACCATCATCACCTATGATGATTCCTTCATCATCAATACCGATTGCTTGAGAGATAGAAGCCCTGCTGACCTCAATCTCAACTTCTCCGACTTCAGAGTGAAGAACATCCTCCTCATTAGAAAAGAAATGGAGGTTTTTGTAGAATTCGGTGACTAACTTAGGGTCGATAAATTCATCGAGAGAAACGAATGAATTCCAGTTTTGTGCGCTAAGCCATTTTGAGATAGGTTCAGTGGATTTAACTTCATCATCTAGGAACCTAGAAGTGAATACCCTAGATTCGCTAACTTTCTCTTTATTCTCAGTGGTAAAGAGGTGAGTAACAGTGATTTCTTGAACCATTGTACAAGATATAAGAAATTAGGTTAAGAATTTTGAGAGGAAGAGAACACAGGAAATCTATGGAGATTCTAATAGCAATGAAAAATGAGAGTAAAAACTTCTAAGTATGGAAAACCCCTATTTATACCCAAACAAGGAAACCGTTTCAATTCAAAAAGTAAATACACACCGTTTAAAAGGGAACAGATAACCGTTAACCACAGAACAACGCCGTAAAATGCAGTAGATAACGCATGCTTAGATGTCAAATCATGATTAGAATTAATTATCACTTAATTATCTCAAACGATTAATCACTTAAGACACACAGAAATAATTAAACTAAATTGCTGAAGTGGATAAGTCATACCAATGCCTTCTCGTAAGTTGCTGAAGGAATTACCAGCCAGAGGCTTAGTAAACATGTCAGCAAGATTCTCTTCAGAGGGAACATGAGTAATGATAATATCCTTCTTCAAAACATGATCTCTCAGAAAGTGATGCCTAATATGAACATGCTTCATCCTGCTGTGCTGAATAGGATTCTTTGAAAGATCAATAGCACTCTTGTTATCACAATAAATTGTAATTGTTCCAGGGATGATTCCATAGTCAGCAATTTGTTGCTTAATCCAGAGCATCTGAGAAACACAACTTCCAGCAGCAAAATACTCAGCTTCAGCAGTTGAGAGAGCCACAGAGGTTTGCTTCTTGCTATGCCAGGAGACTAGGCACTCCCCCAGAAAATGACAACCACCAGAAGTGCTGACCCTTTTCAATTTATCTCTACCATAGTCAGAGTCTGTGTATCCTATAGGAGTGAAGTCAGAACTACAGGGATACCACAAACCAGCTTCTGGTGTGCCTTTAAGATATCTGAGAATTCTTTTGACAGCAACATCATGAATTTCTCTTGGTTTTGATTGATATCTAGCACAAAAACACACAGCAAAATGTATATCTGGCCTGCTGGCTGTTAGGTATAAAAGAGAACCAATCATACCTCTGTAGGTTTTTATATCTACAGGTTTACCAGCTTTCTCTTCATCATCAATGTCTTTGCTGACATCCATTGGAATATCAACATCATTAGAGTCCATCATGCCAAATTTCTTCAGCACTTCTCTAGTGTACTTGGCTTGATTGATAAACACACCATCATTACTTTGCTTGATCTGAAGTCCTAAGAAGAAGGTTAATTCTCCCATCATAGACATTTCAAACTCAGCCTCCATGTGGTCGCTGAACTCTCTGCACAAAGATTCATTAGTAGCACCAAATATAATATCATCAACATATACCTAAGCTATAAGGATATCCTTGTTCTTCTTCAGAGTTGTATCAACACAGCCTCTGACAAATCCCTTAGACAGAAGGAAGTTTGTCAGTCTCTCATACCAAGCTCTGGGAGCTTGTTTCAGTCCATACAAAGCTTTCTTCCGCTTGTACACATGATCAGGAAACTTAGGATCTTCAAAACCAGGAGGTTGAGACACATAGACTTCCTCATCAATGTAACCATTCAAGAATGCACTTTTCACATCCATTTGAAAGAGCTTAAAACCTTTGTATGATGCAAAAGTACATAAGATTCTAATGGCTTCTAATCTTGCAACAGGAGCAAAAGTTTCACCATAATCTATGCCTTTTTGCTGACTGTAACCTTGAGCAACAAGTCTTGCCTTGTTTCTTACAACATTTCCAAATTCATCAAGTTTGTTTTTCAGAACCCATCTAGTTCCAACAACCGTTATGTTGTTAGGTCTGGGAACCAAAGTCCAAACTTCTGACCTTTTGAACTGGTCAAGTTCTTCTTGCATTGCCATTAATGAGGAGTCATCATCAGCAGCTTCATAGAAGTCCTTGGGTTCCAGAAGTGACACAAAGGCCACATTCCCCATGTATCTTCTGAGCTGGGCTCTGGTCATGACAGGATTATGAACAGAGTCAATTATGTTCTCTAAGGAGTGATTCCTGTGAGCTCTAACTTCTCTTGGTACATCCAATGAGTCTTCTGAAACTTGTTCATTATTTGTTGAATCATAAATAGGAACATCTTCTGGAGTAGAATTTGCTTCTTGAGCTTGTTCAGCAATAGGAGGCTCTACTTCAGCAGCTCTGGCGGAAACATCTTGTTTTTCAACAGGAGATGTAACATCAGGAGCATGAACTTCATCTTCATCAGGAGCTCTACTATCTGCATGGTTAGTCTCATCAAACTGTACATGAACAGATTCATCTAAAGTTTGAGTCCTCTTATTAAAAACCCTATATGCTTTACTATGTGTTGAGTAACCAAGAAAAATGGCTTCATCTGCCTTTGAATCAAACTTTGAAAGATATTCTTTTGTATTCAAAACATAACATTCTTTTGAAAAATGTTCTGAAATAACCTATTTTAGGCTTTCGACCTTTCCAGAGTTCATAAGGGGTCTTGTTCAGAATGCTTCTGATTAGCACTCTATTCAGAACATAGCAAGCTGTGTTAACAGTTTCTCCCTAAAAATACTTAGGAAGCCTTCTTTCATTGATCATAGTTCTGGCAATCTCAACCAGAGTTCTATTCTTCCTTTCAACTACCCCATTTTGTTAAGGAGTTCTGGGAGCAGAAAAGTTATGATCAATTCCCTTGGTTTCACAGAATTCTTCAAACCTAAAGTTTTTGAATTCTCCACCATTATCACTTCTGATATGAACAACCTTTTCATTCCTTTCATTCTCAAGTTTCATTATCAGAACTGAGAAGCATCCAAGTGACTCATCTTTGCTAGACAGCAGGATGACCCAAGTGAATCTTGAATAGTCATCTACAATGACAAAGGCATACTTCTTTCCACCCATGGTCATTGGTTGAACAGGGCCAAAAAGATCCATATGAAGTAATTCCAAAGGTCTTTTAGTTGAAATGACTTTCTTAGTTTTAAAAGAGCTTCTGGATTGTTTACCAGATTGGCAAGCATTGCATAAATGGTTCTTTTTAAAACTAATTTCAGGCAGACCCTTAACCAATTGATTTCTAGCTACTTTGGCCTGAAGGTCCATGCTTACATGAGCAAGTCTTCTATGCCAGAGCCAGGAGGTATCCTCTTTGGACATCAAGCATGTATTTTTGCAAAGATTCTCAAGATTCAGCATGAAAACATTTTCAACTCTATGAGCAGTTAGAATAACCTTCCCTTGACTTACTGTCCAAGATTTTACATCCAGAGGAGCTGAAGACAACATCTCTACCTTTATCACACAGTTGTGCAACACTCAGGAGATTGAACTTCAGGCCTCTGACTAGGGAGACATCTTCGATCGGAGGATTCGTTCCTATGGATCCAGAACCAAGTATCCTTCCTTTCTGAGCATCTCCAAAGCTGACTTTTCCACCTCTTTTGGGATTAAATGTGATGAATGCTTTTTCATCACCTGTCATATGCCTTGAGCACCCACTGTCAATGTACCACAGCTTTGACATTGATGGAGCACTCAGAGCCACCTGCAACACAATCAATTAGTGACAGGTACCCAATCCTTATTGGGTCCTTCATTGTTAGACTTTTCTTCAGCAAGTTTTAATGATATCTCAGATTGCAAGAGGTTTTTAATATGATACTTGCAATCTTTCAACCAATGATCATCACTCTTGCAAAGCTTGCAAAAATGAGGGTTCTTGGATCTTTCCCTTTTCTTCTTGGGAGATTTCTTCTTCTTCTGAGAAGGTCCAACATTTTCAGAGGCTACAACAGCACTCTCAGAGGTACCAACATCAGGAGGAGAAGCTATCTCTTTCAGAAGAGAGGGAGTGACAGGTTTCTTCTTCTTCTGGGGTTTATCACTTCCCAGAGGCAGCTTTTCCTTGCCTTTGGCTTTAGGGCCATCAGCAGGAGTGCTGAATTGTTTACACAGCTTTTCTTCCAACATTTTTATGTCAGAATAAACTTGAGTAAACCTAAGAAACTTGTCAGCCTCACTCTTGTCAAATTTCCTTTTCATGTACTTGAACATACTATAGAGTTCTTCAAGAGAATCAAAGATACTTTGTTCAAAAGATATGTTTACCTCGGAATCATATGTAGCTTCAGGAGGTGCGGAAATTTCTCCTGTGACATCTTCAGAAGTTGGCTCAGCAATAGCCACTGGATCGTGCACACTAGACACTGAGACTTGTACTCGGAGAACTAATACATGTAGTGTATTTTTATTGAACTGATTATTAGTTGTTGACTAATAATGTTAATTGATTAATTGTTCTGATTGGAACAAGTTAATTGATTGTTTAGAGGGATTAATTATTCAATCGGGTTAACTAATTAAGCGATTGATTAATTAGATTTTCTTTAGGGGTTAGTGTGTGATTAATTATAACCTAATTGATGTTAATTGAATCTATTGTATTCTATTGTGGTATAATCAGATTAATTAAATTAATACAGGTACTAAAACTGTAATTAGTCGACACACTATAAATTAATCCTAATCGATTGAAACCCTAGACTTTCTGACATAGAAATCAAAGAAACCCTAAATCCCTCTAACCCTAATTCGGCCGAACCCCCTGGAGGTGATCTCGGAGCTTTTCGTTTATCGTTCTTCGTGCCTGATTCGAGGACTCGTCGTCTGAAGTGTTGTGCACGTGATTTTGGCGGAACCTCCGATCGTGCGGTTCATCCATCTCTCTCAGAGGGATTCCATGTGAGTGACTAATGTAGGATTAATCACCATAATAATTAAATAACATTGAGGCAATGATAAAGATCAAAGTTTTATGATCAATGATCTATTAAATCGTTTTTCTCGCTTCCGGTGCGCGTCTCTGATCCTTGATCAGATTCCAACACCTTGATCTTTTAACTTCTGTTGTTGAGCAAGAGCAACATTATACCGGTGCTGATTTGGACGTACAGAATTAATCAAGTCCATTCTTCTTCTGAAATCAACATCAATGTTGATCATTCTATCATATGTAGGTCCAGACAGAGGTCTTGTCTTATGAAGATCCTCAAGAAGCAGCTTAATTGAAAGATTGTTGGCATACACAGGAACAGTCAGATGTTCATTCTGAATATAAGTATGTCCTCGAACAAACCTATAGAAGTTATGTAGAACCTTCTCTTGTTCCTTCGCTTGAGTATGAACAACATTTAGAAATTCTGTTAGCTCTGCAATTTGGGTGTTCTGAGCAACCAGAGTGTTCTCTATACTCTGAAGTCTGTTGTTGAGATCAGGAGTGATGTCATAAACAATTTTGGCAGCACCAGAAGATGAGGGACCTTGAGCAGAAGATTTGACTTCTCTCAGAATGTGATTGGCAGTGCTTTGAAGGTCATCAATCTTCCTTTGAATAACTTTACCTTAAGCCTCATAATGCTCATTAGCTTCCTTGATTTCCTCTATCAAAATTTCAATGTTCTCATTGACATTCTTGGTACAGGCAAGAGCTATGTTCTCCAAAGTTGGAAGGGTTAAAGCTAGCTGTCTCAACTTCTATAATTCATCATTAGCTGCTAAGTGAAGAGTTGAGAGGTTGCAAATATACACAGAAGGATCTTGCATCTAAAGCATTGACATAAGTTGCAAGTTCTGAGCCTTGACATATTGTAGCTCCTGAAGAACAGCACTCTGTGCAACCATATCAGCAGCAGGATTCCTCTGGCCCATTCGAGCAAGCCTACTCAAAAAGTCACTTGAGCCACCTTGACTCATTCTTCTCAACTCCTCAACAAAAGGAGTAACACCAGCTCCTGAAAGATTTGGGTTTCTCCCAATAAACCCCAATCCACCAAAGTGAGTCTCACACTCATGCTGACTCATCAAATTTCTGAGGAAATCATAATTTGTAGAGTCCAGCAAAAGTGGAAGAGGAAGTGGAAGTGGTTAAGGGATCACACACAGGAGGTGCATGTCCAAAGTTTGAAGGAAGAGGAATAGTGGTTGTGCAAGAAGGAGCAGTGGTTGATTTGGTGGATGGTATGGTAAAGGATGATGTAGTAGAGGGAAAGGAAAATGTGGAAGAAGTGTTTAGAGAAGAGGTAGTGGATGTTGTGCTTGTTGTGGAATCTGAGAAAATGGGAGATGTGGATACATGTACTTTTGAATAGGATCCAGAAGAGAGAGTTGTTTTAGGATCTACAACCTCAGAGGTTGAAGTTGTAGGAGGAATTGAAGTATGAGAATCACCAGCTTCTGTGACAGAAATTGGTGGAGAAGAGTGTGGAGGAGATGGAGTAGTAGAATTATGTTCAGGAGCAGAGGTAGTAGACTCCTCAAGAGTTGAGAATTGGGAATTCTCAGGAGCATTAGGATTAAACGTCGCAAAAGGAGCAACACTCTGAGGTTCAGCAAAAAGATGAGACATTCTATCAAACACCTCGTGCACATTCCTGTGACCCTTAGAACTTCTACCCTCTCCAAGAAGGACATCATCCATGAAGTTAGGATCATCCTTAGTGACAGCTCGTGCAATGTTCAGCAAAATCTCCTTGCTCAGGAGTTGAGTCCTCAGACAAACTCTCAATGATGGGAGCACCATCATCATTGAAATTTTCCTCATCAACATCCATGTGAATATTTTCCTCATTCACATTCTCTTCTTCCTCATGAATAACATCCTCTAGTTCAGGAGAAGATAAGATAAAGTCTCTTTTCCTCATAGGCTTTCTCATTGATGCAGAAACCTTTTTCCTTCTCTTGGTAAGAGGAATATCATCTTCAGCATCCTCTGAAGTATTTATAGCATCAACATTAGCCTTAGCTTTTGCTAACTATTGGCGCACAGCTTCTTCAGCTTCATCTAACTCAACATGAGCTGCAATAGCAGCTTCTGCTTTCCTGTTCTTCTCAGCAAGTTGAACAACAACTCTCAACTTTTCAGCCTCAGCAACTCTTGCTAATCAGCAAGGCGATCTTCTTCTACTTTCTTAGCTGACTTCTCAGCAGCCTTACTAGGCTTCTCAGCAAGCACTTTTCCAGAAGGAGCAACACTAATCCTAGTCTGAACCTACTTCCTTAGCTGATTTCTCAGCAGCCTCACTAGGCTTCTCAACAAGCACTTTTCTAGAAGGTGCAACACTAATCCTAGTCTGAACCAAATTAGGAATAGGTTCATCAGCATTAACCTTTCTCACCCTTTCCTTTCTGACATTCTTGACCTTCACCTCAACCTCTTTCATAGGAGCCTTCTGAGCATTTAAGACTACCTGTGAACCAGAAGCCTCAACCTTCTTTGAGGGCACCACATCATGACCAAGTCTACTCATAGTGAGCATCTTGATCTGAGTGCTTCTAGTGGTTATACCTTCTCCTAAAATAGGGATAGAAGCTGCCTCAAACAGCCTAGTCAAGAGAGAACCATATGCTAAGGTGCTGACCACATTAACATTCTTCATCTGCCTTATAATCATGGCAGGAAGGTTGATCTTCTTTAAGTTCATGAGATGCCATATGAACTCCCTCTCTCTATTTCAGACACAGTTAACTCCCCCAGACTTTGGCAGGAACACATTGGTAGTGAGATAATGTGCCCACCTCTGATGCAGAGTCAACCAAGTTGCATAAGTCTCCTTTGCTTCCAAGTCAGGTCTTCCCTAGTTCACATCAGTGAAACCCTCAGTAGATCCATCATCCCCAATGATGATCCCTTCATCTTAGATTCCAATAACTTGTGAAATTGAGGTTCTCGAAACCTCAAAATCCATTCCAGCAATAGACGAACGAACAATATCTTTTTCATCTAACTGGTAGCGAAGATTCTGGTAAAACTCATTTACAAGTGCTAGGTAGATGAACTCATTCAAGGAGACAAACGAGTTCCGGTTTTGAGCACTTAGCCATTTTGAGATGGGGTCAATGAGTTTGACATCGTTCTCTAGAAACCTAGAAGTGAAAACCCTAGATTCACTAAGAACATCTTCTTCTTTTGAGGAAAACAGATAAGTGACAGTGATTGGAGCAACAACTTGTTCTTGAGCCATTATTGAAAGATTAGGTTAAAAGAAGAGAGAAAACGAGATTTGCAGAAATTGCTTGTGGATTCTAATTGCAATGAAAACTTAGGTGAAAATTTGCTAAGTATGGAAATCCCTTATTTATATCCAAAACAAATAAACCGTTCCAATTCAAAAAGTGGATAACCACCATTAAAAAGGGAACCAATAACCGTTAACAACAGTAAAAGCGTAAAATAACATTTATTGTAGGCACGCTTTAAGCAAATAATAAAACACCATGATTATCCTTAATCACACTTAACTATCTTAAACGGCTAGCAGTTAAGACAGAAGAAATTATAATTAAAGGTAAATTACTGAAGTGGATTAGTCATACCTAGCCCTTCACGCAAGCTTATGAATGGAGTACTAACCAGAGGCTTAGTAAACATATCAGCAAGGTTGTCTTCAGATGGAAGATAAGTAAGAACAATATCCTTCTTCAGAACATGATCTCTCAGAAAGTGATGCCTAATGTGCACATGCTTCATCCTGCTGTGTTGAATGGGATTCTTTGAAAGGTCAATAGCAGTTTTGTTATCACAGTTGATTGTAATTGTTCTAGGAGTGATTCCATAGTCAGCAATTGGTTGCTTTATCCAGAGCATCTGAGAAACAAAACTTTCAGCAGCAACATACTCAGCTTCAGCAGTTGAGAGACCCACAAAGGTTTGCTTCTTACTATGCCAGGAGACTAAGCACTCCCCCAGAAAATGACAACCACTAGAAGTATTGACTCTCTTCAATTTATCTCTACCATAGTGAAAGTCTGTGTATCCAATTGGAGTAAAATTTGTACTACAAGGATACCACAAACCAGCTTCTAAAGTGCCCTTAAGTTATCTGAGAATTCTTTTGACAACAACAAAATGAATCTCCTTTAGTTTAGGTTGATATCTAGCACAGAAGCACACAACAACATGTATATCTGGCCTGCTGGCTGTTAGATATAAAAGAGAACCAATCATACCTCTGTAGGTTTTTATGTCTACAGGTTTACCAGCTTTCTCTTCATAATAAAGTTTTTGCTGACATCCATGGGAATGTCAACTGCATTAGAGTCTGACATGTCAAATTTCTTGAGCACTTCTCTAGTATATTTGGCTTGATTGATAAACACACCATCATTACTTACCTTGATTTGAAGTCCTAAGCAGAAGGTTAATTCTCTCATCATAGACATTTCAAAAACTCAGCCGTCATATGGTCACTGAACTCCCTACACAAAGATTCATCAGTAGCACCAAATATAATATCATCAACATATACCTGAGCTAAAAGGATATCTTTGTTCTTTCTCAAACTGAACAAAGTTGTATCAACACAGCCTCTGACAAATCCCTTAGACAGAAGGAACTTTGTTAGTCTCTCATACCAAGCTCTGGGAGCTTGTTTCAGTCCATACAAGGCTTTCTTAAGCTTGTACACATGATCTAGAAACTTAGGATCTTCAAAACTAGGTGGTTGAGACACATAGACTTCCTCATCAATGTACCCATTCAAGAATTCCCTTTTCACATCCATTTGAAAGAGCTTAAAACCTTTGTATGATGCAAAAGCACACAGAATTTTAATGGCCTCGAACCTTGCAACAGGAGCAAAAGTTTCACCATAATTTATGCCTCCTTGCTGACTGTAACCTTGAGCAACAAGTCTTGCCTTGTTTCTCACAACATTTCCAAACTCATCAAGCTTGTTCTTCAGAACCCATCTGGTACCAACAACCTTCTTGTTCTGAGGTCTGGGAACCAAAATCCAAAATTCTGACCTTTTGAACTGGTCAAGTTCTTCTTGCATTGCCATTAATCAGCACTCATCATTTTCAGCTTTATAGAAGTCCTTGGGTTCCATTAGTAACACAAAGGCCACATTACCCATGTATCTTCTGAGCTGAGCTTTGGTCATGACAGGAGTATGAACAGCGTCAATAATATTCTCCAAGGGATGATTCCTAGGAGCTCTAACTTCTCTTGGTACATCCAATGTATCTTCTGAAACTTGTTAATCATTTGTTGAATCATATATAGGAGCATCTTCTGGAAGGAAGTTAACTTCTGGAGTTGTATTCTCTTCTGGAACTGGACTAGCAGCAACATGAGAAATAACTTCAGCAGCTCTACGAGAAGCATCTTCAGCATCAATAGGAGATGTTACTTCAGGAGCTTGAACAACATCTTCTTCAAGAGCTCTACTATCTGCAGGGTTAGTCTCATCAAACTAAAACAATGAACAAATTCATCTAAAGTTTGAGTCCTCTTATTGAAAACCCTATATGCTTTACTATGTGTTGAGTAACCAAGAAAAATGGCCTCATCTGCCTTTGAAAAATGTCCTCTTACAACAACAGGTTCTGAAATAACCTATCTTAGGCTTTCTACCTTTCCAGAGTTCATATGGGGTTTTGTTCAAGATACTTCTTATGATTACTCTATTCAAAACATAACAAGCTGTGTTAACAGCTTCTCCCGAGAACTATTTTGGAAGCCTTCTGTCATTGATAATAGTTCTGGCAATTTCAACCAGAGTTTTGTTCTTCCTTTCAACTACCACATTTTGTTGAGGAGTTCTAGGAGCAGAAAAGTTATGATCAATGCCTTTGGTTTCACAGAATTCTTCAAATTGAAAGTTCTTGAATTCTCCACCATTATCAGTTCTGATATGGATTACCTTCTCATTCCTTTCATTCTCAAGTTTCTTTACAAGCACTGAAAAGCATCCAAGTGACTCATCTTTGCTAGCAAGCAAGATAACCCAAGTGAATCTTGAATAGTCGTCTCCTATTACAAAGGCACACTTCTTTCCACCCATGCTCATTGGTTGAGCAGAACCAAAAAGATCCATATGAAGTAACTCCAAAGGTCTTTTAGTTGAAATGGTTTTAAAAGAGCTTCTGGATTGTTTTCCAGATTGACAAGCAGTACACAAATTGTTCTTTTTAAAACTAATTTCAGGCAGACCCTCAACCAATTGATATCTAGCTACTTTGGCCAGAAGTTCCATGCTCACATGAGCAAGTCTTCAATGCCAGAGCCAGGAGGTATCCTATTTGGACATCAAGCTTATATTTTTACAGAGATTCTCAAGGTTCAGCATGCAAACATTTTCTACTCTAGGAGCAGTTATAATTACTTCCCTTGACTTACTATCCAAGATTTTACATCCAGATGAGCTGAATACAACATCTCTACCTTTGTCACACAGTTGTGCAACACTCAGGAGGTTGAACTTCAGGCCTCTCACTCGGGAGACATCTTCAATAGGAGGATTGGTTCCAGTTGATCCACAACCAAGGATCAATCCTTTCAAAAAATCTACAAAGCTGACCTTTCCACCTCTTTTAGGATCAAATGTGATGAATGCCTTTTCGTCACCTGTCATATGCCTTGAGCACCCACTGTCAATGTACCATAGATTTGACATTGATGGAGCACTCAGAGCCACCTGCAACACAATCAATTAATGACAGGTACCCAATCCTTATTGGGTCCTTCATTGTTAGATTTATCTTGAGCAGGTTTTAGTGATATCTTATATTGCAAGATGTTTTTGATGTGATACTTGCAATCCTTATTGGGTCCTCTTTTTCCTTCTGACCTTTCTCTTAGGTCATGATTCTTCATTGACATCTCATGAGTTATCAATGAACCAATGAGTTCATCATATGTATAATAGCCCAAGTCTTGAACTTCTTCAATGGCAGTCTTCTGACCTTGGTAAGCTTCTCAACTCTCTCTGATTCTTCAATATTTTTTCCCAAACTGTTCAAGTCATTGACAATCTTTGTAAATCTAAAGTTCATGTCTGAAATAGATTCTTTATCAAGCATTTTAAATAACTCATAATTTCTCATGAGTTGATTGACTTTAAACTGCTTCACTTTCCCAGTTCCTTCATAAGTAACTTCCAGCTTGTTCCATATGTCTCTAGATGTTTCACAAGAAGAAACCTGATTATATTCAGTAGTAGAAAGTGCACAATGCAGCATATTCATTGCTGAAGCATTTGTTTGGAGTTTTTTAAGAATATCATCAGTATATTCCCTTTGAGGAATTATAACATCCCCTAGACCAGCTTCTACCCTAGTTGGGATGAAGTCACCATTAGTGATAACAATCCATGCACTCATGTTATGGGCTTGGATGAATTACATCATCCTCTTTTTCTAGTAAGAGTAGTTATCACCATTAAATATTTGAGGTCTAGTTGTGGAAGAGCCCTCTAAAACAATGAAATGAGAGGAATTCTCAGGTAGGTGTCTACCAGCCATCTCTATTGATTCTGATAGGATCTTACACTTAGATTGTTAGATCTTAGTAAATAAAACGAAGTAACCTGGCTCTGATACCACTTGTTGGCCCTAACAAGATCAGAATCACCTAGAGGGTGGTGAATAGGTGTCTAAGGTTAAAACTGATAATTTTAAGTTTTTAAAGAAACTTATTTTTTTAGAGTCAAATTTCCTCAGAGGGAAATAATGGCTTCACGCAGTAAACTCCCTTCAGCAACAGAAGTTCAGAGTTACAGAATTTCTGGACAGTCTTCTGAACAAAGACAGTGAAATAAAGAGAAAATATGTTTCAGCACAAAGTACACAGTAAGTACACAGAAGCAAAATAACAAGTTAAGGACGGGAGAAAGAGATTCAGGAGGTCCTGATGGACAGTTCGATTTATCCAGGTTCGCCACAGAAGTCTCCGGTAACTACGTCATGTCCTCTGTGATCGCAGTCAGCAGAGGTTTTAAATCCACTATTCAGAACTTTTATGGCAAGTTCAGAAGCTCCTTTACATCAACAGAACTTAAGCTAATTTCTCACTTAGTTCTGACTAGCCTAGAAAGAGTTAAAGGATTTCCACCAGAACAACAACAATCCTGTTTTCTGGAATTCTCACCCAACTCTAACCTTAACTAGATTTCTCTCAAAATCTAACTGAATATCATAAACGATATCAGTTTACAAGATTTCTATTATGAACTAGTTTTTCTTCACTCTCTCACTATTACAAAGTCTAAAACTAAGAAAGATTGAGAATGGAAACTGAGTGCTCTGTTTTGCTTGTTAAAATAATGCGTTGAGGTTTTATCTCGATAATCGTGTGTGTGGACACACTTGAGCTTGGCTACTACTTATAGTGCTTTGTAGATGACCGTTGTTTGAATTTGAATCTTCAATTGATGACATCAGTTGTTGTAGCCGTTAATTTGTCATTTCTTCAAACGGTCTTCAAACACTTTGATTCCGTTAACCTTGTTCTTTAACTTAATCTGGTAAGTGATTTGAAATCAAAGATAAAGTTGACTGGAAATTTGCTTCATTTGGATCAACAAAGGGTAGACAAGGAAATGTTGGTTTTGTTTGAAGAGGACATGAGCGCTCCATCAAAACAGCTTTTTGAACTTTTGGCGCCTTGCATTAAATGTAGATGTCAGAGCATTAAATGCTTAGCAAAACCCGTTACAAGCGCTTCTGAGCTCATTATTCCTTTTGTCTAAGCTTCTGACCAAATCGAAAGACTTCTGGTTGTAGTTGAACGTTGATGAGAGCTTTATCAATCTTCTGAGGTTTCTTCAGAGCGGAGCATCCAGCTTCTGAGCTAAACTTCAGTCTTCAAACATTCTTCTCTTCTGAGTTCTTTAAACAATCCAGAGTTTCTTCTTTCAGCACCTTCTGAGAAAACTTATACAAAACTTAACAAAAATTGTTAGTCAACATTGATAAGTCTATAAGCATAAAATAAACTTCATCTTCTGAAATATTTGGACATAATCAAAACACTTAGGGTTCATCAAGAAGAACTAAGGCTTATGCTTCAATGAGAAGATGATAGGTGTGAGCGTAAGTGGTCGCTCATAGCGGCTTTAGCCTTGTTTGACTAGAGTCGCCACGCGGCCGCCCGGGAAAATGTACGAACCGGTGTTTACACCGATTATTTTAAAAACCAGAGATTCTATTTACGTTCGTGGATACAACTTATTAATTCCGACATTCCAGGGCCCAGAGGATCTTTAATGCAGTCTAACGGTTTATTATCTTGACTTTTATTGTTATCACACAAGAATATTTAAATACGCAAACATTTGTACGGTACACCGCTGGGTGACACGGTACAAAACCCTCAGAAGCTTACCCTTGTCGCGTGCCAGTGATTGCTCACGGACTGATACTCGTTGCAGAACGGAGACCTTTTTAGGGAGGAACCTTGGGGGCCAGAGTTGTGCAGGGCGTCCTCCGAATAGTTTCTGAGATAGGACTTAATCAGCTCTAGCGGGGCTGGGAGTGATGCCTAGGATTTGGAATTTTAGATAGTAGGGGGAATATTTTTGGTGGTCGTGAGGACCTTTTCTGGGAATATTTCGGGAAAATACTCTCAAGCTCGGGCTCTAGCGATTCTTTTCTTAATCAGAGGCAACTTTAGGCAACAACAAAGGCAACTTTATCAGAGGCAACTTTTATCGGGTCAAGACTCAATTTAGAACGAGCTAGAGAGGGACGAGAATGAGTGTTTGTTGGTGAATTGAATGAGAAATCCGGGGGGTATTTATAGGGTAGCTTGTGACCGTAGGGTCCAACTTTTGTGACCGTACGGTCACTTGTTTGCCAGTCTCAGATCCAAATTTGGATCTGAGACGGGCTTTACCCAAAGTCCGGCCGAACCTTACAAGGCCCGACCAAAGTTGTTTTTCCACTAGTACACGTGTCATGTTTTCATTGGACCGCCCAGCCACGTGGCAGATAAGGATTGGATTGTTGTCTGCCACTTGGCAGTGACCGTACGGTCAGAAGAGATGTGACCGTATGGTCACAACAAACAGTATTGTGACTGTACGGTCCTTGGTGAACAGGGTTTGTGACGGTACGTCATTTTGTGAACGAGGATTTTCTCATAAGCATGAAGGTGCCACACTCATGGTCCCGGGATGCGGGTGGAAGAGGTTATGTCCTTGGAAAGGTGATCCGTTCTCCGACGAGTATCAGTATTTGAGCAGCTGGTGCGACAAGGAGCTCATAGATTGCTTTCATCATCGGGTTCGAAAACCAGTGCTGACAGTTTGCCCATCGCTTCTTTGGGAGTGCCTAAGGTGATTACATCATCTTGTAAGACTCATTGGGCAGTCTCAATGAAGGGAAACGAGAAATACTGCGTGTGTGCTCATGTTTTTCGAAAGTGGGTTTAGAAACTTACCTGTAGTCTGGGGTTCTGGCGTCGTATTTCTATGATCCTACTCTGAGGTTGATCAACTGTCTTCCCCGAGCTTAATTCGAGGATTTGGTACTTCTGCAGTCTGGGCCTCCGGCGTCGTGTTTCTATAATCCTACTCTAAGGCCGATCAACTGCTTCTGTGATTATAACTCATAGTACCTCGAGTTTGATCCGAGGATTTTTTTCGTAACTTCTTATAGCACCTCGAGTATGACCCGAGGATTTAGTAACCTCTCACAGTACCTCGAGCATGACCCAAAGGACTTAGTAACCTCTCGTAGCACTTCCAGCATGACTCAAGAATTTAGTAACCTCTCATAGTACCTCGAGAATGACCTAAGGATTTAGTAACCTCTTGCAGTACGTCGAGCATGAGCCGAGGATTTAGTAACCTCTTATAGTACCTCGAGCATGACTCGAGGATTTAGTAACCTCTTGTAGCACTTCGAGCATGACTCGAGAATTTAGTAACTTCGAGCATGACCCGAGGGTTCGGTTGCCTTTTCAGTTCAGTTCTCTGCCCTCTTTCTTCGGACGATACTTCACACTTTGTCCTACCAGTCTTATCTGAGTGGTGGTGGTTTCGTCCTGAGGTTGATCATTTGTGTCCCAATATCTATTCTTTTTCGCTCCCAGTGCTCAGTTGATTCGGAGGTCCTTGGCAACGTCCTTCCTTTATCCGAGTCAGGCTTCATCCCGGTGCTGCCCCCGAGCTTCCTGACATTTTGGTAATTTGGGTGGTGCCCCAGTCTGCCAGTGGCCCGATGATGCCCCAGTGTACTGCTTCTGCAGCCGTCGGATATACTCCTGTGCTTTTTGTAGTCCCTTGGGGTTTACCTTTTCTTGCGGATCGATGTACCTAAACATATGTGTGTATGTGTAGCTCCATGTATGTATGTATATGTGCATGTGTGTGTGTGTATGCCTACGTTTCATTTTTTTGTGTTTCTTCATGCGCGGGGTGTTATACTGTTCATAGTGCGGAAACATCCAAGTGGCACCTCGATGTTCTGATGTGGCTACCACGTTTAGTTTGTCTGCTATTCTGGGATAAGGACATATCATCAGTGGGCCCTGCGTGCATTAGAGGGACGAGGAAGTCAAGGTTCCCTTTCGTGACTCTCGTCATGGTGATCCATGCATTTTATTATCGGCTTTCTATTTTTGGCTTTTACTTTTCGAATGTTTCCCGTGAGGGATGGCACAATGCATTTTTTATTTCATTTTACTAAAGCAATAACATAAACAACAACCGGTTTACAACATGCCCCAACCAAGGATGAACCAAGACCTTAACCTAGGAACAAATTCCCGGATTTGTATTCTCTCAGTCATACATGGAAATATCGAAGTCTATCTACATTGATTAGTTCTGCTAATTCTATTCCTTCCATGTCGGTTAGCTTGACTCCTCCGCGCGAGTACATTCGCTTGATGACGAATGACCCTTCCCACTTTGGTTGGAACTTTCCCCGGGGATCAACAGTCGAGTGACGCAGTTGTTTAAGCACTAGGTCTCCTACCTTTAGGGGTCGGGACACACTTCTTACCTTCTTGTTGTATGTGTTTGCTAACCTCTGCTGGTACATCTGTAGCTGGTCTAAGGCCCGAAGCCGTTTTTCGTCCAATAGATCTAGCTGGCCAACCCTGTCCCTTATCCATTCTGCTTCTGGGATGTGTTCTTCTAGGACTACTCGCAAAGATCGCATCTCTATCTCTACCGGTAATACTGTGTCCATTCCGTAAACCAAAGAATAGGGCGTCGCTCCAGTCGGCGTACGGACAGTCGTTCGATATCCCCAGATTGCAAAGGGTAACTTCTCCGCCCAATCTCTACTCCTATCCGACATCTTCGTGAGCATGTGCTTGATTGTTTTGTTAGCGGCCTCGACCGCCCCATTTGACTGAGGTCGATACGGGGATGAACAATGATGTTCTATTTGGTGCTTCGCCATCATTTCCCGGGTAGCTCCTTGGAATTGTATGCCGTTGTCTGTGATCACATGATGGGGTATTCCATATCGACATATGATGTTCCTCTCTATGAACCTGGCCATGGTACGTGCTGTGACTGTCGTGAAAGACTCAGCTTCCACCCATTTCGAGAAGTAATTTATGGCTACCACGATGAAGCGATGACCATTGGACGCAGGGGGCCTGATTTCACCTATCATGTCTATGCCCCATGCAGCAAACGGCCATGGCGTGGCTAGATTATGTAATTCTGTGGGCGGCACATGAACGTGATCTGCGTGGAACTAACAATGAAGACACCTTTTCGTGAATTTATAACAGTCGTCTCTCATGGTAGGCCACCAGAATCCTTGTCTCGTGATCTTCTTGGCCATGGAATCTACATTCATGTGCGGTCCACAGACTCCCTGGTGTATTTCTTCCATGGTATTCCTTGCTTCGTCCTTAGATAGGTATTTTAGCAGCATACCACTAGCGGACCGCCTGTACAACACTCCTCCTACTTCTCGACATTTAGACGCTAGTCTCCTGATGACCAGCTTGTGGCTTTTCGTCGCCTCCGATGGGTATGCGCCACTTGCTATAAACTTCTGGATGTCCACGTACCATGGTTTTATGTTGTGGGTATGAAGCACATACTTTTCTAGATGGATTGGGAAGTGGGACGATGTCATAACCAGTGGCTTTATGGGCGTCGCTTGCATCCCTTCCCAATTCGATGCTAGTGTGGTTAAGACGTCGGCCATCTAATTTTCTTCTCGCGGTATATGGTGGAACGTACATGTGTCGAAATTCCGAATCATTGCGTGTAGCTTCTTGACATAAGTTGGCAAGCGATCTTCTCGTACTTCCCATTCCTGAGTCGCGTGACATAGCATTAGCAGCGAATCTCCAGTGATTTCCACTTCACGTGCCCCCAAGCTTATGAACGCCTCTATCCCGAAGAGACATGCTTCATATTCCGCTGTGTTGTTTTTGGCCTTGAACTATAATCTCTTTGCTAGCGGTATGGTCAGTCCCGTTGGTGAAACTAACACCACTCCTGCTCCAGCCCCGATCCTATTTTGGGCTCCATCAAAGTGCATCCTCCACCCTTGAATAGTGATCACCCCCAAATTCTCATCCAGGAATTCGAATTGCCAAGGTTCATCTTCGATCTCAGGCAATGGTTGTCGGGCTAGAAATTTGGCGACGGCCTTTCCTTTGATCACTTTTGAGTTTACGAACTTGATGTCAAATTCAGATAATAATAACGCCCACCGAGCAAGCTTACCTACTAGCGTGGGTGACGTGGCGAGGTGTTTCATAGGATCTACTTTTGAGACAACTAGGACTTCGTAGGATTGAAAGTAGTGCCGCAGCTTTCGAGTGATCCAGATCATAGAAACACAAGTTCGTTCTAGCAAATCATATTTACATTCATACTGGAGTAGTTTCTTGCTGAGGTAGTAAATAGGATGTTCTACTCCGTCTTCTTGGGTTTGGACTAGCATTGCCCCCACCGACGCATCTTCCATTTCTAGATACAGTGTGAGAGGGCTCCCAGGTCGAGGTGGTTTTCATACGGGCGCACTCGCCAGGCATTTCTTGATTTTATCAAATGCGAGTTGACAATTATCATTCCATTGGTTTGTCTCGTCTTTTCTGAGCAACTTGAAGATAGGTTCGCATACCGTTGTGAGCTTTGCTATAAAGCGACTAACATATTGGATACTTCTAAGAAATGCTTGAACTTCTTTCTCCGTTCTTGGGGCGGCATCTCAGTGATGGCTTTAAGTTTTTTGGGGTCAATCTCGATGCCTTTTGTCGCTGACAATGTGTCCTAGCAAGTTCCTGGAGGTTACCCCAAACACGCATTTCTTTTGATTGAGCCTCAGGTTTTATTTCTCTATCCGTGTCAAGAACTTTTCTAATGCTGCGGGGTGCCCTTCTCTCGTGTCCGACTTTACCAGCATATCGTCCACATAAACTTGCACCTCCTTATGGATAATTCGTGCAATAACGTCGTTGCGGCCCTTTGATAGGTTTCCCCCGCATTTTTTAGTCCGAACGACATTACTTTGTCGCAATACGTTCCCCACTCCGTGATGAATGATGTTCTGACCTTATCAGCTACCTTCATGAGGATTTTATTATATCCCGAGAAACCGTCCATCAGAGAATACATCACGGCCGATGCGGCACTGTCTACTAGCACATCTATGTGTGGTAGCGGAAAGTTATCCTTTGGACACGCTCGGTTGAGGTCCCGATAATCCACACACACTCGCACCTTTCCATCCTTTTTCCCTACAGGGACTACGTTTGCTACCCATTCCGCATGAGATAAGTCGGGCGAAATTGGTGCCAACCTTGGTTCCCCTTTGTTCCTAGGTTAACATGATGTAATGCGGTGTGATGTATGCTAAATGCACTAGTCAAATGATCTAATGAATGCATGGTGCCATCTTCTGACAAGTCACACAAGTAAGCAAACTGGGATTTCATTGCATCGTGTTTTGAAGTGAATACATCGTTTTCAAACATGAAATCACAATTATACACGACATCATTGTCGTACAGGACCGAATCTGGCAAGGCCACATGATCTGGGTTCTCCTATGCGGTTCCTTGCCCCTCGATTTCATGGGTCGTCTTCGCGTCCACGACGTCTCCCTGAGGCATCCTCGCGTCTTCGTCTTGTTTTCCTCTCATGACCTCTTCAAACACTCGCTTTACTGCTTCTCTCATTTTGACCTCCATTTCTCCCTCGTTGACCTTCATCTTGGCTAGTTCATCTACGAGGTCTTGGATGTGCCTCTTTGGGGTTGGGATTGGCGCATTTGTGTTGGTCGTGCAAGCTTTCTACCATTTTCTCATGTCGGGTTCCTTTTTAGTTTCTTCCTCGGCTTCTTCCACCCCTTTCTTTGGAGCGACCCACCTTGTTTCTCTGGACATGCCCCCGTTCCTTTTTGCCGAATATCCTAACCCTTCTCTTCCTCTTTTAGCTTCGCAGGGGATGTTGAAAGTGGGTGGCCCCTGTTGGTTCACCCCTAGGCCCATTTCTGGCATGAAGCGCATCTTTTTTAACGAGTTTGCGACTAATACGGGCATCTCTTCTTCGTATATCATGGCTGGCTGGAACCCACCTCGGGGAGGAAAATCCGAGGTGATTAGGGCTACCATGAGATCGTCATGAGCGGGGAAGGTGACAATTTTGTCTCCCATTGGGAACTTGATCTTCTGATGCAGGGTAGATGGGACTCCTCCCATGGGGTGGAAACATTGTCGCCCGAGTAGCAGGGCGAATGTGACGGGTGTATCCATCACCACGAATTCTACCATCGACTTGATGGGCCCTGTTACAACTTCCGTTTCAAAGACGCCCAACACTTCTCTTTTCGAGTCATCATAGGCCCGGATGACCATCTCTGTGGGCTTGATGTCCTCCATTGTCAGCCCGAGCCGTCCTAACATTTTCTTGGGGCATATGTTAAGTGCCGATCCGTCATCTACCATTACACACGACAGAGGTCTTCCTTTGACCTCTACTTGTATAAACAGAGCTTTGTTTTGGATTGCTCATTCGGCGGGAAGGTCCTCTTTCGTGAAAGATATTTCCGCCGCTGGTTCTCGCATTCCTTGCACTATACAACATAGCTCGTTTGGGGTTATCGTCGCTACTGTGGGCACAGTTGAGAGATTTTCAATTAACGCGTCCCGGTGTTCCTTGGATGACACTAGGAGTTCCCACACGGACATTTGTATCGGTGTCTTTGCTAGTTATTTAGCCACCATCCCCTTTCGGTTAGGGTCTTGGCCACTTCCATCTCTCTCATTCGTGGTCGACCCTGGTTCTTGTGTTCTTAGTGCGGGTTGAAATACCCGTCCTGATCTGGTGACATGGTTTATTACGGCCCTGGCTTGTTCCTCGGTCAACTCATCATCTGACGAGTCTGACCACCAATTACTGGCCTCGTTTGGGGACCTTCTGATTCTTCCTCCAAGGCAGGCCATAATCTGGGCCGGGGTACACCCTGATTGCATCATATTTACCGAAAGGCACGGGGAGAAAGAGCCCATTGGGATGTGCGCCCTTGGCGTCCCGTCGACGCACTTTAGGACTTCTTTTTCTGTAAGTCCTGAGTCAATCACCATAGTCCGTGGTGGAGGAACATCGTGGTAGTCTGGTAGGGGATTTTTCTTGGTGCTTGGGGCCTTAGGGGCTTCTATTTCTCCCTCTTCAATCATTCTCATGATTTCTCTATGTAGTCCTTCACATTTAGCGGTAGGGTGTGAGAAGACCTGATGGTAGTCACAGAACCTCTCCAGATTGTCGCTTGGTTTAATAACTATGGGTGGTCTGACAGGAGAGATCTTCCCTTCATGCGCTAGGCGGTCGAATGCCTTCTTGAGGTTAACATTTAGGTGGATTGCGTTAATTCCTGAAGATGCTCCTCGGAATTCGATGGATTGGGTCCCTCGCCCCTCGGGAGCCTGTTCTGGTTCGTTGCTTCGCGTGTTGTTCCCTCTTCCATATGTAGCCCTAGGCACTTGGTTGATGACTTGCCTTTCGACATTTCGGACTGTCTGGAACAAGTCCTCAAATGTTTTGAAAGTTTGATATTGAATTACTTCCCTAACTCAGGGCAATGCTCCGCTGGCCAAGCATTCTATTAAATCACTCAAGCTGTTTAGTGTTAAGTGAAAAGTTCAAACAAACTATGCTCTCTTGAGATGGACCAATTAGCAAGGTCAAGGCCTCGTGTTTCTATGTATTCAAGCTAAAGAGTGTTAATTCTTCCCCTTATGGCACACTTGCCACTGAGTGTTAGAGTGAACATTATTCCCTTGTGAGGCAGTTTAGCATTAATTATAATTGTTGAATTTTGAAATTTATGTCGTAAGCTTTCAGGAATTTCTTCTTTAATGATGGAAACTAGTCTAACCACATTTTGCACTTTTCACTGATAGATGTTGCATTAGTCTTTTGTTTAGTCCTTTTTCTCTTTTTCTTTCTCTTTAGTTTGTGTCTTTGCTTGAGGGCAAGCAAATGTTCAAGTTGGGGGTTGTGTCGAGGTCATATTTGACTACTATTTTGGGGTATTTCTTAAGTCATTTCCACTTGTATTTCGGGCTTTAATAATTAAATATGCATAAATATGAAGCTAATATGTGCAAAGTGCAATCATTCCAAGTTTAGTGGCAAACAATGTATTTTTGGCACAAACAATCTGTTTAGTTAAAGAAAAGAGCCAATTATTGCATGAGAAAGATGCATGGATCTACCAATCACCTGAAGCAGCAGCTGAAGAGTGAGAGTGAAGTTATTCAATAGTTGTGGTGCAGATTTATCAAGTTGTTTTATTCAATCAAGCCTTGAAAAGAGCCAAAGAGAGTCAAAAGTGCAGGGGAAACATCAAGCCATCACGTGTTGCAGACCTGGGATGAAGAGAGAAAGCTTAGTGGGCGCGCTTAGCTGTTATTTTGTCTTCTTGTGGTCAAAACTCGGAATTAGCATTTATGTCAGCATGTTTGCTAGTTAATTTTGTCCTTTCTAGTATTTTAGTTTATTTAAGTGGTGATTCATGTTTCAATCCAGATCCAGACTTAGTATCATTTTCATTGTAAACATTTTCTAGTCGGTAACGGAAGTTAGGACTTTTGAGCCTGTTTGCTGACCATTATGAGTGAGTAGTCGTTCTTCAAGCTTAGCCAGCCTTGGCTGGTGGTTCTAAGTTCCTTTTACCTTTTATCAATGAATTTTTGTTGTTTTAGTGGGTGTGTAATGGAATGCTTCATGTTTTAGAGCTTGATCAACTCGTATTTAGTGCTATTGATTGTTGGGGGACCAATATTCAGTGCATGTAACTACCATTATACATGTATTATCTTCTATGGAAGCATGTTGATAATATATCAAGAGTTCTCGGTAAAATGAGATGCTACTTTGTGTTTTTGCAAGAAAGAAATCATTTAAGGAGATCTTAAATGAAACTAATCTTAGAATCTTAAGAACATGCGTGAGTTGACTTAGGTGACCGTTAAGTAGAGACCTTGGCCCAAAGGTTTATCAACATTCTTGTTTAAATAGGTAAAAGGTAATTGAAACCACTTGTTTGAGGTTGGTTTGGCTTGTTCTTTACAATATTGTGATACATATCTTTGTCCTCATTTATCTTTACATTTGTATGCACCTATCCACAACTTCTATAAAAGAATCATTTTTACTCACGAACAAGCTGTTTGGTAAGATTTTCAGTAAACTTTACATCAATCTCTGTGGAGACATGTTGTGTACAAATGAGTGGATGACACTAGCAAGTGCACTAGACAAGTAATAAAGTGATAAGTTATCGTCTCCACAGGGATAGAACAGTTTTAAGCTGGTCTCTTTACTGAAACAGAACAGTCGGGTGGTTGATGTTAATTTGATTGATTGAATTTAATCTAACTAAGGCTATTATTAAACTAAGGTTGTCACTGAGCATGAAAATAAATTAAGAGATAACAATAATAAAGAAGCAGGTGTAAAGCACAGCCAGAACCGATGGCAAACAAGCACACATTCCCTTTATACAAATCCACCATGTTTATTATAAGTCTAAGGTATCTTCACTAGAATCACTCAAGTCAGATGGCCACATGTTCCCAAGATTCTTTATACTTATGCAAAATTAGTTTCCATTAGATTACACAAGCACAAGCGTTAATCACATGAAGCATCTTATAAATAAGAACCCTTAGCACACATTTTATCCTTATTGGTCCCGGTATAAAACATATGTGTTCAATCAGTTTATATATTGCTTGATCCGAGTTGGTCCCTAGAACATCAAACAACTGAAAATACAAGTTAGCTAGACTTATATATGAATGGAGATTCTATTGAACAAGCAGAATAAACATGATTTCATTGTATAAAAGGAAAGTGACGCTTACAAACCACCAGCCAGAAGGCTGGCTTTCCACCTTGAGTGACTACTCACTCATTGTCATGTTTACAGCGTTTGAAGGAATGAAAAACTAAGAACAGGTTATGCTTGGCCTCGGATGAGACTTCCACAGAAAACTGCTATAACTACTAAACTGAAAGTAAAACTAAAACTAAAGTGAATGATAATATTCTGGGATGATAAAACAATACTCTCGCAGGAGTATTTATACAAGAAAGAAGTGAAATAAACAAAGTAAAGATGTTTTTCGGAATCTGGCTGTTCTTGTGCAGGTTGTTCTCCAGCAGAAGAAGACAACTGCATAATAGGACAAGTCAACCTGCAGAAAGAGACAAATGCACAAGAAGACAACTTGACATCCCAATGCCTTCACAAACCTCCAAAACATTGCTTTTTCCCTACCCCACATTACAAAACCGAGAACATGTGAGGAGAGGGTATCTTTGACCTGATTTTCTGCAGATTCAACCCTAAATTCAAGCTGTTCAGACTCAACTAAGCAAAAGCAGGTTAACTGGGAGCACAGGCTGAACTTGTGCCTTAAAGAACAATCTCAGGCTGTTCGAAACACAGTTTTCGTACGAAAATACTATGGAAAACACTTGATTTTATAGACACAATTTATACCCAACAAGACGATAATTTACTTACTAATATATTACTTGTACCTAGTGCACTTGCTAGTGTCACATTTTAGGACAACAAGTTTTTGCCGCCGTTGCCGGGGATTGAAAGTTAAAGTTTTCTTGAAATTTTTATAAATCAGTTGTGTTTTTAATCTCTTTGTTCATGGTGTAGCCATAGTTGGACCTGTTTTTCTGTAGCAAAGAAAAAGAAGAAGAATGAACGGTCAAAACGGGGGAAACAATGGTGGTAACAATGGAGAAAACAGAAATGGAGAGAACAACCGTGAAGGTGAAGGCGAGAATAATAATCTTCATGTCATGAGGATGACAGATTATTCCAGGCCAACCACTGAAGGACACACATCATGTATCATGTTGCCAAATGAAGGGAACAACCTGTTCGAGGTCAAAGCATCCATGATACAAATGCTTCAAGCAGATGTCCATTTCAATGGGTACCAAAATGAGGACTGATAGGCCTAATATTTACGTAGTTTTCCACTCTTTTTAGCTCCTATTCTTGCATGTTTATATTCTTGAAAGTCTTTCTCATAAAGGTTTAGTGCAGATTTCGCTTAATATTGCAAACAAAAGGTGAATCTAGGCATCGGAGGCCTTGTAGGCGAATTGGAGCTGTGTAGACTGCTTTCGGACTGCAGAAGCGCAAAGGCTGTGATCCAGACATTGTTTGATGCAGGCTACGGCCGTGAAGTGGAGGAGGTTGTGCAAGAAGTATTGAAAGGGTGGAATGCCACCTAGCCCTAGTGGCAATTCTGTTAATCTATCAACAATTTGGATAATTTGAATTTCAGTTTTTAAGGGTAGTATGACCTAAACTTTTAAGGTCATTTTAGTCTTTTTCCTTTTTAGGGTTGCCTCCCTTGTCTCCCTATAAAAGGCTATGTTTTCTTTTGCTTTTGGTGTGCTACTTTTTATGTTCCATAACACTACTTTTATGCTTAGCTTACTTTTGAGTTGCAACAACTTTCTTATTACTCTTTTCCATTTATAGTAATTTATTTTGAGTCTTTCAATATTGTTTTTACAACTTTGGGATCCGAATCCTTCTTCTTCCTTTAGATTAATGTTTTCAAGCTTTGTTCTTTACACTTCCATGGAGTTTATTCACTCTTTTTCCATGAGTGATACTCTAGCTTTGGTTTTCTTAGATCTATGCTTCGGGTGAGGATTGGTTGCAAACAAACCTCCTAAAATCATTAGTGGAGCTTAGAAATGAGCTATCTTGTGGTTTATAGTACGGATTAGATCTAAATATGCATGCTTTTGTGGTTTAGAGAAATCTTGCCTTATTTGTATGATTGGTTATTTACTATTTAAGGAAACTTTTTAGTAAAACCCTAAGACAACACATTCCTTAGTAGATCTAGACCAAGTAACTTTGCTAGATCTTCTAAGTTATCAACTCCTAGGCTTGGAAACGAGCTAGGAAGAGATATTTGTGGGAAAGGCCAAACCTTTACTGTTAAATTAGTCTTTGATGTTACCAGAAACCTAGATCCAGTAGCCTATGATCCAGATCCAGCCACTTGTAGCCTGTGTGCCTTTAAATATTGTTGCTATTATACCCTGCTTTAGATCCGTAGTTTTAATCACTCAAAAACCATTCCTTTTGACTTTATTAGATCTTTGAGACTGAAAGTTAGTAACTTTAGCTTCGCGTGATCCCTTGGGTACGATAATCCGAGTCTAAAATACTCACTTTATTACTTGAGCGATGGGTACACTTTAAAAAGCACGTAGGTATTACACGCCACAAGTTTTTGGCGCCGTTGCCGGGGATTGGCAATAGGCTACTGTTATTAAGTTTTATTTTTAAGGGTTTAATTTGTGTGTTAAGTGTGCAGGCTTTGTTCTAGTAATATCTTTTGCAGTTTATGCCCAATAGGCGAGGCTCTCCTGACGTACCCTACAACCCAGAGATTGAAAGATCTTGTCGACGTAGGAACGCTATCAAGAAAGCTAAGCGTAGGCAGAGATTGCAAGAGAGGAGGCTGGCTCAGTCTGGAGAAACTTCAAACACACAGGCAGACCACGCTGAGCATAATACAACTGTTTTCCCGAACCCTACGGAAGAAGAACACCCTGCACCTGGAACCCCCGAGGTTAAAGACGTAGGAACACCACCACCACCACCACCCATAAATCAAGAAGTCCCCTTTGTTGTCATGGCTGATGCTAGGCCATGGATGGACACTGAAGCCCCACCTCAAGGACCACAATACACCTCTTGTATTGTCCTTCCGGCCAATGAAGGAGATTTCGAGCTAAAATCATCCATGCTCCACATGTTGCAGGCTACTGCTCAGTTTGATGGACTACGAGGCGGAGATCCAAATGGTCACATCCATGATTTCAAGAATATATGTGAAGCAATTCGTCCAAATAGGGAAGTTACTGATAACTACCTCCGGTTAAAGCTTTTCCTTTCTCCATCACGGGAAAAGCCAAAGTTTGGTTCAAAAATCTAGAACCGGGTAGTATTCGAAGTTGGGAAGCTATGGAGAGGACATTTTTGAACAAGTATTACCCTCCAAAGCAGCTCATCAAAATGAGGAACTCTGAAGCGTGGGAACGATTCAAGGACTACCTACGGAGAGCTCCTAACCACGGTTTGGATATGGCACTCCAAGTGCAGACTTTTTATAATGGTCTCATCACGAGCCAAAAAAGAGTCCTTGAATCAGTTTGCGGAGGAGAACCAGATATGATGACACCAGCAGATATGTACTCTATGATTGAGAAAATGGTAGCTCAAAGCTACAAATGGCATGCAAGCAGGACATATACGCAGCCTACACAGAAGATTTCCTCGAGTTCTGACCCTATGATATCTTCTTTAGCTACTCAGGTGGCTGAACTCACCAAGCAGATCGCTAAGATGAACAAGCCGCAACCTGTGGCATCGGTCTCTTCAGCACCTCCACAACTATCTTGCAAATTTTGTGGAGAGGCTCATAGAACCATTGATTGCCAGGCTACGGAACCCACTGTTGAAGTTGAACTTGTAGACTACGTCAACCATCTGCGCCAACAAGGAGGAGGACCATTCGCATCTAACCATGTGAGAGGTTACCAGAATCATCGAGCCTACTCTTGGTATGCCAACAGAAGACCCTACGATCAGAAACCACAGGATCAGAATCAACATTACTCTGCGCAGTCCAGCCAGCCCCAACATCATCCACAGTCACAGTCTGCTAATCCATATTCGCAGCCTCCAAACAACTACCAACAGCCTACGCAGCCGTATTTACAGCCTGCCCCGCCTTATGTACCGCCGCAGCAAAGAAGAGAGGACAAGAAGCCTTCAATGGAAGAGTTGATGACTCAGTTCATGCAGCAAACATCCACTTCAATCAAGAACTTGGAGACTCAAGTGCATCAACTTTCCAACATGGTTAGCCCGAAGCAAAAAGGAAATTTACCCGGGAAAACCGAGGCTAATCCAAGGGAGGATGTCAATTCCATCACCACACGAAGTGGGATTGAACTTCCTGACTCAGTACCAAGAGCCTTACTCACCAAAACAAGGCTGAAGTCAGTTATTGCACCAGCAAAGGAACAGCCTGCGACTCCCACTGTTGAGGCTACATCTTTGCCATCGGAGCCTACACCTGTTCCATCTGAGCCTGCAAAGCAGCAATCTGAGGCTCCATCAAAGCCTAAGGTTGTTCCTGTGTATCAGCCTAAGCTTCCGTACCGTGGCACGGAGAAGGAAACGAAGTTGGAGAAGCAAACCAACGTGATCATTGATACACTCCGCAAGCTCACAATCAACATACCACTTCTGGATGTTGCGCTCACTATTCCATCCTACAAAAAGTTCTTGAAGGACCTGGTCACCAACAAGACAAAGATTGAAAGCGTAGCCCACATCAGTCTATCTCAGACATGCACATCCATCCTGCAAAATAAGCAACCTTTGCCCAAAAAGCAAAAGGATCCAGGGAGTTTTACTATTCCTTGCTCTATTGGTCCTATTGATATTGACAATGCATTGTGTGACTTAGGAGCTAGCATAAATTTAATGTCATATTATATTTATGAGAAACTAGGTCTAGGCCCTCCACAGCCTACTAGAGTAGCTTTGCAACTTGCTGATAGGTCAATTAAGTACCCTATGGGGAGAGTAGAGGATTTGCTTGTTAAAGTAGATAAATTTGTGTTGCCCGCTGATTTCATAATCATGGATATGGCTAAGGATTCTCATGTACCCATAATTCTTGGAGACCCTTTTTGGCCACGGGTAAAACAATTATTGATGTGGAAAGTGGAAAATTGACACTAAGGAAAAATGATGAGGATGTAACTGTGAGCGAAAGTGGTCGCTCATAGCGGCTTTAGCCTTCTTTGACTAGAGTCGCCACCCGGCCGACCGAGAAAATGTACTAACCGGTGTTTGTACCGATCGTTTTGAAAACCAGAGATTCTATTTACGTTCGTGGATACAACTTATTAATTCCGACATTCCAGAACCCAGAGGATCTTTAATGCAACCTAACGGTTTATTGTTTTGATATTTATTGTTATCACACAAGAATATATAAATGCGCAAGTATTTGTACGGTAAACCGTCGGGTGACACGGTAAAAACCCTCAGAGGCTTACCCTCGTCGCGTGCCAGTGATTGCTCGCGGACTGATGCTCGTCGAAGAACGGAGACCTTTTCTGGGAGGAACCTCGGGGAACCGGAATTGCGTGTGCATCCTCCGGAGTGGTAGCTGGGAACAAGACTTAATCGACCCTAGCGAGACTGCGAGTGATGCCTGGGTTGGAAACTTTGATAATGGGGAGAATATATTTTTGGTGGTCAGGAGGACCTTTTCGGAGAATATTTGGGAAAAGTACTCTCAAGCTCAGACTCTAGCGATTCTTTTCTATATCAGAGCCAACTTTAGGCAACTCGGGGAGGCAACTTTATCAGAGGCAACTTTTATCGGGTCAAGAATCACTTTAGAACGAGCAAGAGAGGTGGAAAAATGAGTGTTTCATGATTTTTCTTGATATTTTGTTGATGTTTTGAATGAGAAATCCGAAGGGTATATATAGGTTACCTTGTGACCGTATGGTCACCTACTTCGCCCGTCTCAGATCCAAATTTGGATCTGAGCCGGGCTTCAACCGACACACGGCCAATGTTGTTTGGATTTTTGTACACGTGTCAATTTCTGATTGGACCGCCCAGCCACGTGGCAGATAAGGATTGGATTGCTATCTGCCACGTGGCAGTGACCGTACGGTCAGAGGTTATGTGACCGTACGGTCCCAACCAATAGTGTTGTGACCGTACGGTCCTTGGTGAATAGTACTTGTGACCGTATACATTTTTGTGATCGAGGATTTTCTCATAAGTATGAAAGTGCCACACTCATGGTCCCGAGGAGCGGGGGGAAGAGGTTATGGTCCCGAAAAGGTGATCTGTTCTCCGACGAGCATCGGTATTTGAGCAGCTGGCGCGACGAGGAGCTCATAGATTGCTTTCATAATCGGGTTCGAAAACCAGTGCTTACAGTAACCTTCAAAATGAACAATCGTACAAAACATCCTACTTCAAGTGATGATTCTTGCTATTTTCTAGATATTATTACTGATGTTTCCTCTGTGGAAATGCAGGATATTACAGGCAATGAAGAACTTGAAGAACTATTGCAGTCAGCCGTCATTGACATTGATTCACAGCCTGCACAGGACAGCCCTGGTTCGCAGCCTACGACTGGCAATGAAGACTGCGGAGTAGTCACATCTTGGTCTAAGCTTTGGGAATTTGAACCATTGGAAAATACTCCATCCATTATGGCTAAACCCTCAATAGAAGAACCACCTGACCATGATCTCAAACCCTTACCCACCCACCTTGAATATGCTTTCCTACAACCCGCAAATCACCTTCCCGTTATCATTTCCTCAACCCTTGAGCCTACACAAAAAGCCCAACTCATTGAGGTCTTGAAAAACAACAAAGAAGCCTTGGGATGGAAGATTGCTGACATGAAGGGGATTAATCCAGGGATTTGTGAGCATCAGATCTTCATGGAGGAGGACCACAAGACTACAAGACAGCCCCAACGTAGACTAAACCCACCAATGAAAGAAGTTGTGAGAGCCGAGGTGATCAAGCTTGTGGACAATGGCATTATCTTTCCAATCTTTGATAGTGTGTGGACAAGCCCGGTCCAAGTGGTTCCCAAGAAAGGAGGCCTCACGGTGGTAGAAAATGATAAAGGCGAGCTCTTGCCTACGCGTTCTGTTACTGGATGGAGGGTGTGCATTGACTATCGTAAGCTAAATGAGGCTACGCGAAAGGATCACTTCCCATTACCCTTCATTGACCAGATGTTAGAGAGGCTCGCAGGATACATGTTTTACTGTTTCTTAGATGGATTCTCTGGCTACTATCAGATTCCTATCTTTCCAAAGGATATGGATAAGACCACATTCACCTGCTCGTATGGTACGTTTGCTTACAAGAGGATGCCCTTTGGCCTTTGTAATGTTCCGGCCACCTTTCAACGATGCATGATGTCCATTTTCACGATATGGTGGAAAAGATTATGGAAGTTTTCATGGATGACTTCTCCGTTTATGGAAAGTCATTTGATGATTGCCTACATAATTTGGAGATGGTGCTAGAACGGTGTAGGGAGACAAACTTAGTGCTTAATTGGGAGAAGTGCCATTTCATGGTACGGGAAGGAATTGTTTTGGGTCACAAGATTTCAGAGAAAGGATTAGAAGTTGATAGAGCGAAGGTTGAGGTCATAGAGAAGCTTTCAACACCGAAGACTGTGAAGGATATACGTAGTTTCCTGGGTCATGCAGGGTTTTATCGTAGGTTCATCCAGTACTTCTCCAAGATTGCCCAACCTCTCTCTGCCCTGCTCCACAAAGACGTAGACTTTATCTTTGATGCAGCCTGCGAGGCTGCCTTCACACAGCTCAAGGAAAAACTTGTTACATCACCAGTCCTTGTAGCTCCTAACTGGGACATCCCCTTCGAGATGATGTGTGACGCAAGTGACTATTGCGTAGGAGCAGTTTTAGGACAAAGGTTGGATAAGCATTTCAAGCCTATTCACTATGCAAGCAAGACAATGAACGAGGCCCAACAGAATTACACAACCACTGAGAAGGAGTTGTTAGCTGTGGTGTTTGCCTTCGACAAATTCCGGTCCTACCTACTATTGTCCAAAGTCGTAGTCTACACAGACCACTCAGCGTTGAAGTATTTGATGACAAAGCAGGATGCTAAGCCACGTCTCATACGTTGGCTACTGCTACTTCAAGAGTTTTATGTTGAGATCCGTGACAAGAAGGGTACGGAAAATCTTGCTGCATACCACTTGTCAAGATTACAAGACGTAGCCTGTGATTCTAAAATAGCAATCCAAGAGTTGTTTCTCGATGAAAAACTTTTCATGGTACAATCTTCAACCTTTCCTTGGTTTGCTAATTATGCTAACTACTTGTCTTGTAGTGTTATCCCCAATGACATGGATTACCATCAAAGAAAGAAATTCTTATCCGATGTCAAAAATTACATATGGGAAGATCCATACTTGTTCAAGCTTTGTGCGGATTCAATCATCCGTAGGTGTGTGACAAAGGAGGAAAGTGTCTCCATCTTGGAGCATTGTCATGCTAAAGATGATAGAGGACACTTTGGAGCACAAAGGACAGCTGCAAAGGTTTTGCAATGTGGCTTTTATTGGCCCTCTATCTTTAAGGATGCTCACCAGTTTGTCGCAGCCTGCGCACAGTGCCAACGCACAGGTAATATCTCTACGAAAAATGAAATGCCTTTGACTAACATCCTTGTTTGTGAAGTCTTTGATGTCTGGGGTATTGATTTCATGGGCCCATTCCCTACCTCATTTGGTTTCAAATATATTCTGCTTATGGTAGACTACGTGTCTAAATGGGTAGAAGCCTTTGCCTGCGTAACCAATGATGCTAGGATTGTAGTAAAGCATCTCAAACAGCTTTTTGCTCGATTTGGAGTCCCCCGTGCTATTGATAGTGATCAAGGGACCCACTTTTGCAATGCTCAGTTTGAGAAAATTTTGACTAAGTTTGGGGTGACTCATAAAGTTGCTACACCTTATCACCCCCAAACTAATGGGCAAGCTGAAATCTCTAATCGAGAAATTAAGCGTATTCTCGAGAAGACCGTAGGAGTTGCAAGAAAAGATTGGTCCAAGTTCCTTGAAAATGCCTTGTAGGCATATCGCACAGCTTTTAAGACACCTATTGGGATGTCTCCCTTTAGACTCCTCTATGACAAAGCCTGCCATCTCCCCGTTGAACTGGAACACAAAGCCTACTAGGCCATCAAGTTTCTTAACTTTGATGCACAGGCTGTGGGAGAGCTTAGGCAGCTTCAACTCTGCGAGTTGGAAGAATTTAGGTTGTGTGCCTACGAGAACAGAAAGATGTACAAAGACCGAACCAAACTCTTGCATGACCAAAAGCTTGCTAGGAAAAAGTTTTTCCCAAGCCAACAAGTTCTTTTATTCAATTCTCGTTTGAGACTTTTTCCGGGAAAGTTGAAATCCAAATGGTCTGGACCCTACACTGTGGTACACGCTTTTCCACATGGTGCAGTAGAGCTCCAAGGCTCTGAGGGTGCGAGTTTTAAAGTAAACGGATAAAAAGGGTCAAACCTTTTTATTCCTCTCCACCCCCTGCTGTCATTGCATCCTTGAGATTGTTGGAACCCCCCTGAGATGTACCCTACATCTCTGTGCCCGCTCCTTGCACCCAATGGAGCAGTAGTACCCTTTGTATATATGTTTTGTTCGTCGTAGCCGACATCTTTACTTTACTTGATGAAATTTCACTCTGCATGTGTTTTTGTCCTTGCTAAAATCCCATCTCATCCATTATTTTCACCATCATTTCGTTCATTGAGGACAATGCACAACTTAAGTGTGGGGGAGGGAATTGCATGTCTTTATGGTATTTTAGGCAAGTTTCGGTCAACATAAATTACACCTAATTTTTCGATTTTTTAGTCTTAAATTAAGGAATCTTTGCTTCCAGTGAGAATAGTTATCACCATTAAATAGTGGAGGTCTAGTTGTAGAGCAGCCCTCAGGGATAGTAAAGTGAGAAGAGTTCTCAGGCTGGTGTCTACTAGCCATCTCTATTGATTCTGATAGAATCTTACACTTAGATTGTTAGATCTTTAGTAAATATACGAAGTGACATTCGCTCTGATACCATTTGTTGGCCCTAACAAGACCAGAATCACCTAGAGGGTGGTGAATAGGTGTCTAAGTCCTAAACTGAAAATTTCTAAGTTTTTTGAGAAACTCAGTTTTCAGAGTCAAATTTCCTCAGAGTCAGAGGCTAGCTTAAGGAAGCAGCTTCTGAGGGAAATTCTGCCTAAACACAGCTAGGAACAACAGGAATACCCAGAGCTCCTTGAGAGGACAGCCGCTGCTAAACAAGAAGAGCAGTCTGGTATTGCTGAGTAGTAGGCCTTACAGTGTTGATCATATCCATTTTTCGTCTGAAGTCAGCATCAATGGTTCTCATATGATCAAAAGTTTGTCCAGAGAAAGGTCGCTGTTTTTGAACATCTTCCAGAAGCAGCTTGATAGAACGATTATTAGCATACAGAGCAGCAGTGAGATGCTCATTCTGAATATAAGTTTGTCCTCGAACAAACCTATAGCAATTATGAAGAACCTTCTCTTGTTCTTTTTCTTGAGTGTGCATAATCTTCATAAGTTCTGTAAGCTCTGCAATCTGGGCGCTCTGAGCAGTCATAGCAGACTCTAAGCTCTGAAGACGATTGTTGAGATCAGGAGTGATGTCATACACAATCTTAGCAGCCCTTGAAGATGATGATCCTTGAGCAGAAGATTTCACTTCTCTCAGAATATTATTAGTAGTACTTTGCAGATCATCAATCTTACTTGAGAGAATCTTCTCATGAGCCTCATAATGCTCGTTTGCTTCCTTAACCTCTTCTGACAAAATCTCCAGATTCTCATTAACTTTCAGAGAAGAGGCAAGAGCAATATTTTCTAGAGTAGGAAGAGTCAGAGCCAATTCTCTCAACTTGTATATTTCATCATAAGTAGCCAGATGAAGTGTGGAAAGATTGCGTGTGTAGACAGCAGGATTCTGCAGTTGAAGCATAGTTATGAGCTGCAGGTTCTGAGCTTTCAAAGATTGAAGTTCGTGCAGCACAATGCCCTGAGCATACATGTCAGCAGCAGAAGTCCTTTGCCCTAAACCAGCAAATCTATTCAACATTTCATCAGAGCCACTCTGACTCATTCTTCTCAACTCTTCAACAGATGGAACACCACCAGCTTCGGATACACCAGAAGCTCTACTCATGAAACCAAAACTACCAAACTGTCTCTCCAGAACATCTCGATTCATCGTATTGCGTAGGAAGTCGTAGTTTGAGGACAACCCAGCAAAGAAGGAGGTAGAGGAGGAAGTAGTTAATGGATCACACACAGGAGGAGCATGTCCAGAAGATGAAGGAGGAGGTATATGTATGGTGGAGGAAGGAATTGTATGCGTGGTAGAGGAAGAGAGAGTAGGGGAAATGGATGGTAATATGGATGGGAGTGAGAAGGAATGAGCTGTAAGTCCTATGGGAGGAAATACAGAGGAAGTATTTAGAGAGGAGGTAGTGGAGGTTGTTGTGGAGTGAGTGAAAATAGGGCCAGAGGCCAAATTCACTTCTGAATAGAGTCCAGAAGAAGGAGCAGTTTTAGGAGGTACAACTTCAGAGGTTGAAGATGTAGGGGAATGGAGGTCAGAGGTTCACTTACTTCTGGGTTTAAAGGAAGTGAAAGAGATGGAAGAGGAGTATGAGGGGAAGATTGATGAGAAGTACGAGAAGGAGATGGATGATGAATATGAGTGGGAGACGAAATAACCTGTTCAGGGACATTTGGATCAAAAGTAGTAATGGGCTCAGCAAAAACATGAGCCATTCTATTAAGAGTTTCATAAGCATCCCTATCACCATGGCGTCTACCTTGACCCAGAAGAATGTTGTCCATAAAATCGTCGTTGTCAACATTCTCAGCAAACCTTTGTGCATGCTGAAAAACCACATCAGCATCAGGTTCACTGTCCTCTGAAAGTTCTTCAATAACAGGAGCACCATCATTTTCTTCAGCAGACATATCCATCATGTCTTCATCATCAACCAGATCCTCTTGTTCAGGAGTTGACTCGTCCAATTCAGTACTTGGTGCAATATAGAAGTCCTTTTTGTTCAGAGACCTTCTATTTGCAGAGACTTTCTTCCTATTACCTCTGGAGGGAGGAATCTCTTCAGCATTCTCATCTTCTCCCGTAGCCTCAACATTTCTAGGAGCCTCAACATTTTCAGAGGCCTCATCGCTCTCAACTTGAGCAGCGCACTCAGCAAGTCTAGCATCAGCCTTAGCTTTTGCTGCAATTTCACGCTCTACTGCTCATTTATCTGTTAACTCAGCAGCTTCCCTTCTCTTTCTTGTCTTATCAGCAAGAGCCACAACTCTTGCAATTTTCTCAGCCTCAGCAGCCTTTGCGAGTTCAGCAAGTCTGCTATCCTCAGCTTCCTTAGCTGCTTTCTCAGCAGCAACACTTGGTTTCTCAGCAACAATCTTGCCAGAAGGTTCAACATTGATAGTTGTTTGAACCAGAGCTGGAAGAGGTTCTGAGACAACCACCTTCTCTACTGTCAGAACCAACTTACTTGATCCTTTCTTACTTTTGCCCTTCTTGGCAGCTTTCTTACCTTTCTGCACAGTGTCCTCAACAATTTCCTTCAGAGCAATGCTAGCTGAGGGAGCATTCTCAGTCTTCTTTGGTACCACACCAAAAGCAAGATTCCTCAGAGTATGCATCTTGAGGATAATACTTCTGCTGGTTACACCTTGTCCTGAAATCACCACAGAGGCAGCCTCAAACAACCTCGTCAGGAGGGAACCATAAGCAAGGGTGCTGACCACCTTCACATTCTTTATCTGCCTTATAATCATGGCAGGAAGGTTGATCTTCTTCTGATTCATCAGATGAAACATAAAAACCCTTTCCCGGTTGGAAACACCATTAACTCCACCAGCCTTCGGAAGGAACACATTGGTAGTTAAGTAATGTGCCCACCTCTGGTGTTGTGTGAGCCAAGTGGCGTAGGTTTCCTTAGCACTCAGATCCGGTCTAGCCCAATTTGCTTCACTAAACCCTTCGGCAGAACCATCATCTCCAATGATGATTCCTTCATCATCAATTCCAATCGCCTGAGAAATTGAAGTTCTGCTGTACTCAAACTCAACTTCTCCAACAGAAGAGTGTAAAACATCCTCCTCATTAGATAGATAGTGGAGATTCTGATAAAACTCCGTGACTAACTTAGGATAGATGAACTCATCCAAAGAGACGAATGAATTCCAATTTTGAGCACTTAGCCATTTTGAGATAAGGTCAGTGGATTTAACTTCATCCTCTAGGAACTTAGACGTAAAAACCCTAGATTCACTAACCTTTTTCTTAGAAAACGCATCGAAAATGTGAGTGACAAAGATGGGTTCAACTGGATGATCTTGAGCCATTTGAGAGATTTTTAGAAATTAGGTTAAGTTCTTGAGAGAAAGAAAACACAGAGAGATTATCTATGGAAAATCTAATTGCTAAGAGAATTTGAGTGAAAATTTACTAAGTATGGAAAACCCTTATTTATACCCGAACGAAAACGGTTCCAATTCAAAAAGTAACTAAACACCGTTTAAAAGGGAACCAGTTACCGTTAAAACTAGTAGCAGTGCCGTAATAACATTAAATGTAAGCATGCTTAATTAAAAATCATGATAAGCCTTAATCACACTTAATTATCTTAAACGGTTAAAACTTAAGATAAAAAGAAATATAATTAAACTAAATTACTGAAGTGGATAAGTCATACCAATGCCTTCTCGCAAGCTGCTGAAAAGAGTACCCACCAGAGGCTTAGTAAACATGTCAGCAAGATTGTCTTCAGAGGGAACATGAGTAATGATGATATCCTGCTTCAGAACATGATCGCTCAGAAAGTGATGCCTAATATGAACATGCTTCATCCTGCTGTGCTGAATAGGATTCTTTGAAAGATCAATTGCACTTTTGTTATCCCAGTAGATTGTAATTGTTCCAGGGATGACTCCATAGTCAGCAATTTGTTGCTTAATCCAGAGCATCTGAGAAACACAACTTCCAGCAGCAACATACTCAGCTTCAGCAGTTGAGAGAGCCACAGAGGTTTGTTTCTTGCTATAGCAGGAGACTAGGCACTCCCCCAGAAAATGACAACCACTATAAGTGCTGACTCTCTTCAATTTATCCCTACCATAGTCAGAGTTTGTGTATCCTATATGAGTAAAATCTGAACTACAAGGATACCACAAATCAGCTTCTGGTGTGCATTTAAGATATCTAAGAATTCTTTTGACAGCAACATCATGAATCTCCCTTGGTTTAGATTGATATCTAGCACAAAAACACACAGCAAAATGTATATCTGGCCTGCTGGCGGTTAGGTATAAAAGAGAACCAATCATACCTCTGTAGGTTTTTATATCTACAGGTTTACCAGCTTTCTCTTCATCATCAATGTCTTTGCTGACATCCATAGGGATATCAACAGCATTAGATTCCATCATGCCAAATTTCTTCAGCACTTCTCTAGTGTACTTAGCTTGATTGATAAACACACCATCATTACTTTGCTTGATCTGAAGTCCTAAGAAGAAGGTTAATTCTCCCATCATAGACATTTCAAACTCAGCCTTCATGTGGTCACTGAACTCCCTGCACAAAGATTCATTAGTAGCACCAAATATAATATCATCAACATATACCTGAGCTATAAGGATATCCTTATTCTTCTTCAGAGTGAACAGAGTTGTATCAACACAGCCTCTGACAAATCCTTTAGACAGAAGGAACTTTGTCAGTCTCTCATACCAAGCTCTGGGAGCTTGTTTCAGTCCATACAAGGCTTTCTTCAGCTTGTACACATGATCAGAAAACTTAGGATCTTCAAAACCAGGAGGTTGAGATACATAGACTTCCTCATCAATGTAACCATTTAAGAATGCACTTTTCACATCCATTTGAAAGAGCTTAAAACCTTTGTATGATGTAAAAGCACATAAGATTCTAATGGCTTCTAATCTTGCAACAGGAGCAAAAGTTTCACCATAATCTATGCCTTCTTGCTTACTGTAACCTTGATCAACAAGTGTGGCCTTGTTCCTCATAACATTTCCAAACTCATCAAGCTTGTTTTTCAGAACCCATCTAGTACCAACAACCTTCTTGTCGTTAGGTCTGGGAACCAAAATCCAAACTTCTGACCTTTTAAACTGGTCAAGTTCTTCTTGCATTGCCATTAACCAGGAATCATCATCTGCAGCTTTATAGAAGTCCTTGGGTTCCATAAGTGACACAAAGGCCACATTCCCCATGTATCTTCTGAGCTAAGCTCTGGTCATGACATGATTGTGAACAGAGTCAATTATATTCTCTAAGGAATGATTCCTATGAGCTCTGACTTCTCTTGGTACATCCAATGTATCTTCTGAAACTTGTTCATCATTTGTTGAATCATATATAGGAGCATCTTCTGGAAGGAAGTTGACTTCTGGAGTAGGATTCTCTTCTGGAACTTGTTCAGCAACGGGAGGAACCACTTCAGCAGCTCTGGGAGAAACATCTTTTTTTTTTCAGAAGGAGATGTCACTTCAGGAGCATGAACTACATCTTCATCAGGAGCTCTACTATCTGCAGGGTTAGTCTCATCAAACTGTACATGAACAGATTCATCTAAAGTTTGAGTCCTCTTATTAAAAACCCTATATGCTTTGCTATGTGTTGAGTAGCCAAGGAAAATGGCCTCATATGTCTTTGAATCAAATTTTGAAAGATATTCTTTTGTATTCAAAACATAACACTTACAGCCAAAGGTTCTTAAATAACCTATTTTAGGCTTTCGACCTTTCTAGAGTTCATAAGGAATTTTGTTCAAGATGCTTCTGATCAGCACTCTATTCAGAACACAGCAAGCTGTGTTAACAGCTTCTCCCCAAAAGTACTTTGGAAGCCTTCTTTCATTGATCATAGTTATGGCAATTTCAACTAGAGTTCTATTCTTCCTTTCAACTACCCCATTTTGTTGAGGAGTTCTGGGAGCAGAAAAGTTATGATCAATGCCCTTGGTTTCACAGAATTCTTCAAACAGAAAGTTCTTGAATTCTCCACAATTATCACTTCTGATATGAACAACCTTTTCATTCCTTTCATTCTCAAGTTTCTTTATCAGAACTGAGAAACATCCAAGTGACTCATCTTTGCTAGACAGCAAGATAACCCAAGTGAATCTTGAATAGTCATCTACTATGACAAAGACATACTTCTTTCCACCCATGCTCATTGGTTGAACAGGGCCAAAAAGGTCCATATGAAGTAATTCCAAAGGTCTTTTAGTTGAAATGATTTTCTTAGTTTTAAAAGAGCTTCTGGATTGTTTACCAGATTGACAAGCAGTTGATAAATGGTTTTTTTTAAAACTAATTTCAGGCAGATCCTCAACGAATTGATATCTAGCTACTTTGGCCAGAAGGTTCATGCTCACATGAGCAAGTCTTCTATGCCAGAGCCAGGAGGTATCCTCTTTTGACATCAAGCATATATTTTTGCAAAGATTCTCAAGGTTCAGCATGAAAAAAATTTCAACTCTAGGAGCAGTTAGAATAACTTCCCTTGACTTACTGTCCAAGTTTTTACATCCAGAGGAGCTGAAAACAACATCTCTACCTTTATCACACAGTTGTGCAACACTCAGGAGGTTGAACTTCAGGCCTCTGACTAGGCAGACATCTTCGATCGGAGGATTTGTTCCTATAGATCCAGAACCAAGAATGCTTCCTTTCTGAGCATCTCCAAAGCTGACTTTACCACCTCTTTTAGGATCAAATGTGATGAATGTTTTTTCATCACCTGTCATATGCCTTGAGCACCCACTATCAATGTACCACAACTTTGACATTGATGGAGCACTCAGAGCCACCTGCAACACAATCAATTAGTGACAGGTACCCAATCCTTATTGGGTCCTTCATTGTTAGATTTCTCTTCAGCAGGTTTTAGTGATATCTCAGATTGCAAGATGTTTTTAATGTGATACTTGCAATCCTTCAACCAATGACCATCACTCTTGCAAAGCTTGCAAAAGGGAGGGTTCTTGGATGTTTCCCTTTGCTTCTTGGGAGATTTCTTCTTCTGAGAAGGTGCAACATCTTCAGAGGCTACAACAACACTCTCAGAGGTACCAACATCAGGAGGAGAAGCTATCTCTTTCAGAAGAGAGGGAGTGACAGGTTTCTTCTTCTTCTGGGGTTTATCACTTCCCAGAGGCAGCTTTTGCTTGCCTTTGGCTTTGGAGCCATCAGCAGGAGCGCTGAGCAGTTTACACAATTTTTCTTCTAACATTTTCATGTCAGAATAAACTTGAGTAAACCTAAGAAACTTGTCAGTCTCGCTTTTGTCCAACTTCCTCTTAAGGTACTTGAACATACTGTAGAGTTCTTCAAGAGAATCAAAGATATCTAGTTCGTGAGAGTTGTTTACCTCAGAGTCATATGTTACTTCAGGAGGTGCGGAAGTCTCTCCGTGACATTTTCAGAAGTTGGCTCTTCATTAGCCATGAAACAAATCTGAGCTTGCTCTTCCTTTTCTTCAGGATCACTGCTGGTCTCAGAGTCTGACCATGCAGCCAGCATAGCTTTCTTGAACTTTCTCTTATCTTTCTTCAGCTCCGGGCAGTTAGGCTTAATATGCCCTGGTTGCTGACATCCATATCACACAATAGGCTTGCTAGGATCTCTCTTGAATTTTTCACCAGAATCAGGAGTTTTCTTGTCAAAGCTCCGGAAAGGCTTCTTGTAGTTTCCACCTCTGCCTTTTCTAAAGGCCTTCTTGAACTTCCTGGTCAGCATAGCCAGTTCCTCATCTTCAGAGGATTCTTCAGAAGATTCTGCCTTCAGGATTACTCCTCTTTTTCCTTCTGACCTTTCTCTCAGGTCATGGTTCTTCATTGACATCTCATGAGTAATTAATGAACCAATGAGTTCATCATACTGATAATAGCTCAAGTCCTGAACTTCTTCAATAGCAGTCTTCTTGGCTTGCCAAGACCTTGGTAAGCTTGTGAGAATCTTTCTCACTTTCTCTGATTCTTCAATATCCTTTCCCAAACTCTTCAAGTCATTGACAATCTTGGTGAATCTAGAATTCATGTTTGAAATAGATTCTTTGTCAAGCATTTCAAATAACTCATAGTCTCTCATGAGTTGATTGACTTTAGACTGCTTCACTTTTTCAGTTCCTTCATAAGTGACTTCCAGCTTGTTCCAGATGTCCTGTGTTGTTTCACAAGAAGAAATCTTATTATATTCTGTAGCAGAAAGTGTACAGTGCATTATATTTATTGCTGAAGCATTAGTTTGGAGTTTCTTAAGAATATCATCAGTGTATTCTCCTTGAGGAATAACAACATGTCCTAAACCAGCTTCCATCCTTGTTGGGATGAAGTCACCATTAGTGATAACAATCCAGACACTCATATTCTGAGCTTGGATGAAGCACATCATCCTTTTCTTCCAGTGAGAATAGTTATCCCCATTAAATAGTGGAGGTCTAGTTGTAGAGCAGCCCTCATGGATAGTAAAGTGAGAAGAGTTCTCAGGCTGGTGTCTACTAGCCATCTCTATTGATTCTGATAGGATCTTACACTTAGATTGTTAGATCTGTTGGTGTGCCCTAGGCCCTAGGCGTTGTTTTATGACATTGTATTTGATGATGATTACATACTATGTTATTGGTGTTTTATGAATAAAGGCATTAATTCATTTGAGTTATATATCTTGTACTATAGTAACTAAATGAAGTATCCATTGATTGTATATCATAAAGTATACCAGAAGTGAGTCATAGTCATGGGAATGATTATGGCATAAGCTTTTATATCTAGGATTCACATGACACTCTGTAGGTTGCTTAGTGTATGTGAATATGGATATAGGTGCGTGTGCGTTACACGAGACTTGGTCGATCCGCTTTAGAAAGTTCATGGTGGTAGAGTCATTAAGCTTTCTAATAATGTAGATCTCTTTTATCTCCTGACCTGATTTCAGTATAGCAGTCAATAAGGAATCAGATTGAATTTGGTGTATTTCTAACAGGTCCGCCAGAGGATGCCAAATATGGATACACTGGTTCAATCTCTGAACTTATTACTGCGGATAGCTCAGAAATGTACGGCCGTACTGAAACAAGCAGGTGACTTGTTTGTTTGTCAGTAATACTCGATGATCAAGAAATTAATTTAGCAATAGAGGATGACTGCACCATGCCTCCAGCTTGATTAATAGATATGCTTTTGGTAAGAGATAAGTAGAGTATCATACAGGATTTTCTGTCTGACATGGATAACATTCATCTGTAATCAATATGTGATTGACATGGTTTACTAGGACCCTCTGTCGAACAGTGAATTGTTAATTTACAGCTTATTTATTTCAGACCCTAAGGATCTTGCAACACGGTAATCGAGAAGATTAATTGATACATGAATTGTGTTAATTAATTCCAAGATTAAATGATCAATTGATGAATTGATTATCTGAATAAGGTATTAATTATTTGTTATGTGACAAGTTAATTAATAATTGGAACGGCTAATTAATTGATCGGGTTAATTTAATGAAGCGATTAATTGTTTGTGGGTTAAAGTGTAATATTAATTTAACCTAATTGATGTTAATTGAATCGATTTAATACTACGGTGTTTAATTGATAAAATTAAATTAATTAAGGGTCAAATTAATAATTAACTGAAAGTTAATTAATTGCACTATATAAGTGAATTGTCAATTCATTATTCGGATCGAAAACTGAAAACCCTAGCCTCCATTAGTTGAATTCGACCGAACCCCTCTCTAGAGGATTCCGGTGAATTTGTTCCTCGTTCTTCGCATTCTTGGAGTAAGCCGACTAGTAGCTGATCTCGGTTCTTGCTCGTGTCTGCACGTGATCTAGGAGGAACAACATCTGAGGCTCTCGTCTATCCTTGAAAGGATATCCAAGTAGGTTTTCTTAATCCATAGATTAAGATAACAGTTTTGTTAAAATTTAACTGAGGTTTAAAGATTAAGATCAATGGGACAATTGGTTCAGGTTAGATCGAATTCACCGTTTAACTAATTAGTTCGCTGCTTCCCTTGCGTGGCTCTGATCGATCTTTCTGAAACCCTACAGTGGTATCAGAGCCATTGTTGGATCTTTAAGATTAGTTAATTTTAATAGATTGGGGTTTTTGATGAGTTTTCCCCAAATTAGGTTAACCGGATATTATCGTTCTTGGATGAATGTTCTTGATGTTTTATCGTGGTTGTGAATTGATGTTTTGAATTTTATTAAATTTGAAACTAATTTTTTTTTTAGAAAAACCTAACCTCCTGCATCGAAATTCAATTTTGGATTCTTAGGGAATTTGCAGCAGCTCGCAAGCTGCTGCTGGTTTGCTGCTTTCGCAGCCAACCAAGGGTTGCGTTGAGCAGCCCTACGGGGCTGTATCCAGCAGCCCTTGCAGGTGGCTAGTTTTCGCAGCCAACCAAAGGCTGCGTTGAGCAGCCCTACGGGGCTGCATCCAGCAGCCCTTGCAGGTGGCTGGTTGCAGCCCAGGCGGGCTGCACACAATAGCTCGTCGTTGAGATGGGGCGACCCGACACGCTTCAAACGAAAATTTTAAAATTTTCGGGTTGAGACGAGGTACGGGTCGGGGCTGGGGTATTTTTGGGGCCCGTTAATTTTTATTAAAATGTTTTTTAAATAGTTTTAATTTAATTTTGGGCGCCAAAGTTAAGTCGTTTTAATTAAAATTGTTTTAGACTTCTTTTAATTAAAACGAAATTGTTTATGTCGTGCCATGCATTTTATTTTTGTTTTATTTTATAAGACGATATAAAATTGAATATGGTATGATAGTGAGATTTAATTAGTGGATCGGGGCACCGGTGGCATTAGTTGAAATTTCAATTTTGATTAAGTGAATTCCTAATTTGAGTGGGAGTAATGAAATATTCATTGGGCCTTTATGGGCTTTTAATTCACTTGTTGACAAATTGAATTGGTCTTGCAAATTTGATCGGGCTTAATTAATTGATAAAATTGGATTGCCATGACCATGCTTTTTATATTCGTTATTTTTACTAACTTTGCAGCCACGTGATTATTAGTATCCTATGGGCTTTTATTTGAAGTATTGGTTGTAATTTTATTTATGAATTAAATTCAATAGGCTTTTTATTATTTATGTAATTTTTGGCCCATTGGGCATGTAAATTTATAATTTTGTAATCAAGCCCATCCTGGAGATCCTGATGAGTTGAAGCCCGTGGAGGAGGGTCAGCATGACAACCAAGAAGACTTTTATTACTTATGTAATATTAAAGGCCCATAGGAGTTCTTGATTATATATATATTGTTAATATGTATGTTGTTCCTGCAAATCCAAAGAAGTTATAATAATGAATTAAGAAGTTGCATCGCGATCACCAGATCCTCTTTACATGTTTAAGCCGATTACCTTATTAAAAATTGTCAACTAAAAGTATCGAGTAATTTATAAATGCTTCTCCTAGTTCTCACCTCTTCCTCCCAGGTAGAGCTATAATGTATGTAAGCTCAAGCGGAGTACGTTATAGTGTCTGGTGGGCCGTTGAGGCGTTAAGATACCCTTTGCTAAAGGGTGTGGTTAACATAGAGAAGGTAGGTTTGACTCGAAGATGGGGTATAATTATAGATTGTCGCGGGCCCCTAAGCATGGATGGGTAAAGTGCCAATAGGCCCATCAAACCAAGAGTTCTCTAAGTTGGAGAATTGAGAAGGTTTCTCTACTAAGTATGTTCATTAACGTCTTACAGGCCCTAGCTTGGTCATTAATGAACAGGACTGTGGATCTTGGTCTCACCAAGTCAATAATCACCAAATAATTTTATGACAGTTTTAATTATTGTAATTGACATTAAAGTCCTTTAAATTCTGACTCTCTCTCTCTCTCTCTCTCTCTCTCTCTCTCTTTCTGTAGAAACTACTTCAAACTTAAACCGAAAGAATTACAGCAATGGCAACTAATAATTCTTTAAGGCCACTCTTGGATAGAGAGAAGTTGACTGGACCAAACTTTCTAGATTGGGCTAGGACGGTTGAAATCGTTCTTAGGCACGAGGCTAGAGAATATGTCCTTACAACTCCTCTGCCTACTGTACGCCCTGAGGGTGCTGTTAACTCAGCCGAAGTGGTGAAGTATAACAAGCACATCAAGGACAACAGGGAGGTAACATGTCTGATGCTTGGTACCATGGCTGCTGATCTTCAGAAGCAGTTCATGACTCAAGAAGCCCGTGAAATGATGGAGAACCTGAAGCTTATGTTTCAGGATCAAGCCCGTCAAGAGAGGTTCTTGACTACCAAGGCATTGGTTGAGATAAAGATGCAGCCTGGATCCTCTGTCAGTGCACATGTGCTGAAGATGAAGGGATACATTGATAGGCTGGCTAGTCTTGACTCAGCTGTCATGGGGACCATGGCAGTAGACATTATCCTGAGGTCACTTCCAGATGCTTATGACCCTTTTCTCCTGAACTACACCATGCAGGGTCAGGACAAGTCTGTCATGGAGTTTCACGGTTTGCTCAAGCAAACTGAGCAGGCCATGAACAAGGGCAGGAAGACTGAGGTGAACCTTGTGAGTAAGGGCAAGGGCGTAAGGGGAGCCAAGAACAAGAAGTTCAAGGCAAAGGGCAAGAAGCCCGCGGCTAAGGGTACGAAGCCCTTCAAGCCTCACCCTCTAGACTTGTGCCATGAGTGTGGCAAGAAGGGTCATTGGAAGAGTGCCTGTCCGAAGCTGAAGGGAAATGTGAAGAGGAAGCAGGATACTTCTACTTCAGGTATTTATGTTGTTGAGATAAACCTCACTATTTCATCATCTTGGGTTTTAGACACAGGATGTGGGTCTCACATTTGTTCAAATGTGCAGGGGCTAAGGAATAGGAGAAAGCTAGCAGCAGGTGATGTGGATCTCCGAGTTGGCAATGGAGCCCGTGTGGAAGCATTGCAGATCGGAGATTATTACTTGTCTTTGCCCAGTGGGCTTGAACTAGTTTTGAGAGATTGTTATTATGTGCCTTCCATGAGGAGGAATATTATTTCGATTTCTTGTTTGGATCATTCTAGATTTATTTTTGATATTGGACATGGAATTTTCAAAATTATGTGTGGCAATATTTTGTATGCAACGGGCGTTCTTCAGAACGGGCTATACGTCTTAGATACATCCAATGAATCTCATATATTTAACATAAATGCTAAAAGGATTAAATTAAATGAAAATAATCCTACTTATGTCTGGCATTGTAGCCTTGGGCACATAAATGAGAAGCTTGTTGGCCCTATCAAGAACAGAATCACCTAGAGGGGGGTGAATAGGTGTCAAAGTTGAAAACTGAAAATTTCTAAGCTTTTCGGGAAACTTAATTTTCAGAGTCAAATTTCCTCAGAGTCAAAAGCTAGGTTACAGAAGTTGCTTTTGAGGGAAATTCTGCCTAAACACAGTTAGACTGTTTTCAGCAACAAAAGTTCTGATTTGAGAACATCTGGACAGTCTTCTGAACAAAGACAATGATACTTTAGAGAAAATCTGTTTCAGCACTAAATATAAGCAAGTACACAGAAGCAAAAATAACAAGTATAAGAGGGAGAAAGAAGTTCAGGAGATCCTGGTTGAACAATTCGATTTATCCAAGTTCGCCACAGAAGTCCTGTGACTACGTCTTGTCCCCTGAGGTCGCAGCCTATAGAGATTTTATAAATCCACTATTCAGAACTTTTATGGCAAGTTCAGAAGCTCCTTTACATCAACAGAACTTAAGCTAATTTCTCACTTAGTTCTGACTAGCCTAAAAATAGTTAAAGGATTTCCACCAGAACAAACAATACTCTGTTTTTTGGATTTCTCACCCAACTCTAATCTCAACTAGATTTCTCTCTTTAAATCTAACTGAATATCACAAACAATATCAGTTTACAAGATTCCTATTATGAACTTGCTTTTCTTCACTCTCACACTTTAACTAAGACTATGCTAAGAAAGATTGAGAATGGGAAGTGGTGCTCTGTTTTTCTTGTTAAAACAGTGCGTTGAGATTTTGCTCGATGATCATGCGTGTGTTTGATGAAATGGAGCTTGGCTACTATTTATAGTGAATGAGGATGACCGTTGGTGAATTTGAATCTTCAATAGAGATGACATCAGTTGTTGTAGCCGTTAATTTGTCAAGTCTTCAAACGGTCTTCAAACACTTTGATTCCTTTATCCTTGTTCTTTAACTAAATCCGGTAAGTGATTTGAAATCAAAGATGAGGTTGACTGGTATCATTCTTCAATTGGATCAACAAAGGGTAGACAAGGAAATTCTGGTTTCTCTTGAACAGACAAGCGCGCTCCATCAAAACAGCTTTTTTGAACTTTTGGCGCCTTGCATTGAATGCAAGTGTCAGAGCATTAAATGCTCAAACAGAACCCGTGACTAAGCTTTCAGAAGCTAAATTCCAGTTGTCTAGACTTCTGATCAAATTGGCAAAACTTCTGATTCCAAAGAACCTCTGAGGAGAGCTTTAGCAGACTTCGGCTTCAGAGCGGAGCATCCAGCTTCTGAATTATTGAAACTCTGACTTCAGCAAACGGATCTTCTGAGTTCTTTAGGCAGTCCAGAAAAACTTCATTCAGGACCTGCTGAGTAACTTACACATAGACTAAGTAGAAAAATATTAGTCAACAAAAAACTATATGTAAGAGAGTATTAAGTTTTCATCTTCTGAAACGATTGGACATAATCAAAATACTTAGGGTTCATCATTCTCCCCCATTTTGGTTATGGACAAACCGTGGTCAGAAGGTAGCAGAGAACATGAGGTTTAGAAAATGACTTCCTGATACATATGTTTCATAACTTCTGAGTAAATTAACTCCCCCAGTTTAGTGTAAATGGTGAACTTCAGCAATCTGTATAAACTTAGAAATGACTTAAGATCAAGTTGTTAAATTTAGTGAAGTATAATTTACTAAGTCAAAAAGAAACATAAGCAGCAAGTAAGTAGTCAGAGACACAATAATGTATAAGAAAGATTCAGTGTATATAAAATCATCAGAAGAGAACATATGAAACAAGATAATCAGAAGAGAAGAAAAAGTCCTAAGACAAAAACTACCCAACCCAGAACCTAGCTAAGAAGCTTAAGTCCTAATGAGATTACAAGTTCCTAGGTTTCTTCTGAGGAGGAGGAACACTACTGGATCCTTCATCAGCACTTGATCTCTTCAACGTCTGACCACTCTGCTGAGCAGACTTCTCCCCCGTTTTACCAGAACCAACAGGAATGCCCAAAGCACCTTGAGAGTCCAATTTTTGCTGAACTTTCATTGCAGTAGAATATTGCTGACGAGTTGGCCTCAGAGTGTTGATCATATCCATTCTTCTTCTGAAATCAGCATCAATGGTCTTCATATGATCAAAAGTCTGACCAGACATAGGTTGCTGTCTCTGAACGTCTTCCAGAAGGAGCTTGATCAACCAATTGTTAGCATACACAGCAGCAGTGAGATGCTCATTCTGAATATAAGTCTGTCCTCGAACAAACCTATAGCAATTGTGAAGAGTCTTCTCTTGTTCACGTGCTTGAGTGTGCATAACTTTCAGAAGTTCAGTAAGCTCAGCAATCTGTGCGTTCTAAGCAGATACAGCAGACCCAATGTTAGAGAGTCGATTGTTGAGATCAGGAGTGATGTCATATACAATCTTAGCCGCCCCGGAAGATGATGAACCTTGAGCAGAAGATTTCACTTCTCTCAGAATGTGATTGGCAGTACTTTGCAGGTCATCAATCTTACTTGGGAGCATCTTCTCATGAGCCTCATAATGCTCGTTTGCTTCCTTGACTTCTTCTGTCAATATCTCCAAATTCTCATTGACCTTCAAAGAAGAAGCAAGAGCAATGTTGTCCAATGAAGGAAGAGTCAGAGCTAATTCTCTCAACTTGTACAGCTCATCATATGTTGCTAGATGAAGTGAGGAAAGATTGCGTATGTAGACAGAAGGATCCTACAATTGAAGCATAGTCATGAGCTGCAGGTTCTGAGCTTTCAAAGATTGTAATTCTTGCAGCACAATGCCCTGAGCATACATGTCAGCAGCAGAAGTCCTTTGCCCCATACCAGCAAATCTATTCAGCAATTCATCAGAGCCACTCTGACTCATTCTTCGCAACTCCTCAACACTGGGAGCACCACCGGCTTCAGATATACCAGAAGCTCTGCCCATGAAACCAAAACTACCGAATCTATTATCCAGATCATCTCGATTCATGTGCTTACGTAGGAAGTCATAATTGGATGACAACCCAGCAAAGCAGGAAGTAGTGGAGGAGGTAGTTAAGGGATCACACACAGGAGGTGCATGTCCAGAAGTTGAGAGTGGAGGAATTTGAGTGGTTGAGGAAGGGATTGTATGTGTGGTTGAGAAAGAAATGGTAGTTGAGCTGGATGGTAGTGTGGATGGTAGTGAGAAAGATGGAGCAGTAAATCCAATTGATGGACTTACAGAGGAAGTATGAATGGAGGAGGTAGTGGATGTGGCTATGAAGTCTATGAAAATGGGAGCAGTGTTTAGATTCACTTCTGAAAAGGATCCAGAAGGAGGAATAATTTGTGGAGGTACAACTTCAGAATTTGAAGTTGTAAGAGGAATGGAAGTGTGAGATTCACTCACTTCTGTGACAGAAGGTAGTGAAGGAGATGGATGAGGAGTGTGAGTGGGAGATGAGATAACCTGTTCAGAGGAGTTTGGATCAAACATAGAAATGGGCTCAGCAAAAATATGAGCCATTCTGATCAGTGTTTCAGAGGCATCCCTATCACCAGGGTTTCTTCCTTGATTCAGAAGAATGTTGTCAATGAAATTTTCATCATCAACATTCTCAACAAACTGTTTTGCACCCTGAAGAAGCTCTTCATCTTTTGGTTCACACTCTTCTGACAACTCTTCAATCAGAGGAGCATCAACATCTTCTTCAGCAGACATCTCCAACATGTCTTCATCAGCAGCAACTTCCAGTTCCTCAACAACAGGATCCTCTAATTCAGCACTAGGGGCAACAACAAAGTCCTTTTTCCTGAGAGTCCTTCGTTTTGCAACAGCCTTCTTTCCGATCCTGGTGGAGAGAGAGATATTCTCAAGTATCCGAGTGGAAAGAGAGATATTCTCAAGTTTCTCACCTTCTTCTGAAGCCTCAACTTCCTTTGAGAACTCCGCATCCCTAAGTTCAGCAGCACATGCTATAAGTCTTGCATCGGCCTTAGCCTTTGCAGCAATTTCTCTTTCAGCTGCTAACTTATCCTCAGCTTCCTTCTTCTTTCTTTTCTCATCAGCAAGAGCCACAACTCTTGCAACTTTTTCAGCTTCAGCAGCCTTCTGTCTTTCAGCAAGGCGTGCGTCCTCAGCATCCCGAGCTTCCTTCTCAGAAACATCCTTAGGTTTCTCAGCAACGATCTTGCCAGAAGGTTCAACACTGATTGTTGTTTGAACCATAGTGGGAAGAGGTTCTAAGACAACCACTTTCTCAACAGTTAGGACCGACTTACTTGATCCTTTCTTTCCCTTGCCCTTCTTGGCAGCTTTCTTTCCTTTCTGAGCAGTGTCAACCACAATCTCCTTCTGAGCAATACTCACAGAGGAGCCCTTCTCATTCTTCTTCGGAGTCACACCAAAGTTAAGGTTCCTGAAGGTATGCATCTTCAGAACCGTACTCCTACTTGTAACACCTTCTCCTGAGACCACAACAGAGGCTGCCTCAAACAACCTAGTCAGGAGTGAGCCATAAGCTAATGCACTCACGGTAGTCACATTTTTCATCTGCCTTATCAGCATGGCAGGAAGATTGATCTTCTTCTGATTGACCAGATGCCACATAAAAACTCTTTCCCTGTTGGAAACACCATTAACCCCTCCAGTCTTCGGAAGGAACACATTAGTTGTAAGATAGTGTGCCCACCTCTGGTGCTGAGTGAGCCAAATGGCATAAGTTTCCTTGGCACTGAGACCTGGTCTAGCCCAGTTTGCTTCTGTAAAACCATCTGCTGAACCATCATCATCTATGATGATTCCTTCATCATCAATACCGATCACTTGAGAAATAGAAGCCCTGCTGACCTCAATCTCAATTTCTCCGACTTCTGAGTGTAGAACATCCTCCTCATTGGAAAAGAAATGGAGGTTCTGATAGAATTCGGTGACTAAATTAGGGTAAATGAATTCATCGAGAGAAACGAAAGAATTCCAGTTTTGAGCACTTAGCCATTTGGAGATAGGTTCAGTGGATTTAACTTCATCATCTAGGAACCTAGAAGTGAATACCCTAGATTCGCTAACTTTCTTCTTAGATTCAGTGGTAAAGATGTGAGTAACAGTGATTTCTTGAGCCATTGTAGAAGATATAAGAAATTAGGTTAAGAATTTTGAGAGAAGAGAACACAGAAATTCTATGGAGATTCTAATAACAGTGAAAAAAATGAGAGTAAAAACTTCTAAGTGTGGAAAACCCCTATTTATACCCAGACAAGGAAACCATTCCAATTCAAAAAGTAAATACACACCGTTTAAAAGGGAAAAGATAACCGTTAACCACAGAACAGCGCCGTAAAATGCAGTAGATAACGTATGCTTAGATGTCAAATCATGATTAGAATTAATTATCACTTAATTATCTTAAACGATTAATCACTTAAGACACACAGAAATAATTAAACTACATTACTGAAGTGGATAAGTCATACAAATGCCTTCTCGTAAGTTGCTGAAAGAATTAACAGCCAGAGGCTTAGTAAACATGTCAGCAAGATTTTCTTCAGAGGGAACATGAGTAATGATAATATCCTTCTTCAGAACATGATCTCTCAGAAAGTGATGCCTAATATCACAAACAATATCAGTTTACAAGATTCCTATTATGAACTTGTTTTTCTTCACTCTCACACTTTAACTAAGACTATGCTAAGAAAGATTGAGAATGGGAAGTGGTGCTCTGTTTTTCTTGTTAAAACAGTGCGTTGAGATTTTGCTCGATGATCATGCGTGTGTTTGATGCAATGGAGCTTGGCTACTATTTATAGTGAATGAGGATGACCGTTGGTGAATTTGAATCTTCAATAGAGATGACATCAGTTGTTGTAGCCGTTAATTTATCAAGTCTTCAAACGGTCTTCAAACACTTTGATTCCGTTATCCTTGTTCTTTAACTAAATCCAGTAAGTGATTTGAAATCAAAGATGAGGTTGACTGGAATCATTCTTCAATTGGATCAACAAAGGGTAGACAAGGAAATTCTAGTTTCTCTTGAACAGACAAGCGCGCTCCATCAAAACAGCTTTTTTGAACTTTTGGTGCCTTGCATTGAATGCAAGTGTCAGAGCATTAAATGCTCAAACAGAACCCGTGACTAAGCTTTCAGAAGCTAAATTCCAGTTGTCTAGACTTCTGATTCCAAAGAACCTCTGAGGAGAGCTTTAGCATACTTCGGCTTCAGAGCGGAGCATCCAGCTTCTGAATTATTGAAACTCTGACTTCAGCAAATGGATCTTCTGAGTTCTTTAGGCAGTCCAGAAAAACTTTATTCAGGACCTGCTGAGTAACTTACACATAGACTAAGTAGAAAAATATTAGTCAACAAAAAACTATATGTAAGAGAGTATTAAGTTTTCATCTTCTGAAACGATTGAACATAATCAAAATACTTAGGGTTCATCAAAGCGTATCGCTAAGCTCCACACAAGTGGTTGTTGGCCCTATCAAGAACATAATCACCTAGAGGGGGGTGAATAGGTGTCAAAGTTGAAAACTGAAAAATTCTAAGTTTTTAGGGAAACTTAATTTTCAGAGTCAAATTTCCTCAGAGTCAGAAGCTAGCTTACAGAAGTTACTTCCGAGGGAAATTCTGCCTAAACACAGTTAGACTGTTTTCAGCAACAGAAGTTCTGATTTGAGAACTTCTGGACAGTCTTCTGAACAAAGACAATGATACTTTAGAGAAAATCTGTTTCAGCACTAAATATAAGCAAGTACACAGAAGCAAAAATAACAAGTATAAGAGGGAGAAAGAAGTTCAAGAGATCCTGATTGAACAATTCGATTTATCCAAGTTCGCCACAGAAGTCTTGTGGCTACGTCTTGTCCCCTGAGGTCGCAGCCTACAGAGATTTTATAAATCCACTATTCAGAACTTTTATGGCAAGTTCAGAAGCTCCTTTACATCAACAGAACTTAAGCTAATTTCTCACTTAGTTCTGACTAGCCTAAAAAGAGTTAAAGGATTTCCACCAGAACAAACAATACTCTGTTTTCTGGATTTCTCACCCAACTCTAATCTCAACTAGATTTCTCTCTTTAAATCTAACTGAAGATCACAAACGATCTCAGTTTACAAGATTCCTATTATGAACTTGTTTTTATTCACTCTCTCACTTTACTAAGACTATGCTAAGAAAGATTGAGAATGGAAGGAGTTGCTCTTTTTTTCTAGTTAGAACAGTGCGTTGAGATTTTGCTCGATGATCACGCGTATATTGATGCTTTGGAGCTTGGCTACTATTTATAGTGAATGAAGATGACCGTTGGTGAGTTTGAATCTTCAAAGGAGATGACATCAGTTGTTGTAGCCGTTAATTTGTCAAATCTTCAAACGGTCTTCAAACACTTTGATTCGGTTATCCTTGTTCTTTAACTCAATCCGGTAAGTGATTTGAAATCAAAGATGAGGTTGACTGGAATCATTCTTCAATTGGATCAACAAAGTGTAGACAAGGAAATTCTGGTTTCTTTTGAACAGACAAGGAAATTCTGGTTTCTTTTGAACAGACAAGCGCGCTCCGTTAGAACAGCTTTTTGAACTTTTGGCGCCTTGCATTAAATGCAAGTGTCAGAGCATTAAATGCTCAAACAGAACCCGTGACTAAGCTTTCAGAAGCTGATTTCCAGTTGTCTAGACTTCTGATCAAAATTGGCAAAACTTCTGATTGCAAAGAACTTCTGAGGAGAGCTTTAGTAGACTTCGGCTTCAGAGCGGAGTATCCAGCTTCTGAGTTATTGAAACTCTGACTTCAGCAAATGGATCTTCTGAGTTCTTTCGGCAATCCAGAAATGATTCATTCAGCATCTGCTGAGCAACTTACACATAGACTAAGTAAACAAAAAATTATTAGTCAATAGTAAACTATATGTAAGGGAATATTAAGTTTTCATCTTCTGAAACGTTTGGACATAATCAAAACACATAGGGTTCATCATTCTCCCCCATTTTGGTTATGGACAAACCGTGGTCAGAAGGTAACAGAAAACATGAGGTTTAGAAAATGACTTCCTGATACATATGTTTCAAAGCTTCTGAGTAAATTAACTCCCCCATTTTAGTGTAAATGGTGAACTTCAGCAATCTGTAAAAACTTAGAAGTGGCTTAAGATCAAGTTGTTAGATTTCAGTGAAGTATAATTTACTAAGTCAAAAAGAAACATAAGCAAAAAGTAAGAAGTCAGAGACACAAGAAAGTATAAGAAAGATTCAGTGTATATAAGTTCTTCAGAAGACAACATAAGAAACAAAATAATCAGAAGAGCAGAAAAAGTCCTAAGACAAAAACTACCCAACCCAGAACCTAGCTAAGAAGCTTAAGTCCTAAAAGATTACAAGTTCCTAGGTTTCTTCTGAGGAGGAGGAACACCACTAGAACCTTCAGCCGCACTTGATCTCTTCTGACCAGACTTCTCCCCCGTTTGACCAGAACCAAGAGCAACACCCAGAGCACCCTGAGATTTCAGTTTTTGCTGAACATTCAGTGCAGTCTGATATTGCTGAGGAGTTGGTCTCACAGTGTTGATCATATCCATTCTTCTTCTGAAGTCATCATCAATGGTCTTCATATGATCAAAGGTCTGACCAGACATAGGTCGCTGTCTCTGAACATCTTCCAGAAGGAGCTTGATCAACCGATTGTTAGCATACACAGCAGCAGTAAGATGCTCATTCTGAATATAAGTCTGCCCTCGAACAAACTTATAACAATTGTGAAGAGTCTTCTCTTGTTCTCGTGCTTGAGTGTGCATAACCTTCAGAAGTTCAGTAAGCTCAGCAATCTGTGCGTTCTGAGCAGATACAGCAGACTCAATGTTGGAGAGTCGATTGTTGAGATCAGGAGTGATGTCATATACAATCTTAGCAGCCCCGGAAGATGATGAACCTTGAGCAGAAGATTTCACTTCTCTCAGAATGTGATTGGCAGTACTTTGCAGGTCATCAATCTTACTTGGGAGCATCTTCTCATGAGCGTCATAATGCTCGTTTGCTTCCTTGACTTCTTCTGTCAATATCTCCAAATGATATCCATTGATGCTTTGGAGCTTGGCTACTATTTATAGTGAATGAAGATGACCGTTGGTGAGTTTGAATCTTCAAAGGAGATGACATCAGTTGTTGTAGCCGTTAATTTGTCAAATCTTCAAACGGTCTTCAAACACTTTGATTCCGTTATCCTTGTTCTTTAACTCAATCCGGTAAGTGATTTGAAATCAAAGATGAGGTTGACTGGAATCATTCTTCAATTGGATCAACAAAGGGTAGACAAGGAAATTCTGGTTTCTTTTGAACAGACAAGCGCGCTCCATTAGAACAGCTTTTTGAACTTGTGGCGCCTTGCATTAAATGCAAGTGTCAGAACATTAAATGCTCAAACAGAACCCGTGACTAAGATTTCAGAAGCTGATTTCCAGTTGTCTAGACTTCTGATCAAAATTGGCAAAACTTCTGATTGCAAAAAACTTCTGAGGAGAGCTTTAGCAGACTTCGGCTTCAGAGCGGAGTATCCAGCTTCTGAGTTATTGAAACTCTGACTTCAGCAAACTGATCTTCTGAGTTCTTTAGGCAATCCAGAAATGATTCATTCAGCATCTGCTGAGCAACTTACACATAGACTAAGTAAACAAAAAATTATTAGTCAATAGTAAACTATATGTAAGGGAATATTAAGTTTTCATCTTCTGAAACGTTTGGACATAATCAAAACACATAGGGTTCATCATTCTCCCCCATTTTGGTTATGGACAAACCGTGGTCAGAAGGTAACAGAAAACATGAGGTTTGGAAAATGACTTCCTGATACATATGTTTCAAAGCTTCTGAGTAAATTAACTCCCCCATTTTAGTGTAAATGGTGAACTTCAGCAATCTGTAAAAACTTAGAAGTGACTTAAGATCAAGTTGTTAGATTTCAGTGAAGTATAATTTACTAAGTCAAAAAGAAACATAAGCAAAAAGTAAGAAGTCAGAGACACAAGAAAGTATAAGAAAGATTCAGTGTATATAAGTTCTTCAGAAGACAACATAAGAAACAAAATAATCAGAAGAGCAGAAAAAGTCCTAAGACAAAAACTACCCAACCCAGAACTTAGCAAAGAAGCTTAAGTCCTAAAAGATTACAAGTTCCTAGGTTTCTTCTGAGGAGGAGGAACACCACTAGAACCTTCAGCAGCACTTGATCTCTTCTGACCAGACTTCTCCCCCGTTTGACCAGAACCAAGAGCAACACCCAGAGCACCCTGAGATTTCAGTTTTTGCTGAACATTCAGTGCAGTCTGATATTGCTGAGGAGTTGGTCTCACAGTGTTGATCATATCCATTCTTCTTTCTGAAGTCATCATCAATGGTCTTCATATGATCAAAGGTCTGACCAGACATAGGTCGCTGTCTCTGAACATCTTCCAGAAGGAGCTTGATCAACCGATTGTTAGCATACACAGCAGCAGTAAGATGCTCATTCTGAATATAAGTCTGTCCTCGAACAAACTTATAACAATTGTGAAGAGTCTTCTCTTGTTCTCGTGCTTGAGTGTGCATAACCTTCAGAAGTTCAGTAAGCTCAGCAATCTATGCGTTCTGAGCAGATACAGCAGACTCAATGTTGGAGAGTCGATTGTTGAGATCAGGAGTGATGTCATATACAATCTTAGCAGCCCCGGAAGATGATGAACCTTGAGCAGAAGATTTCACTTCTCTCAGAATGTGATTGGCAGTACTTTGCAGGTCATCAATCTTACTTGGGAGCATCTTCTCATGAGCGTCATAATGCTCGTTTGCTTCCTTGACTTCTTCTGTCAATATCTCCAAATGATATCCATTGATGCTTTGGAGCTTGGCTACTATTTATAGTGAATGAAGATGACCGTTGGTGAGTTTGAATCTTCAAAGGAGATGACATCAGTTGTTGTAGCCGTTAATTTGTCAAATCTTCAAACGGTCTTCAAACACTTTGATTCCGTTATCCTTGTTCTTTAACTCAATCCGGTAAGTGATTTGAAATCAAAGATGAGGTTGACTGGAATCATTCTTCAATTGGATCAACAAAGGGTAGACAAGGAAATTCTGGTTTCTTTTGAACAGACAAGCGCGCTCCATTAGAACAGCTTTTTGAACTTGTGGCGCCTTGCATTAAATGCAAGTGTCAGAACATTAAATGCTCAAACAGAACCCGTGACTAAGATTTCAGAAGCTGATTTCCAGTTGTCTAGACTTCTGATCAAAATTGGCAAAACTTCTGATTGCAAAAAACTTCTGAGGAGAGCTTTAGCAGACTTCGGCTTCAGAGCGGAGTATCCAGCTTCTGAGTTATTGAAACTCTGACTTCAGCAAACTGATCTTCTGAGTTCTTTAGGCAATCCAGAAATGATTCATTCAGCATCTGCTGAGCAACTTACACATAGACTAAGTAAACAAAAAATTATTAGTCAATAGTAAACTATATGTAAGGGAATATTAAGTTTTCATCTTCTGAAACGTTTGGACATAATCAAAACACATAGGGTTCATCATTCTCCCCCATTTTGGTTATGGACAAACCGTGGTCAGAAGGTAACAGAAAACATGAGGTTTGGAAAATGACTTCCTGATACATATGTTTCAAAGCTTCTGAGTAAATTAACTCCCCCATTTTAGTGTAAATGGTGAACTTCAACAATCTGTAAAAACTTAGAAGTGACTTAAGATCAAGTTGTTAGATTTCAGTGAAGTATAATTTACTAAGTCAAAAAGAAACATAAGTAAAAAGTAAGAAGTCAGAGACACAAGAAAGTATAAGAAAGATTCAGTGTATATAAGTTCTTCAGAAGACAACATAAGAAACAAAATAATCAGAAGAGTAGAAAAAGTCCTAAGACAAAAACTACCCAACCCAGAACTTAGCTAAGAAGCTTAAGTCCTAAAAGATTACAAGTTCCTAGGTTTCTTCTGAGGAGGAGGAACACCACTAGAAGAATAGAAGAGCACGACCGATTTCACACAATGCGCGAAGTGGAGCAGCGAAGACAAGCCAGTACGGCAGAAGAATTTGAACATGTACGCAAGGACATCCGTGAAATCCGAGAAGAGATTAGGGACATCAGACAGGGGAGCACACGAGCCATCCTTTCCCCCACCAATTTTGTGCCCCCTAGGGGAAGGATTGGCACCTTATTTGCAAGATTGGTAGAGGACGAAGTAATGCGCCCCATTAGAGAATCACGACTCCAAGATCCCCCTCCGCTCCTGCTGTCCGGAAGACGAATATGGTCAAACTTCTGTGAATACCTCCAATACTTCGATCATAGTACCGAGGTGTGCGAAATGCTAAAATGGGACATGTCAAGGGTGATAGGGAAAAATGTACGATGAGATATGTTTAATAAATGAAAGTTGTTTCGGCTCATAATTTGTGAAACGTTAATGTCATTCATTGTTTAGATTAATCAACTAAAAATCATTACCACGAGGAAGAATGATGCCTTACTACGAGAAGAGAAAACATCAGACAAACACCCTCTCCTAATCCAAAAGGAGCTTACAACTCAAAAAGCCCACCCCAATAATCACAGCAAAAAAAAAAAAAAAAAAAATCGAATCAAGCATTCCCAATAAACACTCTCTCTAAACCAAATCGAAAAACAAGACTCACCCGCTGGAATAATGACAGCTTTTATCTGAAAGAAACAAAATTCATAACAAATTGATCAAAAGTCTCCCATGGATCCGACATATCAATACCTCCACTTTAGTTGATGACTAAGGAAGCCTGACAACAACGTTTTGCAAATTGTGAAAAGAAAACAACTAAGACAATAAACGGCGTAACAAAATCACTTGCGGCGCGGCTTGGATGGCCCAGCTTGGTGACATAAATCCCGGGTCAGCATCACGATCTCCCTACTGGACCAAGCCCTACGGAATGAGCTTAACCACTCGATGTAGTTGTCTGAGGCAGAATTGGCGGGATCATCAACATTGGGGGTGACCTGGAGAAACCTACGGGGCCATAACTGTTTGATGCGATTCAACAACTTAGAGTCGAACACGCCTCCGCAAAAAGAATGAAGGAAGTCGAAGGGGATGCCCTGATGAATGCCCATTTGACGCCGCAACAAGAAAGGAACGTAAAAGGAACTCTCCCGGAGGCCACAAACAGGGACACACCCGGACATCAGCGTGTCAGTATAGGAGGTAATTCGCACCAAGGACAAGTCCAACGTATGTTAGAAGACTCACGTTTGGATAACCACCGCGACCACCATTCAAAACTATGAAACGAAGCTGCCCCGAAGAATACCTGTCGCCTTTAGCCCCAATGACGGGGCAGATATCTCTTTAGACCCAAGGGCGGAACCACTATTGCGAGTTTCTCCATTAACCAAATCTGAAACAATAGGGGGCTGCCCCGGGAAGGAAGGGATCCTTCTGTCGCATGAAAGGCTAAGTAACATCTCCGCCAGCAAGAATGGCCCAGGATTTGCCCCACGATACACTTCGTGCACAATGGTTATCAGGCGGCAATCGCACCGGATCGGATCTCCGACAACCAAAAACCGCATATACATCAGAAGGGAAAGGGCGAAAGCCCAGGGATGACTACCTATTTCAGACTCTTCAAGAACCTCCCGAACGACTAAAGTAGGTACATGAGAAAAAGGTCCATCGGTGTCAAGAAGCTCCAGCAAGAAATTACCGGACACTCGGAAAAGCCCCGACAATTGCTGAAGGGTCAAAGGCTCACACTGCGGCAAGGCTAAAGGAGTAGCAGGGTCAACAGAGAGCCCTAAAATAGCGCACAGTTCCTCGGGCAAAGGGCACAAATCCCCATCAATAAACCGAAAAGTATGATCCCGAGAATCCCAAAGGGCCATGGCAGCACGAAGAAACTCCGAATATAGAGGTTGACTACGATAGAAGCGCAACCCGGCAGCCCCGTATGGTTTTAGAACCCCCCACAAGGATGACGTCAGCGATCGCAAAGGACTAAAAAGGCAGATGAAAAAAAAGAATATTAGTATAAGGAAGATATGTGCTCAGTACAAAAATCCACGTGAATAAAAAATCCTAACTAATACGGAAAGTCGCCAGCATCAGAACCCTCGTCGTCTTCTCTAGCATCCCTCATCTCGCGCCGTCTCCTCCTTCGCGCCTCGTCCACATAGAAAGCCTCCAATCGGGTCGTGAGGTCCGCTACCTGCGTACGAGCGGCCAGAGTCAAAGCACGTTCCCCCCGTATCACATCCTGCATTTGTAACACGCACACACTTCATGCATACATATCATAAAACACTCATAAACAGGAGAACCCTACGGAAGATACCTGTGCCTCCTGAGCATAAGACATCAACGCCGCCCGGGTGGAGCGGAGAAGTACGAGAAACCTAAAAGGAAAGGAGTCAGCAGGCTAAAAAGATGCCCAACAAAGGAAGAAGGAGTACGTACATGTGTAGTGTCAGGAGGGTTAAAGGTAGGAAGATGGTCAGAAGGAGGTGTAACGTTGAACTCCCTGTACCCGGTCCAGTCGTGTACCCCCAAAATCTCGGGCTGAGGTGGAGAAAAATCCCCAACCACCCACCGAGACGCAGAATGTGGGGTTTCTTCCCGAGGAGGAACAAACGAACGAGCATGAGCGGGATCAGACCCTAGAATATCTGAACAAGGAACACTCGTTTCGCGGAGGAGATCCTGCAAGAAGTCAAGAACATTAGATACGGCCCAGGAGCAAACAAAATACCAGAAGGGAAAAACACCGACGTACCGTAGCAAGGAGGGGCAAGTCGACACCCACAAAATATCCGAGTGATTTATCCCTAGGAGGCAACAAACGATGAAGGAAGAGCTCGTAACTCACACCTTGGGGCAATACCAAGGCACCATGTACCCCATCCGAACTCCCCAGCACTGGGACTCCCTGAAAGAATACCTCGCGATCAGAAGAAGCCATGGACGCACCCCAGAACATTGCGGCCGGAGGATCAAGGGGAACACGGCGCCTTGAAGGACCTTCCCAAAATTCAAACACTCGCTCGCCTAGGTACCAAGAAAAATCGAAAGGACCCTCCAAGAGAATCCGACGAGAAGAGATCTCGAAGGCCGCTATCATCTCGGGCAGTCACCCCACAGCCACACCAGTATGCCAGGGAAGTGTGGTCACCTGCGCAAGAAAAATGATGAACAAGATGCTGAGGCAGAAGAAAAAGAGAATGAAATAAGCTCACAACATACCTGGTTCCAAGCCAATCCTTCGACAAACTCTCTCCCGGTAGGCTGAGGAGAGGTGGCCTTTTTCCGGGAGCCCATCCATCGTCCAAGACGGGGAAACTCGCTAGGTTGTGCTTGGGGCATTTGGGGTCGAGGTAGGATGTTGTATTCATAAGCCCATGCCTACACAGAAGGGTCACAGTTCGAGCACTGACGTGTCTAAGAGATTAAAAAGGGTTAGAAAAGTGAATGGCATACCTCGAATACCAAGAAAGGGCCGCGGAAGTTAATTGCACCACGACATACCACGTCTAAGGCCCCGTACAAAGAAGCCAGGACTACCTTGCCCCAACAATAGAAACCAAGATCGTCCAAATGCCCCAAACTCTCCAAAATGACCAAATCGCAACTATCGTGAGTAGAGGGCAACAATGCAGCACATATTGCATACCACAGGAAGCACCGGGCGTGGCAGTCCACGATGATGGGATCAGTCGAAGTACTCCGACGAATGGGGGAATTAGCCACGCTCGATAGAGGGATGTGTCGTTCCTTATTAGGGGTAACAGGGTACCCAATCAAGTCCCTGACGACACTAGGATCAAAAGGTGAAGACAGGCGTCTTGAGAACGGCGGAACAGCCCCTACAGAACTCAAACCAGTGATGGCGGCGATATCCAGAGGGGTAATGGTCATCTCCCCGAAACTAAAATGGAAAGTGTGAGTACTGTCACACCAACGCTCGATTAGAGCACTCATATTCTGCCAACATACGCGAGGTGTCCCTGGTACAAGCTGCCGTTGGAAAGGGCGAAAAGGAGTTCCGTCAACGCGGGCTCGGACAGCAGGAGGCAACGCGACGTACCACGCTTTCACCTCTCCTACGTTCCCTCGACCCTTCAAACGAGGCTCTTGCGTAAGAAACACCAATGAAAGTGACGTGTTAGAGGCGGTAAAGGCGCATAATGACCGTACGGTCCCAAATGCAGTCGCGGAGACCGTACCGTCACGGGCTGCAGAGACCGTACAGTCACCAAACGAAGAACCGTACGGTCACCAAATTTGAAGACCGTACGGTCATCATCAACCCGGAATTCAAACCAGCACAGCCACATGAAAGGAAAGCAGCCAAAAAGTGAGACGGTTCATCCTATGACAGCTATAACATCGAGTCACCATAGAAAAACGGCGTAATAATGAAAACGAGAAAGTACAGGCATCGACCGACGCGGCCACATGAAAAAAAGGAAACTCAGAGAAAGCACAGGAGAAAAGAAAAGGGGGATTCTTATAAGTGAACGTACCTGAGTCACGTAACGATGTTTGTGCATATTGAAGAAAAAGGGGACCGCTGCTCCGAACTCCAAACCGGCATAAGCGGTAAATCTACCACGACCGAGCTCGGCCGCGCTCCGCACGCAGGGGAAGGGCTCCTCCGTGCTCTCTAGAGGGAAGTCATTGATATTAATATCCATCAACGGCATGAAGGAAGTAAGGCACGCGGATGTTTGAGCAAAGGGGGAAATAGAACGCAACTGAAGAAAGAGGCGTCTGCACAAAATGAGGAGAAAGGGTTGCTGTATAAAAAAAATAAAAAAAAAAAATGAAATCCGAGTGACCGTACGGTCACAACAGTCTCGACGACCGTACAGTCACACTGTTCCCCTAAAAAAGTTTTATCTCCCCAACATCAACAGGATGCCGGAACAATGCATCGCTCCGCCAACGGCCCGCCGAACAAATCAGAACAGATCCCGGAGAACTATGAAGGACGTAAGAGCTCATCCGATGACCACAAAGGCACTATACTGGGGCAATATCAGAGCATTACCACACCGGGGCACGCCTGAACTCATCAAAATATTGGAAATCACTGGGGGGCAGTATCAGAAAGGGGCACGACCCAGATCAAAGAAGAATGACGCCGTAAACTCCTAGGTCAGTCACCGACCAAAGTGCGGAAGAGAAAAGATATCAGGACACGGCAGATCGGCCATAGGACAAGGCTATCAGCATTCAGATAAGACTGGTAGGACAAAGCGCTCAAAATCATCCAGAGAGAAAAGGTCGCTAACCCCCGGGTCGTGCCCGAGGTACTATGAAGCAGAACTACAAAAGGATACCAAAATTACCGGGTCCCGCCCGAGACATCACGGCGACACTACGGAAGCTGCCAAAAGTCCTCAAGTCATGCACAAGGCGCAATTAGAGACTACAGAAAGAGCATTTGGACCGGCCTTGTTGAAAGGCTAATAGAAGATCTGACGCCATAGGCCAGAACTACAGGTAAGTCCTCTAAACCCGCTTTAAAAACACTAGCACACACGCAGTATGGCTCGTTTCGCTTCATTGAGACTGTCCGACGGGTCTTACAAGACAATGTAATCACCTTAGACACTCCCAAAGAAGCGAGGGGCAAACTGTGAGCACTGGTTTTCGAACCCGATGATGAAAGCAAACTATGAGCTCCTCATTGCGCCAGCTGCTCAAATACCGATGCTCGTCGTAGAACGGATGACCTTTTCGGGACCATAACCTCTTCCGCCCGCTCCTCGGAACCATGAGTGTGGCACCTTCATGCTTATGAGAAAATCCTTGATCATAAAAGAATATATGGTCACAAGCACTATTCATCAGGGACCGTACGGTCACAACACTGTCGGTTGAGACCGTACGGTCACCTATCCTTGACCGTTACGGTCACTGCCACGTGGCAGATAACGACCCATTCCTTATCTGCCACGTGGCTGGGCGGTCCAATGAGAAAGTGACACGTGTACAAACTTCCAAACGACATTGGCCGGGTGTCGGGTAACGTCCGGCTCAGATCCGAATTCAGATCTGAGACGGGCGAAGCCAGTGACCGTACGGTCACTAAACAGTGACAACAAGGAAACCTATAAATACCCTCCGGATTTCTCATTCAAAACATCAACAAAAATCATCAAACACTCATTTTCCTTCCTCTCTAGCTCGTTCTAAAGCAATTCTTGACCCGATAAAAGTTGCCTCTGATAAAGTTGCCTCCTCGAGTTGCCTAAGGTTGCCTCTGATATAAGAAAGAATTGCTAGAGTTCGAGCCTGAGAGTACTTTCTTTAAATATTCTCAGAAAAGGTCTTCCTGACCACCAAAAACACTACCCCTATTATCAAAAGTTTCCAATCCAGGCATCACTCGCAGTCTCGATAGGGTCGATTAAGTCATGTTCCCAGTTACCACGCCGGAGAACGCACACGCAATTCCGGCTCCCTGAGGTTCCTCCCAGAAAAGGTCTCCGTTCTTCAACGAGCATCAGTCCGCGAGCAATCATTGGCACGCGACGAGGGTAAGCTTCTGAGGGTTTAGTACCGTGTCACCCAGCGGTTTACCGCACAAATATTTGCGCATTTATTTATTCTGATGTGAGAACCATAAACATGAAGAAAACAAGCTGTTAGGTTGCATTAAAAGATCCTCTGGGTTCTGGAATGTCGGAATTAATAAGTTGTATCCACGAACGTATATAGAATCTCTGGTTTTCAAAACGATCGGTACAAACACCGGTTCGTACATTTTCCCGGTCGGCCGGGTGGCGACTCTAGTCAAAGAAGGCTAAAGCCGCTATGAGCGACCAGTTTCGCTCACACTACCCAACCCAGAACCTAGCTAAGAAGCTTAAGTCCTAAAAAGATTATCAGTTTCTAGATCTCTTCTGAGGAGGAGGTACACCACTAGAACCTTCACCAGCATTCTGTCTCTTCATCCCAGAGTCAGGACCACTCTGTTGAGCAGACTTCTCCCCCGTTTGGCCAGAAACAACAGGAATACCCAGAGCTCCTTGAGAGGACAACCGCTGCTGAACAAGAAGAGCAGTCTGGTATTGTTAAGTCGTAGGCCTTACAGTGTTGATCATATCCATTATTTGTCTGAAGCAGCTTGATAGAACGATTATTGGCATACACAACAGCAGTGAGATGCTCATTCTGAATATAAGTCTGTCCTCGAACAAACCTATAGCAATTATGAAGAACCTTCTCTTGTTCTTTTGCTTGAGTGTGCATAATCTTCATAAGTTCTGTAAGCTCTGCAATCTGGGCGCTCTGAGCAGTCATAGCAGACTCTAAGCTTTGAAGATGATTGTTGAGATCAGGAGTGATGTCATACACAATCTTAGCAGCCCCTGAAGATGATGATCCTTGAGCAGAAGATTTCACTTCTCTCAGAATATGATTAGCAGTACTTTGCAGATCATCAATCTTACTTGGGAGAATCTTCTCATGAGCCTCATAATGCTCGTTTGCTTCCTTAACCTCGTCTGACAAAATCTCCAGATTCTCATTAACTTTCAGAGAAGAGGCAAGAACAATATTTTCTAGAGTAGGAAGAGTCAGAGCCAATTCTCTCAACTTGTATATTTCATCATAAGTAGCCAGATGAAGTGTGGAAAGATTGCGTGTGTAGACAACAGGATTCTGCAGTTGAAGCATAGTTATGAGCTGCAGGTTACACCTTGTCCTGAAATCACTACAGAGGCAGCCTCAAACAACCTCGTCAGGAGGGAACCATAAGCAAGGGTGCTGACCACCTTCACATTCTTCATCTGCCTTATAATCATGGCAGGAAGGTTGATCTTCTTCTGATTCATCAGATGAAACATAAAAACCCTTTCCCGGTTGGAAACACCATTAACTCCACCAGTCTTCGGAAGGAACACATTGGTAGTTAAGTAACGTGCCCACCTCTAGTGCTGAGTGAGCCAAGTGGCGTAGGTTTCCTTAGCACTCAGATCCGGTCTAGCCCAACTTGCTTCACTAAACCCTTCAGCAGAACCATCATCTCCAATGATGATTCCTTCATCATCAATTCCAATCGCCTGAGAAATTGAAGTCCTGCTGACCTCAAACTCAACTTCTCCAACAGAAAAGTGTAAAACATCCTCCTCAATAGATAGTTAGTGGAGATTCTGATAAAACTCCGTGACTAACTTAGGATAGATGAACTCATCCAAAAAGACGAATGAATTCCAATTTTGAGCACTTAGCCATTTTGAGATGGGGTCAGTGGATTTAACTTCATCCTCTATGAACCTAGACGTAAAAACCCTAGATTCACTAACCTTTTTCTTAGAAGACGCATCGAAAATGTGAGTGAAAAAAATGGGTTCAACTGGATGATCTTGAGCCATTTGAGAGATTTTTAGAAATTAGGTTAAGTTCTTGAGAGAAAGAAAACACAGAGAGATTATCTATGGAAAATCTAATCGCAAAGAGAATTTGAGTGAAAAATTACTAAGTATGGAAAACGCTTATTTATATCCAAACGAAAACGGTTCCAATTCAAAAAGTAACTAAACACCGTTTAAAAGGGGACCAGTTACCGTTAAAACTAGTAGCAGCGCGTAATAGCATTAAATGTAAGCATGCTTAATTAAAAATCATGATTAGCCTTAATCACACTTAATTATCTTAAACGGTTAACACTTAAGATAAAAAGAAATATAATTAAACTAAATTACTGAAGTGGATAAGTCATACCAATGCCTTCTCGCAAGCTGCTGAAAAGAGTACCAGCCAGAGGCTTAGTAAACATGTCAGCAAGATTGTCTTTAGAGGGAACATGAGTAATGATGATATCCTTCTTCAGAACATGATCCCTCAGAAAGTGATGCCTAATATGAACATGCTTCATCATGTTGTGCTGAATAGGATTCTTTGAAAGATCAATTACACTTTTGTTATCACAGTAGATTGTAATTGTTCCAGGGATGACTCTATTAGGTGTGATTTGTGTCTATAAAATCAAGGGTTTTCCATAGTATTTTCGTGCCAAAACTGTGTTTCGAACAGCCTGAGATTGTTCTTTAAGGCACAAGTTCAGCCTGTGCTCCCAGTTAGTCTGCCTGTGCTTAGTTGAGTCTGAACAGCTTGTATTTAGGGTTGAATCTGCAGAAAATCAGGTCAAAGATACCCTCTCCTCACATGTTCTCGATTTTGTAATGTGGGGAAGAGAAAAAGCAAGGTTTTGGAGGTTTGTGAAGGCATTGGGATGTGAAGTTTGTCTCTTTCTGCAGGTTGACTTGTCTTATTATGCAGTTGTCTACTTCTGCTGGAGAACAACCTGCCCAAGAACAGCCAGATTCCGAGAAGCATCTTTACTTTGCTTATTTCATTTCTTTCTTGTATAAATACTCCTGCGAGAGTATTGTTCTTAGCATCAGAATATTATCATTCACTTTAGACATTAGTTTAGTAGTTGTAGCAGTTTTCTGTGGAAGTCTCATCCGAGGCCAAGCAGAACCTGTTCTTAGCATTTTCATTCCTTCAAACGCTGTAAACATGACAATGAGTGAGTAGTCACTCAAGGTGGAAAGCCAGCCTTATGGCTGGTGGTTTGTAAGCGTCACTTTCCTTTTATTCAATGAAATCATGTTTATTCTGCTTGTTCAATAGAATCTCCATTCATATATAAGTCTAGCTAACTTGTATTTTCAGTTGTTTGATGTTGTAGGGACCAACTCTGATTAAGCAATAGATAAACTGATTGAACACATATGTTTTATACCGGGACCAATAAGGCTAAAATGTGTGCTAAGGGTTCTTATTTATAAGATGCTTCATGTGCTTAACGCTTGTGCTTGTGTAATCTAATGGAAACTAATTTTGCATAAGTATAAAGAATCTTGGGAACATGTGACCATCTGACTTGAGTGATTCTAGTGAAGATACCTTAGACTTATAATAAACATGGTGGATTTGTATAAAGGGAATGTGTGCTTGTTTGCCATCAGTTCTGGCTGTGCTTTACACCTGCTTCTTTATTATTGTTATCTCTTAATTTACCTTCATGCTCTGTGACAACCTTAGTTTAATAATAGATATAGTTAGTTTAAAATCAATCAATCAATCTAGACCAATCACCCGACTGTTCTGTTTCAGTAAAGAGACCAGCTTGAAACTGTTCTATCCCTGTGGAGATGATAATTTATCACTTTATTACTTGTCTAGTGCACTTGCTAGTGTCATCCACTCATTTGTACACAACAGACTCCATAGTCAGCAATTTGTTGCTTAATCTAGAGCATCTGAGAATCACAACTTCCAGCAGCAACAAACTAAACTTCAGCAGTTGAGAGAGCCACAGAGGTTTGTTTCTTGCTATGGCAGGAGACTAGGCACTCCCCCAGAAAACGACAACCACCATAAGTGCTGACTCTCTTCAATTTATCCCTACCATAGTCAGAGTCTGTGTATCCTATAGGAGTAAAATCTGAACTACAAGGATACCACAAACCAACTTCTGGTGTGCCTTTAAGATATCTGAGAATTCTTTTGACAGCAACATCATGAATCTCCCTTGGTTTAGATTGATATCTAGCACAAAAACACACAGCAAAATGTATATCTGGCCTGCTGGCGGTTAGGTATAAAAGAGAACCAATCATACCTCTGTAGGTTTTTATATTTACAGGTTTACCAGCTTTCTCTTCATCATCAATGTCTTTGCTGACATCCATGGGGATATCAACAGCATTAGATTCCATCATCCCAAATTTCTTCAGCACTTCTCTAGTGTACTTAGCTTGATTGATAAACACACCATCATTACTTTGCTTGATCTGAAGTCCTAAGAAGAAGGTTAATTCTCCCATCATAGACATTTCAAACTCAGCCTTTATGTGGTCACTGAACTCCCTACACAAAGATTCATTAGTAGCACCAAATATAATATCATCAACATATACCTGAGCTATAAGGATATCCTTGTTCTTCTTCAAAGTGAACAGAGTTGTATCAACACAACCTCTGACAAATCCTTTAGACAGAAGGAACTTTGTCAGTCTCTCATACCAAGCTCTGGGAGCTTGTTTCAGTCCATACAAGGCTTTCTTCAGGTTGTACACATGATCAGGGAACTTAGGATCTTCAAAACCAGGAAGTTGAGATACATAGACTTCCTCATCAATGTAACCATTCAAGAATGCACTTTTCACATCCAATTGAAAGAGCTTAAAACCTTTGTATGATGCAAAAGCACATAAGATTCTAATGGCTTCTAATCTTGCAACAGGAGCAAAAGTTTCACCATAATCTATGCCTTCTTGCTGACTGTAACCTTGAGCAACAAGTCTGGCCTTGTTCCTCACAACATTTCCAAACTCATCAAGCTTGTTTTTCAGAACCCATCTAGTACCAACAACCTTCTTGTCGTTAGGTCTGGGAACCAAAATCCAAACTTCTGACCTTTTAAACTGGTCAAGTTTTTCTTGCATTGCCATTAACCAGGAATCATCATCTGCAGCTTCATACAAGTCCTTGGGTTCCAGAAGTGACACAAAGGCCACATTCCCCATATATCTTCTGAGTTGGGCTCTGGTCATGACAGGATTGTGAACAGAGTCAATTATATTCTCTAAGGAATGATTCATATGAGCTCTGACTTCTCTTGGTACATCCAATGTATCTTCTGAAACTTGTTCATCATTTGTTGAATCATATATAGGAGCATCTTCTGGAAGGAAGTTGACTTCTGGAGTAGGATTCTCTTATTGAACTTGTTCAGCAACGGGAGGAACCACTTCAGCAGCTCTGGGAGAAACATCTTCTTTTTCAGCAGGAGATGTCACTTCAGGAGCATGAACTACATCTTCATCAGGAGCTCTACTATCTGCAGGTTTAGTCTCATCAAACTGTACATGAACGGATTCATCTAAAGTTTGAGTCCTCTTATTAAAAACCCTATATGCTTTACTATGTGTTGAGTAGCCAAGGAAAATGGCCTCATTTGCCTTTGAATCAAATTTTGAAAGATATTTTTTTGTATTCAAAACATAACACTTACAGCCAAAGGTTCTGAAATAACCTATTTTAAGCTTTCGACCTTTCCAGAGTTCATAAGGAGTTTTGTTCAAGATGCTTCTGATCAGCACTCTATTCAGAACATAGCAAGCTGTGTTAACAGCTTCTCCCCAAAAGTGTTTTGGAAGCCTTCTTTCATTGATCATAGTTCTGGCAATTTCAACCAGAGTTCTATTCTTCCTTTCAACTACCCCATTTTGTTGAGGAGTTCTGGGAGCAGAAAAGTTATGATCAATGCCCTTGGTTTCACAGAATTCTTCAAACAGAAAGTTCTTGAATTCTCCACCATTATCACTTCTGATATGAACAACCTTTTCATTCCTTTCATTCTCAAGTGTCTTTATCAGAACTGAGAAACATCCAAGTGACTCATCTTTGCTAGACAGCAAGATAACCCAAGTGAATCTTGAATAGTCATCTACTATGACAAAGACATACTTCTTTCCACCCATGCTCATTGGTTGAACGGGGCCAAAAAGGTCCATATGAAGTAATTCCAAAGGTCTTTTAGTTGAAATGATTTTCTTAGTTTTAAAAGAGCTTCTGGATTGTTTACCAGAGTGACAAGCAGTGAATAAATGGTTCTTATTAAAACTAATTTCAAGCAGATCCTCAACCAATTGATATCTAGCTACTTTGGCCAGAAGGTCCATGCTCACATGAGCAAGTCTTCTATGCCAGAGCCAGGAGGTATCCTCTTTTGACATCAAGCATATATTTTTGCAAAGATTCTCAAGGTTCAGCATGAAAACATTTTCAACTCTAGGAGTAGTTAGAATAACTTCCCTTGACTTACTGTCCAAGATTTTACATCCAGAGGAGCTGAAGACAACATCTCTACCTTTATCACACAGTTGTGCAACACTCAGGAGGTTGAACTTCAGGCCTCTGACTAGGGAGACATCTTCGATCGGAGGATTTGTTCCTATAGATCCAGAACAAAGAATCCTTCCTTTCTGAGCATCTCCAAAGCTGACTTTACCACCTCTTTTAGGATCAAATGTGATGAATGCTTTTTCATCACCTGTCATATGCCTTGAGCACCCACTGTCAATGTACCACAGCTTTGACATTGATGGAGCACTCAGAGCCACCTGCAACACAATCAATTAGTGACAGGTACCCAATCCTTATTGGGTCCTTCATTGTTAGATTTCTCTTCAGCAGGTTTTAGTGATATCTCATATTGCAAGATGTTTTTAATGTGATACTTGCAATCCTTCAACCAATGATCATCACTCTTGCAAAGCTTGCAAAAGGGAGGGTTCTTGGATCTTTCCCTTTGCTTCTTCGGAGATTTCTTCTTCTTCTGAGAAGGTGCAACATCTTCAGAGGCTACAACAACACTCTCAGAGGTACCAACATCAGGAGGAGAAGCTATCTCTTTCAGAAGAGAGGGAGTGACAGGTTTCTTCTTCTTCTGGGGTTTATCACTTCCCAGAGGCAGCTTTTCCTTGCCTTTGTGCTTTGGAGCCATCAGCAGGAGTGCTGAGCAGTTTACACAATTTTTCATCTCACATTTTCATGTCAGAATAAACTTGAGTAAACCTAAGAAACTTGTCAGCCTCGCTTTTGTCCAACTTCCTCTTAAGGTACTTGAACATACTGTAGAGTTCTTCAAGAGAATCAAAGATATCTAATTCATGAGAGTTGTTTACCTCAGAGTCATATGTTACTTCAGGAGGTGCGGAAGTCTCTCCTGTGACATCTTCAGAAGTTGGCTCTTCAATAGCCATGAAACAAATCTGAGCTTGCTCTTCCTTTTCTTCAGGATCACTACTGCTCTCAGAGTCTGACAACGCAGCCAGCATAGCTTTCTTGAACTTTCTCTTATCTTTCTTTAGCTCCGGGTAGTTAGGCTTAATATGCCCTGGTTGCTGACATCCATAGCACACAATAGGCTTGCTAGGATCTCTCTTGAATTTTTCACCAAAATCGGGAGTTTTCTTGTCAAAGCTCCTGAAAGGCTTCTTGTAGTTTCCACCTCTGCCTTTTCTAAAGGCCTTCTTGAACTTCCTGGTCAGCATAGCCAGTTCCTCAACTTCAGAGGATTCTTCAAAAGATTCTGCCTTCAGGACTACTCCTCTTTTTCCTTCTGACCTTTCTCTCAGGTCATGGTTCTTCATTGACATCTCATGAGTAATTAATGAACCAATGAGTTCATCATACTGATAATAGCTCAAGTCCTGAACTTCTTCAATAGCAGTCTTCTTGGCTTGCCAAGACCTTGGTAAGCTTCTGAGAATCTTTTTCACTTTCTCTGATTCTTCAATATCCTTTCCCAAACTCTTCAAGTCATTGACAATCTTGGTGAATCTAGAATTCATGTTTGAAATAGATTCTTTGTCAAGCATTTCAAATAACTCATAGTCTCTCATGAGTTGATTGACTTTAGACTGCTTCACTTTTCCAGTTCCTTCATAAGTGACTTCCAGCTTGTTCCAGATGTCCTGTGTTGTTTCACAAGAAGAAATCTTATTATATTCTGTAGCAGAAAGTGCACAGTGCAGCATATTTATTGCTGAAGCATTAGTTTGGAGTTTCTTAAGAATATCATCAGTGTATTCTCCTTGAGGAATAACAACATGTCCTAAACCAGCTTCCATCCTTGTTGGGATGAAGTCACCATTAGTGATAACAATCCAGGCACTCATATTCTGAGCTGGATGAAGCACATCATCCTTTTCTTCCAGTGAGAATAGTTATCACCATTAAATAGTGGAGGTCTAGTTGTAGAGCAGCCCTCAGGGATAGTAAAGTGAGAAGAGTTCTCAGGCTGGTGTCTACTAGCCATCTCTATTGATTCTGATAGGATCTTACACTTAGATTGTTAGATCTTTAGTAAATACACGAAGTCACCTTCGCTCTGATACCACTTGTTGGCCCTAACAAGAACAGAATCACCTAGAGGGGGGTGAAGAGGTGTCTAAGTCCTAAACTGAAAATTTCTAAGTTTTTTGAGAAACTCAGTTTTCAGAGTCAAATTTCCTCAGAGTCAGAGGCTAGCTTAAGAAAGCAGCTTCTGAGGGAAATTCTGCCTAAACACAGCTAGACTGTTTTCAGCAACAGAAGTTCAGAGTTAACAAACTTCTGGATAGTCTTCTGAACAAAGACAATGATTAAAAGAGTAAATCTGTTTCAGCACTAAATATAGGCAAGTACACAGAAGCAAATAAACAAGTATAAGAGGGAGAAAGAAGTTCAGGAGATCCTGATGAACCATTCGATTTATCCAAGTTCGCCACAGAAGTCCTGTGACTACGTCTTGTCCCCTGAGGTCGCAGCCACCAGAGATTTTACATCTACTATTCATAACTTTTATGGCAAGTTCAGAAGCTCCTTTACATCAACAGAACATAAGCTAATTTCTCACTTAGTTCTGACTAGCCTAAAAAGAGTTAAAGGATTTCCACCAGAACAACAACAACTCTGTTTTCTGGATTTCTCACCCAACTCTAATCTCAACTAGATTTCTCTCTAAATCTAACTGAATATCACAAACGATATCAGTTTAGAAAATTCCTATTATGAACTTGTTTTTCTTCACTCTCTCACTTTAACTAAAGCTATGCTAAGAAAGATTGAGAATGGAAAAAGTGTTCTGTTTTCTTGAATAGAACAGTGCGTTGAGATTTTGCTCGATTATCACGCGTAGAAGATGCAGTGGAGCTTGGCTACTATTTATAGTGAATGAGGATGACCGTTGGTGAATTTGAATCTTCAAAAGAGATGACATCAGTTGTTGTAGCCGTTAATCTGATCAACAAGGGGTAGACAAGGAAATTCTGGTTTTGTTCTGAGTAGACAAGCGCGCTCCTTCAAAACAGCTTTTTGAACTTTTGGCGCCTTGCATTAAATGCAATTGTTAGAGCAATAAATGCTAAACAGAATCCGTGACTTAGCTTCTGAAAGCTAATTCCTTTAGTATAAGCTTCTGATCGAATTGGGAGAAATTTAACTTCTGATTGCAGTGGACCTCTGAGGAGAGCTTTAACAGACTTCAATAACTTCAGAGCGGAGCATCCAGCTTCTGAACTTTAAAATATTGTCTTCAGCTTTCTCGTTTCTTCTGAGTTTTCCAGGCAATCCAGAGATTCTTCATTCAGCACCTGCTGAGTAACTTACACACAGACTTAACAAAAATTGTTAGTCAACATTAAAGCGTATGTAAGAAAATTTTAAATTTCATCTTCTGAAACGTTTGGACATAATCAAAACACTTAGGGTTCATCACGTAGGGCGTACTCCAGATAGTTTTGGAAAGGGCTGAAGGTGCATAGGGCGTATTCTGAATGCTTTCCTAAGGAAGAGCGTTTTTACTCTAGCGGGGCTGCGAGTAACGCTAGTATTTAAAACTTTTGATTGGGGGGATATCTTTTGGTGGTCGTGAGGACCTTTTTTGGGGTGTAGGAATATTTTATGGAGAAAAGAGCTCTCGAGACTCGGACTTCAGCAATTCTTTTATATCAGAGGCAACCTTAGGAAACAACAGAGGCCACTTTATCAAAGGCAACTTTTATCGGGTCAAGAATCACTTTAGAACGAGCTAGAGAGGGGAAGAGATGAGTGTTCGTTGGTGAAGAATGAGGAAAATCTAGGTGGGTATTTATAGGGAAGGTTGTGACCGTACAGTCACACAATTGCCCGTCACACAATTGCCCCTTGTGACGGTACACGTGGCGGCTTCTGATTGGGCAACGACAGCCACGTGGCAGATAAGGATTGGGTGATCGTCTGCCACGTGGCAGTGACCGTACGGTCAGAGTGATTGTGACCGTACCATCACAATACTGTTTTTTGTGACCGTACGATCAAGAGAGCAGAGAGCGTTGACCGTACGTTGTTTTTGTAAAAGAGGATTTTCTCATAAGTGCGATGATGTCAAACTTATGGTCCGGAGACGCGGGTGGAGGAAGTTATGACCTTAGAAAGTCGATTCGTTCTCTGACGAGTAATGGCGTTTGAGCGACTAGCGGAACGAGGAGCTTGTAGATTGCTTTCGTCATTGGGTTCGAAAGCCAGTGCTTACAAACGAACGGTCACCGTTGGAATCTGGGCAGTTTATACACCCCTCACGACCGCCGGTTTCATTTTTCACCTCCGACTCAAATTTTCGACCTCCGACTAGCGAAATTTCTTGCCCCTACTTGTTTTTTACATTCAAATGGAGCATGGAGATGAAAATTTGGCCTTAGAACACATCGTCCTACCCCCGGAGTGCGGTATGCTTCGATTCACGCCCGGGACGAATCCGCCCCGTATCGCGGGCTCAACTACGGAGATTACATTCCTCTTACACATATGCCTCTCCAACACCGCTTCATGACCTTGGTACGTCTCTATTTTTCCTTGATACACGGTTTAAAACCTGACTTTGGCCATTTTTGTAATATTGTATTTTGTCCAATTTTTGCTCGATTTTGCTTGTTTTGTGGTGTTTTGAGTCTCATAACATGATTAGGATGCATGCTAGGTGTTGTATGTCGATGATTTCGTGCATTTTGTCTCACGGCCCAAAACTAGGCTGTGATCGGTGCATAAATTAAGATACTTGAATCTATGCAAGCCTCAAAGTCAAACTGAAGAAGTTCTAAAATCAATTAACTGAATATCATTCTCAAATCAATTACATCAGAAATGTCTCAAATAACCAAATAACACAAGTCTAAAACTAAAAATTGTAATAAAAATCTCTAAACGATAATTAAAGCTATAAACTAAAGTGGTTTTCCTCAATGCCAATCGGACTACTTTGCCAAAGAGAAGGTAATCTGAAAAGAATAATCAACGTGGTATGAGATTTTCGTCTATACGACTGAAAACCTCAGTGAGTAACAACTATAGCATACAACGATGGGAACATTACAGTTGATAAGATAAAACAGATTCAGCATATTTACCAGAAATCATATAAGATAGTACGGCAAACCTTTAAATAATAAATAAACTTTTCTAACAGATTAATCAAATACTGATATCAAAAATAGTCAGATAGTAAATCAATTACTTAAAACCATGGTACAGTGTAATAGAAAGGTGATAATGCTCACCAGGGCCAGATAAGCGGTAAGCGCGCTACCAATCAGATACAGATAACATATATACCTCACTGATCTATGCATGATCCTAATGTGACTCAGACTGACGACCAAACTGACAACTGATACTAACACTGACAATGACACTCAGACTCAGACAATGCAACATCTAATGATATGAGATCGGTGGGAGACAAATACAGATATACTTAGCACTTGTACCAGTTTGAAAACAGATAATATATATTTATATATAACGACATATCAGAAATCTTAGTTTAACAAAATAGATTAAGACAAACCTTTAGATTCTCAAAAACATATCGCAAAAACCAAATGTAAGTAGTTATCAGAAAACAAATATAATATCTAATGAAATCTCAATAAAGTTTGGTGTAACTGAATCAAACAAAACAGTTCAAAAGGCTTGTCCCTAGAAGATAAGCTCTAGTACTAAGATCATTTAACAAACACAAGGTTCAAACTAAAACAAGTCGATAAAAGATTATTATCAACCGAACACAAATTTTAATAAACAAAATCGGAAGAGTTAAAAGGTGTCATGCATCATAATTACCACTCACCTGAATATCCAAGTAAAGTAGAATCCAAAAGACTCAACTTAATCAACACGAGAATTACTGGAACTACCTATAAGTCCAAATAACGAGACAACGAACTAACTAAACGCAACCGTAACTAAACTATTAGAGACCCTTAACATTTAGGGGAAGAAGAGTTAGAACAACCCTGACTTAAATAAATTAAACATTCTACCAACCATTAAGCAGTTTATGTATATACTGCTAACAGTATATACTGCTAACAGCTTTACAGGAACAAACTGATAAAACATCTGGATTATAAAAAAAACAAGTCATAGCATGATAAGAAATCTCATGTTTTTAGTTGAAATGTAGCATTGAAAAGAAATCAAAGTTGACTTGACCAAACAATACATATATTCATTTATATGTGAAGAGTAACAAAATTTCCTTTCAACAATCAATTGATTTTTGTCTTCAACGTGTAAGATGAAATACTAAATCATACATGTAGGATTAAATATAATATTAATATAAATATGTAAATAGGAAGAAGACAAACTTAGATTAGTGTTTGAAATTATAATAACATAAAATACTTGTATATGTGTACAAGATTGGACCATGGGAATATGACTTGGGCAAAACAAAGATTTTAAATTTTCAATCAACATGAAAACCGAGATGTTTAAATCAAAAACAAGAATTACTCTGACAGAGATGAAGAGAGTTGGAATATTTTGACTCAACTAAACAAAGAGAATAATAACGAAATTGAAGAAACTTAGCATTCAGACAAATTCAAGCCTATGCAAAAGCCACAAGAGTAATCGAAGCCAAGAAAACTCACCAAGGACAAAAGCTGATCAAGAAAGGATTTTACAGAATAAATCATCAAATTCAAAGTTTCTTGACTGCAAAACGTGAACTCCAAAAATCGAGAAAATGTGTTGTGTAACCGTGTCCGAGTTTTTGTGGAAAGCCAATACTATAAACAAGGAAGGACCTTTTGGACTTTTAACTTCCTAATTAGTTAAGAAAATATTTTATTAATCTCACATTTATAAAACTTAACTGGAATAAAAAAAAAAGGGTTATTACACTAGGGGAGATGTCTAGGCTGACTATATGACGCTTCGGTCTCGTTTGATAGTACAAAAGAGTTCACATAGCAAGATATATATCTAGCGCCTCCCCATTTAAGGGTTTTGAGCAGCATGTCGATGGTCTATAGGTGGTGTTACAGATATACCTATGCGTCCCTTAAAGGAAACGACAGTAAGCGCGACTGTAAGCACTGGTTTTCGAACCCGATGATGAAAGAAATCTATGAGCTCCTCGTCGCGCCAGCTGCTCAAATACTGACACTCGTCGGAGAACGGATCATCTTTTCAGGGACATAACCTCTTCCGCCCGCACCTCGGGACCATGAGTGTGGCACCTTCACGCTTAATATAAGATCACGAGTACTATGCACAAGGGACCGTACGGTCTCAACACTGTTTGTTGAGACCGTACGGTCACAAACCATCTGACCGTATGGTCACTGCCACGTGGCAGACAGAATCCAATCCTTATCTTCCACGTGGCTGGCGGTCCAATGAAAACGTGACACGTGTACTAAAATCCAAACGAGTTTGGTCGGGCCTTGCAAGGTCCGTCCGGGTCTTGGGCTAAGTCCAGCTCAGATTCAAATTTGGATCTGAGACGGGCAAACATGTGACCGTACGGTCACCAAATTGGGACCATACGGTCACAAGCTACCCTATAAATACTCCCCGGATTTCTCATTCAATTCACCAACAGACACTCATTCTCCTCTCTCTCTCTCTCTCTCTCTCTCTCTCTCTCTCTCTCTCTCTCTCTAGCTCGTTCTAAAGCGATTCTTGACCCGATATAAGTTGCCCCTGATAAAGTTGCCTAAAGTTGCCTCTGATACAGAAAAGAATTGCTAGAGTCCGAGCTTGAGAGTCTTTCTTTAGAAATATTCCCAGAAAAGGTCCTCACGACCACCAAAAATATATCCCCCCCTTATTTGAAAGTTTCCAACCTAGGCATCAATCGCAGCCCCGCTAGAGCTGATTAAGTCTTGTTCCTAGCTACCACTCGGAGGATGCCCTACGCACCTCCGGCCCCCGAGGTTCCTCCCTGAAAAGGTCTCCGTTCTTCAACGAGCATCGGTCCGCGAGCAATCACTGGCACGCGACGAGGGTAAGCTTCTGAGGGTTTTGTACCGTGTCACCCCGCAGTTTACTGTCTAAATATTTGCGCATTTAAATATTTCTGTGTGATAACCCTAAATACAAGATAATAAACTGTTAGGCTGCATTAAAGATCCTCTGGGTCCCTGGAATGTCGGAATTAATAAGTTGTATCCACGAACGTAAATAGAATCTCTGGTTTTCAAACAATCGGTACAAACACCGGTTCGTACATTTTCCCGGTCGGCCGGGTGGCGACTCTAGTTAAAGAAGGCTAAAGCCGCTCTGAGCGACCACTTACGCTCATAGCGACTCATAACACACGTTGACCATTCGGGAATTTCTTTTATGCATCATGATACTCACACACCCAAAAAAAATAGTAACTCCGTATGTAGCCATAGACTGTCAGGACGTTTCGGTTGTATCCCCATTTTTACTTTTCATAAAATGATTTAAGAAATATTTTTACAAAATGTGAAAACCAAATATACATCCTTTTATCAATAAATCAACTTCAAGAAATCGTACATTAAATTCAACTTAGAAATAGTAGAATATACTTTTGGTCCCCATCAGAGTCACCACTGTGAGCTGAAACAGGTGCTCATAGCGGCTTTAGCCTTCTTTGACTAGAGTCGCCACCTGGCCGACCGTGAAATAAACAAAATGGTGTATTTACCGATTGTTTTGAAAACCAGAGATTTTATTTACGTTTGTGGATACAACTTATTAGTTCCCATATTCTAGGCCCTAGAGGATCTTTAATGCAACCTAATTCATTATTGTCTTATATTTATTGTTATCACACAAAATATTTAAAATGCACAAACATTTGTACGGTAAACCGTTGAGTGACACGGTAAAAACCCTCAGAAGCTTACCCTCGTAGCATGCCAGTAGGATGCTTGCAACCTAGTACTCGTCGAAGAACAGAGCCGGGTGAACGAAGCTTTAGGGTCGGAGAGGCGTCGGGGACGTACTCCTAGTGATAGAGAAAAGGGATTCTGGGGGAATCCTTCAGACTTTTATAAAGTTTATTTGGGGATTGTGTGAGCTCTTTTGCGGAGAGGAGAGCTGCGTCAGGAATTTAGAAATGAGTGAAATTATAAATATTAGAGGATGGTGTAGGGTTCAGAAAGATCGATCAGAGCCGCGTAGCGGAAGCAGCGAACTAATAGTTAAACGGAGAATTCGATCTAAGTTGAACCAATTGTCCCATTGATCTTAATCTTTAAACCTAAATTAAATTTTAACAAAACTGTTATCTTAATCTATGGATTAAGAAAACCTACTTGGATATCCTTTCAAGGATAGACGAGAGCCTCACATGTTGCTCCTCCTAGTTCACGTGCAAACACGAGCAAGAACCGAGACCAGCTACTAGTCGGCCTACTCCAAGAACGCGAAGAACAAGAATCAAAATCGACAGGAATATCCTGAGGAGGGTTCGGCTGAATTCAGAGGCTAGGGTTTTGTGATTTCAGTTTTCGATCCTGAATAATGAATTGACAATTCACTTATATAGTGCAATTAATTAACTTTCAGTTAATTATTAATTTGACCCCTAATTAATTTAATTTTATCAATTAAACACCGTAGTACTAAATCGATTCAATTAACATCAATTAGGTTATATTTATATTACACTTTAACCCATAAACAATAGATCGCTTAATTAAATTAACCCGATCAATTAATTAGCCGTTCTAATTATTAATTAACTTGTCACATAACAAATAATTAATACGTTCTTCAAATAATCAATTCATCAATTGATCATTTTATCTTGGAATTAATTAACACAATTCATGTATCAATTAATCTTCTCGATTACCATGTTGCACGATCCTTAGGGTTTGAAATCAATAAGCAGTGAATTAACAATTTACTGATCGACAAAGGGTCCTAGAAAAACCATGTCACTCACATATTGATTACAGATGAATGCTATCCATGTCAGACAGAAAATCTTGTATGATGCTCTCGTTACATCTTACCAAAAGCATATCGGTTAATCAAGCTAGAGGCATGGTGTAGTCATACTATATTGCTAGATTAATTTCTTGATCATCGAGTATTACTGACAAACAAACAAGTCACCTGCTTGTTTCAGTACGACCGTACATTTCTCAGCTAATACTCATCAAGTGGCCTGTTAGGCGAAATCCGCAAGTGTACGGTGTCCGCTTTGTAGTTATAAAAGATTATCGATCCCACAGGGAACAAAACAACATTAACATGCAATATCTCACTTAGTCAAATTATAGATTCGTTTTCTCTTAAGTCTACAGTTAATTCAATTATCAAGTTGGGTTTGAATTCTAACCTAAACTAAACTACATCAAATAGACCAACTAAGTTATCACCTAATGTACCAATAAAGCAACGACTATGAACACAATAATGTATGTTAACATCAAGACATGCAATCAAAGCGTTTCCAATAAGTTAGCAATCAATCTAAAACTAATAGTTACATTCAGAGTTAGAAACTTAAGTTAGTTAACCCTTAAATCAACTAGTCAAGTTAAAGCACGAGTCAAAGTAAGAACCAAGTTTGCTTAAGTCGATTACCAATGTTTATCTAATTCGATTCCCAAATCTCTTTGCGTCAATCGAACTTAGATAAACGCCACAATTGAATACTAAAAGAGTTTTCGTTAGAAACAAACTAAAAGCAAGAATCATGTTAAGCAAAACAGAAATCATTCATTGATTATCATTCCGAACATTAAACATATAACACCGAATTCAATCAAGAACGATACAAATGAAATGCAAAGCAAAGAAGGGATCGGGGTTGTGAATCCTTTAACTCTTCTCCGGAGGTTTGTCAATCCTCAAGACGCTATCGCTTGCACCTTTCTCGTCGTTTCTCTACGATAAGTTATCCTTTCGGATCAACTTTGATACAATAAGTAAAAACAAAGATAAATTACTTGAAATAGAATAGATTAATATGTCAAAGTATTCTCATACATTCAACAACAACTTAAATGATGATACAAGCCTTCTATTTATAATTCTCCAAGAGGTGTGTTATGGAGAGTTGCAATCTTTGGTGAAGGGATGTTTCTATCCTCAAGAAGTGTTGTCTTTATCCATAATGAAATGTTGCTTCTATCCAAAAGTGAAGGGACACAAAGCTTGGGAGAAATTCGGATGAGATAGTGGCGAAGAGTTGCCAAGATAAAGCGAAAGAATGCAATGGTTCGGAGGTGGGAATTACCCAGGTCGCGCCTGCAAGTCCAGGAGTCGCGCCCGCAAGCAGAACCAGGGAATCTCGCGCCCGCAAGTCCTAAGCTCGCGCCCGCAACTGGTGGCAGTCATCCAATAAAGCTCTCTTTGCTCGTTTTCAACCTCGTTTATGCTCCAAATCATTCTGAATCGCCAAGGATCAAGTCCTAACACACAAATAGGCAAACAAGAAGTAATAACATCCTAAAGTAATAATAAAACAAGTAAAACATGAACAAACAATGATAAACAAATATGAAATGCATGCTAAAAACACGTAAAGAACGGACTTATCATGGCCTATGATATCAATTCACATAACAGTGAGTGGTAATTCCATCACTTCAACTATCCGCAGTAATAAGTTCAGAGATTGAACCAGTGTATCCATATTTGGCATCCTCTGGCGGACTTGTTAGAAATACACCAAATTCAATCTGATTCCTCATTGACTGTTATACTGAAATCAGGTTAGAGATAAAAGAGATCTACATTGTTAGAAATCTTAATGACTCTGCCACCATGAGCTTTCTAAAGCGGATCGACCAAGTATCGTGTAACGCACACGCACCTATATCCATATTCACATACACTAGGCAACCTACATAGTCCATGTGAATCCTAGATATAAAAGCTTATGCCATAATCATTACCATGACTATGACTGGCTTCTGGTATACTTTATGATATACAATCAATGGATACTTCATTTAGTTACTATAGTACAAGATATATAACTGAAATGAATAGTATGTAATCATCATCAAATACAACATCATAAAACAACGCCTAGGGCCTAGGGCACACCAAAAGATGGTAAGGATATTTTCGGTGTCGTGAGGACTTTATGGAGGCAACATTTTGGTATTTGAGCGATTCTTTTATATTAGAGGCGAATTTCTTAGGCAACTTATTGGGTCAGGAACCGCTCAAAAATCGAGAGAGAATATGGAGAAAGAAAGAATTGTTGATGGAGTGAATGGGATTTTCGGCCTCCTTATATAAGAGTATATGGTGACCGTACGGTCACCATATGTGACCGTAAGGTCACCCTTATGGAGATCGTACGGTATCCATAAGTCTCGTCTGAGATCTATTTTCGGATCTCAGACGTGCCTTTAGAAAGGGCCGGCCGAACGTTATAAGTTGTTTTTATTTTAGCAACACGTGGCAGATAAGGATAAGGACCGTATTGTCACGTGTGGAGACCGTACGATCTTAGTGGTGGTGACCATATGGTCACTATTACTGTTGTGGAGAGCGTACGATCATATACGAGAGAGATGGAGACCGTATTTAGGTGAAACAGGACTTTGTCACAAGTTTGAAAGTGTCAATCTAGTGTTCCCGATGAGCGGGTAGAGGGAGTTATGACTCTTGAGAGTCGGTTTGTTCCTTAACGAGTACTGGCACTTGCGTGACTGGTCGAACGAGGAGCTGCGAAATTGCTTTCATCATTGGGTTCGAAAAACCAGTGCTTATAGCCGCGCCAAAAAACATTTGTCGTCGTTGCCCCCAATGACGAGGAAGATACCTTCTTAAACCCAACGGAGGAACTACAATCCCGAGTTTCTCCATCAACCAAATCTAGAATAGCAAATGACTACCCTTGGCCAAAGTGGCGCCACTTGAAATACTAGATGAAAAGCCAAGCAACATTTCGGCCAACAAGAATGGACCTGGGGTAGCACCGCGATGCACTTCATTCACGACAATGATTAAGCGAAAATCACATGAAACGGAGTTCCCAGTGACCAAGAAGAGCACATACAACAAGAGTGAAAGAGTGAATTCCCAAGGATGACTGCTCGTCTTTGATTCCTCAAGGATCTCCCAAATGACCAAGGTAGTGTCGTAGGAAAAAGGCCCCTCGATGTCAAGTAACTCCAATAGAAAATCTCTCGGGACCTGGAAAATAGCTGATAGATGACGAAGAGTCAAGGGCTTGCAGTAGGCAAAGAGAAAGGCACATTAGGATCGATAGAGAGACCTAATATATATAGCGCACAGTTACTCAGGCAAGGGGCAGAGATCGCCATCAACAATTCGGAAAGTGTAATCTCAACGATCCCAAAGTTCTAGGGCCGCTCGGATAAACTCTGGGTACAAGGGTTGGCTATGGTAAGATCGTAGTCCAATAACCCGATACGGTTTCAAGACACCCATAAAGACAACGTCAATGATCGTAAATGGCTAAACAAGTAAAATAGATATTTCATTAGTTGGTAAAAATCCTGAATTTAGTACACATAAAGTGTTAATACTTAACTGTAGTTTCTTAAAATTGCTAAATATTATTTTGGGGTTTAATAAACAAAATCAATAGAAATTTCTAAATGATAAAAAGGCATACATTAGTTGTAAATAATACTTAAAAGCTTAGGACATGTGTACTGTACGAATAAAGTAGAAAAATAGTGAACAATTAAGACCAATTTTGCCATATATAAATATAATCAACATATTCATAAGTTGAAAAAGTTATATCTCATACTATAATAGTGTTTCGTGCCCAATAATTTCATCATCTCTACCCCACTTATCAATAGCGATATATTTGTTTAATGGAAAAATAGTTGTTTAATGGGTGAAATTATTGGTTTTGGGACAATACTTTTCTGTAGAGACCAGTGGACTAGACAACTTTTGAAGCTTTAAATACCCTCTTCTCTATCAAATAAAATATATAAAAAACTCTCAATCTCTTCTAACTTACACAAGTTTTTCCTCTTTTCTAGAAATAATTACCTTGCTTCATCATATTCATATTCATGGAGGATTCTGAAGGTATGATTCTTCTCCTAGTGGTAGTAATAACTTAACTACTTTCAGCTCTCAATCTCTTTTCTTTCTTTGTTTCTTTCTTTTCTTTCTATAGGAATCCATACATAGTTAATGATAATATGTGCTACTTTTTATCATTTATTCAAATCAAATGTCAGAATTAGTCAAGGTATTCTTTTATTTTTCATCTTTCTTATCAATACTATCATCAACATGCAATTGCTGCTGGACTCAACAACGGGATTCAAGCATATAAAAGAAAAGGCAAACAATACACATTACAGTTCTGTTTTTGCTCAAAGGCAAATCACAATTCTTTATTTGCAAAATTACAAAACCACAAGACACTTATTTGAAATTAACCCTTCTTTTTTTCACTTCAAATAATAGAATAAAACTTTTTAAAAGAAAAAAGCAAAACACACAGGCCATGTGTACTATACGAATGAAGTAGAAAAATCGTACCCAGTAGCGTGGGCTATTATTGATGATGCCAAAAGTACACATACATGACGTTGATTTTTACATCATAAAATTTTTAAATTTGGAATTATGTGTTGCAATTAACCTACTTTAAGGGGTAATTTGTTACATTTCAAATTTCAAAAGATGGCATGAATTAAGCCTTTTATATATTGCTTTTTATGAAACGGTTACAATTAAATGTATTATTTCTAATAAATATAAAAAAAAACTAGAACTGTAAATATTAAAAACATAGAACCATATTAATCAATTATAGAAAATATAATATTTATGTTTAAAAGTTAAGTAAATTGCATACATGAACCTTGAACTTTGACACTTGGTTTCATTTTGATACCTAAACATCCAACGAGATAGGATCAGGTGAGACAAGGTCATTATGGAAAGACTTTTTTTAGTGTGAGACAATTAAAAAGTGGTGGCATTTTTGAAATTTTAAAAACATGGAGGGGCATTATTGAAGGGAAGAGGATGTGATGTCAGCGCTAATGTCACATCTGGAGAGAGAAAAAGTTTTTATTATTTTATTTAAAATGCATTTTCCCGCTCTTTCCAAACTCATTTTTTCAAAAAAAATTATACCACTGAACTCGTATTAATTAGGCGGTCATTTTGAGATCCATTGTTGTTATTTATAGACGATTTTTTATTTTTATTTTTTTTGTTTCAAGTTGGATACTTGGTTGTTCCAACAGAATACTCCAATTGTTCCACCATACTACTACATTTGTTCCAGCAGAATATTTTCATTATTTTTTTTAAATGCACTCTCGGAGTGTAAAAAAATGTAGTATTCTGGTGGAACAATTGGAGTAGTCCGGTGGAACAACTATAGTATTTTGTTGGAACAAAAAAAAATAAAAATAAAATCGCCTATAAATAACAAAAATGAATCTCAAAATGACCGCATAATTAATACGAGTTCACTTGTATAAATTTTTTTGAAAAATGAGTTTGGAAAGAGCGGGAAAATGCATTTTAAAGAAAATAATTAAAACTCTTTCTCTCTCCAGAGGTGACATCAGTGCTGACATCACCTCTTCTTCATTCCCTTCAATTCACGCATGAGGGGTGTTCATTTAATTACAAATTTGCCACCTTCCCCTATTGAATTACAAAAGTACCCATTGTCTCATCATAAAAACTAGTCTCATCCTAAACCCTTGTCTCATTTGAACTTGACTCAACATCCAACAGTTAAAATTATTTAGATTCATAGTTTCCATGAATTAGAATGTTGGATATTAAAATTCTTTTCTCTTTATACAACTATTTCTTTCATCTAATAATATAATAGTTTAATGACTTTGAAACCAAAATATTTTAGAACTAATTTTTTTTTTCAAAAAAAATCATTTTTATGGAAAACTATTAAAGTCGTATGCAAACCTCAAAATATTAAATTTGAATAAAATAATATAACGACACCAAATATAATATTTAGGTGCTTGCTGTCCTCACTTGGTTTTAGACTAAGGGTCTATTTGTTTTATCTACTATTTGTTGTTGTGATTTGTTGTTTACTGTTACGCATTGCTATTTGCTATTTGTTGTTTGATATTTGACGTTTGCTAGTTGTTGTTTAATTATTAATGTTTGATAAAACTGTGATTGTAGGTTATTGTTACTATATAAATAACTTATATAGATATGTTTTTAAATTAATATATATGATAAAATTTAATATAGAATTATGGATTGAGATGATAGAAAAATATAAAACTGAAAATTCTATTAATATACAAATGTGGATTGAGTAAATAGAAAAAAAAAACATAAATCTTAAATTTTATTTCATTACATCTGACAAATTTATAAATTTTAAGGCCAAAACACATACCAAAAATAATTGCGTAGTTGAAATATCAAAGCATAAAAGACAATCCAATGCTTCTTTTAATTTTTTATTTTTTTTATTTTTATTTTTTTTTTTTTAAAAAAAAATACTTCTTTTAATTAAACATATGAAGGGGTTATGGGAGGGTAAACTAGTAAACAAAAATGTTAATCGCAAAAGAAATATGGAAAAACAGAAAGTTATTGCTTTTTGAAACCGCTACTTTTTCCCAATTAAAAAGCAAAAAGCAAGCCTTTTTATTGAAACTCCTTTTCAAAAATGAAATCCAAAAAAGAGTTGAAAAATGAGAAAAGAAACCCTCTCTAAATATGTTTAATTTGTTTTTTCTTTTTAACATATTTACTTTGTTTTTAAGTTAATAACAAAAACACACCTCAAATTTTATGAATTTAATAATTTATTTAATTTTGCTTGCTTTTACCTGTTAGAATTGGTAGCATGTACTTCTCCCACTTTTCTCTCTATAATCGTGTGGGTGGGTCGGTGGGTGGGTGGGGACCGTGGGGTAGTTTTATTTAAAAAATTAAATACAAGTACCTGAAATACATTAGATTTCATTAGAATTGAAATATATTAGAAGTGTTGATTGACGCCTAAACTAATAAATATTCATGTTTAACTTCTAAATGGGAAAAAAGGACATCATTTAACCACTACTTTACATAATAATCACTAACTTAATGAATTCAAAAATTAAATTTTAATATTTATTAAAAAAATTTAATTTTTTGTAAAATTACTGCTTTATAAACATAAATCATTGATATCGCGATAATTTTGAATTTATTACAAAATTTTATTAATAAATTTCAATTTGATTTAGATCTTATGTAGTTAAGTATAAATTTTGTAAAGTGAGCCTAATTTACATAAAATAAGACTTAGTTTATGTAAAAAGTTCATAGGTTACCAAAAATTTTCCAACTTCATAAAAAATATAACTTTACATAACTGTTCGATATAAATTACCTAAAGCGGGACGTAGTTTACGTAAAATGAGACTTAATTAAAACAAAATATCTTTTTCCTTATAAAAAAAAATTCTATAATTGCACAAACAAATCCAGCTTCATATTGTTGAATGTCCCACATTGCTAACTTGTGAGCTATATTGGCTCTTTAAATATGGCAAGCAATCATATCCCTCTAAGGTGCCTTTTGGGGTTAGTTAGGCTTGCTAAGATAGTATCATGGTTGAGTAATGTGGAAGCCCCCGCCAGATTGGCGTCACGCACCATATGATTTGGACGCGAGTGGGGCGTGTTGAATGTCTCACATTGCTAACTGTGGAGCTATATTGGATCCTTAAATATGGCAAGCAATTTTATTCCCTTAAGGTGTCTTATGGGGTTAGTTAGGCTTGCTAAGACATGTAAATCTTCCATTGTTAGGTAGAAGTTTCGTAAAGTGTGACCTAATTTACGTAAATTGAGACTTATTTTACGTAAGGTTATTCGTTTACAAAAAAATCTTATAAGACCCGAAAATTTTCTATTGTTAAGCTATGAGTTTCGTAAAGTTAGGCTTAATCTACATATAATAAGACTTAATTTACGTAAAGTTGTTAATATACAAAAAAGTCTCTAGCTTCATCAAGAAAATATAATTGTACGTAAATCTTCTGTTGTTAGGTATAAATTTCGTAGAGTGAGACCTTTATTACGTAAAGTAAGACTTAATTTACACAAACTTGTTAGTTTATAAAAAAAAACTCTAATTTCATAATTAATTTCAAATTTACGTAAGTTTTTTGGTGTTAGGTATAAATTTCGTAAAGGGAGGCTTAATTACATAAACTTGTTAGTTTTTTTAAAAAAAAATCTCTTACTTCATGAAAAATATATAATTGGACATAAATCTTCTTCAGTTAGATATAAGTTCACTCTATAAAGTGAGACCTATTTACGTAAATTTGCTAGTTTACAAACAAAGTTCCCTAACGTCACGAAAATTCCAACTTTATGTCAAACTTTTGTTATTAGATATAAATTCATAAAATGAGACCTAATTTATGTAAAATGAGGCTTGATTTGTATTTGTTAGTTAACAAACAAAAATTTCAACTTCACGTAAAATACTTTAATATTATACAAAGTTTTCGTAATGTGGTTGTAATATTCATAAAGTTGATATTTTATAAAATAAATCACTAACTTTAAGGATAATTTTGAAATTTTACGAAACATTTTTATTGTTGAGCATAAGTCACATTAAGGGTCCGTTTGGTACAGTTGTTCTTGTTTACTGTTTGCGGTTCCTATTTGCAGTTTGATGTTCCTGTTTGCGGTTTGCTGTTTCATTTTGATGTTTGCGATTTGATGTTTGATAATTGGTGTTTGGTAAAATCATAATTATTTATTGTTGTTAGCATGTAAAATGACTAATATAGGCATAATTAAATTTTTTAAATGAAACTAAAATCCCTAGAGATTTTTCTGAAGAAAAAGCAGTATTTTACTGCTTCTTGAAAAAGCAGTTGCCTTTCACCTAAAAAGCAACAAGCATCATTTTCTTATTCCTAACCAAATACCTAATGAACTGCTTTTTAGATTGAAAAGGCAAAAAGCAGCTGAAAAACGGTGAAACAACCACCCTAAACATTCGAATTTTACCAAAAAAAAAAAAATAGAATTAGATATGATTTATTAATTATATAACTAAATTTAATAAATATGAATTATTTTTGTAAACAATGGAGTATAAGATGATAACTATACGTAAAGTGTAATGATTTAGAAAAATTTATTAATATTTTATTATTTTTTCATATAGTTGAAACAATTTTCGTAATGTAATTGGTATATGTAAAATTGCATTTTACAATATGTTGTTTTAGATTTTTTTTCATCGAATGGTAACCTGATATTATAAATTACCTTTTTATATTTTTATTAAACTTTTAATTGAAATTTTAAACTTATCAATTTATTATTGGATAGAAAAAATAAAATAAATTTACTTCAAAGTGAGGATAGAAAATCCGTAAAGTTTAAAAATCATGAAGTTTTATCTCTTAAAATATTAAATATTATATTCATTTAAATCAATAATAATTTTCTCTTATAAACAATAATAATTTTTGTTGCCATACATCTAATTTTTTTTTTTTTTGGCATCCACCTACCCCATTATTGGTAAATTAAGATATAGACTAAATTATAAAAATAAATGTTGCGGGTTTAAGTATTCTTAAATAAGGTTATGTAATTTAAAATCATATAAAAAAGAGTTTGATATTTGCACCATTTGCGAATAAGATCTTTAAAAGTTAGCGGTTTTAAAAAGGCTAAATGAGTATTTTTTATTTTTTTTATTTTCATTTGGTGAAATGAGTCGTTGATTTTTTGTTGTGCTTAACAAACTTTTACTTACAAATTAAAAATCTTAAAAACTTTATGTAGTCACATCATAAATACAAAAATTGCTTTACTATAGTAAAAGTTGTGAATTTTGAATGGATTTAAAATTGATTTTGGTTCTCTACTGCAAAGTAATATTTTTTAACACTGTTAGTTTTTTAAAACATTAATTACAAACTGTACAAACACAATTTATACATTTTTGAATTGCAAAACCCTGAATATAGTAATTTTTTATACTTGCTCTAAAATATATTATTCCAACCATAATTCACCTCCATTACTTGTCATATGGGAGATCTCGAGATCATGCAAATCTTATAAATTCACTCAAATGCAATATTTTATGCAACAAAATTAAGAAAATTTGCTTGGGGCTAAGTCTTGAGTTGGTTGGGCTTTTTCCATTGACGTTTCTTGTATTTATAGATGCTTAAAGTAACTTCTTGATCCACAGTCTCTGTCAAGTATCCTTCAGAAAATGCTTGGCAGTTCTCAAATCCAATGATCTCTTCACATGTTTCCTTTTATTTTCCTATTTACTAATTTGCTCATCAAAATACATGCGTCAAATAATAAATGATCTTATGGAGCAGCTGAGCAGGAAAGAGAACAGAAATTCATGAGAGTAGCAATTGAAGAGGCATATGAAGGAGCGGAACGCGGGCATGGAAGACCTTTTGGTGCTGTTGTTGTTCGTAATCATGAAATTGTGGTGCGTTGTCACAATTTGGTTTGCTTAAACACCGACCCTACTGCGCATGCCGAACTTACTGCTATCCGAGAGGTTCCTTTTCTAAAATTATTTCTTGATTTATTGATTAATTTTCGTATCTTGAAATTGGATATATATATATATATATATAGGCTTGCAAGAAACTGAACCGAGTTGAGCTCTCAGATTGTGAAATATATGCTTCATGTGAACCTTGTCCAATGTGTTTTGGTGCTATCTATCTATCAAAACTTAAGGTATTATTTATCAAATAATTCCTTTTAATTATTGTGTTAAGAATAAATCAATTAATTTAGTATTTTGAATCAGAGGTTGGTATATGGAGCCAAGGCAGAAGTAGCTATAGCTATTGGGTTTGACAACTTCATAGGTGATGCACTAAAAGGAATAGACCACTGTCAAAAAGGTCATTTGACGATCAAAAGAGCAAATGGTCATGTTTCTTTGCTTGCTGAACAAGTTTTCGACAACATGAACTCACCAGTTTAAGTACCATCTACTTTATTTATTCATTTTATATGTATTGTGATACTATTTTGCTATAACTTAAATGGTACAATCACCAATGCGTGAATGAGGAGTCAAGAGTTTGAATATTTCTATTTACAAATTTATCAAAAGCGTAATATATATATATATATATATATATATATATATATATATATATATATATATATAAGAGGGATCACACGCAAACACATTTTAAATTGAGCACATTCAATTATATGAGAACACTTGAAACTACACCGTTTCATTACAACACGCTTTCAGCTCCTATAAAAACACGCGCGAATAAACATTCCTCAAGCTAAAAAATTATCACCTGGAAAAACGCGCGGATCTCTGCTTCTCCACTAAAATCAATACTCAGATTTCGATCTCCAAAAAAGATTCCGATCTCCAAGCTCTCCAAAATTAACACACCAGGTACCAAAATTGAAGAATTAAATTGATTATTTAGTTCAAAATTGAAGCTGATCCTTACTTAATTATCAAAGTTTACATTTAGATTGATTATACAGAGAATACCTAAGATTCCAAACTAGAATACCTTATGTTCTACCGAATATTGTGATTATGGTAATTGTGTTTGCAATTAATTTCAAATGTAAGACTGATTATGAAAGAGAATATCTAACATTCCAAACAAGAATACCTTATGTTCTACTGAATACTGTGATTATGAATATTGTGTTTGCAATTAATGTCAAATGTAAGACTGATTATGAAAGAGAATACCTAACATTCCAAACTGGAATACCTTATGTTCTACTGAATACTGTGATTATGATTATTGTGTTTGCAATTAATGTCAAATGTAAGACTGATTATGAAAGAGAATACCTAACATTCCAAACTGGAATAACTTATGTTCTACTGAATACTGTGGTTAGGATTATTGTGTTTCATATTACAGTTACATATATTCTAAACAACATCACATTATGTTCCACTGAATATTTGAAAAAATGCAATTGCAGATAGAGATGAAAATGTTGCTTCTTATAATACAACAGTGTCAAAATCTCCTCAAGTGGTACCATTGGTAACCCCTGGAGGTACAAGACAGTGGGTACCATCATGTTCTCAAGAAATAATACCAACAATAGGTAGCACATTTACAACTGTTGAAGAGGGTATTAAGTTTTACATGAAATATACAAGTGCAGCAGGATTTAATACAAGAAGATCTACTTGTACAAAAAGGAAGAACACAGAAATTGTGGCATTTCAATATTTGGTATTCAACAAACAAGGTTTCAAGGAGAAAAAAAAGAAAATAGAAACAGAAACAGAAACAACAAAACCACGGAGAAGATTAACAACACGTGTACTGCAATGATGGAAAATATGTGGTATATGATTTTAAAGAGGAACATAGCCATCCGCTTTACACACCAGGATGTAGAAAATTTCAAAAACAAGGAAGAAATATATCAATTATACACAAGAAGATAATTATGAACAATGCAAAGGTGAGGGCAATTAAAACTTGAAAAAATTTCAATTTAGTTTGTTATATAACTGTTTCCTTGTTTTGTACAGATAAATATTGGTCCAACAAAAACATTCAAATTATTGAAAGAACAATTTGGAGGATACAACAATGTTGGAGCTTCTAAGCAAGATTTCAAAAACTTCCACAGAGATTTGAAAGCATACATTGAAGGATCAGATGCTCAAATGTTCATAGACAATTTTCAAAACAAAAAGCTTATATCAATTGCATTTTTTTTTTTGATTATGAGATGGATGAAGATAATCAATTTTGTAGAGCATTATGGGCAGATGTTGTTTGTAGAAGAAATTATAGTCTTTTTGAAGATATGGTCTCTTTTAACATAACCTACCAAACAAACAGGTATGATATTCAAATAAAAACATTTTAAGATATGTTAAATGATAATATTATTAACATAGTTCATTACTCTGCTGAACATTGAACAGATGTAACATGATTTTTGGACCATTCACTGGAATAGATCATCACAAAAAGTGTATTACATTTGATGCGTGCTTCATTGCAAATGAAGACATTACATCACTTGAATGGGTTTTCAAAACTTTTATTAAAGCAATGGGAAACAATGAACCTACTTGCTTGATAACAGATCAGGATCCAACAATGAATGTTGCTTTTAAGAATGTCTTCAAAAAAACAGAACACAGGTTTTGCATGTGGCACATAATGAAAAAGATGAATGATAAAGTGGGTAAGTATTACAAATATGTACATGTTATGTTCCATTCTTATAAAGAAAATTGAAACTTCAATTTTTTCTTATTTTTTCCACAGGTAAGGAGATTAGAAATGAAACAAATTTTTTAAGCAAAATAACACCAATTATTTGGAGTGTAGAAATTGAAGCTGACAAATTTGAGACCAAATGGAAAGAAGCAATTGAAGAGTATGATTTAGAAGATCATGATTGGCTGTGTTAGTTGTTCAATATCAGAGAAATGTGGATACCTGCTTATTTCAAGAACCTGTTCTTGTCAGGATTAATGAGAACTACATCGATGTCAGAGAGCGAAAACAACTTTTTCACTGCTTCAACAAATTGTCATTTGACTCTAGTTGAGTTTTATATGAGGTATGAGACTGCAATTGAATCACAAAGGCACAGCCAGAGTAAAAATGACAATGATGCAAAACATAAAAGTCCACAGTGTAAGACACCAACTTCCATTGAGAAACATGGCGCTGAAGTTTATACAACTACAATATTTTATGAGTTCCAAGAAGAAGTTTACGATGCTTGTTTTTGTTGTGAATTTCAAGACTTCAATAGAGAACCTCCTTTGGAAATTTACATTGTCAAGCAAAAAGGTACAAATTTCAATTACAAAGTCAAATACAACATCAATGAACATGAAACTGAGTACTATTGTAAGAAGTTTTAGAGAATAGGTATACCTTGCAGACACATGATTTGGGTATGGAAGGCAAAAATGCTCGAGTCAATTCCAAACAAGTATCTTCTAAATGATGAACCCTAAGTGTTTTGATTATGTCCAAACGTTTCAGAAGATAAAAATTAAAACTCTCTTACATACTGTTTAATATTGACTAACAATTTTTTTTTGTTAAGTTTGTATGTAAGTTACTCAGTAGGTGCTGAATGAACAATTTCTGGATTGCTTAAGGTCTCAAAAGAAACGAAAGCTGAAGACAGTATTCCCACTTTCAGAAGCTGGATGCTCCGCTCTGAAGTTATCGAAGTCTGTTAAAGCTCTCCTCAGAGGTCCATTGCAATCAGAAGTTAAACTCTACCAATTTGATCAGAAGCTTAGACAAATGGAATTAGCTTTCAGAAGCTAAGTCACGGGTTCTGTTAAGCATTTATTGCTCTGACAATTGCATTTAATGCAAGGCGCCAAAACTTCAAAAAGCTGTTTTGAAGGAGCGCGCTTGTCTTCTCAAAGCGAAACCAGAATTTCCTTGTCTACCCTTTGTTGATCCAATTGAATAATGTTTCCAGTCAACCGTATCTTCAACTTCAAATCACTTACCGGATTTAGTTAAAGAACAAGGTTAACGGAATCAAAGTGTTTGAAGACCGTTTGAAGACTTGACAAATTAACGGCTACAACAACTGATGTCATCTCTTTTGAAGATTCAAATTCACCAACGGTCATCCTCATTCACTATAAATAGTAGCCAAGCTCCACTGCATCATCTACGCGTAATAATCGAGCAAAATCTCAACGCACTGTTTGAACAAGAAAAACAGAGCACATTTTCCATTCTCAATCTTTCTTAGCATAGTCTTAGTTAAAGTGAGAGAGTGAAGAAAAACAAGTTCATAATAGGAATCTTGTAAATTGATATCGTTTGTGATATTCAGTTAGATTTAGAGAGAAATCTAGTTGAGATTAGAGTTGGGTGAGAAATCCAGAAAACAGAGTTGTTGTTGTTCTGGTGGAAATCTTTTAACTCTTTTTAGGCTAGTCAGAACTAAGTGAGAAATTAGCTTATGTTCTGTTGATGTAAAGGAGCTTCTGAACTTGCCATAAAAGTTTTGAATAGTAGATTTAAAATCTCTGGTGGCTGCGACCTCAACGGACAAGACGTAGTCACAGGACGTCTGTGGCGAACTTGGATAAATCGACTTGTTCATCAGGATCTCCTGAACTTCTTTCTCCCTCTTATACTTGTTATTATTGCCTCTGTGTATTTGCTCATATTTAGTGCTGAAACAGATTTACTCCTAATATCATTGTCTTTGTTCAGAATACCGTCCAGAAGTTCTCAAACTCTAAACTTTTGTTGCTGAAAACAGTCTAACTGTGGTTAGGCAGAATTTCCCTCAGAAGCTACTTCTGTAAGCTTGCCTCTGATTCTGAGGAAATTTGACTCTGAAAATTAAATTTCTTTAAAAACTTAGAAACTTTCAATTTTCAACTTAGACACCTATTCACCCCCTTATGTGATTCTGTTCTTGTTAGGGCCAACACTAAACAGATGGACTATATTAGCAACAAAGAAACCAATTTTCAATCTACAAGGAAATGGTGTAGAAGAATGTGCTGCAACAATTGACAAGAAGGCGTTGTTGAATGAATTATGGTCTGAAATAAATTTTTGTGTAACTTTACCTTAAGACAATTAAGAAAATTTAGTTGGTCTACTCAAAAACTTTCAAAAATTGACGATTGATCTTGAGGCAAAGATGACTTCGGAAGACAATCCTGAAAAAAGAGCATATGGTAAAAACAAGGATATTGAGATGTTGATAGGAGCTACTGCTTCAAAAGAAATTGTTGTTAGACCCCCAAAAGTTTCAAAGAACAGAGGTACAGGGGTCCATCTTCCAAACAGTGATAGAAGGTTGAGAAGTAACAAAGAAAAAGCAATTGAAGAAAGCCAAAAACCGAAGAGATTATGTGCAGGTTGTGGAGAAAGGGTTCACCATGATCTTCGAACATGTCCACAAAGAGTGAAGCCAAAGAAGAATAAGAAGAAGAAGAATTGAATCACAGTTTGCAACTTAGATATAGTATTTTCATTATACTAGTTATTGAAACATTGGATGGAACATATATAGAGGTAGTTTAGAATTTTAGTTATAGTTTTTAAACAAAGAATTTAATTTTCAGTTTTTTATTATACTAGTTATTGAAGGAATAGTGGATGGAACATATATATAGGAATTTTAGAATTTTAGTTATAGCTTTTAAACAAATTATTTTATTTTCAGTTTTTTATTATAGTAGTTATTGAATGAACAGTGGATGGAACATATATAAAGCAAGTTTAGAATTTTAGTTATAGCTTTTAAACAAAGTTTTAAATTTTCAATGGATGGAACATTGGATGGAACATATATACAGGAAGTTTAGAATAACAAAATCCAAATCTTATAAGGCTATGTTCCAGTAATAAAAATTGCAAGAAACATATTTGATTTATTAAAAATTAAAAAAATTACAATCAATATTCTTTAAAAAAAAATGTAAATATAACAAATGCTGAATAACAATTAATAATAAAAAAGTACTGAATTACAATTCTAAAACTTAAGTTGAATAAAAAAACGAGTAAATTCCTAATTCCTAATCCATTGCTGTGATTTCTCTAGCAGACTTTGAAGATGTTTATTCTCAGGATGTGTTAAAATTCTCCAACAAAAGCCAACCCTCAGCTTTTTCATGTCTTCAGCTTCTGAAATTGGATTAACTCCGATGTCCCAAACATCAACATCCTGACCACAATAAGTTTCCACAAGTTTCCACATGCTTCATTAAGAACACACCACAATCATTATAGTTCTTATTGCTACTCCATTTCTTTATCAAACAACGAACACTATTAGAACGTAATTCATGATAACGAATAACATCATCTGCATACAGAATACCAGCAACATCAGCCAACTATAAAAAATAAAACCAAAATATTAACATTAAAAGCCATACAAAAATGAAACATACAAATCCAAAAACTGTTGGAACATACCAAATCAGTAGGTAGATCACCATATTTAGTACCAACATCAAAAGCCAATCCAATTGGTCTATTATCAATGATTTCAAGAGTCTTTGATAAGTTGTTGATAACAGAACAATAGAAATGATTTTCATAAACAACAGAGAAAAAAACCTACAAAAAAATAAATTTTATCAGTATATATAATAGTTATTATTAACAAAGGCTATTCCAAAACAACAACACTGTTGTTTTCCACAAACCAGAATGTTGTATTCCAAAAACAAGACTATTGTGTTCCACAAACCAGACTGGTGTATTCCAAAAATCAGATTGTTATGTTCCATAACATATTATTGTTGCATTCAATAAAATAAAAATTACCAATTGAAACTTCTCCAATTGTTCAATATTCGCGTTACGAAGTTCATTGTTTACTCTTTCCACAAAAAACTCAATTCTTTTGTCGTCCGCAACGCCTTTGAGATCACACAACAAAACCTAGAAAAAATACAACACAAATGTTTGTAACTTTATAATTCATTCATTCAAAGTAATAATTAAAAAATATGAAGAACAAATAAACATACAAATGGAGAAGAACTGAAGAAAAATCTATTGACAGAATTCTCAGTTTTTTTATTTTCTTCGAAATTCAAGATAGATGACCATGCATCAACCAAATTATTGACCAGATGCCTTCTACCACAAAATGTTGAAATCTCATCACTAATAATAACAGTGAAAGCATCTTCATACAGTATTTCCCTACAAAAATAAAAATAAAAATTGATATAATATAAAATTAAATTTATAATCAATTGAGATGATGATTTATAATGCTTACTCCTTCTCATCATTACAAAATGCATACTCCACAACTTTTCTTTGAATATGACTGATTTCAGAAAGTATACTTTCACACTCAGACGTAAAATCAAAACCTATGTTCTTGTCTGAATTTGTAGAATGATTACTATCATTTGTATCTTCACCAATGGAACTGAAATAAATAACATAACACAGAACTGGACATTACTAAACTAAAACTATGGTATCATAAAAGCAAAACTGTTGTGTTCCAAAACTCAGAATCCTGTATTCCAAAAACAAGACTGTTGTGTTCCACAAAACCTAACTCTTGTAATACAAAAACAAAACAGTTATGTTCCGTAAAATATAACTTACCTTTGAACATTTCCACCATTTATATAACTCAAAATAGTCTGTGCCCATTCTGTGCGAACCTCATCAATTGCACGAACATTGTATCCTTTTCTGTTGGTCTTCTTTTTCCACTAAACACAATAACACAATCACAAAAATAACAATTAAAGTAATTACTTAAAACTTAAAAAAAAAAAAAAAAAAAACAACTAATAATTTAAATTATTACCTTGGCAGCAGCAAGATTCAATTTTTTATCGTTGATCATATCCCTCATATACCTCATTATATAATAACCACAGCTTTTGTTATCATCTTGCTTTGGAACACCCTAATAAAAGTTAACAAACAGATTGATAAACGAAGACAAACTCAATGAAATTTTAAACTGCACATTCAAAAAAAAAGAAGAAAACTTACAGAAAAGGGGGTCCAAGAAACTTTAAAAGTTTTATCAATCTTCATCCCAAGCTCAGAAACGTAAGACTCTATTGCTCTGTTAAACAAATTTCATGTTTATCAAGTTAAACAAATTTCATATTAATGATCATACTTGTCAACGACAAATTTCCATTCACTGTTTTTCCCTGGCAAACGCCCCTTCAATGGATCTAGCCAGTAAACAATCCTTTTTTGTAGATCAACAACAGTTAAAATCCAATGACGCCTGAATAAATAAAAATAATTAATAAATGTAAAGAACATAAGAGAGTAAACTATTGAAAACAAAAAACAAATGTTCATACCCAGAATTATGAGGAATAAGAAACAGAGATTTTTTGTTCGATAAATAAAAAGTAAATAACATAAAAAACAAAAAATACAAATTCCAAACAGAAAACACTATATGTTCTACAATAGAAATAAGTGTAAATTTAAAGCAGAAGTATTATATGTTCTACATACCTCCTTTGAGCAGTCATTTTCACTCTTTTCTTCTTTTTCCTCTTAAATACTGTCATGTCTCCTTCGACATTCACGTGATCCTTAGAAGGATTGACAACATTATCTTGGACATTCGCAACACGCTCTTTTACATTCACAACAGTTTCATCTTCAACATTATCAACATGTTTTCTATCCTTGTTGCGCTTCTCATTTTGACATTTCTCCCAATTGGAAATCACTTCATCGAGTTCAGCTAGAAATCCAGGCTGATCAAATATATACACCTCAGGTTGACTGACCAAAGTAGGACTTTTCCGTTTCTCACCTTGGACATTCCTTTTTTCTGTACTTGTAGACTTTCCCCAGATATTGTTGATCAAATTCCTCATTTGAACACAAATATCCCGTTCTTCAAACATGTTCCGTACTTTGTCTAACATCAAATACATGTCTTTCATATCACTTGAAATAACCTTAGCCAACTTCTCAAAATTCTTAATAAACGCCTAAATATGAAAACACAATGTATTCCATTAATATTAAGAAAATAATTAAAAAACAAAACATAAAAAACATAAGTATAGAAAAAGTACATACCAACATATCACTTGTATTTGAAGAAGAACCTTCTTCTTGAACATCAGCCTGCACATTTCTCACGTGTTCCATTATGTCCAGAATCTTGCCATTTCCAAAACCCCTCTTACGTTCTATTACCATTCTTTCATCCATAAGTTTTTTGTTCCAGATAGAAATAAGCGGAAATCGCCTTGGGTGAACCTCTATTCCTCGTTGCAAACGGTCAAAGTAAAAAATCTGATAGCAATAACAAAACTATATCAGAAAACAAAACAAAATATAAAAACAAATGAGATAAATAAAAAGATAAGAAAATGCATACTAACCAATAGAAAAGGAAGAGGACCAGTAAAATAGCTTGATTTATCTTTCCAATCTTCAACAGAGAGTACCAAATTCTTCAAAACAAAAAAACTCCAATCCAACTTGTTGGCCCTAACAAGAACAGAATCACCTAGAGGGGGGTGAATAGGTGTCTAAGTTGAAAACTGAAAATTTCTAAGTCTTTAAAGAAACTTAAATTTCAGAGTCAAACTTTCCAGAGTCAGAAGCAAGTTTATAGAATTTGCTTCTGAGGAAAATTCTGCCTATACACAGTTAGCCTGCTTTCAGCAACAGAAGTTCGGTAAGAAAACTTCTGGACAGTCTTCTGAACAAAGACAATGATACTTACAGAAAATCTGTTTCAGCACTAAATATAAGCAAGTACACAGAAGCAATAATAACAAGTATAAGAGGGAGAAAGAAGTTCAGGAGGTCCTGATTGAACAATTCGATTTATCCAAGTTCGCCACAGAAGTCCTGTGACTACGTCTTGTCCCCTGAGGTCACAGCCTTCAGAGATTTTATAAATCCACTATTCAGAACTTTTATGGCAAGTTCAGAAGCTCCTTTACATCAACAGAACTTAAGCTAATTTCTCACTTAGTCCTGAGTAGCCTAAAAAGAGTTAAAGGATTTCCACCAGAACAAAACAATACTCTGTTTTCTGGATTTCTCACCCAACTCTAATCTCAACTAGATTTCTCTCTTTAAATCTAACTGAAGATCACAAACGATCTCAGTTTACAAGATTCCTATTATGAACTTGTTTTTCTTCACTCTCTCACTTTACTAAGACTATGCTGAGAAAGATTGAGAATGGAAAAGTTGCTCTGTTTTCTTGTTTAAAACAGTGCGTTAAGATTTTGCTCGATGATCATGCGTGTATTGATGCATTGGAGCTTGGCTACTATTTATAGTGATTGAAGATGACCGTTGTGGAGTTTGAAACTTCAAAGGAGATGACATCAGTTGTTGTAGCCGTTAATTTGTCAAGTCTTCAAACGGTCTTCAAACACTTTGATTCCGTTATCCTTGTTCTTTAACTAAATCCGGTAAGTGATTTGAAATCAAGGATGAGGATGACAGAATCATTCTTCAATTAGATCAACAAAGGGTAGACAAGGAAATGCCGGTTTCTCTTGAACAGACAAGCGCGCTCCATCAAAACAGCTTTTTGAACTTTTGGCGCCTTGCATTGAATGCAAGTGTCAGAGCATTAAATGCTCAAACAAATCCGTGACTAAGCTTTCAGAAGCTTTTTTCCAGTTGTCTAGACTTCTGATCAAATTGGCATAACTTCTGATTGCAAGGAACTTCTGAAGAGGGCTTTAGCAGACTTAGGCTTCAGAGCGGAGGAGTTCCAGCTTCTGAATCGTTAAAACTCTGACTTCAGCAAACAAAACTCCTGAGTCCTTTAGGCAATCCGAAAATGATTCATTCAGCACCTGCTGAGTAACTTACACATAGACTAAAACAGAAATATTAGTCAACAATAATCTATATGTGAGATAGAATTAAGTTTTCATCTTCTGAAACGTTTGGACATAATCAAAACACTTAGGGTTTATCATTCTCCCCCATTTTGGTTATGGACAAACCGTGGTCAGAAGGTAAAAGAAAACATGAGTTTTAGAGAAAGACTTCCTTATGCACATGTTTCAAACACTTCTGAGTAAATTAACTCCCCATTTTAGTGAAAATGGTGAACTTCAGCAATCTGTATAAACTTAATAAGACTTAAGATCAAGTTGTTAGATTTAATGAAGTGTAATTTACTAAGTTAAAAAGAAACATAAGCAAAGAGTAAGAAGTCAGATATGCAAGAAAGTATAGAAAAGATTCAGTGTATAAGATCATTCAGAAGATAACATAAGAAGCAAAATAATCAGAAGAGCAGAAAAAGTCCTAAGACATAAACTACCCAACCCAGAACCTAGCTAAGAAGCTTAAGTCCTAAACGATTACAAGTTCCTAGGTTTCTTCTGAGGAGGAGGAACATCACTAGAACCTTCAGCAGCACTTGATCTCTTCTGACCAGACTTCTCCCCCGTTTGACCAGAACCAACAGCAACACCAAGAGCACCCTGAGACTTCAATTTTTGTTGAACATTCAGAGCAGTCTGATATTGCACAGGAGTTGGTCGCACAGTATTGATCATATCCATTCGTCTTCTGAAGTCATCATCAATGGTCTTCATATGATCAAAGGTCTGACCAGACATAGGTCGCTGTTTCTGAACATCATCAAGAAGGAGCTTGATCAACCTATTGTTAGCATACACAGCAGCAGTGAGGTGCTCATTCTGAATATAAGTCTGTCCTCGAACAAACCTATAGCAATTGTGAAGAGTCTTTTCTTGTTCACGTGCCTGAGTGTGCATAACCTTCAGAAGTTCAGTGAGCTCAGCAATCTATGCATTCTGAGAAGTTACAGCGGACTCAATGTTGGAGAGTCGATTGTTGAGATCAGGAGTGATGTCAAATACAATCTTTGCAGCTCCTGAAGATGAAGAACCTTGAGCAGAAGATTTCACTTCTCTCAGAATGTGATTTGCAGTACTTTGCAGGTCTTCAATCTTACTAGGGAGCATCTTCTCATGAGCCTCATAATGCTTGTTTGCTTCCTTGACTTCTTCTGTCAATATCTCCAAATTCTCATTGACCTTCAGAGAAGAAGCAAGAGCAATATTGTCCAAAGAAGGAAGAGTCAGAGCTAATTCTCTCAATTTGTACAGCTCATCATATGTAGCTAGATGAAGTGTAGAAAGATTGCGTATATAAACAGAAGGATCCTGCATTTGAAGCATAGTCATGAGCTGCAGGTTCTGAGCTTTCAAAGAATGTAATTCTTGCAGCACAATGCCCTGAGCATACATGTCAGCAGCAGAAGTCCTTTGCCCTATACCAGCAAATCTATTCAGCAGTTCATCTGAGCCACTCTGACCCATTCTTCTCAATTCTTCAACACTGGGGGCACCTCCAGCTTCGAAAATACCAGAAGCTCTGCCCATGAAGCCAAAACTTCCAAACCTGTTATCCAAATCTTCTCGATTCAAGTGTTTGCGCAGGAAGTCATAGTTGGAGGACAACCCAGCAAAACCTGAAGGAGAGGGGAAGGAAGTTAAGGGATCACACACATGAGGTGTATGTCCAGAGGTTGAGAGAGGAGGAAAAAAAGTTTGTGTGGAAGGAATTGTATGTGAGAAAGAGGAAGAGAAAGTATTTGTACAAGGAGGTAAGTGTTAAGTCCAAAATGTACTTAATTTAGCTATGTATTTCATATATATTTTCGTAACATTTCATATAGTTTTAGCTCATTTAGCTTAGCAATATCTAGGATAGGGGCAATTTCACTACTTTGTGTTTGTTTTGATCTCCAGAGCTTAATCTTATGAAAACATAGCAATTTGATGTTAGTTCGAGCCAAAAACGAGCAATAGAAGACATTTGAGTTCATACAAGTTCATGCAAGGCCATGCGAAGAAGTTACGTGCAAGCTAAGATGGAAAATCGAAGAAATAATTCGAGGCGTGCAACCTACAGGTCGCGCGCTAGAGGCAAGGATTGCCTTTGGCGCGCTAGGTTCATTTTTGGCCTTGTCTCGACAGAGGCAATTCTTGCCTCTGGCGCGCCGGGTGACAGAATGTTCAGAATTGGATTTTCTTCGTCGTTCTTATCCACACAACCCTTCCGAAAGGTCGTACGCCTTCCCAATGGACACGACCGCTCCTTAAAGGTTGTAACCCTTCGAAACACACCTCTTGATGCCTATAAATACACCATCCTTCTCTGAAATTCGGATGGTTGACACATCTAACAAAAAGAATGCTAAATACTTGCTTACATTTCCCGCTATGCTTACACCTAAATCCACCCATTTCATAAACGTTCCCACTGTAATTCCTGACAAGAATTACAGCATGATTTCATTCTTTTCCTTAAGCATTGTAGTTAGATCGAGAGATCAACTTCGTTCATCCGTTCATCGAAGAAAATCTAAGCAAGAACGCCCCGAGGCTTGACAACCCTTCCGAGTAGAGTAAAAAGGATTGACAACCCTGTTTCCTTATACTTGTTTATGTTCTGTCCAACTTTGATTTTCTGTTTACATCTTGTATGAATATGATATTGAGTTTATAAAGAGATTTATGTTCTTCATATGCTTATGTTATTGAATTGATAGTTTGCATGCTAAGTAATTAATTTGGATCAAGAATAGTTGCTTAGTATAATAACTTGTGTTTATCATTAACTTATAATCTTGTGATACGAATAGGTTCGGTTGCGTAGGTTATAATCTAGTTTTACATGTGTGATTGTAGTCGGTTATAATATTGATACGAATAGGTTCGGTTAGTATATAATTGATGTTCATATGTGGTTAACTTGTTTGCATGTATCGAGAGATCGGAATAAGTTATATCGAGATTAGATTAAGTATGTCAAGTTTATTCAATATTGTGTTTACGTGCTTAAATGAATTGTTGTCTTTGCTTAAGAATTAGTTTGTAAATCCTTAACTTTGTGAGTTTGTGAATTTAAGTATAAGTAAGTGTGGCATGGTACAGTAAGTTGTGTTCTTATCAACCAAATCAATAAGGATTATCGTTTTAACTATAAACCTCGAGAAAACGAATAAAGTAAACAATGAACGTAAATGAGTAATTAGCGTTTCTCTGTGGGATCGATATTTTATTACTACATGAGTGACTCCGTACACTTGCGGAAATCGCCCAACAAGTTTTTGGCGCCGTTGCCGGGGAAACGCGTCACAAGTTTTGTTTTGAAAGAAATGAAATTTGTTTTTTGTTGCTCATTTATTGACAAAGTTTACTTTAATCCGAATCTTGGTTTATAGATATTTACATTTTATGTGTTTATATAGTATTTTTTTTTAATTAGTTATATTAATATTAGTTATCTGTTTTTTTTGTTTGTGTTTTAATTATTTTATTTTAGTTACTAATCATTTTCTTTTGTTCGTCTAACATATTTGTTCGTGTTCATGCGCGGAACCGAATCAAATTAATTGAAGATGAAGCAAGTAGGAACGAGAATCCATGGACTTTGAAGGTAAGATTTAAACGAGAATTCATGGAGGTTAGAGGTAAGTTTTTATTTTCACTTTAATTAAATTCTTTTTTTTAATTATATATATTTTAATGATTTTAATTTGTTATTTTATTTAAAAAAAAAAAAATAAAAATAAAAAACTGTTTCAAGTTTCTGGAGTTTTTCTGAAGGAAATTTCGTCTTTACAGACGAAAACTTCTGTCGTTAAAATCTTTCAAATAATTTTCCAAAAATGATTTCTGTCAGAAAATATTTCCGACACAAGTTTCTGTATGTAAAACAGTTACAGACGAACATGTGTGATTTTCGATTTTTTCATATCTTTTCATGAACGGACACCACTTTACTGATTTAATTCATTTCAAAAGGTGTCTTTTCACTAATTAACTTCCATTAACTACTTTTCAAGATTTAGTTACGTTAATTATGATTTTTTTCAAATCATTTTCCCAACAAGTTTTTGGCGTAGGTCTAGGACGTTCACATGGATCGAAAGGTCAAACGAGGCAGCCACTTGCAAGCCAATTTTGAAACCTTTCTGATCTGAATTTCGAAAAATGCATAACTACAACATTGTGTATCTATGTCTTATGCAAAATTTGCAATTTGAATCACCCAAATCAGATGTCATATGAGGAAGTTATGGGCAAATTACTAAAGACCGTCGAATTTGGAATTTTCACAAGTTTCGAATTTTTCATACCTTTTCGCGAAGAGGCACCATTCCATTTTGACTAAATCTTTTTCAAAATGTGTCAACTCGTGTATAAATTCCATTAAACAAATTTTACTAACTTATTTTAGGGTGTTAGAGACATCAAATGAAAGTCGCGTTATAGACTTAGATACATCGAATTCACCTAGAATTATTTTTAGTATGTGTTGTTTGCTTTCTTATTTTTAATTTTTATTTGTTTGTTGTTTTTGTTTTTGTAATTTTCTGTTTTTATTTGTTGTTTTTTTTATGTTTTCAATAAATATATTCGATCACCACATACTAAATAAATAAAGATCGAATTTTTATACTTGTGTTATTTACTTTTGTTTATCGTTTCTCGGTTAACCCTTTGGTTAATCCGAGTGTTTACTGATGTTTAAGTTGTTTTTGTTGAGTTTCAGAATGTTTAGTATTATTTTGTGAAGTTTCAGTAGGGCCCGAGATGGTTGAGATTGGATCGGGGACTTAAAAGTTAAAATTGGAGCGTAACTTGTACAAGTTACAGGTCGCGCGCTAGAGGCAACTTCTGCCTCTAGCGCGCAAGGCATGATTTATGCCTTGGCTCGATCGTGCTCGAGCCAGCAGATCGAGCCAAGTAACAGTGGGCTTTGGCCGGGTTTTACCTCCTAAAAATCCAAATTTTTGCCTCCAAAACCCCAACTCAAATTCAAATTTCACCTTTTACTCTTCCCAAAATAACTTTAACTCTTACACACACATTCATTACCTCATTTACATCCATAAATATTCCTATTTCACTCATCTCTTCCATAACAACTCAAATTTAAAATCTCAAACCCTTAACACCCAAAACCTCAAATTTCTTTTAACCCTCTTCTAACTTTCGAAAAATGTCAAGGAAGAAGGTTCTCGCTCAACGGAATTTGGCTCCGGAGGTTGACTTGAGGGATTTATATGGTGCTCCGTTCCGTATTCTTGCTAGTTCGGAGGGTTCAATGTTTAGTCGCCTAGTTGTTCAAGGTGTTAGAGGAACTTTATCCGAGTTTTAAAAGATTCGTCATAATGATCTCCCGAGGTTGATATGAGGGATTCTTATGGTGCTCTGTTCCGTACTATTGAGAAATCGGAAGGTTCTATCTTTAGTCGCCTTGTAGTCCTACGAAAAGAGGACGACTTTACTTGTTTTAGGTGAGCATGTCGAGGCGGGTGATGGATCTTCGTTGGCACCTAAGCCGAAAGGAAAGGGCAAGAGGAAGGCCAAAGTAGGCCAAACCCAAGAAGAAATTGGTGATGAAGTTCCGAGGTGGCAACATGTGCTCGATCAAATGAATGCACACCATCAAGTAGTTCAAGGTCCAATTCATGATGTCGTTGAAGAGAATAGGCGTATGAACACTCATTTGGGGACAATGCAAACCTCGATTGATGAATGTTTGGAGAATCAACGTTACTTCAAAACTCGCCTAGAGAATTACCTCGACTACAAGCTCACTTCCGACTCACCAAACTACTCTCCTCCTCGTGATTAAAGTCACAAGATCCGAGTTCAAGAAGTCTAAGTTCAAGATTCAAGATCCAAGTTCAAGTTTTTATTTCTTTACTTTATTTTATTTTCAAGTATTTCAATTTTTTTTTAGTATAACTTAGTTTTTTTTTATAATTTTCTTTTCTTTATTTTATTTATGCTTATTGAAGAACTAATTAAATCTTTTTATGAATTTCTTATGTTTTTAGTTATTATTTATCTTACATTTTTGCTCACTTAGTTTCCGAACTATGAGGACATAGTTCCCACTAAGTGTGGGGAGGTGGTACGTTTTCCTTTATTTTTCCTATATCGTTTTATTATTCATGTGTGATTTTTGTCAAAAATTTAAATTTTTCCATTAGTGCCATTTTTGCAATAAAAATGTCTTAGCTTTAGATTGACATACATATATTTCATGCATTTATTCTCATGACTAGTAGAATGTCTACCAAATAATAAAATAGGAAAAAGAAAACGTATGCAAAAAGTGATAGTTGACGAAAAAGATATATTATTCAAGTCACTTTTACATTTCCCCTACACAAGGATTAAGTACCTCAAATCCTATACTAAAGTTTTTATTATGTTCTTTTCCTTATGTTTAAACCAAGGTTTTTATGCAATCTCATATGGAACGTCATATTATCTAAAAGATATGCAAATATCTTGACTTGAAGTCCATCTCGAGATTAAATAAAAATGAGGTCATTAGGGAAACTATAGCCATAATACATGTTGATTTAAAGTTAATATAGGTTGAGGGTATCTAAAAATTTTTCTTGCTCAAATACTTTGTTCATTAGGAAGTGTCAAGATGCGTACTTTTGGCCACGTTCGAGTCCACCCATGGCTTGAGCGAGGTATGAAAGGAACGTTAAAATTGAGTCTAGAGGTATAATTATTGGCATGATTGAAGTTTAATGTCACGGTCTAGTCCACCCATGTCAAGGACGTGACCTCTTAAGCGGAAAACATGAATCTAAAGTCGGTATTTTAACTCATAAGTCACGGTCTCGACCACCCTTATCAAGGACGTGACTAGGGAAGATTTACTTGACAAATTAAAGCAAGAAGGAAAATAAAGATACCTAGATATGCCTTGAGACAATAAAAATCAAAACATGCGTGCTCGCTTTGTCCCGAAAGCCTTATATAAAATACGTCAAGAATGGATGATAGTCTTAAAGGTTCTTATAATCGTATGGCTTCATTATGAACGCATATTAACTTTCTCGATGAAGTTTTGCTTGATAAAAGTTAGTTGATTTTCATATAAGGTTAGGTTAATATAATGACTACTTTGGGAAGTTGATAGAGGTAGCTTATGTTAGATCCTTTATTTGCTTGAGGACAAGCAAAAGTTTAAGTGTGGGGATTTGTTAAGTCCAAAATGTACTTAATTTAGCTATGTATTTCATATATATTTTCGTAACATTTCATATAGTTTTAGCTCATTTAGCTTAGCAATATCTAGGATAGGGGCAATTTCACTACTTTGTGTTTGTTTTGATCTCCAGAGCTTAATCTTATGAAAACATAGCAATTTGATGTTAGTTCGAGCCAAAAACGAGCAATAGAAGACATTTGAGTTCATACAAGTTCATGCAAGGCCATGCGAAGAAGTTACTGTTGGAATCTGATCAACGATCAGAGTCGCGCAGCGGAAGCGAGAAAAACGATATTTAAAATCATTGATCAGATTTCACTTGATCTTTATCATTGCCTCAATGTTATTTATGTTTAATTAACGTGATAAACTACTTTAGTCACTCACATGGAATCCCTCTGAGAGAGATGGACGAACCGCACGATCGGAGGTTCCGCCAAAATCACGTGCACGACACCTACAGTGAACAGGTACTCGCAAAAGGCACGAAGAACGATGAACGGAGACTCCGGGATCACTCTAGGGAGTTCGGCCGAAATCAGTCAGGAGGGAATTAGGGTTCTGTGATTTTCTGTGTCAGAAAGTCTAGGGTTTCAATCGATTAGGATTAATTTATAGTGTGTCGACTAATTACAGTTTCAGTACCTGTATTAATTTAATTAATCTGATTGTACCACAATAGAATACAATAGATTCAATTAACATCAATTAGGTTATAATTAATCACACACCAACCCCTAAAGAAAATCTAATTAATCAATCGCTTAATTAATTAACCCGATTGAATAATTAATCCCTCCATACAATCAATTAACTTGTTCCAATTAGAACAATTAATCAATTAACATTATTAGTTAACAACTAATAATAAGTTCATCCCAAATACACTACATGTATTAGTTCTCCGAGTACAAGTCTCAGTGTCTAGTGTGCACGATCCTGTGGGCCATAATCAATTAGCTCAACGACTGATAGAGAGTTGCCTAGACCATATCAGTCACCAATTGATTACAGTGTTAGTCCATCTCATACAGATAGATACCCTGTAGTATTCTCTAATATCTCTTACCATGCATATCGATATATCAAGCATGAGGCATGGTGGATGTCATCCTCTAAAGCTTGAGATATTTCTCGATCTAGAGTTAACTGAAGAACAGATAAGTAACCAGCTTATCTGAGTGTGGCCACACATTTCTCAGTTCAACTCATCGAGTGGCCTAATGATATCATCTCACTTGGGAGTGAGTGGTAATCCCTTCACTTCAACTATCAGTATGAATCAGTTCACTGACTAGACCAATCATACCCGTATTTGGCATCCTTTTACAGACCTGTTAGGCGTATGTCAAATCTAATCAGATTCCTCATTCAATACTATATTGAAATCAGGTCGACAGATAAAAGAGATCTACATTTATAGAAGGGCAATGACACTCCCACCATGTGCCTTCTAAAGCGGATCGACCAAGTCCCGTATTGGTCATACGTACCTACAAACATATCCTGTACACGTGTACATATCCTGTTTGTAAAAGCTTTACGTTCTATTCATTCCCATGAGTAGAACTAGCTTCTGGTAATTTATGATATACAATCAATGGATACTTCATACAGTTCATATAATACAAGATATATTGACTGAATGAATCAATGCCTTTTATTCCATAAAACAAATGTATAGTACAATCAACAAAAGTACAAAACATCAACAAATAACTATGCCTAGAACTAGGGCACACCAACAATCTCCCACTTGACCTAGGTCCAAGCAGGCATAGCCCTAATCCCTATAGATCTAGCATGAGCATTGTTCTTGCGTTCAGCAAGAGCCTTCGTCATCGGATCAGCAACATTGTTATCTGTATCCACTCTCTGTAGTCTAACATCACCTCTTTGGATAATCTCCCGAATAAGGTGAAACTTCCTGAGTACATGCTGGTTCTTCTTTGTAGACTGGGGCTCCTTAGCTTGTATCATGGCCCCATTGTTGTCACAGAAGAGCACAACTGAATCCTGGATAGAAGGTACTACTCCAAGATCAGAAATGAACTTCCTCATCCAGACCGCTTCCTTAGAAGCCTCACAAGCAGCAATGTACTCAGCTTCCGCTGTAGAATCTGCAACAGTTGGCTGTTTAGTGGACTTCCAACTAATGGCACCGCCATTCAAGAGGAACACAAAACCAGATTGGGATTGTTGTTCGTCTTGATCAGTCTGGAATCCTGAGTCAGTGTAACTGGACACAGCCAACTCATCATCGCCACCATAAACCAAGAAAAGATCTCTAGTACGTCTCAAGTACTTTAGAATTGCCTTGACTGCCTTCCAGTGTTTCTCACCGAAGCAAGACTGGAACCGGCTAGTCATACTGAGGGCAAAAGCAACATCAGGCCTAGTACATAGCATAGCATACATAATCGACCCTATAGCAGAAGCATAAGGGTACTTGGAGACCTTGCGCCTCTCCTTCTCAGTCTTAGGACTGTGTTCCTTCTTAGACAGTTTCAAACCATGTGCCATAGGGATGAATCCCTTCTTTGAGTTGGACATGTTGAACCTCTTAAGGATTTTGTCTATGTACTTTGCCTGAGAAAGCCCCAGCAGGCGTTGTGCCCTATCTCTGTGGATTCTGATCCCCAAGATAGTCTCAGCCTCCCCAAGGTCCTTCATTGCAAAACATTTGTTCAGCCACTGCTTTGTGGCTTGCAGCTCTGAAATGTTTCCTCCTATCAATAAAATGTCATCGACATAGAGCACTAGGAAAGTGTCCGAGCTCCCACTATTCTTACGATACACACAGGGCTCATCGAGGTTCTGAATGAATCCAAATTCCTTTATGGATTCATTGAACTTCTTGTTCCAAGACCTAGATGCTTGCTTAAGTCCATAGATGGACTTTTGAAGCTTGCATATTCGGTTAGGATATTCCGGATTCACAAAACCTTCAGGTTGAGCCATATAGACATCCTCCTCTAGCTCTCCATTCAAGAAAGCGGTCTTGACATCCATTTGCCATATCTCATAGTCGTACCATGCCGCTATAGCAAGCAATATCCTTATGGATTTGAGCATAGCTACGGGTGAGAAGGTTTCATCATAATCAATTCCATGAATTTGCCTGAATCCTTTTGCCACCAGACGCCCCTTGAAGGTGTTGTCAGCCTTTAGTTTGAAAAGCCACATGCTCTCCACAACTTTGACTCCAGGGAAGGGATCAACCAACCGCCAGACCTCATTGTCATACATAGATTGCATTTCAGATTCCATGGCTCCACGCCATTTATCTGATTGTGGTCCTTCAATAGCCTCCTTGTAGGATTTTGGATCATCTTGTTCCACAACCATGATCTCTTCGTCTTGGGTGACCAGGTATCCATACCTCTCAGGCCCTTGACGTGACCTACCAGACCTTCTAGGTTCCCGTACAATATGTTCTACCTGTTCATCAACCTGAACATCAGGAACAATTGTCTCAGCTTCCTCAGCAGTCGCTGCAGGAGTTTGCGGTTCTTGAACTTCTCCAAGTTCAATACTGCTCCCACTGTCTTTCTTGGAAATGAAATCCTTTTCCAAAAAGACTCCAGTTCGAGCAACAAAAACTTTGTTCTCTAATGGATTGTAGAAATAGTAACCCTTAGTTTCCTTAGGGTAACCTACAAACTGGCATTTGACAGTTCTGGACTCTAGTTTGCTACTAATCAATTTCTTGACATGAGCATCACAGCCCCAGATCTTCATAAAGGACACACAGGGTTTCCTGCCCTTCCATAGCTCGTATGGTGTTCCCTTAACTGCCTTGCTGGGTGTATTGTTTAGAATGTAAGCAGCAGTCTCTAAAGCATATCCCCAAAAGGATATAGGGAGATTAGCCTGACTCATCATTGAGCGGACCATGTCTAACAAGGTCCTGTTTCTCCTCTCTGAAACCCCATTCCATTGAGGTGTACCAGGAGGAGTAAGTTGGGATACTATCCCACACTCACTCAAGAATTCGTCAAACTCTTGGCTCAGATACTCACCCCCTCTATCAGACCGGAGTGCTTTAATCTTCTTACCAAGCTGGTTTTCAACTTCATTCTTAAAATCCTTGAACTTTTGAAGTGTCTCAGATTTGTGTCTCATCAAATACACATAGCCGAAACGGCTATAGTCATCTGTGAAAGTAATGAAATACTGAAAACCTTGTCTAGCTTGTGTGCTCATTGGTCCACATACATCTGAATGTATAAGCCCCAATAGCTCAGTTGACCTTTCACCAGTCTTCTTGAAAGGTGCTTTTGTCATCTTGCCACGTAAACAAGATTCACAAGTATCTAGAGCCTGTAGATCAAAAGATCCTAAAATTCCACTTGAGTGGAGCTCAGCGATACGTCTCTCGTTTATGTGCCCAAGACGGCAATGCCAGACATATGTAGGATTATTATAATCACTTATCTTAATCCTTTTATTTACATTGTATACATGAGATTGGTTGGATAAATCTAAGACATACAACCCGTTCTGAAGAACGCCTGTTCCATATAAAATATTACCACATAAGATACTAAAAGTTCCATGCATAATATTAAAAGAAAATCCCAAATCATCCAGACAAGAAACTGAAATAATATTCCTGCGCATTGCAGGTACATGGTAACAATTTCTCAAAATGAGTTCTAGCCCAGTAGGCAAACACAAGTAATAATCTCCTACATCTAATGCATGCACCCTGGCACCATTTCCGACGCGGAGATCCACATCACCTGAACTCAAGCTCCTCCTATTTCTGAGCCCCTGCACATTTGAACAAATGTGAGAATCACATCCTGTGTCTAAAACCCAAGATGAGGAAATAGTAAGGTTAATCTCAACAACATAAATACCTTAAGATCCAGCAGCCTGCTTGTTCTTCACATTTCCCCTTAGCTTAGGACATGCACTCTTCCAGTGCCCCTTCTCACCACACTCGTGGCATAGGTCTAATGGGTGTGGCTTGAAGGCTTTCTTCTTGCCTTTGCCAGCGGGCTTCCTACCCTTGTTCTTGAACACATTCTTGTTCTTAGGCCCATTAGCCTTACCACTGCTCACCACATTCACCTCCACCTTCCTGCCCTTAGTCATAGTCTGCTCAGCCTGTTTTAGCAGGCCATGCAACTCCATGACTGTTCTATCCTGACCCTGCATATTGTAGTTCAGGATAAATGAGTCAAAGGAAGGAGGGAGTGAACTGAGGATCATGTCCACTGCAGTAGTCTCCAACACAGCTGAGTTGAGACTAGCCAACCTGTCAATAAAGCCCTTCATCTTTAGCACATGTGCGCTAACAGAAGTCCCAGGTTGCATTACAGTGTTGCTCAATGCTTTGGTGGTCAAGTACCTCTCCTGACGAGCCTGATCCTCGAACATAGTTCTCAGATTGGTCATCATTTGACGGGCCCCCTGATCCATGAACTGCTTCTGAAGTTCAGCAGTCATTGTACCAAGCATTATACATGCCACCTCCCTGTCGTCCTTCACATGCTTTTCATAAGCTTGTGTGACAGCAGCAGTGGCACGTGCACCAGGAGCATCTGGAATGGGAGTAGTCAGCACATACTCCCTAGCCTCGTGCCTTAGGACGATTTGCACCGCCCTAGCCCAATCTAGGAAGTTTGTCCCTGTTAGCTTCTCCTTTTCCAATAGTGGTTTGAGAGGATTGTTAGTTGCCATCTCTTTTCTTAATCGAGTTTAAGTTTTAAGTAGATTCTGCAGAAAAAGAGAGAGAATTAGAATAAAGGACTTTAATGTCAATAAACAAATTAATATCTGTTAAATTAATTTCTTTTGGTGATTTTATTGACTTCGTTATACCAAGACCCACAATCCCATTAATAATTGATCAAGCTAGGGCTTGTATCTCATATTAGCGTATTTGGTAGAGCAACCTACTCAATTCTCCCACCTAGAGAACTCTTGGTTTGATAGGTCTATTGACACTTTACCTATCCATGCTTAGGAACCCGCAACAAGCTTAATGATGTTCCTTCTTCGAGTAAAACCTACAATCTCCGTTAACCACACTCTCAAAAGAGTATCTTAACCCTCAACGGCCCACCAGTTACTACAATATATTCTGCTAGGGCATGATATATACTGTAGTACCACCTGGGAGGAAGAGGTGAGGTTTAGGTAAAACATTTATAAAATACCCGATATTTTGTTTTAACAGATTACATTGGGTGATCGGCTTAACATGTGAAAAAGAATTGATCTGGTGATCAATAGCGATGCAACTTATTAGATTCGTTTTAACAGTCCATATTACATATTATATAAGATATAAAATGCAAAAATAAAATAGAGATCCTATGGGCTTTTCTAATACATCCTATAGGACTATTAATTGAAAATACAGAAATGAAATCTTCGGGCTTCCTCCATGGGCTTGGGCTCATCAGGAACTTCTCTTCGGTCTTCTTATGATTACATCAAATAAAAACCTATACAATTTGTCTAAGCAAAAGTAATGAAAATTTAAAATCCAAAATTTACATTCCATACTTCAATTAAAAGCCCATAAGATTCTATATCAAGTTGCTGTAAAAGAACGTTATACAGAATAAAATAAATGCATGACTATGGTAATCCTAATTCACATTTTAATTAAATTAAGCCAACCCAATTTGATAAAATCGTTTCAGTTTTTCTAAACCAGTAAATTAGCCCGTGAAGGCCCAATGATTAAATCATTGCTCCCACTGAAATTTGGGAATTACTCAATAGAAAAATAAAACACATTTAATGCAACCGGTGTCTCGATCCATTAAATTAATTTTATCATCATACCATATTCGATTTAATATCGTCGAAAATAAATCTAAGATATACAAATGCATGGCACGACATAAACTTTTCAATTTAATTAATTTAACCTAAGCTAATTAATTAATTAATTGTATTTGGGCCAAATTAATTTTTAGTAAAAACAAGTTTTAAAATACACGGAATAAAAATTAAAATGCCCCAAATACACCGGACCCGACCCGTTTCCCGCTCCGACCCGTGCCCCGAGACCAATTTTGAAAAATTAGGGTTTCGGGGGCGTCCGGGGCGGGTTCGGGTCGCCCCGAACCCGTGGCGGACTGCTGGGCAGTCCGCCTGGTGGCTGCTGCCGTGAGGCAGCAGCCACCTGCTGCCCTGGTTGCAGCAGTCCCATGAGGGACTGCTCAACCTGACCGGCGGCGGCCGGCGACCGGCGGCCGCCCCTTGCGGGGCGCCGCCCTCGCCTGGCCACCGCCGGTCGAGGTCAGCAGTCCCTCATGGGACTGCTGCCGGCAGCGGGGAGCTGCTATGTTGCAGCTCCCCTTGGTGGCCGGGAACTGCATTACTGCAGTTCCCTTTGGCTGGCGACGCCGGCCACCAGCCAGCAGCCCCGAAATGGGCTGCTGGCCAGCGGTCGGCCGCCGCCAGCGCCACCGGGGGCGGTGGTTCCGGCCACCGCCCCCAAACCCTAGAAATCCAAAAATATATTTTTTTTTTTTATAATTAAATAAAATCAGAAAAATAAATCAGCAACCACAAAGCATCGGAAAAAACAAAACCATCGATCTAAACACATGCCATATGATCCGATTAAAATCCTATATCGGGAAAAATAGCAAAAACCCGATTTAACTAAAATAACATTAATCAATGATTCAACCAACGGCTCTGATGCCACTGTTGGAATCTGATCAACGATCAGAGTCGCGCAGCGGAAGCGAGAAAAACGATATTTAAAATCATTGATCAGATTTCACTTGATCTTTATCATTGCCTCAATGTTATTTATGTTTAATTAACGTGATAAACTACTTTAGTCACTCACATGGAATCCCTCTGAGAGAGATGGACGAACCGCACGATCGGAGGTTCCGCCAAAATCACGTGCACGACACCTACAGTGAACAGGTACTCGCAAAAGGCACGAAGAACGATGAACGGAGACTCCGGGATCACTCTAGGGAGTTCGGCCGAAATCAGTCAGGAGGGAATTAGGGTTCTGTGATTTTCTGTGTCAGAAAGTCTAGGGTTTCAATCGATTAGGATTAATTTATAGTGTGTCGACTAATTACAGTTTCAGTACCTGTATTAATTTAATTAATCTGATTGTACCACAATAGAATACAATAGATTCAATTAACATCAATTAGGTTATAATTAATCACACACCAACCCCTAAAGAAAATCTAATTAATCAATCGCTTAATTAATTAACCCGATTGAATAATTAATCCCTCCATACAATCAATTAACTTGTTCCAATTAGAACAATTAATCAATTAACATTATTAGTTAACAACTAATAATAAGTTCATCCCAAATACACTACATGTATTAGTTCTCCGAGTACAAGTCTCAGTGTCTAGTGTGCACGATCCTGTGGGCCATAATCAATTAGCTCAACGACTGATAGAGAGTTGCCTAGACCATATCAGTCACCAATTGATTACAGTGTTAGTCCATCTCATACAGATAGATACCCTGTAGTATTCTCTAATATCTCTTACCATGCATATCGATATATCAAGCATGAGGCATGGTGGATGTCATCCTCTAAAGCTTGAGATATTTCTCGATCTAGAGTTAACTGAAGAACAGATAAGTAACCAGCTTATCTGAGTGTGGCCACACATTTCTCAGTTCAACTCATCGAGTGGCCTAATGATATCATCTCACTTGGGAGTGAGTGGTAATCCCTTCACTTCAACTATCAGTATGAATCAGTTCACTGACTAGACCAATCATACCCGTATTTGGCATCCTTTTACAGACCTGTTAGGCGTATGTCAAATCTAATCAGATTCCTCATTCAATACTATATTGAAATCAGGTCGACAGATAAAAGAGATCTACATTTATAGAAGGGCAATGACACTCCCACCATGTGCCTTCTAAAGCGGATCGACCAAGTCCCGTATTGGTCATACGTACCTACAAACATATCCTGTACACGTGTACATATCCTGTTTGTAAAAGCTTTACGTTCTATTCATTCCCATGAGTAGAACTAGCTTCTGGTAATTTATGATATACAATCAATGGATACTTCATACAGTTCATATAATACAAGATATATTGACTGAATGAATCAATGCCTTTTATTCCATAAAACAAATGTATAGTACAATCAACAAAAGTACAAAACATCAACAAATAACTATGCCTAGAACTAGGGCACACCAACAGTTACGTGCAAGCTAAGATGGAAAATCGAAGAAATAATTCGAGGCGTGCAACCTACAGGTCGCGCGCTAGAGGCAAGGATTGCCTCTGGCGCGCTAGGTTCATTTTTGGCCTTGTCTCGACAGAGGCAATTCTTGCCTCTGGCGCGCCAGGTGACAGAATGTTCAGAATTGGATTTTCTTCGTCGTTCTTATCCACACAACCCTTCCGAAAGGTCGTACGCCTTCCCAATGGACACGACCGCTCCTTAAAGGTTGTAACCCTTCGAAACACACCTCTTGATGCCTATAAATACACCATCCTTCTCTGAAATTCGGATGGTTGACACATCTAACAAAAAGAATGCTAAATACTTGCTTACATTTCCCGCTATGCTTACACCTAAATCCACTCATTTCATAAACGTTCCCGCTGTAATTCCTGACAAGAATTACAACATGATTTCATTCTTTTCCTTAAGCATTGTAGTTAGATCGAGAGATCAACTTCGTTCATCCGTTCATCGAAGAAAATCTGAGCAAGAACGCCCCGAGGCTTGACAACCCTTCCGAGTAGAGTAAAAAGGATTGACAACCCTGTTTCCTTATACTTGTTTATGTTCTGTCCAACTTTGATTTTCTGTTTACATCTTGTATGAATATGATATTGAGTTTATAAAGAGATTTATGTTCTTCATATGCTTATGTTATTGAATTGATAGTTTGCATGCTAAGTAATTAATTTGGATCAAGAATAGTTGCTTAGTATAATAACTTGTGTTTATCATTAACTTATAATCTTGTGATACGAATAGGTTCGGTTGCGTAGGTTATAATCTAGTTTTACATGTGTGATTGTAGTCGGTTATAATATTGATACGAATAGGTTCGGTTAGTATATAATTGATGTTCATATGTGGTTAACTTGTTTGCATGTATCGAGAGATCGGAATAAGTTATATCGAGATTAGATTAAGTATGTCAAGTTTATTCAATATTGTGTTTACGTGCTTAAATGAATTGTTGTCTTTGCTTAAGAATTAGTTTGTAAATCCTTAACTTTGTGAGTTTGTGAATTTAAGTATAAGTAAGTGTGGCATGGTACAGTAAGTTGTGTTCTTATCAACCAAATCAATAAGGATTATCGTTTTAACTATAAACCTCGAGAAAACGAATAAAGTAAACAATGAACGTAAATGAGTAATTAGCGTTTCTCTGTGGGATCGATATTTTATTACTACATGAGTGACTCCGTACACTTGCGGAAATCGCCCAACAGTAAGGTTGAAGGATTTGAAAAAGATGTTGAAAAGGGAGGAGCAGTAATTCCAGTTGATGGAAGTACAGCAGAAGATGATAGAGAAGAAGTAGTAGAAGGAGAAATGGAATCAGTGAAGATTGGTCCAGAGGACAGATTCACTTCTGAATAGGATCCAGAAGGAAGAGTAGATGGAGGAGGAACAACTTCAGATGTTGAAGTTGTTGGAGGAATGAAAGTCTGAGAGTCACTCACTTCTGTGACAGAAGGTAGTGAGGGAGATGGATGAGGAGTAAGAGAAGGAGATGAGATAACCTGTTCAGAGGCATTAGGATCAAAAGTTGAAATGGGCTCAGCATATAAATGAGCCATTCTGAACAGCGTTTCAGAGGCATCTTCCGGTTCCTGAGTGACAGGTTCCTCTAATTCAGTACTTGAGGCAATAACGAAGTCCTTCTTCTTCAGAACCCTCCGTTTTGCAGCAGTCTTCTTTCCAATTCTGGTAGAAAGGGAGACATTCTCAACAATCCGAGAAGATAGTGAGACATTCTCAAGATTCCCTTCTTCCTCTGAAGTCTCAACTACCTTTGAGAGCTCCGCATTCTCAAGTTCAGCAGCGCATTCTAAAAGTCTTGCATCGGCCTTAGCCTTTGCAGCAATTTCTCGCTCAGCAGCTAACTTGTCCTCTGCTTCCTTCTTCTTTCTTTTCTCTTCAGCAAGAGCCACAACTCTTGCAACCTTTTCAGCTTCAGCAGCCTTCTCTTTCTCAGCAAGGCGTGCTTCCTCAGCATCCTGAACATCCTTTTCAGGAACAACCGTTGGTTCGGAACCAACCACTTTCTCAACAGTTAGGACCACTCTGCTGGATCCTTTCTTTCCTTTGCCCTTCTTGGCAACATCCTTTCCTTTCAGCACACTTGACTTCACAATCTCCTTCTGAGCAGCGCTCACAGAGGGAGCATTCTCCTTCTTCTTTGGAGTTACACCAAAGGAAAGGTTCCTGAAGGTATGCATCTTCAGAACCGTACTTCTACTGGTTACACCTTCTCCTGAGATAACCACAGAGGCTGCTTCAAAGAGCCTCGTCAGGAGGGAACCATAGGCAAGAGCACTAGAAGTAGTGACATTCTTCATCTGCCTTATCCGCATGGCAGGGAGATTAATCTTCTTCTGGTTGACCAGATGCCACATGAAAACTCGTTCTCTATTGGAAACACAGTTGACTCCTCCAGCCTTTGGAAGAAACACATTAGTAGTGAGATAATGTGCCCACCTCTGATGCTGTGGGAGCCACGTTGCATACGTTTCCTTGGCACTCAGATCTGGTCTAGCCCAATTCACTTCAGAAAACCCATCAACAGAACCATCATCACCAACGATGATTCCTTCATCATCAACACCAATAGCTTGAGAGATAGAAGCCCTGCTGACCTCAATCTCAACATCCCCAACAACCGAGTGAAGAACATCCTCCTCATTAGAAAAGAAATGGAGGTTTTGGTAGAATTCGGTGACTAACTTAGGGTAAATGAATTCATCGAGAGAAACGAATGAATTCCAGTTTTGAGCACTAAGCCAGTTTGAGATAGGTTCAGTAGTTTTAACTTCGTCATCTAGGAACCTAGAAGTAAAAACCCTAGATTCGCTAACTTTCTTTTTGCTCTCAGAAGTGAAGAGATGAGTGACAGTGATTTCTAGAGCCATTTAGGAGAAATAGGAAATTAGGTTAAGATTTTGAGAGAAGAAATGCACAGACAACAATGGCGATTCTAATAGCAATGAATAAATGCAAGTAAAAATTGCTAAGTATGGAAAACCTCTATTTATACCCAAACAAGAAACCGTTCCAATTCAAAAAGCAAATAAACACGGTTTAAAAGGGAACAGATAACCGTTAAACACAGAACAGCGCCGTAAAATGGCAGTAGATAACGCATGCTTACAAGTCAAATCATGATTAGAATTAATTATAAATTAATTATCTCAAACGATTACTCACTTAAGACATACAGAAATAATTAGTCTAAGTTATTGAAGGCGATAAGTCATACCAATGCCTTCTCGTAAGTTGCTGAAAGACATACCAGCCAGAGGCTTAGTAAACATGTCAGCAAGATTTTCTTCAGAGGGAACATGAGTAATGATAATATCCTTCTTCAGAACATGATCTCTCAGAAAGTGATGTCTAATATGAACATGCTTCATCCTGCTGTGCTGAATAGGATTCTTTGAAAGATCAATAGCACTTTTGTTATCACAGTAAATTGTAATTGTTCCAGGGATGACTCCATAGTCAGCAATTTGTTGCTTGATCCAGAGCATCTGAGAAACACAACTTCCAGCAGCAACATACTCAGCTTCAGCAGTTGAGAGAGCCACAGAGGTTTGCTTCTTGCTGTGCCAGGAGACTAGGCACTCCCCCAGAAAATGACAACCACCAGAAGTGCTGACCCTTTTCAATTTATCTCTACCATAGTCAGAGTCTGTGTATCCTATAGGAGTAAAATCAGAACTACAGGGATACCACAAACCAGCTTCTGGTGTGCCTTTAAGATATTTGAGAATTCTTTTGACAGCAACATCATGAATCTCTCTTGGTTTAGACTGATATCTAGCACAAAAACACACAGCAAAATGTATATCTGGCCTGCTGGCTGTTAGGTATAAAAGAAAGCCAATCATACCTCTGTAGGTTTTTATATCTACAGGTTTACCAGCTTTCTCTTCATCATCAATGTCTTTGCTGACATCCATTGGAATATCAACAGCATTAGAATCCATCATGCCAAATTTCTTCAGCACTTCTCTAGTGTACTTAGCTTGATTGATAAACACCCCATCATTGCTTTGCTTGATCTGAAGTCCTAGGAAGAAGGTTAATTCTCCCATCATAGACATTTCAAACTCAGCCTTCATGTGGTCACTGAACTCTCTGCACAAAGATTCGTTAGTAGCACCAAATATAATATCATCAACATATACCTGAGCTATAAGGATATCCTTGTTCTTCTTCAGAGTGAACAGGGTTGTGTCAACACAGCCTCTGACAAATCCTTTAGACAGAAGGAACTTTGTCAGCCTCTCATACCAAGCTCTGGGAGCTTGTTTCAGTCCATACAAGGCTTTCTTTAGCTTGTACACATGATCAGGAAACTTAGGATCTTCAAAACCAGGAGGTTGAGACACATAGACTTCCTCATCAATGTAACCATTCAAGAATGCACTTTTCACATCCATTTGAAAGAGCTTGAAACCTTTGTATGATGCAAAAGCACATAAGATTCTAATGGCTTCTAATCTTGCAACAGGAGCAAAAGTTTCACCATAATCTATGCCTTCTTGCTGACTGTAACCTTGAGCAACAAGTCTTGCCTTGTTCCTCACAACATTTCCAAATTCAGCAAGCTTGTTCTTCAGAACCCATCTAGTTCCAACAACCTTTATGTTGTTAGGTCTGGGAACCAAAGTCCAAACTTCTGACCTTTTGAACTGGTCAAGTTCTTCTTGCATTGCCATCAACCAGGAGTCATCGTCAGCAGCTTCATAGAAGTCCTTGGGTTCCAGAAGTGACACAAAAGCCACATTCCCCATGTATCTTCTGAGCTGAGCTCTGGTCATGACAGGATTATGAACAGAGTCAATTATGTTCTCTAAGGAATGATTCCTATGAGCTCTAACTTCTCTTGGTACATCCAATGAGTCTTCTGAAACCTGTTCATCATTTGTTGAATCATATATAGGAGCATCTTCTGGAAGGAAGTTGACTTCTGGAGTAGGATTCTCATCTTGAGCTTGTTCAGCAACAGGAGGAACCACTTCAGCAGCTCTGGGAGAAACATCTTCTTCTTCAACAGGAGATGTTACTTCAGGAGCTTGAACTACATCTTCATCAGGAGCTCTACTATCTGCAGGGTTAGTCTCATCAAACTGTACATGAACAGATTCATCTAGAGTTTGAGTCCTCTTATTAAAAACCCTATATGCTTTACTATGTGTTGAGTAACCAAGAAAAATGGCCTCATCTGCCTTTGAATCAAACTTTGAAAGATATTCTTTTGTATTCAAAACATAACACTTACAACCAAAGGTTCTGAAATAACCTATTTTAGGCTTTCGACCTTTCCAGAGTTCATAAGGAGTCTTGTTCAGAATGCTTCTGATTAGCACTCTATTCAGAACACAGCAAGCTGTGTTCACAGCTTCTCCCCAAAAGTACTTTGGAAGCCTTCTTTCATTGATCATAGTTCTGGCTATCTCAACCAGAGTTCTATTCTTCCTTTCAACCACCCCATTTTGTTGAGGAGTTCTGGGAGCAGAAAAATTATGATCAATTCCCTTGGTTTCACAGAATTCTTCAAACCTAAAGTTTTTGAATTCTCCACCATTATCACTTCTGATATGGACAACCTTTTCATTCCTTTCATTCTCAAGTTTCTTTATCAGAACTGAGAAACATCCAAGTGACTCATCTTTGCTAGACAGCAAGATGACCCAAGTGAATCTTGAATAGTCATCTATAATGACAAAGGCATACTTCTTTCCACCCATGCTCATTGGTTGAACAGGGCCAAAAAGATCCATATGAAGTAATTCCAAAGGTCTTTTAGTTGAAATGACTTTCTTAGTTTTAAAAGAGCTTCTGGATTGTTTACCAAATTGACAAGCATTGCACAAATGATTCTTTTTAAAACTAATTTCAGGCAGACCCTCAACCAATTGATTTCTAGCAACTTTGGCTAGAAGGTCCATGCTCACATGAGCAAGTCTTCTATGCCAGAGCCAGGAGGTATCCTCTTTGGACATCAAGCATATATTTTTGCAAAGATTCTCAAGGTTCAACATGAAAACATTTTCAACTCTAGGAGCAGTTAGAATAACTTCCCTTGACTTACTGTTCAAGATTTTACATCCAGAGGAGCTGAAGACAACATCTCTACCTTTATCACACAGTTGTGCAACACTCAGGAGATTGAACTTCAGACCTCTGACTAGGGAGACATCTTCGATCAGAGGGTTGGTTCCTATGGATCCAGAACCAAGAATCCTTCCTTTCTGAGCATCTCCAAAGCTGACTTTTCCACCTCTTTTAGGAACAAATGTGATGAATGCTTTTTCATCACCTGTCATATGCCTTGAGCACCCACTGTCAATGTACCACAGTTTTGACATTGATGGAGCACTCAGAGCCACCTGCAACACAATCAATTAGTGACAGGTACCCAATCCTTATTGGGTCCTTCAGAGTTAGATTTCTCTTCAGCAGGTTTTAATGATATCTCATATTGCAAGAGATTTTTAATATGGTACTTGCAATCCTTTAACCAATGACCATCACTTTTACAGAGCTTGCAAAAGGGAGGGTTCTTGGATCTTTCCCTTGGCTTCTTGGGAGATTTCTTCTTCTTCTGAGAAGGACCAACATCTTCGGAGGCTATAACAGCACTCTCAGAGGTACCAACATCAGGAGGGGAAGCAATCTCTTTCAGAAGAGAGGGAGTGACAGGTTTCTTCTTCTTCTGGGGTTTATCACTTCCCAGAGGCAGCTTGTTCTTGCCTTTGGCTTTAGAGCCATCAGCAGGAATGCTGAACTGTTTACACAGCTTCTCTTCTAACACTTTCATGTCAGAAAAGACTTGAGTAAACCTAAGAAACTTGTCAGCCTCACTCTTGTCCAATTTCGTTTTCAGGTACTTGAACATACTATAGAGTTCTTCAAGAGAATCAAAGATATTCTGTTCAGAAGATATGTTTACCTCGGAATCATATGTAACTTCAGGAGGTGCGGAAGTTTCTCCTGTGACATCTTCAGAAGTTGACTCATCAATAGCCATAAAACAAATCTGAGCTTGCTCTTCCTTTTCTTCAGGATCACTGCTGGTCTCAGAGTCTGACCAGGCAGCCAGCATAGCTTTCTTGAACTTTTTCTTATCTTTCTTCAACTCCGGGCAGTTAGGCTTAATGTGCCCCGGTTGCTGACATCCATAGCACACAATTGGCTTGTTTGGATCTCTCTTGAACTTTTCACCAGAATCAGGAGTTTTCTTATCAAAGCTCCTGAAAGGCTTCTTGTAGTTTCCACCTCTGCCTTTCCTAAAGGCCTTCTTGAACTTCCTGGTCAGCATAGCCAGTTCCTCATCTTCTGAGGATTCTTCAGAAGATTCTGCTTTCAGGACAACTCTTTTTCCTTCTGACTTTTCTCTTAAGTCATGATTCTTTAATGACATATCATGAGTGATTAAGGACCCAATGAGTTCATCATACAAGTAATAGCTCAAGTCCTGAACTTCTTCAATAGCAGTCTTCTTGGCTTGCCAAGACCTTGGTAAGCTTCTGACAATCTTCTTCACTCGATCAGATTCTTCAATGTCTTTTCCTAAACTCTTCAAGTCATTGACTATCTTGGTGAATCTAGAATTCATATCTGAAATAGATTCTTTATCAAGCATTTCAAATAACTCATATTCTCTCATGAGTTGGTTGACTTTAGATTGCTTCACTTTTCCTGTTCCTTCATATGTGACTTCTAGCTTGTTCCAAATATCCTGTGCTGTTTCACAATAGGAAACTTTGTTATATTCAGTAGCTGTAAGTGCACAATGCAACATATTTATTGCTGAAGCATTAGTTTGGAGTTTTTTTAGAATGTCATCTGTGTATTCCCTCTGAGGAATAACAACATCCTCTAGACCTTGTTCCATTCTGGTAGGAATGAAATCACCATTAGTGATGACATACCAAGCACTCATGTTCTGAGCTTGGATGAAGTACATCATCCTTTTCTTCCAGTATGAGTAGTTGTTGCCATTAAACAATGGAGGTCTGGTAGTGGAAGAACCTTCTGGAACAATGAAGTGAGAAGAATTCTCAGGCTGGTGTCTACTAGCCATCTCTATTGATTCTGATAGGATCTTACACTTAGATTGTTAGATCTTTAGTAAATATGCGAAGTGACCTTCGCTCTGATACCACTTGTTGGCCCTAACAAGAACAGAATCACCTAGAGGGGGGTGAATAGGTGTCTAAGTTGAAAACTGAAAATTTCTAAGTCTTTAAAGAAACTTAAATTTCAGAGTCAAACTTTCCAGAGTCAGAAGCAAGTTTATAGAATTTGCTTCTGAGGAAAATTCTGCCTATACACAGTTAGCCTGCTTTCAGCAACAGAAGTTCGGTAAGAAAACTTCTGGACAGTCTTCTGAACAAAGACAATGATACTTACAGAAAATCTGTTTCAGCACTAAATATAAGCAAGTACACAGAAGCAATAATAACAAGTATAAGAGGGAGAAAGAAGTTCAGGAGGTCCTGATTGAACAATTCGATTTATCCAAGTTCGCCACAGAAGTCCTGTGACTACGTCTTGTCCCCTGAGGTCACAGCCTTCAGAGATTTTATAAATCCACTATTCAGAACTTTTATGGCAAGTTCAGAAGCTCCTTTACATCAACAGAACTTAAGCTAATTTCTCACTTAGTCCTGACTAGCCTAAAAAGAGTTAAAGGATTTCCACCAGAACAAAACAATACTCTGTTTTCTGGATTTCTCACCCAACTCTAATCTCAACTAGATTTCTCTCTTTAAATCTAACTGAAGATCACAAACGATCTCAGTTTACAAGATTCCTATTATGAACTTGTTTTTCTTCACTCTCTCACTTTACTAAGACTATGCTGAGAAAGATTGAGAATGGAAATGTTGCTCTGTTTTCTTGTTTAAAACAGTGCGTTAAGATTTTGCTCGATGATCATGCGTGTATTGATGCATTGGAGCTTGGCTACTATTTATAGTGATTGAAGATGACCGTTGTGGAGTTTGAAACTTCAAAGGAGATGACATCAGTTGTTGTAGCCGTTAATTTGTCAAGTCTTCAAACGGTCTTCAAACACTTTGATTCCGTTATCCTTGTTCTTTAACTAAATCCGGTAAGTGATTTGAAATCAAGGATGAGGATGACAGAATCATTCTTCAATTAGATCAACAAAGGGTAGACAAGGAAATGCCGGTTTCTCTTGAACAGACAAGCGCGCTCCATCAAAACAGCTTTTTGAACTTTTGGCGCCTTGCATTGAATGCAAGTGTCAGAGCATTAAATGCTCAAACAAATCCGTGACTAAGCTTTCAGAAGCTTTTTTCCAGTTGTCTAGACTTCTGATCAAATTGGCATAACTTCTGATTGCAAGGAACTTCTGAAGAGGGCTTTAGCAGACTTAGGCTTCAGAGCGGAGGAGTTCCAGCTTCTGAATCGTTAAAACTCTGACTTCAGCAAACAAAACTCCTGAGTCCTTTAGGCAATCCGAAAATGATTCATTCAGCACCTGCTGAGTAACTTACACATAGACTAAAACAGAAATATTAGTCAACAATAATCTATATGTGAGATAGAATTAAGTTTTCATCTTCTGAAACGTTTGGACATAATCAAAACACTTAGGGTTCATCACAACTTACAAATTTGAGTAACATCCATACAATTGTACAAAAAATTTTAATTCATTTGACGATTGTTCGTGGATCTCATACAATAATTCACTACGCATAAAAGAAAATGCCAAATGAAATCATTATCCACAGGTGCTGTCTTCAACTTATTCTAAGCAGTAGTTAACAGAGCAATTGTGGGACTCCCTTTCTCTAACTCAAACAAGGCTCTCCATCTCTTTAAAAAAAATTTCCACTCAATTTCAACTTCATCTTTAGGCTCAACTATTACTTTACCTCCCAATGGAACTCCATACATAAGATGAACATCTTCCTTGTTCACATTTATACACTCACCACTATCAAAGAACATACCAAGTCTATCAACATCAAAACTCAACACCAAACTCTTAGCAAAAGAAGAAGGATAAGATGCCAAATCTAAATCTAAAAACCCTCCAAAACCAATTTTCCTTATTGCATCCTTATGACTATCAGACAAACCAAAAATAAAATCTGAAATAAAAACCCAAGGAGTAATACGCTGAGTAAGGACTTTCAGATGAGCAAAGCACACCTCTTGTTCTAAATGACCAGGACTAACAACATTTGTTTCTACTACATCCTCTTTCATCTTATCCTTCTTCCGGACTTTCAGATTCTCTTTCTTAGGAACCACAACATCATCATGTTTTCTTTTCCTAGTATTCAACTTTGAAACTGTAACAGCCAAATTCTCAGCATCCTTCTTTTTAACATCTTTTTCCTTTCTAGCAGGAATAGTCCTTTCTTTTTTACTCAAATTCAAAACTGCACGAGACAATTTCTTAGCATCCTTTTTAGGAACATCTTTTACCTTTGTTGGAGGAACAATCGTTTCTTCTTTATCGCAATCACCTTCTTCTTCATCCTCATTACAAAGAGATTTTATTGAATCCAACAAATTTGGATCAATAGTGTCACGACGAGGAATTTTATCAGAAGTCATGTTCTATTTATATTTGTTAACCAAAAGAAAATAGAGACAAAACTTAGAATACTACAATTAACCAAAAGAAACAGTGATGTGTTCTAACAGAAAAACAACAAAACACAAAAATAGAAACATAATGTTTTAACATATGAACAAACAAAAATCAACAAAACACTAAGAAAATACAAAAAACAGCAAAACCAATCAAGAGAAACAATGATTAAACCCTAAAAACAAGAAAAACAGAGAAAAAATGAATCAAACAGTAAATTCGAAACATAAAAGCAAAATACAGTGATTGTGTTCCAAAAGCCAAATCTACTAATCATAAAAACTGAAACGTCATTCTAACAAAAAATCGAACACATAAAAAACAATTTCACAAACAAATATCAATAAAACAATAAGAAATACAAAAAACAGAGACACGAATCAAGTGAAACAATCATCAAACCCTAAAAACGAAGAAAAACAAAGAAAATTAATAGAATCAAACAACAAAAATAGAATATGAAAGCAAAAAACGTAAAATGTGAAGAAGTTAACAACAAAAATCGTATCAGTTGAAATTACAGATTATAGAGTAGTTATTTCATGAAAGTTGAGAGGAAAATAGAGAAAATAAGAAACTGATAGAAAAGAAGAGGGAAACATATTTAAAAGAAGAAAAAATAACTGAAACAGAAAAACCACACTTCCATTTTATCTAAAAAAATATTAAAAATTAAAAATTATAAAAAATAATAATTAAATATATTAATTAAATTTAACATTATCTAAAAATGGGAACAAAAAATAAAAAATATAATGTAAAATAATAATTATAGATAATATTATATCTTAAGTACAATTTGTAAATTTAGTTGATAAGTCCAAAATGTAGTTATAATTCAAGGCATTTAATCGATATATTCATACTAATTTGCTCCATCTAGCTTAGATTTACGTAGGTTAGGGGAAACTTTACCTTTGTATTTGTGTTTTCATGTGTAGGGATCAAGTTTGGAGAAATCAAGTTGATTTGGTGCAAAAATTGAGTCCTACTCGAGCAAACGAGGCAGCCTTGGCACCTTGAAGTATTTTGGCCATAACTTCCTCATACAAACGTCTCTTTGGGCGTTTCAAGTTGCGTTGGAAAGTTAAGACATAGACAAACAACTTTCATGTTTTAAGTGTTTCCAAATTCGGAGCCGAAAGTGGTCAAAACAGGGTTCGAAGTTGGAAGGCAAATTCCGGACGAGATGGGAGCTATCTCGATCGAGACACAAAAGCTTGTTTATTAGGCTTTGTGTGTCTCGATCAAGACATTATCCATCTCGATCGAGACAAGCAAAACTTGACAAACAGTTTGGTTGTCTCGATCGAGACATTAGCCATCTCGATCGAGACAAGCATTCTGTTTGTCAAGAATTGCTTGTCTCAATCGAGACTTTGGCCATCTCAATCGAGATATATGTGTCTCGATCGAGATGAGTCTCGACCCACCCATCCCTTTGTCCGAAAGTCGTGTTTTATCGCCCAAGCGACGCCCCGAATCACTCAATGGCTTCATCCTTCCGTCAAGCTATGTAATCCTTGAGTTTTTGGCTATAAATACATCGTTCTCCAGCGAAAGAAATATACAGAGAATCTACTACAAAGAATCACATTAGTTGTTACAAGAAGTTCGAAGTTCTACATCCATACTTTACGTCCTTCATTCCGATTTCCATTGTATTGAAGTTCTGATCGAGAGATAGACTATTTCATCGATTCATCGAGGAGAAGACGAGCAAGAACGCCTCGAGGATTGACAAACCTCATGATCAAGAGTAAAAAGGATTGACAACCCTCTTTCCCTTTATCGTTTATAGTTCTTACATTTCTCTGAATTTCCGTTGTAATTTCTATGAATGTTTGACAATTGGAAAACTTATAATAAAAGTAATCTTCATATATATTCATGTGTTTCTATCAAGTAAAATCAATAGAGTATTCATCACTTACGTTTTATTAATCTAGGATAAGTCTAGTTAGTAAGTCGTAATGAATCTAACTTACGTGATATTCATTGATCTAATAAAGATTATCTTGGATAGGTCCAGTAATCTTGTTAAGTTAATTCACTTAAGGACAATTAAACATAAGTATCGAGAGATCGTGTTTAATTGTGTTCTAGAATTGGTTGAATTGTATGAGTAAATTGTTAAAACGTTTATCGCACTTAAATGAATTGTTGACTTTGCATGAATAAAGAACGTTGGTAGAAGTGTTGGATTAGGATTTTAGTTAATTTAGTTTATGTTTAAAGTACTTAGTTAATAATCAAAATCTCAAATATCACATTTACTACTTTTCAAGAGAAAACGAACGAAGTATTATAAAGATATATTTAGTTTGTACATTTACCGTTCTCTGTGGGTTCGATCTTAATATTACTACTTGAGTGATTCCGTACACTTGCGGAAAATACCCAACAAGTTTTTGGGGCCGTTGCCGGGGAACGGCATAAGTGTTACAAAATTTTTACTTTATTATATTTTGTTCCGAATTTTGAATTGTAGATTGATTTCTTTTCATTTTTGTGTTTTGTAGGGGTGGAAGTTCATGCGTAAAACGAGAAGTTCCAACAGCAATCCTCCCCCGTACGATCCTGACTTTGAGAAGAAATTAAAGAAGAAAAAGAAAGATAAGAAGAATAAGGGATCACCTTCAAAAATTGACTTTGTTATTGATTTGGAAATTGAAAATATGGCTACACAAAGGCTTATGGATTATGCTGCACCAGGGTATGATGGACTAACGGATGGTGTGCGTAGACCACAAATCAACGCTTATCATTTTGAAATCAAACCCGCTTTGTTGCAAATGATTCAAAATAACGTTCAATTTTTTGGAATGCCTAGTGAAAATCCAACCACACACTTGAGTACTTTTCTCGAGTTGTGTGATACTTTTAAAATACATAATGTGTCACTAGAAGAAATAAGGCTTCGTCTTTTTCCGTTCACGTTAAAAGACAAAGCAAAAGCATGGTTGAATTCGCTTCCCGCAAATTCAATCACTACATGGGATGCTTTGGCCCGCGCATTTTTAGCAAAATATTTTCCTTTGGCCAAAACTGCTAAAATCATTAAAGAGATTACATCGTTTACGCAGCATGAGACTCAGTCTGTTTATGAGGCATGGGAGAGGTACAAAGAACTTCAAAGAGCGTGCCCCCATCACAATTTGGCTAATGAACTTTTAATGCAAACTTTTTATAATGGAGTTAGCCCTTATACCAGGAGTCAAATTGATGCCATGTCGGGTGGATGCTTTATGAAGAAAACTTCTGCCGAGGCTTTTGAATTATTGGAAGAGAAGGCGGCAAATAGTTGCATGTGGCCTGTGGAAAGGGCACAAGTTACTATGAGAAATGCTAATAGTTCACCACAATCTTCTACTGCATCTTGTAAGGGTATTATAGAATTGGACCCCTTGACTAAAATTGAGGCACAATTCTCTAAGCTATCTAACAAAATTGACCAATTGCAGGAAGAAATTCGAACACCCCGTCCTGAAGATTGTGAACGCCCGAATGTGGAGGAAGTGAGTTATGTTCAAGGACAAACTCGAAACAACCCATATTCGAGCACTTACAATCCCGGATGGAGAAATCATCCAAATTTTGGTTGGAAAGATAATACGAATTCTAACCAAGACCAACCTACTTCTACCAATGCTCAACACCAGTCTAACAATCAATCTCAATCTAAAAGTCAAAATAGTCCTTTGGGTGAGTTGTCATCTAAAATTGATAAATTCATTGACGGAATTGGTGGTTGATGAACCCTAAGTGTTTTGATTATGTCCAAACGTTTCAGAAGATAGAATCTAAAACTCTCTTACATACTGTTTAATATTCACTAACAATTTTTGTTGTTAAGTTTGTATGTAAGTTACTCAGCAGGTGCTGAATGAACTATTTCTGGATTGCTTAAGGTCTCAGAAGAAACGAAAGCTGAAGACAGTATTCCCACTCTCAGAAGCTGGATGCTCCGCTCTGAAGTTATGAAAGTCTGTTAAAGCTCTCCTCAGAGGTTCATTGCAATCAGAAGTTAAACTCTACCAATTAGATCAGAAGCTTAGACAAATGGAATTAGCTATCATAAGACATTTATTGCTCTGACAACTGCATTTAATGCAAGGCGCCAAAAGTTCAAAAATCTGTTTTGAAGAAGCGCGCTTGTCTACTCAAAGCGAAACCAGAATTTCCTTGTCTACCCTTTGTTGATCCAATTGAAGAATGTTTCCAGTCAACCCTTTCTTCAACTTCAAATCACTTACCGGATTTAGTTAAAGAACAAGGTTAACGGAATCAAAGTGCTTGAAGACCGTTTGAAAACTTGACAAATTAACGGCTACAACAACTGATGTCATCTCTATTGAAGATTCAAATTCACCAACGGTCATCCTCATTCACTATAAATAGTAGCCAAACTCCACTACATCATCTACTCGTGATTACCGAGCAAAATCTCAACGCACTGTTTGATCAAGAAAAACAGAGCACATTTTCCATTCTCAATCTTTCTTAGCATAGCCTTAGTTAAAGTGAGAGAGTGAAGAAAAACAAGTCCATAATAGGAATCTTGTAAACTGATATCGTTTGTGATATTCAGTTAGATTTAGAGAAAAATCTAGTTGAGATTTGAGTTGGGTGAGAAATCCAGAAAACAGAGTTGTTGTTGTTCTGGTGGAAATCCTTTAACTCTTTTTAGGCTAGTCAGAACTAAGTGAGAAATTAGCTTATGTTCTGTTGATGTAAAGGAGCTTCTGAACTTGCCATAAAAGTTCTGAATAGTAGATTTAAAATCTCTGGTGGCTGCGACCTCAGGGGACAAGACGTAGTCACAGGACTTCTGTGGCGAACTTGGATAAATCGACTTGTTCATCAGGATCTCCTGAACTTCTTTCTCCCTCTTATACTTGTTATTATTGCATCTGTGTTCTTGCTCATATTTAGTGCTGAAACAGATTTACTCCTATTATCATTGTCTTTGTTCAGAAGACTGTCCAGAAGTTCTCAGACTCTGAACTTCTGTTGCTGAAAACAGTCTAACTGTGTTTAGGCAGAATTTCCCTCAGAAGCTGCTCTTGTGAGCTTGTCTCTGACTCTGAGGAAATTTGACTCTAAAAACTAAGTTTCTTTAAAAAACTTAGAAATTCTCAGTTTTCAACTTAGACACCTATTCACCCCTCTCTAGGTGATTCTGTTCTTGTTAGGGCCAACAGTGGTAAGATGACTAACCAAGATGAAAATTTCAAAAGGATCGAAACAAAGTTGGATCAATTACTTAAGAATTACTCATCATCTATTCATAATCTCGAAGTACAAATAGGCCAATTAGCTAAGTCTATCCCATCTCGTCAATTAGGAGACCTTCTGAGCAATACGGAGAGTAATCCTAGAGAACAAGTAAAAGCAATTACACTTAGATCGGGAACAAGATATGATGGTCCTAGTATGCCTAGTATTGTTTCTAACAATTTGCAGGATGATAACGTGATTCAACAAGTTACTCGCGCTCGAGATGAAGTTGTCTCTGCCGAGATTAACTCCAGTTCCAAAGCTACGGAGGATCCTACTAAGGTTAATTCTCCAAAGGAATCCGCTCCAAAGGAATATCAACCAAAAGCACCTTTTCCTCCACGAGAGCACATTAAGAACTATGATAAGCAACTCTCTTCTTTTATTGACAAGTTGAAAAATTTGCATATAAATTTGACTTTCTTTGATGCTATGACTCAAATCCCTAATTATAATAAGTTTCTTAAGGACTTGCTCTCTAAGAAAATTAGTTGGGAAGGGATTTTGTCCATTGTGTTAACGGAAGATTGTAGTTCTATTGTTACTAGCCAAATGCCTACTAAATTGAAAGATCCTAGCTGTTTTACTATACCATGCAAATTAGGAGATGTTACATTTCCGAGTTGTTTATGTGATTTAGGGGCTAGCATTAATTTGATGCCGTTGTCAATTTTTAAGAAGTTAGGTTTAGAAGAAGATATTAAGCGTACTAGTATGGTTTTGCAACTTGCGGACCAAACTATTAAGAAACCCTACGGGATCATTGAAGATGTGCTTGTTAAAGTGGATAAATTAATTTTTCCTACTGATTTTGTTATTCTTGATTTTGTCTATGATGTGAATTGTCCATTGATATTAGGGAGACCTTTTACGAATACGGGTCGTGCTTTAGTAGATGTTTCGGAAGGAAAAATAATGTTGAGAATAGGTGAGGATAAAATCGAATTTGACATGAATAGAGCGATGAAATATCCCATGGAAGAAAATCATTGCATGCGTATTGATTTAATTGAAGAATGTATAGATAACATGATAAGTGAAGCAAATGTGATTTATCCTATTGTTGAAGAGGAGACTGAAGATGTCCAACCTGAACCGCTAAATCGTGAAGATGGACCTATTCCGCCTTCTATTGAGAAACCACCAACTGTGGAATTGAAAGAACTACCCGATCATTTACGATATGCATTTCTAGGTGAAGGGGATGTTCTTCCAATTATTATCTCAAACAAACTCACCAAAGACCAAGAAGATAAATTACTTGCTGTTGTAAGAAAGAGAATTAGGAGCATAGGATGGCAAATTTCAAACCTTAAGGGAATTAACCCTAGTGTAGTTATGCACCGTATACACTTAGAGGAGGGACACCAACCGAAAGCGGATAGACAAAGAAGATTAAACCCGAACATGAAAGAAGTAGTAAAGAAAGAAATTACTAAGTTGCTAGACGCCGACATTATTTACCCTATTTCTGATAGTGAATGGGTTAGTCCCATTCATTGTGTACCTAAGAAGGGTGGTATGACCGTAGTGCAAAACGACCAAGGTGAGCTAATACCAACTCGAACAACAACCGGTTGGAGAGTTTGTATTGACTATAGGAAATTAAATACGACAACTAGGAAGGACCATTTCCCTATACCTTTCATTGATCAAATGATAGAACGGATCGCTGGACATGCTTTTTATTGTTTTCTCGACGTATATTCAGGATTTTTCCAAATCTATATATATCCGGAAGACCAAGACAAGACTACATTTACATGTCCTTACGGTACCTTTGCTTATCGGCGTATGCCATTTGGTTTGTGTAACGCTCCAGCTACTTTTCAACGATGCATGACGGCTATTTTTAATGATTTTATTGAAGATATCATGGAAGTTTTTATGGATGATTTTTCAGTATATGGAGATACCTTTGATGCATGCTTAAATAATCTAGATAAGGTTTTGACTAGGTGTGAGGAGACTAACTTGGTCCTAAATTGGGAAAAATGTCACTTCATGGTAGATGAAGGAATTGTGTTAGGTCACAAGATTTCCAACGTAGGAATTGAGGTCGATAGAGCAAAAACGTATGTTATTGAAAATTTACCTCCGCCGACCACTGTTAAAGGAGTTCGTTCTTTCTTAGGGCATGCTGGTTTTTATAGACGATTTATAAAGGATTTTTCCATTTTTGCTAAACCATTAACTAACTTCCTTGCCAAAGATTGTGTTTTTGAATTTTCTGACGAATGTATTGATGCATTTAATACACTTAAGTCAGCTTTAGTAAGCACACCTATTATAACTAAACCCGATTGGGATCTCCCATTCGAGATTATATGCGACGCTAGTGATCTAGCCGTTGGTTGTGTGCTAGGGCAACGTAAAGACAAGAAATTACATGTAATTTACTATGCAAGTCATACGTTATCCGGAGCTCAATTGAATTATACAACTATGGAAAAAGAGATGTTAGCAGTAGTTTTTGCATGTGATAAGTTTCGTTCATACTTGTTAGGATCGAAAATCATTATTTATACTGACCATGCTGCTTTACGTTACTTGTTTGCGAAGAAAGATGCTAAACCTCGTTTGATACGATGGGTTTTGTTGTTGCAAGAATTTGACATTGAAATTAGGGATAAAATGGTGTAGAAAATCTTGTAGCTGACCATCTTTCTAGACTAAAGGATGAGAACGGTCCGATAGGCGAATCCGTAGGCATAAATGATGACTTTCCCGATGAACAACTCATGCAAGTTAAAAATTTGATTGTGCCTTGGTATGCTGATATTGCTAATTATCTCGCTGTTAATTTAGTCCCCAATGACCTTAGTTTTCACCAAAAGAAGAAATTCTTTTCGGATGTTAGGCAATATGTGTGGGATGAGCCGTATATTTTCAAAATATGTGGTGATGGTATGCTTAGAAGATGTGTTAGCGACATTGAATTTCACAATGTTATGCATGATTGTCATTCTAGCCCTTATGGTGGACATCTTGGAGCTAGTAAGACGGCAGCGAAAATCCTTGAATGTGGATTCTTTTGGCCCACTTTGTTTAAAGATGTATGTGAATTTGTTAGTCATTGCGATAGGTGTCAAAGAACAGGAAACTTAGGGAGACGTGATGAAATGCCTACCAAAAATATTTTGGAAGTTGAACTTTTTGACGTTTGGGGCATTAACTTCATGGGTCCGTTTCCTCCTTCTTGTGGACAAACTTACATATTAGTTGTCGTTGACTACGTGTCTAAATGGGTTCAGGCAATATCTACTTCGTCTAATGATGCTAAAGTTGTTATTAAGTTTTTAAAATCGATTTTTACGAGGTTCGGAGTACCTCGTGCAATCATTAGCGATGGAGGTACACACTTTATCAATAAGTTATTTGATTCGTTAGTTAAAAAGTATGGAGTTCATCATCAAGTTTCAACTCCATACCATCCTCAATCAAATGGTCAAGATGAAATCTCGAACAGAGAGTTGAAATGGATCCTTGAAAAGACGGTTTCATCGTCTAGAAAAGATTGGTCCATGAAGCTTGATGACGCACTTTGGGCATATCGAACGGCGTTCAAAACGCCCATAGGTATGACACCTTACCGCCTTATGTATGGCAAGGCATGTCACTTACCGGTAGAGCTTGAGCACAAAGTGTATTGGGCGATAAAAGTTCTAAACTATGATTTACAACTCGCCGGTAAGAAGAGGATGTTGCAACTTAACGAATTAGATGAGTTACGGCATTTATCTTATGAGAATGCTAAGCTTTATAAGGAAAAGACTAAGAAATGGCATGACTCTAAGTTAAAAGAGAAAGTTTTTAATGTCGGTGACAAAGTGTCGCTATTTAATTCACGTTTGAAGTTATTTCTGGGTAAACTAAAATCTAGATGGATTGGACCATTTTTGGTTACTAATGTTATGTCTAGCGGAGCTTTAGAGTTAGAAAATAAAACCGGAGAACGACTCAAAGTGAATGGCCATCGTTGTAAAATCTATTTGGGGAACGAGCAAGGCAATTCGATTGTAAATGTTTCGTTTCTCAATTGCCCTTAGTTTTCGAAATTTTGATTTGTAGTGTAGTTAGTTTCATTTTTAGTACACATGTGTGATTGATTAGTTTATGTTTGTTTACTTTTTCTTTGAGAGATTTGACACTTTATTTGTAGTTCTTATGTGTTAGGAAGATCGTAAGAGAATCATATTGTCCGGGGTGGAGTTCACCGTGCTTAAACGCGTCAAAGAAATGATGTTTTTATAGGGACACTAGGTGTCTCGTTCGAGATATTACATGTCTCGATCGAGACGAACTTCATGTTTGAGGAAAGGAAGCGTATCGATCGAGACATAAAGAATCTCGATCGAGACAGCCTTTCTGCCTCATAACTAGGGCGTGTCTCGATCGAGACAAGGTGTATCTCGATCGAGATTGGCCACCTGAAAACGTGGAATTCGGTTTTTCTCGCCTCTTTTCGCGAAAAGGCACCATTTCAAGCATTGCATTTTGTCCCAATTGGTGTCTATCCACATTTTAACCACCCTTAACTACTTTCTACACATCTATAAATAGTCTAAATTTAAGATTTCTTCAAAATTTTCTGTCTTTTCTTTATGGCTCCAACAACTAGGGGAATGCGCAGGAGACGTCGAGTGGACATTTCCTCTCGATATGGCGCTCCTTTCCCAATATATTATGAGAATGAGGGTCGCCGGTACAAGCATTTCAAGAGTTGCATCTTCTACGGAATGATATATATGGATGATTTCCTGAACACTGAACTCAGTATTCAGGATCGTGTAATGCGTCTCTTGGACAATATGAGTTGGTCTAAGTTCGTATCTATGAGGTTTCCTATCATTCCTGCTTGGATACTAGAGTTTTTCACAACGGTGTGTTTTGTTGACAAGCGTCGTGTCCGTCTTAGTCACCGTCACAATGGACGGGAGTTCACTTTCGGGTACCCGGAACTCCATAACTGGTTTGGATTCCCGGTTCGCGCTCCCGAGAGACCCCCGGGCCGTGATATGACAACATTGGATGTTTGGTCTAATATCACCGGGCAAGAAATTTATGTTCCGAAACTCGCTTTCAACAAGTTAATGATGTCGGAATCTCTCTTGTACTTTCATAAATTTCTGTGTTATTTGCTTTTTGGGCGTACTAATGGGCACAAAGTTCGTAAGCAAGATTTGGACGTCCTAGGAGATGTTATGCAAGGGACCGAAATTGACTCTAGTGGGATTTTGATGAATGGACTAGTTGCCGCTTCGCGTTCCAAGAACAAGAAGATGGGATTCAGAAACATCATTTCTGGCTTGGTAATTGGTGGGTTAGGATCTATTGAAGCACCATGGACGGATGCGGAACCTTTTCCCATCCTTGATTATGAATTTCTGGCCAAAGAGGGACTCATGAAGAGAGTTTTTCTTCAAGGTGCTCGGTTCCTATCATTTGAGGATCGTGTTCTATCTATTCTCACCAAGCCTACATCAAATGGATCCCGATTCATGAACTTAGATATCTAGGACCATGTTAATATATTTTATGTATAGTGTGCGTATTTACGTGGGTATTGTATCTATGTTTGTTCTTTTGTAAATAGTTGTGTTGTGATTTCCCTTCTTGCAAATAAGACTTGTAATCGGTCCATAATTTTTCATAAATAAAACGAGATCGATTTATGTGTGTTACTTTACATATTTTTCATTTTCTTGTCATTTACTTTTCGTTTTTCTTTTCGGGTAACCTTTACGGTTAACCCTTGTATCGTTTGATTTTTGTTTTTGTTTTTAGTGTATCCACAGGTTTTTCTTGAATTATTATCGTGACAAGATGACATAAGTAACTCGTATTTACTTTGGGAAACGTTGCGGATTTACTTTGGGGTCAATACGGGATAAAATTGGGGATCAAAGTGCCTAACAAGGATGTCTCGATCGAGATGAAGGCTATCTCGATCGAGACCATGAATCTGTGATTCATGTTATAAGTAGTCTCGATCGAGACCTAGCCCATCTCGATCGAGATCTACCTTATGTTTTCCCTCAACACACGATCTCGATCGAGATCTTAGCCATCTCGATCGAGATCCGGCCCACATCAACCCTAAATATCCAAATTCTATAAATTTCCCCCATTCTCCCCCATAACCAAAAATTACAAACCCTAAACACCTCCAAATTGAATTTGAATTCAAATTAAAGTTACCTTTTTGTCTTCCCAATGCTTTGATTCTCTTACACACACTCCTTTCAAATTCAAAATCACTCCATTTATTCTCCATCTCCCTTCTCTCATCAAACTCATCCTTAGCAAAAATTTCAATTTTCACCATCTCAAAACCTTCCTTCTCCATCTCAAATCCGAATTTGATCTATGGCGGGGGGAAAGAAGGACACCAAGAAGAAAAGCTCCACCGCGGAAACAAGTTCTCGTTCCCCTCAACCGTTCAAACTCACTTCGGAGGAAGAAAAAAGTCGCTTTGCTCTCATAAACGGTGTAGTCATTTCTACTCATATGCTTTATATTAATTGGGACACCACTTTTGTTTTGAACATTGATGGGGATGTTAGGGGGTATGTTGATACTATGGGGTGGAGCAAATTTGTTGATTTGCGTTTTGAACAAACCAAATTTGATGTCGGTGAATTTTGGTCTACTTTAAGTTTTGCTAATGTGGGAAAGACTAGGTTTAAGTTTCGAAATTTGAATGTTGAATATGAATTTGGACGTGAGGAATTGCATGCTTGGTTTGATTTCCCGTTGACCGGTGTCACCATGCCTTCGGATTTTGATCATGACCGCATTTGGAATGATTTCACCGGATTGGCTAAGTTTGATGCTAAAAATTCCCCGAATACATTAATTAGGGATAGTGGCCTACTCTACTTCCATAAGTATCTCTCTTTGTCATTGTTTGGTCGGGCGGAGATGTCTAAAATTCAAAGGCTTGATTTGTTTGCTCTATATTGTCTTGTGAATAAGACGCGGGTTGATTCTATTGAGATTATTTTTGGTACTTTTCGTCAATTGATAGCACTTAAGAAAGTCCATGCTCTTCCCTTTGTGAATCTCATGGGTGGTATTATTCAAGCCGCCAAGGAAACTCTAGTGGACTTTCAAAAGGATCTTAAAAAGGATGATATCGAATATAATAATCTAGACTTGTGGTTGCTTTCCCGTTGTCGTTTAGTTGATAAGAATAACCATTGGGTGCCTTATTCCAAAAGAACGGCCAAATATTTCAACAAACCACGTGGTGCTAGTTCTTCCGGGGTTAGCAAAGGGAAAAAGACTTTGGAGATAGACGTTGAGGTAGATGACAACCTTGCCAATGAAGACGATGATGACACAAGTGAAGAAGGTGAGGTACCGGGATGGAAGAAGGTTTTGGGTTACTTGAAGAACAACAACAAACGTCTCGAGGGAAAACTTGACACTCTCGTCCAAGAAAATGCTTCCACTACTTCTATTGTTGAGAATATGGAGGATGACATTAAGGTTATCCGGGAACGGCAAAAGCGGGATGGTGGATGTTTGCGTCGCTTGATGCGTGCTAGTGGCGAAGAAGTTTCCGACTCATCACCGGATTCGCCTCAAACTTCGGGTTCTCCTACCTTTTAGTTTGTTACTTATGCATTTTTCTTGTTATTTTTATTATGTCTTATGGATATTTACCTTTTTTTGGATTTTGGTAGTTTGTTTTCCTTGTTGATTTTCTTATGAATGCTTTAGTTCCCGAACAATGAGGACATTGTTCCCACTAAGTGTGGGAAGGTCGGTATGTTATCCCTTTCGTTATCTTTTATGTATTTTTGTATGTTTATTTTACCAACTATGCATTTCTTTTAGTGTATTTCACAACTTAGTCACAAATTGAAGGAAATTTGAAAATTTCATGCTTTTTAAAGTTGAGAAATCAAAAATATAGATTGCCTAAGTATAATTGTTAAAATATCATGCCTTTCTCACAAAATTTTCGATAATGACAAGTTGGATAAAAATCTCATGTCCCGACTTAAGGTTTAAGATCCTCAAATCCTAACTAAGATTTTAATTATGTTCTTTTCCTTATGTTCAAACCGAGGTTTTTGTGCAATCTCATATGGAACGTCATATTATCTAAAAGATATGCAAATATCTTGACTTGAAATCCATCTCGAGATTAAATAAAAATGAGGTAACTAGGGAAACTTTAGCCATAATACATGTTGATTTGAAGTTAATATAGGTTGAGGGTATCTAAAATTTTCTTGCTCAAATGCTTTGTTTATTAGGAAGTGTCAAGTTACGTACTTTTGGCTACGTTTGAGTCCACCCATGGCTCGAGCGAGGTATGAAAGGAACGTCGAAATAGAGTCTAGAGGTATTATAATTGACATGATTGAAGTTTAATGTCACGGTCTAGTACACCCATGTCAAGGACGTGACCTCTTAAGCGGAAAACATGGATCTTAAGTCAGTATTTTAACTCATAAGTCACGGTCTCGACCACCCTTATCAAGGACGTGACTAGGGAAGATTTACTTGACAAATTAAAGCAAGAAGCAAATAAAGATACCTAGATATACCTTGAGACAATAAAAATCAAAACATGTGTGCTCGCCTTGTCCCAAAAGCCTTATATAAAATACGTCAAGAATGGATGATAGTCGTTAAAGGTTCTATAATCGTATGGCTTCATTATAAACGCATATTAACTTTCACGATTAAGTTTTGCTTGATCAAAATTAATTGATTTCTATATAAAGTTAGGTTAACATAATCACTATCTTGGGAAGTTGATAGAGGATTCTTAAAAGTTTTGCCTTACAATATTGCTTGAGGACAAGCACAAGTTAAACTGTGGGAACTTGATAAGTCCAAAATGTACTTATAATTCAAGGCATTTAATCGATATATTCATACTAATTTGCTCCATCTAGCTTAGATTTACGTAGGTTAGGGGCAACTTTACCTTTGTATTTGTGTTTTCATGTGTAGGGATCAATTTTGGAGAAATCAAGTTGATTTGGTGCGAAGATCGAGTCCTAAATGGTAATCAATTTAATTTTTTTTTACGGTAATGTTATATACATTCTGAATTTGGTAGTCTCTGTTCTAAATGGTAAGCATACTGTTATTAAAAAAATGAGTCGAAAAAAAAAAGCGAAAACATATTTTAATGGTTAAAAATTGGAAAAATAGATTCTAAACCACGTAAAATCAATATAAAATCATAATTTATAAACCCTAGACCATAAAAAAAAAGGAAATTCAAAAATATAAACTCAGTTCTAATATATATATATAACACTTTATATTCACATAAAAAAAGAATTTTATACATGTCACATTGTTTTTAAATTAGAATACAAGGAATTACAATGCAGAGTTTACATCCTGGAACACAGAGTTTATAAATTTAGAATGCAGAGTTTATACAATAGAAAACACAGTTTATAAATTTAGAATGCATAGCTTATATTTTAAAGTACAAAGTTTATATTCTAATTTCGAGTTTAGCGTTTAGGATTTAAAGCTTAGGGTTCAATAATTTGGATTTATGTTTAGGATCTGAATTTTAGGGTTGATTAATTAGAATTAAGGTTCAATTTTAGGGTTTAGGGTTCACTTATTTCGGTTTAGGGTTTAGAGTTTGTAGTTTAGGGTTCTATTTTAGGATTTAAATTTAAAAACTTAGAGTTATGGGTTCACCACTTTAGGGTTTTCGGGTTCACTAATTTAGGGTTTCGAGTATCACCAATTTTCTCTGATACTTTATTTAAAAATACATGTATATTCAATTTTGGTCATTTAGTTATAAGGGTTTAGGTTGTTACTATTAATTTGAATGGATTTTTTTTTATTATATTGTGGAACATGACAGTTTGTAGTTTAGAATTTATGTATATTCAATTTTGGTCATTTAATTTTAAGTGTGTAAGTTGTTAATATTATTGGATTTGAATTTATTTATTTTGGATTATATTGTGGAACATGACAGTTTCTAGTTTAAAATATATGTATATTCAATTTTGGTCATTTAGTTATAAGAGTTTAGGTTGTTAGTAATAATTTGAATGAATTTTTTTTTATTATATTGTGGAACATGACAGTTTGTAGTTTAGAATTTATGTATATTCAATTTTGGTCACTTAGTTATAAGTGTTTAAGTTGTTAATATTATTGGATTTGAATGTATTTTTATTGGATTATATTGTGGAACATGACAGTTTCTAGTTTAGAATATATGTATATTCAATTTTGGTCATTTAGTTATAAGTGTTTAGGTTATTACAATTAATTTGAATGGATTTCTTTTTGTATTATATTGTGGAACATGAAAATTTGTAGTTTAGAATTTATGTATATTCAATTCTGGTAATTTAGTTATGAGTATTTAGGTTGTTACTATTAATTTGAATAGACTTTTTTTGTATTATATTGTGGAACATAACAGATTGTAGTTTAGGATATATGTATATTCAATTTTGGTTATTTAGTTATAAGTGTTTAGGTTGTTACTATTAATTTGAATGAATTTTTTTTTGTATTATATTATGGAACATGTCAGTGCGTTGTTTAGAATATATGTATTAAATTTTGGTCATTTACTTATAAGTGTTTAGGTTGTTACTATTAATTTGAATGGACTTTTTTTGTATTACATTGTGGAACATAACAGTTTGTAGTTTAGAATATATGTATATTCAATTTTGGTCATTTATTTATAATTTTTAGGTTGTTATATTAGTTTGAATGAATTTTTTTTTAATTATATTGAGAACATGACAGTTTGTAGTTTGGAATTTATGTATATTCAATTTTGGTCATTTAATTATAAGTGTTTAGGTTGTTACTTTTAATTTGAATGAATTTTTTTTGTATTACATTGTGGAACATGACAGTTCGTAGTTTAGAATATATGTAAATTACATTTTGGTCATTTAGTTATAAGTGTTTAGGTTGTTACTATTAATTTGAATGAACTTTTTTTGTATTATATTATGGAACATAACAGATTTTAGTTTAGAATATATGTATATTCAATTTTGGTCATTTAATTATAAGTGTTTAGGTTGTTACTATTAATTTCTATAGATTTTTTTCGTATTATATTGTGGAACATGACAGTTCGTAGTTTAGAATATATGTATATTTAATTTTGGTCATTTAGTTATAAATGTTTAGATGTTACTTTTAATTTGAATAGACTTTTTTGTATTATATTGTGGAACATGACAGTTTGTAGTTTAGAAGATATGTATATTCAATTTTGAATATTTACTATTTCTAAATTTATAAATTAAAATTTGTATTTTAAATAAGGTTATAAAAACGAGTGTAAATTTTAGGATTTAGTATTCACTTATTTCGGTTTAGGGTTCTATTTTAAAATTTAAATTTAAAAATTTCTTTTAAAACACAGAAGTATTAATATATTTTAAATAAAATATCATACTTTTCTTTTGTATTAATATTTATTTTATTTAAAAATAAAATATTATTATCAAATGTTTATATTGTGGAACATGACAGTTTGTAGTTTAGAATATATGTATATTCAATTTTGGTCATTTAGTTATAAGTGTTTAGGTTGTTACTATTAATTTGAATGGACTTTTTTTTGTATTATATTATGGAACATGTCAGTGCGTTGTTTAGAATATATGTATTAAATTTTGGTCATTTATTTATAAGTGTTTAGGTTGTTAGTATTAATTTGAATGAATTTTTTTTTTAATTATATTGTGGAACATGACGGTTTGTAGTTTAGAATATATGTATATTCAATTTTGGTCATTTAGTTATAAGTGTTTAGGTTGTTACTATTAATTTGAATGTATTTTTTTTATACATGTCACATTATTTTTAAATTAAAATATAAGGCATTACAATGCAGAGTTTTATATCCTAAAACACAAAGTTTATAAATTTAGAATGCATAGTTTATACAATAGAACACACAATTTATAAATTTGGAATGCATAATTTATATTTTAGATTAAGCTTAAAAATAAAAAATCTAGAGTTATAAATTGTAATTGGTGTTTTTCACGAGATTATAGTTTATAATTTAGAGTTTTCTTATGATCTAAGATTTATAAATTATGATTTTACATTTAATTTAGATGATTTAAAATTTATTTTAGAGCTTTTAACCATAAAAATATGTTTTTTTCTTATTTTTTCAAATTGTTTTTTTTTGTAGAATATTGTGATTAGCTCTTATAATACTGACAACTAAATTTATAATTACATATAACATTGTTTAGAATATCAAACTAAAAAAAAAAACTAAAATCAGCCTACATCCTAAACTTGAAATCTGTATGTTCCAAATTTTAAAACATCGTTTTTACTTGGACATCATGGATCTTAAAATGAACATATCGTCAATACGAGTCCAACGGTATAAAAATTTTTGAAATCGAAGTTTGGGATAGCCGGGAAAACATTTTTGAATAATAAGTAATTTGAATTTAAGTTTTATATAAATTTTAACTTAATCACAAAACATTAAATGAGTTTGGGAAGGTGGGTGCCGCCTAAATATAATGGCTAAATATTAATGGGTTCTTCCATGAATAATAAAATTGTTTGTTAGAGTGGTAAGCATATCGCCTTGGATAGTGGAGCGCCTGGGTTCGAACCCTACCACTGCAGTTCCGCGTTTTTTTTCAATTATTTGCTATTAGAACTACGTAGTTTTCATGTGTTCTCATATAATAAAGTGTTCTCAATTTAAAGTGTATTTTCACCTGATCCCTTCCATATATATATATATATATATGGAAGGGATCAGGTGAAAACCAAGGTCATATGTCAGAACCAATTTTTGGTGAGAACCAAGCAATTTCAGAATTCAATTTTGAACATGAGTTCTAATATCCCGAACATGTATCTTCAGAATTGAATTCTGAACAGGAGTTCTAATATCCTGAACATAATATATATATATATGGGAGAGGGATCGGGTGAGAACGCCACCTTAGATTGAGAACACATTGCTTATATGAGAACACCAAAAACGGTGCTGTTTCATTTAAATTCGCGGTGGCAGTTTCGTAATATTGGCGAAATTAAGACAGTTGCTTTTTCAACTATAAATCTGTTTCAAGCGGTTCCAGTTAATTTTTTTCCCCTTCTTCATTGAATTTGAGATCTCGCGCTTGATTTCTGGATTCAATTTGACAGTTCCCACATTCAATTCGTCGGATTTCTTCAATCTTTGAAGGTAATTTTGCTTTTAGGGTTTGTAATGTGTGCAATTTTCTTATTTTCTTTTTCCTCACTGTATTTTGTTCCGATTTAGGTTTTTCAGTTTTTCTTTTTTGATTTTGTTCATCTGTTCTTGTTTTCATTTATTTGTTTGTGATTTTTGATAGTGATGATATGTTTTTGATAAATATATCATCACTATCAAAAATGGACAAGAAAGATCATGATGATGACTTTTTCCCAGATGAGACTATCAGTTCGGCATTGCTTGATAGTATAGAGGCTGAATATAATGCAAATAAGCAATCACGGTACTTATTTTTGGTTTTGTTTTATTTAATGGAATGTAGTGTTAAGTTGTTTGGAATTTGTTTCTAAAATCTCTTTTCTGTTTTTTTTAGTATTCTTCGTAGTTCTAAGAAGGATGTTGTTATTTGTGCAAAAGATGGAAATGTTAAGTTGAAAAGAAACAGAGAAGGAACATCTAATATGAGGAAAAGGAATGTTCCAATTGATTCTGTTAAGAGGAAGAGGGTCTCTGAGGATGATGATGATGATGACGATGATAGTGAGGATAATGATTATGTTGGAGATATTCAAGTTATGCCTGAAGATGTGGAGTTAACTGCTAAGGAAATTAAGAAAATTCCTCGAATGAATCAACAATTGGCTAAAGTAACTGTTGTGAGCACGGATTTTTCCGATCTCGATGATAATAGTGTGTTTACCTCATGATTATACATTTAGAGAAGTCATTGCTTAACCTACTGTGTGCTAGAAAGTCCTGCAGGGCCTCAGAAATGACAAACAGAGCCGAAATGAGCAATTTTCCACCATCACTAAGCTAAGCTCGTCCAGGTTTAGACAACCTCGGTCTAGTTCAGACAATCTCCATCAAGTTTAACCCATACTCAGTCAGGTTTAGTCCTTCAAGAACAAATTCAGCCAAGTTTACATGCAAACAGGTCCAAAAATGACGTTTTTCCACCATTTCGGGTCACATATACATTTTTCGGGTTCGAAATTGTCAGTCCCCCATCGCCAAGTGGCTAAACTCGGCCAGGTTTAGACAACCTCGGCCGAGCTTAGCCAAACTCGGCCAAGTTTAAGCATACTCGGCCGAGTTTGCATGAAAATCGGCCCGGAAACGACGTTTTCGGGCCATTTCGGGTGAAGTATGCATTTTTCGGGTTCGAAACAGCCAATTCCCCATTGCCAAAGGGCTAAACTCGGCCGAGTTTGCATGGAAATGGGCCCCAAAACGACGTTTCCGGGCCATTTCGGGTGACGTACGCGTTTTTCGGAACTTTCCCGGGGGTTTTACCTATGAATAGGACATTCTTCCTCCACAATAAACACTCATAAACATCTCTAAAACTCTTAGAAACACCCATTCCATAAGATCAAAGCTCAAAGAGTCAGTAGACTCTTCTGCACGAACCGAGCCGAAACAGCTCCGGAATGAGCCCTGATTCTCGTTCCCGGATTGTTTTCTTGTTAATTCTTGATCTAAACACCTCAATTATTATCTTAGGTTCACTAGAGAAGTTATCAGTTGACTTAATATACAGTCAGAAGCTTCCGGGAACCTCAAAGGTGTCAAACGGGGTCTAAACGGCTGTTTTCCACCATCAGAGGGACTAAACTCGGCCGGGCTTGCATAAACACGGCCAAGTTTGTTTTTTTCTTCACTAAAACACTTCATTTCTTATATTATAATCACTAGAGAAGCTATTAGTTGAGTCAGTATACAGTCGGGAGCTTCCGGGACCCTCAACGGGGCCGAACGGGGTCAAAACGGCCATTTTGCCACCACCGGAGGGACCAAACTCGGCCCAGCTTGCATAAGCTCGGCCCAGCTTGATCAAACTCGGCCGAGTTTGGCTGGGTTTAGGCTCTGGGAATAATGTTTTCACTATTCCGGGACACTATTGCACTTTTGGATGCTTTAGGGACACTTTTCCTATAAATAAGACCCTCCCCCCTTCAGTTTTACACACCTTAAACACCCCAAAACCTCCCAAACACTTCATTTTGCAAGATCAAACACCCAAAAATCCAGAAAAAGTTAGTTAGTAAAAAGTGAAGAAATTGAAGAACACACCCAAAAAGTGACTTCAATCCTTGTTTTTGGAGTCTTTCAAGTTGATTCTTGTTACAAACATATCAAATATCATCCCATAAACACTTCTCTTCCATCATTTGATCCACTTTAGTACCTAAAATCAAGCCTTGAGTTGGGTTTTACCACTTTGTCCAAAGTTGCTCGGGTTGTCACTTCCGCGGATCCGTTTGGAGTTTCCTTTGCATATAAAAGGCAAGTAATCTCTCTATTATGTCACTATGATGCTCTAGTATCATGAATTAACGGAAACATGCTGAGAGGTAAAAGAATCACGTGTAGATTAGGGGTGAAACCGGGTATAAAAATCATGAATCCATAACAAAAAAATGAAGACTTTAAACTTATATCCATGAAATAATCTTAATCAAACATCATGTCTTAAGTTTAAATCATGTTTTGTTTCATTATAACATCACTTTATTAAAGTAAAAACATGTTTAATCCTAAAGTAAAATCATGTTTCGTTTCATTTAAAAAGTAAAAACATCTTTAATCATGTAATGATTAGTTTTGTCTAATTAAAAATTGACGTGTGAAAACGACACGTCGGTTAACTATATATTATTACTAACGTAGATTTAACGCTCTCTATGGCTGACTACCCCCCGGGGATGCTCGGTCCATTTGTATTATTTCATTTTATGCTTATTTACCGTGAATTTATGACTCCCTAAGGCGAACTACCGCCTGGGGACGTTCGGTCCATGATTTTACTTTATGTTTATTCGCTATGGGTTTATGGCTATTTCAGGAGGATTACCGCCTAGGGGATGCCCGATCCATGCTTTATGTTATTTTATTTACTTTACCGCACATTTACTTTTTACCGTCATTTACTTTTTACCGTGGAGTCGGGTATTTTACTGTGGTGACGCTTAGTCGCCCGTGGATACTGGACACACGATCTTTACTTTACAGTATTTACTTTTCCGCACTTTTACTTTTTACCGCAATTGACTTTTTACCGTGGAGTCGGGTATTTTACTGTAGTGACGCTCAGTCGCCCGTGGAAACTGGACTCACGATCTTTACTTTACAGTATTTACTTTTCCGCACTTTTACTTTTTACTGCAATTTACTTTTTACCGTGGAGTCGGGTATTTTACTGTGGTGACGCTTAGTCGCCCGTGGATACTGGACACACGATCTTTACTTTACAGTATTTACTTTTCCGCACTTTTAGTTTTTACCGCAATTGACTTTTTACCGTGGAGTCGGGTATTTTACTGTGGTGACGCTTAGTCGCCCGTGGATACTGGACACACGATCTTTACTTTACAGTATTTACCTTTAACCGCAATTTACTTTTTACCGTGGAGTCGGGTATTTTACTGTGGTGACGCTTAGTCGCCCGTGGATACTGGACACACGATCTTTACTTTATAGTATTTACTTTTCCGCACTTTTACTTTTTACCGCAATTTACTTTTTACCGTGGAGTCGGGTATTTTACTGTGGTGACGCTTGGTCGCCCATTGATATTGGACACACGATCTTTACTTTACAGTACTTATTTTACTGCACTTTTACTATTCACAACTATTCACTTTTTTACCGTAGGGTCGGGTATTTTACTGTGGCAACGCTTAGTCACACGTTGATACCAGACATATGATTTATATATTATTGCATATTTAGTATTTACCTTTTACCGTGGACCCAGTAAAGCCGGGTACGCGATTTACTTTTTACTAGTACGTAAATATTTATTTTACTTTTATTTCATTATCATATAAAAAATGATTGGTACACATTTTCCATGGAAGGCTATGCCTTCTAAAAAACGCTAAACACGTGTGAAATAATAAATATAAATAATAATAATAATAATAATAACAATAATAATAATAATAATAATAAATAAAAAACCATAAAAAATGTTATATATATTATGTTTATGAAACTAATGCATACTTACTCTCATTTTGCAGGTCAATAACTTCTGTTGTGCTCTAAATTAATACTGTATGTGAAAATAATAATATAAGAGTCAGTAAAAACAAAACAAGTACAAAACAAAGCAAGTTTGAATATTAAAGATAAGTAAATATTATTCACGAACCTGTCTCTGAAGGGTACAGTGGGGTTGAGCGCTCTACTCATTGTACCAAATTTTCTCAGTCTACGGATTGGGTGGCGACTCTCTAAAAATTCATAAAAATCGAAGTTTAAGCAGCTGAGATTTTCCACGCCCTTCGCGGGCACAACACTACTAAAAATAGCAAAACATGAAATAAAATGCCTTAATCGATATTTAAAATAAAAATGTCGATTACGGGGATGCGCGCTCACAGTGGCGAGTTTGCTGGGGATTAAAAAAATGAATACTACTCAAAGATTTAATACTCAAACTTGCAAAAAAAAAATTATACTTGTTTTGTTTTGTTTTGTTGCATTCACTACACTTTTACACACACTGTTCATGTAACCTTTAGTTTCCACCCCGGCTATCACAGTGCGTATTGCCAAACGGTTCTGAACCCTTGGGATACGTATTTGTGTAGCCAGCCATATGCCTAGTACCGTTGACACATCGTTTGAACTCTCAAATGAGGAGATGTTAGGTATATCTTGCTATGGTCACAAATTGCACCATACCCGTTAAAGACTATTGCCCATGACATTCGCCTAGTCACTTCCCTTTAGGATACCCAAAATGTTACTTTTAATTATTCGAGAGAACGATCTGTTATCCCAGTTGATAACAGATGAGCCAAATGCATAGGGAAGAGTTTGATCTTTTGACCAGTCGTAGAGAAATAGGGTTCAAAGGGAGAGAAATGTACTAGTGTGCTACGTGCTTTCAACTAACGAGGTTGTTCCTGATGTTTTCCTTTTCTTACATACATCATTCTAGTATAAGTCATACGTGATTTAATTGTTATTTCCATGAGACGTATCCCTACGTCGCCTCGAGTCCGCGTGCTTTCATACACGATTTAATTGTCATTTTCGTGAGACGTACACCTACGTTGCCTCGAGTCCGCGTGTCTTCACACACGATTTATTTGTTATCTTCGTGAGACGTACTCCTACGTCACCTCAAGTCCGCGAAATGTCATACGCGATTTGTCTGTTATCTTCCTGAGATGTACACCTACGTCGCCCCGAGTCCGTGTATTATCACACGCAATTTATTTGTCATTCTCGTGAGACGTACACATACGTCGCCCCGAGTCCGCGTATTATCACACGCGATTTACTTGTCATTCTCGTGAGACATACACATACGTCGCCTCGAGTCCGCATGTTCTCACACGTAATCTATCTGTCATTCTCGTGAGACGTACACCTACGTCGCCTCGAGTCCGCGTATTATGACACGCGATTTACTTGTCATTCTCGTGAGACGTACACATACGTCATCCCGAGTCCGCGTGTTCTCACACGTAATCTATATGTCATTCTCGTGAGACGTACACCTACGTCGCCCCGAGTACGTGTATTATGACACGCGATTTACTTGTCATTCTCGTGAGACGTACACATACGTCGCCCCGAGTCCGCTTGTTCTCACACGTAATCTATTTGTCATTTTCGTGAGACGTACACCTACGTCGCCCTGAGTCCGCGTGATATCATACGCGATTTATTTGTCATTCTCGTGAGACATACACCTACGTCTCCTCGAGTCCGCGTGTTTTCACACACAATCTATTTGTCATCTTCATGAGACGTACACCTACCCCGCCCTGAGTTCGCGTGTTCTCACATGCAATCTATTGGTTATTCTCGTGAGACGTACACCTACGTCGCCCCGAGTCCGCGTGTTCTCACACGTAATCTTTTGTCACTTTCATGAGACGTTCACCTACGTCGCCTCGAGTCCGCGTGTTCTCACACGCAATCTACTTGTCATTCTCGTGAGACGTACACCTATGTCGCCCCGAGTCCGCGTATTATTACACGCGATTTATCTGTCATTCTCGTGAGACGTACACCTACGTCGCCTCGAGTCTGTGTGTTCTCACACACAATCTATTTGTCATTTTCATGAGACGTACTCCTACGTCGCCCCCAGTCTGCGTGTTTTCACACGCAATTTGTTTGTGTCTTTTCTGAGGCATAAGTCGCTTTTAAGTCTGCATATTGTCATACTCTATTCATTTGCAATAATCATATCATTCATTTTGGGTCTGCACGGTAAGTCTTAGATAAAGAGATAAATATATATATATATATATATATATATATATATATATATATAAAAAGAAATAAACAAAAATAATAATAATAAAAATATTGATGGTGTGCTTTTACATGATCGAGTCATCTGTTGACATGTACATAATTATGTCGCCTTCAAATCCGTACATTCTCATGCAACTGTCTGTTTATGTCACTTTCTGATATGTTGTGTAAGATGTATGTTCACTAAATCTACACATTGTTTTGCATTCTTTTTGTTCGATAAAGAATTACTCGTGATAATACTTACACATTTCCATGAGAAACTGTTTGAATTGTGACGTGTCTGTTATTATGTGTATTGTTGTACACGTTTTACTACCAATACGAGTTTTAAGACGTAGGTTGTATCACGAAAGAGTTGTGTCTTAATGAACCTATGTGTCATTGTTTGGTTCATAGAATAGTGTATACTAGCAAATTTTTCACTTCCTGCATATGTTCACTTGCGTGTGGTTATGTATGATTAAACACGTCATTCCTAAAGTCCTGTAAATAGTCGATTATAATACTATTATAACGCCACGACATCATAACATCCACATGACATTATGTTTCATACTATTGTAGAAACATTGCATCACCAAGGTTGCATAATCATGCATACATTTAGTTACACGTTTTCAATATCCAGTATCTCATAATACATATATACACAGTCTCATAATGTATTCATTTATTAGTCACACACAATTGTATGTAAACATGTTGCCTCATTTTAGTTTGTTACATTCATACATTTAGTTGACACTGTGAGGATTTCCTTCCATGTGCATATAGTTCGGTTTACCATGTTCATTACACATGCTTAGTATCATACCATACCACATCATTACTATCAATATCATATACTTGGCATCACATAGGTCGTGTCTCATATTGCTGCATACAAATATACCCCAGGATATGTCACACCGTCATACACACCTCACCTCATAGGGAAATTTTGTTGCAAAAGTCCATTATTATCACATCTAGGGGCATAATTGTTAAGTAATCATTCACACGTATAGTAAGGTCATCTTTCTTTGTATCCTCAGCCATAACTTCACAATCTGATCATGAAAAGAGTCGTAACCAGTTTTTCATTCCCAAACCTGCTTCTTTCCTTTTCCACACTTGACCATTATTTCCAGTAGGCCCTTAATAAAGGATTGACCCGAGTGAGTCTTGATCGGATAAGAGAATTGAGTGTTGGATTTATCAACAGTATCACCAAAGAAAGGCTTCATTTTCATTGACACTCCCCACAACATTCACAAGTGGCATGTGAACAGTTTTTGAATCACCGTGATATGAAGACTCAAAGTTTCACGGAAGATCACCCTTAGTCTCAAACACGAGAACTTGTGAAGGAAATTTGAATAGTTCTTCATCTGAATCAACAACTCAGGGAATACATCAGTTTCAAATCCAGAAGGCACTCGAATAACTCATTGTTGGAATCAACAGCTCAGACGATCCAACAGGTTATTTCTTTCGAGAAATTCTTCTATGCTAAATTACTTTGCTTTGATTGAGTCTGAGTATATTCTTTCACTTGCATTGCATTTACACATCTAAGCTAATATAGTTACATTTGATTCATGTATTCTTCGCACAGGAATTGCCCTTGAGGTTTTAGTGTGAAAAAAAAAAAGAAAAAGGAAATGCTTCCATCCTCACCATTATAGTTTCTTCTCATGTATTCGATCTTAGAGTCAGCACCTCAAAAACCATGCATCCTTATCATATGTTCCAACCTTGTAGTCCTTTGTCTCTCCATAAACCTGAAATCTTTTCATCTCACTGAGAGTCGCGTCAGATAAATTGTTCCAAATAAATGTGTAGTCGATTCAGAAAGCAAATTTTGCTAGTAACCCTCATCTTCACCATTCTGGTATCCTATCATGTATTCAATCTTAGAGTCAGCACCTCAAAAACCATGCATCCTTATCATATGTTCCAACCTTGTAGTCCTTTGTCTCTCCATAAACCTGAAATCTTTTCATCTCACTGAGAGTCGTGTCAGATAAATTGTTCCAAATAAATGTGTAGTCGATTCAGAAAGCAAATTTTGCTAGTAATCCCCATCTTCACCTTTTTGGTCTTTTATTATGTATTCAATTCTAAAGTCACCAACTCAAAAACCATGTATCCTTATCATACATTTCAACCTTGTAGTCCTTTGTATCTCCATAAACCCGAAATCTTTTCATCTCCTTGAGAGTCGTGTCAGAAATGGAGCACACAAATTGAACTGCTCCAAATAAATGTGCACTCGATTCAGAAAACAAATTTTGCTATTGATCTTCATCTTCACCATTTTGGTTTTCTGTTATGACAATGAATTTTTATCACCCATCCCGACATTGTAGCCCTTTGCATCTCCATCTAAAGTTGAGGGGAAGATCAAACTTGATATCTTTCCATTTCCTAATAAGTCGTGAGTTGACTTGTTCAAAATCAATAGGCACCCAATAAAAAAAAAGCTTCCTTTTTCTTCTCCCCATCAATTGTAGATGTCTTAGAATCTAGACCATTTCTACCAACAGAGAAAATAGTCATTTGGGAAGTCCGAAAGAACCCATGATAATAAGGGAATACTTGTGTAAAGAATACGCGAACCTTTTGTGATTGTACTACCTTCGGTGTGAAAATATTGTGCATTTGGATATTATATTCACTCGATCACAAATTACTAGCATAAATGATCTGTGCATTGCTCATGTGTTGGAAGAAGAATCATTTCCATCAACCATAGTGCGATATCAGAATAGCTACTCTTGACTGAACAAGAATTTCATCTCAAGAATCATTTCCATCAAATAGTGTTCCTATAATTTGGGTGAATAGTTCTCATGTTTTCTTAAAATCGGCGGATTGGTCATATCAAGCCCCTAGAGGTGGAATAAAGAAGAAAAAAAAAATATGTTGGGTCGAAAATCCTCAATTGTCGGCTCAAGCAAAAAAAAAAAAAAATCATTCTGCCATTCTAGGGCGGCTTAGGCAACAGTTAGAAGATTACCTATTCTAGGGGCATCTCTCAAAAACGACCATTGGACAAATCATTCTGCCATAAACTAGGGGCAGAGTCAATTTCACAAGGTCAAGCCAACATCGAACACTTGTTTCAATTATCCAAAAGGGACTCATAGGATTGATTTTTCATTAAAGGCTGTTGTTCTTCTTCATATGCCTAAAATAATCTCGTCAGCTTAGGGTCTGATTTCCTCATGATCACTTGTCCATACCCTTTCCACCTTCGAGCTTTTCAATAAAGAGCTTTCAAAGTTGAAAATATCTTGATCATGGCATACACATATACTTGCATACAGGAACAATTCTTCATGTAAAGCAGATGTGTCCTTAGGTTTGTATACATCACATATCATGTTCAATTACGATATATTCCTCTCTTCTCTTGAATTTCCAAGAAAGCTAGTTAGGCACAAATCAAAAATGGTCACAGATTACGCGCTACATACATGCGTACATACAAACTTAGATACATAGATACATGCACTTATTCACACACACATGCATACATACATACATATATACATACATATATACATACATATAAACTTAGATACATAGATAGACACATTCATACACACACATGCATATACATACATACATACATACATACATACATACATGCGTACATACAAACTTAGATACATAGATACACACATATATACATACATATAAACTTAGATACATAGAGAGACATATTCATACACACACATGCATATACATACATATATACGTACATATGTACATGCAAGCTTAGATACATAGATACACACATCCTTTCACACACACATGCATACGTACATACATGCATACAAACTTAGATATACACATCGTACACATGTACGTGCATACGCACATACCTACATACATAGATACATATATATATATATATATGCTTACCTACACTCGTACATGCCTTCATATATTCTACTCACATGGCCACAGTGGCCATGTAAGGGAATCAATTTAAGTTTCAGATAGTGTCAAACCAAATGTATTGGTCCGTCATGTTAGCCGTATGATGAACACATTCACGATAAAATCTCCAAGTCATCAATAATGTGTTATATGTGTTCTATTGTTTTAAGTCATGCATCCTTTTGTAGAGATGATAACTCCCCATATAAAACATACATGTGTCCTTTGTGTCTTCCTATCACATGTTTTATTTGATCATGTCATATACATTTGTCATAACACCTAGTAAAATAGAGTCAAGTCAAAGTTGTTTGTTATCATGGTCAATGCACCGGATCCACAAGACATTCATGCATGTAGGCATATGTAGCTATTTATACACTATCGACTTCGGAAAATGACCAAGCCCTGTCTTGACGTTAGCAACAAAGCACTCCATGGTTCTTGGGTAAATTTCAAAGCTCATAGTGAAAGTTGAAAAAAAAAAATGAAAGCGTGGAAGTTTTCCATCACGAGAACAAAGAAGCATCCAGGAAGCATTTCTTGATCTTGCAAGACTTAAGTTCTCTCCAAATAAGCTTATTTGAAATTTCGTGGGCAATTTTTTACATAAGAAACACGGTCGAATTTCCTCCATAAATAGGCTTGGGCCTATTTCTTCCTTGGTTCTAGGCCCATTTCTGCGTTTATTCTGAGCCTAATTCAAGACATGATTGGTTTAGATTAAAAGCTAATTTTATTTCGAGTATGTTAATATTATGTTTTAATATATGTTAAATTTATCTTGTATGATAACGTATTCATATTAATTTAACGCCGAGAAAAGGAGACTTTCTTTCTTTTATTATTTGCAGGTACCCTTCAAGGTTACAACGTCAAAAGTAAAAGTAGAAATACTATACTTTGCCGGAAGAGGGATTTACATAGAAACAAACAAAGACAAAAGCGCACAAAAAAAAGGGTCAGATTATTTCTTTCGCTCCATGCGGTACATGTAGTCGTTGAAAAGGATCACGATCCAAATAACGACAGCGATCAGAATCATTGAAACATTTATGGACCACCAAAACCTGTCACTATCCTCATTGAAACGCCTGACTTCGGCTTCATGACGCTCAATTCCCTCACGATCAGGACGTGGAACGATCCTGACCGTTCATTTTTCGGTGCGCCGTGGACCGCACATTTTGTCGGCAAGTTTAAAGCCACAAGTTTTTCAGTCCATTGTGGACCACTCATTTTACGGTGTACTGCAATTGACCGAACAGGTCAGTTAATGCCATATTTATCTATACAATAAATAATAAATAAATTTTACCTCATTTGTATTAAATAGTTAATAATTTTATAAATGCCAATAATGCCCCGAAAAGGGAATTTATTTTTTTTTATGTGTCTTTTCTCAGGTACCCACCAGTTACATACAAAATTGAAAAGAAAAAAAAAACGGCTAACAGAACCTAGAAAATATGACGAAAAATGCAGGAAGAAAGACAAATCAATACTTCCACTCCAACCGGTGCAGATAGTCATTGATAATGAGCATTGTCGCAACAATAAGGACACCGAAGGCCATTGAAACGACTGTGGTTTTCCAGTACCGCCTGTCTTCTTCCTCGAACCATCTAATCAGGGCTTCATGACACTCCAGTCTTTCATTTTCGAGGCATTCATACATTTTTTTATGAGCAAAGGAAAGTGAAGATGAAAGTGGATTGATGAGTTTATAAAAGTTTTGGTTCAATCTGGACCGTCCACGATCGAACGATCTGGGTCGTCCGATTTTTCGGTGCGTTGTGGACCGTACATTCTGTCGGCACATTAATGGCCTCAACTTTCTCGGTCCATTGTGGACCACTCATTTTATGGTATACTGCGATTTATCTAACATGTCAGTTAATGTCATATTCATTTGTAAAATAATTAGTAAGTAAGTTTTACCACATCGACAACTAATATTTTATAAGCACCAATAATACCCGAGAAAGGGAATTCTTTTATTCTTTTGCAGGACCCCAAATAAAAGGCGTTCTGACATTTTACAAAGCAAAAAAAAAAATTGAAAAGGAAGAAAGATTCAAGTCCTTCGTCCAGTACGAAGGAGGTAATCAATGGTGAACGCAAACACCACTGTTGCAAGGATGATAAGTGACATCAGTACCACCATCGTTCTCCAGTACCTTGCATTCTCCTCATTGAAACGCCTCATTTTGGCCTCGTCACGCGCTATCGCTTGATAGTCAGGTCGGAGATACATTTTTGAAAAGATAAGAATAAAGTGAGATGGACAAAAAATGAGCAAGGTTTGTTGCTATTTATGGAGCTGCTCCTGAGTACGCTGCAAGCTTCCCCCGACAGTCATTAAATCCACCGACTCTGGGGTCATGAGTCAAAATGACGTGTATTTATTATTTATCGTTTATTTATATGTGCATATAGTGTGAATACTAATAACACTTTGAGAAAGGAAATTTTTTATTATTATTATTTTTCAGGAACACCGTACAAAGGTAACAAAGGACTTCGCTTCAAAAAGAGAAAAAAAAAAGACAATTAGAATTTTCTACGCTCGATCCATCTGAAATACTCCATGATGAGTATGAATAGAGCAATGGTGAGAAAAATCGACAGTAGGCGGTGGAGGTATGCCCTCCAATGTTTGTCACGATCCTCCACGATTCGCCCAACTTCTGCATCCTGGCGTTATCTTGCCTGATTAAGAGCTCGAGAATACATTCTGAAGGGTAAGCAAGAACAAATGATAGGTAAGGATGGTGAAAACCAAGCAAATAATGATTTCATTTATAGAGATAAACAGATTGATTCAAACCATCATCAGAGCCGTTAATACAGTCAGTATGATTGAAACCACTCATCTGTTAAGGTATGCTGCAAGCTTCCCCCGATAGGCCATTAAATGCGCCGATTCCAATAATAATAATAATAATAATAACAATAATAATAACAACAATTTATAAAAACAAAAAAAAAATAAGAAAAAATAAAATAAAATTTTCTATTTCAAAGTATTTTTATTGTCAAGATTCACCCCGAGAAAAGGATTTCTTTTATTCTATTTCAGGATCACCAGACGGATCACAAGTTAAAGGCAACCACAAAAATTATTCTTCAAAAAAAAATACTCCATGACAACAGTCAACAGTCAATAAACACGGCGGACACCTACAACGTGCAACACAGACGCAAAATTACTGCTCATAATGGAATAGAACTCAGAGAATAATCTCTTTGTTTCGAATTTGAATCTTTGCAAGGAATGATGCTTCTAAGGCAAGGGTGATAAAATAAAACATTGGACGAAAGCTTGATCACTGAAATCAGAAAATATTCTCATATTTCATTGTGACATGTCCCAATATAGGGACATACAAAGATAAGATTGATTTCTCACCGAAGATGGTAGGATGAAACATTGGATTGAAAATTGGAATCAAGATAAGACAACTGAAAATAGAGAATATTCTCAGATTTCATTAAGCAATGGGCAAAGTCACCCTCACTAAAAGGAAAAGAATCTCCTTGCCTGTAAGTCACATCATGAATGAGCATTTGAATGAATATCAAATTTCATGAAGATGAGAGAACTAAGAATACATAATATCCTTATATTTTCTCAATAATAGAGCAAGCCAGGGGAAAAGTTCACCTTGAGATGGAAAAATGAGGATAATCTCCTCGCTTCTAGATCATATTCTTCTCCTCGCTTCCAGATCATATGCTTCATGAGGAAAATCTCCTCGCTTCCAGATCATATCATTCATGAGGATAATCTCCTCGCTTCCAGATCATATTCTTCTCATTCATAAGGATAATCCCCTCGCTTCGAGATCATATGCATTCATGAGGATAATCCCCTCGCTTCGAGATCATATTCTTCTCCTTGCTTCTAGATCATGTTCTTCTCCTTCATGAGGATAATCTCCTCACTTCCAGATCATATTCTTCATGAGGATAATCTCCTCGCTTCCAAATCATATTCTTCAGAGGATAATATCCTCACTTCTAGATCATATTCTTCTCCTTCCTGAGGATAATCTCCTCACTTCTAGATCATATTCTTCTCCTTCACGAAAAGGTAAACCATGGTTAGACACCAAGTACGGAATTTTCCCACTCACGTGGCTCTATTAAGTATAACGACACGCTGAGTCATTCGGATATGAGTCCATCCAAGGTGGCATATCTACTATTCCACATGATGACGGTATTCCCGCTCATGTTTTCCTACTCACGTGGCGCCGTTAAGTATAACGACACGCTGAGTCATTCAGATATGAGTCCATCCAAGGTGGCATATCTACTATTCAACATGATGACGGTATCCCCGCTCATGTATTCCTACTCACGTGGCTTCGTTAAGTATAACGACACGCTGAGTCATTCGGATATGAATCCATCCGAGGTGGCATATCTACTATTCCACATGATGACAGTATTCCCGCTCATGTATCCCTACTCACGTGGCTCCGTTAAGTATAACGACACGAATCATTCAGATATGAGTCCATCTAAGGTGGCATATCTACTATTCAACATGATGACGGTATCCCTGCTTATGTATCCCTACTCACGTGGCTCTGTTAAGTATAACGACATGCTAAGTCATTCAGATATGAGTCCATCCAAGGTGGCATATCTACTATTCCACATAATGACGGTATTCCCGCTCATGTATCTCCACTCACGTGGCTCTGTTAAGTATAATGACCCGCCGAGTCATTCAGATATGAGTCCATCCAGGGTGGGATATCTACTATTCCCCATAATGACGGTATTCTCGCTCATTTTTACTCACACGGGCCCGTTAGGTATAGCAACACATCGAGTCATTTGAATATAAGTACATACTTGATAAGATGTATAGAAGTCATCCAGTCTTTATATATATTATAAAATAAAATTGCATTCAAGTGTGGGATCATCCACGGTGGCACACCTTTTATGCAATACCTAACTAAAAAGTTATACTTACGTGGTTCCGTTAAAAATGGACCGCTAAGTTTTAGAATAACCATTTCTCGATGCAGGGTTAAAAGCTCCAAGCAACAAGCAGATGTACAGATGTCCCGACGATCAACACCACTGAAGCAAGAATGATGACTTTACCCCAGGTACGTCTTCTAACACTCACCGTGCTAACTCGCACTTAATCAACATTGTTTGAATCGAACGTAAAGGTTCGAGTCTTCACAATATTGATTAAGTGAGGGGCAGCCTGTGAGCACGGATTTTTCCGATCTCGATGATGATAGTGTGTTTACCTCATGATTATACATTTAGAGAAGTCATTGCTTAACCTACTGTGTGGTAGAAAGTCCCGCGGGGCCTCAGAAGTGACAAACAGAGCCGAAATGAGCAATTTTCCACCATCACTAGGCTAAGCTCGTCCAGGTTTAGACAACCTCGGTCGAGTTTAGACAATTTCAATCAAGTTTAACCCATACTCGGTCAGGTTTAGTCCTTCAAGAACAAATTCAGCCAAGTTTACATGCAAACAGGTCCAAAATGACGTTTTTCCACCATTTCGGGCCCGAAAACGACGTTTACGGGCCATTTCGGGTGAAGTATGCATTTTTCGGGTTCAAAACGGCCAATTCCCCATTGCCAGAGGGCTAAACTCGTCCAGGTTTAGACCACGTCGGCCGAGTTTAGGCAAACTCGGCCGAGTTTGCATGGAAACGGGCCCGAAAACGACGTTTCCGGGCCATTTCGGGTGACGTACGCGTTTTTCAGAACTTTCCCGAGGGTTTTACCTATGAATAGAAACACCCATTCCATAAGATCAAAGCTCAAAGAGTCAGTAGACTCTTCTGCGCGAACCGAGCCGAAACAGCTCTGGAATGAGCCCTGATTCTCGTTCCCGGATTGTTTTCTTGTTAATTCTTGATCTAAACACCTCAATTCTTATCTTAGGTTCACTAGAGAAGTTATCAGTTGACTTAATATACAGTCAGAAGCTTCCGGGAACCTCAAAGGTGTCAAACGGGGTCTAAACGGTTGTTTTCCACCATGAGAGGGACTAAACTCGGTCGAGCTTGCATAAACTCGGCCAAGTTTGTTTGTTTCTTCACTAAAACACTTCATTTCTTGTATTATAATCACTAGAGAAGCTATTAGTTGAGTCAGAATACAGTCGGGAGCTTCCGGGACCCTCAACGGGGCCGAACGGGGTCAAAACGGCCATTTTGCCACCACCGGAGGGACCTAACTCGGCTCAGCTTGCATAAGCTCGGCCAAGCTTGATCAAACTCGGCCGAGTTTGGCCCCCTCATGATCAAACTCGGCCGAGTTTGGCTGGGTTTAGGCTCTGGGAATAGTGTTTTCACTATTCCGGGACACTATTGCACTTTTGGATGCTCTAGGGACACTTTTCCTATAAATAAGACCCTCCCCCTTCAGTTTTACACATCTTAAACACCCCAAAACCTCCCAAACACTTCATTTTGCAAGATCAAACACCCAAAAATCCATAAAAAGTTAGTTAGTAAAAAGTGAATAAATTGAAGAACACACCCAAAAAGTGACTTCAATCCTTGTTTTTGGAGTCTTTCAAGTTGTTTCTTGTTACAAACATATCAAATATCATCCCATAAACACTTCTCTTCCATCATTTGATCCACTTTAGTAATCTCTCTATAAAAGGCAAGTAATCTCTCTATTATGTCACTATGATGCTCTAGTATCATGAATTAACGGAAACACGCTGAGAGGTAAAAGAATCACGTGTAGATTAGTGGTGAAACCGGGTATAAAAATCATGAATCCATAACAAAAAAATGAAGACTTTAAACTTATATCCATGAAATAATCTTAATCAAACATCATGTCTTAAGTTTAAATCATGTTTTGTTTCATTATAACATTACTTTATTAAAGTAAAAACATGTTTAATCCTAAAGTAAAATCATGTTTCGTTTCATTTAAAAAGTAAAAACATCTTTAATCATGTAATGATTAGTTTTGTCTAATTAAAAATCATGTTCCGCACTTTTACTTTTTACCGCAATTTACTTTTTACCATGGAGTCGGGTATTTTACTGTGGTGATGCTCAGTCGCCCGTGGATACTGGACACACGATCTTTACTTTACAGTATTTACTTTTCCGCACTTTTACTTTTTACCGCAATTTACTTTTTACCGTGGAGGCGGGTATTTTACTGTGGTGACGCTTAGTCGCTCGTGGATACTGGACACACGATCTTTACTTTACAGTATTTACTTTTCCGCACTTTTACTTTTTACCGCAATTTACTTTTTACCGTGGAGCCGGGTATTTTACTGTGGTGACGCTTAGTCGCCGGTTGATACTGGACACACGATCTTTACTTTACAGTACTTATTTTACTGCACTTTTACTATTCACAACTATTCACTTTTTTAGCGTGGGGTCGGGTATTTTACTGTGGCGACGCTTAATCACACGTTGATACCAGACATATGATTTATATATTATTGCATTTTTACTATTTACCTTTTACCGTGGACCCGGTAAAGCCGGGTACGGGATTTAGTTTTTACCGTACGTAAATATTTATTTTACTTTTATTTCATTATCATATAAAAAATGATTGGTACACGTTTTCCATGGAAGGCTATGCCTCCTAAAAAACGCTCAACACGTGTGAAGTAATACATATAAATAATAATAATAATAATAATAATAACAAAAATAATAATAATAATAATAATAATAATAACAAAAATAATAATAATAATAATAATAATAAATAAAAAACCATAAAAAATGTTATATATATTATGTTTATGAAACTAATGCATATTTACTGTCATTTTGCAGGTCAATAAGTTCAGTTGTGCTGTAAATTAATACTGTGTGTAAAAATAATAAAATAAGAGTCAGTAAAAACAAAACAAGTACAAAACAAAGCAAGTTTGAATATTAAAGATAAGTAAGTATCATTCACGAACTTGTCTCTGAAGGGTACAGTGGGGTTGAGCGCTCTACTCATTGTACCAAATTTTCTCAGTCTACGGATTGGGTGGCGACTGTCTAAAAATTCATAAAAATCGAAGTTTAAGCAGCTGAGATTTTCCACGCCCTTCGCGGGCACAACACTGCTAAAAATAGCAGAACATGAAATAAAATGCCCTAATCGACAATTAAAATAAAAATGTCGATTACGGAGACGCGCGCTCACAACTGTTAAGAAGTTGGATCAAGATTTAGCCAATGTTCCTGTGTTGGATTCGAAAGGGCAGAAAAGAAGTTTATTTCAAAGAATCTCTAGTAGGCAGTTTAGTTTATCCGTTATTCAAAATATGTCGGAGTTGCATAAGTGTGCAATTAGAGAAATAGGTTTTGGTGGATTTCTGGATATAGATTTAATTCTTCACAAGTCTTGGTTTGCGGAAGAGCTTGTTGATAGTTTTAATGTGGATAGATGTAGCTTGTGTTTGAAAAAGGGTATACAAATTGATTTGTGTAAAGAAGACCTTCATGCTGTATATGGTGTTCCGTTTGGCGGAACAGAAATTGTTGAGCCGGAAATTGAAGAAGGCGATGACTGGTTGGATTTTTTGGAGGAGTGGAGGTTGAAGTTTGGTTTGAATTATGGGAGTCCTACAAATGCTGCTGTAATTGCAAGGCTTGATACTTTGAAAAAGGATCCAGTTTGTGATGAATTTATTTGGAATTTTTTGATTTGTGTTGTGAATTGCTTTTTTCGGTCAACGAATCACACAGCTTTGAACTATAAGTTCCTTTATAGTTGTAGGGATGTTAAAGTAATCAAAAATCTTGATTGGTGTGAGTTTGGTCTGAAACATTTGTCTGCATCTGTTATTGAATGGAGGGATGGTTCATCATATTTTACTGGTCCAATTCCATTTTGGATGGTAAGTTTTTATACTTTTTATTTTTTTGTTATTGTTTATATGTATGTATGCTAATTTTTCAAATGTTTAATTTTTTTCAGATCTTTTACTTTGATCGTTTGCAAGGAGGAACTTTTGAGGTGCCGAGACGTTGTCCTCTTATTTCTGTTTGGAATAAGGATTATATTGATGAAAGGATGTCAATTGAGGAGAAAAGAGGTTTTGGTGTTGGTATGGAGTTAGAGAAAATTGATTTTGGGTTGCGTGTAGATCTTGATGCAAATGATGAACAAGTTGATAAAGATCTTCCTGAAGAATATATGTCTGGAACAAGTGCTAGTGATTTTGTGGTACGTAAGTATTTTTAATTGTTGACATATATGTTTAAGTAAATCTGTTAGAACATAGTTGCTAAGTTTTTAGAATGTTAAGTATAGGTGTCTGTTAGATTTTCTTTTTTTTTTTGTTTTTTATCTGATGGAACATAGTAGTTTGTTTTTTGGAATGTTTTTATTAGTTATGTTGTAGCAAAGAAATTAAATAAGAAAGATTTTGAATTGTTTACATATTTGTGAAAGTAAATCTGTTAGAACATAGTGGGTTATTTTTTAGAATGTTAAGTTTAGATTTGTGTTAGAGCATAGTTGGTAACCCTGTTGGAACATAGTAGTTGTTTTTTTGGAATGTTATTGATATTATCTGCATTCTTTTAATTCGATCTTTATTTTGTTATTATTTATATGGAACACTGATTTTGTTATGGTATATCATAAAATATTTGTAGGAATTACTTCCCAAATTTCATAATTTGGCAAAGAGATTGGCTGGAAATGTTAAACGTATGTACGTGATGCTTCGTAAAGGTCGTGAGCTGTTTGATGATGAAGATATTTCTTCTGGAATGAGTAGCCTTGTTGAGAATTTATTGAGAAAACATAAAAGTAATGAAGAGAATGCATTAGAAGAAGCTGTAAAAGAATCATGACTTGATTTATCTAGTGAAGAGATTTATGACCAGCCTTTTTTTTTTGCGGAATTGGATGAATTGGTTTCAACTGCATATGCTAAATGTGGAGAGAATAAAAAGAAGAAGAAACCTATTTTTGGAATGACTCCTCCAAGTTTTCAGTTGTTAAGTGATTCTTTGGTTAGTCCAGTTGAAAGTGTGCCAATATGTGATCATAGAGTTGATGATACTCCTTTAGCTGATTTGAATCTTGGAGCTAAAGATGATTCAGTGTAAGTGATTTATGTTATTCTTTATTGTATGATATTGTGTATAGAACATGTTAATGATTTAATTATTTTTGTGTTTTATAGCATGCAAAGTAAGTTGAACTATAAAAAAGGGTGTTGCTGGTAAGAGACAAAAGAGAAGTGTTGACAAGCCTATTTCTGAAATGACTCCTCTAAGTAGTCCGTTGTCAACTCAGCCTTTGATTACTCCAGTAGAAAGTGTGCCGTCATGTGATGTTGGCGATAAAGATGATGCAATGTAAGTTATGTATATTATTTCTTTATTGTATCGTATTGTGTATGGTACATGTTTAAGTTTTAATCATATTTCTTTGTTTTATAGTTTGCAAAGTAAGTTGAACTCTAAAAAGCTTGTTGCTGGTAAGAGATAGAAGAGTAGTGTTGACAAGCCCATTTCTGAAATGACTCCTCCAAGTAGTCCGTTGTCAACTCAGCCTTTTATGACTCCAGTAGAAAGTGCTGTCATGTGATATTGGCGATAAAGATGATGCAACGTAAGTTATGTATATTATTTCTTTATTGTGTGATATTGTGTATAGTACATGTTTAAGTTTTAATTATATTTCTTTGTTTTATAGTGTGCAAAATAAGTCAAATACAAGAAAGAAAAGAGAGAAAAGAGAATTGTTGACAAGCTTCATTTTCATTTACGATCATCTTTTTTGATTCAATCTGCATATTTGTTGAAGAATATGGTTCCTTTCAAAAAGAGGATTGCAGAATAAGCCTTTGGCATTGGGGAAGATGAGTAAGTAATAAATATTAATATATAATTTGAATTTTAAGATAAGTCTTGATAAATTATTTTTCTATATTCTGTTAGAACATAGAAGTTTTATTTTTGGAATGTCTTTTATATTATATTGATTCTTAGTTTTGTTGATTTATTATATGTATTCTGTTAGAACATAGAAGTTATAGTTTTGGAATGTATTTTATATGATATTGAATCTGATGTTTTTTTATTTTGTTTTGTAGTGAGATATTGTATTTTGATTTTCAAACTACAATTGTTAGGAAAGATATGCTTTCTCTTTCTGGAGGCTTTGTTTTGTCAAACAAAATTGTTGATGCTTGGGCTTTTATTCTTAATTTTGAGAATAAGAAAAGGAATGTTGGTGCGGTTAAACGGTTTTTCTTTTCAACGGAGGCATTTGTAAGTGTTTTTTTTAGTTTTAATTTAATGAATACAACAGTTATATGTTGTGGAACACAACAACCTGTTTTATTGAACACAACATTTTGGTTTTTGGAATAAAGAAGTCTGTTTTGTGGAACACAACAGTCTATTGTTTAATGTCTTATGTTTTATATTATGTATTGTAATGTTTTTCTTTTTTATACTGTATGATGCATTATGTACTGATAAGTTTGCTCCTGGTAGTAAGACAGTTCAAGACATGATTCCTTATTTTTTTGATATTTTGGAAACTGAAATGAAACATGCTGAAGTGACTAGTTTGGATTACTTTGATTTGGTAATTTTCCTTGTTTTTTAGAATTATGTTATTCAATATCTGTTAAGTATTAATTTCACTAATGTTTTTCATTTTTTGTAGGTGTTCTTCCCTGTTTACTATTCAAATGAGCACTACATTTTCTGTATCAATCATATGACAGGATTTCTTGATATAATTGATATTGTTTTTGTTGGAAAGAGAGTGTCACTTGATTACAAATATAGCTTATATCCTAAGTTTGTGGTAAATGTTCTTCATTTAGTTAAAGTTCTATTTTATTGTTCTTACTTTTTAGTTTAAGTACTAGTTTATATTTTTTTGTAATTGTATGTTTCAGATTGAATTATTTTCAAGATTTATGAAGAAACATTGGCCCCAATTTTCAAAGAATATTTATCGTTATAAGATTACTTCATTGGAGCTTAAATGAAAAAGTTCTATCAAGGATACTGATGCTGGACTTCTAATGATGAAGCATATGGAATCTTATGTTGGGCTGAAAGATTCAGAGTGGGATATTGGATTGGAAGTTGACAATATGAGTTATTTTTTTTAAATGTGTTTGCAGAAAGATTAAAGATTTAACTTGTTTTTTTTTTCAATTGTTGTTATTTCAGGTGGATGCCTTGAACAAATTACGGATTGATTATTGTTGGCAGATGATAACAAGCAAGCAAAATAAGGAATATGATTCTGTGATTAAGAAGTCAAAGAAATTTGGAAAATAGATTAGTCTTTATGTTTTATTAGTAATCTGAATGTTTTTTTTCTGGTTTTTATTTGTGGAACATAACCTTTTGTATTTTAGAATTTATATATATTTTATCGTGCATATTTTGTTTTTGTCTTTTGTAATCTGGTTTAGAATATAATTAAATCTTTTTTATTATTTCTACTTATATTATAAAGATATTATTTTAAATTTCATTCCTAGATGTTGTAAATAAGGTTAGCCTTACTTTTTGTTTTTTTTTTGTATTAATTGTAGAACATGACACATTGGTTTTTTTGAATGTATGCATATTTAAATTTGAAAAAGAGTATAATTGTGGAACATGACAGTTTGTAGTTTAGAATATATGCATAATAAATTTTTTAAGTGTTTTGATTTTTATTATTAATTCGAGTAGAGTTTGTTTTGGATTAAAATGTGGAACATAAAATTTTATTGTTTAGAATATATGCATATTTATTTCTTGTCATTTAGTTTTTAAGTGTTTTGGTTTTTATTTTTAATTTGAGTCTATTTTTTTTATATATTATAATGTGGAACATGATAGTTTATAGTTTAGAATGTATGCATATTGCATTTTGGCCATTTAGTTTTTAAGTGTTTAGGTTGTTTCTATTAATTCGACTAGACTTTTTAGTAAGTTTTATCTTGTGGAACATGACAGTTTGCATTTTAGAATTTATGCATATCAGTGTTGGTTTTTTACTTTTATTTTTTTTTTGTTAATATTTAATGAATTTGAATGTATTTTTTTTTTGTATTATATTTTGGGACATGACAGTTTTTATTTATAATATATCTAAATCCAATTTTTGTCATTTTCTATAATCTTATATAATTTTATTTTGAATATAATGTAAGTATTTTTTAAATTTGTAGTTTTTTTTTACTAAATTTACAAATTGTACTTAAAATATAATATTTTATATAATTATTATTTTACATTATATTTTTTATTTTTTTGTTCCCATTTTTAGATAATGTTAAATTTAATTAAATTATTTAATTATTATTTTTTAAAATTTACAATTTTCCATGGAAGTGGGTGGTTTTTCTGTTTCAGTTATTTTTTCTTCTTTAAAATACGTTTCCCTCTTCTTTTCTATCAGTTTCTTATTTTCTCTATTTACCTCTCAACTTCCATGGAATAACTGCTCTCTATAATCTGTAATTTGAACTGGTACGATTTTTGTTGTTAATTTCTTCACATTTTACGTTTTTTGCTTTCATGTTACATTTTTATTGTTTGATTCTATTATTTTTCTTTGTTTTTAGGGTTTGATCATTTTTTCACTTGATTCGTGTCTCTGTTTTTTGTATTTCTTATTGTCTTATTGATATTTGTTTGTGAAATTGTTTTTTATGTGTTCGATTTTTTGTTAGAACATTACGTTTCAGTTTTTATGATTAGTAGATTTCGCTTTTGGAACACAATCACTGTATTTTGCTTTTATTTTTCGAATTTACTGTTTGATTCGTTTTTTCTCTGTTTTTCTTGTTTTTAGGGTTTAATCATTGTTTCTCTTGATTTGTTTTGCTGTTTTTTGTATTGTCTTAGTGTTTTGTTGATTTTTGTTTGTTCATATGTTAGAAAATTATGTTTATATTTCTTTGTTTTTTTGTTTTTCTGTTAGAACACATCACTGTTTCTTTTTGTTAATTCTAGTATTCTAAGTTTTGTCTCTATTTTGTTTTGGTTAACAGATATAAATAGAACATGACTTCTGATAAAATTCCTCGTCGTGACACTATTGATCCAAATTTGTTGGATTCAATAAAATCTCTTTGTAATGAGAATGAAGAAGAAGGTGATTGCGTTAAAGAAGAAATGATTGTTCCTCCAACAAAGGTAAAAGATGTTCCCAAAAAGGGTGCTAAGAAATTGTCTCGTGCATTTTCGAATTTGAGTAAAGAAGAAAGGACTATTCCTGCTAGAAAGGAAAAAGATGTTAAAAAGAAGGATGATGAGAATTTGTCTGTTGCAGTTTCAAAGTTAAATACTAGGAAAAGAAAACAGGATGATGTTGTGGTTGCTAAGAAAGAGAATCTAAAAGTCTAGAAGAAGGATAAGATGAAAGAGGATGTAGTAGAAACAAATGTTGTTAGTCCTGGTGCGCTTTGCTCATTTAGAAAATAAAGTCCTTACTCAGCGTATTACTCCCTGGGTTTTTAATTCAGATTTTATTTCTGGTTTGTCAGATAGTCATAAGGATGCGATAAGGAAAATTGGTTTTGGAGGGTTTTTAGATTTAGATTTGGCATCTTATCCTTCTTCTTTTGCTAAGAGTTTGGTGTTGAGTTTTGATGTTGATAGACTTGGTATGTTCTTTGATAGTGGTGAGTATATAAATGTGAACAAGGAAGATGTTCATCTTGTGTATGGAGTTCCATTGGGAGGTAAAGTAATAGTTGAGCCTAAAGATAAAGTTGAAATTGAGTGGAAATTTTTTTTAAAGAGATGGAGAACCTTGTTTGAGTTAGAGAAAGGGACTCCCACAATTTCTCAGTTAACTACTGCTTACAATAAGTTGAAGACATCACCTGTGAATAATGATTTCATTTGGCATTTTCTTTTATGTGTAGTGAATTGTTGTATGAGATCCACGAACAATCGTCAAATGAATTACAAATTTTTGTACAATTGTATGGATGTTACTCAAATTTGTAAGTTGGATTGGAGTTTTTTTGTTTTGAAGAACTTGGTACTCTCTGTTGAAGATTGGAAAGATAAATCAAGCTATTTTACTGGTCCTCTTCCTTTTCTATTGGTTAGTATGCATTTTCTTATCTTTTTATTTATCTCATTTGTTTTTATATTTTGTTATGTTTTCTGATATAGTTTTGTTATTACTATCAGATTTGTTACTTTCACCGTTTGCAACGAGGAATAGAGGTTTACCCAAGGCGATTTCCGCTTATTTTTGTCTGGAACAAAAAACTTATGAATGAAAGAATGGTAATAGAACGTAAGAGGGGTTTTGGAAATGGCAAGATTCTGGACAAAATGGAACACGTGAGAAATGTGCAGGCTGATGTTCAAGAAGAAGGTTCTTCTTCAAATACAAGTGATATGATGGTATGTACTTTTTCTATACTTATGTTTTTTATGTTTTGTTTTTTAATTATTTTCTTAATATTAATGGCATACATTGTGTTTTCATATTTAGGTGTTTATTAAGAATTTTGAGAAGTTGGCTAAGGTTATTTCAAGTGATATGAAAGACATGTATTTGATGTTAGACAAAGTACGGAACATGTTTGAAGAAGGGGATATTTGTGTTCAAATGAGGAATTTCATCAACAATATCTGGGGAAAGTATACAAGTACATAAAAAAGGAAGGTCCAAGGTGAAAAACGGAAAATTCCTACTTTGGTCAGTCAACCTGAGGAGTATATATTTGATCAGCCTGGATTTCTAGCTGAACTCGATGAAGTGATTTCCAATTGGGAGAAATGTCAAAATGAGAAGCGCAACAAGGATAGAAAACATGTTGATAATGTTGAAGATGAAACTGTTGTGAATGTAGAAGAGCGTGTTGCTGTTGGATATTTTCCGCAAGTGTACGGAATCACTCAAGTAGTAATATTAAGATCGAACCCACAGAGAACGGTAAATGTACAAACTAATAAATCTTTATAATATTTCGTTCGTTTTCTCTTGAAAAGTAGTAAATGCGATATTCAAGATTTTGATTAAAAACTAAGTACTCTTAACATAAACTAAACTAACTGAAATCCTAATCCGACACTTTTACCAATGTTCTTTATCCACGCAAAGTCAGCAATTCATTTAAGTGCGATGAACATTATAGCAATTTACTCATATAATTCAACCAATTCTAAAACACAATTAAACACGATCTTTCGATACTTATGTTTAATTGTCCTTAAGTGAATTAACTAACAAGATTAGTGGACCTATCCTAAACAATCTTAATTAGGTTAATGAATATCATGTAAGTTAGATTGATTACGACTTACTAACTGGACCTATCCTAGATTAATAAAGCGTAAGTGATGAATACTCTATTGATTTTACTTGATAGAAACAAAGTAAATATATCAAGCAATAAGATTTGAACATTCAAACACATGAACATATATGAAAATTACTTTTATTATAAGTTTTCCAATTGTCAAACATTCATAGAAATTACAACCGAAATTCAGAGAAATGAAAGAACTTTAATCGATAAAGGGAAAGAGGGTTGTCAATCCTTTTTACTCTTGATCGTGAGGTTTGTCAATCCTCGGGGCGTTCTTGCTCGTCTTCTCCTCGATGAATCGATGAAATAGTCTATCTCTCGATAAGAACTTCAAAGCAATGGAAATCGGAACGAAGGACGTAAAGTATGGATGTAGAACTTCGAACTTCAACTAAATGCTATTCTTTTTGTAGCAGATCTTCTGTATTTCTTTCGCAGGAGAACGACGTATTTATAGCCAAAAACTCAAGGATTACATAGCTTGACGGAAGGATGAAGCCATTGGGTGATTCGGGGCGTCGCTTGGGCGACAAAACACAACTTTCGACGAAGGGATAGGATGGTCGAGGCTCATCTCGATCGAGACACATAGGATCTCGATCGAGATGGCCATAGTCTCGATCGAGACGAGCATTCCTTGACAAACAGAATGCCTGTCTCGATCGAGGTGGAAAAGTGCCTCGATCGAGACGAGCAAACTGTTTGTCAAGTCTTTCTTGTCTCGATCGAGATGCTTAATGTCTCGATCGAGACACACCAAGCCTTGATAACAAGCTTTGTGTCTCGATCGTGATAGCTCCATCTCATCGGAAATTTTCTTTCCAACTTCGAACCCCGTTTTGACCACTTTCTGCTCCGAATTTGGCAATACTTAAAACACAAAAGTCGTTTGTCTATGTCTTAGCTTTCCAATGCAACTTGAAACGCCCAACAATACGCTCGTATGAGGAAGTTATGGCCGGAATACTTCAAGGTGTCAAAACTGCCTCGTTTGCTCGAGTAGAACCCGATTTAAGCACCAAATCAACACGTTTTCACCAAACTTGATCCCTACACATGAAAACACAAATACAAAGGTAAAGTTGCCCCTAACCTATGTAAATCTAAGCTAAATGGATCAAGTTCGTGTGAAAATATCGATTGATAGCCTTGAATTATAAGTACATTTTGGACTTTTCAGTTGCGAATGTCCAAGATAATGTTTGTAATCCTTCTAATGATCACGTGAATGTCGAAGGAGACATGGTAGTGATGAACCCTATGTGTTTTGATTATGTCCAAACGTTTCAGAAGATGAAAACTTAACATTCTCTTACATATAGTTTATTGTTGACTAATATTTTTTTTACTTAGTCTATGTGTAAGTTACTCAGCAGGTGCTGAATGAAGAATTTCTAGATTGCTTGAAGTACTCAGAAGTCTCGATTGCTGAAGACAGAGTTTCATTATTTCAAAAGTTGGATGCTCCGCTCTGAAGATATTGAAGTCTGTTGAAGCTCTCCTCAGAGGTCATTTGCAATCAGAAGTTCATTTACCAATTTGATCAGAAGCTTAGTCACGGGTTCTGGATAGCATTTAATGCTCTGACAAGTGCATTTAATGCAAGGCGCCAAAAGTTCAAAAAGCTGTTTTGAAGGAGCGCGCCTGTCTACTCAAAGTGAAACCAGAATTTCCTTGTCTACCCTTTGTTGATCTTATTGAGGAATGTTTCCGGTCAACCTTATCTTCAATTCAAATCACTTACCGGTTTTGGTTAAAGAACAAGGATAACAGAATCAAAGTGTTTGAAGACCGTTCGAAGACTTGACAAATTAACGGCTACAACAACTGATGTCATCTCTGTAAAGATTCAAATTTTCCCAACGGTCATCCTCATTCACTATAAATAGTAGCCAAGCTCCAAAGCATCAACTACGCGTGATCATCGAGCAAAATCTCAACGCACTGTTTTAACAAGAAAAACAGAGCATTCCTTTTCCATTCTCAATCTTTCTTAGCATAGCTTAAGTTTAAGTGAGAGAGTGAAGAAAAACAAGTTCATAATAGGAATCTTGTAAACTGATATCGTTTGTGATATTCAGTTAGATTTAAAGAGAGAAATCTAGTTGAGATTAGAGTTGGGTGAGAAATCCAGAAAACAGAGTTGTTGTTGTTCTGGTGGAAATCCTTTAACTCTTTTTAGGCTAGTCAGAACTAAGTGAGAAATTAGCTTAAGTTCTGTTGATGTAAAGGAGCTTCTGAACTTGCCAGAAAAGTTCTGAATAGTGGATTTATAAAATCTCTGTTGGCTGCGACCACAGGGGACAAGACGTAGTCACAGGACTTCTGTGGCGAACTTGGATAAATTGAATTGTTCAATCAGGATCTCCTGAACTTCTTTCTCCCTCTTATACTTGTTATTTTTGCTTCTGTGTACTTGTTTATATTTAGTGCTGAAACAGACTTTACTCTTTTTATCATTGTCTTTGTTCAGAAGACTGTCCAGAAGCTATCTTACTCAGAGCTTCTGTTGCTGAAAACAGTCTAACTGTGTTTAGGCAGAATTTCCCTCAGAAGCAACTTCTGTAAGTTCGCTTCTGACTCTGAGGAAATTTGACTCTAAAAATTAAGTTTCTTAAAAAACTTAGAAACTTTCAGTTTTCAACTTAGACACCTATTCACCCCCCTCTAGGTGATTCTGTTCTTGTTAGGGCCAACATGTAGTATTTAAGAGGAAAAAGAAGAAAAGAGTGAAAATGACTGCTCAAAGGAGGTATGTAGAACATATAATACTTCTGTTTTAAATTTACACTTATTTCTATTGTAGAACATATAGTGTTTTCTGTTTGGAATTTGTATTTTTTGTTTTGTATCTTATTTACTTTTTATTTGTGTCTTTTCATGATATTCAGATCTTCAGCTGAGAAAGATGCAACTGCTCAGAAAAGTAATGTGATTTTGACTGAAGTGCAGAATGCAATTGTAGTATATGATGCCAGTAGAAATGCAAATATTGAAGTTCATCAACAATGATAATTTGTAAGACAATTTATATGTTACTTTTTAGCGTTTCTGGTGTTTTATTTTTCATTCTTGATTTGGTTTTTAATTATTTTCGTATGGTGTTTTCTAATGAATGTTGTTTTAGGATTGCTAATATTTCTGACAAATCAAGACATTTCCATAGTGCAGTAGATGATTTTGAGAAAAACGATCATATGTAAGATTTTTCATGTATTATTTTTTATCTATTATAATAATGGTTTTTATACAAGTTGTGTTTTATACTTGTTTTATTTCAACTTTCAGGCATGTTGATGAAGCTAAGATTGGGACAGAAGATATGTAAGACTTTTTTTATATTTTTGTTTGTTACTAGAACACAAAGTTTATGATTTTGGAATGTATAGATATTTTTTTTGAAACACATTGTGTTCTTTCTTTAATATTATTTGTTTTTGATTTTGTTTATTTAAGATTCAAAAGTGATCATAGTAAAGATGGTAATGTTGAAAATGCTGTGGAGGAGTTGACTGGATTAGATACTCAGACACAAGAATTTCTGAAGAATGATGATATGTAAGACTTTTGGGTTACATATGTAGTGAATTTGTTTAAATTTTGTGTTTTCCTGTTTTAATCTACAGTTTTTTAACAAATGATGATATTTTCTATGTTTAAAGGGATTTAAGTAAAGATGAAGGTGGTGAAAAGTTTGTTGAAAGGTTCAGTGAAGTACTCTCTGGAACACAAAAGTTACTGAGTACCGATGAGATGTGAGGCTCGTTTATATGTTTGTTATGATTTTTACCATTACACTAATAGAACATACTTTTTTCTCTTTGGAATATATGTGGCTTTTGTTTAATTGTATTTTTTTCTTTACTTTAGATTCAGAAGTGATGAGAAGAACTTGACTGGATCTCTACCTGGAACACAAAAATTTGTGAGCACATATGATATGTAAGTCTTAGCTTTATACTTGTAATTATTTAAATTAGTATATCTATGGAACATACATGATTTGATTTTGGAATATGTGTCTGTTTTTTATTTTATTTTTGTTTAATAAAGTTTGAGAAGCGATGATACTCAAGTTTTAAATGGTGAGGATATCTTGACTGAATCTGAGACTGAAAAAGAAGTATTTCTGAACACCAATGATATGTAAGACTTGACTTTATACTTGTTATTATTTAAACCATAACCTTGTTTAGAACATGCAATTTGCCTCTTTGTAATATATGTGACTTTTGTCTAATTGTATTTTTTTCATTTCTTTTATTAAGCTTGATAACTGATGAGGAGAACTTGACTGGAGGTATGAGTGGAACACAAAAATATGTGAGCACAGATGATATGTAAGTAATACCTTTGTAATTGTAATTATTTCAATTAGTATCTTTATAGAACATATAGTTTGTGCTTTTGGATTTTGTGTTTGTTTGACATTTTTTTTATTTTCTTTAATTAAGCTTGAGAAGTGATGATATTAAAGATCTAAATTGTGAGGAGACCCTGTCTAGAGATGAGCATGAAAATCAAGAATAAAAGTGCACTGATGATATGTGAGACTTGTCTTTATATTTTGTATTATTTAAAGCATAACCTTGTTTAGAACATACAGTTTTTCTGTTTAGAATATATGTGTTTCTTGTTTAATTATTTTTCATTTCTTTAACTAAGTCTGAGAAGTGATGATAGTAAGGTGGCAAATGTTGAGGAAAATTTGATTGAAGATCAAAATGCATTACCAGAGTATGTGAGCACTGATGAGATGTAAGGATTACCTATGTATTTGTACTTATTTAAATTATTACAATCACAGAACATATAGTTCTTATTTTTGTAAGATATGTCTAATTTTTAATATTTTTTTGCTTAACTAAGATTAAGCAGTGGTGATACTGTAAATGTAAACGGGGAGGATACCTTGTCTGGATTTGAGGCTGAAACCCAAAAAGAAAAGTGCACTGATGATATGTAAGACTTACCTTTATAGTTGTTATTATTTAAACCATAACTTTGGTAGAACATACAGTTTATGTATTTGGAATATATTTTGTTCTTGTTTAATTTTTTTATTTTCTTTAACTAAGACTCAAAAATGATGATAGTAAGGTTGAGGAGAAGTTGAGTGGAGCTCAAACTGAAACACTAGAGTTTGTTAGCACTGATGACATGTAAGGGTTACCTATGTACTTGTAGTTATTTAAGTTATTAAAGTTATGGAACATACAGTTCTTTTTTTGGAATATGTGTCTAATTATTAATACTTTCTTGTTTTATTAAGATTGAGAAGTGATGATACTATTAATGTAAATTCTGAGTTGAACTTGACTAGAGTTAAGAGTGGAACACAAGATGAAAAGTGCACTGATGATACGTAAGACTTATTTTTATAGTTGTTATTACGTGTTTAAAACATATAGTTTCTGCTTTTCTAATATATTTGTTTCTTATATTGGATTTTTTTTCTTATTAGTTTTTTCTTTAATTAAGATTGAGAACTAATGATGTTGAAGATGAAAATGCTGAGAACATCTTGACTGGAGATGAGACTAGAATTCAAGAAGAAAATAATGATGATCCTATGTAAGACTTTTAGTAATTGTTATACTCTCTTTTTTTATTATTTTATTTTTGTTGTTTTTCATAATTTGCTTTTTTATGTTTTGAATAGAAATCTTGATGATCCAAAATATGATGATCTTGATAAGATTCAGAATACCGGTCAGTGGGATTTGGAAGCATTGCCAGATGGATTACCAGTTGAATTAATAACCTTGTGCTTTTGGAGTGTTGAACATTTAATAGATGGTTCGCCAATAAAGAATTCTTTTCCTCCAGAGATTTTTGGACATCCTGTTGAGGCATTAATTCATAAGGATGATATTGGTGCTGTGTCTTTTATGGAAGAAATAGGTTGTAACAATATCATTTACTATATGAGGTATTTTTTTCTTTAATCTTTTTTTTGTTTACATTAGATTTTTTTTGTAATTTCAGTTTCTTTTTAGATGTTGTTGTTTTTTAACTTTTTGTTTATTATTTTGACAGTCACCTTTATTATGTGATGAAGAAAAACCTAAGGTATCATATGTTTTCCTTTGTTGATCCAAATAAGACTTATTCAGGAAGCAAAAGAAAAGCACATGACAAAGCAATGGATATGAAAAACCGTTTTTATTTATCGAACAAAAAATCTCTGTTTCTTATTCCTCATTATTCTAGATACGAACATTTGATTTTTGTTTTCAATAGTTTACTCTCTTATGTTCTTTAGATTTACTAATTATTTTTATTTATTCAGGCGTCATTGGATTTTAACTGTTGTTGATCTACAAAAGAGGATTGTTTACTGGCTAGATCCATTGAAGGGGTGTTTGCCAAGGAAAAACAGTGAATGGAAATTTGTTGTTGACAAGTATTGTTGTGTACAAATGAGTGGGATGACACTAGCAAGTGCACTAGACAAGTAATAAAGTGATAAGTTTATCGTCTTCACAGGGATAGAACAGTCTCAAGCTGGTCTCTTTTCAGAAATAGAACAGTCGGCTGGTTGTGCTTAATTGATTTGAGAATTTCTAAACTACTATAAACTAAATATAAACTAATGGCAGTACTGATCATACAATTCTTAAATGGATTTAACCAGTATAAAACGAGCAGGTGTAAAGCACAGCCATAACTAATGGTAAACAAGCACACAATGTCCTTCATATAAATCTACCATATTTATTATAGATCTAGGGTATCTTCACTATATACACTTAAGTCATATGGTCACATGTTCCCAAGATTCTTTATACTTATGTAAAATTAGTTTCCATTAGATTACACAAGCACAAGCATTAAGCACAAGAAGCATCTTATAAATAAGAACCCCTAGCATACATCTTATCTTTATTGGTCCCAGTATAAAATATATGTGTTCAATAGTTTATCTATCGCTTGATCCGAGTTGGTCCCTACAACATCAAACAACTGAAAATACAAGTTCGTGAGGCTTGCATATGAATGGAAATTCTATTGAACAATCAAAACAAACATGACTTCATTCATAATAGGGAAAAGATATGCTTACAACCACCAGCCGGAAGGCTGGCTTTCCTCCTTGATTGACTACTCACTCATAGTCATGCTTAAAATCAACAATAAGAAAAGTACGAACATGTTGTTGCCTGGTCTCAGAGAGACCCTACACTACTACTACTAAAACTGAAACTAAACTACTACTAATGTCTTAGCTAAATTATTTCATCATAATAAATATGAAAGCAATACCCATGCAAGGGTATTTATACAAGAAAAGAAATGATAAACAAATGAAGATGCTCCTTGGAATCTGGCTGTTCTCGGGCAGACTGTTCTCAGTAGAAAAGGACAACTGCATAGTAAGACAAAGCAACCTGCAGAAAAGACAAAAGCACAAGAAGACAACTCCAAACCCCAAAGCCTTCCACAAACCTCCAAAAACTCTACTTTTTCATTTCCCCACATCACAAAACCGAGACCATGTGATGTAAAGGCATCTTTGACTTGATTTCTGCAGATTCAACCCTTATTACAAGCTGTTCTGACTCAATTGGGCACAGGCAGACTATTCGGGAGCACAGGCTGAACTTGTGCACTAAAGAACAATCTCAGGCTGTTCGAAACACAATTTAAGCACGAAAAATCTATGGAAAACTGTTGATTTTATAGGCACAAATCATACTCAACAAATACCCCCAAAATAGACTTTGCTTGTCCTTAAGCAAACAAAAAAGAAAAAGAAACGAAGAAACGGACTAAAAAGACACAAGGACAGACTGGACTTGACTCAAGAGACTCGAACTAAACAGAAAAGAGAGAAAAGAACGAAGAAACGAAACATAAAAGACTCGAACAGACACGACTCTAAAGGTCAAATGCACCAATCTTCTTCTTTGATGATAGAACATGCGAACTCAAAAGGTTGAACAAGTTTAAACTTGTTTGGGGCAAAACAAGGTTGATTTGGGTAAAGGTGAACTACCAATGTTTGACAAGTAATGAGCTAGATTTCCTTGATAGAACAACCACAAAAGCAAAGAACAGCCATTAATTTTATTTTTAACTTTATTATTTATTATTTTTTCTTTTTTTTTTTCTTTTTCTTTTTTCTTTTTTTTTAATACTGGCTGAACAGGGAGAAGGCATAGTGGTTTGATTATTCTAGCTCAAAGCGAAGTTTAATTTTCACTTGGTAGTTTGGTAGTTAAAAGGAAAAATGAAAATTTGAACATGGAAAATGTGGTGGTGAACAGGGTAGGCTATTTGGATGGTAAACACATATATACATGCGAAGGTTGGTTAAAAAGGGATTTTTGGGTATAGAACAGGGAAAACTTTTAGTAGGCTGATCTTCTACTAACTTTACAGTTCTTGATTTTTGGGTGCATGCAAAACATTTTGTTTTGACCTTTAAACAAAGACTCTAAAAACAAAAAATTTGAGTAGAACAGGATGACACTGGACTTGGCAGAAATGAGGACAAGCAAAAGGTTTTAAGAACAAGGGACCCCCAAAATAATTCATGGCAATCCCACCCCCCAAAACAAAATTAAGCATTGCCCTTAATGCTTTAACAAAGAAAAATAAAAAGACAGAATCCTAAAATAGAACAAGACACACTAGACAACTATGGAACAGACAAACAAAAATATTGAATAGATAGACTCAACATGAACAACTTGCTTTTATGAGGAAGGATTTGAATATGTACCAGGATCAAGCCAAGGTTTGGCTTTTTACTTTGGGGTTGGAAGAAAGAGTGGCATACTTCAAATTTTTTTTTTTCGAACGGGCGGAGAGAACAGGTGCAACTTGTTCTTCCGTGTAATCTATTTTGCGTCTAGAGCTAGACACTGACTTCAGCTTGTTCTCATGGAGGTTTATAGATGTGGTACTTCTCTACTTGGTTGTTTTCTCCGTTTAGGTAGAGCTTGAGGCATTGCGCATTGACTTTGAACGCTTTGCTTGCTCCTTTAGAGATCACAACAACATTATGTGGGAACATTTTCACCATAGTGAAAGGATCGGACCATCTTGACTTCGACTTTTCTGGGAACAACTTGAGGTGGGAATTGAACAATAACACCTTCTACCCAGGATGATATTCCTTTGCTTGGATGTTCTTGTCATGCCTCTTCTTGTTTATCTCATAATTTTTGAAAGAGAATAGCCTGAATTCATCAAGCTCATCCAGCTGCAACTTCCTGTGTGTATCTTCGGATGGGACAAAATCATTCTAAACATCGTATAGTTGTTCATCTGGAGAAGTATCACAAATGTCTGCTTGTTCTCCATGCTTGTTCTCATTCTGGATCACAATAATTCCTCCTTTCCATGGGACTGCTCGAATAGGGTCAGTCCATGCAAGAGCTTCCTTGTGCTTCAGAGGAACAAGCAGCGGTTGGGCTTTATCCTTGTGCTTCTGAAGAACAGTATGAAGTTGGGCTTTATTTTGTGGGATCAGTTGTGATAAGGTGATTGAGGGTAATTTGTCAGGGGGTTGTGGGTAAGCATATTCCAGATGACTAGGTAGTGGTTTGAACTCAAGAACAGGTGGTTCTTCGAGTGGGGATTTGAGAGGTGGTTTTTGTTGGTTGTTCAAGGGTTGAATGGGTGTCCGCCTGTTCCCACAGACAACAAAACAACTCTCTTTAGCTTCCTGGTCATCATGTGCTTCCTCCTTTAGATCAGGTTCAACCTGTTCCTGCAAATTATCACACCAAGGCACATCAAACGTTTCAAGAAAATAGCAAGTATCATCACTAGCCAAATGATATTTCATAGCTTCATTCATTTTGAACACAACTTGCTGGTCATGCACTTTGAGCCTAAGTTCACCCTTATAGACATCTATGATTTCTCTAGCCGTAGCTAGGAACAGTCTACCTAGGATGATTGGAACATGAGCATCTTCATCTATATCCATAATCACAAAATCAGCTGGTAATATGAATTTATCTACCTTGACTAGGATATCCTCAACCATTCCCATAGGGTACTTGACAGAACGATCAACCAATTGAATGGACATTCTCGTTGGTTGGGGTTCTCCTAGACCAAGCTGTTTGTATATTGAATATGGCATAAGATTTATAGTTGCTCCTAGGTCACATAACGCATTATCAATATTAAAGCTACCAAATGAACATGGGATAGTGAAACTTCCTGGATCTTTCTCCTTTCTGGGGAGAAGTTGCTTGTTCTGAATGATAGAAGAACAAGTACGACTTAGCTGGACCATGGACACACTCTCTAGCTTCTTCTTGTTTTTAGCAATAGATCCTTTAGGAACTTCACATAAACTGGTGATAATGATAGGGCTTCCACAAGAGGAATGTTAATGTGGATCTTCTTAAGCATCTCTAAAAATCTCCCTTGTTTCTCCTCCTTTGTTTGTAGCTTTAACCTTCCTGGATAAGGAACCTTTGGTACATACACACGCTCAGGTTGCCTCTCTAGAATAGGCTCAGGAATAGATTGCTTTGGTGCTTCCACAACTGAATTTGTTGACTGAACAGCATGTGGCTGTGCTTCGGGATCTGCTTGTTCTGTCTGAACAGGCATTTTAGCTACTTGCTTGGGCTCCAATAACTCTTCTCCGCTCCTCAACATGATTGTATTTACTGCCTCCCTTGGATTCAACTCTGTGTTGCTTGGAAGGACCTCTTCGTTCTTAGGAACATTATTTGCCAATTGGATGAGTTGAGTTTCCAATCTTCCGATTGAACTTTGTTGTTGTTGTGCTAGCTGCATCTGCTGTTGCATTTGCTGCATCATCTGCATCATCATCTCTTCCATTTTGGTTTTGCTTGCATCCAAGCTCTGGTTGTTCTGGGAGAACATGTTATGATTGTTCTGTTGGGGTTGGTAGTTCCTTTAAGGCCTCTGACACGATGGGTGTGAGCTGGAACTAGGATGGGATGTCCAACTTGAGTCAGAATGATTCCTCCACCCATCATTAGGAGTGTTGGAATAAGGATCTGAGATCAGCCTCTGGTTGTTCACTATATAGTCATAGTGTTCTGGAACAGCTACTAAGGTTTGGTTGTTCCCTTGGCAGTCAGCAAAACAATGATCACCTTTGCTGAAGTCGTGCTGAACAGCGTGCACCTGGTTGACTTGGTTGTTCAACTTGAACAACTTGCTGAGTTGTTCTACTTGAGCAGTCAGCCTTGACACCTCTTCAGCGACCGGTGAGTTTGAGTCTCTTCTTCCATCTTCTCTCACTAAGTGCCACTTATAGCTCGTGTTGACAAGTCGTTCAATGAGCTCATATAGTTCCTCAAGAGCTAGTTCCTCCGGATCTCCACTTGCAACCGATTCTATTTGGATTTTGTAGGCATTTGTGAGGCCATGATAGAAGGTTTGCATTTGCATCCACATGGGCATTTGATGGTTTGGGACTCTCCTCAAGAGATCTTTGTATCTCTTCCAAGCTTCGGAAAGGGATTCATCACGGTGTTGGGAGAATTGGGATATGGCATTTCTGAGTTTTATGGCTTCTCTTGGTGGAAAATATTTGGCAAGGAAGGCATTGGCCATAGCATCCCAAGTGGTTATGGATCTCGGTCGTAAGCTCTTTATCCCACTCTTAGCTTTGTCCCTTAATGAGAATAGGAACAGCTTGAGCCGAATAACATCATCACTCTCTCCTCGATTTGTTTTGAATGTATTGCACATGGTAACAAAATCTTGGATGTGTGAGTTTGGATCTTCATTAGGTAGGCCGCCAAATTGCACACCCGCTTGCAACATTTAGATCATGAACGCCTTGACCACGAAGTGGTTGTCTCCTTCATCGGGGATTACTATGCATGATGAGTAACCATCAGTGAAAGGTTTTGAGTACTCTTTCATTGGCAAGGATCGGGCAAGTTGATCCTCCATAGTTTTTCCTCGCTAATTCTCTGCTTGTGCTTGTGGCAGTTTTGGTCGTTCTTCTCGTTCGGCTACTTGTTCAGGCTGCTCGTAATTTTGAACAGCCTTCGCCTTTGCATAAACTGAGAACAACTGACAGGAACAATCTGCACACTGAAACAAACAGGTAAAAACCAACTGTTTTATAATGAAAAGGTAAAAAAAATTAAACGGCTTAAAAACTTTCTATCCCCCGCAACGACGCCAAAAACGTGTTGTGTACAAATGAGTGGGATGAAACTAGCAAGTGCACTAGACAAGTAATAAAGTGATAAGTTTATCGTCTCCACAAGGATAGAACAGTCTCAAGCTGGTCTCTTTTCAGAAATAGAACGTTGGCCCTAACAAGAACAAAATCACCTAGAGGGGGGTGAATAGGTGTCTAAGTTGAAAATTGAAAATTTCTAAGTTTTTAAAGAAACTTAGTTTTCAGAGTCAAATTTCCTCAGAATCAGAGGCAAGCTTACAGAAGCAGCTTCTGAGGGAAATTCTACCTAAACACAGTTAGACTGTTTTCAGCAACAAAAGTTCAGAGTTTGAGAACTTCTGGATGGTCTTCTGAACAAAGACAATGATATTAGGAGTAAATCTGTTTCAGCACTGAATATGAGCAAGCACACAGAAGCAATAATAACAAGTATAAGAGGGAGAAAGAAGTTCAGGAGATCTTGATGAACAAGTCGATTTATCCAAGTTCGCCACAAAAGTCCTGTGACTACGTCTTGTCCCCTGAGGTCGCAGCCACTAGAGATTTTAAATCTACTATTCATAACTTTTATGGCAAGTTCAGAAGCTCCTTTACATCAATAGAACATAAGCTAATTTCTCACTTAGTTCTGACTAGCCTAAAGAGAGTTAAAGGATTTCCACCAGAACAACAACAACTCTGTTTTCTGGATTTCTCACCCAACTCAAATCTCAACTAGATTTCTCTCTAAATCTAACTGAATATCACAAACGATATCAGTTTACAAGATTCCTATTATGAACTTGTTTTTCTTCACTCTCTCACTTTAACTAAGGCTATGCTAAGAAAGATTGAGAATGGAAAAGTGTGCTCTGTTTTTCTAGTTCAAACAGTGCGTTGAGATTTTGCTCGATAATCACGCGTAGATGATGTAGTGGAGCTTGGCTACTATTTATAGTGAATGAGGATGACCGTTGGTGAATTTGAATCTTCAATACAGATGACATCAGTTGTTGTAGCCGTTAATTTGTCAAGTCTTCAAACGGTCTTCAAACACTTTGATTCCGTTAACCTTGTTCTTTAACTAAATCCGGTAAGTGATTTGAAGTTGAAGAAGGGGTTGACTGGAAACATTCTTCAATTGGATCAACAAAGGGTAGACAAGGAAATTCTGGTTTCGCTTTGAGTAGACAAGCGCGCTCCTTCAAAACAGCTTTTTGAACTTTTGGCGCCTTGCATTAAATGCAATTGTCAGAGCAATAAATGCTAACGGAACCCGTGACTTAGCTTCTGATAGCTAATTCCATTTGTCTAAGCTTCTGATCAAATTGGTAGAGTTTTTCTTCTGATTGCAATGGACCTCTGAGGAGAGCTTTAACAAACTTCGATAACATCAGAGCGGAGCATCCAGCTTCTAAAGGTGAGAATACTGTCTTCAGCTTTCGTTTCTTCTGAGACCTTAAGCAATCCAGAAATTGTTCATTCAGCATCTGCTGAGTAACTTTCTTACAAACTTAACAAAAAAAAATTGTTAGTCAATATTAAACAGTATGTAAGAGAAACTTAACTTTCCTCTTCTGAAACGTTTGGACATAATCAAAACACTTAGGGTTCATCATAGAATAGTCGGCTGGTTGTGCTTAATTGATTTGAGAATTTCTAAACTACTATAAACTAAATATAAACTAATGGCAGTACTGATCATACAATTCTTAAATGGATATAACCAGTATAAAACGAGCAGGTGTAAAGCACAGCCAGAACTGATGGTAAACAAGCACACAATGTCCTTCATATAAATCTACCATATTTATTATAGATCTAGGGTATCTTCACTATATTCACTCAAGTCAGATGCAATGGAGCTTGGCTACTATTTATAGTGCATGAGGATGACCGTTGGTGAATTTGAATCTTCAATAGAGATGACATCAGTTGTTGTAGCCGTTAATCTGTCATGTCTTCAAACGGTGTTCAAACACTTTGATTCCGTTAACCTTGTTCTTTAACTTAATTCGGCAAGTGATTTGAAGTTGAAGACAAGGTTGACTGAAAACATTCTTCAATTGGATCAACAAAGGGTAGATAAGGAAATTTTGGTTTTGTTTTGAGTAGACATGCGCGCTCCTTCAAAACAGCTTTTTGAACTTTTGGCGCCTTGCATGAAATGCATTTGTCAGAGCAATAAATGCTTGACAGAACCCGTGACTTAGCTTCTGAAAGCTAATTCCTTTTGTTTAAGCTTCTGATCGAATTGGTAATGATTTATCTTCTGGTTCTTCTTGGACCTCTGGGGCGAGCTTTAACAGTCTTCACTAGAACTTCAGAGCGGAGCATCCAGCTTCTGAATTTTATCTACTGTCTTCAGCTTTCCTGTTTCTTCTGAGTCTTCGAGGCAATCCAAAGATTCTTCATTCAGCACCTACTGAGAAACTTACACACATACTTAACAAAAATTATTAGTCAATATTGAAACGTATGTAAATAAAATTTAAATTTCATCTTCAGAAACGTTTGGACATAATCAAAACACTTAGGGTTCATCAACATTGATTTTACGTGGTTTAGATTGTATTTTTCCGATTTTTAACCATTAAAATATAATTTCGCTTTGTTTTTTCAACTCATTTTTTTATAATAGTATGCTTAACATTTATTATAGAGACTGCAAAATTCAGAATGTATATAACATTACCGTACAAACAAAAAACCTAAAATAAGCCTACATTCTAAACTAGAGAGCCGTATGTTCCAAATTCTAAAACTTTGTTTGTACCTGGGCATGATGGATCTTAAAATGAGCACCTCGTCAATACCAGTCCAACGGTATAAAAATATTCGAAATCGGAGTTCGGGATAGCCGGGAAAACGTTTTTGAATAAAAAGTAATGAAATGATGACTCATCATTCCACTTTTCTCTCTCTTCTCTTTACATACACACCTATATAGAAAAGGGATCAGGTGAGAACACCTCTCATATGCAAGAACACTTTTATATGTGAGAACACCTCCAAAACTACGTAGTTTTATTAATAAGAGAGGGTTAAAAGGGTAATTTGCCATTTTTTTAAATTGACACGTATTGAATGGTAAGAGCATGAGAGAGAAACTAGTACTTTTTTAATTATTGTTTATTTCATTTTGTTTAAATAATTTTTCCCGACTTTCCCGAACTCCGATTTGAAATTTTTTTATACCGTTGGATTTGTTTTGACGAGACGCTTATTTTGAGTACCATTGTTGTTAGGAAAAGTTGACGTTTTAACATTTTGAACATATCAGTTATAATTTTGAACATAGTATTAATTTCAATATAAAAATTATATAACCACTGTAACAGATAACATGTTTAAAAATTCAAAACGTATGTTCAAAAATATACCTTACAATTTCATAAACTTAAATCTTATGTTCATAACAGCAGTAAAACAAAAACTTAAATTTTCTGCTCAGAGCAGCAACAAAATAACATGTTAAAAACTCCTGTTAAAAAAAATATCTCACGTGTTTAGAATTTTTAAAAAATCGTTTTTACCTAAGCATCATGGATCTCAAAATGAACATCTAGTCGACACGAGTCCAACAATATAAAAATCGTTAAAATCGGAGTTCGAGAAAGCCGAGAAAATGATTTTGAATTAAAAAATTAAATGACAACTCATCAGTACCATATTCTCTCTTCCCTCTCTTTTGCACAACATAATCTAAATGGAGAAATTTCCCTTTTGGTCCTCTTCAATTAATAAAACTACGTAGTTTTGAGGGCGTTCTCACATATAAAAGTGTTCTCACATATGAGGGTGTTCTCACTTGATCCTTCCCCTATATATATATATATATATATATATATATATATATATATATAGGAGAGGGATCACATGAGAAAACCCCCTCTATGTGAGAATGGTTCCTTATGGTGAGAACTGCTGAAACGGCGCCATTTTAGGGTTGGTGGACGCGGTGGCATACATGTAATTAAGCAATCATAAATTTATCAAATAAAAGGAGAATCAAGGAGTCGAACCCATATCTCTTGGGTGTGGAGTGCGCGTCAGCTTCCTTTACCGTTTGGACACGCCACTGCATTTGTTTATGAGATATGTTTTTGTTATTTATATGGTTTAACACTTTTATTTAATTAATATAAATAAACTACAGCTTCTATGGATTAGTAAGCCCATTGCCATTTCACCAAATGCATTCAATTGATTGTCTTTTATATTGTTATACTCTCCTTTAGATTTGATGCATTGTATAATAAAATAAAACATGTTTTTTTTTTTTTTAGTACAAAACTAAAAACATTATTTTATATAAGCTAAATAACAATATTGAATTTTTTTAATAATGTAGTTTAAATTTTCAAAACCCTTCTAATCATTTATTTAATTAATACTTGTATAAATTTATTAATGTTTGTAATAAATAATTATTTTAATACTTATTATACTAATTGGTTGACATATGATACATCAACCAATAAGATTTTGAAAACGTGTAATTAATTAAAAATTTTATTTTTAGTTATATAAAATTCTACATCCTAAAATAAAAACCTTAGACCCTAAAAACTAAACACTAAACCCTAAATTATCGACCCTAACCCTAACCCTAACCCTAACCAGAGCCAGGAGGTATCCTCTTTAGACATCAAGCATATATTTTTGCAAAGATTCTCAAGGTTCAGCATGAAAACATTTTCAACTCTAGGAGCAGTTAGAATAACTTCCCTTGACTTACTGTCCAAGATTTTACATCCAGAGGAGCTGAAGACAACATCTCTACCTTTATCACACAGTTATGCAACACTCAGGAGATTGAACTTCAGGCCTCTGACTAGGGAGACATCTTCGGTCGGAGGATTAGTTCCTATGGATCCAGAACCAAGTATCCTTCCTTTCTGAGCATCTCCAAAGCTGACTTTTCCACCTCTTTTAGGATCAAATGTGATGAATGTTTTTTCATCACCTGTCATATGCCTTGAGCACCCACTGTCAATGTACCACAGCTTTGACATTGATGGAGCACTCAGAGCCACCTGCAACACAATCAATTAGTGACAGGTACCCAATCCTCATTGGGTCCTTCAGAGTTAGATTTAACTTCTACAGGTTCTTCTGATATTTCAGATTGCAAGAGATTCTTGATATGGTACTTGCAATCTTTTAACCAATGTCCATCTTTCTTACACAATTTGCAAGAAAGAGGATTCTTGGATCTTTCCCTTTGCTTCTTAGGAGCAATCTTCTTCTTCTGGGAAGGAACTACATCTTCAGAGGCAGAAGCACTCTTAGAGGTTCCCACTTCAGGAGGAGAAGAGAAATCTTTCAGAAGAGAGGGAGTAACATATTTCTTCTTCTGAGGTTTATCATTCCTCAGAGGTGGTTTTTCCTTACCTTTGACTTTTAAGTCATCAGAAGGAGAACTGAATTGTTTACTTAGTTTATCTTCTAATATTTTTATATCAGCATAAACTTGAGTAAACCTAAGAAATTTGTCAGCCTCGCTTTTGTCCAACTTTCTTTTCAGATACTTGAACATGCTATATAGTTCTTCAAGAGAATCAAAGATATCTAGTTCGTTAGAATTGTTTACCTCAGAGTCATATGTAACTTCAGGAGGTGCGGAAGTTTCTCCTGTGACATCTTCAGAAGTTGGCTCTTCAATAGCTATGAAACAAATCTGAGCTTGCTCTTCCTTTTCTTCAGGATCACTGCTGGTCTCAGAGTCTGACCAAGCAGCCAACATAGCTTTCTTGAACTTCTTCTTATCCTTTTTCAGCTCAGGACAATTAGGCTTGATGTGTTCTGGTTGCTGACATCCATAGCACACAATGGGCTTGTTTGGATCTCTTTTGGATTTATCACCAAAATCAGGAGTTTTCTTGTCAAAACTTCTGAATGGTTTTTTGTAGTTTCCACCTCTGCCTTTTCTAAAGGCTCTCTTAAACTTCTTGGTCAGCATAGCCAATTCCTCATCTTCGGATGATTCTTCTGAAGATTCTGCCTTCAGGACTACTTGTCTTTTTCCCTCTGACCTTTCTCTCAGGTCATGATTTTTTAATGACATCTCATGAGTAATTAGAGACCCAATGAGCTCATCATAAAAGTAATAGCTCAAATCCTGAACTTCTTCAATAGCAGTCTTCTTGGCTTGCCACGACCTTGGTAAGCTTCTGACAATCTTCTTCACTCGTTCAGATTCTTCAATGTCTTTTCCTAAACTCTTTAAGTCATTGACTATCTTGGTGAATCTAGAGTTCATATCTGAAATAGATTCTTTATCAAGCATTTCAAATAACTCATATTCTCTCATGAGTTGGTTGACTTTTGATTGCTTCACCTTTCCAGTACCTTCATATGTGACTTCCAGCTTGTTCCAAATGTCCTGTGCAGTTTCACAAGAAGAAACTTTGTTATATTCAGTAGCTGTAAGTGCACAATGCAACATATTTATAGTTGAAGCATTAGTTTGGAGTTTTTTTAGAATGTCATATGTGTATTCTCTCGGAGGAATAACAACATTCCCTAAACTTGGTTCCATTCTGGTAGGAATGAAATCACCATCAGTGATGACATACCAAGCACTCATGTTCTGCGCTTGGAAGAAGTACATCATCCTTTTCTTCCAGTATGAGTAGTTGTTGCCATTAAATAATGGAGGTCTAGTTGTGGAAGAACCACGATTATAACTCGTGTTTTTTCATGCGTCGGACAAAATTTGAACATCACGTCGAATTTGGGATGACACAGTACAACGACTAGCACGTATAAAACATTTAGGTCGTTTCGGTTTTTCTGTTTTTCGAACAAACGGTCGAAACCACAATTTTAACTCGTGTTTTTTCTTGCGTCGGACACAATTTGAACGTGGCGAAGAATTTTGGATGACGCAGTACAACGACTAGCACGTATAAAACATTATGGGTCGTTTTGGTTTTTCTGTTTTTGGAACAAATGGTCGAAATCGACATTCTAACTCGTTTTTTTTCATGCGTCGAATAAAATTTGAACGTCACGTCGAATTTCGGATGACGCAATACAACGACTAGCACTCATAAAACATTATGGGTCGTTTAGGTTTTTCTATTTTGAGAACAAATTGTCGAAACCGACATTTAAACTCGTGTTTTTTCACGCGTTGCACAAAATTTGAACTAGACATTGAATTTAGGATGACACAATACAACGAGTAGCACGTATAAAACATTACGGGTCGTTTAGGTTTTTGTATTTTCGGACCAAATGGTCGAAACCGACATTTAAACTCGTGTTTTTTCATGCGTCGGACAAAGTTTGAACGTGATGTCGAATTTGGGATGACGCAATACTACGACTAGCACGTATAAAACATTATGGGTCGTTTTGGTTTTTCTGTTTTTGGAACAAATGGACGAAATCGACATTCTAACTCGTGTTTTTTCATGCGTGGAATAAAATTTGAACGTCACGTCGAAATTCGGATGACGCAGTACAACGACTAGCACGTATAAAACATTTAGGTCGTTTCGGTTTTTCTGTTTTTCGAACAAACGGTCGAAACCACCATTTTAAGTCGTGTTTTTTCTTGCGTCGGACACAATTTGAACGTGGCGAAGAATTTTGGATGACGTAGTACAACGACTAGCACGTATAAAACATTACGGGTCGTTTAGGTTTTTGTATTTTCGGACCAAATGGTCGAAACCGACATTTAAACTCGTGTTTTTTCATGCGTCGGAAAAAATTTGAACGTGACGTCGAATTTGGGATGACGCAATACTACGACTAGCACGTATAAAATATTATGGGTCGTTTTGGTTTTTCTGTTTTTGGAACAAGTGGTCGAAATCGACATTCTAACTCGTGTTTTTTCATGCGTCGAATAAAATTTGAACGTCACGTCAAATTTGGGATGACGCAGTACAACGACTAGCACGTATAAAACATTTAGGTCGTTTCGGTTTTTCTGTTTTTCGAACAAACGGTCGAAACCACCATTTTAACTCGTGTTTTTTCTTGCGTCAGACACAATTTGAACGTGGCGAAGAATTTTGGATGACGCAGTACAACGACTAGCACGTATAAAACAATATGGGTCGTTTTGGTTTTTCTGTTTTTCGAACAAATGGTCGAAACCACGATTTTAACTCGTGTTTTTTCATGCGTCGGATAAAATTTGAACGTGATGTCGAATTTGGGATGACGCAATACAACGACTAGCACTCATAAAACATTATGGGTCGTTTAGGTTTTTCTATTTTGAGAACAAACGATCGAAACCACCAATTTAACTCGTGTTTTTTCTTGCGTCGGACACAATTTGAACGTGGCGAAGAATTTTGGATGACGCAATACAACGACTAGCACGTATAAAACATTATGGGTCGTTTTGGTTTTTCTGTTTTTGGAACAAATGGTCGAAATCGACATTCTAACTCGTGTTTTTTCATGCGTCGAATAAAATTTGAACGTCACGTCGAATTTCGGATGACGCAATAGAACGACTAGCACTCATAAAACATTATGGGTCGTTTAGGTTTTTCTATTTTGAAAACAAATGGTCGAAACCGACATTTAAACTCGTGTTTTTTCACGCCTTGCACAAAATTTGAACGTGACGTTGAATTTAGGATGACGCAATACAACGAGTAGCATATATAAAACATTACGGGTCGTTTAGGTTTTTCAATTTTCGGACCAAATGGTCGAAACCGACATTTAAACTTGTGTTTATTCATTCGTCGGACAAAATTTGAACGTGTCGTCGAATTTGGGATGATGCAATACTACGACTAGCACGTATAAAATATTATGGGTCGTTTTGGTTTTTCTGTTTTTCGAACAAATGGTCGAAATCGACATTCTAACTCGTGTTTTTTCATGCATCGAATAAAATTTGAACGTCACCTTGAATTTGGGATGACGCAGTACAACGACTAGCACGTATAAAACATTTAGGTCGTTTCAGTTTTTCTGTTTTTCGAACAAACGGTCGAAACCACCAATGTAACTCGTGTTTTTTCTTGCGTCGGACACAATTTGAACGTGGCGAAGAATTTTGGATGACGCAGTACAACGAATAGCACGTATAAAACATTATGGGTCGTTTTGGTTTTTCTGTTTTTGGAACAAATGGTCGAAATCGACATTCTAACTCGTGTTTTTTCTTGCGTCGGACACAATTTGAACGTGGTGAAGAATTTTGGATGACGCAGTACAACGACTAGCACGTATAAAACATTATGGGTCGTTTTGGTTTTTCTGTTTTTGGAACAAATGGTCGAAATCGACATTCTAACTCGTGTGTTTTCATGCGTCGAATAAAATTTGAACGTCACGTCGAATTTCGGATGACGCAATACCACGACTAGCACTCATAAAACATTATGGGTCGTTTAGGTTTTTCTATTTTGAGAACAAATGGTCGAAACCGACATTTAAACTCTTGTTTTTTCACGCGTTGCATAAAATTTGAATGTGACATTGAATTTAGGATGACGCAATACAACGAGTAGCACGTATAAAACATTACGGGTCGTTTAGGTTTTTGTATTTTCGGACCAAATGGTCGAAATCGACATTTAAACTCGTGTTTTTTCATGCGTCGGACAAAATTTGAACGTGACGTCGAATTTGAGATGAAGCAATACTACGACTAGCACGTATAAAACATTATGGGTCGTTTTTGTTTTTCTGTTTTTGGAACAAATGGTCGAAATCGACATTCTAACTCTTGTTTTTTCATGCGTCGAATAAAATTTGAACGTCACCTCGAATTTGGGATGACGCAGTACAACGACTAGCACGTATAAAACATTTAGGTCGTTTCGGTTTTTCTGTTTTTCGAACAAACAGTCGAAGCCACCATTTTAACTCGTGTTTTTTCTTGCGTCGGACACAATTTGAACGTGGCGAAGAATTTTGGATGACGCAGTACAACGACTAGCACGTATAAAACATTACGGGTCGTTTAGGTTTTTATGTTTTTGGAACAAATGGTCGAAACCAACATTTTAACTCGTGTTTTTTCATGCGTGGGAAAAAATTTGAACGTCACGTCGAATTTGGGATGACGCAGTACAACGACTAGCACTCATAAAACATTATGGGTCCCTTAGGTTTTTCTATTTTGAGAACAAATGGTCGAAACCGACATTTAAACTCGTGTTTTTTCACGCGTTGCACAAAATTTGAACGTGACGTTGAATTTAGGATGACGCAATACAACGAGTCGCACGTATAAAACATTACGAGTCGTTTAGGTTTTTCTATTTTCGGACCAAATGGTCGAAACCGACATTTAAACTCGTGTTTTTTCATGCGTCGGACAAAATTTGAACGTGACGTCGAATTTGGGATGACGCAATACTACTACTAGCACGTATAAAATATTATGGGTCGTTTTGGTTTTTCTGTTTTTCGAACAAATGGTCGAAATTGACATTCTAACTCGTCTTTTTTCATGCGTCGAATAAAATTTGAACGTCACCTCGAATTTGGGATGACGCAGTACAACGACTAGCACTCATAAAACATTATGGCTCGTTTAGGTTTTTCTATTTTGAGATCAAATGGTCGAAACCGACATTTAAACTCGTGTTTTTTCACGCGTTGCACAAAATTTGAACGTGACATTGAATTTAGGATGACGAAATACAACGAGTAGCACGTATAAAACATTACGGGTCGTTTAGGTTTTTCTATTTTCGGACCAAATGGTCGAAACCGACATTTAAACTCGTGTTTTTTCATGCGTTGCAAAAAATTTTAACGTGACGTTGAATTTAGGATGACGCAATACAACGAGTAGCACGTATAAAACATTACGGGTCGTTTAGGTTTTTCTATTTTCGGACCAAATGGTCGAAACCGACATTTAAACTCGTGTTTTTTCACACGTTGCACAAAATTTGAACGTGACGTTGAATTTAGGATGACGCAATACAACGAGTAGGGCGTATAAAACATTACGGGTCGTTTAGGTTTTTGTATTTTCGGACCAAATGGTCGAAACCGACATTTAAACTCGTGTTTTTTCATGCGTCGGACAAAATTTGAACGTGACGTCGAATTTGGGATGACGCAATACTACGACTAGCATGTATAAAACATTATGGGTCGTTTTGGTTTTTCTGTTTTTGGAACAAATGGTCGAAATCGACATTCTAACTCATGTTTTTTCATGCGTCGAATAAAATTTGAACGTCACGTCGAATTTGGGATGACGCAGTACAACGACTAGCACGTATAAAACATTTGGGTCGTTTCGGTTTTTCTGTTTTTCGAACAAACGGTCGAAACCACCATTTTAACTCGTGTTTTTTCTTGCGTCGGACACAATTTGAACGTGGCGAAGAATTTTGGATGACGCAGTACAACGACTAGCACGTATAAAACATTACGGGTCGTTTAGGTTTTTATGTTTTTGGAACAAATGGTCCAAACCAACATTTTAACTCGTGTTTTTTCATGCGTGGGAAAAAATTTGAACGTCACGTCGAATTTGGGATGACGCAGTACAACGACTAGCACTCATAAAACATTATGGGTCCTTTAGGTTTTTCTATTTTGAGAACAAATGGTCGAAACTGACATTTAAACTCGTGTTTTTTCACGCGTTGCACAAAATTTGAACGTGACGTTGAATTTAGGATTACGCAATACAACGAGTCGCACGTATAAAACATTACGAGTCGTTTAGGTTTTTCTATTTTCGGACCAAATGGTCGAAACCGACATTTAAACTCGTGTTTTTTCATGCGTCGGACAAAATTTGAACGTGACGTCGAATTTGGGATGACGCAATACTACTACTAGCACGTATAAAATATTATGGGTCGTTTTGGTTTTTCTGTTTTTCGAACAAATGGTCGAAATCGACATTCTAACTCGTGTTTTTTCATGCGTCGAATAAAATTTGAACGTCACCTCGAATTTGGGATGACGCAGTACAACGACTAGCACTCATAAAACATTATGGCTCGTTTAGGTTTTTCTATTTTGAGATCAAATGGTCGAAACCGACATTTAAACTCGTGTTTTTTCACGCGTTGCACAAAATTTGAACGTGACATTGAATTTAGGATGACGAAATACAACGAGTAGCACGTATAAAACATTACGGGTCGTTTAGGTTTTTCTATTTTCGGACCAAATGGTCGAAACCGACATTTAAACTCGTGTTTTTTCATGCGTTGCAAAAATTTTTAACGTGACGTTGAATTTAGGATGACGCAATACAACGAGTAGCACGTATAAAACATTACGGGTCGTTTAGGTTTTTCTATTTTCGGACCAAATGGTCGAAACCGACATTTAAACTCGTGTTTTTTCACACGTTGCACAAAATTTGAACGTGACGTTGAATTTAGGATGACGCAATACAACGAGTAGGGCGTATAAAACATTACGGGTCGTTTAGGTTTTTGTATTTTCGGACCAAATGGTCGAAACCGACATTTAAACTCGTGTTTTTTCATGCGTCGGACAAAATTTGAACGTGACGTCGAATTTGGGATGACGCAATACTACGACTAGCATGTATAAAACATTATGGGTCGTTTTGGTTTTTCTGTTTTTGGAACAAATGGTCGAAATCGACATTCTAACTCATGTTTTTTCATGCGTCGAATAAAATTTGAACGTCACGTCGAATTTGGGATGACGCAGTACAACGACTAGCACGTATAAAACATTTGGGTCGTTTCGGTTTTTCTGTTTTTCGAACAAACGGTCGAAACCACCATTTTAACTCGTGTTTTTTCTTGCGTCGGACACAATTTGAACGTGGCGAAGAATTTTGGATGACGCAGTACAACGACTAGCACGTATAAAACATTACGGGTCGTTTAGGTTTTTATGTTTTTGGAACAAATGGTCCAAACCAACATTTTAACTCGTGTTTTTTCATGCGTGGGAAAAAATTTGAACGTCACGTCGAATTTGGGATGACGCAGTACAACGACAAGCACTCATAAAACATTATGGGTCCTTTAGGTTTTTCTATTTTGAGAACAAATGGTCGAAACTGACATTTAAACTCGTGTTTTTTCACGCGTTGCACAAAATTTGAACGTGACGTTGAATTTAGGATTACGCAATACAACGAGTCGCACGTATAAAACATTACGAGTCGTTTAGGTTTTTCTATTTTCGGACCAAATGGTCGAAACCGACATTTAAACTCGTGTTTTTTCATGCGTCGGACAAAATTTGAACGTGACGTCGAATTTGGGATGACGCAATACTACTACTAGCACGTATAAAATATTATGGGTCGTTTTGGTTTTTCTGTTTTTCGAACAAATGGTCGAAATCGACATTCTAACTCGTGTTTTTTCATGCGTCGAATAAAATTTGAACGTCACCTCGAATTTGGGATGACGCAGTACAACGACTAGCACTCATAAAACATTATGGCTCGTTTAGGTTTTTCTATTTTGAGATCAAATGGTCGAAACCGACATTTAAACTCGTGTTTTTTCACGCGTTGCACAAAATTTGAACGTGACATTGAATTTAGGATGACGAAATACAACGAGTAGCACGTATAAAACATTACGGGTCGTTTAGGTTTTTCTATTTTCGGACCAAATGGTCGAAACCGACATTTAAACTCGTGTTTTTTCATGCGTTGCAAAAATTTTTAACGTGACGTTGAATTTAGGATGACGCAATACAACGAGTAGCACGTATAAAACATTACGGGTCGTTTAGGTTTTTCTATTTTCGGACCAAATGGTCGAAACCGACATTTAAACTCGTGTTTTTTCACACGTTGCACAAAATTTGAACGTGACGTTGAATTTAGGATGACGCAATACAACGAGTAGGGCGTATAAAACATTACGGGTCGTTTAGGTTTTTGTATTTTCGGACCAAATGGTCGAAACCGACATTTAAACTCGTGTTTTTTCATGCGTCGGACAAAATTTGAACGTGACGTCGAATTTTGGATGACGCAATACTACGACTAGCATGTATAAAACATTATGGGTCGTTTTGGTTTTTCTGTTTTTGGAACAAATGGTCGAAATCGACATTCTAACTCGTGTTTTTTCATGCGTCGAATAAAATTTGAACGTCACGTCGAATTTGGGATGACGCAGTACAACGACTAGCACGTATAAAACATTTGGGTCGTTTCGGTTTTTCTGTTTTTCGAACAAACGGTCGAAACCACCATTTTAACTCGTGTTTTTTCTTGCGTCGGACACAATTTGAACGTGGCGAAGAATTTTGGATGACGCAGTACAACGACTAGCACGTATAAAACATTACGGGTCGTTTAGGTTTTTATGTTTTTGGAACAAATGGTCCAAACCAACATTTTAACTCGTGTTTTTTCATGCGTGGGAAAAAATTTGAACGTCACGTCGAATTTGGGATGACGCAGTACAACGACTAGCACTCATAAAACATTATGGGTCCTTTAGGTTTTTCTATTTTGAGAACAAATGGTCGAAACTGACATTTAAACTCGTGTTTTTTCACGCGTTGCACAAAATTTGAACGTGACGTTGAATTTAGGATTACGCAATACAACGAGTCGCACGTATAAAACATTACGAGTCGTTTAGGTTTTTCTATTTTCGGACCAAATGGTCGAAACCGACATTTAAACTCGTGTTTTTTCATGCGTCGGACAAAATTTGAACGTGACGTCGAATTTGGGATGACGCAATACTACTACTAGCACGTATAAAATATTATGGGTCGTTTTGGTTTTTCTGTTTTTCGAACAAATGGTCGAAATCGACATTCTAACTCGTGTTTTTTCATGCGTCGAATAAAATTTGAACGTCACCTCGAATTTGGGATGACGCAGTACAACGACTAGCACTCATAAAACATTATGGCTCGTTTAGGTTTTTCTATTTTGAGATCAAATGGTCGAAACCGACATTTAAACTCGTGTTTTTTCACGCGTTGCACAAAATTTGAACGTGACATTGAATTTAGGATGACGAAATACAACGAGTAGCACGTATAAAACATTACGGGTCGTTTAGGTTTTTCTATTTTCGGACCAAATGGTCGAAACCGACATTTAAACTCGTGTTTTTTCATGCGTTGCAAAAAATTTTAACGTGACGTTGAATTTAGGATGACGCAATACAACGAGTAGCACGTATAAAACATTACGGGTCGTTTAGGTTTTTCTATTTTCGGACCAAATGGTCGAAACCGACATTTAAACTCGTGTTTTTTCACACGTTGCACAAAATTTGAACGTGACGTTGAATTTAGGATGACGCAATACAACGAGTAGGGCGTATAAAACATTACGGGTCGTTTAGGTTTTTGTATTTTCGGACCAAATGGTCGAAACCGACATTTAAACTCGTGTTTTTTCATGCGTCGGACAAAATTTGAACGTGACGTCGAATTTGGGATGACGCAATACTACGACTAGCATGTATAAAACATTATGGGTCGTTTTGGTTTTTCTGTTTTTGGAACAAATGGTCGAAATCGACATTCTAACTCGTGTTTTTTCATGCGTCGAATAAAATTTGAACGTCACGTCGAATTTGGGATGACGCAGTACAACGACTAGCACGTATAAAACATTTGGGTCGTTTCGGTTTTTCTGTTTTTCGAACAAACGGTCGAAACCACCATTTTAACTCGTGTTTTTTCTTGCGTCGGACACAATTTGAACGTGGCGAAGAATTTTGGATGACGCAGTACAACGACTAGCACGTATAAAACATTACGGGTCGTTTAGGTTTTTATGTTTTTGGAACAAATGGTCCAAACCAACATTTTAACTCGTGTTTTTTCATGCGTGGGAAAAAATTTGAACGTCACGTCGAATTTGGGATGACGCAGTACAACGACTAGCACTCATAAAACATTATGGGTCCTTTAGGTTTTTCTATTTTGAGAACAAATGGTCGAAACTGACATTTAAACTCGTGTTTTTTCACGCGTTGCACAAAATTTGAACGTGACGTTGAATTTAGGATTACGCAATACAACGAGTCGCACGTATAAAACATTACGAGTCGTTTAGGTTTTTCTATTTTCGGACCAAATGGTCGAAACCGACATTTAAACTCGTGTTTTTTCATGCGTCGGACAAAATTTGAACGTGACGTCGAATTTGGGATGACGCAATACTACTACTAGCACGTATAAAATATTATGGGTCGTTTTGGTTTTTCTGTTTTTCGAACAAATGGTCGAAATCGACATTCTAACTCGTGTTTTTTCATGCGTCGAATAAACTTTGAACATCACGTCGAATTTGGGATGACACAGTACAACGACTAGCACGTATAAAACATTTAGGTCGTTTCGGTTTTCTGTTTTTCGAACAAACGGTCGAAACCACCATTTTAACTCGTGTTTTTTCTTGCGTCGGACACAATTTGAACATGGCGAAGAATTTTGGATGACGCAGTACAACGACTAGCACGTATAAAACATTATGGGTCGTTTTGGTTTTTTTGTTTTTGGAAGAAATGGTCGAAATCGACATTCTAACTCGTGTTTTTTCATGCGTCGAATAAAATTTGAACGTCACGTCGAAATTCGGATGATGCAGTACAACGACTAGCACGTATAAAACATTTAGGTCGTTTCGGTTTTTCGGTTTTTCGAACAAACGGTCGAAACCACCATTTTAACTCGTGTTTTTTCTTGCGTCGGACACAATTTGAACGTGGCGAAGAATTTTGGATGACGCAGTACAACGACTAGCACATATAAAACATTACGGGTCGTTTAGGTTTTTATATTTTTAGACCGAATGGTCAAAACCGACATTTTAACTCGTGTTTTTTCATGCGTGGGAAAAAATTTGAACGTGACGTCGAATTTGTTGGCCCTATCAAGAACAGAATCACCTAGAGGGGGGTGAATAGGTGTCAAAGTTGAAAACTTAAAGTTTCTAAGTTTTTCGGGAAACTTAATTTTCAGAGTCAAATTTCCTCAGAGTCAGAGGCAAGCTTACAGAAGTTGCTTCTGAGGGAAATTCTGCCTAAACACAGTTAGACTGTTTTCAGCAACAAAAGTTCGGATTTGACAACTTCTGGACAGTCTTCCGAACAAAGACAATGATACTTAGAGAAAATCTGTTTCAGCACTAAATATAAGTAAGTACACAGAAGCAAAAATAACAAGTATAAGAGGGAGAAGGAAGTTCAGGAGATGCTGATTGAACAATTTGATTTATCCAAGTTCGCCACAGAAGTCCTGTGACTACGTCTTGTCCCCTGAGGTCGCAGCCTTCAGAGATTTTATAAATCCACTATTCAGAACTTTTCTGGCAAGTTCAGAAGCTCCTTTACATCAACAGAACTTAAGCTAATTTCTCACTTAGTTCTGACTAGCCTAAAGAGAGTTAAAGGATTTGCACCTGAACAACAACAACTCTGTTTTCTGGATTTCTCACCCAACTCTAATCTCAACTAGATTTCTCTCTTTAAATCTAACTGAATATCACAGACGATATCAGTTTACAAGATTCCTATTATGAACTTGTTTTTCTTCACTCTCTCACTTAAACTTAAGCTATGCTAAGAAAGATTGAGAATGGAAAAGGAATGCTCTGTTTTTCTTGTTGAAACAGTGCGTTGAGATTTTGCTCGATGATCACGCGTGGTTGATGCTTTGGAGCTTGGCTACTACTTATAGTGAATGAGGATGACCGTTGAGAGAATTTGAATCTTCAACAGAGATGACATCAATGGTTGTAGCCGTTAATTTGTCAAGTCTTCAAACGGTCTTCAAACACTTTGATTTCGTTATCCTTGTTCTTTAACCAAATCCGGTAAGTGATTTGAATTGAAGATAAGGTTGACCGGAAACTTTCCTCAATAGGATCAACAAAGGGTACACAGGGAAATTATGGTTTCACTTTGAGTAGACACGCGCGCTCCATCAAAACAGCTTTTTGAACTTTTGGCGCCTTGCATTAAATGCACTTGTCAGAGCAATAAATGCTTATCCAGAACAAATTGGTAAATAAGCTTCTGATTGCAAAGGACCTCTGAGGAGAGCTTTAATAGACTTTACAAGCTTCAGAGCGGACCATCCAGCTTTTGAGAATGAAACTCTGTCTTCAGCAATCAAGACTTTGAAGTTCTTTAGGCAATCAGGAAAATCTTCATTCAGCACCTGCTGAGTAACTTACACATAGACTAAGTAGAAAAATATTAGTCCACAGTAAACTATATGTAAGCGAAGGTTAAGTTTTCATCTTCTGAAACGTTTGGACATAATCAAAACACATAGGGTTCATCATTCTCCCCCATTTTGGTTATGGACAAACCGTGGTCAGAAGGTAAAAGATAGTATGAGTTTGAGAAAGTAACTTCCTGATGCAAATGTTTCATAACTTCTGAGTAAATTAACTCCCCCATTTTTGTGTAAATGGTGAACTTCAACAATCTGTTTAAACTTAAAAAAGACTTAAGATCAAGTTGTCAGATTTTAGTGAAGTGAAAATTTACTAAGTTAAAAAGAAACAAAAGTAATATAAGTAATCAGAGACACAGGAAAGTATAAGAAGGATTCAGTGTATAAAATCATCAGAAGAAACAACAACAAGATAATCAGAAGAGAAGATAAAGTCCTAAGACAAAAACTACCCAACCCAGAACCTAGCTAAGAAGCTTAAGTCCTAATGAGATTACAAGTTCCTAGGTTTCTTCTGAGGAGGAGGAACACCACTAGATCCTTCAGCAGCACTCGGTCTCTTCATCGTCTGACCACTCTGCTGAGCAGACTTCTCCCCCGTTTGACCGGAACCAACAGGAATACCCAAAGCACCTTGAGAGTCCAATTTTTGCTGAACTTTCAATGCAGTCTGATATTGCGCAGGGGTTGGCCTTACTTGATTGACCAAGTCCATTCTTCGTTTGAAGTCAGCATCAATGGTCTTCATATGGTCAAAAAGCGGTCCAGACATAGGTCGCTGTTTCTGAACGTCATCCAGAAGGAGCTTGAGCATCCGATTGTTACAGTACACGACAGCAGTGAGATGTTCATTCTGAATGTAAGTCTGTCCTCGAACAAACCTATAACAATTATTCAGAGTCATCTCTTGTTCACGTGCTTGAGTGTGCATAACCTTCAGAAGTTCAGTGAGCTCAGCAATCTGGGCGCTCTGAGCAGTCACAACAGACTCAATGCTAAAGAGACGATTGTTGAGATCAGGAGTGATGTAATAAACAATCCTAGCAGCCCCTGAAGATGATGAACCTTGAGCAGAAGATTTCACTTCTCTCAGAATATGGTTGGCAGTACTTTGCAGGTCATCAATCTTACTTGGGAGCATCTTCTCATGAGCCTCATAATGCTCGTTTGCTTCCTTGACTTCCTCTGTCAAAATTCCCAAATTCTCATTGACCTTCAGAGAAGAAGCAAGAGCAATATTGTCCAATGTAGGAAGAGTCAGAGCTAATTCTCTCAATTTATATAGCTCATCATATGTAGCCAGATGAAGTGTAGAAAGATTGCGTGTGTAGACAGAAGGATCCTGCATTTGAAGCATAGTCATGAGCTGCAGGTTCTGAGCTTTCAAAGATTGAATTTCTTGCAGCACAATGCCCTGAGCAAACATGTCAGTAGCAGAAGACCTTTGCCCCACACCAGCAAATCTATTCAGCAATTCATCAGAGCCACTCTGACTCATTCTTCTCAACTCCTCAACACTGGGAACACCACCAGCTTCGGATACACCAGAAGCTCTGCCCATGAATCCAAAAGGACCAAAATTTCTTTCCAAGTTATCTCGTTCCTAGAACTTGCGTAGGAAGTCATAATTGGATGACAACCCAGCAAAACAGGAAGTGGTGGAGGAGGTGGTTAAGGGATAACACACAGGAGGTGTATGTCCAGAGGTTGAAGGAGGAGGGATAGATGTGTTTGTGGAAGGGATTGAATGTGTGGATGAGGAAGATAGAGTAGGAGAAATGGTTGGTAAAGTGGATGGTAGTGAAAGGGAGGGAGCAGTAAATCCAATTGATGGAATTACAGAGGAAGATGAAAGTGAGGAAGAAGTAGAAGTAGAAATGGAATCTGTGAAAATGGGTCCAGAGGACAGATTCACTTCTGAATAGGATCCAAAAGGAAGAGTAGTTGGAGGAGGTACAACCTCAGAAGTTGAAGTTGTAAGGGGAATGGAAGTATGAGATTCACTCACTTCTGTGACAGAAGGTAGTGAGGGAGATGGATGAGGAGTATGAGTGGGAGATGAGATAACCTGGTCAGAGGAGTTGGGATCAAACATAGAAATGGGCTCAGCAAAGACATGAGCCATTCTGATCAGCGTTTCAGAGGCATCCCTATCACCAGGGTTTCTTCCTTGGCCCAGAAGAATGTTGTCAATAAAGTTCTCATTATCAACATTCTCCACAAACTGTTGTGCATCCTGAAGAACCTCATCAGCATCTTGTTCACTCTCCTCTGATAGTTCTTCAACAAGAGGAGCATCAACATCCTCTTCAGCAGAAATCTCCATCATGTCTTCATCATCAGCAACTTCCTGTTCCTCAACAACAGGATCCTCTAACTCAGCACTAGGAGCAACATAGAAGTCCTTTTTCCTCAGAGACCTTCTTTTTGCTACTGCCTTCGTTCTGATCTGAGTAGAGAGAGAGATATTCTCAAGTTCCTCTCCTTCTCCTGAAGCCTCAACATCCTTTGAGAACTCCACATTTTCAAGTTCAGCAGCACATGCAATAATTCTTGCATCAGCCTTAGCCTTTGCAGCAATTTCTCTCTCAGCTGCTAACTTATCTTTTGCTTCCTTCTTCTTTCTTTTCTCTTCAGCAAGAGCCACAACTCTAGCAACATTTTCAGCTTCAGCAGCCTTCTCTCTTTCAGCAAGGCGAGCGTCCTCAGCATCCTGAGCTTCCTTCTCAGAAACATAAATATTTTTTTTCAACCTTGGCTCATGTGGAAATAAATGCGGGCGTGCCAGAGAATTTGGTTCTTAACCTACGCTCTAGGAAGCGATTTCAAATGTGAAAGGTTACGCCTATTGCCTAATGGATACTTGATTCAAATAAAATGATTGAGCCGGAAAGCAAGGATTGAAAAAACGCTTCCATTGGGTTCCTAGTCGGGGTCAACACAACTTTGACTAGAAAAGGACCAAAATGCTTGATAAATTAAATAAAAATAATGAATAAAAACCAAACTTTTGGAAATTTAACTTTTATTAATCAAATAATGTCAAGATTACAATATGAATAAAGATTACCAACATCAACAAATGATTAGTGTTATCGAAGTTAAATAACCCTACAAAATAACAATAATTAAATTAACAAATAAACGAATTAAAATCAAAGTCGATCTATGAGTCGAACTCGATGCGTTGCTCCGTTTAAATGAGTATCTTGAATGAAAGCAGTGGTAATGGATGTTGAATAATGTGAACTATATCTCTCAAATTCGGCACACACGAAGGTATAGAGTAGGTCGGGTTTGATGAAATGAATGTTGTGAATGAGCAATGATGTATACGGGGTTATGAAAATCGGGTTTGGGATTTCCTATGAAAGACTGTATGGATGCAAATTAAAAATAACGGGGCTGTTTTGGTATAGGAATTAAGATGAGGAAATAAACTTAACGATTGTATGTTTTTTTGGTCGAAGAATGCTAAGCAAATAAGAAATTAATAATCTAGAATGAAAATAATGTTTAAGAGTGTAACCTGTTACCAAATTGTGATCGAAAATGACAAGAAATCGAAGTCGGAAAGTGAAGAACCTAAGGAACTATGGCCGAAAATATTGATAGCTCTAGAGAGAAAAGTAGTTTTTTGTTTCAAGTTGAGTTTTTGTGTTGATTGATTGTGTTAAAATGAGGGATGAGAGGGGTATTTATAGGCAAAATTGACTTGGATGTCACAAAAAACAAACCACTAACACCCATTACCACCACTTAACCTATGTATGACTTAGTTGGAAATGAGTGGGATGATCCATGCTTAATTTGAGGCATTAATTAATGTGTAGGAATATTCCATCTTTTGTCCATTCCGTGTTTCCTTCCTCATCTTCAAAAAATCGCCGATCGACGCTCGCTCCGTCCGTGAACACTATTGGAAAGGTGGGAAAGTCTAATTTCCGAATACGTCAATTTCATTACGTGTCTTCGGGATTTTTTCCGTCAATGAATTTACTTCAAAACGATTCTCCAAGTGACCAAAATAATGAAAAATAATGGATTAATGGAAAAATGCATTTCCACTTAAATAACCCACTACCTCCATTATTACTAAATCACAACATCAATTTTGCAAGTTATTTTCATTTTTGTCACTTCCTAATCTTCTCTTTATTCTTTTTCTTTTTAAACATTATTTCTTATTTCTTTGATTTCCAAAATAACCTAAGGTTCAATGTGAATAAATATAAAAATTTATATTTACCCCAACAGGTAGTTTTTCGGGAAAAAAAATCATGGTCAATTTAGTGTAATGGATCACTAAGTGTAAGTTTTATATTGATGGTGGAAATAATGGTACAAACTAAATCATGATAGTGGAGGATGTTGTTAAAACTGAAATCATTTATAATTATTTATTGAAAAATAAATTACGGCATTTAATTTTTTGTAAAACTACCCTAAGGTTCAATGTGAATAAATATAAAAATTTATATTTACCCCCAACAATTACCCTCTTCTTTTTTGTGCAATGAAATTGCATAACAAGAAAATAAGTTTTGAAAAAGTCTTGAATCCTATGCTAACTATCCGGAAATTTACATTCTTAAACACCCCAACGAATTAGAGGATTAATCCCCTAATATCTATTATAAAGTTCTAGAAAGTTAAAAAAATAAATAAAATAAAAGCCCAAGTTTCGCATAAAGACGAACCCGAAAAAACCTTAAACCCTGCTAAACGACCAAGACCCAAAAATAATAAATTTCCATCCCAAGCTCCATAGATTCGGCAGCCATAGTGATAAAACTCACACATTGTTTTTTACTTTACAGACTTAAAAAAGAAGAAAACAAAATAAAATCCTAATTAAACTAAAAACTTGAATCTTATTTGAATTAAACTCCTCCCACTACAACCTACTGTACATTACATTTCAGAAACAGTGAACAAGAAACGCAATTTTTTATCCCCGCCAACTCGCATTCGTCTCGGTCCTTTCGCTCGTGAATTTCGAACGACCGATCAACAATGGCAAGCTCTTCAAATGGTAGGCTTTTCCTTCTCTTCCTTCTTACACCTTTTGAAAATTGTATGCATGCATGCTTAGGAAGGTTCGCCCATGGTGCAACTTTTGTTATTTGAAATTCTCTTTGTTAAAACATGCTTATGACGGTGAATAACATGATGATTTAGTGCTCGGATGGTTGATTTACATGATTAGGAATAGAAAAAGTTGCATGAAAAGTCTATTGTATATGTTTTTGTTATGAGAATACATGTTTTGGTAATATGATTTGATCATATTCAATTCATGATATGAATGATGAACCCTAAGTGTTTTGATTATGTCCAAACGTTTCAGAAGATGAAAACTAAATTCTATCTCACATATAGATTATTGTTGACTAATATTTTTGTTCTAGTCTATGTGTAAGTTACTCAGCAGGTGCTGAATGAATCATTTTCGGATTGCCTAAAGGACTCAGGAGTTTTGTTTGCTGAAGTTAGAGTTTCAACAATTCAGAAGCTGGTTACTCCGCTCTGAAGGCAAAGTCTGCTAAAGCTCTTCTCGGAAGTTCTCTGCAATCAGAAGCTTTGCCAATTGTGATCAGAAGTCTAGACAACTGGAAATAAGCTTCTGAAAGCTTAGTCACGGGTTTGTTTGAGCATTTAATGCTCTGACATTTGCATTCAATGCAAGGCGCCAAAAGTTCAAAAAGCTGTTTTGATGGAGCGCGCTTGTCTGTTCAAGAGAAACCGGAATTTCCTTGTCTACCCTTTGTTGATCTAATTGAAGAATGATTCTGTCATCCTCATCCTTGATTTCAAATCACTTACCGGATTTAGTTAAAGAACAAGGATAACGGAATCAAAGTGTTTGAAGACCGTTTGAAGACTTGACAAATTAACGGCTACAACAACTGATGTCATCTCCTTTGAAGTTTCAAACTCCACAACGGTCATGTTCAATCACTATAAATAGTAGCCAAGCTCCAATGCATCAATACACGCATGATCATCGAGCAAAATCTTAACGCACTGTTTTAAATAAGAAAACAGAGCAACTCTTCCATTCTCAATCTTTCTTAGCATAGTCTTAGTAAAGTGAGAGAGTGAAGAAAAACAAGTTCATAATAGGAATCTTGTAAACTGAGATCGTTTGTGATCTTCAGTTAGATTTAAAGAGAGAAATCTAGTTGAGATTAGAGTTGGGTGAGAAATCCAGAAAACAGAGTATTGTTTTGTTCTGGTGGAAATCCTTTAACTCTTTTTAGGCTAGTCAGGACTAAGTGAGAAATTAGCTTAAGTTCTGTTGATGTAAAGGAGCTTCTGAACTTGCCATAAAAGTTCTGAATAGTGGATTTATAAAATCTCTGAAGGCTGCGACCTCAGGGGACAAGACGTAGTCACAGGACTTCTGTGGCGAACTTGGATAAATCGATTTGTTCAATCAGGACCTCCTGAACTTCTTTCTCGCTCTTATACTTGTTATTATTGCTTCTGTGTACTTGCTTATATTTAGTGCTGAAACAGATTTTCTGTAAGTATCATTGTCTTTGTTCAGAAGACTGTCCAGAAGTTCTCTTACCGAACTTCTGTTGCTGAAAGCAGGCTAACTGTGTATAGGCAGAATTTTCCTCAGAAGCAAATTCTATAAACTTGCTTCTGACTCTGGAAAGTTTGACTCTGAAATTTAAGTTTCTTTAAAAACTTAGAAATTTTCAGTTTTCAACTTAGACACCTATTCACCCCCCTCTAGGTGATTCTGTTCTTGTTAGGGCCAACAAGTGGTATCAGGGCGAAGGTCACTTCGTATATTTACTAAAGGTCTAACAATCTAAGTGTAAGATCCTATTAGAATCAATAGAGATGGCTAGTAGACACCAGCCTGAGAATTCTTCTCACTTTATTGTCCCAGAAGGTTCTTCTACTACCAGACCTCCATTGTTTAATGGCAACAACTACTCATACTGGAAGAAAAGGATGATGTACTTCATCCAAGCTCAGAACATGAGTGCTTGGTATGTCATCACTGATGGTGATTTCATTCCTACCAGAATGGAACAAGGTCTAGGAGATGTTGTTATTCCTCAGAGGGAATACACAGATGACATTTTAAAAAAACTCCAAACTAATGCTTCAGCAATAAATATGTTGCATTGTGCACTTACAGCTACTGAATATAACAAAGTTTCCTCTTGTGAAACAGCACATGATATTTGGAACAAGCTAGAAGTCACATATGAAGGAACAGGAAAAGTGAAGCAATCTAAAGTCAACCAACTCATGAGAGAATATGAGTTATTTGAAATGCTTGATAAAGAATCTATTTCAGATATGAATTCTAGATTCACCAAGATAGTCAATGACTTGAAGAGTTTAGGAAAAGACATTGAAGAATCTGATCGAGTGAAGAAGATTGTCAGAAGCTTACCAAGGTCTTGGCAAGCCAAGAAGACTGCTATTGAAGAAGTTCAGGACTTGAGCTATTACTTGTATGATGAACTCATTGGGTCCTTAATCACTCATGAGATGTCATTAAAGAATCATGACTTAAGAGAAAAGTCAGAAGGAAAAAGAGTTGTCCTGAAAGCAGAATCTTCTGAAGAATCCTCAGAAGATGAGGAACTGGCTATGCTGACCAGGAAGTTCAAGAAGGCCTTTAGGAAAGGCAGAGGTGGAAACTACAAGAAGCCTTTCAGGAGCTTTGATAAGAAAACTCCTGATTCTGGTGAAACGTTCAAGAGAGATCCAAACAAGCCAATTGTGTGCTATGGATGTCAGCAACCGGGGCACATTAAGCCTAACTGCCCGGAGTTGAAGAAAGATAAGAAAAAGTTCAAGAAAGCTATGCTGGCTGCCTGGTCAGACTCTGAGACCAGCAGTGATCCTGAAGAAAAGGAAGAGCAAGCTCAGATTTGTTTTATGGCTATTGATGAGCCAACTTCTGAAGATGTCACAGGAGAAACTTACGCACCTCCTGAAGTTACATATGATTCCGAGGTAAACATATCTTCTGAACAGAATATCTTTGATTCTCTTGAAGAACTCTATAGTATGTTCAAGTACCTGAAAAGGAAATTGGACAAGAGTGAGGCTGACAAGTTTCTTAGGTTTACTCAAGTCTTTTCTGACATGAAAGTGTTAGAAGAGAAGCTGTGTAAACAGTTCAGCATTCCTGCTGATGGCTCCAAAGCCAAAGGCAAGAACAAGCTGCCTCTGGGAAGTGATAAACCCCAGAAGAAGAAGAAACCTGTCACTCCCTCTCTTCTGAAAGAGATAGCTTCTCCTCCTGATGTTGGTACCTCTGAGAGTGCTGTTATAGCCTCTGAAGATGTTGGTCCTTCTCAGAAGAAGAAGAAATCTCCCAAGAAGCAAAGGGAAAGATCCAAGAACCCTCCCTTTTGCAAGCTCTGTAAAAGTGATGGTCATTGGTTAAAGGATTGCAAGTACCATATTAAAAATCTCTTGCAATCTGAGATATCATTAAAACCTGCTGAAGAGAAATCTAACTCTGAAGGACCCAATAAGGATTGGGTACCTGTCACTAATTGATTGTGTTGCAGGTGGCTCTGAGTGCTCCATCAATGTCAAAGCTGTGGTACATTGACAGTGGGTGCTCAAGGCATATGACAGGTGATGAAAAAGCATTCATCACATTTGTTCCTAAAAGAGGTGGAAAAGTCAGCTTTGGAGATGCTCAGAAAGGAAGGATTCTTGGTTCTGGATCCATAGGAACCAACCCTCCGATCGAAGTTCAATCTCCCTAGTCAGATGTCTCCCTAGTCAGAGGTCTGAAGTTCAATCTCCTGAGTGTTGCACAACTGTGTGATAGAGGTAGAGATGTTGTCTTCAGCTCCTCTGGATGTAAAATCTTGGACAGTAAGTCAAGGGAAGTTATTCTAACTGCTCCTAGAGTTGAAAATGTTTTCATGCTGAATCTTGAAAATCTTTGCAAAAATATATGCTTGATGTCCAAAGAGGATACCTCCTGGCTCTGGCATAGAAGACTTGCTCATGTGAGCATGGACCTTCTGGCCAAAGTTGCTAGAAATCAATTGGTTGAGGGTCTGCCTGAAATTAGTTTTAAAAAGAATCATTTGTGCAATGCTTGTCAATCTGGTAAACAATCCAGAAGCTCTTTTAAAACTAAGAAAGTCATTTCAACTAAAAGACCTTTGGAATTACTTCATATGGATCTTTTTGGTCCTGTTCAACCAATGAGCATGGGTGGAAAGAAGTATGCCTTTGTCATTATAGATGACTATTCAAGATTCACTTGGGTCATCTTGCTGTCTAGCAAAGATGAGTCACTTGGATGTTTCTCAGTTCTGATAAAGAAACTTGAGAATGAAAGGAATGAAAAGGTTGTCCATATCAGAAGTGATAATGGTGGAGAATTCAAAAACTGTAGGTTTGAAGAATTCTGTGAAACCAAGGGAATTGATCATAACTTTTCTGCTCCCAGAACTCCTCAACAAAATGGGGTAGTTGAAAGGAAGAATAGAACTCTGGTTGAGATAGCCAGAACTATGATCAATGAAAGAAGGCTTCCTAAGTACTTTTGGGGAGAAGCTGTGAACACAGCTTGCTATGTTCTGAATAGAGTGCTAATCAGAAGCATTCTGAACAAAACCCCTTATGAACTCTGGAAAGGTCGAAAGCCTAAAATAGGTTATTTCAGAACCTTTGGTTGTAAGTGTTATGTTTTGAATACAAAAGAATATCTTTCAAAGTTTGATTCAAAGGCAGATGAGGCCATTTTTCTTGGTTACTCAACACATAGTAAAGCATATAGGGTTTTTAATAAGAGGACTCAAACTTTAGATGAATCTGTTCATGTACAGTTTGATGAGACTAACCCTGCAGATAGTAGAGCTCCTGATGAAGATGTAGTTCAAGCTCCTGAAGTTACATCTCCTGTTGATAAAGAAGATGTTTCTCCCAGAGCTGCTGAGGTGGATCCTCCTGTTGCTGAACAAGCTCAAGATGAGAATCCTACTCCAGAAGTCAACTTCCTTCCAGAAGATGCTCCTATATATGATTCAACAAATGATGAACAGGTTTCAGAAGACTCATTGGATGTACCAAGAGAAGTTAGAGCTCATAGGAATCATTCCTTAGAGAACATAATTGACTCTGTTCATAATCCTGTCATGACCAGAGCTCAGCTCAGAAGATACATGGGGAATGTGGCTTTTGTGTCACTTCTGGAACCCAAGGACTTCTATGAAGCTGCTGACGATGACTCCTGGTTGATGGCAATGCAAGAAGAACTTGACCAGTTCAAAAGGTCAGAAGTTTGGACTTTGGTTCCCAGACCTAACAACATAAAGGTTGTTGGAACTAGATGGGTTCTGAAGAACAAGCTTGATGAATTTGGAAATGTTGTGAGGAACAAGGCAAGGCTTGTTGCTCAAGGTTACAGTCAGCAAGAAGGCATAGATTATGGTGAAACTTTTGCTCCTGTTGCAAGATTAGAAGCCATTAGAATCTTATGTGCTTTTGCATCATACAAAGGTTTTAAGCTCTTTCAAATGGATGTGAAAAGTGCATTCTTGAATGGTTACATTGATGAGGAAGTCTATGTGTCTCAACCTCCTGGTTTTGAAGATCCTAAGGTTCCTGATCATGTGTACAAGCTGAAGAAAGCATTGTATGGACTGAAACAAGCTCCCAGAGCTTGGTATGAGAGACTGAAAAAGTTCCTTCTGTCTAAGGGATTTGTCAGAGTCTGTGTATCCTATAGGAGTGAAATCAGAACTACAGGGATACCACAAACCAGCTTCTGGTGTGCCTTTAAGATATCTGAGAATTCTTTTGACAGCAACATCATGAATCTCTCTTGGTTTAGACTGATATCTAGCACAAAAACACACAGCAAAATGTATATCTGGCCTGCTGGCTGTTAGGTATAAAAGAGAGCCAATCATACCTCTGTAGGTTTTTATATCTACAGGTTTACCAGCTTTCTCTTCATCATCAATGTCTTTGCTGACATCCATTGGAATATCAACAGCATTAGAGTCCATCATGCCAAATTTCTTCAGCACTTCTCTAGTGTACTTGGCTTGATTGATAAACACACCATCATTACTTTGCTTGATCTGAAGTCCTAAGAAGAAGGTTAATTCTCCCATCATAGACATTTCAAACTCATCCTTCATGTGGTCACTGAACTCTCTGCACAAATATTCGTTAGTAGCACCAAATATAATATCATCAACATATACCTGAGCTATAAGTATATCCTTGTTCTTCTTCAGAGTGAACAGAGTTGTATCAACACAGCCTCTGACAAATCCCTTAGACAGAAGGAAGTTTGTCAGCCTCTCATACCAAGCTCTGGGAGCTTGTTTCAGTCCATACAAGGCTTTCTTTAGCTTGTACACATGATCAGGAAACTTTGGATCTTCAAAACCAGGAGGTTGAGACACATAGACTTCCTCATCAATGTAACCATTCAAGAATGCACTTTTCACATCCATTTGAAAGAGCTTGAAACCTTTGTATGATGCAAAAGCACACAAGATCCTAATGGCTTCTAATCTTGCAACAGGAGCAAAAGTTTCACCATAATCTATGCCTTCTTGCTGACTGTAACCTTGAGCAACAAGTCTTGCCTTGTTCCTCACAACATTTCCAAATTCATCAAGTTTGTTCTTCAGAACCCATCTAGTTCCAACAACCTTTATGTTGTTAGGTCTGGGAACCAAAGTCCAAACTTCTGACCTTTTGAACTGGTCAAGTTCTTCTTGCATTGCCATTAACCAGGAGTCATCGTCAGCAGCTTCATAGAAGTCCTTGGGTTCCAGAAGTGACACAAAAGCCACATTCCCCATGTATCTTCTGAGCTGAGCTCTGGTCATGACAGGATTATGAACAGAGTCAATTATGTTCTCTAAGGAATGATTCCTATGAGTTCTAACTTCTCTTGGTACATCCAATGAGTCTTCTGAAACCTGTTCATCATTTGTTGAATCATATATAGGAGCATCTTCTGGAAGGAAGTGGACTTCTGGAGTGGGATTCTCTTCTTGAGCTTGTTCAGCAACAGGAGGAACCACTTCAGCAGCTCTGGGAGAAACATCTTCTTCTTCATCAGGAGATGTAACTTCAGAAGCTTGAACTACATCTTCATCAGGAGCTCTACTATCTGCGGGGTTAGTCTCATCAAACTGTACATGAACAGATTCATCTAAAGTTTGAGTCCTCTTATTAAAAACCCTATATGCTTTACTATGTGTTGAGTAACCAAGAAAAATGGCCTCATCTGCCTTTGAATCAAACTTTGAAAGATATTCTTTTGTATTCAAAACATAACACTTGCAACCAAAGGTTCTGAAATAACCTATTTTAGGTTTTCGACCTTTCCAGAGTTCATAAGGGGTCTTGTTCAGAATGCTTCTGATTAGCACTCTATTCAGAACATAGCAAGCTGTGTTCACAGCTTCTCCCCAAAAGTACTTAGGAAGCCTTCTTTCATTGATCATAGTTCTGGCTATCTCAACCAGAGTTCTATTCTTCCTTTCTACTACCCCATTTTGTTGAGGAGTTCTGGGAGCAGAAAAGTTATGATCAATTCCCTTGGTTTCACAGAATTCTTCAAACCTAAAGTTTTTGAATTCTCCACCATTATCACTTCTGATATGGACAACCTTTTCATTCCTTTCATTCTCAAGTTTCTTTATCAGAACTGAGAAACATCCAAGTGACTCATCTTTGCTAGCCAGCAAAATGACCCAAGTGAATCTTAAATAGTCATCTACAATGACAAAGGCATACTTCTTTCCACCCATGCTCATTGGTTGAACAGGGCCAAAAAGATCCATATGAAGTAATTCCAAAGGTCTTTTAGTTGAAATGACTTTCTTAGTTTTAAAAGAGCTTCTGGATTGTTTACCAGATTGGCAAGCATTGCATAAATGATTTTTTTTAAAACTAATTTCAGGCAGACCCTCAACCAATTGATTTCTAGCTATTTTGGCCAGAAGGTCCATGCTCACATGAGCAAGTCTTCTATGCCAGAGCCAGGAGGTATCCTCTTTGGACATCAAGCATATATTTTTGCAAAGATTCTCAAGATTCAGCATGAAAACATTTTCAACTCTAGGAGCAGTTAGAATAACTTCCCTTGACTTATTGTCCAAGATTTTACATCCAGAGGAGCTGAAGACAACATCTCTACCTTTATCACACAGTTGTGCAACACTCAGGAGATTGAACTTCAGGCCTCTGACTAGGGAGACATCTTCGATCGGAGGATTAGTTCCTATGGATCCAGAACCAAGTATCCTTCCTTTCTGAGCATCTCCAAAGCTGACTTTTCCACCTCTTTTAGGATCAAATGTGATGAATGCTTTTTCATCACCTGTCATATGCCTTGAGCACCCACTGTCAATGTACCACAGATTTGACATTGATGGAGCACTCAGAGCCACCTGCAACACAATCAATTAGTGACAGGTACCCAATCCTTATTGGGTCCTTCAGAGTTAGATTTTTCTTCAGCAGGTTTTAATGATATCTCAGATTGCAAGAGGTTTTTAATATGATACTTGCAATCCTTTAACCAGTGACCATCACTCTTGCAAAGTTTGCAAAAGGGAGGGTTCTTGGGTCTTTCCCTTTGCTTCCTGGGAGATTTCTTCTTCTTCTGAGAAGGACCAACATCTTCAGAGGCTATACCAGCACTCTCAGAGGTTCCAACATCAGGAGGAGAAGCTATCTCTTTCAGAAGAGAGGGAGTGACAGGTTTCTTCTTCTTCTGGGGTTTATCACTTCCCAGAGGCAGCTTTTCCTTGCCTTTGACTTTAGAGCCATCAGCAGAAGTGCTGAACTGTTTACATAGTTTTTCTTCTAACACTTTCATGTCAGAATAAACTTGAGTAAACCTAAGAAACTTGTCAGCCTCACTCTTGTCCAATTTCCTTTTCAGGTACTTGAACATACTATAGAGTTCTTCAAGAGAATCAAAGATATTTTGTTCAGAGGATATGTTTACCTCGGAATCATATGTAGCTTCAGGAGGTGCGGAAGTTTCTCCTGTGACATCTTCAGAAGTTGGCTCATCAATAGCCATAAAACATATCTGAGCTTGCTCTTCCTTTTCTTCAGGATCACTGCTGGTCTCAGAGTCTGACCAGGCAGCCAGCATTGCTTTCTTGAACTTCTTCTTATCTTTCTTCAGCTCCGGACAGTTAGGCTTAATGTGCCCCGGTTGCTGACATCCATAGCACACAATAGGCTTGTTTGGATCTCTCTTGAACTTTTCACCAGAATCAGGAGTTTTCTTGTCAAAGCTCCTGAAAGGCTTCTTGTAGTTTCCACCTCTGCCTTTTCTAAAGGCCTTCTTGAACTTCCTGGTCAGCATAGCCAGTTCCTCATCTTCAGAGGATTCTTCAGAAGATTCTGCTTTCAGGACTACTCTTTTTCCTTCTGACCTTTCTCTTAGGTCATGATTCTTTAATGACATCTCATGGGTAATTAGAGACCCAATGAGCTCATCGTACAAGTAATAGCTCAAATCCTGAACTTCTTCAATATCAGTGTTCTTGGCTTGCCAAGACCTTGGTAAGCTTCTGACAATCTTCTTCACTCGATCAGATTCTTCAATATCTTTTCCTAAACTCTTCAAGTCATTGACTATCTTGGTGAATCTAGAGTTCATGTCTGAAATAGATTCTTTATCAAGCATTTCAAATAACTCATATTCTCTCATGAGTTGGTTGACTTTAGATTGCTTCACTTTTCCTGTTCCTTCATATGTGACTTCCAGCTTGTTCCAAATATCCTGTGCAGTTTCACAAGAAGAAACTTTGTTATATTCAGTAGCTGTAAGTGCACAATGCAACATATTTATTGCTGAAGCATTAGTTTGGAGTTTTTTTAGAATGTCATCTGTGTATTCTCTCTGAGGAATAACAACATTCCCTAGACCTTGTTCCATTCTGGTAGGAATGAAATCACCATCAGTGATGACATACCAAGCACTCATGTTCTGAGCTTGGATGAAGTACATCATCTTTTTCTTCCAGTATGAGTAGTTGTTGCCATTAAATAATGGAGGTCTAGTAGTAGAGGAACCTTCTGGGACAATGAAGTGAGAAGAATTCTCAGGCTGGTGTCTACTAGTCATCTCTATTGATTCTGATAGGATCTTACACTTAGATTGTTAGATCTTTAGTAAATATGGGAAGTGACCTTCGCTCTGATACCACTTGTTGGCCCTATCAAGAACAGAATCACCTAGAGGGGGGTGAATAGGTGTCAAAGTAGAAAACTGAAATTTTCTAAGTTTTTCGGGAAACTTAAATTTCAGAGTCAAATTTCCTCAGAGTCAGAGGCAAGCTAACAGGAGTTGCTTCTGAGGGAAATTCTGCCTAAACACAGTTAGACTGTTTTTCAGCAACAGAAGTTCTGATTTGGGAACTTCTGGACAGTCTTCTGAACAAAGACAATGATGCTTGAGAGAAAATCTGTTTCAGCACTAAATATAGACAAGTACACAGAAGCAAAAATAACAAGTATAAGAGGGAGAAAGAAGTTCAGGAGATCCTGATTGAACAATTCGATTTATCCAAGTTCGCCACAGAAGTCCTGTGACTACGTCTTGTCCCCTGAGGTCGCAGCCTACAGAGATTTTATAAATCCACTATTCAGAACTTTTATGGCAAGTTCAGAAGCTCCTTTACATCAACAGAACTTAAGCTAATTTCTGACTTAGTTCTGACTAGCCTAAAAAGAGTTAAAGGATTTCCACCAGAACAAACAATACTCTGTTTTCTGGATTTCTCACCCAACTCTAATCTCAACTAGATTTCTCTCTTTCAATCTAACTGAATATCACAAACTATATCAGTTTACAAGATTCCTATTATGAACTTGTTTTTCTTCACTCTCTCACTTTAACTAAGACTAAGCTAAGAAAGATTGAGAATGGAAAGTATTGCTCTGTTTTTCTTGTTAAAACAGTGCGTTGAGATTTTGCTCGATGATCACGCGTGTGTTGATGCTTTGGAGCTTGGCTACTATTTATAGTGATTGAAGATGACCGTTGGTGAGTTTGAATCTTCGAAGGAGATGACATCAATTGTTGTAGCCGTTAATTTGTCAAGTCTTCAAACGGTCTTCAAACACTTTGATTCCGTTATCCTTGTACTTTAACTAAATCCGGTAAGTGATTTGAAATCAAAGACGAGGTAGACTGGAATCATTCTTCAATTGGATCAACAAAGGGTAGACAAGGAAATTCTGGTTTCTTTTAAACAGACAGGCGCGCTCCATCAAAACAGCTTTTTGAACTTTTGGCGCCTTGCATTAAATGCACTTGTCAGAACATTAAATGCAATCCAGAACCCGTGACTTTAGCTTTCAGAAGCTAAAATGCACTTGACTAGACTTCTGATCACAATTGGCAAAACTTCTGATTGAAAAGAACTTCTGAGGAGAGCTTTAGCAGACTTCGTCTTCAGAGTGGAGTATCCAGCTTCTGAGTAATTGAAACTCTGACTACAGCAGCTGATCTTCTGAGTTCTTTAGGCAATCCAGAAAAGATTCATTCAGCACCTGCTGAGCAACTTACACAAAGACTAAGTACACAAAAATTATTAGTCAATAGTAAACTATATGTAAGGAAGTATTAAGTTTTCATCTTCTGAAACGTTTGGACATAATCAAAACACATAGGGTTCATCACCTAGTTCCCAAGCCACGAACCCGAACTCAAAATTGTCGAGATTTGACCCAAAAATTTGCATTTTCGAGTCTCAATCTTTGCGCACTTCATCCAAGAGTTGTGCTACTGTTTTGGCATCATAAAAATGTGACTTTTCAGTCCAATTATGTCGCACTTACAGATCTGGTCCCCTGCACCTCTTCTGGATTTCTCACCCAACTCTAATCTCAACTAGATTTCTCTCAAAATCTAACTAAATATCACAAACGATATCAGTTTACAAGATTCCTATTATGAACTTGTTTTTCTTCACTCTCTCACTTAAACTTAAGCTATGCTAAGAAAGATTGAGAATGGGAAGTGTGCTCTGTTTTGCTTCAAACAGTGCGTTGAGATTTTTTGCTCGATTATCACACGTGCATGATGCATTGGAGCTTGGCTACTATTTATAGTGAATGAGGATGACCATTGGGAAATTTGAATCTTCAACAGAGATGACATCAGTTGTAGTAGCCGTTAATTTGTCAAGTCTTCAAACGGTCTTCAAACACTTTGATTCCGTTATCCTTGTTCTTTAACCAAATCCGGTACGTGATTTGAAATTGAAGATAAGGTTGACCGGAAACATTCCTCAATAAGATCAACAAAGGGTAGACAATGAAATTCTGGTTTCACTTTGAGTAGACAAGCGCGCTCCATCAAAACAGCTTTTTGAACTTTTGGCGCCTTGCATTAAATGCACTTGTCAGAGCATTAAATGCTATCCAGAACCCGTGACTAAGCTTCTGATCAAATTGGTAGATGAACTTCTGATTGCAAAGGACCTCTGAGGAGAGCTTTAACAGACTTTACAAGCTTCAGAGCGGAGCATCCAGCTTCTGAAAATGAAACTCTGTCTTCAGCAATCGAGACTTCTGAGTACTTCAGGCAATCTAGAAATTCTATATTCAGCACCTGCTGAGTAACTTACACATAGACTAAGTAGAAAAATATTAGTCAACAAAAAAACTATATGTAAGAGAATGTTAAGTTTTCATCTTCTGAAACGTTTGGACATAATCAAAACACTTAGGGTTCATCAATCTGTTTTGCATAAGAACAAGCTGTTCCTCTGTAAATCTCTAATACACTTAACTTACTCCCTGTGGGATCGACACTTGTATGCTTCCACTTCTATTGTCTGACCTAGTATACTTGCTAGTAAAGTCATAAAGACGCGCAACAAAGAGTAGTCCATTTCCTAGAGTTCCTTTTAGATATCGTAGTATCCTATACACTGCCTCTAAGTGTTCCTTCAATGGATTATGCATGTATTGACTAACCAGGATCACGGGAAATGCAATATTCAGCCTTGTGTGAGACAAGTAGATTAACTTTCCCACTTTTCATTGATACATTCCCTTGTCGACTATCTCCTTTTTAATTGATTCCTTGCTTTTTTTTCTTTGGTAAAACTGGTGTTGCCACGAGTTTACATCCCCCCATTCATGTGTCTTTGAATAGATCAATCACATATTTCCTTTGAGACACAAAAATTCCATTCTGCGTTCTTGCAACCTCCATACCAAGAAAATATTTCAGTGGTCCTAGGTCCTTTTGATAAGTCCAAAATGTACTTATAATTCAAGGCATTTAATCGATGTATTCATAAAAATTGATCAATTTAGCTTAGATTTACATAGGTTAGGGGAAACTTTACCTTCGTATTTGTGTTTTCATGTGTAGCGATCGAGTTAAAATTTTGTCCGACGCATCAAAAAACAGTTGTCAAATTTCTGCCCCGGTTCCGGAAGCAGCCTAGTATCCGGCCCGAAAAACCCAAAATTTAAACGACCCATCATTTGTTATACGTGTAAGTCGTGGTAATGGGCATCCAAACATCTGAGCTCGAGTTAAAGTTTTGTCCGACTTTTCAAAAAAACGTGTTAAAATTCAGTCCCAATCCCCGAGGCACCCTAGAATCCGGCCCGAAAAACCCAAAATTTAAACAACCCATCATTTGTTATACGTGTTAGTCGGGGTATTGGGACATCAAAAATCTGAGCTCAAGTTAAAGTTTTGTCCGACGCATCATAAAAACGTGTTAAAATTCAATCCCGGTCCCATAGGCACCGTATAATCGGGCCCGAAAAAACCCAAAATTTAAACGACCCATCATTTGTTATACGTGTTAGTCATGGTATTGGGCATCCAAAAATCTGAGCTCGAGTTAAAGTTTTGTCCGACGCATCAAAAAAACGTGTTAAAATTCAGTCCCGGTCCCTGAGGCACCCTACAATTCAGCCTGAAAAACCCGAAATTTAAATGACCCATCATTTGTTATACGTTTTAGTCGTGGTATTGGGACATCAAAAATTTGAGCTCGAGTTAAAGTTTTGTCTGACGCATCATAAAAACGTGTTAAAATTCAGTCCCGGTCCTCTAGGCACCCTAGAATCCGGCCCGAAAAACCCAAAATTTAAACGACCATCCATTTTATATACGTGTTAGTCGTGGTATTGGGACATCCAAACATCTGAGCTCGAGTTAAAGTTTTGTCCGACGCATCAAAAAACACTTGTTAAATTTCTGCCCCGGTTCCCGAGGCAGCCTAGTATCCGGCCCGAAAAACCCAAAATTTAAACGACCCATCATTTGTTATACGTGTTAGTCGTGGTAATGGGCATCCAAAAATCTGAGCTCGAGTTAAAGTTTTGTCCGACTTCTCAAAAAAACGTGTTACAATTCAGTCCCGGTCCCCGAGGCAGCCTAGAATCCGGCCCGAAAAACCCAAAATTTAAACGACCCATCATTTGTTATACGTGTTAGTCGGGGTATTGGGACATCAAAAATCTGAGCTCGAGTTAAAGTTTTGTCCGACGCATCATAAAAACGTGTTAAAATTCAGTCCCGGTCCCCGAGGCACCCTAGAATTCGGCCTGAAAAATCCAAAATTTAAACGACCCATCATTTGTTATACGTGTTAGTTGGGGTATTGGGCATCCAAAAATCTGAGCTGGAGTTAAAGTTTTGTCCGACGCATCAAAAAAACGTGTTAAAATTCAGTCCCGGTCCCCGAGGCACCCTAGAATTCGGCCCGAAAAACCCGAAATTTAAACGACCCATCATTTGTTATACGTGTTAGTTGGGGTATTGGGACAACAAACATCTGAGCTCGAGTTAAAGTTTTGTCCGACGCATCATAAAAACGTGTTAAAATTCAGTCCCGGTCCCCGAGGCACCCTAGAATCCGGCCCGAAAAACCCAAAATTTAAACGACCCTCCATTTTATATACGTGTTAGTCGTGGTATTGGGAAATCCAAACATCTGAGCTCGAGTTAAAGTTTTGTCCGACGCATCAAAAAACACTTGTTAAATTTCTGCCCCGGTTCCCGAGGCAGCCTAATATCCGGCCCGAAAAACCCAAAATTTAAACGACCCATCATTTATTATACGTGTTAGTCGTGGTAATGGGCATCCAAAAATCTGAGCTCGAGTTAAAGTTTTGTCCGACTTCTCAAAAAAACGTGTTAAAATTCAGTCCCGGTCTCCGAGGCACCCTAGAATTCGGCCCGAAAAACCCGAAATTTAAACGACCCTCCATTTTATATACGTGTTAGTCGTGGTATTGGGAAATCCAAACATCTGAGCTCGAGTTAAAGTTTTGTCCGACGCATCAAAAAACACTTGTTAAATTTCTGCCCCGGTTCCCGAGGCAGCCTAATATCCGGCCCGAAAAACCCAAAATTTAAACGACCCATCATTTATTATACGTGTTAGTCGTGGTAATGGGCATCCAAAAATCTGAGCTCGAGTTAAAGTTTTGTCCGACTTCTCAAAAAAACGTGTTAAAATTCAGTCCCGGTCTCCGAGGCACCCTAGAATTCGGCCCGAAAAACCCGAAATTTAAACGACCCTTCATTTGTTATACGTGTTAGTTGGGGTATTGGGACATCAAAAATCTGAGCTCGAGTTAAAGTTTTGTCGGACGCATCATAAAAACGTGTTAAAATTCAGTCCCGGTCCCCGAGGCACCCTAGAATTCGGCCCGAAAAATCCAAAATTTAAACGACCCATCATTTGTTATACGTGTTAGTTGGGGTATTGGGCATCCAAAAATCTGAGCTCGAGTTAAAGTTTTGTCCGACGCATCAAAAAAACGTGTTAAAATTCAGTCCAGGTCCCCGAGGCACCCTAGAATTCGGCCCGAAAAACCCGAAATTTAAACGACCCATCATTTGTTATACGTTTTAGTCGTGGTATTGGGACATAAAAAATTTGAGCTCGCGTGAAAGTTTTGTCCGACGCATCATAAAAACGTGTTAAAATTCAGTCCCGGTCCCCGAGGCACCCTAGAATTCGGCCCGAAAAATCCAAAATTTAAACGACCCATCCTTTGTTATACGTGTTAGTTGGGGTATTCAGCATCCACAATCTGAGCTCGAGTTAAAGTTTTGTCCGACTCATCAAAAAAACGTGTTAAAATTCAGTCTCGGTCCCCGAGGCACCCTAGAATTCGGCCCGAAAAACCCGAAATTTAAACGACCCATCATTTGTTATACGTTTTAGTCGTGGTATTGGGACATAAAAAATCTGAGCTCGAGTTAAAGTTTTGTCCGACGCATCATAAAAACGTGTTAAAATTCAGTCCCGGTCCCCGAAGCACCCTAGAATCCGGCCCGAAAAACCCAAAATTTAAACGACCCTCCATTTTATATTCATGTTAGTCGTGGTATTGGGAAATCCAAACATCTGAGCTCAAGTTAAAGTTTTGTCCGATGCATCAAAAAACACTTGTTAAATTTTTGCCCCGGTTCCCGAGGCAGCCTAGTATCCGGCCCGAAAAACCCAAAATTTAAAGGACCCATCATTTATTATACGTGTTAGTCGTGGTAAAGGGCATCCAAAAATCTGAGCTCGAGTTAAAGTTTTGTCCGACTTCTCAAAAAAACGTGTTAAAATTAAGTCCCGGTCTCCGAGGCACCGTAAAATTTGGCCTGAAAAACCCGAAATTTAAACGACCCATCATTTGTTATACGTGTTAGTTGGGGTATTGGGACATCAAATATCTGAGCTCGAGTTAAGGTTTTGTCCGACGCATCAAAAAACCGTGTTAAAATTCAGTCCTGGTCCCCGAGGCACCCTAGAATTCGGCCCGAAAAACCCGAAATTTAAACGACCCATTATTTGTTATACATTTTAGTCGTGGTATTGGGACATAAAAAATCTGAGCTCGAGTTAAAGTTTTGTCCGACGCATCATAAAAACGTGTTAAAATTCAGTTCCGGTCCCCGAGGCACCCTAGAATTCGGCCCGAAAAATCCAAAATTTAAACGACCCATCATTTGTTATACGTGTTAGTTGGGGTATTGGGCATCCAACAATCTGAGCTCGAGTTAAAGTTTTGTCCGACGCATCAAAAAAATGTGTTAAGATTCAGTCCCGGTCCCTGAGGCACCCTAAAACCTTTGCTAAGAGCAAGTAAACGAAATAGCTATCAAACCCAAATCTCTGAAACCAGTCAACTATCCAAACACTTAGCCACAGAGTCAATCTACATAGCGGTTATCCAATCAGACCGTATAAGATGATTGGTGGCTACTCGAACTCTTCACAAACGGATAGATTCTCTGAAAACGAGGCTTTATCCGTAAGACAAAAAAGAAGCAGAGAGAGAGAGCGAGAGCAGCCTCGCGTTCCGTGTCCGACGATCCTTTCGGCGGGGCGCGACAGACTCGAGGAGCATAAGACAAACGATGATGTTTAGCAAACTGACATGACTCACAATCTAAACTAGACAACTTCTGAAACTGAGGGCATAACTTCTTCAATAGAGGCAAAGAAGGATGTCCTAATCGACAATGCTCATCAAAAAGGGTGGATACAGTAGAATAAGCCACATGTCTTCTAACATTTGTATCCAAAACGTAGAGACCACCAGATTCTCGTCCACTACCAATAATCTGCTTCGTCACAATATCCTGAAACAGACAATGATTAGGAAAAAATGAGATCGAACAGTTAAGGGAACGAGTAAGTTTAGTGACGAAGATTAAATTGAACATAAAACCAGGTACATTAAGAACATGGGAAAGGGAAAGTGATGAAGTGGGATTAGTAGTACCAGAACCGGTAACCAAAGAATGAGTTCCATCGGCTACGATAACATGAGAAGGAAAAGTTTCATCATAAGAAGTGAATAGTTGAGAATTACCTGTCATATGATCTGTTGCACCAGAATCAATGACCCATTTGGAAGACGAAGACATGAGAACTTAGTGGAATTACCTGACTCGGCAATGGCAGTGATAAATGAAGAAGAATGACGGGAAGCTAATGATTCTTGATACTTGGCATATTCTTCTGCAGTAAGAGTGTAAGTTGGAGCCGATGATGTAGAAGAGGGGGCAACATCAGTGGTATCAACATGGACTGACCGATTCTGTTTCTCCTTGGCTTTGAGAAGCGGACAAGTACGTTTAGTATGACCAAGCTCATGACAATAAAAGCATTCAACCACTCTGCCTCCATCAAAAAGATTTTTGGTGTCTCGAGGGGCACCACCTCCCCTAGTCGGACCCTTACAGGAGCGGTCAGAAGTAGATCTTTGACTATAAATAGCGCTAGAAGGCGAGGCAACAGGAGCAGCGGAAAGTACCAAATTACTTCACAAAACACGAGCCAGGGCCTCCTCCCCATCAGGAATATCAGCACTAGAGAGGATGTGAGAAGTAACTCCCTCATATTCTGAGCCGAGTCCACATAAAAACTGGAGAACAAACATTTGTTGACGTTGAGCTTGTAGCATTTTGATATCCGTGCTCAAAGGAAGCAATTCATTTAACTGCTCAAAAGTGTCTTTCAACTGCATGTAGTAATCCTTGACAGATTGCCCTTGACGCTCATATAAGCGAGAAACATTACACTTTCCACCATACAAAGAGCCCAAGTAGTCCACAATCTACTTACAATACCGACAATGATGAACCAGACTAACAATCTTTGAATCGATGGAGTTCTTGATGCCAAGCAAGAGACAAGCATCATTTGCCATCCAATCTTCATCATCTTCTTTCGGATCATCAGTCAAATGACGAGACTTGCGAATACTTCTTAGATATAAAGTGACATTGGTGGACCAATCGACATAATTTGACGCTCCGGTTAATTTATGATCGGTAATCCGAGGAGATACCGCTATAATATCACTAACCATGGGTTTACTAACATCACCACTGCTTTTCCCATCAGCCATAGTAGCAAAACAGAATGGGTAAAACAAAAGGCAATAGATTGCAAAGATTCCGTGAACTGACACCCAAATGAAAGTTGCACAAATTAGAAACTGACCACACAGGGGGGCCGAAAATGGGGAGAGGAGGCTGGAACTGGTTGGCCGGCGTCGAAAAGGTGGCCAGAAAACAGTCCACGCGCCGGCGCATGGAGGAGAGTTGCCGGACGGCGGCGGTGCGTGTGACTTAGTCGCTGGTTGGACAGCGGCGGCGAGGCTGGAGCTGGACCGGTTGGAGCAAGGGAAGTTGTTTGGTATGGGTGGTGAGAGTAAAAGGTTGCTGAAAAATGGACCTAAGAGTAATCAGTGGAACCCTAGTTCCCGAAAAAAAAGGTTGTTTGCACACCGGGGCAAACCAAAAAAAAAGAAAAGGACCTAATCTGCACACTAGGGCAGCTCTGATACCATGTTATCACAAACAAGAAGATTGGGAAAACTCTCAATGTCAATTATGTAGAATGAGTAAATGTATATATACAAGGAGAGAAAGCTACTAGAGTGAAGCTATAGTGAAGCTGCTAGAATAAAGGTTTTTAGAGAAGCTAATATTATATACATTACAATTTTCAAAATGGAAGGAAAAGCCGTAAGAAAATAAAATTTGAACGATTTTTTAATGAGGAAATAGACCAATCTCGAAAATTAAGGATGAAAATAGAGAATATGGAACGTAGTTAAATTGAAATGGAAGTGATTTAGAAAACCAATAAGAGTTGGTACAAGTGGTAAGGCACTCCATCTTCTGCTTGAAAGGTTTGCGGTTCGAGTCCTCACTTCGTCAAAATTTAGCTTTTATTGGTAGACAATCTGTAAACTCCACTGTAAATCCTCATCGAGGTCTGTGGTTTGTCCTGGCCTTGCGAGTGGGTAGGCCTACCCTTAGCTAAAAAATTTGTTACCAAGAAAGAAATAGAAAATGAAATCAATTACATTGAATTTGTTTAGAATTGATTGAGAATAATTAGGAAAGAAATGTATATAAAGATTGTTAGGTCGATATGAGGGAGAAATGATGAGATTTTAATTAATAAATGAGAATTGATTAATATGTTATTAGGGCAACAAAATCATTAGTTGAGAAAATAACCACCTAATAGTTATTAATTAAATACAGTTGTGCTTGATAGACAATGTATTGGCGTGAAATATATGTTATGTATATTGAATTAAGTTGAACGAATGATTACACACACATATATATATATATACCCTATGTACAATTAGGGTTTACACAAGTTAGGAAGAATTAGAATTCTACCTATACAAGAAGACTAACTAAAAAAGAAGATTAATAAATGTTAACAGTGCTCACATGGTCAATGATTGACCAAATATAATTTGGTCAATCACTGTTAGATCAAAATCTAAGGGTTGAGATTACTTTGGTGGTGTTAACATCCCCCCGCAAACCGATGCCGCGATGTGACCATGAGGCGAGTGCGAAGCGTTTGAAAACGAGTAGTGGCAAGAGGTTTGGTGAGAATATCAGCAACCTGATCATCTGTGGAAATGAATCGGACCGCAAGAAATCCAGATTGAACACGTTCGCGAACAAAGTGATAATCAAGTACAATATGCTTGGTGCGAGCATGAAAGACGGGATTGACTGTCAGGTAAATAACACCAACATTATCACACTAGAGATTTATCGGTAAAGGTATAGGTTGACCAAGGTCGGTCAGTAAAAAACGCAGCCAAAGAAGCTCAGCGGTGGCATTAGCAATGGCTTTATATTCACTCTCAGTGGAGGAACGAGCAATAGTGGGTTGCTTGCGAGTATACCACGACACCAAGGATTTTCCAATGTACACACAATAGGCGCCAGTAGAGCGACGGTCATCAGGACAACCACCCCAGTCATTATCGGTATCGCAATGCATGTGTTTGATAAGGGAGGAAGCGAAGACTAGACCATGATCCGGCGTACCTTGGACGTAGCGAAGGATGCGTGTAACGGCCTTCCAGTGCTCATCAGTGGGGCAGTGTAGGAACTGACATAGACGATTAACAGAGAATACAATGTCCGGCCGAGTGACTGTGAGATACTGAAGTGCACCAATGATACTCATATATTCAGTCGCACTAGCCAGTGGGCTCCCCGAAGCTTTGACTAATGTGGGAGAGGTGGCCATTGGCGACTGACATGGCTTGCTATCAAGCATGTTTACACGCTCAAGAATATCAGAGACATACTTAGCTTGAAAAAGATGAATGCCAGACGGACCATAATGAATTTCAATGCGAAGAAAGTACGAAGCACGACCCAAATTGGGAATCGAGAACTCTTTCTCGATCAAACCAATGGTGTCGGTGATCATAGTTGGAGACGAGCCAGTGATCAAGATGTCATCAACATAGCACAAGATGTATGTGACATCCTTGCCATGGCGATGCACAAACAGAGAGTTGTCAGTCAGAGACATGCGAAATCCCAGACTTTGAAGAAAAGTCTTAAGACGAGAGAACCACTCGCGAGGAGCCTATTTCAGGCCATAGAGAGATTTCTTGAGACGACAAACACAGTCCGGACGATCAGGATCGCAAAAACCTTGAGGTTGCTCCATATAGATCGTCTAAGTGAGATTGCCATGTAAGAAGGCATTAGAAACATCCAATTGATTGATGAACCACTTGCTGGCTGCTGCAAAGGCAAAAAGAGTGCGAATAGTGGTGGCCTTAACAACAGGACTGAAAGTTTCTTTATAATCAATGCCTGATTTTTGGCTGAAACCTCGAGCGACGAGACGGGCTTTGTAGCGTTCAACAGTACCATCCGGAAGGAGCTTTTTGCGAAATAACCATCGGCAAGTCACCAGTTCACGATCATCTGGTCGCGGGACGAGTTCCCACGTACCATTATCAAGAAGTGCCTTCATTTCAGAAGACATAGCCGCACACCATTCCGGGTGCTTATTTGCCTGAGTGAAACTGGTGGGAGTAACATCACCATGAGGGTGAGTGGCAGTGAGGCCAACAAAGCGGCCTTGTGAATGAAGAGAAGAGTTACGGAGCTGCATGGAGTGAGCGTGAAGAGGAGAAGGAGGAGGAGGAGGAGGAGGAGGAGGAGAAGGCGAAGGAGAGGTAGGAAACACAGAGGGAGAGGGAGTTTGACCAGGAGACAGGAGAGAAGGAGAGAGTGGAACAGGTGAAGAGTCCAACAAGGGAGAAGGGGAGGGTAGAAGAGAAGAAGGAGAAGAAGTAGGAGGTGAAAGGGGGAGAGCTGGAGAGGAAGAGCCGGAAGGGAGTGGGGAAGGAAGTGGAGATGCAGAGAGTGGAATCGGAGGAGGGTGAATGGGATGTGAGTGAAGGAGTAGGCAGTGGAAGAGAAGAAGTAATGGGGGAAGAAGGTTCAGCAGATGGGTGAGAGTGAGAAGATGAGGAAGAGGAAGAAGGACAGAAAGTGGAAGAAGGTTCGGCAGATGAGTTTGGATGAGAAGATGGAGAGGAGGAGGAAGGAGAGGGAGTGGAAGAAGAAGAAGAGGAATGGGGTGAAGAAGCAGTACCTGTTGCCGAGGCCACTGGAGAAGAGAGATGAAGAGTAAGTGCAACATCCGAACTGGAGGTAATGGAGTGAGAGTCAGAGGGAGGCGGTTGGCGAGCGGGGAACACGTCTTCACGGAACTCCACATGTTTGCAGAAATACACCCGCTTGTTCGCGAGGTTTAAGCAAAGATCACCAGCATGATCCGGTGACGGGCCAAGATATACACATAATTTTGAGCGAAACGAAAACTTGTGTGCATTGTACGAACGAAGGAAAGGGAAAATTCCACACCCAAAGACTTTTAATTGATCATACTTGGGACGAGTGCGGAATAGGAGATATGAGGGATATTCATTGTGACGAACACGAGAAGGAAGAATATTGATGATGTTGGCCCTATCAAGAACAGAATCACCTAGACGGGGGTGAATAGGTGTCAAAGTTGAAAACTGAAAATTTCTAAGTTTTTCGGGAAACTTAATTTTCAGAGTCAAATTTCCTCAGAGTCAGAAGCAAGCTTACAGAAGTTGCTTCTGAGGGAAATTCTGCCTAAACACAGTTAGACTGTTTTCAGCAACAGAAGTTCTGATTTGACAACTTCTGGACAGTCTTCTGAACAAAGACAATGATATTTAGAGAAAATCTGTTTCAGCACTAAATATAAGCAAGTACACAGAAGCAAAAATAACAAGTATAAGAGGAAGAAAGAAGTTAAGGAGATCCTGATTGAACAATTTGATTTATCCAAGTTCGCCACAGAAGTCCTGTGACTCCGTCTTGTCCCCTGAGGTCGCAGCCTTCAGAGATTTTATAAATCCACTATTCAGAACTTTTATGGCAACTTCAGAAGCTCCTTTACATCAACAGAACTTAAGCTAATTTCTCACTTAGTTCTGACTAGCCTAAAAAGAGTTAAAGGATTTCCACCAGAACAACAATACCTTGTTTTCTGGATTTCTCGCCCAACTCTAATCTCAACTAGATTTCTCTCAAAATCTAACTGAATATCACAAACGATATCAGTTTACAAGATTCCTATTATGAACTTGTTTTTCTTCACTCTCTCACTTAAACTTAAGCTATGCTAAGAAAGATTGAGAATGGGAACTGCTCTGTTTTTGCTTCAAACAGTGCGTTGAGATTTTTGCTCGATTATCACGCGTACATGATGCATTGGAGCTTGACTACTATTTATAGTGAATGAGGATGACCGTTGGGAAATTTGAATCTTCAACAGAGATGACATCAGTTGTAGTAGCCGTTAATTTGTCAAGTCTTCAAACGGTCTTCAAACACTTTGATTCCGTTATCCTTGTTCTTTAACCAAATCTGGTAAGTGATTTGAAATTGAAGATAAGGTTGACCGGAAACATTCCTCAATAAGATCAACAAAGGGTAGACAAGAAAATTCTGGTTTCACTTTGAGTAGACAAGCGCGCTCCATCAAAACAGCTTTTTGAACTTTTGGCGCCTTGCATTAAATGCACTTGTCAGAGCAATAAATGCTATCCAGAACCCGTGACTAAGCTTCTGATCAAATTGGTAGATGAACTTCTGATTGCAATGGACCTCTGAGGAGAGCTTCAACAGACTTCAATAGCTTCAGACCGGAGCATCCAGCTTCTGAAATAATGAAACTCTGTCTTCAGCAATCGAGACTTCTGAGTATTTTAGGCAATCCAGAAATTCTTCATTTAGAACCTGCTGAGTAACTTACGCATAGACTAAGTAGAAAAATATTAGTCAACAAAAAACTATATGTAAGGGAATGTTAAGTTTTCATCTTCTGAAACGTTTGGACATAATCAAAACACTTAGGGTTCATCATTCTCCCCCATTTTGGTTATGGACAAACCGTGGTCAGAAGGTAAAAGAAAATATAAGTTTTAGAAAATAACTTCCTAATACATATGTTTCATAACTTCTGAGTAAATTAACTCCCCCATTTTAGTGTAAATGGTGAACTTCAACAATCTGTTTAAACTTAAAAAAAAATGGCTTAAGATCAAGTTGTTAGATTTTAGTGAAGTATAATTTACTAAGTCAAAAAGAAACATAAGTAAAGTAAATAATCAGAGACACAAGAGTGTATAAGAAAGATTCAGTGTATAAAATCGTCAGAAGAAACAACAAACAAGATAATCATCAGAAGAGCAGATAAAGTCCTAAGACAACACTACCCAACCCAGAACCTAGCTAAGAAGCTTAAGTCCTAATGAGATTACAAGTTCCTAGATTTCTTCTGAGGAGGAGGAACACCACTAGATCCTTCAGCAGCACTCGGTCTCTTTGTCTGACCACTCTGCTGAGCAGACTTCTCCCCCGTTTGACCAGAACCAACAGCAATGCCCAAAGCACCTTGAGAGTCCAATTTTTGCTGAACTTTCAGTGCAAATTGATATTGCTGAGCAGTCGGTCTTACAGAGTTGACCAAATCCATACGCTTCCTGAAATCAGCATCAATGGTGCGCAAGTGGTCATAAGTCTGTCCAGACAAAGGTCGTTGCCTGTGAACATCTTCCAGAAGGAGCTTGATCAACCGATTGTTAGCATACACAGCAGCTATGAGATGCTCATTCTGAATATAAGTCTGTCCTCGAACAAATCTATAGCAATTATTCAGAGTCTTCTCTTGTTCTCGTGCTTGAGTGTGCATAACTTTCAGAAGTTCAGTAAGCTCAGCAATCTGGGCGCTCTAAGCAGTCACAGAAGACTCAATGCTTGAGAGACGATTGTTGAGATCAGGAGTGATGTCATATACAATCTTTGCAGCCCCTGAAGATGATGAACCTTGAGCAGAAGATTTCACTTCTCTCAGAATATGGTTGGCAGTACTTTGCAGGTCATCAATCTTACTTGGGAGCATCTTTTCATGAGCCTCATAATGCTCGTTTGCTTCCTTGACTTCTTCTGTCAAAATCCCCAAATTCTCATTGACTTTCAGAGAAGAAGCAAGAGCAATATTGTCCAAGGTAGGAAGAGTCAGAGCTAATTCTCTCAATTTATACAGCTCATCATATGTAGCCAGATGAAGTGTAGAAAGATTGCGTGTGTAGACAGAAGGATCCTGCATTTGAAGCATAGTCATGAGCTGCAGGTTCTGAGCTTTCAAAATTGAATTTCTTGCAGCACAATGCCCTGAGCAAACATGTCAGCAGCAAAAGGCCTTTGCCCCACACCAGCAAATCTATTCAGCAATTCATCAGAGCCACTCTGACTCATTCTTCTCAACTCCTCTACAGAAGGAGCACCACCAGCTTCTGAAACAGCAGAAGCTCTGCCTATGAAACCAAAACGACCAAAATTTCTCTCCAAGTTATCTCGTTCCTGGAAATTGCGTAGGAAGTCATAGTTGGATGACAACCCAGCAAAACAGGAAGTGGTGGGGGAGGTAGTTAAGGGATCACACACAGGAGGTGCATGTCCAGAGGTTGAAGGAGGAGGGATAGATGTGTTTGTGGAAGGGATTGTATGTGTGGACGAGGAAGAGAGAGTGGGAGAAATAGATGGTAAAGTGGATGGTAGTGAAAAGGAGGGAGCAGTAAATCCAATTGATGGAATTACAGATGAAGATGATAGTGAGGAAGAAGTAGAAGTAGAAATGGAGTCTGTGAAAATGGGTCCAGAGGACAAATTCACTTCTGAATAGGATCCAGAAGGAAGAGTAGAAGGAGGAGGTACAACCTCAGAGGTTGAAGTTGTAAGGGGAATGGAAGTATGAGATTCACTCACTTCTGTGACAGAAGGTAGTGAGGGAGATGGATGAGGAGTATGAGTGGGAGATGAGATAACCTGGTCAGAAGAGTTAGGATCAAACATAGAAATGGGCTCATCAAACACATGAGCCATTCTGATCAGCGTTTCAGAGGCATCCCTATCACCAGGGTTTCTTCCTTGGCCTAGAAGAATGTTGTCAATAAAGTTGTCATTATCAACATTCTCCACAAACTGTTGTGCACCCTGAAGAACCTCATCAACTTCTGGTTCACTCTCCTCTGATAGGTCTTCAACAAGAGGAGCATCAACATCCTCTTCAGCAGACATCTCCAACATGTCTTCGTCATCAACAACTTCCTGTTCCTCAGTAACAGAATCCTCTAACTCAGCACTAGAAGCAACATAGAAGTCCTTTTTCTTCAGAGACCTTCTATTTGCTACAGCCTTCGTCCTGATCCGAGTGGAGGGAGAGATATTCTCAAGGTCCTCTCCTTCTTCTGAAGCCTCAACATCCTTTGAGAACTCCACATTTTCAAGTTCAGCAGCACATGCAATAATTCTGGCATCGGCCTTAGCCTTTGCAGCAATTTCTCTCTCAGCTACTAACTTATCTTCTGCTTCTTTTCTCAGCCTTTTCTCTTCAGCAAGAGCCACAACTCTTGCAACCTTTTCAGCTTCAGCAGCCTTTTCTCTTTCATCAAGGCATGCGTCCTCAGCATCCTGATCTGCTATCTCAGCAGCATCCTTTGGTTTCTCAGCAACAATCTTGCCAGAAGGTTCAACACTGATTATTGTTTGAACCATAGTGAGAAGAGGTTCTGAGACAACCACCTTTTCTATAGTTAGGACCACTTTGCTGGATCCTTTCTTTCCTTTGCCCTTTCTGGCAGCTTTCCCCCTTTGTTTTTTTCTTTTTTTTTTTAAATCAGCTTTGATTTCTCACTTTAATTATATAAGTTCATAGATTTTGAAAATTTATATGTGTATTGCCCGCAATGAAATTTAGTTTTTTCATCTATATCATTCCTTAATGAGGTTTTATAATTTTTCGCCCCCCTTAGTTTCGAAGTCTGGCTTCGCCACTGTTTCAAGCAACAAATAAAGATAAACAGTCATAGATTGATATAAAAGGTGTTGTTAGGCTTAACTTTCAGCTCGAGCTTTTGGTTCAATGAGTTAAGTAACATGGTATCTGATAATACGGTCCATCTATGAACTCGCCAGTCACCACTCGCCCCAAATAGGTTGTCACAGACACAATTCGTAGGCTAAGATCACTACAAGAAAATCAGTTTTTGGCAACGTTGTAAGTCGTTGCAAAACAAATTTCTTGCAACGACATTTGTTGCCAAAGCGTCGTTGCACAAAACGATGTTGCTAAAGATATCTGCAACGACTCAAGCTTGTTGCGGAAAACACAGATTTGGTAACAATAGTCTTGTTGCAAAATATTTGTCGTTGTCAAAGGAGTTCGATTTACTAGAAGATGAAATTGTTCATTTGCAACAATATATGTCGTTGCGATATACTCCAATGTTTAACAACGATCTACTGTTGTTTCCATAAATTTAGATGTTTACCAACAAAGTGGAGGTTGCCATATATTGTCATGTTTTGCAACAACTACTTTTGTGACCATATATCTTAAGTGTTGAGCAATATCTGTCCGGTATTGCCATAGATTTGATTGTTTAGCAACAACGCAAGTTGTTGCCATATGTTTTTGACTTTTAGCAACAATCTATTATCATTAGCATATACTCTTTTTGTTACTAAGTTTCTTGCAATATTCATTAAATCTAAATTCAAATTTTGTACCACAAATCGAAAGATACTATTACTAGGCATAATTAATTGCTAAATCAACATATATTCCCACATAAGCCATATGTAATTACATCAAAACAAATAGCATTAAGCATCGGGCCAAAAAACTATCGAAGAGGACAAAAGGCTTGAGTTTCACAAAAGTTACAACCAAAAGTTAGTTAATTCTATACAAAAAGTTGTATATTCTCAAGAATAGCTAGCTTCCTCTTTATATTTCACTTTCATTCATGATCACTATCATCATCATTATCCTCATGAGACTGCACCCTAAATAAGGAAAAGAAAAGAACAGAGTATAAGTGCATGTATTGGGATAGGTAATTTAGGAAAATGAAAAGGTATTTGAAGTAGTTCATTTACCTCGAGTTCCTTTTTATCATGTCCATAATACGCTTCTCCATATCTTCCATTTTCTTCTTATTTGCTTGCAACTCACTTTGAAGATTAGCAATTTGATTTTGACTTCCTTCTAGCTCACTTTTTAGATTTAAAATCTGATCTTGTTGTTGACGTTGTTGTTCTTGCTGCAATATTACCTTCGCTGAGCCTCTATACCCATTGCCTTTGCCTTTAGTGTAGCCAGATCTTGAGCCTAGTACATGACGTAGCATTTCTTCTTGTGTTTGAGGACGAGCTTCATCCCCATCTGGTTCTTTATCCTTGTCTTGCACAAGTTGATGAAGTTGTTTCTGTAAAAAATTCATTCGGTTAAGTTATTTCAACATTCATTTAACATAATATTCAAGAGCAGAAACCGAATGAGAAAGATGTAAAGAATAATTTAAACGTACATGTATTTCCTTAGATCTACCATCATCATCTACCCACTCTAATACTCCTTGATCATTTGTGTGTGTATGCTCGGCCAACCATACCACATCCGCAGGAGGAAGCACACCACCATTTTGTTGAGTCTACATCCAATACTAACTTGTATTAGTATCCTTTTTATTTATGCAACACTGCACATTTTACCAACTAAACCATTCTTCTTACCATTAAATGCTCCAACTCAGGAAAAGACAAGTTCCCCGTTGTGTGTTTATTCCAGTTTTCCGAATTACGGTTCTTGCTATTTCTTGCACTTATTATCTGCATATGTAGACTTAGTAATATGAAGAATCCTAAAACAAAATCTGAAATCGTGCATCAATAGCTATATCAGAAAAGAAAGATAATATAATAAGCTAAACAAAGGACTGCACAATAAGTGAATAAGCTAAACAAAGGACTGCACAACGACAAATTATTCGAATTAAATGTAGCACTATAAGTTAATAAGCTAAACAAAGGACTGCACAATAAGGTAATTTATGCAATTATTTTCCTGATGAACTTGTTTTTCTATTTATTAAACTTAGTTACTGCTCATGTCAGATTGACTTCAAATATATATTTTAAGTTTGGAAGACATGTGAGCTTAGCATATTACCTTGTAAAACACAGATAATGATATTGAGAGCTCACCTTGAACTTCTCTGAATTGAAGGTAGCACAACAAGCTCTCCAACTAGCAATTGGAAAATCATCAGGAGGATATTTCAAGCGTTCCTCATATGTATCACCACATTCTTTATAGTAATAATGCAAGCGACACTTCCAGTATCTGTATGCGCATTGTATGACATCTGTCGCAAAGGCTTGAAGTCGAAGTAGTTGTGTACAAGAATCCTTAATGCTGAACTTGTTCTGTTTATTTTTATGAAAATGTTAATTATAATATCTTATCAAGAAAACAGTTACAAAAAGTCCAAAGTTAATATCTTAACTTGCTTTGAAATGGTAAAACATACCTTGATTTGCAACCACATTGCTAGACCGTGTTTAACGAACACATCAGACCAATCCCCTGCATTCATTATAGCAGTTGTCCTAACAACAAAACCACAAAATTTTACCATGGGCCTTGCATTTTCCCCCACAGCTTGAAGAACAAAATCAGGTATCTCAACATCAAGTTTACATTGACCACCCAAAGTCTTCTTTAGAAGTGCTAAGCTTTTGTACTTGCCTCTCTGACCCTTTTTCCTTTTAGCACTTGTGGAAGAGGCTGTAATGATACCATAATAAAACCATGATTTAAAGGAGACTACCAACTATTATAAAATAAAAAAAAAAGAAATAAAAACAATGAACATATAGTATCGTACTTACCTTGAGTGATGTTTAGATCATTTTGTTGGGTTCCATTTTTTGTTAACCAATTTTCATGAAAGTACTTCGTTCTAATCTTTCGAGGTGGATTTTGTTCTGCTACATCGATGTTCCCCAATTGTCGACCGTGCGGCCTAGCAATATTTTCCACAATTGCTAGTAAACCTTGACCCCGAACAAGCTAAGCAAGTATGCTAGCAAGTAACCGAACAAAGAATGCACAAGTGGAAGTGAGGAATCTTTTATATTGATAAAAACCTCTTACAAAGCGCTAAGGCACTTTACAAAGCTCTCAAGTGTGTGAAAGTGAGTACAAGTGAGTTTACAAGTGATGTTAAGGCCTATTTATAGTTACATAACCGACCTAAGTGGAATGCTCTAGAGAAAACTAGTGAAAAACACGTTCCGGAGAGTTCCGGGCTGCTCTAGGCACTGCTGGCCGGAAATCCTCGGAGCTGGGCCTGCTGGCAGGCCAATCTGGCTGCGGGCTGGGCCCGACGGAAAAACTTGTAGCCAATTCTCCCAATCCGTTGGACTTTTCCCGCACTATCTTTTGTCCCAACACTTTATTATATATATAAGGACTACCTCTAAAGTTTCATCCATCAAAGGAGGTTGTTCATGCATCATTGTAAGGAAAGGAACTTGAAGAATCGGTTGCTGGAAAAATTGTTAATGTGGAAGATTTTGGTGAAAATCAATCTGAAGACATGACAACTTTGAGTTAGGGTTCCCAAGTTCACCCATTTGTGCTAAATCTTAACGCTGAAATTTCGCAGTTGCAGGCTGAACTTGCAGATGTTCACACACGTTACAGTGCACGTGATCGTGAAATATGGAGGCTAAAAGCAGAATCCTATGAATTCAAAGTCAGATTGAATTACTATCAGCGGACCAAGAATAGGGTAATGCGATTGGCTCAAAACTTCAATGCGTCAAAAAATTGAAGCAACCGATGCACTGCAGCATACCAAGTAACCATTTCTGAACTTCCACTAATTACACAAAGTTTACATCTCTTCTTTAAATATTTTACTATCTGTATGTATGAAACAATCATAATTTTTTGCAATACAGCTACATTGAAGGCAACGACAGCAACAACGAGCCAGAAAATGATACATGAGGTTATGTAGTTTATATAACTCATTTGTTGCTCACTGAATTTACCATTTCGTTTTACCATCACTAATAATGTTGATTTTACTTATTACAGCAACACAACACGCCGGTTGTTATGATATGAAGTATTAAGTCCGAGCAAGTGGCCAAGTAGATACAATTGTCATGCACCGGTGGTTTTGGAAGGCGTTGCCAAGTGTTACTGTTTTTCATTTAGATGTTTTTTTTAATAACATGTGTAGCTAAAAACATATGAATGGCGAACCAAATCCCTTAGATATGATATAGACAGTGGTCTAAATGTGGGATAAGGTTATTCTAGCATATAGTTTTTTGTAGTTCATCTTCATTTTGTTGTAATTAAGTTTTCTTGCTATTGTGAAATATTGTAACTAAGTTTTCCATAGTATTGTGAAATATTATAAATGTTGGCCCTATCAAGAACAGAATCACCTAGAGGGGGGTGAATAGGTGTCAAAGTTGAAAATTGAAAATTTCTAAGTTTTTCGAGAAACTTAATTTTCAGAGTCAAATTTCCTTAGAGTCAGAAGCTAGCTTATAGAATTTGCTTCTGAGGGAAATTCTGCCTAAACACAGTTAGACTGTTTTCAGCAACATAAGTTCTGATTGAAGAACTTCTGGACAGTCTTCTGAACAAAGACAATGATACTTTAGAGAAAATCTGTTTCAGCAATAAATATAAGCAAGTACACAGAAGCAAAAATAACAAGCATAAGAGGGAGAAAGAAGTTCAGGAGATCCTGATTGAACAATTCGATTTATCCAAGTTCGCCACAGAAGTCATGTGACTACGTCTTGTCCCCTGAGGTCGCAGCCTACAGAGATTTTATAAATCCACTATTCAGAACTTTTATGGCAAGTTCAGAAGCTCCTTTACATCAACAGAACTAATAATACAAACAATTACTATACCAAAAAACATGATACAAACAATTAAAACTTGCTGCATATATTAAATTTAATTAAACTACGGATTGAACTACAGAAATCTGCATGCATATATTAAATTTAATTAAACTACAGATTGAACTATAGAACTCGAATTATAACTTTAGTTACAGACAGTAATGTTTGCTCTCTACTGCCGAAGAGGAACTAACGTAGCAACATATATAGGCTGAGTTTCACCAGCGTTGATAATCGAAACCACTTCCTGGGGAACTATTTGCATCTCAATTTCCCTCATATAACTAGCTCCCCATTCTCCACCATGATCTGATCTCTATTGTCTTCCCCAGAGCCTTTACAGTAAGAACATGCGAGCATTAGAAGAGAAATACCCACCAGACCGAGCATGGCTCCTATGCCACCAAATAAGAATATAACTGCACTCGACTGTTGATGTTCTAATGTGGTAAGGCTTCCCTTGTTGCCATTGTTAATTTTTCCAAAGAAGAAGAAGAATAAAACTCAATTATTATTACTACTTCGATTATTCTGACATTATTATTAATCTCTTGATTGTAATCGTTTGGCTGATGTTGTTATTTCATGACACTTATTTAATCAATATAAGTCAATTTTCCAAAATCTTTGAATTTTTATTTATTGTTTAATATTTTCGAAGCTACGACACATTTTCGGTCCGTTTCCTAGTCTAAGTTGTACTGACCTCGACTAGGTATGTGGAGGTACTCGTGGCTCCAAGTGAAGATAAAATGTGCAGGATAATTAATAAGAAAGAAACAAAAAAAACAATTATTAATTTGAAGCGTGGAATCATACATGATTACCGTGGGTTGGAGGGGGAATCATAATTTGATAGTTAATGGGAATCATATTCTCATTTCACCTCTAAATTGTTAGTGATAGACTCCACTCAAGACTCAAAGTCTCCTGGATAATATCTTATTATTAATCTCATGATTGTAATCGTTTGGCTGATGTTGTTATTTCATGACACTTATTTAATCAATATAAGTCAATTTTCCAAAATCTTTGGGTTGTTATTTATTGTTTAATTTTTTCGAAGCTACGACACAGTTTCGGTCCGTTTCCTAGTCAAAGTTGTGCTGACCTCGACTAGGTACCCAAGTGAAACATTTTCACAATCCTTGTTTTTCCCGTCCAATCGTGTCGTTATTAGTTAAGCATCCATAGGCATGTCGCACATTTTTAAAATCGTTTCCGAAAAGGTAGGTTGGGAACACCAATAACAAGATAAGCATCGTTGGCCATCAATTAATTGAAGATTATTACCTTCCATTTTTTAAGGTTTATTGTAATTTTCTCTTTAGTAATTAAAGAATGAGGAAGGTTGATGAAGATAGTGATTAATGACATTAACATAACTAGTTAATAGAGGTATGTGGAGGTACTCGTGGCTCCAAGTGAAGATAAAATGTGGAGGATAATTCATAAGAAAGAAACCAAAAAAACAATTATTAATTTGAAGGGTGGAATCATACATGATTACTGTGAGTTCGAGGGGGAATCATAATTTGATAGTTAATGGGAATCATATTCTCATTTCACCTCTAAATTGTTAGTGATAGACTCCACTCAAGACTCAAAGTCTCCTGGATAATATCTTAGATTGTATTTATCTATTCCTTGTATTTATCTTGAGTTAACTTTGTAATTATCAATATCATAGTTGAATCCTAGTAGAACTTGTATAGGTTTCATATAAATATGTATCTCTCTCAAGAATGAAATACACAATACAATACACATTAATATACTCTCCTTATACAATTAACATGGTATCATTGAGCCAAGAAGATTTGGGATCAAATCCCCCACCACCACCGCCGGCTAACACCACCCCTTTACCCACCGCCTCCTCTTCTCCTTCACACACCCTCCCCCCTTTTTCTGCTGCTGCGTCTTCATCTCAACCTCCCCTGCCTCCATCTACTTTTGCCGTCCGCCCTCCTCCCACCACGGCTGCCGCACCGACCGCCAATTCCCTCCCTCGTACTACTGTTTCCGATGCAACATATGATTTCCTCTTTACCTCTATTGCCCCAACCACCCGACCCATCCCGTCATCAAAATTAAAAGATCCATCTTCTTCCCACACCCAAGAGACTGATGATTCTTTTCTTGTCTATTCCGCCGCTCGTCGGTCACCGACACCCACCTCTCACATCCCTTCCTCCTATTTCAATCACCCGATTCTTCAATATTCTCTCAATTTTCCCGCTGGAACTCAGTTGGCTAAGATGCCCGCTTCACCCAATGTCATTTTTCCCTCTAATCATGCCCTACCTCAACCCCCACCTGGTATTACATACCTTCCTCAAAAAGCTGAAACCGTACCTTCTTACCCTCCCTATGCAACCAATTATTCCTCCCAACCATTCCCCTTTAATATGCCTTCCCTTAATGCTCGCCAAGCCATTGCGGTCAAACTTGATGGTTCCAACTATTTGGCGTGGGAAAATGACTGTAACAACTGCTTTCAAGTCCTGGGGTGTGTACGATTTTCTGACCGGTGAAATTTGTATGCCCGAGATGCTTGTCCCTGGGGCACTCGACCTTGAAGCTAGTCTGGGAACTAGTATGCAATTGAATCCCTTGTATTTGTACTGGCAAAAGACGGATCAAGCCGTCATGACATGGCTCTTTAGTTCTGTTGATTCTAAAATTATTCCAATGGTGAGTGGTAGCCTCACATCCCGAGATGTCTGAGAATCTTTAGAGCGTGCGTATGGCACTGTGACTGAGCCACGACGTTTACAATTGCAATTGGAGTTGTTTAGTCTCCAAAAGAAAGACATGTATGTTGCCATTGTTAATTTTTCCAAAGAAGAAGAAGAATAAAACTCAATTATTAATACTACTTCGATTATCTTGACATTATTATTAATCTCTTGATTGTAATCGTTTGGCTGATGTAGTTATTTCATGACACTTATTTAATCAATATAAGTCAATTTTCCAAAATCTTTGGGTTTTTATTTATTGCTTAATTTTTTCGAAGCTACGACACAGTTTCGATCTGTTTCCTAGTCATAGTTGTGCTGACCTCGACTAGGTACCTAAGGGAAACATTTTCACAATTCTTGTTTTTCCCGTCCAATCGTGTCGTTATTAGTTAAGCATCCATAGGCATGTCGCACATTTTTAAAATCATTTCCGAAAAGGTAGGTTGGGAACACCAATAACAAGATAAGCATCGCTGACCATCAATTAATTGAAGATTATTACATTCCATTTTTTAAGGTTTATTGTAATTTTCTCTTTAGTAATTAAAGAATGAGAAAGCTTGATGAAGATAGTGATTAATGACATTAACAGAACTAGTTAATAGAGGTATGTGGAGGTACTCGTGGCTCCAAGTGAAGATAAAATGTGGAGGATAATTAATAAGAAAGAAACAAAAAAAACTATTATTAATTTGAAGGCTCGAATCATACATGATTACCGTGGGTTCGAGGGGGAATCATAATTTGATAGTTAATGGGAATCATATTCTCATTTCACCTCTAAATTGTTAGTGATAGACTCCACTCAAGACTCAAAGTCTCCTGGATAATATCTTAGATTGTATTTATCTATTCCTTGTATTTATCTTGAGTTAACTTTGTAATTATCAATATCATAGTTGAATCCTAGTAGAACTTGTATAGGTTTCATATAAATATGTATCTCTCTCAAGAATGAAATACACAATACAATACACATTAATATACTCTCCTTATACAATTAACATGGTATCATTGAGCCAAGAAGATTTGGGATCAAATCCCCCACCACCACCGCCGGCTAACACCACCCCTTTACCCACCGCCTCCTCTTCTCCTCACACACCCTCCCCCCTTTTTATGCTGCTGCGTCTTCATCTCAACCTCCCCTGCCTCCATCTACTTTTGCCGTCCGCCCTCCTCCCCCCACGGCTGCTGCACCGACCGCCAATTCCCTCCCTCGTACTACTGTTTCCGATGCAACATATGATTTCCTCTTTCCCTCTATTGCCCCAATCACACGACCCATCCCGTCATCAAAATTAAAAGATCCATCTTCTTCCCACACCCAAGATGATGAACCCTAAGTGTTTTGATTATGTCCAAACGTTTCAGAAGATGAAAACTTAATACTATCTTACATAAAGTTTATTGTTGACTAATATTTTTGTTTTAGTCTATGTGTAAGTTACTCAGCAGGTGCTGAATGAATCATTTTCGGATTGCCTAAAGGACTCAGAAGTTTTGTTTGCTGAAGTCAGAGTTTCAACGATCCAGAAGCTGGAACTCCTCCGCTCTGAAGCCGAAGTCTGCTAAAGCCCTCTTCAGTAGTTTCTTGCAATCAGAAGTTTTGCATTGCTCAGGTGATTGGTATAGATGATGCAGGAATCATCATAGGTGATGATGGTTCAGCAGAAGGTTTTACAGAAGTCAACTGGGCTAAACCAGATCTGAATGCCAAGGAAACGTATGCCACCTTGTTGACTCAGCACCAGAGGTGGGCACACTACTTGACAACGAATGTCTTTCTTCCGAAGGCTGGAGGGGTCAATTGTGTTTCCAACAGAGAAAGGGCTTTCATGTGGCATCTGGTCAACCAGAAGAAGATTAATCTACCTGCCATGCTGATAAGGCAGATGAAGAATGTAACTACCGTGAGTGCATTAGCATATGGCTCACTCCTGACTAGGTTGTTTGAGGCAGCCTCTGTTGAGGTGTCAGGAGAAGGTGTTACTAGTAAGAGTACGGTTCTGAAGATGCATACCTTCAGAAACCTGAGTTTTGGTGTGACTCCTAAGAAGATTGAGAAGGGCTCCTCTTTGAGTATTGCTCAGAAGGAAATTATGGAAGCTTCTGTGCAGAAAGGAAAGAATGCTGCCAAGAAGGGCAAGGGAAAGAAAGGATCAAGCAAGTTGGTCCTGACAGTTGAGAAGGTGGTTGTCTCAGAACCTCTTCCCACGATGGTTCAAACAACAATCAGTGTTGAACCCTCTGGCAAGATTGTTGCTGAGAAACCAAAGGATATTCAGGAGAAGGATGCTCAAGATGCTGAGGAAGCACGCCTTGCTGAAAAAGAGAAGGCTGCTGAAGCTGAGAAAGTTGCAAGAGTTGTGGCTCTTGCTGAAGAGAAAAAGAAAAAGAAGGAAGCTGAAGATAAGTTAGCAGCTGAAAGAGAAATTTCTGCAAAGGCTAAGGCCGATGCAAGACTTTTAGAATGCGCTGCTGAACTTGAGGAAGCAGAGCTCTCAAAGACTGTTGAGGCCTCTGAAGATGGAGAGCACTCTGAGAATATCCCTCTCTCCTCTCGGATTAAGAAGAAGACTAGGTCAGAAGAAAAGAATACTGAGGATGTTCCTCTTTCTTCTAGACTAAAGAAGAAGGCAGTAGCAAAACGAAGGGTTCTGAGGAAGAAGGACTTCGTTTGTGCTCCCAGTGCTGAATTGGAAGAACCGATGATTGAGGAATCGGAAGCTGCTGAAGACTTGTTGGAGAAGTCTGTTGAAGAGGACATTGATGCTCCTCTGATTGAAGAGCTATCACATGAGAGTGAACAAGAGGATGAAGAGGTTCTTCAGGGCGCAAAACGTTTTGTTGAGAATGTTGATGATGAAAACTTCATTGACAACATTCTTCTGAATCAAGGTAGAAACCCTGGTGATAGGGACGCTTCTGAAACACTGATCAGGATGGCTCATATTTTTGCTGAGCCCATCTCAATGTTTGATCCAAATTCTGAACAGGTCATCTCTTCTCCCACTCTTACTCCTCATCAATCTCCTTCACTCCCTTCTGTCACAGAAGTGAGTGGATCCCAAACTTCAATTCCTCCTACAACTTCAACTTCTGAGGTTGTACCTCCTCAAATCATTCCTCCTTCTGGATCCTATTCAGAAGTGAATATAAATACAACTCCAATTTTCACAGATTCTATATCCACTTCCACTACCTCCTCTATTCCTTTCTCCTATGTAAGTCCATCCATTGGATTTACTGTTCCATCTTTCTCACTACCATCCACTTTACCTTCCATTTCCCCTACCATTTCTTCCTCTACCTCAAACACCATCCCTTCCTCAAACTCTCAAATCCCTCCTCTCTCAACATCTGGACATACACCTCCTGTGTGTGATCCCTTAACTACCTCCTCCACAACTTCTTATTTTGCTGGATTGTCATCTAACTATGACTTCCTACGCAAACACATGAATAGAGATGACTTGAATACCAGTTTTGGTAGTTTTGGTTTCATGGGGAGAGCTTCTGGTATATCCGAAGCTGGTGTTGCCCCCAGTGTTGAAGAACTGAGAAGAATGAGTCAGAGTGGCTCAGATGAATTGCTGAATAGATTTGCTGGTATGGGGCAAAGGACTTCTGCTGCTGACATGTATGCTCAGGGCATTGTGCTGCAAGAATTACATTCTCTGAAAGCTCAGAACCTGCAGCTCATGACTATGCTTCAAATGCAGGATCCTTCTGTCTACATACGCAATCTTTCTACTCTTCATCTAGCTACATATGATGAGCTGTACAAAGTAAGACAATTAGCTCTGACTCTTCCGTCATTGGATAATATTGCTCTTGCTTCTTCTCAGAAGGTCAATGAGAATCTGGAGATGTTGACAGAAGAAGTCAAGGAAGCAAACGAGCATTATGAGGCTCATGAGAAGTTGCTCCCAAGAAAGATGGATGACCTGCAAAGTATTGCAAATCAAATTCTGAGAGAAGTGAAATCTTCTGCTCAAGGTTCATCATCTTCCGGGGCTGCAAAGATTGTATATGACATCACCCCTGATCTCAATAATCGACTCTCCAACATTGAGTCTGCTGTCTCTGCTCATAATGCACAGATTGCTGAGCTTACTGAACTTCTGAAGGTTATGCACACTCAAGCACGTGAACAAGAAAAGACTCTGCATAACTGCTATAGGTTTGTTCGAGGACAAACTTACATTCAGAATGAGCATTTCACTGCTGCTGTGTATGCCAACAATCGTTTGCTTAAGCTCCTTCTGGAAGACGTTCACAGACAGCGACCTTTGTCTGGACAGACTTATGATCATATCAGAACCATTGATGCTGATTTTAGAAGAAGAATGGATATGATCAATGCTGTGAGACCAACCCCTCAGCAATATCAGACTGCACTGGATGTTCAGGAGAAGTTGAAATCCCAGGGTGCTCTTGGTGTTGCTCTTGGTTCTGGTCAAACGGGGGAGAAGTCTGGTCAGAAGAGATCAAGTGCTGCTGAAGGTTCTAGTGGTGTTCCTCCTCCTCAGAAGCAACCTAGGAACCTGTAATCTTTTAGGACTTAAGCTTCTTAGCTAGGTTCTGGGTTGGGTAGTATTTGTCTTAGGACTTTTTCTGCTCTTCTAATTATTTTGTTTCTCTTGTTGTCTTCTGAACTTTTATACACTGAATCCTTCTTATACTTTCTTATATTTCTGACTTCTTCCTTTTGCTTATGTTTCTCTTAACTCAGTAAATTATCTTTATCTAAAATCTGACAACTTGATCTTAAGTCAACTTTAAGTTTATACAGATTGCTGAAGATCACCATTTACACTAAAATGGGGGAGTTAATTTACTCAGAAGTTTTGAAACATATGTATCAGGAAGTTATCTTCTAAACCTCATTTTTCTGTTACCTTCTGACCACGGTTTGTCCATAACCAAAATGGGGGAGAATGATGAACCCTAAGTGTTTTGATTATGTCCAAACGTTTCAGAAGATGAAAACTTAATACTATCTTACATACAGTTTATTGTTGACTAATATTTTTGTTTTAGTCTATGTGTAAGTTACTCAGCAGGTGCTGAATGAATCATTTTCAGATTGCCTAAAGGACTCAGAAGTTTTGTTTGCTGAAGTCAGAGTTTCAACGATCCAGAAGCTGGAACTCCTCCGCTCTGAAGCCGAAGTCTGCTAAAGCCCTCTTCAGTAGTTTCTTGCAATCAGAAGTTTTGCCAATTTGATCAGAAGTCTAGACAACTGGAAATAAGCTTCTGAAAGCTTTGTCACGGGTTGTGTTTGAGCATTTAATGCTCTGACACTTGCATTCAATGCAAGGCGCCAAAAGTTCAAAAAGCTGTTTTGATGGAGCGCGCTTGTCTGTTCAAGAGAAACCGGAATTTCCTTGTCTACCCTTTGTTGATCTAATTGAAGAATGATTCTGTCATCCTCATCCTTGATTTCAAATCACTTACCGGATTTAGTTAAAGAACTAGGATAACAGAATCAAAGTGTTTGAAGACCGTTTGAAGACTTGACAAATTAACGGCTACAACAACTGATGTCATCTCCTTTGAAGTTTCAAATTCACCAACGGTCATGTTCATTCACTATAAATAGTAGCCAAGCTCCAATGCATCAAATACGCATGATCATCGAGCAAAATCTTAACGCACTGTTTTAACAAGCAAAACAGAGCAATCACTTTCCATTCTCAATCTTTCTTAGCATAGTCTTAGTTAAAGTGAGAGAGTGAAGAAAAACAAGTTCATAATAGGAATCTTGTAAACTGAGATCGGTTGTGATCTTCAGTTAGATTTAAAGAGAGAAATCTAGTTGAGATTAGAGTTGGGTGAGAAATCCAGAAAACAGAGTATTGTTTTGTTCTGGTGGAAATCCTTTAACTCTTTTTAGACTAGTCAGAACTAAGTGAGAAATTAGCTTAAGTTCTGTTGATGTAAAGGAGCTTCTGAACTTGCCATAAAAGTTCTGAATAGTGGATTTATAAAATCTCTGAAGGCTGCGACCTCAGGGGACAAGACGTAGTCACAGGACTTCTGTGGCGAACTTGGATAAATCGAATTGTTCAATCAGGACCTCCTGAACTTCTTTCTCCCCCTTATACTTGTCATTATTGCTTCTGTGTACTTGCTTATATTTAGTGCTGAAACAGATTTTCTGTAAGTATCATTGTCTTTGTTCAGAAGACTGTCCAGAAGTTCTCTTACCGAACTTCTGTTGCTGAAAGCAGGCTAACTGTGTATAGGCAGAATTTTCCTCAGAAGCAAATTCTATAAACTTGCTTCTGACTCTGTGAAAGTTTGACTCTGAAATTTTAAGTTTCTTTAAAGACTTAGAAATTTTCAGTTTTCAACTTAGACACCTATTCACCCCCCTCTAGGTGATTCTGTTCTTGTTAGGGCCAACACAAGAGACTCATGATTCTTTTCTTGTCTATTATGCCGCTCGTCGGTCACCGACACCTACCTCTCACATCCCTTCCTCCTATTTCAATCACCCGATTCTTCAATATTCTCTCAATTTTCCCGCTGGAACTAAGTTGCCTAAGATGCCCGCTTCACCCAATGTCATTTTTCCCTCTAATCATGCCCTACCTCAGCCCCCACCTGGTATTACATACCTTCCTCAAAAACCTGAAACCGTACCTTCTTACCCTCCCTATGCAACCAATTATTCCTCCCAACCATTCCCCTCAAATATGCCTTCCCTTAATGCTCGCCAAGCCATTGCGGTCAAACTTGATGGTTCCAACTATTTGGCGTGGGAAAATGAGTGTAACCACTGCTTTCAAGTCCTGGGGTGTGTACGGTTTTCTGACCGGTGAAATTTGTATGCCCGAGATGCTTGTCCCTGGGGCACTCGACCTTGAAGCTAGTCCGGGAACTAGTATGCAATTGAATCCCTTGTATTTGTACTGGCAAAAGACGGATCAAGCCGTCATGACATGGCTCTTTAGTTTTGTTGATTCTAAAATTATTCCAATGGCGAGTGGTAGCCTCACATCCCGAGATGTCTAGGAATCTTTAGAGCGTGCGTATGGCACTGTGACTGAGCCACGACGTTTACAATTGCAATTGGAGTTGTTTAGTCTCCAAAAGAAAGACACGTCTATTGCGGAATATCTTCGCAAAATTAAAGCAGGGCCGGCTCCAGAAATTTGGAGGCCCTAGGCAACTTATACTATGTTTTTCTCAGGTAAATTTAACACATAATTATTTTTTTTAAATAACAAATACCAAGTAGTAAAACGAGTAATATTATTATTAACTAAAAGTCATAATCATATATCAACCTTAAAATAACAAATAAAATTAAATAAGAAATAACCTACAGCTAAGAAATGATTACTCTTCTTGCTTTAGTATGCGCAAAATCTCTAACTAAATCAGTATAATCTAGTTCAGCTAAAATTTGTTTCTCAACAGACAACATGGCCAAACCATTCAATCTCTCTTGTGACATAGTTGAGCGGAGATAATTCTTTATTAATTTTTACTTGGAGAAACTTCTTTCTGCACTCGTTACTGTAACTGGTATAGTCAATATTATCCTGTAAGCAACCCAAGTATTAGGAAAAGCAAGATGTAAATTCTTGATGTATTCGAGAACTTCAATCGGTTTAGATAAGTTATCTGGTAATGATTTTCTCAACAACTGCAGTTCTGAAAATAATTCTTGCCCATCAATATCTGACTCATCTCCATCTGTCAAAAAAATCTCAAGTGTAGCACATGCATGCTTCATTTTGTCATCTTCCATATCTCTCAATGTTTTCAAGTTAAATAAGAATCCAAAAATATTTTCATACTTTTTAAATTGCTCAAACCTTGTAGTGAGAGAAGAAAGAGCATTATCAATTATATTTAAAAAATAATTTACTCAAAAAGAATCTTCAGCCACTTGTATTGGTTCATCTCTAGCATTCTCATCAAAAAACTTCTTTTTCGTACGAACTCTTTCTCTTTTGAACAACACACAACAAAAGCAAAATACTGCATCTTTCTTCCTAGAGTATACTAGTCATGATCTATCAACTTTTTCTCCATTATGTAAAGATCGAGTGTAGTGTTTAATATTAAAACTTCTATTTTGTTCATTAGCAGGATACACTTCATCTATAACTCTTGTAGGACCCTTCTCAACTAAAAAATCAATGTCTCGTTGAGACATATTAATCTCCCAATTTCCCGGATCAAATAAATCATCTAAATTTTTTTCGTTCACATTCACATTTTCATTCAAAGGTTCGTCATCTTTAGCTATATTATCAATTGAATCTTCTGTATCATGTGCACGATTAAAATTCTCATCATTAACTACCGGATTCTCGAACATAATTTCATCAACATGTGACCGGTTCAAATTTTCGTCACCAATAGATATATTCTCAATCGGATTTTCATCAATATTGACACTCTCTACTGAATTTGACAATATATGAGTAGGTTTTACATACCGATCCATGGATCCCATAAGAGATCGAGTGAGTTTATCTTCTTTTTCTTTTCTCTTTCTTTTCGAACTTCCGGATGGAAATTTTCGTTTACCCGTCATAATATCGACCACACCTACAAAATAATTATATTATTACAATATTTAGAACACAGGATGCCAACAACAATTGAAAAATAAAAAATTTAGCAAAAAGGTATCTCAAATAAACTAATAAAATTAATAAAAAGAATTACGGTAATCAATTATTTTTGTTTAACATCATAACTTTCAAACTCATGTTTTTACAGAGAGAGACAAAGTTCAATTCTTGGCCTAGTAATATGGTAGAAGATTAAATAATTATATATTTATTTGCATTCTTTATACTTTTTAATTGACAATCAAAACAATAAAATTATTACTCAATTTACATACCTGACAACAACAGAAGCAAGCTAGGAGACAAATTTTAAAGGCCTCAAATCTAGTCTCAGTAAAAAAAAGAACAAAGAAATAATATTGAATAAGATAGGTTGGAATTTAATTGATTGCAATTTGATTGTTATATAGAGGAGAGGAAGCGGTTGTACAATCCGTAATTGAAAAGGAGAAAAAGCCTTCAAGCGGTGCATCTTGTAGCAATAAACCGACCATGACTTTTTAATTATTTTTTATTTATACGAAAAATTTAATACACAATATTTTAATACCTAGTACACTAGAAATAGAAATATGAGGCCCTAAAATTTTGGAGGCCCTAGGCGCCCGCCTAGGTGAACTCCCCCTGGCGACGGCCCTGAATTAAAGCCATTGTTGATGAATTGGCTGGTGCTAGTTATCGAATTGAACAATCTCAATTGAATGCTGTGATTTTTAAAAACATTGGAAAAGATTATCATGGTGTGATTTTATCATCTCTGTCTAGTCACAATTTTGAGATGGATTTTAATGATTTGACTAATCGTTTGATTTCTTATGAGTCTATTCTTAAAAACTCGGAGTCAGAACCTATCCCGCTAGCTAATCTTGATGTTCGCTCTGAGAGGTCTCCAGTTGTGGATGATCGGCAGTCTAGTACTTCTGACAAGTCTCCTACCAAAAAACGGGCTTGCTATAATATTGGGCGCACCAATCACCTTGCCAATAAATGCTATTTTTGCATGAATAGGGGACATGGTGGTCGCGCAGGCCGAGGCGGTCTCATTATCCCCAAGCACACCTAGCGCATTACTCGCATGGCCCATCTGCTTATCCTCATGAGTTTCATGCTCCTTCGCAGCCGTGGTACCCCGACACAGGTGCTACTCATCACATGACGCCTGATCCGAATCAGATACACAATATGGTTCCCTATCCGGTTCATGAGAATATATATCTAAGTAATGGTCAGGGTACACCTATTACACATACGGGTAACTCCACTCTAGCCTCCTTTAAGCTTGATAACATATTACTTGTTCCCAAATTGACTAAATCTTTATTATCTGTACAACAGTTCTGTAAAGACAACTCATGTTTCTTTGAATTTTGGGCCAATTGTTTTCTTATTAAGGATCAGGTGAGCAAAGCAATCTGGTGGCGCGGTTCGAGTGATGCAGGACTTTACGTCATGCCACCCAACTTGAAGGAAGCTTTGCTTGGTGAGAAAGTTCCGTTTGAGCAGTGGCATGCTAGATTAGGACATTGTCATCGTAGTGTAGTCTCTGTAGCTTTAACCAATCGTAGTTTGCTTGATTCTAGTCAACGTAGGAGTTTTTCATGTAATTCCTGCCCTTTGGGCAAGTCTCATAAGAGACCCATCAATAGTATTATTCGTTCTAGTTCATATGTTTTTGAAACAATTCATTCCGATGTATGGGGACCTGCCCCCATATCGTCTCTTTTTGGTTACAAATATTTTCTTGTGTTGATTGATGAGTTTACTCGATACTCGTGGGTTTATTGTCTTAAAACAAAAGTGATGTTCATCTTACCTTCACTCAGTTCCATAATATGATCAAGTGTCAATTTGGTGCCAAGGTAAAACATTTCCATTCGAACTATGGTGGTGAATTCCAAAAATTACAATCATATTTTCGAGAACATGGGATATTTCACAAAATTGCATGTCCACACACGCATGAGCAAAATGGTATTGCTGAGCGGAAAATACGACATTTGGTTGATACGGCCTTGACATTGCTTGCTCATGCCTCTCTTTCGCTAAAATATTGGCACTTTGCTATACTTCATAGTGTTCGTCTCATAAATATGCTTCCTACACCGGTCTTAGCTAATGTGAGTCCGTTTTATAAATTTCACCACAAGGATCTGGACTATACTTCTCTTCGTATCTTTGGTTGTGGAATTTTTCCTCTTTTATGTCCTTACAATAAACACAAGTTTGACTTCCGTAGTAAATTGTGTGTCTACTTAGGTCCACGTCGTAGTGATCGTATATCATTTTGTGATCGAGGATTTTCTCATAAGCATGAAAGTGCCACAATCATGGTCCCGAGGAGCGGGTGGAAGAGGTTATGACCCTGAAAAGATGATCCGTTCTCCGACGAGTACCAGTATTTGAGCAGCTGGTGCGACGAGGAGCTCTTAGATTGCTTTCATCATCGGGTTCGAAAACCAGTGCTTACAGTTTGCCCCTCGCTTCTTTGGGAGTGCCTAAGGTGATTACATTGTGTTGTAAGACCCGCCGGACAGTCTCAATGAAGTGAAACAAGACATACTGCGTGTGTGCTTGTGTTTTTCGAAAGTGACTTTAGAGAACTTACCTGCAGTTCTGGCTTACGGCATCGTGTCTTCTATAATCTCACTGTAAGGCCGACTAACTGTCTTCACTAGTACCTCGACGAGGATTTTCCGTGACCCGAAGATTTAGTAACCTTTCATAGCTCTTAATAACTCTTCATAGTACCTCGGGCACGACCCGGGGATTTAGTAACCTCTTGTAGCTCTGAATAACCTTTCATAGTACCTCGGAAACCCGAGGATTCAGTAACCTCTCGTAGCTCTTGATATCCTTTCAAAGTACCTCGGGCATGACCCGAGGATTTTAGTAACCTTTCGTAGCTCTTCTATAACTTTTCATAGTACCTCGGGCATGACCCGAGGATTTAGTAACCTCCTTAGTACCTCGAGCATGACCCGAGGATTTAGTAACCTCTTATAGTACCTCAAGCATAACCCGAGTTTGATGAAGCAGATGATGACATTGATGATAATATTGATGATTACTTTTTGAATGTTGATAAAGATAATGGGGTAACTGAGGGAGATTGGGAGAGATATATTAAGGAGTTACTAGAAAAATATGTAATTGATTTTGACTTTTTACTATGGTGGAAGGTGAATGCTGAAAGGTATCCTGCTTTATCTCAAGTTTCCAAAGATGTTTTTGCTATCCAATGTTCAACTGTGGCTTCTGAATCTACATTTAGCACGAGCGGTAGAACTTTAGATCAGTTCAGGAGTTCTTTAACACCTGCTACTGCTATGGTGTTGATTTGTTGTCAAAATTTGCTAAGAACTTCAACTCTAGCTTTTAAGTATGAAGAAGAACTTGATGATCTTGAAGCTATTGAACATGGTAATATTTTCTTATAATGTTTATTTTATTATTAATTTAAATTTGATGTTTATATGTGAATATGAATTTAGTTTATGTAATTTTAACTTTATAAATATTATTTGATGTTGTAAAGATTAGTTATGATCCTGATGTTGCAGAGTCTCTCAAATCCATATTTCAATTGGATTGCTGAGATTTTCAATGTAAATCAAACACAGTTTGGTAAATATATTTCTATTCTTCTTTATTTGTGTTATTTCATTATTTTTGTAAGTGAAATCTTATGTATTAATATTTGTTATTTCAATGACATTTTTATTATAATTTCAGTGCAAAATGGGTTGATTGCTTGCTCAATCAAATCAAGAATTGGAGGATATGCCAACTGTTTGGAAACTCAAAGTCAATTATATTTAGATTTCTCATAGCCATTATATATAACAATAGTCGTATTTTGTTTAGAGAAATAATGTGGTATTTTAAACAAATCTTTTTTATATTGACTAAGAATATTTATTTTCTTGAGATAATTTTTTTTTTTTGATAGACAACAAAGACATTAAACACTAGAAATATTACACTTATCAGTGTTAATGAAATTGTAAAGAAATCCAGGAACACCTTCAACCAAATGTTGCCGAGAGACAAGAGATTTCCCCCATTTAGCAACCTCATGAACCACTTGATTAGCATTTCAACGAACATGCTTGCAATCAAACAACAATAAAGCCCGGCCCTATTGAAGAATATCATCAAGCAGAATTGAAGATGCAAAGTCGATCAAACCCTTTCCATTAATAGCATTCGCAATGGCAGGATTATTAGTTTCAATCACAACCTTAGAACAACCACCATTCCAAGCTGTTTCTCGACCGAGGATAATAGCATTCAACTCCGCCACTTCAACAGAACAAACCGGAGCCAAAGGCGCTGCTGCAATATGGGCAACATCACCGAACTCATCTCTTATCACTGCTCCAATACCCCCGGCTTCATTCGGCTTCCAAGTAGCATCAGAATTAATTTTGTACCAAGAATAAGGAGGAGGAATCCAACTAGTTTGAACCGAAACGCCAGGAGTTTGATCAATAGATTTGACACAATTAATTGCATCCCAATTAGATACATGTGAGCATAAACGGTCGCTCATAGCGGCTTTAGCCTTCTTTGACTAGAGTCGCCACCCGGCCGACCGAGAAAATGTACGAACCAGTATATGTACCAATTGTTTTGTAAACCAGAGATTCTTATTTACGTTCGTGGATACAACTTATTAATTCCGACATTCCAGGCCCTAGAAGATCTTTAATGCAGCCTAATGGTTTATTATCTTGATTTTTATTGTTATCACACAAGAATAGTTAAATACGCAAAAATTTGTACGGTAAACTGTCGGGTGACACGGGAAAAAACCCTCAGAAGCTTACCCTCGCGTGCCAGCAATTGCTCGCGGACTAAGGCCCTGTTCTTTTGGACTTATTAGAACTTATTTTAAGTTCAGTTCAGTTCAGTTCAGCAACATTCAGTTCAGTTCAGTTCAGTTCACCAATCTCGACCATCAACCACTGGTCATCGCCACCTCCAATCGTGACCAAAAAACACCTACCAAACTTTTTTCGCCACATCACAGTCCCGTAAAGCATGAAGACATGTCTCCTCGGTGCAAGAACATAAAAGACACTGAGGGGTTGTCCCTACATTTCGTTTCACCAAATTAGCATAGACCGGAAGCATATTTCTTGTCAGTTTCCACAGAAAGTGTTGTATTTTGAGAGGAAAACTAACTTTCCAAACCCAAGCACATAATTTGTAAGAATTGAAAGATGAAGAGGCTATACCTGAGTCACATCTCCTGTCTATTTCAACAAATTTTTAAGCCGACTTCACCAAAAAGAGTCCCGATTTAGTAAAAGGCCAAAATTGAGTATTGTCAGGAAGTCTTCTACTAATTGGTATTTGCAAAATAACATCAGCTTCAATACTATTAAAAATAGAACGTACTAGCCCTGCATTCCAAGTTCTTGTCTCAACAGAAAGCAGTTCACACACTCTAGAAACATTAGTAAAGATCAATTTGGTTAAAGGGCGGCCTAGAGGTAAATCTGGAATCCAACGGGAACCCCAAATATTAATATCCTCACCGTCACCAAGCCAACACATTCCTTTGTCAACAATAAGTCTCCCTTTTACCAGTCCTTTCCAAATATAGCTCGCCGAACTACCCAAAACTGCTTCCTTAAAGCTAGACCGAGAAAAGTACTTTGATTTGAAGATTCTTGCACATAACGAATCAGGATTTTGGTAGACCCTCCAAGACTGTTTAGCAACCATTGCGAGGTTGAAAGATTCAAACCAACAAAGACCAATACCACCCTCCTTCTCCGCTTCGCAAAACGCATCATATGTAAGCCATTGAATAGACCGTTTACCCTGATGAACCCTAAGTGTTTTGATTATGTCCAAACGTTTCAGAAGATGAAATTTGAGTATTCCTTACATATGCTTTAATGTTGACTAACATTTTTTTTAAGTTTGTGTGTAAGTTTCTCAGCAGGTGCTGAATGAAGAATCTCTGGATTGCCTGGAAGACTCAGAAGAAACGAGAAAGCTGAAGACAGTGTTTAATGTTCAGAAACTGGATGCTCCGCTCTAACGTTATTGAAGTCTGTTAAAGCACTCATCAGAGGTCCATTGCAATCAGAAGATATTTCCTCCCAATTCGATCAAAAGCTTAGACTAAAGGAATTAGCTTTCAGAAGCTAAGTCACGGGTTCCGTTTAGCATTTATTGCTCTGACAATTGCATTTAATGCAAGGCGCCAAAAGTTCAAAAAGCTGTTTTGAAGGAGCGCGCCTGTCTACTCAAAACGAAACCAGAATTTCCTTGTCTACCCCTTGTTGATCCAATTGAAAAATGTTTCCAGTCAACCTCTACTTCAACTTCAAATCACTTACCAAATTTAGTTAAAGAACAAGGTTAACGGAATCAAAGTGTTTGAAGACCGTTTAAAGACTTGACAAATTAACGGATACAACAACTGATGTCACTTCTTCTGAAGATTCAAAAATTCACCAACGGTCATCCTCATTCACTATAAATAGTAGCCAAGCTCCACTGCATCATCTAGGCGTGATAATCGAGCAAAATCTCAACGCACTGTTCCATTCAAGAAAACAGAGCACTTTTTCCATTCTCAATCTTTCTTAGCATAGCTCTAGTTAAAGTGAGAGAGTGAAGAAAAACAAGTTCATAATAGGAATCTTGTAAACTATTATCGTTCGTGATATTCAGTTAGATTTAGAGAGAAATCTAGTTGAGATTAGAGTTGGGTGAGAAATCCAGAAAACAGAGTGTTGTTGATTCTGATGGAAATCCTTTAACTCTCTTTAGGCTAGTCAGAACTAAGTGAGAAATTAGCTAACGTTCTGTTGATGTAAAGGAGCTTCTGAACTTGCCATAAAAGTTCTGAATAGTAGATTTAAAATCTCTGGTGGCTGCGACCTCAGGGGACAAGACGTAGTCACAGGACTTCTGTGGCGAACTTGGATAAATCGAATTGTTCATCAGGATCTCCTGAACTTCTTTCTCCCTCTTATACTTGTTTACTTGCTTCTGTGTACTTGCTTATATTTAGTGTTGAAACAGATTTACTCTTTATATCATTGTGTTTGTTCAGAAGACTGTCCAGAAGTTTGTTAACTCTGAACTTCTGTTGCTGAAAACAGTCTATCTGTGTTTAGGCAGAATTTCCCTCAGAAGCTGCTTCCTTAAGCTAGCCTCTGACTCTGAGGAAATTTGACTCTAAAAAATAAGTTTCTCAAAAAACTTAGAAATTTTCAGTTTAGGACTTAGACACCTATTCACCCCCCTCTAGGTGATTTTGTTCTTGTTAGGGCCAACAAGTGGTATCAGAGCGAAGGTCACTTCGTATATTTACTAAAGATCTAACAATCTAAGTGTAAGATCCTATCAGAATCAATAGAGATGGCTAGTAGACACCAGCCTGAGAATTCCTCTCACTTTACTATCCTTGAGGGCTGTTCTACGACCAAACCTCCACTATTTAATGGTGATAACTATTCTCACTGGAAGAAAAGGATGATGTGTTTCATTCAAACTCAGAATATGAGCGCATGGATTATTATCACCAATGGTGACTTCATCCCAACAAGGATGGAAGCTGGTTTAGGACATGTTGTTATTCCTCAAGGAGAATACACTGATGATATTCTTAAGAAACTCCAAACTAATGCTTCAGCAATAAATATGTTGCACTGTGCACTTTCTGCTACAGAATATAATAAGATTTCTTCTTGTGAAACAGCACAGGACATCTGGAACAAGCTGGAAGTCACTTATGAAGGAACTGGAAAAGTGAAGCAATCTAAAGTCAATCAACTCAGGAGAGACTATGAGTTATTTGAAATGCTTGACAAAGAATCTATTTCAAACATGAATTCTAGGTTCACCAAGATTGTCAATGACTTGAAGAGTTTGGGAAAGGATATTGAAGAATCAGAGAAAGTGACAAAGATTCTCAGAAGCCTACCAAGGTCTTGGCAAGCTAAGAAGACTGCTATTGAAGAAGTTCAGGACTTGAGCTATTATCAGCATGATGAACTCATTGGTTCATTAATTACTCATGAGATGTCAATGAAGAACCATGACCTGAGAGAAAGGTCAGAAGGAAAAAGAAGAGTAGTCCTGAAAGCAGAATCTTCTGAAGAATCCTCTGAAGATGAGGAACTGGCTATGCTGACCAGGAAGTTCAAGAAGGCCTTTAGAAAAGGCAGAGGTGGAAACTACAAGAAGCCTTTCAGGAGCTTTGACAAGAAAACTCCTGATTCTGGTGAAAAGTTCAAGAGAGATCCAAACAAGCCTATTGTGTGCTATGGATGTCAGCAACCGGGGCACATTAAGCCTAACTGCTTGGAGCTGAAGAAAGATAAGAAAAAGTTCAAGAAAGCTATGATGGCTGCCTGGTCAGACTCTGAGACCAGCAGTGATCCTGAAGAAAAGTAAGAGCAAGCTCAGATTTGTTTTATGGCTATTGATGAGCCAACTTCTGAAGATGTCACAGGAGAAACTTTCGCACCTCCTGAAGCTCCATATGATTCCGAGGTAAACATATCTTCTGAACAAAATATCTTTGATTCTCTTGAAGAACTCTATAGTATGTTCAAGTACCTGAAAAGGAAATTGGACAAGAGTGAGGCTGACAAGTTTCTTAGGTTTACTCAAGTTTATTCTGACATGAAAATGTTGGAAGAAAAGCTGTGTAAACAGTTCAGCACTCCTGCTGATGGCCCTAAAGCCAAAGGCAAAGAAAAGCTGCCTCTGGGAAGTGATAAACCCCAGAAGAAGAAGAAACCTGTCACTCCCTCTCTTCTGAAAGAGATAGCTTCTCCTCCTGATGTTGGCACCTCTTAGAGTGCTGCTGTAGCCTCTGAAGATGTTGGTCTTTCTCAGAAGAAGAAGAGATCTCCCAAGAAGCAAAGGGAAAGATCCAAGAACCCTCCCTTTTGCAAGCTTTGCAAGAGTGATGGTCATTGGTTGAAGGATTGCAAGTACCATATTAAAAACCTCTTGCAATCTGAGATATCATTAAAACCTGGTGAAGAGAAATCTAACTCTGAAGGACCCAATAAGGATTGGGTACCTGTCACTAATTGATTGTGTTGCAAGTGGCTCTGAGTGCTCCATCAATGTCAAAGCTGTGGTACATTGACAGTGGGTGCTCAAGGCATATGACAGGTGATGAAAAAGCATTCATCACATTTGATCCTAAAAGAGGTGGAAAAGTCAGCTTTGGAGATGCTCAGAAAGGAAGGATACTTGGTTCTGGATCCATAGGAACTAATCCTCCGATCGAAGATGTCTCCCTAGTCAGAGGCCTAAAGTTCAATCTCCTGAGTGTTGCACAACTGTGTGATAAAGGTAGAGATGTTGTCTTCAGCTCCTCTGGATGTAAAATCTTGGACAGTAAGTCAAGGGAAGTTATTCTAACTGCTCCTAGAGTTGAAAATGTTTTCATGCTGAATCTTGAGAATCTTTGCAAAAATATATGCTTGATGTCCAAAGAGGATACCTCCTGGCTCTGGCATAGAAGACTTGCTCATGTTAGCATGGACCTTCTGGCCAAAGTAGCTAGAAATCAATTGGTTGAGGGTCTGCCTGAAATTAGTTTTAAAAAGAACCATTTATGCAATGCTTGCCAATCTGGTAAACAATCCAGAAGCTCTTTTAAAACTAAGAAAGTCATTTCAACTAAAAGACCTTTAGAATTACTTCATATGGACCTTTTTGGCCTTGTTCAACCAATGAACATGGGTGGAAAGAAGTATGCCTTTGTCATAGTAGATGACTATTCAAGATTCACTTGGGTCATCTTGCTGTCTAGCAAAGATGAGTCACTTGGATGTTTCTCAGTTCTGATAAAGAAACTTGAGAATGAAAGGAATGAAAAGGTTGTTTATATCAGAAGTGATAATGGTGGAGAATTCAAAAACTTTAGGTTTGAAGAATTCTGTGAAACCAAGGGACTTGATCATAACTTTTCTGCTCCCAGAACTCCTCAACAAAATTGGGTAGTTGAAAGGAAGAATAGAACTCTGGTTGAAATCGCCAGGACTATGATCAATGAAAGAAGGCTTCCAAAGTATTTTTGGGGAGAAGCTGTTAACACAGCTTGCTATGTTCTGAATAGAGTGCTAATCAGAAGCATTCTGAACAAGACCCCTTATGAACTCTGGAAAGGTCGAAAGCCTAAAATAGGTTATTTTTTGAATACAAAATAATATCTTTCAAGTGTTATGTTTTGAATACAAAATAATATCTTTCAAAGTTTGATTCAAAGGCAGATGAGGCCATTTTTCTTGGTTACTCAACACATAGTAAAGCATATAAGGTTTTTAATAAGAGGACTCAAACTTTAGATGAATCTGTTCATGTACAGTTTGATGAGACTAACCCTGCAGATAGTAGAGCTCCTGATGAAGATGCAGTTCAAGCTCCTGAAGTTGCATCTCCTGATGTAGTAGAAGTTGTTTCTCCCAGAGCTGCTGAAGTAGCTCCTCTTGTTGCTGAACAAGCTCAAGAAGAGAATCCTACTCCAGAAGTAAATTTCCTTCCAGAAGATGCACCTATATATGATTCAACAAATGATGAACAAGTTTCAAAAGACTCATTGGATGTACCAAGAGAAGTTAGAGCTCATAGGAATCATTCCTTAGAGAACATAATTGACTCTGTTCATAATCCTGTCATGACCAGAGCTCATCTCAGAAGATACATGGGAAATGTGGCTTTTGTGTCACTTTTGGAACCTAAGGACTTCTATGAAGCTGCAGATGATGATTCCTGGTTAATGGCAATGCAAAAAGAACTTGACCAGTTCAAAAGGTCAGAAGTTTGGACTTTGGTTCCCAGACCTAACAACATAAAGGTTGTTGGAACTAGATGGGTTCCGAAGAACAAGCTTGATGAATTTGGAAATGTTGTGAGGAACAAGGCAAGACTTGTTGCTCAAGGTTACAGTCAGCAAGAAGGCATAGATTATGGTGAAACTTTTGCTCCTGTTGCAAGATTAGAAGCCATTAGAATCTTATGTGCTTTTGCATCATACAAAGGTTTTAAGCTCTTTCAAATGGATGTGAAAAGTGCATTCTTGAATGGTTACATTGATGAAGAAGTTTATGTATCTCAACCTCCTGGTTTTGAGGATCCTAAGTTTCCTGATCATGTGTACAAGCTAAAGAAAGCCTTGTATGGACTGAAACAAGCTCCCAGAGCTTGGTATGAGAGACTGACAAAGTTCCTTCCGTCTAAGGGATTTGTAAGAGGCTGTCTTGATACAACTCTGTTCACTCTGAAGAAGAACAAGGATATCCTTCTAGCTCAGGTATATGTTGATGATATTATATTTGGTGCTACTAATGAATCTTTGTGCAGAGAGTTCAGTGACCACATGAAGGCTGAGTTTGAAATATCTATGATGGGAGAATTAACCTTCTTCTTAGGACTTCAGATCAAGCAAAGTAATGATGGTGTGTTTATCAATCAAGCCAAGTACACTAGAGAAGTGCTGAAGAAATTTTGCATGATGGACTCTAATGCTGTTGAAATCCCAATGGATGTCAGCAAAGACATTAATGATGAAGAGAAAGCTGGTAAACCTGTAGATATAAAAACCTACAGAGGTATGATTGGTTCTCTTTTATACCTAACAGCCAGCAGGCCATATATACATTTTGCTGTGTGTTTTTGTGCTAGATATCAGTCTAAACCAAGAGAGATTCATGATGTTGCTGTCAAAAGAATTCTCAGATATCTTAAAGGCACACCAGAAGCTGGTTTGTGGTATCCTTGTAGTTCTGATTTTACTCCTATAGGATACACAGACTCTGACTATGGTAGAGATAAATTGAAGAGGGTCAGCACTTCTGGTGGTTGTCATTTTCTGGGGGAGTGCCTAGTCTCCTGGCATAGCAAGAAGCAAACCACTGTGGCTCTCTCAACTGCTGAAGCTGAGTATGTTGCTGCTGAAAGTTGTGTTTCTCAGATGCTCTGGATCAAGCAACAAATTGCTAACTATGGATTCATCCCTGGAACAATTACAATCTACTGTGATAACAAGAGTGTTATTGATCTTTCAAAGAATCCTATTCAGCACAGCAGGATGAAGCATGTTCATATTAGGCATCACTTTCTGAGAGATGGACAAAACTTTAACTCGAGCTCAGATGTTTGGATTTCCCAATACCACGACTAACACGTATATAAAATGGAGGGTCGTTTAAATTTTGGGTTTTTCGGGCCGGATTCTAGGGTGCCTCGGGGACCGGGACTGAATTTTAACACGCTTTTATGATGCGTCGGACAAAACTTTAACTCGAGCTCAGATTTTTGATGTCCCAATACCACGACTAAAACGTATCACAAATGATGGGTCGTTTAAGTTTCGGGTTTTTCAGGCCGAATTCTAGGGTGCCTCGGGCACCGGGACTGAATTTTAACACGTTTTTTTGATGCGTCGGACAAAACTTTAACTCCAGCTCAGATTTTTGGATGCCCAATACCACGACTAACACGTATAACAAATGATGGGTCGTTTAAATTTTTGGTTTTTTCGGGCCCGATTCTACGGTGCCTCGGGGACCGGGACTTACTTTTAACACGTTTTTTTGATGCGTCGGACAAAACTTTAACTCGAGCTCAGATTTTTGGATGCCCAATACCACGACTAACACGTATAACAAATGATGGGTCGTTTAAATCTAGGGTTTTTTCGGGCCGGATTCTAAGGTGCCTCGAGGACCGGGACTGAATTTTAACACGTTTTTATGATGCGTCGGACAAAATTTTAACTCGAGCTCAGATTTTTGATGTCCCAATACCCCGACTAACACGAATAACAAATGATGGGTCGTTTAAATTTTGGGTTTTTCGGGCCGGATTCTAGTCTGCCTCGGGGACCAGGACTGAATTTTAACACGTTTTTTTGAGAAGTCGGACAAAACTTTAACTCGAGCTCAGATTTTTGGATGCCTATTACCACGACTAACACGTATAACAAATGATGGGTCGTTTAAATTTTGGGTTTTTCGGGCCGGATACTAGGCTGCCTCCGGAACCGGGGCAGAAACTTAACAAGTGTTTTTTGATGCGTCGGACAAAACTTTAACTCGAGCTCAGATGTTTGGATTTCCCAATACCACGACTAACACGTATATAAAATGGAGGGTCGTTTAAATTTTGGGTTTTTCGGGCCGGATTCTAGGGTGCCTCGGGGACCGGGACTGAATTTTAACACGTTTTTATGATGCGTCGGACAAAACTTTAACTCGAGCTCAGATTTTTGATGTCCCAATACCACGACTAAAACGTATAAGAAATGATGGGTCGTTTAAATTTCGGGTTTTTCGGGCTGAATTCGAGGGTGCCTTGGGGACCGGGACTTAATTTTAACACGTTTTTTTGATGCGTCGGACAAAACTTTAACTCGAGCTCAGATTTTTGGATGCCCAATACCACGACTAACACGTATAACGAATGATGGGTCGTTTAAATTTAGGGTTTTTTCGGGCCGGATTCTAAGGTGCCTCGAGGACCGGGACTGAATTTTAACACGTTTTTATGATGCGTCGGACAAAACTTTAACTCGAGCTCAGATTTTTGATGTCCCAATACCCCGACTAACACGTATAACAAATGATGGGTCGTTTAAATTTTGGGTTTTTCGGGCCGGATTCTAGGGTGCCTCGGGGACGGGGACTGAATTTTAACACGTTTTTATGATGCGTCGGACAAAACTTTAACTCGAGCTCAGATTCTTTATGTCCCAATACCACGACTAAAACGTATAACAAATGATGGGTCGTTTAAATTTCGGGTTTTTCGGGCCGAATTCTAGGGTGCCTCGGGGACCGGGACTGAATTTTAACACGTTTTTTTGATGCGTCGGACAAAACTTTAACTCGAGCTCAGTTTTTTGGATGCCTTATACCACGACTAACACGTATAACAAATGATGGGTCGTTTAAATTTTGGGTTTTTTCGGGCCTGATTCTACGGTGCCTCGGGGACCGGGACTGAATTTTAATACGTTTTTATGATGCGTCGGACAAAACTTTAACTCGAGCTAAGATTTTTGATGTCCCAATACCCCGACTAACACGTATAACAAATGATGGGTCGTTTAAATTTTGGGTTTTTCGGGCCGAATTCTAGGCTGCCTCGGGGACCGGGACTGAATTTTAACACGTTTTTTTGAGAAGTCGGACAAAACCTTAACTCCAGCTCAGATTTTTGGATGCCCATTACCACGACTAACACGTATAACAAATGATGGGTCGTTTAAATTTTGGGTTTTTCGGGCCGGATACTGGGCTGCCACGGGAACCGGGGCAGAAATTTAACAAGTGTTTTTTGATGCGACGGACAAAACTTTAACTCGAGCTCATATGTTTGGATTTCCCAATACCACGATTAACACGTATATAAAATGGAGGGTCGTTTAAATTTTGGGTTTTTCGGGCCGGATTCTAGAGTGCCTCGGGGACCGGGACTGAATTTTAACACGCTTTTATGATGCGTCGGACAAAACTTTAACTCGAGCTCAGATTTTTTATGTCCCAATACCACGACTAAAACGTATAACAAATGATGGGTCGTTTAAATTTCGGGTTTTTCGGGCCGAATTCTAGGGTGCCTCGGGGACCGGGACTGAATTTTAACACGTTTTTTTGATGCGTCGGATAAAACTTTAACTCGAGCTCAGATTTTTGGATGCCTAATACCACGACTAACACATATAACAAATGATGGGTCGTTTCCTCGCTGATGGAGCCTATAAATGACAGGGGGACCCACAAAATGTTCCTAAGGCTGTTCTTCACCAACTTTGTCAAAAGTCAGGTTGGGAATCGCAAAATTTAGCAAGATGCTTGAAAAGAAAAAAGGTTTCAAGTATTCTGTGAGTGTGCTGCGCAAAGCTAGTGGAAGAGGCAAGAGCAGAAAAGCTGGAGGGTTGGTTACCCTTCAGCTTCCCGAGCAGGATGAAACACATGATTCTGTGGAGGTATTTTTGCCTGCTTTCAATTTGCAAATTCAACTTCCAAAGGTACTTGTTTCAACTTAGAGCTCAAGTCAGAGCTGTGAACTGCTAGCCGATAGTGTATGAACACACAATTAGAATAGTTCTCTATGTTACCCACATTACCAATTCTCTAGGTTAAGTACAACCTTGATTGGCCGTAGCCTTTTCTAATATCCACTATCATTGTTACAGCTAGGGATAGCAATAATGTGTTCTAGACAGTATTCTTTGGCGACATCGACTTGATATTGTGAAATGAAAATGATTTTTTTGTTTTTTATATTTCTTGGGTTTGGGATACTTTGACCGGTGAATTGCTGTCCGACTTGACTTATTTATTATGTATCACTTGCTAAGTACCTCTGTGCATGATTATCACTTGTCTATACTTGAAGCTAATTTGCTCAACTGTACACTTCATATTTTGCATTTATTATCCGCATTGTTCGTTAAGGATATGGTATTATGGTCTCTCTCCGTGTCACAATATTTTCTTTTCTATCATGTCAGAACATTTACACATAGAACTATAAGCATATAAATTGTAAGGTTGCTAATAACGTAAGTAACTTGTTCATAGTGAAAGAGGGCAAGGTAATGGGTTTGGCTTGAAAAGATTGCTAACTATGCATTTTAGGTAAGTATTTGTCATAAGACTAGTTTGATCTAACCAACCCGACTGGAGTGATAGAAGTCTAGAACATACTGGTTTACATCAGGCCAGGATTTGAATATTGACTTCTACCATATTTTTAGTCCTCTTTCAAGTCATTCTGGTTCTGTACGAGCGTATGTAGTATGCATAATTTTGGGGGACTTGATATCTGGATTGAATGAGTGAAGTGAGATATCTTTTAGGGCTTTTGACATGTTTTTAATTGGGTAAGTTATTTTGTTGTTACTGGTTTCATGGTCTGAATAGATGACCAAATTTTACTTTTATCATTTGAATGCTGCATCTAAAGGGCGAGATTTAAACTTGCAGTGCTTGATGTTTGACTACTTTCACTTTTCAAGTTTGATTTTCCTCTAATGGCATATTTGTTTTAATTTATATATGTACATTAATTTTGGTGTCACCTTCTTGTTTTCTTTGGCATGGACATAAACATATATTTCAGGATGCTCAGAATAGAGTTGCAGCATTTGCCCTTCATCAACTATTTCCAGACTTACCAGTTCACCTCATAGTTACCAACCCGTATGCTTCTCTTATTTTGCAGTGGAAAGAAGGTCATTATTTTAAAATGACGTCCATATAATTAGAATATCCATTTTATCCAAGAATGTTTTATTTATTTGGACCTTGTACGTTATCAATCTAAATTCTCACTTTGATTTTTTATTCCACTTTTTCATAGAAATCGAAGTAATAGTATTGTGAATTCCTGTTTTTGACATCTACTCTATATTTTCTCCTCTCATCTTCTGTTATTTTTTTTGGAGTTGTTGGACTAGTTATTAACAAGCATTTCTACAGGAGAATTTTCAAGCAAAGTGGAAAACAATGTGGAGGATCGAAGGACTGGGTTTGTAGATTGGTTACTGAATGCAGATGGAGATGTCAGCATTAACGCTTCAAATTTGCCTTCAGAAACATTAGAAAGCTGTGATATCAATGAGTCCAGCCATTCAAAAGATGCTATTGCTGATCCAAGAGCAGGAAGTATAAACACTTTTCTTTTGGTCTATGTGCTGTAGTCAAGTTACATGCTGGTTGAGTTGCTTGATTTAATAATACTAAATAAATAGTTTGTTTTCTTTGCGCTGTTGCATTTGCTATTGGTTTGTAATTTTGCGTTGTTTTTATAAGTTTCTTTTCTCCAGCTTAACAAATGCTCCTCTTGGTGTCAAATAAAATGAATAATAAAGCCTGTGAAACAACAAACGGAATTTCGGCAGGATTAAACAAATAGGCAGCCTCGGGGATATTTTGATATTTCTCCATGCTTAGTGTAAATAAGTACTGAATTTAATTGCTGGAAACTAATATAAAATGGTAGTCATGTTGAGCCACCTATGCTGTCATCAATATTATGATGGAAATTCTTGTAACTCTATCATGTGATTTCTAATCATTGGCCATTTTTCATTTGCAGAAGAAAATCATGCCAGAGATATAGAAAGTTCTTATTTGAGACAGGAGCAAGAGAAGAAAAAGAAAATGCAGAAATATAAGGTGGGTATATTCTCTTTTCAGGTTCTTCTGTGATGGGAAATAAGTTTCCACTTGTACTTAAAAGTTGGCTGTCAGTTTTATTAATCTTTCTTACTTCCTCCCTCCCTCCCGATCTATAATATAAAATCCTTATTTCAACTAGTCTAATAATATATCTTGGATTGTTTTCCATTACAAGAAAATCCGGGAATTAAATTATCACTTGGTCACTTAGTAGTATTGGTTTCTTTGCAGTAAGGAATTGGATAGAGCCCCGATATTTTTGTATCAAATAGCTTCCCTCAAGAGTTGAATCTGCATCCTTGTGGTTGAAAATCTAAAAATCTTGCCAACGTTGCATACCCTTGTTTGGTTGCCTAGCACGAGCCATGAATTATATCGCTGCTAGCTTTCATTTCAACTTTGGCTTTTGATTACAGAGCCTAGTGGATGTGGTGCATTGTTGAATTTTTCTGTTAAGTGTTAGAGATTAATATAAAAGATGTTGGGCCTTAACTATTAGCAATCTTTTAGCTCAATCGGGTTCTCAACATGGTTTCAAATCAGAGCCTCTATTACCAAGTTGTCCAGTGTTTCAATCCGAGCCACCCCCTTTGATGATTAAATACAACATACGGTATGGTGGGCCTGCATTGTACACTCTTCAAGCCTAGAGATATCTGCTTGTGTGGGTTTGTTAGAGATAAAAGATGTTGGGCTTTAACTGTTAGCTTAAGCTTTTAGTTCAACCGGTTTCTCAACAAATAGGAATTGGATCGGTATTGACTGTAACAAATCTGGTAAATATGCAGTTACAAGAACTAGAGATTTATGTGGTTGAACTATTTTTGCCTATACCCACTGGCGAAGAGGAGCACATAATTCATTAGTAAATAGTTGATACAACAGTCAGGAGATTTTATCATTTTACCCAAGTTCATAACTCTCAAGTCTTATGAGACCCGAATGAGCAAACTACCCTTTCTCATATAGGGCTAAATCCTTCTCATAGTACCACACTTAAGGTCAAAGTTTTCAATTCTTATTCTAATTAAGAAAACCAAACTAAATAGGATTTTACTTTTTACACATACCTTCACATAATGCTTGAAAAATTTATTGCAAGATCTGTACAGAACATGTATTTTGCTCTAGATACTTTATTTTTCATGTCTTCTTCTTTTAGTTAACACTCTTCCCTGAAAAGATTATTTGTGATATTTCTTTTTATTTTTTTTGGTGTGTGCATAAAGATGCATGGACTTGCATCTGCAAATTGGCATGAATGCTAATTTTGAAACAAAGGGAACTGGGAGATTATGAGAGTACTATACTAATGCACGGAAAAAATAACTACAATTCTCGATGACTTTGTTGGAAAATTGTACATATGAACTAATGAGCACTGGATGTACTAGGAAAGAAAATGAATTAGAAATTGGGTATTTTAACTCATAAGTCACGGTCTCGACCACCCTCATCAAGGACGTGACTAGGAAATATTTACTTGACAAATTAAAGCAAAAGATACCTAGATATTCCTTCAAACAATAAAAATCAAAACATGCGTGCTCACTTTGTCCCGAAAGCTTTATATAAAATACGTCAAGAATGGATGATAGTCTTAAAGGTTTTTATAATCGTATGACTTCATTATGAACGCATATTAACATTCTCGATAAAGTTTTGCTTGATCAAAGTTAATTGTGTTGGCCCAAATATGACTATATAAAGACTAGAGGGGGGTGAATAGGATTTATTGCTTTTTAAAATAACTTAATATACTCTTAAATATTTTGCCTATTAAAATAAACAATAGTTCAAAAAGTTTTGCGGAAGAAACAGTTGTTTCAAAGAAATAAGAGTATAAGCAGTTTAAACACGATTAATCACAAGCAGTTAATAATATATAATTAAATGCAGAGCAAGTGATTAAATAGCAATAATAAAGAGATCAGGGATAGAAGGATTTGACACAGTTATTTATCCAGGTTCGGTCTCCTTGTGAGCCTAATTCTGTCCCCGAGAGAACCTCTCGAGATTTTCCACTATGATTTCTTTACGGGAAGAAATCAAGCCTGAGACAGTTCTCACAATCCGAGACACTGCCAGCAAATACCTCTACCAGTATTTACTCTCTCGAACTCCAAGCGTCGAGTGACTTCTCTTAGTTTTTCTCAAGCTCAACTAATAAACTTATGACACTTTCAAGGCTCTGTGTTAACCTCTCATAAGCTTACGGGTGATTAAGAACCTTTTACACTTTTATAAGGATTTAGTGTAAAACCCAGATTAAACCCCACCGTTTAATCTTTACTATATCTTTTTGAATTAAATAATATTACACTCAAACTCTCTTAATACAGTTGAAGGAAAATATTAATCAAAGCTTTGATATCTCTCGTATGATAGCTTTAATTCTCGATGTTTTTCCTTGCCTTCAACTGTTGAACTTCCCGGCTATTTATAAGCTGAAATAGAGTCGTTGGTGTCCGAATTTGAACAACAAATCTTCACTTAGCCGTTGGAAGCAATGTCATTTCGTATGACAACTTTATCTCCATCAAATGTCAACTTTAAGTCACCTTTATTTCACTGGTAAGTGTACTTTCTTGACTTGTTGACTAAAGCTTCCTCTCTTGCATAGATACCTGGGTTATCGTGCATAAAGGAGAGGTTGAGAGAGCTTTGAAGGTACAACATGAGTTGTCTTGATGGGATCTCAAACTTGTTGAACAAGTTCAAACCGTAGCCGTAGGATGAAGATCAAGATGGAATTTGGATGGTGTAGATTAATCCTTGAGATGAACATATTTTGTAAGACATTAAACACCAATATCGAATTCCATACATACATATATTATCATCAATAAAATGTATCAATATTGTTAGAAATATGGATGATAAATATGTTTAATCAACATCATGGCAAGTATGTATTTACTGGAAATATTAGTGAAGTAGAGATGTCGTAGAATTTATGAACTACGTAAAGTTAGTCCACAATATATCTCATATTCACACAATTAAGTTCATGGCATACATACATAAAGACTATTGATCTCAAGTAAATATGGCATAAGTTAGAGCACGTAAGATTAAAAGTTAAATCATATACTTTCTCGGAATAACTCTAGATATTTCTTTTTAAAGCTCATTGAAATATCTTTTAATAAATAATCTAGAGTTATATAAACATTTAAGTATATAGTATATGATTAAAATCATTTTGTCATATTATGGGGCATAATATAAAACCATTAATTTAATTAAGTCATCAAAACAAGATGTTAGAATAACAATCTCTCCCTTTTTGATGGCTTTCAAAATAGCACGGGTTTTTATGTACTCGGCTCCCCCTAAGATCTAGGCTCTCCCCCTGAGATATAGATCCATTAAAAAGTTTGGGCTCTTTATGTGACAAAATATTTTAGGCCCACAGAAATGAAAAAGGTTTTCTTTTAAATCAGAGCTTATACTTAAGATAAAAGGCCTTTAAGCAATTCTAGCATAAAACATCAAACACTCGAGCTAAGCATGACATAAGATTCAAAACTATTTCAGTAATCCATGGAATCTCATAAAAAACAGTGTAACTTCTCCCCCTTTTTGAAAGACACCAAAAAGAGCTTAAGTTAAACTATTCCTGCAATTAAAATGTCAGATTCATAGAATCAAGCATGAAAACAGTTAATCTTAAGCAAGTATTGCTATCTAGCATGCATAGCTATCCTGTCAAGACAAGCAACTATCAGAGGATAGTTAATGACAGGGCAAACATGTCATAAATGCCATCTGAAGTACCTGCAAAAAAGAAGACAGCAGATAGAGAAGCATTCATGCATATATATAGTAACCTCTCATAGGTTACAAAAGAAAACATCATCCAGAATGTAAGGATCCAAAACAGATACTTCTAAAACTCCTTAAACGGTTAGAGGTTAGATAGCAGTTTTAAAATTATCTAAAGTTTAGAAGGATGATAGATAGATAGTAGAGTAAGATAAGAGGACTGATCATGATGTCTGAGGATGAACTGAAGCATAACCAGAATTAGCAGATGCAGATGATGGAATTTCAGAAGAGGTAGGAGGCTCATCTTGTTCATTCATAACAATTCCAGGAATGGTAGCATGAGCTTCATTCTGATCAACAAGTTCAGCCCTGATGATTTGAAGATCTGAATCCAGCTTGTCAACATCAGCTAGGACCATCCTGATATCTTTCTGGATTGCAAATATCCTGGTATTCTGATTATCCAGTTTTCCAGTCATCTCCCTCATTGCAGCTTCTTGAATCTGATTTCTTTCTTTCATGTAAGTGCACATGGAGTCAATCCTAACAGACAGATTCTGAAAAGCTCCTTCCATCTCAAGCTGCTGCTTGGCAATCCTCTGAGAAACAATGTCTGCTTGAGCCATTGTTGATGCCAAGAATTTGGAGTGGGAATCCAATGTATGCACTGTGTTGTTCACTGCTTTGAACATTTCAGCAAGTTGATTTCCAAGCTTTACCAGCTGCTCAGGAGAAGGATGGGATGCAGTCCTAGGTTCAACATTCTCCAAAAAATCTGAGTTCAGATTGTATTGTGAGTAGAACAATGGAGTGGACTCTGGATGAACCTGTTGATACTCATCTACATCAACATAAACAGGACAGTTAGGCAGCACAAAATCAGACTTCCATGCAGAAGAATCCAAGTTAGAGGACATGCTCTTTAGCAACTTCAATTCTTCCTTAGTGAGCAAGGGATTCTGCTCTGCTTCCTCTTTCTCCAGATCAGACATCTTCCCTTTCTTTCTCTGCAAAAATAGCTCATGTTCATAAAGAGAATTAAACTACAACAAGGAGATAATTCTCTTAACTCTAGGGCTGACTCAGAATCAATAAACATAAAGGATTTGGGTGACTCTATGAGACTCCTAACAGTTCTGGTTTTAGATGCTTTCCTCATTCTAACCTTGGAAATTTTCTGAACATGCATTTTCTTAATGAAATCTCTCCTCTCATGTTTATCTTTGTTCCTTGAGAACATTTTATGAAATTATTGTCTAGATATGCATTTTGAGAGGGCAAACTTTGGTTCAGGTTCAAGGTTGATATCAAAGTATCTAAACACAGAAGTTAAGATCATAGCATAGGGCAATTCATCTTTCTTCCTAAGACTGGACATATGTTCAAGCATAATATATGGAAAACTAACATTGACATAATGTGTAATATTCCATATCAAATGAACATCAAATGCAGTTAATAAACCTACATTACTCCTAATTGGAGTTATGATTCTGGACAAGACATAATGCAGGGCTTCCAAGTTAGATTCTAATTTAGTTCTCCTAAGCACATAAGAATTTGTTCATCACAACTAAACTTGAATATTTTTCTGATAAAAGCATGATAGTTGTAATTTCCTATAGATAATGCATGATTATGTCTGGAAATCCGTTTTCCAGAGTATTGAATGTTGAGAATTGAATCTAATATAATATCATCAACTATGAGTTCTTTTCCTTTCACCTTGGCAGAAAAAGTTCCACTATCAATCTCAGTCAGAGATTCATAGAACTCATATACAAGGTTGGGATATATTTTATCCCTTTGAGACACTAAGTACAACCAATCTTGACTCTTAAACCAATGTTTCAAAGACAAGTTCAGTGATTTCAGAAACCCTAAATCTAAGTAATTGGATTTCAGAATCCTTCTATCATGTACATCATTATAGATAGGTCTCTTACTTGGTAGAAATGGGTTTAGAATTACCTCGTTGCAGACATTTGGATTAATGGAGTTAGTCATAATGTCGCTCATTCGATCACTCATTGACATGATTTCAGACAGCGATCCTTCGTTAATCCTTAAACTTCTAGACCGGGTTCTAATGGCAGATGATTTCGAGGGTTTGAATTCCGGTTTGTTTTTCATTTTGACAGAAAGTTGAAGTGATCTATCTTTGGATGTAGGAAAGGACGTTATCAGAATAGTGATCATTGTGAAAGTATAGGTATAGGTACTTTTCAATCGGCGGAGGTGTCTGAAGTGACCGATTCTCTTCCCAATACGGTGCAACGAACAGACATAGGCGACTGTTCAAGTTCTTTCAGTTTTAGAGGGAAGACAAATATCACTTACAGTCCCTATTCTCTCAAATTCTTTGTGATTGTATCCCTAATTAGCTTGTACGGTTAACTAAATCCAGGCCTTAAAATTGATTTAAAGGAAATTGGGCCGGTTTTGTGAAGTTTTAAGCTAATGGGCTTTGCTAGAGAATAGGTTAAGTACACCTAATACTTACACAAATCAAATCAACTCTTTTCATATCTTTGACTAAAGTATGGTTAGGATTAAAAGTAGTTAAGTTATTCAAATTAAACAACTTGTATTCTTAACACAATATTTTATTCAAGTATAGGATTAGTCATTCCTAATTCGTTACATTAGATAGCAAGTCGCTCTGAACTTAAAGGTTTGTATCTTTTTCTCTCTAGGCATTGACTTTCTTTGTCTTCACCAAACACCATCTAAATGATCTCAAAAAAAAAGTTAAAGAATTTCAATTTATTAGAATATCATTATGTTTTGGAATATATTATTTTTGAAATCGTTAATGGTAATTTTAATAGTGTTATTAAATAAATTCTCATTTTGCGAAAGTGTGAAACCTTCATCATTGTTTTGACCATAAGTAAACCACAATCCTTTATTTGAAAATAAGAGAAAACACTTAATTGTTTTTGAAATTTTTCCTTTTGAAAATAAGGAGACCAATAATATCTATCTGGCATACCTGAGTTACTATTATATCATTTATCCTATTAACATATAAGGTTATGGTAATTAGAGAAAAAACATACCACGTAATTTGCACACCGAACCAATGATATAATAACTCATATACATTTAGCATTTGGGGTTTAAAGTTTATTTTTAGTCCGAAAATACAAAAACATAAACGACCCATAATGTTTTATACGTGCTACTCGTTGTATTGCGTCATCCTAAATTCAACGTCACTTTCAAATTTTGCCCGACGCGTGAAAAAACACGAGTTTAAATGTCGGTTTCGACCATTTGTTCTGTAAATAAATAAACCTAAACGACCCATAATGTTTTATGAGTGCTAGTCGTTGTATTGCGTCATCCCAAATTCGACGTCACGTTCAAATTTTTTCCGACGCATGAAAAAACACGAGTTAAAATGTCGGTTTTGACCATTCGGTCTAAAAATATAAAAACCTAAACGACCTGTAATGTTTTATATGTGCTAGTCGTTGTACTGCGTCATCCAAAATTCTTCGCCACGTTCAAATTGTGTCCGACGCAAGAAAAAACACGAGTTAAAATGGTGGTTTCGACCGTTTGTTCGAAAAACAGAAAAACCGAAACGACCTAAATGTTTTATACGTGCTAGTCGTTGTACTGCGTCATCCCAAATTTGACGTGACGTTCAAATTTTATTCGACGCATGAAAAAACACGAGTTAGAATGTCGATTTCGACCATTTGTTCGAAAAGCAGAAAATCCAAAACGACCCATAATGTTTTATACGTGCTAGTCGTAGTATTGCGTTATCCCAAATTCGACGTCACGTTCAAATTTTGTCCGATGCATGAAAAAACACGAGTTTAAATGTCGGTTTCGACCATTCGGTCTAAAAATATAAAAACCTAAACGACCCATAATGTTTTATGTTGGCCCTATCAAGATCAGAATCACCTAGAGGGGGGTGAATAGGTGTCAAAGTTGAAAACTGAAAATTTCTAAGTTTTTCGAGGAACTTAATTTTCAGAGTCAAATTTCCTCAGAGTCAGAAGTAAGTTTACAGTAGTTTGCTTCCGAGGGAAATTCTGCCTAAACACAGTTAGACTGTTTTCAGCAACAGAAGTTCTGATTTGAGAACTTCTGGAGAGTCTTCTGAACAAAGACAATGATACTTAGAGAAAATCTTTTTCAGCACTAAATATAAGCAAGTACACAGAAGCAAAAATAACAAGTATAAGAGGGAGAAAGAAGTTCAGGAGATCCTGATTGAACAATTCGATTTATCCAAGTTCGCCACAGAAGTCCTGTGACTACGTCTTGTCCTCTGAGGTCGCAGCCTACAGAGATTTTATAAATCCACTATTCAGAACTTTTCTGGCAAGTTCAGAAGCTCCTTTACATCAACAGAACTTAAGCTAATTTCTCACTTAGTTCTGACTAGCCTAAAAAGAGTTAAAGGATTTCCACCAGAACAACAACAACTCTGTTTTCTGGATTTCTCACCCAACTCTAATCTCAACTAGATTTCTCTCTTTAAATCTAACTGAATATCACTAACGATATCAGTTTACAAGATTCCTATTATGAACTTGTTTTTCTTCACTCTCTCACTTGAACTTAAGCTATGCTAAGAAAGATAGAGAATGGAAAAAGGATGCTCTGTTTTTCTTGTTAAAACAGTGCGTTGAGATTTTGCTCGATGATCACGCGTTGTTGATCCATTGGAGCTTGGCTACTATTTATAGTGAATGAGGATGACCGTTGGTGAATTTGAATCTTCAACAGAGATGACATCAGTTGTTGTAGCCGTTAATTTGTCAAGTCTTCAAACGGACTTCAAACACTTTGATTCCGTTATCCTTGTTCTTTAACCAAATCCGGTAAGTGATTTATAATTGAAGATAAGGTTGACTGGAAACATTCCTCAATAAGATCAACAAAGGGTAGACAGGGAAATTCTGGTTTCACTTTGAGTAGACACGCGCGCTCCATCAAAACAGCTTTTTAAACTTTTGGCGCCTTGCATTAAATGCACTTGTCAGAGCAATAAATGCTTATCCAGAACCCGTGACTAAGCTTCTGATCAAATTGGTAAATAGGCTAAGATTGCAAAGGACCTCTGGGGAGAGCTTCAACAGACTTCAATAGCTTCAGAGCGGAGCATCCAACTTCTGAGAATGAAACTCTGTCTTCAGCAATCAAGACTTCGAAGTTCTTTAGGCAATCAGGAAATTCTTCATTCAGCACCTGCTGAGTAACTTACACATAGACTAAGTAGAAAAATATTAGTCCACAGTAAACTATATGTAAGAGAATGTTAAGTTTTCATCTTCTGAAACGTTTGGACATAATCAAAACACTTAGGGTTAATCATTTTATACGTGCTAGTCGTTGTACTGAGTCATCCAAAATTTTTCGCCACGTTCAAATTGTGTCCGACGCAAGAAAAAACACGAGTTAAAATGGTGGTTTCGACCGTTTGTTCGAAAAACAGAAAAACCGAAACGACCTAAATGTTGTATACCTCCTAGTCGTTGTACTGCGTCATCCAAAATTCGACGTGACGTTCAAATTTTATTCGACGCATGAAAAAACACGAGTTAGAATGTCGGTTTCGACCATTTTTTCTGTAAATAGATAAACCTAAACGACCCATAATGTTTTATGAGTGTTAGTCGTTGTATTGCGTCATCCCAAATTCGACGTCACGTTCAAATTTTTTCCGACACATGAAAAAACACGAGTTAAAATGTCGGTTTGGACCATTCGGTCTAAAAATATAAAAACCTAAACGACCTGTAATGTTTTATACGTGCTAGTTGTTGTACTGCGTCATCCAAAATGGTGAACTTCAACAATCTGTTTAAACTTAAAAATGACTTAAGATCAAGTTGTCAGATTTTAGTGAAGTGAAATTTACTAAGTTAAAAAGAAACATAAGTAACATAAGTAATCAGAGACACAAGAAAGTATAAGAAGGATTCAGTGTATAAAAACATCAGAAGAAACAACAACAAGATAATCAGAAGAGCAGATAAAGTCCTAAGACAAAAACTACCCAACCCAGAACCTAGCTAAGAAGCTTAAGTCCTAATGAGATTACAAGATCCTAGGTTTCTTCTGAGGAGGAGGAACACCACTAGATCCTTCAGCAGCACTTGGTCTCTTCATCGTCTGACCACTCTGCTGAGCAGACTTCTCCCCCGTTTGACCGGAACCAACATGAATACCCAAAGCACCTTGAGAGTCCAATTTTTACTGAACTTTCAGTGCAGTCTGATATTGCTGAGAAGTAGGTCTTACAGAGTTGACCAAATCCATACGCTTCCTGAAATCAGCATCAATGGTGCGCAGATGGTCATAAGTCTGTCCAGACAAAGGTCGTTGCCTGTGAACATCTTCCAGAAGGAGCTTGATCAACCTATTGTTAGCATACACAGCATCAGTGAGATGCTCATTCTGAATATAAGTCTGTCCTCGAACAAACCTATAGCAATTGTGAAGAACCTTGTCTTGTTCACGTGCTTGAGTGTGCATAACCTTCAGAAGTTCAGTGAGCTCAGCAATCTGCGCGCTCTGAGCAGTCACAGCAGACTCAATGCTAGAGAGACGATTGTTGAGATCAGGAGTGATGTCATACACAATCCTAGTAGCCCCTGAAGATGATGAACCTTGAGCAGAAGATTTCACTTCTCTCAGAATATGGTTGGCAGTACTTTGCAGGTCATCAATCTTACTTGGGAGCATCTTCTCATGAGCCTCATAATGCTCATTTGCTTCCTTGACTTCTTCTGTCAAAATTCCCAAATTCTCATTGACCTTCAGAGAAGAAGCAAGAGCAATATTGTCCAAAGTAGGAAGAGTCAGAGCTAATTCTCTCAACTTATACAGCTCATCGTATGTAGCTAGATGAAGTGTAGAAAGATTGCGTGTGTAGACAGAAGGATCCTGCATTTGAAGCATAGTCATGAGCTGCAGGTTCTGAGCTTTGAAAGATTGAATTTCTTGCAGCACAATGCCCTGAGCAAACATGTCAGCAGCAGAAGACCTTTGCCCCACACCAGCAAATCTATTCCGCAATTCATCAGAGCCACTCTGACTCATTCTTCTCAACTCCTCAACACTGGGAACACCACCAGCTTCGGATACACCAGAAGCTCTGCCCATGAACCCAAAAGGACCAAAATTTCTCTCCAAGTTATCTCGTTCCTGGAACTTGCGTAGGAAGTCATAATTGGATCACAACCCAGCGAAACAGGAAGTGGTGGAGGAGGTAGTTAAGGGATCACACACAGGAGGTGTAAGTTCAGAAGATGAAGGAGGAGACCAGAGCCACCTCTCAAACCCTCACTCGAAGAACCACCTGTTCTAGAGTTCAAAACTTTGCCAAGCCATTTGGAATATGCCTACCTACAACCCCCTGACAAATTACCAGTTATCATCTCATCAGACTTGACCCCTGAAGATAAAGCCCAACTTCTGCTTGTTCTCCAAAAACATAAGGATGCTCTGGCATGGTAGATCTCTGACATCAAAGGCATTAGCCCAGGGATCTGTGTGCATAGGATCCTGATGGAGGAAAACCACAAGACAAGTGTGCAGCCACAAAGGAGGCTCAATCCAAACATGAAGGAGGTTGTGCGCAAGGAGGTCATCAAGCTGATTGCAAGTCATATCGCTACACTAAAGTTGTGTTAGTTAGTATTTGCTCTATATCATGAACATTTGCTAATTATCTTCCTGAAGTACTTAGAAATCAAATTTCAGTTTTAATGATCGAATCCGGGATGCAATGCTTGTTGGATCTCCATTTGGGCATCCTCTTCAGCAAGGATTCGTGACTGGTCTAATCAACAAGTTCAGCCCTGATGATTTGAAGATCTGAATCCAGCTTGTCAACATCAGCTAGGACCATCCTGATATCTTTCTGGATTGCAAATATCCTGGTATTCTGATTATCCAGTTTTCCAGTCATCTCCCTCATTGCAGCTTCTTGAATCTGATTTCTTTCTTTCATGTAAGTGCACATGGAGTCAATCCTAACAGACAGATTCTGAAAAGCTCCTTCCATCTCAAGCTGCTGCTTGGCAATCCTCTGAGAAACAATGTCTGCTTGAGCCATTGTTGATGCCAAGAATTTGGAGTGGGAATCCAATGTATGCACTGTGTTGTTCACTGCTTTGAACATTTCAGCAAGTTGATTTCCAAGCTTTACCAGCTGCTCAGGAGAAGGATGGGATGCAGTCCTAGGTTCAACATTCTCCAAAAAATCTGAGTTCAGATTGTATTGTGAGTAGAACAATGGAGTGGACTCTGGATGAACCTGTTGATACTCATCTACATCAACATAAACAGGACAGTTAGGCAGCACAAAATCAGACTTCCATGCAGAAGAATCCAAGTTAGAGGACATGCTCTTTAGCAACTTCAATTCTTCCTTAGTGAGCAAGGGATTCTGCTCTGCTTCCTCTTTCTCCAGATCAGACATCTTCCCTTTCTTTCTCTGCAAAAATAGCTCATGTTCATAAAGAGAATTAAACTACAACAAGGAGATAATTCTCTTAACTCTAGGGCTGACTCAGAATCAATAAACATAAAGGATTTGGGTGACTCTATGAGACTCCTAACAGTTCTGGTTTTAGATGCTTTCCTCATTCTAACCTTGGAAATTTTCTGAACATGCATTTTCTTAATGAAATCTCTCCTCTCATGTTTATCTTTGTTCCTTGAGAACATTTTATGAAATTATTGTCTAGATATGCATTTTGAGAGGGCAAACTTTGGTTCAGGTTCAAGGTTGATATCAAAGTATCTAAACACAGAAGTTAAGATCATAGCATAGGGCAATTCATCTTTCTTCCTAAGACTGGACATATGTTCAAGCATAATATATGGAAAACTAACATTGACATAATGTGTAATATTCCATATCAAATGAACATCAAATGCAGTTAATAAACCTACATTACTCCTAATTGGAGTTATGATTCTGGACAAGACATAATGCAGGGCTTCCAAGTTAGATTCTAATTTAGTTCTCCTAAGCACATAAGAATTTGTTCATCACAACTAAACTTGAATATTTTTCTGATAAAAGCATGATAGTTGTAATTTCCTATAGATAATGCATGATTATGTCTGGAAATCCGTTTTCCAGAGTATTGAATGTTGAGAATTGAATCTAATATAATATCATCAACTATGAGTTCTTTTCCTTTCACCTTGGCAGAAAAAGTTCCACTATCAATCTCAGTCAGAGATTCATAGAACTCATATACAAGGTTGGGATATATTTTATCCCTTTGAGACACTAAGTACAACCAATCTTGACTCTTAAACCAATGTTTCAAAGACAAGTTCAGTGATTTCAGAAACCCTAAATCTAAGTAATTGGATTTCAGAATCCTTCTATCATGTACATCATTATAGATAGGTCTCTTACTTGGTAGAAATGGGTTTAGAATTACCTCGTTGCAGACATTTGGATTAATGGAGTTAGTCATAATGTCGCTCATTCGATCACTCATTGACATGATTTCAGACAGCGATCCTTCGTTAATCCTTAAACTTCTAGACCGGGTTCTAATGGCAGATGATTTCGAGGGTTTGAATTCCGGTTTGTTTTTCATTTTGACAGAAAGTTGAAGTGATCTATCTTTGGATGTAGGAAAGGACGTTATCAGAATAGTGATCATTGTGAAAGTATAGGTATAGGTACTTTTCAATCGGCGGAGGTGTCTGAAGTGACCGATTCTCTTCCCAATACGGTGCAACGAACAGACATAGGCGACTGTTCAAGTTCTTTCAGTTTTAGAGGGAAGACAAATATCACTTACAGTCCCTATTCTCTCAAATTCTTTGTGATTGTATCCCTAATTAGCTTGTACGGTTAACTAAATCCAGGCCTTAAAATTGATTTAAAGGAAATTGGGCCGGTTTTGTGAAGTTTTAAGCTAATGGGCTTTGCTAGAGAATAGGTTAAGTACACCTAATACTTACACAAATCAAATCAACTCTTTTCATATCTTTGACTAAAGTATGGTTAGGATTAAAAGTAGTTAAGTTATTCAAATTAAACAACTTGTATTCTTAACACAATATTTTATTCAAGTATAGGATTAGTCATTCCTAATTCGTTACATTAGATAGCAAGTCGCTCTGAACTTAAAGGTTTGTATCTTTTTCTCTCTAGGCATTGACTTTCTTTGTCTTCACCAAACACCATCTAAATGATCTCAAAAAAAAAGTTAAAGAATTTCAATTTATTAGAATATCATTATGTTTTGGAATATATTATTTTTGAAATCGTTAATGGTAATTTTAATAGTGTTATTAAATAAATTCTCATTTTGCGAAAGTGTGAAACCTTCATCATTGTTTTGACCATAAGTAAACCACAATCCTTTATTTGAAAATAAGAGAAAACACTTAATTGTTTTTGAAATTTTTCCTTTTGAAAATAAGGAGACCAATAATATCTATCTGGCATACCTGAGTTACTATTATATCATTTATCCTATTAACATATAAGGTTATGGTAATTAGAGAAAAAACATACCACGTAATTTGCACACCGAACCAATGATATAATAACTCATACATTTAGCATTTGGGGTTTAAAGTTTATTTTTAGTCCGAAAATACAAAAACATAAACGACCCATAATGTTTTATACGTGCTACTCGTTGTATTGCGTCATCCTAAATTCAACGTCACTTTCAAATTTTGCCCGACGCGTGAAAAAACACGAGTTTAAATGTCGGTTTCGACCATTTGTTCTGTAAATAAATAAACCTAAACGACCCATAATGTTTTATGAGTGCTAGTCGTTGTATTGCGTCATCCCAAATTCGACGTCACGTTCAAATTTTTTCCGACGCATGAAAAAACACGAGTTAAAATGTCGGTTTTGACCATTCGGTCTAAAAATATAAAAACCTAAACGACCTGTAATGTTTTATATGTGCTAGTCGTTGTACTGCGTCATCCAAAATTCTTCGCCACGTTCAAATTGTGTCCGACGCAAGAAAAAACACGAGTTAAAATGGTGGTTTCGACCGTTTGTTCGAAAAACAGAAAAACCGAAACGACCTAAATGTTTTATACGTGCTAGTCGTTGTACTGCGTCATCCCAAATTTGACGTGACGTTCAAATTTTATTCGACGCATGAAAAAACACGAGTTAGAATGTCGATTTCGACCATTTGTTCGAAAAGCAGAAAATCCAAAACGACCCATAATGTTTTATACGTGCTAGTCGTAGTATTGCGTTATCCCAAATTCGACGTCACGTTCAAATTTTGTCCGATGCATGAAAAAACACGAGTTTAAATGTCGGTTTCGACCATTCGGTCTAAAAATATAAAAACCTAAACGACCCATAATGTTTTATGTTGGCCCTATCAAGATCAGAATCACCTAGAGGGGGGTGAATAGGTGTCAAAGTTGAAAACTGAAAATTTCTAAGTTTTTCGAGGAACTTAATTTTCAGAGTCAAATTTCCTCAGAGTCAGAAGTAAGTTTACAGTAGTTTGCTTCCGAGGGAAATTCTGCCTAAACACAGTTAGACTGTTTTCAGCAACAGAAGTTCTGATTTGAGAACTTCTGGAGAGTCTTCTGAACAAAGACAATGATACTTAGAGAAAATCTTTTTCAGCACTAAATATAAGCAAGTACACAGAAGCAAAAATAACAAGTATAAGAGGGAGAAAGAAGTTCAGGAGATCCTGATTGAACAATTCGATTTATCCAAGTTCGCCACAGAAGTCCTGTGACTACGTCTTGTCCTCTGAGGTCGCAGCCTACAGAGATTTTATAAATCCACTATTCAGAACTTTTCTGGCAAGTTCAGAAGCTCCTTTACATCAACAGAACTTAAGCTAATTTCTCACTTAGTTCTGACTAGCCTAAAAAGAGTTAAAGGATTTCCACCAGAACAACAACAACTCTGTTTTCTGGATTTCTCACCCAACTCTAATCTCAACTAGATTTCTCTCTTTAAATCTAACTGAATATCACTAACGATATCAGTTTACAAGATTCCTATTATGAACTTGTTTTTCTTCACTCTCTCACTTGAACTTAAGCTATGCTAAGAAAGATAGAGAATGGAAAAAGGATGCTCTGTTTTTCTTGTTAAAACAGTGCGTTGAGATTTTGCTCGATGATCACGCGTTGTTGATCCATTGGAGCTTGGCTACTATTTATAGTGAATGAGGATGACCGTTGGTGAATTTGAATCTTCAACAGAGATGACATCAGTTGTTGTAGCCGTTAATTTGTCAAGTCTTCAAACGGACTTCAAACACTTTGATTCCGTTATCCTTGTTCTTTAACCAAATCCGGTAAGTGATTTATAATTGAAGATAAGGTTGACTGGAAACATTCCTCAATAAGATCAACAAAGGGTAGACAGGGAAATTCTGGTTTCACTTTGAGTAGACACGCGCGCTCCATCAAAACAGCTTTTTAAACTTTTGGCGCCTTGCATTGAATGCACTTGTCAGAGCAATAAATGCTTATCCAGAACCCGTGACTAAGCTTCTGATCAAATTGGTAAATAGGCTAAGATTGCAAAGGACCTCTGGGGAGAGCTTCAACAGACTTCAATAGCTTCAGAGCGGAGCATCCAACTTCTGAGAATGAAACTCTGTCTTCAGCAATCAAGACTTCGAAGTTCTTTAGGCAATCAGGAAATTCTTCATTCAGCACCTGCTGAGTAACTTACACATAGACTAAGTAGAAAAATATTAGTCCACAGTAAACTATATGTAAGAGAATGTTAAGTTTTCATCTTCTGAAACGTTTGGACATAATCAAAACACTTAGGGTTCATCATTTTATACGTGCTAGTCGTTGTACTGAGTCATCCAAAATTTTTCGCCACGTTCAAATTGTGTCCGACGCAAGAAAAAACACGAGTTAAAATGGTGGTTTCGACCGTTTGTTCGAAAAACAGAAAAACCGAAACGACCTAAATGTTGTATACCTCCTAGTCGTTGTACTGCGTCATCCAAAATTCGACGTGACGTTCAAATTTTATTCGACGCATGAAAAAACACGAGTTAGAATGTCGGTTTCGACCATTTTTTCTGTAAATAGATAAACCTAAACGACCCATAATGTTTTATGAGTGTTAGTCGTTGTATTGCGTCATCCCAAATTCGACGTCAAGTTCAAATTTTTTCCGACACATGAAAAAACACGAGTTAAAATGTCGGTTTGGACCATTCGGTCTAAAAATATAAAAACCTAAACGACCTGTAATGTTTTATACGTGCTAGTTGTTGTACTGCGTCATCCAAAATGGTGAACTTCAACAATCTGTTTAAACTTAAAAATGACTTAAGATCAAGTTGTCAGATTTTAGTGAAGTGAAATTTACTAAGTTAAAAAGAAACATAAGTAACATAAGTAATCAGAGACACAAGAAAGTATAAGAAGGATTCAGTGTATAAAAACATCAGAAGAAACAACAACAAGATAATCAGAAGAGCAGATAAAGTCCTAAGACAAAAACTACCCAACCCAGAACCTAGCTAAGAAGCTTAAGTCCTAATGAGATTACAAGATCCTAGGTTTCTTCTGAGGAGGAGGAGGAACACCACTAGATCCTTCAGCAGCACTTGGTCTCTTCATCGTCTGACCACTCTGCTGAGCAGACTTCTCCCCCGTTTGACCGGAACCAACATGAATACCCAAAGCACCTTGAGAGTCCAATTTTTACTGAACTTTCAGTGCAGTCTGATATTGCTGAGAAGTAGGTCTTACATAGTTGACCAAATCCATACGCTTCCTGAAATCAGCATCAATGGTGCGCAGATGGTCATAAGTCTGTCCAGACAAAGGTCGTTGCCTGTGAACATCTTCCAGAAGGAGCTTGATCAACCTATTGTTAGCATACACAGCATCAGTGAGATGCTCATTCTGAATATAAGTCTGTCCTCGAACAAACCTATAGCAATTGTGAAGAACCTTGTCTTGTTCACGTGCTTGAGTGTGCATAACCTTCAGAAGTTCAGTGAGCTCAGCAATCTGCGCGCTCTGAGCAGTCACAGCAGACTCAATGCTAGAGAGACGATTGTTGAGATCAGGAGTGATGTCATACACAATCCTAGTAGCCCCTGAAGATGATGAACCTTGAGCAGAAGATTTCACTTCTCTCAGAATATGGTTGGCAGTACTTTGCAGGTCATCAATCTTACTTGGGAGCATCTTCTCATGAGCCTCATAATGCTCATTTGCTTCCTTGACTTCTTCTGTCAAAATTCCCAAATTCTCATTGACCTTCAGAGAAGAAGCAAGAGCAATATTGTCCAAAGTAGGAAGAGTCAGAGCTAATTCTCTCAACTTATACAGCTCATCGTATGTAGCTAGATGAAGTGTAGAAAGATTGCGTGTGTAGACAGAAGGATCCTGCATTTGAAGCATAGTCATGAGCTGCAGGTTCTGAGCTTTGAAAGATTGAATTTCTTGCAGCACAATGCCCTGAGCAAACATGTCAGCAGCAGAAGACCTTTGCCCCACACCAGCAAATCTATTCCGCAATTCATCAGAGCCACTCTGACTCATTCTTCTCAACTCCTCAACACTGGGAACACCACCAGCTTCGGATACACCAGAAGCTCTGCCCATGAACCCAAAAGGACCAAAATTTCTCTCCAAGTTATCTCGTTCCTGGAACTTGCGTAGGAAGTCATAATTGGATCACAACCCAGCGAAACAGGAAGTGGTGGAGGAGGTAGTTAAGGGATCACACACAGGAGGTGTAAGTTCAGAAGATGAAGGAGGAGACCAGAGCCACCTCTCAAACCCTCACTCGAAGAACCACCTGTTCTAGAGTTCAAAACTTTGCCAAGCCATTTGGAATATGCCTACCTACAACCCCCTGACAAATTACCAGTTATCATCTCATCAGACTTGACCCCTGAAGATAAAGCCCAACTTCTGCTTGTTCTCCAAAAACATAAGGATGCTCTGGCATGGTAGATCTCTGACATCAAAGGCATTAGCCCAGGGATCTGTGTGCATAGGATCCTGATGGAGGAAAACCACAAGACAAGTGTGCAGCCACAAAGGAGGCTCAATCCAAACATGAAGGAGGTTGTGCGCAAGGAGGTCATCAAGCTGATTGCAAGTCATATCGCTACACTAAAGTTGTGTTAGTTAGTATTTGCTCTATATCATGAACATTTGCTAATTATCTTCCTGAAGTACTTAGAAATCAAATTTCAGTTTTAATGATCGAATCCGGGATGCAATGCTTGTTGGATCTCCATTTGGGCATCCTCTTCAGCAAGGATTCGTGACTGGTCTAATCAACAAGTTCAGCCCTGATGATTTGAAGATCTGAATCCAGCTTGTCAACATCAGCTAGGACCATCCTGATATCTTTCTGGATTGCAAATATCCTGGTATTCTGATTATCCAGTTTTCCAGTCATCTCCCTCATTGCAGCTTCTTGAATCTGATTTCTTTCTTTCATGTAAGTGCACATGGAGTCAATCCTAACAGACAGATTCTGAAAAGCTCCTTCCATCTCAAGCTGCTGCTTGGCAATCCTCTGAGAAACAATGTCTGCTTGAGCCATTGTTGATGCCAAGAATTTGGAGTGGGAATCCAATGTATGCACTGTGTTGTTCACTGCTTTGAACATTTCAGCAAGTTGATTTCCAAGCTTTACCAGCTGCTCAGGAGAAGGATGGGATGCAGTCCTAGGTTCAACATTCTCCAAAAAATCTGAGTTCAGATTGTATTGTGAGTAGAACAATGGAGTGGACTCTGGATGAACCTGTTGATACTCATCTACATCAACATAAACAGGACAGTTAGGCAGCACAAAATCAGACTTCCATGCAGAAGAATCCAAGTTAGAGGACATGCTCTTTAGCAACTTCAATTCTTCCTTAGTGAGCAAGGGATTCTGCTCTGCTTCCTCTTTCTCCAGATCAGACATCTTCCCTTTCTTTCTCTGCAAAAATAGCTCATGTTCATAAAGAGAATTAAACTACAACAAGGAGATAATTCTCTTAACTCTAGGGCTGACTCAGAATCAATAAACATAAAGGATTTGGGTGACTCTATGAGACTCCTAACAGTTCTGGTTTTAGATGCTTTCCTCATTCTAACCTTGGAAATTTTCTGAACATGCATTTTCTTAATGAAATCTCTCCTCTCATGTTTATCTTTGTTCCTTGAGAACATTTTATGAAATTATTGTCTAGATATGCATTTTGAGAGGGCAAACTTTGGTTCAGGTTCAAGGTTGATATCAAAGTATCTAAACACAGAAGTTAAGATCATAGCATAGGGCAATTCATCTTTCTTCCTAAGACTGGACATATGTTCAAGCATAATATATGGAAAACTAACATTGACATAATGTGTAATATTCCATATCAAATGAACATCAAATGCAGTTAATAAACCTACATTACTCCTAATTGGAGTTATGATTCTGGACAAGACATAATGCAGGGCTTCCAAGTTAGATTCTAATTTAGTTCTCCTAAGCACATAAGAATTTGTTCATCACAACTAAACTTGAATATTTTTCTGATAAAAGCATGATAGTTGTAATTTCCTATAGATAATGCATGATTATGTCTGGAAATCCGTTTTCCAGAGTATTGAATGTTGAGAATTGAATCTAATATAATATCATCAACTATGAGTTCTTTTCCTTTCACCTTGGCAGAAAAAGTTCCACTATCAATCTCAGTCAGAGATTCATAGAACTCATATACAAGGTTGGGATATATTTTATCCCTTTGAGACACTAAGTACAACCAATCTTGACTCTTAAACCAATGTTTCAAAGACAAGTTCAGTGATTTCAGAAACCCTAAATCTAAGTAATTGGATTTCAGAATCCTTCTATCATGTACATCATTATAGATAGGTCTCTTACTTGGTAGAAATGGGTTTAGAATTACCTCGTTGCAGACATTTGGATTAATGGAGTTAGTCATAATGTCGCTCATTCGATCACTCATTGACATGATTTCAGACAGCGATCCTTCGTTAATCCTTAAACTTCTAGACCGGGTTCTAATGGCAGATGATTTCGAGGGTTTGAATTCCGGTTTGTTTTTCATTTTGACAGAAAGTTGAAGTGATCTATCTTTGGATGTAGGAAAGGACGTTATCAGAATAGTGATCATTGTGAAAGTATAGGTATAGGTACTTTTCAATCGGCGGAGGTGTCTGAAGTGACCGATTCTCTTCCCAATACGGTGCAACGAACAGACATAGGCGACTGTTCAAGTTCTTTCAGTTTTAGAGGGAAGACAAATATCACTTACAGTCCCTATTCTCTCAAATTCTTTGTGATTGTATCCCTAATTAGCTTGTACGGTTAACTAAATCCAGGCCTTAAAATTGATTTAAAGGAAATTGGGCCGGTTTTGTGAAGTTTTAAGCTAATGGGCTTTGCTAGAGAATAGGTTAAGTACACCTAATACTTACACAAATCAAATCAACTCTTTTCATATCTTTGACTAAAGTATGGTTAGGATTAAAAGTAGTTAAGTTATTCAAATTAAACAACTTGTATTCTTAACACAATATTTTATTCAAGTATAGGATTAGTCATTCCTAATTCGTTACATTAGATAGCAAGTCGCTCTGAACTTAAAGGTTTGTATCTTTTTCTCTCTAGGCATTGACTTTCTTTGTCTTCACCAAACACCATCTAAATGATCTCAAAAAAAAAGTTAAAGAATTTCAATTTATTAGAATATCATTATGTTTTGGAATATATTATTTTTGAAATCGTTAATGGTAATTTTAATAGTGTTATTAAATAAATTCTCATTTTGCGAAAGTGTGAAACCTTCATCATTGTTTTGACCATAAGTAAACCACAATCCTTTATTTGAAAATAAGAGAAAACACTTAATTGTTTTTGAAATTTTTCCTTTTGAAAATAAGGAGACCAATAATATCTATCTGGCATACCTGAGTTACTATTATATCATTTATCCTATTAACATATAAGGTTATGGTAATTAGAGAAAAAACATACCACGTAATTTGCACACCGAACCAATGATATAATAACTCATATACATTTAGCATTTGGGGTTTAAAGTTTATTTTTAGTCCGAAAATACAAAAACATAAACGACCCATAATGTTTTATACGTGCTACTCGTTGTATTGCGTCATCCTAAATTCAACGTCACTTTCAAATTTTGCCCGACGCGTGAAAAAACACGAGTTTAAATGTCGGTTTCGACCATTTGTTCTGTAAATAAATAAACCTAAACGACCCATAATGTTTTATGAGTGCTAGTCGTTGTATTGCGTCATCCCAAATTCGACGTCACGTTCAAATTTTTTCCGACGCATGAAAAAACACGAGTTAAAATGTCGGTTTTGACCATTCGGTCTAAAAATATAAAAACCTAAACGACCTGTAATGTTTTATATGTGCTAGTCGTTGTACTGCGTCATCCAAAATTCTTCGCCACGTTCAAATTGTGTCCGACGCAAGAAAAAACACGAGTTAAAATGGTGGTTTCGACCGTTTGTTCGAAAAACAGAAAAACCGAAACGACCTAAATGTTTTATACGTGCTAGTCGTTGTACTGCGTCATCCCAAATTTGACGTGACGTTCAAATTTTATTCGACGCATGAAAAAACACGAGTTAGAATGTCGATTTCGACCATTTGTTCGAAAAGCAGAAAATCCAAAACGACCCATAATGTTTTATACGTGCTAGTCGTAGTATTGCGTTATCCCAAATTCGACGTCACGTTCAAATTTTGTCCGATGCATGAAAAAACACGAGTTTAAATGTCGGTTTCGACCATTCGGTCTAAAAATATAAAAACCTAAACGACCCATAATGTTTTATGTTGGCCCTATCAAGATCAGAATCACCTAGAGGGGGGTGAATAGGTGTCAAAGTTGAAAACTGAAAATTTCTAAGTTTTTCGAGGAACTTAATTTTCAGAGTCAAATTTCCTCAGAGTCAGAAGTAAGTTTACAGTAGTTTGCTTCCGAGGGAAATTCTGCCTAAACACAGTTAGACTGTTTTCAGCAACAGAAGTTCTGATTTGAGAACTTCTGGAGAGTCTTCTGAACAAAGACAATGATACTTAGAGAAAATCTTTTTCAGCACTAAATATAAGCAAGTACACAGAAGCAAAAATAACAAGTATAAGAGGGAGAAAGAAGTTCAGGAGATCCTGATTGAACAATTCGATTTATCCAAGTTCGCCACAGAAGTCCTGTGACTACGTCTTGTCCTCTGAGGTCGCAGCCTACAGAGATTTTATAAATCCACTATTCAGAACTTTTCTGGCAAGTTCAGAAGCTCCTTTACATCAACAGAACTTAAGCTAATTTCTCACTTAGTTCTGACTAGCCTAAAAAGAGTTAAAGGATTTCCACCAGAACAACAACAACTCTGTTTTCTGGATTTCTCACCCAACTCTAATCTCAACTAGATTTCTCTCTTTAAATCTAACTGAATATCACTAACGATATCAGTTTACAAGATTCCTATTATGAACTTGTTTTTCTTCACTCTCTCACTTGAACTTAAGCTATGCTAAGAAAGATAGAGAATGGAAAAAGGATGCTCTGTTTTTCTTGTTAAAACAGTGCGTTGAGATTTTGCTCGATGATCACGCGTTGTTGATCCATTGGAGCTTGGCTACTATTTATAGTGAATGAGGATGACCGTTGGTGAATTTGAATCTTCAACAGAGATGACATCAGTTGTTGTAGCCGTTAATTTGTCAAGTCTTCAAACGGACTTCAAACACTTTGATTCCGTTATCCTTGTTCTTTAACCAAATCCGGTAAGTGATTTATAATTGAAGATAAGGTTGACTGGAAACATTCCTCAATAAGATCAACAAAGGGTAGACAGGGAAATTCTGGTTTCACTTTGAGTAGACACGCGCGCTCCATCAAAACAGCTTTTTAAACTTTTGGCGCCTTGCATTGAATGCACTTGTCAGAGCAATAAATGCTTATCCAGAACCCGTGACTAAGCTTCTGATCAAATTGGTAAATAGGCTAAGATTGCAAAGGACCTCTGGGGAGAGCTTCAACAGACTTCAATAGCTTCAGAGCGGAGCATCCAACTTCTGAGAATGAAACTCTGTCTTCAGCAATCAAGACTTCGAAGTTCTTTAGGCAATCAGGAAATTCTTCATTCAGCACCTGCTGAGTAACTTACACATAGACTAAGTAGAAAAATATTAGTCCACAGTAAACTATATGTAAGAGAATGTTAAGTTTTCATCTTCTGAAACGTTTGGACATAATCAAAACACTTAGGGTTCATCATTTTATACGTGCTAGTCGTTGTACTGAGTCATCCAAAATTTTTCGCCACGTTCAAATTGTGTCCGACGCAAGAAAAAACACGAGTTAAAATGGTGGTTTCGACCGTTTGTTCGAAAAACAGAAAAACCGAAACGACCTAAATGTTGTATACCTCCTAGTCGTTGTACTGCGTCATCCAAAATTCGACGTGACGTTCAAATTTTATTCGACGCATGAAAAAACACGAGTTAGAATGTCGGTTTCGACCATTTTTTCTGTAAATAGATAAACCTAAACGACCCATAATGTTTTATGAGTGTTAGTCGTTGTATTGCGTCATCCCAAATTCGACGTCAAGTTCAAATTTTTTCCGACACATGAAAAAACACGAGTTAAAATGTCGGTTTGGACCATTCGGTCTAAAAATATAAAAACCTAACGACCTGTAATGTTTTATACGTGCTAGTTGTTGTACTGCGTCATCCAAAATGGTGAACTTCAACAATCTGTTTAAACTTAAAAATGACTTAAGATCAAGTTGTCAGATTTTAGTGAAGTGAAATTTACTAAGTTAAAAAGAAACATAAGTAACATAAGTAATCAGAGACACAAGAAAGTATAAGAAGGATTCAGTGTATAAAAACATCAGAAGAAACAACAACAAGATAATCAGAAGAGCAGATAAAGTCCTAAGACAAAAACTACCCAACCCAGAACCTAGCTAAGAAGCTTAAGTCCTAATGAGATTACAAGATCCTAGGTTTCTTCTGAGGAGGAGGAGGAACACCACTAGATCCTTCAGCAGCACTTGGTCTCTTCATCGTCTGACCACTCTGCTGAGCAGACTTCTCCCCCGTTTGACCGGAACCAACATGAATACCCAAAGCACCTTGAGAGTCCAATTTTTACTGAACTTTCAGTGCAGTCTGATATTGCTGAGAAGTAGGTCTTACATAGTTGACCAAATCCATACGCTTCCTGAAATCAGCATCAATGGTGCGCAGATGGTCATAAGTCTGTCCAGACAAAGGTCGTTGCCTGTGAACATCTTCCAGAAGGAGCTTGATCAACCTATTGTTAGCATACACAGCATCAGTGAGATGCTCATTCTGAATATAAGTCTGTCCTCGAACAAACCTATAGCAATTGTGAAGAACCTTGTCTTGTTCACGTGCTTGAGTGTGCATAACCTTCAGAAGTTCAGTGAGCTCAGCAATCTGCGCGCTCTGAGCAGTCACAGCAGACTCAATGCTAGAGAGACGATTGTTGAGATCAGGAGTGATGTCATACACAATCCTAGTAGCCCCTGAAGATGATGAACCTTGAGCAGAAGATTTCACTTCTCTCAGAATATGGTTGGCAGTACTTTGCAGGTCATCAATCTTACTTGGGAGCATCTTCTCATGAGCCTCATAATGCTCATTTGCTTCCTTGACTTCTTCTGTCAAAATTCCCAAATTCTCATTGACCTTCAGAGAAGAAGCAAGAGCAATATTGTCCAAAGTAGGAAGAGTCAGAGCTAATTCTCTCAACTTATACAGCTCATCGTATGTAGCTAGATGAAGTGTAGAAAGATTGCGTGTGTAGACAGAAGGATCCTGCATTTGAAGCATAGTCATGAGCTGCAGGTTCTGAGCTTTGAAAGATTGAATTTCTTGCAGCACAATGCCCTGAGCAAACATGTCAGCAGCAGAAGACCTTTGCCCCACACCAGCAAATCTATTCCGCAATTCATCAGAGCCACTCTGACTCATTCTTCTCAACTCCTCAACACTGGGAACACCACCAGCTTCGGATACACCAGAAGCTCTGCCCATGAACCCAAAAGGACCAAAATTTCTCTCCAAGTTATCTCGTTCCTGGAACTTGCGTAGGAAGTCATAATTGGATCACAACCCAGCGAAACAGGAAGTGGTGGAGGAGGTAGTTAAGGGATCACACACAGGAGGTGTAAGTTCAGAAGATGAAGGAGGAGACCAGAGCCACCTCTCAAACCCTCACTCGAAGAACCACCTGTTCTAGAGTTCAAAACTTTGCCAAGCCATTTGGAATATGCCTACCTACAACCCCCTGACAAATTACCAGTTATCATCTCATCAGACTTGACCCCTGAAGATAAAGCCCAACTTCTGCTTGTTCTCCAAAAACATAAGGATGCTCTGGCATGGTAGATCTCTGACATCAAAGGCATTAGCCCAGGGATCTGTGTGCATAGGATCCTGATGGAGGAAAACCACAAGACAAGTGTGCAGCCACAAAGGAGGCTCAATCCAAACATGAAGGAGGTTGTGCGCAAGGAGGTCATCAAGCTGATTGCAAGTCATATCGCTACACTAAAGTTGTGTTAGTTAGTATTTGCTCTATATCATGAACATTTGCTAATTATCTTCCTGAAGTACTTAGAAATCAAATTTCAGTTTTAATGATCGAATCCGGGATGCAATGCTTGTTGGATCTCCATTTGGGCATCCTCTTCAGCAAGGATTCGTGACTGGTCTAATGTTGCAGGTAGTTGACCACTTATGCTGCAGTTGTCATATTTGGTACCGGGAAATTTGCATTTTTAGCTCGTAAATAAAAAGGTTTTATTGATTGTGCTCATTCGAATTAAATCTTGGTTCTATGGAACTCTTTAGATTTAAATTTCTCCGACATAGATGAGTTCTAAACATGTTTTAAACATCTTATGGTCTGCATTGAATTTTTTCTTTTGTAGCCAAATGGTCATGACCATGGTGGAAAAGATGTTGAAGCACTCATGCTTTCTTCAGCAAAAGATCACATCCAGGTTTCGATCATCTTGGTCCACTGAAATTGTGTTTGCTCAATGCTTTCCTTGGATTATTGATTTCATCATCGAGTTGAAAAGGCTTTTGTATTTATGGTATATTCTGTGGATTATCATAATAGAGATAGGGAAAAAGAGAACAATTTTTTTATAGTATTATTAGTGAAAAAATAGGACCTGACAAGAATTTCGAACTGCTGATCATTTGCAACCTGCCTATTCTAGCATCAGATGGTATTAGTTAGACTTTCTATGATAGAACTATTATGCTTTAGTAATTGGATTCCATTCAGTATCCCGATTTATCAGGGTATTGACACGTAATGAAACGCTGGTCTGGAACTCTGCTCTCTTTCTCTCTCTCTCTCTCTCTCTCTCTCTCTCTATTCAGAGAGATTGAATTTAAATTTCCCATGGTTCATCCACCCTATTCATAAAAGATATTTTGACCAAATGATAAAAAATTCCTACTCTTTGCATGTGTTTTCAGCTTCTGAAAACTCTTAATCGTAAAAGTAGGTAATAACTTTCATGTTCACACCAATTTTGCCTCTCACCCTAGGAACCGAACTAGTTAAACAAATAAAGGATCTATGCGATTGTCTAACTTTTTCAATATTTAGTTTTCTTATACAATTTTATGATTTACCATAAATAAACTATAATGTAAGACTACAATTTAATTTGAATAAGATTACTATAAGTAATATTGGTATGAAAGCATTGATGAAAGTATGCGATAAGGTACAATTCAGTCCTATGGTTACTGTGCGAAGCGAATTTAGCCACCACGTACAAAATAATGCAACCTTAAGCCTAACTTTTACAAAATGGTGCAATTTCAAGCCTCTTTTTTTCATTTATGCAATTTGAAACCTTATTGGTAGCCAGAACACTAGAGATTGAAGGGTGGCTAGAACAAGCTCAGATTTGTTTCATGGCTATTGAAGAGCCAACTTCTGAAAATGTCACAGGAGAAGCTTCCGCACCTCCTGAAGCTACATATGACTCTGAGGTAAACAATTCTCACGAACTAGATATCTTTGATTCTCTTGAAGAACTCTACAGTATGTTTGAGTATTATACTCAAACTAATTAGCAAACATTGAAGGAGGTTTTGCTCAAGGAGATGCTGCTACTCCTCCCAAGGATCCAGAGGCTGTGACCTCTGAGCGTAATCCTGTTACTCCTGAGTAACAGTCTGTTCCGGTTCCCTCCTTTTGTTGGTACCCCTTGATCTCTGCTCTTTATTCTTGTTTCTCTGTATATATTGTTGTTATGCTTGCTGCTGCTCTGTGCTATTCTTGTTTTATGTCATCCCTTACAGACATTGAGGACAATGTCTATCTCTAATTTGGGGGTGGGGTAAAACTTGATGTGATGAACTGAAATTGAAAATGCCATGCCTACTTTGAATTGTAATATGTGTAGCATGAGGAAACTCTGAAGTTAACTTGCTGAATTGTATACCATAGTCAAAACCCCAGTTGTCCCCAATGTAAATGTTGTCTGTAATTTAGATAGTTATAGTTAGTTTGTAAATTGTTGTGTTAAAATGATAGAGTGTGAGGTTGTTTCTTGTCGAGGAACAACTTGTGTCTGTATAGTGTAGTTGTATTCCTTGTTTACAACAGCTTAGTCTTGAAATTAAAAGTGGCTTAAAATGCAGAAATTTGCCTTTCAACCTACAACCAAAGATTGCACACTTGTACCTTAAATCAAAATGTGTGGTGAACCTTTATTGACTAATGAAGTTTGAAAAAGAAAGAAGGTTCAAAAGTTTTTAAATTGAAAGTCAAAATTCAACTGAAATAAGCAACATAGAACCTGTAAACCCTTTTTGCAAAGCCTAATTCATGAAAGGTAGAGCCTGCTGCATCCACAAAATGCATTTAGGAGATGAATGAGAGGGCTAAGTTCAAAGAAGTCTTAGGTAGGGTTTGCTTTGGTCGCCTAAACTGATAACTTAAATTTCAACCTAGTTATCTAAGCTGGCTGCCCAAATTTTCATGATGAAACTAAGGAAAAGCATAGGAAGATGAAGGCACATAGATATCACAACTTTTACACTCTCAAATAGCCTACCAGTGCATTGCACCCTTGTTTTAGGATAACCAACTTGAGCCTTAACCATTTCTTTGTTTACACACATTATTTGAAGCCAATTCCCCTCACTTTGATTTCAAACACCCTTGATTGATTTACATGTCTAAAGAACAGACTGCTTTGACAGTCTAAAAGAGTTTAACTTAAGAAATTTTGTTGATGTAGATTCTCCAAGTTTTAAACAATCCTAGCCCTAAGTTCACCCTTATAGACATCTATGATTGCTCTAGCCGTAGCTAGGAACGGTCTACCTAGGATGATTGGAACATGAACATCTTCATCTATATCCATTATCACAAAATCAGCTAGCCATATGAATTTATCTACCTTGACCAGGATATCCTCAACCATTCCCATAGGGTACTTGACAGAACGATGAACCAATTGAATGGACATTCTCGTTGGTTGGGGTTCTCCTAGACCAAGTTGTTTGTATATTGAATAAGGCATAAGATTTATACTTGCTCCTAGGTCACACAAAGCATTATCAATATTAAAGCTACCAAAGGAGCATGAGATAGTGAAACTTCCTGGATCTTTCTCCTTTTTCGGGAGAAGTTGTTGTTCTGAATGATAGAAGAACAAGTACGGCTTAGCTGGACCATGGACACACTCTCCAGCTTCTTCTTGTTCTGCAATAGATCCTTTAGGAACTTCACATGGACTGGTGATGATGATAGTGCTTCCACAAAAGGGATGTTGATGTGGATCTTCTTGAGCATCTCCAAAAATCTTCCCGGTTGCTCCTCCTTTGTTTGTAGCTTTAGCCTTCTTGGATAGGGCACCTTTGGTACATACACACGCTCAGGTTGCCTATCTGGAATGGGCTCATGATCAGATTGCTTTGAAGCTTCCACAACTGAATTTGTTGACTGAACAACATGTGGCTGTTCTTCTGGATCTGCTTGTCTTGTTTGAACATGCATTTTAGTTGATTGCTTGGGCTCCGACAACTCTTCTCCGTTTCTCAGCATGACTGCATGTATTGCCTCCATTGGATTCAACTCTGTGTTGCTTGGAAAGACCTCCTTGTTCTTAGGAACAATATTTGCCAATTGGATGAGTTGAGTTTCCAATCTTTTGATTGAGCTTTATTGTTGTTGTGCTAGCTGCATTTATTGGAATAAGGATCTGAGATCAGCCTCTGGTTGTTCACTATATAGTCATAGTGTTCTGGAACATCTACTAAGGTCTGATTGTACCCTTGGTAGTCAGCAAAACAATGATCACCCTTGTTGTAGTCGTACTGAACAGCGTGCACCCGGTTGACTTGGTTGTTCAACTTGAACATCTTACTCAGTTGTTCTACTTGAGCAGTCAGCCTTGACACCTCTTCAGCTACTGGTGAGTTTGAGTGTCTTCTTCCATCTTCTCTCACTGAGTGCCTCTTATAGCTCGTGTTGACAAGTCGTTCAATAAGCTCATAAAGTTCCTCGGGAGCTAGATCCTCCGGATATCCACTTGCAACCGATTCTATTTGGATTTTGTAGGCATTTGTGAGGCCATGATAGAAGGTTTGCATTTGCATCCACATGGGCATTTGATGGTTTGGGACTCTCCTCAAGAGATCTTTGTATCTCTCCGAAGCTTCGGAAAGGGATTCATCACGGTGTTGGGAGAATTGGGAAATGGCATTTCTGAGTTTTATGGCTTCTCTTGGTGGAAAATATTTGGCAAGGAAGACATTGGCCATAGCATCCCAAGTTGTTATAGATCTTGGTCGTAACTTTATCCAATTCTTAGCTTTGTCCCTTAATGAGAACAGGAACAGCTTGAGTCGAATAACATACTCACGCACTCCTTGATTTGTTTTGAACGTATTGCACATGGTAACAAAATCTTGGATGTGTGAGTTTGGATCTTCATTAGGTAGGCCTCCAAATTGCACACCCGCTTGCAACATTTGGATCATGAATGCCTTGACCTCGAAGTGGTTGTCTCCTTCATCGGGGATTACTATGCATGATGAGTAACCATTGGTGAAAGGTTTTGAGTACTCTTTCATAGGCAAGGATCGGGCAAGTTGATCCTCCATATTTTTCCCTCGATGATTCTCTGCTTGTGCTTGTGGCAGTTTTGGTCGTTCTTCTCGTCCGGCTGCTTGTTCAGGCTGGTCTTAATTTTGAACAGCCTTCGCCTTCACGTAAACTGAGAACAACTGACAGCAACAATCTGCACTCTTAAACAAACAGGTAAAAACCAACTGTTTTATAATGAAAAGGTAAAAAAATTAAACGGCTTAAAAACTTTTTGTCCCCAGCAACGGCGCCAAAAACTTGTTGTGTACAAATGAGTGGGATGACACTAGCAAGTGCACTAGACAAGTAATAAAGTGATAAGTTTATCGTCTCCACATGGATAGACCAGTCTCAAGTTGGTCTCTTTTCAGAAATAGAACAGTCGGCTGGTTGTACTTAATTGATTTGAGAATTTCTAAACTACTATAAACTAAATATAAACTAATGGTAGGAATGATCATACAATTCTTAAATGGATTTAACCAATATAAAACGAGCAGGTGTAGAGCACAGCCAGAACTGATGGTAAACAAGCACACAATTCCTTCATACAAATCAACCATGTTTATTATAGATCTAGGGTATCTTCAATATATTCACTCAAGTCAGATGGTCACATGTTCCCAAGATTCTTTATACTCATGTAAAATTAGTTTCCATTAGATTACACAAGCACAAGCATTAAGCACAAGAAGCATCTTATAAATAAGAACCCCTAGCATACATCTTATCCTTATTGGTCCCGGTATAAAATATATGTGTTCAATAGTTTATCTATCGCTTGATCCGAGTTGGTCCCTACAACATCAAACAACTGAGAATACAAGTTCGCGAGGCTTGCATATGAATGGAAATTCTATTGAACAATCAAAACAAACATGACTTCATTCATAATAGGGAAAAGATATGCTTACAACCACCAGCCGGAAGGCTGGCTTTCCACCTTCAGTGACTACTCACTCATTGTCTTGCTTAAAATCCCAAATAAGAAAAGTACAAACAGGCTGCTGCCTGGTCTCAGAGAGACCCTACACTACTACTACTGAAACTGAAACTAAACTAAAAGGAAATGATTCTAAGGATGTTAATGATAATCTGAAAGCAATACCCATGCAAGGGTATTTATACAAGAAAAGAAAGAAATAAACAAATAAAGATGCTCCTTGGAATCTGGCTGTTCTCGGGCAGGCTGTTCTCCAGTGGAAGAAGACAACTGCATAGTAAGACAAACCAACATGCAGAAAAGACAAAAGCACAAGAGGACAAAACTCCATTCTTCAAGGTCTTCTCTAATAAATCCAAAGTTCTTTTTTTCTCTTCCCCAAACCACCAAAACCGAAGCCATGTGATCTCCAAAGGATATTTAACCAGATTTCTGAAGATTCCCTCCTTAATTCAAGCTGTTCTGACTCAATTGGGCACATGCAGACTATTCGGGCGCACTGGCTGAACTTGTGCACTAAAGAACAATCTCAGGCTGTTCGAACCACAATTTAAGCACAAAAACTCTATGGAAAACCCTTGATTTTATAGGCACAAATCACACTCATCATATATCTATCTCTCACTCTCTCTAACAAAATTTATCTTCTCTCTAGAAAACAATATCAAATGTTGGTTCCTCCAGTTCTGCTTATGTTCCACCACCATCACCACCACCACCACTAACACCAACACTATCACCAGAAGTATGATACACATTCCATTCTCTGGAAACAGAGTTTAACCAAGCATTTGAAGAAAGAAACGTACCAGTGATGAAATCATTCATCAGGGGCATGATAACAACCATGTCTTAATTCTGTGATTCAATAGATGAGTACATGAAGAACAAAACAAGGGAGAAGCGGAAGAAGGAGAGAGAACTCCACAACTCAAAGATGAAATCAAAAGAATAAGAGCATATCATGTGGATGTTGATGATCCATTCACTTTCCAGAAGAGGAAGAACAAAAAGATCAACGATTGATAAGAAGAGAAAGCAGTTTACTTCTTTCTTTCTTTTTATGTTTTTTTTTTATGTTTTTTTATGGTTTTTTTTTTTATTTTGTACTCTTGTATTTCTTTTTTTAATTAATTAAAAATCCTTTATTACATACTGTTTATTTCTGATTGCTTTTTCACATTTTTTCATTATTCATATCTTCAGAATTTTTATTGCATCATAGGTATCATTATTACAGTTAAATCAAACAAGTAAAAATTGTTAATGAAAATTCAGGCTGTATACAAGTAGAAAAAACATATTCAAAATGTTAACGCATAAGTTCACAATATTAATGAACATGTTCACATTATACTTTACAAAACAGATAAGACAAGTACAAATTAACAAATATGTTCACAAATTAACACATATGTTCACAAAATAAACACATATATTCACAATATTCATTAACATGTTAAGAAGGACTGTTAAAATCTAATTAACCATTCGATTGTTCAACTAATTTCTCCCAATTGCATGCCTCTTGAAACACTTGAGGATATATTTAATTCTGTTTATCTGTTAAGATTTTCCAGCAGTAATCAACCCAGAACTTCCTTACTTGATTCTCCTCCTATATAAGATTTCCAAAGATTAAAAAACAACATTATCAAATAAACAAAAAAAATCAACAAAAAAGAACAAAAACTCACATTCTTGTTATCAACACCAATATCCCAATTAGTCTCAGTTCCTAAATAGGTCTCCATGTGTTTCATTAAATAAACACCGCAATCATCATAATTGGTTGTGTTTTTTCAAGGCATTTTTATGTGTCTCACTTTGTAATTTTTCACAACACTCAATAAATTGTTTTTCTTTGATTTCAAAAAAGCATCATAATTTGTTTTTCGAAAAACAAAATAGTGAAAACAAATTCATCAGAATTATTGCCATAACAGAGCATGTTCAATAAATGCAGAACCTCTTAAAAATAAAAGTCTACCAGTTTCTCAGGATTATTGCCATATTTTTTTGGCGATGTAACATCACCAAGAGCCCTGTTGTCAATTACATCAACACTTCTTTCCAAATTGTTGACAACAATGAGATAATAGTGTTCATTCATTGGTTCCGGGAAGAAAACCTAACAACAAAAACTATTACTAATTAAAAATAGTTCAGAGAGATATTAAACAAAAATAAACAGGGTATATAATTTCAAAAATATTACCAATTGATAACTGTTCAAATTGTTTGCTTTGCAACAATTCTGTATCAATCCTATCATAAAAACCATTCCTTTTTAATTGTGTATTCTGTGGTGCAAGAAGTCCATGACCAGTTGTTATCACCTAATATTTAGATTGCCACATGGACCAATCGGTACTTTTATTATTGCCCCGTCGGCCAAACGGGACTAAGTAGAATAGTCTCACTTGCCACATAGGACGTGCGTTGAATAGTCAAGCTAGGAGAATCTCTCTCCTACGTGGACTCAAGTTCTTGTTTATTCTTCTAACCCGAATAGGAAAGAGCAAGCTAAATAGGATCGTGACAGCTCGCCTGAATTGGCAGGATCCTTGATGAATCCTAAACCAACTAGGATACGGAGATATCATTACAACACTATAAATATACGGGATTTCTACAATCTAAGGTACATAATTTCTAGACTCAATCTCTGAGTAAATTAATTTTCCGATCACAAGTTCTATACAGACTTTAGCATCGGAGAGGGGTCGCCGGTCAACGACCCCTTTTAGGCTAACGTTTACTATTTTTCAGTGATCATAGCTTATGTGGATTCAAGTTACAGTTTCGAGGTAACAAATTGGTGTGGTGAGCGTGGACTCTTTTGAATAAATGATTCTGGCGACGAACATGGTGATCTTTGAGGAACAACAACCAGGTGCTTAGCCTCAGCAGAACCCAACCATAAACGCTCAAACAAAGAATGTGGAGAATAACGATGACACAATTCCTGTAGACGAGGATGATGCGTTGAACAAGATGTATGAATGGTCAGGAACCACTGATCCAGAGAAGAGAAAGTGGATGGATATGGCCGCAGCTCAAGTGGCCCTCAGAAGGGTTAATGACCGATCAACCATCGAGTTCTTGCAGTATCAGTTGGAGGAGTTGAATAAGCGAATTCCCGCAGGGCGACCTCAAGATGCTTCTCATGGTGTAAAACGCTCTAGGAATACAAAACCTTCTCAAAGTGTTACAGCATCTTCAGGTCGAAAGACGCGTTCAGAAGATAGAGAAAAAACACCGAGACGAGGAAGGTCTGCAGAAAGATCACCAAATCCTCTAAGGCATAAGCCTCGTCTGAAATCTCAAGCAAGGAAGTTTCCCCATCAGTTGTGAAAAGGCTTAACTATGATGATGATTCTAGATCATCAAGGAGTTCCTCGAGGAACCAAGATCCCAAACACCATCGAGGAGTTAGTTCCGAGGTGGAAGAGCTTAAACGGAAGAATAAAAGACTGGTTGATCAGTTCGATAAAAGTTTAGCTGAAGGGATCGCAAGGAACGAGAGGAAACAGCTGAGACCAAGAAGAGGAGTTCCTGAGAGGGGAAGAAGCGTAGGAAGAGGACTTGAGGTCACGAGGATTCGGATGAGAGTCCTCGAGGCAAGGAAGGGCCAATCCAGGATAAAGACAGTCCACTCTGTTCTAAGATCTTGGCAGCACCCTATCCTACGAGCTTTAAGTACCCAAGCTTTGATAAATATTGTGGAGACTCAGACTCGGTGATGCATGTTAAGAGCTTTGGAAGGGCACTTCTCGCATGCCCTGTTAATGATGGGCTCATGTGTAAGCTCTTTCCAACAACTTTGAAGGAAACAGCTGCGCAGTGGTACGATTGTCTTCCGACGGGTTCAATCAAGAGTTGGAACCAGCTTTCAGATTCTTTCAAGGCTCATTTTGTTCCTGCTATACCAGAAAAGAAAACGGTTGATGACCTACATAGGGTACGCCGAGGCGAAAATGAGACACTAGAGTCATACCTGCATAACTTTAACAATGTAGCTTGAAAAGTGGAGCCGATTATCATATCTTCTGTTGGAAAGACATTCGCAGAAAATTGTCGAAATCGAGATCTTCAGATGAAGATTATGACAGACCGTCTGGAGGATTGTCATGCTTTAATGACGATGGCGAAATCATATGTGGTATGGGATGAACATCTAGAAGAACCCTCGAGGCGACCAAAGACTGTCAAATCTGAGGTACAATAGCCGGAGCTCAGACAGGTGGGACAGGCCTCGGGAAGGACAGAGGAAGCCTTTTGATAAAAGGGATCGGATCCCACTGCCTGCCCCGAGGGCTCAGGTTCTCATATGGGTTGAAGAGCAGAAAGAACAAATCCGATACCCACCCAAAGGTGGAAAGCCCAAGTACAATGGCAAATATTATGCTTTTCATAAACTGCAGGGTCACAATACAGAAGATTGCGAACAGCTCGCAAAGGAGCTAGATAAGATGGCAGCCAAAGGAAAATTGAAGAAATTCTTTGAAAAATATAAAGAACAGACCCCGGAACAAGAGGGAGAGAAGCGCCCTCGAAGAGTGATCAATGTGATCATAGGAGGTTCACCCGTGGATCGAAGTGCTAAGAGGAAACAAGGTATTGAAGAACGGAGACGAATTGATGAAATTTCAAAAATCTTTGACTTCGGATCTCTGAAAGGAAGGCCAACCGATCCTCATGATGATGCTCTAGTAATCGAGATGCAGGTAGAAGGCTTTACTATAAGAAGGGCCTTGTTGGACACGGGAAGTTCGGCAAATATTATCACGAGAAAAGCCTACGAGGCACTCGGTCTGGATTCGGGTCGTTTGATGCCTTCTTCCTCACCTTTGGTTGGTATTAGTGGAAATCCCGTACTTCTGCTCGGGGAAACCCAGCTCGAGGACGAAATAGGGAATACCGCGAACAAGTGGAAAACTATGACTGAGTTTTTGGTAATAGATACACCCATTGCTTACAATTTGATAATTGGCAGGCCATTGATTTCGAGTAGCCGAGGTGTCATTTCCCTTTTTTATCTAGCATGGATGATCCCAACAGAGAAGGGAATGGCAGTAGCGCTTGGGAGCCAGACCGTTGCGAGGCATACTTATATGACCTCATTGGGAATTATTCCTCAAGAAAGCAGTATGGTCGAGGAAGTCAAGGAGCGGGGCGAGCCAGTTGATGCAATCTAAACCATAGCCTTAGAAGAAGGGAAGGTTGTACAGGTTTCGGCGGAATTACAGGAAAATTCGAAGAAGACTGTTGTCGCTTCACTCGAGGAGAATAAGGATGTCTTTGCTTAGACATCGGCTGACATTGTAGGAGTATCTCGGGACGTCATGGAGCACACGATAGACATTGACCCAGATTACACTCATATGACACAGAAAAAGGGAAACCAAGGGGCGGAGGGGCAACAGTTCATCAAAGGCGAGGTCGAAAAGTTGCTCGATTTTGGAAGGATCAAGGAGGTTCATTATCCACAATGGATCTCAAATGTGGTCCTGGTCAAAAAAGCAAATGGGAAATGGAGAATGTGTGTCGACTTCTCCGATTTAAACAAGGCATGTCCCAAGGATTTTTATCCGTTGCCATGTATTGACATGTTAATAGACTCGACGGCTGGTTACGAGGTATATTCTTTCCTCAATGCAAAGGAGGGTTTTCATCAGATCTCGTTGGCTGAGAAAGATATGGAAAAAACAAGTTTTATTACGCCTGAAGGTACTTATTGTTATCAAGTAATGCCTTTTGGCTTGAAGAATGCAGGGGCAACATATCAAAGATTGGTCAACAAGATGTTCAAGGAGCTCATTGGAAAGAATGTCGAGATCTACGTTGATGACATGATAGTTAAAAGCAAAAAAGCTGAAGATCATGCTAAGGACCTCGAGGTGGTTTTCAAGATTTTGAGGGAGTATAGTTTGAAGCTTAATCCCGATAAATGCACCTTTGGGATTAATTCTGGTAAGTTTCTAGGTTTCATGATCTCTAAGCGAGGCATCGAGGCAAATCCGGACAAAATCAAATCTATCATTGATCTTTAGCCGCCTAGAAGTGTACACGAGGTACAAGTTTAAATGGAAAAATCAATGCTCTGGGTCGTTTTATTTCTTATTTGGCTAAGCGATGCATGCCCTTTTACAAAAGCCTCAAAGGAGTGAAGGATTTTGAGTGGACTAATCAGTGTCAAGCCTCGTTCGAGGATCTCAAGAAGTTCTTGGCCTCTCCGCCTCTTTTAAGTCAACCTGTGAAAGGAGAAAATTTGTATTTATACATAAGTGTTGGGGAGGAATGCATCGGCATGGTGTTAGTTCGAGAGGAAGATGAGGGAAAAGTTCAGTACCTAGTCTATTATGTGAGCAGAGTGCTTCGAGGAGCATAATCAAGATACCCTAAAATGGAAAAACTTGCTTATGGGGTATACATAGCTGCCCAAAAATTGAGACATTATTTCTTGAGTTATACTATAATCGTCCGAACAGACACCCCACTCAGGAAGATTCTTTCTTGACCTGAGGCCTCAGGGAGACTGACGGAGTGGTCAATAAAACTCACGAAATTCGATGTAAGGTTTGACCCTAAACCATCAAAGAAAGCCCAGGTCCTCACAGGCTTTCTTGTTGAAATTCCGCCCGAGGAAGAAACCGAGCAAGTATTGAATACTTGGGAAATCTTTGTAGAGTCGGTCAGGAATTGGTGTTTTTTGCAAAAGTCCAGACGGTTTGGTATTCAGACACGCTGCAACGTTAGGTTTTGATTCTTCGAATAACGCAGCGGAATACGAGGCAATATTGCTCGGCTTGCGTTTGGCAAAAATTATAAGAGTAGATAAAGCTGTGATCAAAAGTGACTGAGGCTTGGCAACCAATCAAATAAGGAACTCGTGGGAAACCAAGCATGCTCGAATGAAGAAATATCACGAGCTTGTGAAACGTTTGATTGAGGAATGCAAACTTGACATTGTATAGATTCCGATGGAGGAAAATATGGAAGCTGATTACTTGGCTAAATTAGCTTCAGATCCTTCTAACCCACACTTATGTCCATGTGATGTGCAGGTCATTCCATGTGTAAGCATTGATTCTAATGAGGTTTTGATTACTGATCGAGGTAATGAGTGGTATTGGCCAATCTTCGAGTACTTGTATGAGGGGAAACTTCCAGAAGATAAGTCACAACATCCGAAGATTGTGCGAAAGTCTAGTAGATACACGGTCGTAGATGGAAACTTGTTTAGAAGGTCTTACTCTCAACCATGGCTCAAGGCTGTGGGAATCGAGGAGGGAGTTAAGATCTTAGAGGAAATCCATGAAGGATCGTGTGGAGCTCACGAGGGCTCGAATGTTCTTGCTAGAAAGGCGAGGTTGTTAGGATACTATTGGCCTCAAATGAATAATGATGCTATGGAGTTCGTTAAAAAATGTAGCGCCTGTCAAGCTCATGCTCCAGTTTTGCAAAGCCCGGCCTCGGGTTTGGAAGGCATCAAGGTAGCTTGGCCGTTCGCAACTTGGGGGATTGATATCGTAGGGCAATTCCCAATCTCGACCAATCAGAGGCAGTATGTTATTGTTGCAGTCGATCACTTTACAAAGTGGGTTGAGGCTGAAGCAGTTTCCTCGATAACAGCTCAACAAATTGTGAAGTTTGTCAAAAATAGCATTGTATATCGTTTTGGGATCCCCAACACGATAATCACAGACAATGGCAAACAATTCGATAGTGTTCTATTCAGAAACTTCTGTGAAAGAGAAGGAATCAAGAAGCGCCTAACTCATCTCGAGAAGTTAACCAACTGGGTCGAAGAGCTGTATCATGTGTTGTGGTCATACAGGACAACTCCTAAGACAGCTATTGGAGAAACCTCTTTCTCGTTGACTTATGGGACAAAAGCTTTTATTCAGGTTGAGATCAAAGTCCCAAGTACAAGAGTTCTTCATTACACCGAGGAATGGAATGAACTTAACTTGCGAGAAAACTTGGATGACCTCGAGGAAAAGAGAGAAATGGAACATGATCGAATCGAGGCATATAAGGCTAGAACAAAGAGAATCTATGATAAGGGCGTAAGGCCTCGACAATATTTCAAAGGAGATTATGTCTTGCGTAGTACAACAACCTCGAGGCAAAGGCAAATTGGGAATTAAGTGGGAAGGACCATTTCAGATCATTGAATGCGTCAGAACGCATACTTATCGTTTGCAATATCTTAATGGAACTGAGGTTCCGAGGACATGGAATACAGTCTCTCTCAGAAAATATTATTTTTAGAAGATTTCATGTTTCAAATATATAATTTCAAAAATATTACCAATTGATAACTTTTCAAATTGTTTGCTTCGCACAGTAACAAGTCTGTATCAATCCTATCATAAAAACCTTTCCTTTTTAATTGTGTATTCTGTGGTGCAGGAAGTCCATGACCAGTAAACAACAAGACCTACAAAATTGAATTAAAAAAGAAACAACATGACCTTGGTAAAAATATAAAAGATATTAAAACAAAAACAGAAACTTAGAAATTAAAGATACATACAGATGGCGATGTTGTGACGAAATATCTTTTCAAATGACCTTGGACACTACTCTTTACTTCATCATTTAGGATTCGAGCATATGCATTAATCACATTAGAATAACATGTTGATTTTCAGAAAGACTCAAAATCTCATCTCTAATAATTGAGGTATTCATGTCATCTAAATACAGTTTCTCACTTTTATAAAAAAAAAACAAACAATATCAATAACAATATTTTGAACATGAGAAAAACTAATCTCAACATGAGGGAGAATATTCTTACTTCTTATCTCTGTCACTACAGAAAACAAACTCCACCATCCTCTTCCTCGGAACCTGCAAATTATCAAAATATAATCAGACTGAATCAAAAAAGGAGATCTGAATCTTGAAGGCACATTTGTAATCCTCTTTTCCCGATTTACCACATCTTCATTATGATCAATAGAGCTGTTAAAAAATAAGCAAAATTTCAGCTAAAATTGGTATTAAATCACATGTTCACAAAATATTATACTTGTTTTCAACAAACTAAAACCTATGTTAAAATTAACAGTTACATGCAGAATCACTCACTATACTCTGTTTCCACTAAGATCACACGCTGTATCCACAAAATCTCTACCTACTTGAGATATCAAAACTTCATTCGCCCATTCATTTTGAACTAAATCAACATCTGCTTTATAGTATGATAGGCCACCCTTCCTTCTCCACTAAAAGAAAAACAAAAATTACCAAACCAGAAGCTTAAAACACAAAAACAAACACAGAGAAATAAAAATTTATTATCAACAAAGAGTAAATAATACCTTTTCAATTAAATCATTTTGTTTGTCCCCTACCATATACACCAAATCTCGCATATAGCACATTACATAAAAACCACATAATTTAGTATCATATTGCGCAGGCACACCCTACAAAAACATAAGTTGACATTGAATTACATTAAAAAGAAAAAAACTAATGAACATAAATCTAAAAAACATACCATCATAGGCAACCAAATATTTTTAGTAGGCTCTTCATCACCATGGTACCGATTCACAGCTCTGAAAAACAAAAAAGATATAAAAATCAGTTTAGTATAAACAAATTACAAATCTTAAAGGCACAAAACAAAAAACAAAAACTTACGTATCCACATCATCTACCCAAGCATCATAATTTGGCAACGTATCCACATCAGCTACTAAAGCATCACCATTTGGCAAATGACTCTTCAAAGGATCTAGCCAATATACATTTCTTTTGTCCAAACACACCAAGCTCAAGGTCCAACGTTTACTGAAAAAAATATTTTTCATTACTCATTGGTAATTAGATTACTCATTTAATGTTGAAAAATGAATCATTCTCATACATACCCTCGATTATATGGCAACAAAAAAATTGAATCCTTCCTCTTAGCCATTTTAAACCTCGAAATCAACTTCGTACATCTACCAGAAGATAAATCTACATTTGAACTTCCAGAAGTACAAAAAGGATCAACAAACAAGATTGATTCCTCCATATTTGAATTTCTCAGCACATTATAGAGGTGGCTGCAAAAAAATGAAAATATACTTGATATAGAATACAAACTAAATCTGCAAAAAGGATGCAGTTAGCTGAACATGAGAAAACAATAAATATAAAAAATACCTCATGTAGAAAATAATTGTGTTACCACCAATGTCATTAAAATGCACCATTGCATAAATATCATGCTTGAACAAATATGCTCTATAGACTTCTCCAAACAAACCAGCTGGAAAATCATACTTTACAATTTCTCTTTCATTAAACAGATTATTGCATGACCATTTGCACAATGTTTGCAATGAACAAGGTGGAGAATTTGGCAATGTTTCCAAATCCCATACTAATTCTTCTTCTGATTCAATTGCTTCAGTCTCTTCATGTCTAAAAACAAATAAAAATAACAAAGATTAATTTCTTAATCATTATGCACCCACCTATCTTCATACTACAAAACTAACCAAATCAGAAAACTTACATTACTTCATCATCAACTGGTCCAGAATAATTTTCAATACACCTCATCTCATCACTATAGAAAAATAATGTTTAAAGATTAGAATTCATGTTCATCCAAAAATAAGACATGTTATTAAAATCAAAATTACAACTAATACAAAACAAAAAATTCTAAAAAATTACATGAATTCATCAACTACTTTTTCAGAATCAAATTGAACATTAACTTCAGCAGACTCTTGATTCTCCTTTTCTTTATTCCCTTTTTCAGATCTTTCTTGGTTCATTCTTGCATATCCTTCCTCCATAACAGCCATTAGATGATCCATATAGTTGTCAAACATGAAACTATAGCTTTCTTGACTACCAACATCAGCTCCTTCACCCATTTTACTACTGTTTTCATTCCGTACATCTTTCTGTATCTCCTCCTCCTTCACAACATACTTATCCAACATATTATCATTCAGAGACTTCGTCTTATCATGCAATTCTCCTCCTCCAAAAACCAACTCAAATTTCTTCAAAAGAACATAAATATTTTTAACTTGAGTGGCAAGAGATCTTGCTGCACCTTCAAACTCTTTTAGAAAAACCTACAATACAAAAATAGAAAAGATTTCATTACATACTAATTTGTACTAAATCATATGTTCAGGATATTATAGTGCATGATCAGAATATTCATACCCATGATCAGAGTATTCAGATTCATCATCAGAATACTCATGTTGACAATATTAACAGATATAACATGGTCCTTGAACCATTTAACTGGAACATATCAACACAAAAAATGCATCACATTAATTAATCAAGAAAAATTAACTAATCTTATGAAGTTAAAAATTTGTGTTAAAATATAATAAAAAGATAAATTCACAAACCATCATTTCATTTGATTCGAATGAAGAAGCATCACCAGCTTCTTTTCTGTTTGATCCTTTATCTTTCTCACTTTCCTTATTGTTCTTTCCTAATTCACTTTGCACCCTTTCCTCAATTCCATTTACAAATTCTGAATTATCAATTCTCTACAACACAATCCCATTACTAATTCCCCTCTTATTTTCCAAATTAATCCTTGATTTAATCCTATTTTCATACCAAACAGAGATCAAAGGATATATTCTTGGATTAACAATATCAGCTCTTTGCAATCTGTTAAATTAGAATATCTGTAAAACAAAGTCGAACATGAGCAACACTAAAACTCCATGGAATTTCATAATAACACTAAAAAACTAAAAACTTACTGTGAGCACTGGTTTTGGAACCTGATGATGAAAGCAAACTATGAGCTCATCGTCGCGCCAGCTGCTCAAATACTGATGCTCGTTATAGAACGGATTCGGGGCCATAACCTCTTCCGCCCGCTCCTCGGGACCATGAGTGTGGCACCTTCACGCTTATGAGAAAATCCTCGATCACAAAATGTATACGGTCACAAGTACTATTCATTAGGAACCGTACCGTCACAACAATGTTTGTTGAGACCGTACGGTCACTGCCACGTGGCAGATAGCAATCCAATCCTTATCTGCCGCGTGGCTGGCGGTCCAATCACAACATACCTGGTTCTAGGCCAACCCTTCGACGAAATCTCTCCCCGTAGGTTGAGTAGAGGGTGCCTTCTTCCGGGGGCCCATCCATCGACTAAGACGAGGAAACTCGTTAGGCTGCACTCGGAGCATTTGGGGTCTAGGTAGGACACTATATTCGTAAGCCCAGGCCTGCACGGAAGGGTCATAGTTCAAGTACCTACACGCTTAGAATATAAAAGAGGACTAAAATATGAAAAACATACCTCGAGTACTAAGGAAGGGCCGCAAAATTTGACCGCACCACGACATACCCCGTCTAAAGCCCCGTACAAAGAAGCCAAGACTACCTTGCTTTAACAATAAAAACCAAGATCATCCAGATGCCGCAGGCTCTCCAAAATGACCAAATCACAACTATCATCAGTAGAGGGTAACAATGCGGCACATATTGCATACCACAAGAAACACCGAGTGTGACAGTCCACGATGATGGGGTCAGTTGAAGTACTCTGACGAATGGGGGAGTTAGCTACGCCGGATAGAGGGATGTGTCGCTCCTTATCGGGGATAATAAGATACCCGATCAAATCCCTGACATCACTGGGGTCAAAAGGTGAAGACAAGCGTCTTGAAAACGGTGGAACGGCCCCCACGAAACTCAAACCAGTGATGGCCGCAACGTCCAGAGGAGTGATGGTCATCTCCCCAAAACTAAAGTGGAAAGTATGGGTGCTGTCACACCAACGCTCGATTAAAGCACCAACGTTCTGCCAGCATATGCGGGGTGTTCCTGGAAGAAGCTGCCTCAAAAAGGGACGAAAAGGGGTCCCGTCAACGCGAGCCCGAAGGGCAGGAGGCAACACAGGGTACCATGTTTTCACTTCTCCTATATTCCCATGACCCTTCAGACGAGGCTCCTGCATAAGAAACACCAACAAGAGCGATATGTCAACGGTGACGAAGAGGGGAGTGTTGAAGCAAAGGCTAAAGGGTCAAACATGGGGACCGTATGGTCACAAATGCGATCGTCGGGACCGTACAGTCACAAAAGATAGAGACCGTACGGTCACATAACAAGGAACCGTACGGTCACCAAGCTAAAAGACCGTACGGTCACCATCAACCCAGAATTCAAACCAGCTTGACCACATGAAGAAAAAACGTCAAGAAATAAAACAGTTCATCCCATGGCAGCAACATCGTCAAATCATCACAAAGGAACAACATGACAACAAAAGCAAGGAAACACATGCGCCGACCAACGCGACCGCACGAGGGCTCAGGTAAAAGTAAAGGAGAAGAGAAAAGCTATGGAAATAAACAAACCTGAGTCACGTAACGATGTTTGTGAATGTTGAAGAAAAAGGGGAACGCTTCTCCAAACTCCAAACCAGCTTAAGCAGTAGATCTACTTTGGCCGAGCTCGGCCGCACTCCGCACACAAGGAAAAAGTTCTTCCATGCCCTCCAAAGGGAAGTCGTTGACGTTAATATTCGTCAACGACATAGGGGAGGTAGAATATGTGGGTATTTGACCTGGGGAGGAAGTAGAGCGAATTGGAAGAAGGAAACGTCAGTGCGAAATGGGAGGAAGAGGCTGCTGTATAAAACATAATACAGATAGCCCGAGCGACTGTACGGTCACATAACCCTCGACCATACGGTCACAAATTTTGTGACCGTACGGTCACACTATCTCCACCCAAGAGATTTTGTTCTCCCAATATCAACAGGACAAATCAAAACAGACCCCGGAGGGCTACAAAGGACATAAGGGCATATCCGACGACTGCAGAAACAGTACACTGGGGCATCATCAGATCACTGGCACGCTGGGGCACCCCCGAACTCATCAAGGTATCAGAAACTAAGAACTCCACTGGGGTAGTACCAGAGTGGGGCACGACTTTGCTCAAGGAAGAATGCCGCCAGGGACCCCTAGGTCAATTAGGGAGCAGAAAAGAAAAAATATTGGGACACAGCTGACCGACCTCAGGATAGGACCACCGGCATTCAGATAAGACTGGTAGAACAAAGTGTTCGACACTATCTGAAGGAGAAAAGTCGGAAATCAAGAATGAATAAGAGCTATAAGAGGTCACTCAATCCTCGGGTCGTGCCCGAGGTACTATGAAGAGTTATTCAGAGCTACACAAGAGGTTACTAAATCCTCGGGTCACGCCCGAGGCGTTATGAGAGTTTACCAAAAGCTACGGAAGTTACCGAAAGTCCTCGAACCAAAAATTTGAGGCACCATCAAGAGTTACGGAAAATCCTTGTCGAGGTACTATGAAAGATTAATCAGAGCTACAAGAGGTTGCTAAATTCTCGGGTCGTCCCCGGGGTATTATGAAGAAGAGCTACAAAGAGGTTACTAAATCCTCGGGTCACGCCCGAGGTGTTATGGAAGGTTACTAAGGAGCTACGAAGGTTACCAAAAGTCCTCGAGTCCTGCTCGAGGCGCTATTAAAGGTTACGGAAAATCCTCGTCGAGGTACTCAGCAGAAACAGTTAGTCGGCCTTATAGTAAGATTATAGAAGAACGGACGCCGTAGGCCAGAACTGCAGGTAAGTTTTCTAAACTCACTTTCAAAACACTAGCAAACACGCAGTAAGTCTTATTTCGCTTCATTGAGACTGTCCAACAAGTCTTACAAAACAATGTAATCACCTTAGACACTCTCAAAGAAGCGAGGGGCAAACTGTGAGTACTGGTTTTCGAACCCGATGATGAAAGCAAACTATGAGCTCCTCGTCGCGCCAGCTGCTCAAATACTGATGCTCGTCAGAGAACGGATCACCTTTTCAGGGCCATAACCTCTTCCGCCCGCTCCTCAGGACCATGAGTTTGCCACCTTCACGCTTATGAGAAAATCCTTGATCACAAAATGTATACGGTCACAAGTACTATTCATTAGGAACCGTACGGTCACAACACTGTTTGTTGAGACCGTACGGTCACAAGGCCTCTGACCGTACGGTCACTGCCACGTGGCAGATAGCAATCCAATCTTTATCTGCCACGTGGCTGGCGGTCCAATCATGGCGTGACACGTGTACTAAAATCCAAATGACATTGGCCGGGTGTTGTGTGAAGCCCGGCTCAGATCCAAATTTGTATCTGAGACGGGCGACGCAAGTGACCGTACGGTCACGAAATGGGGACCCTACGGTCACAAGCTTGTGACCATACCTATAAATATCCCCCGGATTTCTCATTCAATTAACCAACAAACACTCATTCTCCTCTCTCTCTAGCTCGTTCAAAAGCAATTCTTGACCCGATATAAGTTGCCCCTGAAAAAGTTGCCTCCGAGTTGCCTAAAGTTGCCTCTGATACAGAAAAGAATCGCTATAGTCCGAGCTTGAGAGTACTTTTCCCAAATATTCTCAGAAAAGGTCCTCCTGACCACCAAAAAGATATTCCCCCTTATCAAAACTTTCGAACCTAGGCATCACTAGCAGTCTCGCTAAAGTCGATTAAGTCTTGTTCCTAGCTACCACTCCGGAGGACGCACACGCAATTCCGGCCCCCCGAGGTTCCTCCCAAAAAAGGTCTCCGTTCTTCAACGAGCATCAGTCCGCGAGCAATCACTGGCACGTGACGAGGGTAAGCTTCTGAGGGTTTTGTACCGTGTCACCCGGCGGTTTACCGTACAAATGTTTGCATATTTACATATTCTTGTGTGATAATCATAAATATCAAAATAACAAATTGTTAGGTTGCATAAAAGATCCTCTGGGTTTTGGAATGTCGGAATTAATAAGTTGTATCCACGAACGTAAATAGAATCTCTGGTTTTCAAAACAATCGGTATAAACACCGTTTCGTACATTTTCCCGGTCGGCCAGGTGGCGACTCTAGTCAAAGAAGGCTAAAGCCGCTATGAGCGACCACTTACGCTCACACTTACCATCATAAAAGGAAGAGGACCTGTAAAAAAAACAACCACCTACATTCCACTCAGCAACTGATTCCAACAAATGCTTAAAAGCAAAGGCATACCAATCCAGCTTGGAAATTTCATTAACATTCATACAGCTGTATGAAAACTTATAGCGCAAACTCTGATTCATAGTTGAACGAATACAACAGTTAACTACACAAATCAAGAAATACAAAATGAAATTATCACGAACTGGTAGCTTCACCAGCTCCTTTAGCTTTCAGAAGATGAAGTTTATTTTATGTCCAAACGTTTCAGAAGATGAAGTTTATTTTATGCTTATATACTTATCAATGTTGACTAACAATTTTTTGTTAAGTTTTGTATAAGTGTTCTCAGCAGGTGCTGAAAGAAGAAATTCTGGATTGTTTAAAAAACTCAGAAGAGAAGAATATTCGAAGACTGAAGTTAAAGCTCAGCACCTGGATGCTCTGCTCTGAAGAAACTCAGAAGATTGATAAAGCTCTCCTCAACGTTCAACTACAACCAGAAGTCATTCCATTTGGTCAGAAGCTTTACACAAAAGGAATAATGAGCTCAGAATCGCTTGTCACGGGTTTTGATAAGCATTTAATGCTCTGACACTTGCATTTAATGCAAGGCGCCAAAACTTCAAAACGTTGTTTTGAAGGAGCGCGCATGTCCACTTCAAAGAAAACCAGCATTTCCTTGTCTACCCTTTGTTGATCCAAATGAAGCAAATTTCCAGTCAACCTTTTCTTTGATTTCAAATCACTTACCGGATTAAGTTAAAGAACAAGGTTAACGGAATCAAAGTGTTTGAAGACCGTTTGAAGTGGTATCAGAGCGAAGGTCACTTCATTTATTTACTAAGATCTAACAATCTAAGTGTAAGATCCTATCAGAATCAATAGAGATGGCTGGTAGACACCTACCTGAGAATTCCTCTCATTTCATTGTTCCAGAGGGCTCTTCCACAACTAGACCTCCACTGTTTAATGGTGATAGCTACTCTTACTGGAAAAAGAGGATGATGTACTTCATTCAGGCCCAGAACATGAGTGCATGGATTGTTATCACTGATGGTGACTTCATCCCAACTAGGGTAGAAGCTGGTCTAGGGGATGCTATAATTCCTCAAAGGGAATATACTGATGATATTCTTAAAAAAACTCCAAACAAATGCTTCAGCAATAAATATGCTGCATTGTGCATTTTCTGCTACAGAATATAATAAGGTTTCTTCTTGTGAAACAGCTAGAGACATATGCAACAAGCTGGAATTTACTTTCGAAGGAACTGGGAAAGTGAAGCAGTCTAAAGTCAATAAACTCATGAGAAATTATGAATTATTTGAAATGCTTGACAAAGAATCTATTTTAGACATGAACTCTAGATTTACCAAGATTGTCAATGACTTGAAGAGTTTGGGAAAACATATTGAAGAATCAGAAAGAGTTAAGAAGATTCTCAAAAGCTTACCAAGGTCTTGGCAAGCCAAGAAGACTGCCACTTAAGAAGTTCAGGACTTGGGATATTACACATATGATGAACTCATTGGTTCATTGATAACTCAAGAGATGTCAATGAAGAATCATGACCTAAGAGAAAGGTCAGAAGGAAAAAGAGGAGTTGTCCTGAGAGCAGAATCTTCTGACGAGTCCTCTGAAGATGAGGAACTGGCTATGCTGACCCGGAAGTTGAAGAAAGCCTTTAGGAAAGGCAGAGGTGGAAACTACAAAAAGCCCTTCCGGAGCTTTGATAAGAAAACTCCTGATTTTGGTGAAAAATCCAAGAGAGATCCGAGCAAACCCATTGTGTGCTATGGATGTCAGCAACCAGGGCATATTAAGCCTAATTGCCCAGAGCTGAAAAAGGATAAAGAAAGTTCAAGAAAGCAATGCTGGCTGCCTGGTCAGACTCTAAGACCAGCAGTGATCCTGAAGAGAAGGAAGAGCAAGCTCAGATTTGTTTCATGGCTATTGATGAGCCAACCTCTGAAGATATCACAGGAGAGACTTCCGCACCTCCTGAAGTGACGTATGACTCTGAGGTAAACATTTCTCATGAACAAGACATCCTTGATTCTCTTGAAGAACTTTATAACATGTTCAAATACCTTAAGAGGAAATTGGACAAAAGTAAGGCTGCCAAGTTTTTTGGGTTTACTCAAGTCTATTCTGACATGAAATCGTTAGAAGAAAAGTTGTGTAAACAGTTCAACACTCCTACTGATGGCCCCAAAGCCAAAGGCATTGAAAAGCTGCCTGTGGGAAGTGATATACCCCAGAAGAAGAAACCTGTCACTCCCTCTCTTCTGAAAGAGATCTTTTCTCCTCCTGATGTGGATACCTCTGAGAGTGTTATGGCCTCTGAAGATGTTACACCTTCCCAGAAAAAGAAGAAGAAAGCTCCCAAGAAGCAAAGGGAAAGATCCAAGAATCCTCCCTTTTGCAAGCTTTGTAAAAGTGATGGTCACTGGTTAAAGGATTGCAAGTATCACATCAAAAACATCTTGCAATCTGAGATATCACTAAAACCTGCTGAAGATAAATCTAACAATGAAGGACCCAATAAGGATTGGGTACCTGTCACTAATTGATTGTGTTGCAGGTGGCTCTGAGTGCTCCATCAATGTCAAAGCTGTGGTACATTGACAGTGGGTGCTCAAGGCATATGATAGGTGATGAAAAGGCATTCATCACATTTGTACCTAAAAGAGGTCATAAAGTCAGCTATGGAGATGCTCAGAAGGGAAGGATCCTTGGTTGTGGATCAATTGGAACCAATCCTCCTATTGAAGATGTCTCCCTAGTTAGAGGCCTGAAGTTCAATCTCCTGAGTGTTGCACAACTGTGTGATAAAGGTAGAGATGTTGTCTTCAGCTCCTCTGGATGTAAAATCTTGGACAGTAAGTCAAGGAGTTATTCTAACTGCTCCTAGAGTTGAAAATGTTTTCATGCTGAATCTTGAGAATCTTTGCAAAAATATATGCTTGATGTCCAAAGAGGATACCTCCTGGCTCTGGCATAGAAGACTTGCTCATGTGAGCATGGACCTTCTGGCCAAAGTAGCTAGAAATCAATTGGTTGAGGGTCTGCCTGAAATTAGTTTTAAAAAGAATCATTTATGCAATGCTTGCCAATCTGGTAAACAATCCAGAAGCTCTTTTAAAACTAAGAAAGTCATTTCAAGTAAAAGACCTTTGGAATTACTTCATATGGATCTTTTTGGCCCTGTTCAACCAATGAGCATGGGTGGAAAGAAGTATGCCTTTGTCATTGTAGATGACTATTCAAGATTCACTTGGGTCATCTTGCTGACTAGCAAAGATGAGTCACTTGGATGTTTCTCAGTTCTGATAAAGAAACTTGAGAATGAAAGGAATGAAAAGGTTGTTCATATCAGAAGTGATAATGGTGGAGAATTCAAAAATTTTAGGTTTGAAGAATTCTGTGAAACCAAGGGAATTGATCATAACTTTTCTGCTCCCAGAACTCCTCAACAAAATGGGGTAGTTGAAAGGAAGAATAGAACTCTGGTTGAGATAGCCAGAACTATGATCAATGAAAGAAGGCTTCCTAAGTACTTTTGGGGAGAAGCTGTGAACACAGCTTGCTATGTTCTGAATAGAGTGCTAATCAGAAGCATTCTGAACAAGACCCCTTATGAACTCTGGAAAGGTCGAAAGCCTAAAATAGGTTATTTCAGAACCTTTGGTTGTAAGTGTTATGTTTTGAATACAAAAGAATATCTTTCAAAGTTTGATTCAAAGGCAGATGAGGCCATTTTTCTTGGTTACTCAACACATAGTAAAGCATATAGGGTTTTTAATAAGAGGACTCAAACTTTAGTTGAATCTGTTCATGTACAGTTTGATGAGACTAACCCTGCAGATAGTAGAGCTCCTGATGAAGATGTAGTTCAAGCTCCTGAAGTTACATCTCCTGTTGAAGAAGAAGATGTTTCTCCCAGAGCTGCTGAAGTGGTTCCTCCTGTTGCTGAACAAGCTCAAGATGAGAATCCTACTCCAGAAGTCAACTTCCTTCCAGAAGATGCTCCTATTTTTGATTCAATAAATGATGAACAAGTTTCAGAAGACTCATTGGATGTACCAAGAGAAGTTAGAACTCATAAAGGTCAGAAGTTTGAACATAATTGACTCTGTTCATAATCCTGTCATGACCAGAGCTCAGCTCAGAAGATACATGGGGAATGTGGCTTTTGTGTCACTTCTGGAACCCAAGGACTTCTATGAAGCTGCTGATGATGACTCCTGGTTAATGGCAATGCAAGAAGAACTTGACCAGTTCAAAAGGTCAGAAGTTTGGACTTTGGTTCCCAGACCTAACAACATAAAGGTTGTTGGAACTAGATGGGTTCTGAAGAACAAGCTAGATGAATTTGGAAATGTTGTGAGGAACAAGGCAAGACTTGTTGCTCAAGGTTACAGTCAGCAAGAAGGCATAGATTATGGTGAAACTTTTGCTCCTGTTGCAAGATTAGAAGCCATTAGAATCTTATGTGCTTTTGCATCATACAAAGGTTTTAAGCTCTTTCAAATGGATGTGAAAAGTGCATTCTTGAATGGTTACATTGATGAGGAAGTCTATGTGTCTCAACCTCCTGGTTTTGAAGATCCTAAGTTTCCTGATCATGTATTTAAGCTGAAGAAAGCATTGTATGGACTGAAACAAGCTCCCAGAGCTTGGTATGAGAGACTGACAAAGTTCCTTCTGTCTAAGGGATTTGTCAGAGGCTGTGTTGATACAACTCTGTTCACTCTGAAGAAGAACAAGGACATCCTTATAGCTCAGGTATATGTTGATGATATCATATTTGGTGCTACTAATGAATCTTTGTGCAGAGAGTTCAGTGACCACATGAAGGCTGAGTTTGAAATGTCTATGATGGGAGAATTAACCTTCTTCTTAGGACTTCAGATCAAGCAAAGTAATGATGGTGTGTTTATCAATCAAGCCAAGTACACTAGAGAAGTGCTGAAGAAATTTGGCATGATGGACTCTAATGCTTTTGATATTCCAATGGATGTCAGCAAAGACATTGATGATGAAGAGAAAGCTGGTAAACCTGTAGATATAAAAACCTACAGAGGTATGATTGGTTCTCTTTTATACCTAACAGCCAGCAGGCCAGATATACATTTTGATGTGTGTTTTTGTGCTAGATATCAATCAAAGCCAAGAGAAATTCATGATGTTGCTGTCAAAAGAATTCTCAGATATCTTAAAGGCACACCAGAAGCTGGTTTGTGGTATCCCTGTAGTTCTGATTTCACCCCTATAGGATACACAGACTCTGACTATGGTAGAGATAAATTGAAAAGGGTCAGCACTTCTGGTGGTTGTCATTTTCTGGGGGAGTGCCTAGTCTCCTGGCATAGCAAGAAGCAAACCTCTGTGGCTCTCTCACCTGCTGAAGCTGAGTATGTGGCTGCTGGAAGTTGTGTTTCTCAGATGCTCTGGATCAAGCAACAAATTAGGATGTTCATATTAGGCATCACTTCTTGAGAGATCATGTTCTGAAGAAGGATATTATCATTACTCATGTTCCCTCTGAAGAGAATCTTGCTGACATGTTTACTAAGCCTCTGGCTGGTAATTCTTTCAGCAACTTACGAGAAGGCATTGGAATGACTTATCCACTTCAATAACTTAGTCTAATTATTTCTGTGTATCTTAAGTGTTTAATCGTTTAAGATATTCAAGTGATAATTAATTCTAATCATGATTTGACATTTAAGCATGCGTTATCTACTGCATTTTTACGGCACTGTTCTGTGGTTAACGGTTATCTGTTCCCTTTTAAACGGTGTGTAATTGCTTTTTGAATTGGAACGGTTTCTTGTTTGGGTATAAATAGGGGTTTTCCATACTTAGAAGTTTTTACTCTCATTTTCTTTGCTATTAGAATTTCCATAGATTTTCTGTGTTCTCTTCTCTCTAAAATCTTAACCTAATCTCTTATATCTTCAAAAATGGCTCAAGAAATCACTGTCACTCACATCTTTACCACTGAATCCAAAAAGAAAGTTAGCGAATCTAGGGTATTCACCTCTAGGTTCCTAGATGATGAAGTTAAATCCACTGAACCTATCTCCAAATGGCTTAGTGCTCAAAACTGGAATTCATTCGTTTCTCTCGATGAATTTATCTATCCTAAGTTAGTCACCGAATTCTATCAGAACCTCCATTTCTTTTCAAATGAGGAGGATGTTCTACACTCAGTAGTCGGAGAAGTTGAGATTGAGGTCAGCAGGGCTTCTATTTCTCAAGTGATTGGTATTAATGACCAAGGAATCATCATTGGTGATGATGGTTCAGCAGATGGTTTTACAGAAGCAAACTGGGCTAGACCAGATCTAAGTGCCAAGGAAACATATGCCACCTGGCTCACTCAGCACCAGAGGTGGGCACACTATTTGACAACTAATGTTTTCCTTCCGAAGGCTGGAGGAGTTAATGGTGTTTCCAACAGGGAAAGGGTGTTTATGTGGCATTTGGTCAACCAGAAGAAGATCAACTTACCTACCATGCTGATAAGGCAGATGAAGAATGTAACTACCGTGAGTGCATTAGCATATGGCTCACTCCTGACTAGGTTGTTTGAGGCAGCCTCTGTTGTGATTTCAGGAGAAGGTGTTACAAGTAGGAGTACGGTTCTGAAGATGCATACCTTCAGGAACCTTAGCTTTGGTGTGACCCCGAAGAAGAATGAGAAGGACTCCTCTGTGAGTATTGCTCAGAAGGAAAGTGTTGAGGCCGTTGTTCAGAAAGGGAAGAATGCTGCCAAGAAGGGCAAGGGAAAGAAGGGATCAAGTAAGTTGGTCCTGACTGTTGAGAAGGTGGTTGTCTCAGAACCTCTTCCCACGATGGTTCAAACAACAATCAGTGTTGAACCCTCCGGCAAGATTGTTGCTGAGAAGCCAAAGGATGTTCCTGAGAAGGTAGCTCAGGATGATGAGGACGCACGCCTTGCTGAAAGAGAAAAGGCTGCTGAAGCTGAGAAAGTTGCAAGGGTTGTGGCTCTTGCTGATAAGAAGAGAAAGCAGAAAGAAGCAGAAGACAAGTTAGCAGCTGAAAGAGAAATTGCTGCAAAGGCTAAGGCTGATGCAAGGATTATTGCATGTGCTGCTGAACTTGAGGATGTGGAGTTCTCAAAGAATGTTGAGGCTTCAAAGGAAGGAGAAGAGCTTGAGAATATCTCTCTCTCTACTCGGATTAGCTCAAAGGCTACTGAAGAGGATGAGGACTCTGAAGATATTCCTCTCTCCAGAAGAATCCCAAAGAAGAAGATGTCAGCAAAGAGAAGGTCTATGATCAAAAAGGACTTCTATATTGCTTCGAGTACTGAACTGGAAGAATCAATTCCTGAAAAAGAGGACTTGGTTGATGACGAAGACATGATGGATATGTCTGTTGAGAAGGATGCTGATGCTCCTATTATTGAAGAACTGACTGAAGATAGTGATCAAGAGCCTGATACTATCATTCAGAATGCTATGAATTTTGCTGAAAACATCAACACTGATGATTTTGTTGGCCCTATCAAGAACAGAATCACCTAGAGGGGGGTGAATAGGTGTCAAAGTAGAAAACTGAAATTTTCTAAGTTTTTAAAGAAACTTAAATTTCAGAGTCAAATTTCCTCAGAGTCAGAGGCAAGCTAACAGGAGTTGCTTCTGAGGGAAATTCTGCCTAAACACAGTTAGACTGTTTTCAGCAACAGAAGTTCTGATTTAGGAACTACTGGACTGTCTTCTGAACAAAGACAATGATACTTAGAGGAAATCTGTTTCAGCACTAAATATAGGCAAGTACACAGAAGCAAAAAAAACAAGTATAAGAGGGAGAAAGAAGTTCAGGAGATCCTGATTGAACAATTCGATTTATCCAAGTTCGCCACAGAAGTCCTGTGACTACGTCTTGTCCCCTGAGGTCGTAGCCTACAGAGATTTTATAAATCCACTATTCAGAACTTTTATGGCAAGTTCAGAAGCTCCTTTACATCAACAGAACTTAAGCTAATTTCTCACTTAGTTCTGACTAGCCTAAAAAGAGTTAAAGGATTTCCACCAGAACAAACAATACTCTGTCTTCTGGATTTCTCACCCAACTCTAATCTCAACTAGATTTCTCTCTTTAAATCTAACTGAATATCACAAACGATATCAGTTTACAAGATTCCTATTATGAACTTGTTTTTCTTCACTCTCTCACTTTAACTAAGACTATGCTAAGAAAGATTGAGAATGGAAAGTATTGCTCTGTTTTTCTTGTTAAAACAGTGCGTTGAGATTTTGCTCGATGATCACGCGTATGTTGATGCTTTGGAGCTTGGCTACTATTTATAGTGATTGAAGATGACCGTTGGTGAGTTTGAATCTTCAAAGGAGATGACATCAGTTGTTGTAGCCGTTAATTTGTCAAATCTTCAAACGGTCTTCAAACACTTTGATTCCGTTAACCTTGTTCTTTAACTAAATTCGGTAAGTGATTTGAAATCAAAGACGAGGTTGACTGGAATCATTCTTCAATTGAATCAACAAGGGGTAGACAAGGAAATCCTGGTTTCTTTTGAACAGACAGGCGCGCTCCAACAAAACAGCTTTTTGAACTTTTGGCGCCTTGCATTAAATGCACTTGTCAGAACATTAAATGCTATCCAGAACCCGTGACATTAGCTTTCAGAAGCTGATTTTCCAGATGTCTAGTCTTCTGATCACAATTGGCACAACTTCTGATTGTAAAGAACTTCTGAGGAAAGCTTTAGCAGACTTCGTCTTCAGAGCGGAGTATCCAGCTTCTGAGTTATTGAAACTCTGACATCAGCAACTGATCTTCTGAGTCCTTTAGGCAATCCGAAAATGATTCATTCAGCACCTGCTGAGCAACTTACACAAAGACTAAGTAGACAAAAAATTATTAGTCAATAGTCAACTATATGTAAGGAATTAATAAGTTTTCATCTTCTGAAACGTTTGGACATAATCAAAACACATAGGGTTCATCATTCTCCCCCATTTTGGTTATGGACAAACCGTGGTCAGAAGGTAAAAGAAAACATGAGGTTTAGAAAGAGACTTCCTGACGCAAATGTTTCATGACTTCTGAGTAAATTAACTCCCCCATTTTAGTGTAAATGGTGAACTTCAGCAATCTGTACAGACTTAAAAAAACTTAAGATTAAGTTGTTAGATTTAATGAAGTATAATTTACTAAGTCAAAACAGAAACATAAGCAAAAAGTAAGAAGTCAGAGACACAAGAAAGTATAAGGAAGATTCAGTGTGTATAATTTAATTCAGAAGTCAACATAAGAAACAGAATAATCAGAAGAGTAGAAAAGTCCTAAGACAAAGACTACCCAACCCAGAACCTAGCTAAGAAGCTTAAGTCCTAAAAAGATTACAAGTTCCTAGGTTTCTTCTGAGGAGGAGGAACAACACTGGAACCTTCAGCAGCACTTGATCTCTTCTGACCAGACTTCTCCCCCGTTTGACCAGAACCAACAGCAACACCAAGAGCACCCTGAGATTTCAATTTTTGCTGAACATTCAGAGCAGTCTGATATTGCACAGGAGTTGGTCGCACAGTATTGATCATATCCATTCGTCTTCTGAAGTCATCATCAATGGTCTTCATATGATCAAAGGTCTGACCAGACATAGGTCGCTGTTTCTGAACGTCTTCAAGAAGGAGCTTGATCAACCTATTGTTAGCATACACAGCAGCAGTGAGATGCTCATTCTGAATATAAGTCTGTCCTCGAACAAACCTATAACAATTGTGAAGAGTCTTCTCTTGTTCACGTGCTTGAGTGTGCATAACCTTCAGAAGTTCAGTAAGCTCAGCAATCTGTGCATTCTGAGCAGATACAGCAGACTCAATGTTGGAGAGTCGATTGTTGAGATCAGGAGTGATGTCATATACAATCTTAGCAGCCCCGGAAGATGATGAACCTTGAGCAGAAGATTTCACTTCTCTCAGAATGTGATTGGCAGTACTTTGCAGGTCATCAATCTTACTTGGGAGCATCTTATCATGAGCCTCATAATGCTCATTTGCTTCCTTGACTTCTTCTGTCAATATCTCCAGATTCTCATTGACCTTCAGAGAAGAAGCAAGAGCAATGTTATCCAGAGAAGGACGAGTCAGAGCTAATTCTCTTAACTTGTACAGCTCTTCATAGGTAGCTAGATGAAGTGTAGAAAGATTGCGTATGTAGACAGAAGGGTCTTGCATTTGAAGCATAGTCATGAGCTGCAGGTTCTGAGCTTTCAAAGAATGTAATTCTTGCAGCACAATGCCCTGAGCATACATGTCAGCAGCAGAAGTCCTTTGCCCCATACCAGCAAATCTATTCAACAGTTCATCAGAGCCACTCTGACTCATTCTTCTCAACTCCTCAACACTAGGAGCACCACCAGCTTCGGATATACCAGAAGCTCTGCCTATGAATCCAAAACTACCAAACCTGGTATCCAGATCATCCCGATTCATGTGTTGGCGCAGGAAGTCATAGTTAGATGACAACCCAGCAAAGCATGAGGTAGTGGAGGAGGTAGTTAAGGGATCACACACAGGAGGTGCATGTCCAGAGGTTGAGAGAGGAGGAATTTGAGTATTTGAGGAAGGGATGGTATTGGTGGTAGAGGAAGAAATGGTAGGAGAAATGGAAGGTAAAGTAGATGGCAGTGAGAAAGATGGAGCAGTAAATCCAATTGATTGACTTACAGAGGAAGAGGGTATGGAGGAGGTAGTGGATGTGGCTATGGAATCAGTGAAGATGGGAGCAGAATTTAGATTCACTTCTGAATAGGATCCAGAAGGAGGAATAATTGGAGGAGATACAACCTCAGAAGTTGAAGTTGTAGGAGGAATGGAAGTGTGAGAATCACTAACTTCTGTGACAGAAGGTAGTGAAGGAGATGGATGAGGAGTATGAGGTGGAGATGGAATAACCTGTTCAGAGAGGTTTGGATCAAATGTTGAAATGGGCTCAGCAAAGATATGAGCCATTCTGAACAGAGTTTCAGAAGCATCTCTTTCACCAGGATTTCTCCCTTGACCCAGAAGAACATTATCCAGAAAATCATCAGTGTCGATGTTTTCAGCAAAGTTCATAGCATTCTGAATGATAGTATCAGGCTCTTGATCACTATCCTCAGTCAGTTCTTCAATAACAGGAGCATCAGCATCCTTCTCACCAGACACATCCATCATGTCTTCGTCATCAACCAAGTCCTCTTTTTCAGGAATTGATTCTTCCAGTTCAGTACTCGAAGCAATAGAGAAGTCCTTTTTGATCAGAGACCTTCTCTTTGCTGACATCTTCTTCCTTGGGATTCTTCTGGAGAGAGGAATATCTTCAGAGTCCTCATCCTCTTCAGCAGCCTTTGAGCTAATCCGAGTAGAGAGAGAAATATTCTCAAGCTCTTCTCCATCCTCTGAAGTCTCAACATTCTTTGAGAACTCCACATTCTCAAGTTCAGCAGCGCATGCAATGATTCTTGCATCAGCCTTAGCCTTTGCAGCAATTTCTCTTTCAGCTGCTAACTTTGTCTTCTGCTTCCTTCTACTTTCTCTTCTGATCAGCAAGAGCCATAACTCTTGCAATCTTCTCAGCTTCAGCAGCCTTCTCTCTTTCAGCAAGGCGTGCGTCCTCAGCATCCTGAGCTTCCTTCTCAGGAACATCCTTAGGTTTCTCAGCAACAATCTTGCCAGAGGGTTCAACACTGATTGTTGTTTGAACCATCGTGGGAAGAGGTTCTGAAACAACCACTTTCTCAACGGTCAGGACCAACTTACTTGATCCCTTCTTTCCCTTGCTGGCAGCATTCTTTCCTTTCAGCACAGAAGCATCCACAATTTCCTTCTGAGCAATACTCACAGAGGAGCCCTTCTCATTTTTCTTCGGAGTCACACCATAACTCAGGTTCCTGAAGGTATGCATCTTCAGAACCGTACTCTTACTCGTAACACCTTCTCCTGAAATCTCAACAGAGGCTGCCTCAAACAACCTTGTCAGGCGTGAGCCATATGCTAATGCACTCACGGTCGTTACATTCTTCATCTGCCTTATCAGCATGGCAGGCAAGTTGATCTTCTTCTGGTTGACCAAGTGCCACATAAACACCCTTTCCCTGTTGGAAACACAATTAACTCCTCCAGCCTTCGGAAGGAAAACATTGGTAGTCAAATAGTGTGCCCACCTCTGGTGCTGAGTGAGCCAGGTGGCATATGTTTCCTTGGCACTTAGATCTGGTCTAGCCCAGTTAACTTCTGTAAAACCATCTGCTGAACCATCATCACCAATGATGATTCCTTCATCATTAACACCAATCACTTGAGAAATAGAAGCCCTGCTGACCTCAATCTCAATTTCACCGACAACAGAGTGTAGAACATCCTCCTCATTAGAAAAGAAATGAAGGTTCTGATAGAATTCGGTGACTAACTTAGGATAGATAAATTCATCGAGAGAAACGAATGAATTCCAGTTTTGAGCGCTAAGCCAGTTAGAAATGGGTTCAGTTGATTTAACTTCATCATCTAGGAACCTAGAGGTGAATACCCTAGATTCGCTAACTTTCTTTTTTGATTCAGTGGTGAAGACGTGAGTGACAGTGATTTCTTGAGCCATTTGAAGAAATAAGAAATTAGGTTTAAGGTTTTGGAGAGAGGAGAACACAGAAAATCTATGGAAGTTCTAATAGCAAAGAAAATGAGAGTAAAAACTTCTAAGTATGGAAAACCTCTATTTATACCCAAACAAGAAACCGTTCCAATTCAAAAAGCAAATAAACACCGTTTAAAAGGGAACAGATAACCGTTAAACACAGAACAGCGCCGTAAAATGCAGTAGATAACGCATGCTTAAGTGTCAAATCATGATTAGAATTAATTATCACTTAATTATCTTAAACGATTAAACCCTTAAGATACACAAATAATTAAACTAAGTTATTGAAGAGGATAAGTCATACCAATGCCTTCTCGTAAGTTGCTGAAAGACATACCAGCCAGAGGCTTAGTAAACATGTCAGCAAGATTCTCTTCAGAGGGAACATGAGTAATGATAATATCCTTCTTCAGAACATGATCTCTTAAGAAGTGATGCCTAATATGAACATGCTTCATCCTTCTGTGCTGAATAGGATTCTTTGAAAGATCAATTGCACTCTTGTTATCACAGTAGATTATAATTGTTCCAGGGATGACTCCATAGTCAGCAATTTGTTGCTTGATCCAGAGCATCTGAGAAACACAACTTCCAGCAGCAACATACTCAGCTTCAGCAGTTGAGAGAGCCACAGAGGTTTGCTTCTTGCTATGCCAGGAGACTAGGCACTCCCCCAGAAAATGACAACCACCAGAAGTGCTGACCCTTTTCAATTTATCTCTACCATAGTCAGAGTCTGTGTATCCTATAGGAGTGAAATCAGAACTACAGGGATACCACAAACCAGCTTCTGGTGTGCCTTTAAGATATCTGAGAATTCTTTTGACAGCAACATCATGAATTTCTCTTGGCTTTGATTGATATCTAGCACAAAAACACACAGCAAAATGTATATCTGGCCTGCTGGCTGTTAGGTATAAAAGAGAACCAATCATACCTCTGTAGGTTTTTATATCTACAGGTTTACCAGCTTTCTCTTCATCATCAATGTCTTTGCTGACATCCATTGGAATATCAACAGCATTAGAGTCCATCATGCCAAATTTCTTCAGCACTTCTCTAGTGTACTTGGCTTGATTGATAAACACACCATCATTACTTTGCTTGATCTGAAGTCCTAAGAAGAAGGTTAACTCTCCCATCATAGACATTTCAAACTCAGCCTTCATGTGGTCACTGAACTCTCTGCACAAAGATTCATTAGTAGCACCAAATATAATATCATCAACATATACCTGAGCTATAAGAATATCCTTGTTTTTCTTCAGAGTGAACAGAGTTGTATCAACACAGCCTCTGACAAACCCCTTAGACAGAAGGAACTTTGTCAGTCTCTCATACCAAGCTCTGGGAGCTTGTTTCAGTCCATACAATGCTTTCTTCAGCTTGTACACATGATCAGGAAACTTAGGATCTTCAAAACCAGGAGGTTGAGACACATAGACTTCCTCATCAATGTAACCATTCAAGAATGCACTTTTCACATCCATTTGAAAGAGCTTAAAACCTTTGTATGATGCAAAAGCACATAAGATTCTAATGGCTTCTAATCTTGCAACAGGAGCAAAAGTTTCACCATAATCTATGCATTCTTGCTGACTGTAACCTTGAGCAACAAGCCTTGCCTTGTTCCTCACAACATTTCCAAATTCATCAAGTTTGTTCTTCAGTACCCATCTAGTTCCAACAACCTTTATGTTGTTAGGTCTGGGAACCAAAGTCCAAACTTCTGACCTTTTGAACTGGTCAAGTTCTTCTTGCAGTGCCATTAACCAGGAGTCATCATCAGCAGCTTCATAGAAGTCCTTGGGTTCCAGAAGTGACACAAAAGCCACATTCCCCATGTATCTTCTGAGCTGAGCTCTGGTCATGACAGGATTATGAACAGAGTTAATTATGTTCTCTAAGGAATGATTCCTATGAGTTCTAACTTCTCTTGGTACATCCAATGAGTCTTCTGAAACCTGTTCATCATTTGTTGAATCATATATAGGAGCATCTTCTGGAGTGGGATTCTCTTCTTGAGCTTGTTCAGCAACAGGAGGAACCACTTCAGCAGCTCTGGGAGAAACATCTTCTTCTTCATCAGGAGATGTAACTTCAAGAGCTTGAACTACATCTTCATCAGGAGCTCTACTATCTGCGGGGTTAGTTTCATCAAACTGTACATGAACAGATTCATCTAAAGTTTGAGTCCTCTTATTAAAAACCCTATATGCTTTACTATGTGTTGAGTAACCAAGAAAAATGGCCTCATCTGCCTTTGAATCAAACTTTGAAAGATATTCTTTTGTATTCAAAACATAACACTTGCAACCAAAGGTTCTGAAATAACCTATTTTAGGTTTTCGACCTTTCCAGAGTTCATAAGGGGTCTTGTTCAGAATGCTTCTGATTAGCACTCTATTCAGAACAAAGCAAGCTGTGTTCACAGCTTCTCCCCAAAAGTACTTAGGAAGCCTTCTTTCATTGATCATAGTTCTGGCTATCTCAACCAGAGTTCTATTCTTCCTTTCTACTACCCCATTTTGTTGAGGAGTTCTGGGAGCAGAAAAGTTATGATCAATTCCCTTGGTTTCACAGAATTCTTCAAACCTAAAGTTTTTGAATTCTCCAGCATTATCACTTCTGATATGGACAACCTTTTCATTCCTTTCATTCTCAAGTTTCTTTATCAGAACTGAGAAACATCCAAGTGACTCATCTTTGCTAGACAGCAAAATGACCCAAGTGAATCTTGAATAGTCATCTACAATGACAAAGGCATACTTCTTTCCACCCATGCTCATTGGTTGAACAGGGCCAAAAAGGTCCATATGAAGTAATTCCAAAGGTCTTTTACTTGAAATGACTTTCTTAGTTTTAAAAGAGCTTCTGGATTGTTTACCAGATTGGCAAGCATTGCATAAATGATTCCTTTTAAAACTAATTTCAGGCAGACCCTCAACCAATTGATTTCTAGCAACTTTGGCCAGAAGGTCTATGCTCACATGAGCAAGTCTTCTATGCCAGAGCCAGGAGGTATCCTCTTTGGACATCAAGCATATATTTTTGCAAAGATTCTCAAGATTCAGCATGAAAACATTTTCAACTCTAGGAGCAGTTAGAATAACTTCCCTTGACTTACTGTCCAAGATTTTACATCCAGAGGAGCTGAAGACAACATCTCTACCTTTATCACACAGTTGTGCAACACTCAGGAGATTGAACTTCAGGCCTCTGACTAGGGAGACATCTTCGATCGGAGGATTAGTTCCTATGGATCCAGAACCAAGTATCCTTCCTTTCTGGGCATCTCCAAAGCTGACTTTTCCACCTCTTTTAGGATCAAATGTGATGAATGCTTTTTCATCACCTGTCATATGCCTTGAGCACCCACTGTCAATGTACCACAGCCTTGACATTGATGGAGCACTCAGAGCCACCTGCAACACAATCAATTAGTGACAGGTACCCAATCCTTATTGGGTCCTTCAGAGTTAGATTTTTCTTCAGCAGGTTTTAATGATATCTCAGATTGCAAGAGGTTTTTAATATGATACTTGCAATCCTTTAACCAGTGACCATCACTCTTGCAAAGTTTGCAAAAGGGAGGGTTCTTGGATCTTTCCCTTTGCTTCCTGGGAGATTTCTTCTTCTTCTGAGAAGGACCAACATCTTCAGAGGCTATACCAGCACTCTCAGAGGTTCCAACATCAGGAGGAGAAGCTATCTCTTTCAGAAGAGAGGGAGTGACAGGTTTCTTCTTCTTCTGGGGTTTATCACTTCCCAGAGGCAGCTTTTCCTTGCCTTTGGCTTTAGAGCCATCAACAGGAGTGCTGAACTGTTTACACAGTTTTTCTTCTAACACTTTCATGTCAGAATAAACTTGAGTAAACCTAAGAAACTTGTCAGCCTCACTCTTGTCCAATTTCCTTTTCAGGTACTTGAACATACTATAGAGTTCTTCAAGAGAATCAAAGATATTTTGTTCAGAAGATATGTTTACCTCGGAATCATATGTAGCTTCAGGAGGTGCGGAAGTTTCTCCTGTGACATCTTCAGAAGTTGGCTCATCAATAGCCATAAAACATATCTGAGCTTGCTCTTCCTTTTCTTCAGGATCACTGCTGGTCTCAAAGTCTGACCAAGCAGCCATCATTGCTTTCTTGAACTTCTTCTTATCTTTCTTCAGCTCCGGACAGTTAGGCTTAATGTGCCCCGGTTGCTGACATCCATAGCACACAATAGGCTTGTTTGGATCTCTCTTGAACTTTTCACCAGAATCAGGAGTTTTCTTGTCAAAGCTCCTGAAAGGCTTCTTGTAGTTTCCACCTCTGCCTTTTCTAAAGGCCTTCTTGAACTTCCTGGTCAGCATAGCCAGTTCCTCATCTTTAGAGGATTCTTCAGAAGATTCTGCTTTCAGGACTACTCTTTTTCCTTCTGACCTCTCTCTTAGGTCATGATTCTTTAATGACATTGCATGGGTAATTAGGGACCCAATGAGCTCATCGTACAAGTAATAGCTCAAATCCTGAACTTCTTCAATAGCAGTCTTCTTGGCTTGCCAAGACCTTGGTAAGCTTCTGACAATCTTCTTCACTCGATCAGATTCTTCAATATCTTTTCCTAAACTCTTCAAGTCATTGACTATCTTGGTGAATCTAGAGTTCATGTCTGAAATAGATTCTTTATCAAGCATTTCAAATAACTCATATTCTCTCATGAGTTGGTTGACTTTAGATTGCTTCACTTTTCCTGTTCCTTCATATGTGACTTCCAGCTTGTTCCAAATATCCTGTGCAGTTTCACAAGAAGAAACTTTGTTATATTCAGTAGCTGTAAGTGCACAATGCAACATATTTATTGCTGAAGCATTAGTTTGGAGTTTTTTTAGAATATCATCTGTATATTCTCTCTGAGGAATGACAACATTCCCTAAACCTTGTTCCATTCTGGTGGGAATGAAATCACCATTAGTGATGACATACCAAGCACTCATGTTCTGAGCTTGGATGAAGTACATCATCCTTTTCTTCCAGTATGAGTAGTTGTTGCCATTAAATAATGGAGGTCTAGTAGTAGAAGAACCTTCTGGGACAATGAAGTGAGAAGAATTCTCAGGCTGGTGTCTACTAGCCATCTCTATTGATTCTAATAGGATCTTACACTTAGATTGTTAGATCTTTAGTAAATATGCGAAGTAACCTCGCTCTGATACCACTTGTTGGCCCTATCAAGAACAAAATCACCTAGAGGGGGGTGAATAGGTGTCAAAGTAGAAAACTGAAATTTTCTAAGTTTTTAAAGAAACTTAAATTTCAGAGTCAAATTTCCTCAGAGTCAGAGGCAAGCTAACATGAGTTGCTTCTGAGGGAAATTCTGCCTAAACACAGTTAGACTGTTTTCAGCAACAGAAGTTCTGATTTAGGAACTACTGGACTGTCTTCTGAACAAAGACAATGATACTTAGAGGAAATCTGTTTCAGCACTAAATATAGGCAAGTACACAGAAGCAAAAATAACAAGTATAAGAGGGAGAAAGAAGTTCAGGAGATCCTGATTGAACAATTCGATTTATCCAAGTTCGCCACAGAAGTCCTGTGACTACGTCTTGTCCCCTGAGGTCGCAGCCTACAGAGATTTTATAAATCCACTATTCAGAACTTTTATGGCAAGTTCAGAAGCTCCTTTACATCAACAGAACTTAAGCTAATTTCTCACTTAGTTCTGACTAGCCTAAAAAGAGTTAAAGGATTTCCACCAGAACAAACAATACTATGTTTTCTGGATTTCTCACCCAACTCTAATCTCAACTAGATTTCTCTCTTTAAATCTAACTGAATATCACAAACGATATCAGTTTACAAGATTCCTATTATGAACTTGTTTTTCTTCACTCTCTCACTTTAACTAAGACTATGCTAAGAAAGATTGAGAATGGAAAGTATTGCTCTGTTTTTCTTGTTAAAACAGTGCGTTGAGATTTTGCTCGATGATCACGCGTATGTTGATGCTTTGGAGCTTGGCTACTATTTATAGTGATTGAAGATGACCGTTGGTGAGTTTGAATCTTCAAAGGAGATGACATCAGTTGTTGTAGCCGTTAATTTGTCAAATCTTCAAACGGTCTTCAAACACTTTGATTCCGTTAACCTTGTTCTTTAACTAAATCCGGTAAGTGATTTGAAATCAAAGACGAGGTTGACTGGAATCATTCTTCAATTGGATCAACAAGGGGTAGACAAGGAAATCCTGGTTTCTTTTGAACAGACAGGCGCGCTCCAACAAAACAGCTTTTTGAACTTTTGGCGCCTTGCATTAAATGCACTTGTCAGAACATTAAATGCTATCCAGAACCCGTGACATTAGCTTTCAGAAGCTGATTTTCCAGATGTCTAGTCTTCTGATCACAATTGGCACAACTTCTGATTGTAAAGAACTTCTGAGGAAAGCTTTAGCAGACTTCGTCTTCAGAGCGGAGTATCCAGCTTCTGAGTTATTGAAACTCTGACATCAGCAACTGATCTTCTGAGTCCTTTAGGCAATCCGAAAATGATTCATTCAGCACCTGCTGAGCAACTTACACAAAGACTAAGTAGACAAAAAATTATTAGTCAATAGTCAACTATATGTAAGGAATTAATAAGTTTTCATCTTCTGAAACGTTTGGACATAATCAAAACACATAGGGTTCATCAGATTTTCTAGATAATGTTCTTCTGGGTCAAGGGAGAAATCCTGGTGAAAGAGATGCTTCTGAAACGCTGTTCAGAATGGCTCATATCTTTGCTGAGCCCATTTCCACATATGATCCAAACCTCTCTGAACAGGTTATTCCATCTCCACTTCATACTTCTCATCCATCCTCTCCTCATACTCCTCATCCATCTCCTTCACTACCTTCTGTCACAGAAGTTGGTGATTCTCATACTTCATTTCCTCCTACAACTTCAACTTCTGAGGTTGTACCTCCACCAATTATTCCTCCTTCTGGATCCTTTTCAGAAGTGAATCTAAACACTGCTCCCATCTTCACAGATTCTATAGCCACATCTACTACTTCCTCTGTAAGTCCATCAATTGGATTTACTGCTCCATCTTTCTCACTACCATCCACCCTACCTCCCATCTCAACCACTCATACTATCCCTACCTCAACCACTTCTATCCCTCCTCCCTCAACCTCTGGACATGCACCTCCTGTGTGTGATCCCTTAACTACCTCCTCCACTACCTCTTGTTTTGCTGGGTTGTCATCCAACTATGACTTCCTGCACAAACACATGAATCGGGATGATCTGGATACCAGGTTTGGTAGTTTTGGCTTCATGGGCAGAGCTTCTGGTGTATTTGAAGCTGGTGGTGCTCCTAGTGTTGAGGAGTTGAGAAGAATGAGTCAGAGTGGCTCTGATGAACTGCTGAATAGATTTGCTGGTATGGGGCAAAGGACTTCTGCTGCTGACATGTATGCTCAGGGCATTGTGCTGCAAGAATTACATTCTTTGAAAGCTCAGAACCTGCAGCTCATGACTATGCTTCAAATGCAGGACCCTTCTGTGTACATACGCAATCTTTCTACACTTCATCTAGCTACCTATGAAGAGCTGTACAAGTTAAGAGAATTAGCTCTGACTCTTCCTTCACTGGATAACATTGCTCTTGCTTCTTCTCTGAAGGTCAATGAGAATTTGGAGATATTGACAGAAGAAGTCAATGAAGCAAACGAGCATTATGAGGCTCATGAGAAGATGCTCCCAAGTAAGATTGATGACCTACAAAGTACTGCCAATCACATTATGAGAGAAGTGAAATCTTCTGCTCAAGGTTCATCATCTTTCGGGGCTGCTAAGATTGTATATGACATCACTCCTGATCTCAGCAATCGACTCTCCAACATTGAGTCTGCTGTATCTGCTCAGAACGCACAGATTGCTGAGCTTACTGAACTTCTGAAGGTTATGCACACTCAAGCACGTGAACAAGAGAAGACTCTTCACAATTGTTATAGGTTTGTTCGAGGACAGACTTATATTCAGAATGAGCATCTTACTGCTGCTGTGTATGCTAACAATAGGTTGATCAAGCTCCTTCTGGAAGATGTTCAGAGACATCGACCTATGTCTGGTCAGACCAGTGATGATGACTTCAGAAGAAGAATGGATATGATCAATACTGTGAGACCAACTCCTCAGCAATATCAGACTGCACTAAATGTTCAGCAAAAATTGAAATCCCAGGGTGCTCTGGGTGTTGCTCTTGGTTCTGGTCAAACGGGGGAGAAGTCTGGTCAGAAGAGATCAAGTGCTGCTGAAGGTTCTAGTGTTGTTCCTCCTCCTCAGAAGAAACCTAGGAACTTGTAATCTTTTAGGACTTAAGCTTCTTAGCTAGGTTCTGGGTTGGGTAGTTTTTTGTCTTAGGACTTTTTCTGCTCTTCTGATTATTTTGTTTCTTATGTTGTCTTCTGATGAACTTATATACACTGAATCTTTCTTATACTTTCTTGTGTCTCTGACTTCTTACTTTTTGCTTATGTTTCTTTTTGACTTAGTAAATTATTACTTCATTTAATCTAACAACTTGATCTTAAGTCATGTCTAAGTTTTACAGATTGCTGAAGTTCACCATTTACACTAAAATGGGGGAGTTAACTATATGTATCAGGAAGTCTTTTTCTAAACCTCATGTTTTCTGTTACCTTCTGACCACGGTTTGTCCATAACCAAAATGGGGGAGAATGATGAACCCTATGTGTTTTGATTATGTCCAAACGTTTCAGAAGATGAAAACTTAATTTTCCCTTACATATAGTTTACGATTGACTAATAATTTTTGTTTACTTAGTCTATGTGTAAGTTGCTCAGCAGGTGCTGAATGAATCATTTCTGGATTGCCTAAAGAACTCAGAAGATCAGTTTGGTGAAGTCAGAAGCTGGATACTCCGCTCTGAAGCCGAAGTCTGCTAAACCTCTCCTCAGAAGTTCTTTGCAATCAGAAGTTTTGCCAATTTGATCAGAAGTCTAGACAACTGGGAATCATCTTCTGAAAGCTAAGTCACGGGTTCTGTTTGAGCATTTAATGCTCTGACACTTGCATTCAATGCAAGGCGCCAAAAGTTCAAAAAGCTGTTTTGATGGAGCGCGCTTGTCTGTTCAAAAGAAACCAGCATTTCCTTGTCTACCCTTTGTTGATCTAATTGAAGAATGATTCCAGTCAACCTCATCCTTGATTTCAAATCACTTACCGGATTGAGTTAAAGAACAAGGATAACGGAATCAAAGTGTTTGAAGACCGTTTGAAGATTTGACAAGTTAACGGCTACAACAACTGATGTCATCTCCTTTGAAGATTCAAACTCACCAACGGTCATCTTCATTCACTATAAATAGTAGCCAAGCTCCAAAGCATCAACATACGTGTGATTATCGAGCAAAATCTCAACGCACTGTTCTAACAAGAAAAACAGAGCAACTTTTCCATTCTCAATCTTTCTTAGCATAGTCTTAGTTAAAGTGAGAGAGTGAAGAAAAACAAGTTCATAATAGGAACCTTGTAAACTGAGATCGTTTGTGATCTTCAGTTAGATTTAGAGAGAGAAATCTAGTTGAGATTAGAGTTGGGTGAGAAATCCAGAAAACAGAGTATTGTTTGTTCTGGTGGAAATCCTTTAACTCTTTTTATGCTAGTCAGAACTAAGTGAGAAATTAGCTTAAGTTCTGTTGATGTAAAGGAGCTTCTGAACTTGCCATAAAAGTTCTGAATAGTGGATTTATAAAATCTCTGTAGGCTGCGACCTCAGGGGACAAGACGTAGTCACAGGACTTCTGTGGCGAACTTGGATAAATCGAATTGTTCAATCAGGATCTCCTGAACTTCTTTCTCCCTCTTATACTTGTTATTTTTGCTTCTGTGTACTTGCTTATATTTAGTGCTGAAACAGATTTTCTCTAAAGTATCATTGTCTTTATTCAGAAGACTGTCCAGAAGTTCTTCAATCAGAACTTCTGTTGCTGAAAACAGTCTAACTGTGTTTAGGCAGAATTTCCCTCAGAAGCAACTTCTGTAAGCTAGCTTCTGACTCTAAGGAAATTTGACTCTGAAAATTAAGTTTCTCGAAAAACTTAGAAATTTTCAGTTTTCAACTTTGACACCTATTCACCCCCCTCTAGGTGATTCTGTTCTTGATAGGCCAACAAGTTCTTGTAAAGAAACTTGAGAATGAAAGGAATGAGAAGGTAATCCATATGATAAGAGACAATGGTGGAGAATTCTAGAACTTTCAATTTGAAGAATTCTGTGAAACCAAGGGCATTGATCATAACTTTTCTGCTCCCAGAACTCCTCAACAAAACGAGGTAATTGAAAGGAAGAACAAAACTCTGGTTGCAATAACGAGAACCATGATCAATGAAAGAAGTCTTCCAAAGTACTTCTGGGGAGAAGCTGCAAACACAACTTGTTATGTTTTGAATAGAGTACTCATAAGGAGTATCTTGAACAAAACCCCCTATGAACTATGGAAAGGTAGAAAGCCTAAGATAGGTTATTTCAAAACCTTTGGTTGTAAGTGTTATGTTTTGAATACAAAAGAATATCTTTCAAAGTTTGATTCAAAGGCATATGAGGCCATTTTTCTTGCTTACTCAACACATAGTAAAGCATATAGGGTTTTTAATAAGAGGACTCAAACTTTAGATGAATCTGTTCATGTTAAGTTTGATGAGACTAACCCTGCAGAAAGTAGAGCTCCTGATGAAGATGTAGTTCAAGTTCCTGAAGTAACATCTCTTGCTGATGCTAAAGATGCTTCTCTTAGAACTGCTGAAGTTATTACTCCTGTTGCTGCTAATCCAGTTCCAGAAGAGATTGCAACTCCAGAAGTTAACTTCCTTCTAGAAGATGCTCCTATATATGATTCAACAAAGGATGAACAAGTTTCAGAAGATACATTGGATGTACCAAGAGAAGTTAGAGCTCCTAGGAACCACCCTTGAGAATATTATTGATTCTGTTCACAATCCTGTTGTGAGCACGGATTTTTCTGATCTCGATGATGATAGTGTGTTTACCTCATGATTATACATGTAGAGAAGTTATTGCTTAACCTACTGTGTGCTAGAAAGTCCCGCGGGGCCCCAGAAGTGACAAACGGAGCCGAAATGAGCAATTTTCCCATCATCACTAGGCTGAACTCGGTCAGGTTTAGACAACCTCGGTCGAGTTTAGACAATCTCAATCCAGTGTAACCCATAATTGGTCAAGTTTAGTCCTTCAAGAACAAATTCAGCCAAGTTTACATGCAAACAGGTCCAAAAACGACGTTTTTTCGGCCATTTCGGGTCACGTATACATTTTGCGGGTTCGAAACGGCCATTTCTCCTTTGCTAGAGGGCTAAACTCGGCCAGGTTTAGACAACCTCGGCCGAGCTTAGCAAAACTCGGCCGAGTTTAAGCAAACTCGGCCGAGTTTGCTTGGAAACAGGCCCGAAAACGACGTTTTCGGGCCATTTCGGGTGACGTATGCATTTTTCGGACTCTCCCAGGGGTTTTACCAATGAATAGGAAATTCTACCTTCATAATAAACACTCATAAACATCTCTAAAGCTCCTAGAAACACCCATTCCACAAGATCAAAGCTCAAAGAGTCAGTAGATTCTTCTGCGCGAATCAAGCCGAAACAGCTCCGGAATGAGCCCTGATTCTCGTTCCCGGATTGTTTTCTTGTTAATTCTTGATCTAAACACCTCAATTATTATCTTAAGTTCACTAGAGAAGCTATCAGTTGACTTAATATACAGTCAAGAGCTTCCAGGAGCCTTAATGGTGTCAAACGGGGCCTAAACGGCTGTTTTCCACCATCAGAGGGACTAAACTCGACCAGGCTTGCATAAACTCGGCCAAGTTTGTTTGTTTCTTCACTAAAACACTTCATTTCTTCTATTATAACCACTAGAGAAGCTATTAGTTGAGTCAGTGTACATTCGGGAGCTTCCGGAACCCTTAACGGCGAAGAACGGGGTCGAAACGGGCGTTTTGCCGCCTCCGGAGGGACCAAACTCGGCCAAGCTTGGTCAAACTCGGCCGAGTTTGTCTCCCACATGATCAAACTCGGCCGAGTTTGTCTCCCACATGATCAAACTCGGCCGAGTTTGTCTCCCACATGATCAAACTCGGCCGAGTTTGGCTGGGTTTGAGTCCGAAAAATAGTGTTTTCACTATTCGGGACACTATTGCTCTTTTGGATGCTTTAGGGACACTTTTCCTATAAATAAGACCCTCCCCCCTTCAGTTTTACACACCTAAAACACCCCAAAACCTCTCAAACACTTCATTTTGCAAGATCAAACACCCAAAAATCCATAAAAAGTTAGTTAGTAAAAAGTGAAGAAAGTGAAGAACACATCCAAAAAGTGACTTCAATCCTTGTTTCTGGAGCAATTCCAAGTTGTTTCTTGTTACAAATACATCAAATATAATCCCATAAACACTTCTCTTCCATCATTTGACCCACTTTAGTACCTAAAATCAAGCATTGAGTCGGGTTTTACCACTTTGTTCAAAGTTGCTCGGGTTGTCACTTCCGGGGATCCGTTTGGAGTTTCCTTTGCATATAAAAGGCAAGTAAACTCTCTATTATGTCACTATGATGTTCTAGTATCATGAATTAATGGAAACACGCTGAGAGGTACAAGAATCACGTGTAGATTAATGGTGAAACCGGGCATAAAAACCATGAAACCATGAAACCATAAACATAAAAATGAAGACTTTAAACTTACATCCATGAAATCATCTTAATCAAACATCATGTCTTAAGTTTAAATCATGTTTTGTTTCATTAAAACATAACTTTACTAAAGTAAAAACATGTTTAATCCTAAAGTAAAATCATGTTTCGTTTCATTTAAAAGGTAAAAAACAACTTTAATCATGTAATGATTAGTTTTGTTTTTTGCCTAATTAAGAATTGACGTGTGAAAACGACACGTTGGTTAATTATATATTATTACAACGTGGATTTAACGCTCTCTATGGCGGACTACCGCCCGGGGATACTCGGTCCATTTGTATTATTTCTTTTTATACTTTTCTTTTACCGTGGATTTATGACTCCCTAAGGCGGACTACCGCCTGGGGACGTTCGGTCCATGATTTTACTTTTTCTTTATTTGCTGTGGGTTTATGGCTACCTAAGGAGGATTACAACCTAGGGGATGCCCGATCCATGCTTTATTTTATTACTTTTTACGTTTTACTTTTTACCGCAATTTACTTTTTACCGTGGAGTCAGGTATTTTTCTGTGGTGATGCTTAGTCGCCCGTGGATACTGGACCCACGAGCTTTACTTTACAGTATTTACTTTTCCGCACTTTTACTTTTTACCGCAATTTACTTTTTACCGTGGAGTCGGGTATTTTACTGTGGTGACGCTTAGTCGCCCGTGGATAATGGACCCACGAGGTTTACTTTACAGTATTTACTTTTCCGCACTTTTACTTTTTACCACAATTTACTTTTTATCGTGGAGTCGTGTATTTTACTGTGGTGACGCTTAGTCGCCCGTGGATACTGGACCCACGAGCTTTACTTTACAGTATTTACTTTTCCGAACTTTTACTTTTTACCGCAATTTACTTTTTACCGTGGAGTCCTGTATTTTACTGTGGTGACGCTTAGTCGCCCGTTGATACTGGACACACGATCTTTACTTTACATCACTTATTTTACTGCAATTTTACTATTGACCGTCATTTACCTTTTTTACCGTGGAGTCGGGTATTTTACCGTGGAGACGTTTAGTCACATGTTGATACCGGACACATGATTTATATATTATTGCATTTTTACTATTTACTTTTTTTACCGTGGAACGGGTAAAGCCGGGTACGCGATTTACTTTTTTGCCATGCGTAAATATTTCTTTTACTTTTATTATCATATAAAAAATGACTGGTACACGTTTTCCATGGAAGGCCATGCTAAAAAACGCTAAACACGTGTAAAATAATAATAATAATAATAACAAAAATAATAATAATAATAACAATAATAAATAAAAAACCATAAAAATATTACATATATTATGTTTATGAAACTAATGCATATTTACTCTCATTTTGCAGGTTAATAAGTTCTGTTGTGCTTTAAATTAATACTGTGTGTGAAAATAATAAAATAAGAGTCAGTAAAAACAAAACAAGTACAAAACAAAGCAAGTTTGAGTATTAAAGATAAGTAAGTATTATTCACGAACCTGTCTCTGAAGGGTACAGTGGGGTTGAGCGCTCTACTTATTGTACCAAATTTTCTCAGTCTACGGATTGGGTGGCGACTCTCTAAAAATTCATAAAAATCGAAGTTCAAGTAGCTGAGATTTTCCACGCCCTTCGGGGGCACAATACTGCTAAAAATGGCAAAACATGATAAAAATGCCCTAATCGATATTAATTAAATAATAAAATATTTGATTACGGGGACGCGCGCTCACAGTGGCGACTCTACTGGGAATAAAAAATGAATACTACTGAAAGATTTAATACTCAAACTTGCAAAAATTATACTTGTTTTGTTTTGTTGCATTCACTACACTTTTACACACACTGTTCATGTAACCCTTACTTTCCACCCCGGCTATTACAGTGCGTATTGCCAAACGGTTCTGAACCCTTGGGATACGTATTGGTGTAGCCAGCCATATGCCTAGTACCGTTGACACCTCGTTTGAACTCTTGAATGAGGAGATGTTAGGTATATCTTGCTATGGTCACAAATTGCACCATACCCGTTAAAGACTATTACCCATGACATTCGCCTAGACACTTTCCTCTAGGATACCAAAATGTTACTTTTAATTACTCGAGAGAACGATTTCTTATCCCAGTTGATAACAAATGAGCCCAATGCCTAGGGAAGAGTCTGACTTTTCTGACCAGTCGTAGAGAAATAGGGCTGAAAGGGAGAGAAATGTACTCGTGTGCTACGTGCTTTCAACTAACGAGTTTGTTCATGATGTTTTCTTTTTCTTACATACATCATTCTAGTATAAGTCATACGTAATCCATTTTGTCATCCTCGTGAGACGTACACCTACGTCGCCTCGAGTCCTCGTGTTCTAACACGTAATCCATTTTGTCATCCTCGTGAGACGTACACCTACGTCGCCTCGAGTCCTCGTGTTCTCACACGTAATCTATTCTCGTAAGACGTACACCTGCGTCGCCTCGAATCCACGTATTCTCACACGTAATCTATTTGTCATCCTCGGAAGACGTACACCTACGTCGCCTCGAGTCCGCGTGTTCTCACACGCAATCTATTTGTCATTCTCGCGAGACGTACACCTACGTCGCCTCGAGTCCGCGTGTTCTCACACATAATCTATTTGTCATTCTCGCGAGACGTACACCTACGTCGCCTCGAGTCCGCGTGTTCTCACACGCAATCTATTTTTCATTCTCGTGAGACATACTCCTACGTCGCCATGAGTCCGCGTGTTCTCACGCGCAATCTATTTGTCACTCTCGTGATACGTACTCCTACGTCGCCCCGAGTCTGCGTGTTCTCACACGCCATCTATTTGTCATCCTCGTAAGCCGTACACCTACGTCGCCCCGAGTCCGCATATTATCACATGCGATTTATCTGACATTCTCGTAAGACGTACACTTACGTCGTCCCGAGTCCGCGTATTATCACACGCGATTTATCTGTCATTCTCATGAGACGTACACCTCCGTCGCCTCGAGTCTGCGTGTTCTCACACGCAATCTATTTGTCATCCTCGGGAGACGTACACCTACGTCGCCTCGAGTCCGCGTGTTCTCACACGCAATCTATTTGTCATTCTCGCGAGACGTACACCTACGTCGCCTCGAGTCCGCGTGTTCTCACACGCAATCTATTTGTCATTCTCGCGAGACGTACACCTACGTCGCCTCGAGTCCGCGTGTTCTCACACGCAATCTATTTTTCATTCTCGTGAGACATACTCCTACGTCGCCATGAGTCCACGTGTTCTCACGCACAATCTATTTGTCACTCTCGTGAGACGTACTCCTACGTCGCCCCGAGTCTGCGTGTTCTCACACGCCATCTATTTGTCATCCTCGTAAGACGTACACCTACGTCGCCCCGAGTCCGCGTATTATCACATGCGATTTATCTGACATTCTCGTAAGACGTACACTTACGTCGTCCCGAGTCCGCGTATTATCACACGCGATTTATCTGTCATTCTCATGAGACGTACACCTCTGTCGCCTCGAGTCTGCGTGTTCTCACACGCAATCTATTTGTCATCCTCGTGAGACGTACACCTACGTCGCCTCGAGTCCGCGTGTTCTCACGCGCAACCTATTTGTCATCATCGTGAGACGTACACCTACGTCGCCTCGAGTCCGCGTGTTCTCACACGTAATCTATTTGTCATCCACGTGAGACGCACACCTACGTCGCCTCGAGTCCGCGTGTTCTCACATGTAATCTATTCTCGTAAGACGTACACCTGCGTCGCCTCGAGTCCGCGTGTCCTCACACGCCACCTATTTGTCATTCTCGTGAAACGTACACGTACGTCGCCCCGAGTCCGTGTATTATCACACGCGATTTATTTGTTATTCTCGTAAAACGAACACCTACGTCACCTCAAGTCTGCGTAATGTCATACGCGATTCATTTGTTATCTTTGTGAGACGTACTCCTACGTCGCCTCTAGTCCGCGTAATGTCATACGCGATTTATTTGTTATTTTCATAAGACATACACTTATGTCGCCCCGGGTCTGAGTGTTTTCACACACAATCTGTTTGTGTCTTTTCTGAGACATAAGTCGCTTTTAAGTCTGCATATTTTGAGTCTGCACGATATGTCTTAGGTAAAAAGATAAAAAGTAAAATTTTGGTGTGCTTTTGCATGGTTGAGTCCTCTGTTGATATGTATGTGATTTTCAGTTCAAGTTATCATAACATCATAACATCACAACATTTGCATATCACTCAGATTGAGTTAGAAAAATACTAATTTTATTATTTCTTTATCCTTTCAGACATAAGCATAGCCGGCTGGGAGCGAGACCCAGTCACCGGGAGATTGGTTCGAGAGATTATTGACGAGGAGGACCCGAGTGAAAGTTCTCAATCTGAGTCTGAATCAAGCACTTTGAACTCTCCAATCATGGCCGGAGAGAATGCAAACGACATTGCCGCATCAATTGAAGCACTGCTGAAGACTGACCAATTTGGTTCCCTGCTGAAAGAACACATTGCCAAAGCTGTCGAGGCTGCCAAGGACAGCTCGTTTGGAAGTAACAGTGAAGATAACTCTGAAGGCTCTCAGAACAGGCTCATGGCTATTGAGAAAGAGCAGCAGGCCATCAAGGCACGTCTGCCCAGACCAACCACACAGCTGGTGGACCTGGAAGAGCTGTATAAGCAAGGTGTCGAGACTCTTCCTCCGGGATTCCAGATGCCCTACATCCATACATACAGCGGAACGGGACCACCTGCAGCCCACATCAACGACTATGTCCGCATTATGAGGGGAGTTGGACTCTCCAAGCAACAACTGATCGACTTCTTCTCGATGTCTCTAAGAGGAGGGGCATGGACCTGGTACGGACATCTCTCCAAAGAAGTCCAGAACAACTGGGAGAAATTGACAGAAGCCTTCATTGAATACTTCAGCTACAACAACCTGGTTGAGGTGACACTAAGTGATCTAGAGTGCATTCAACAGACGCCCAATGAATCTTTCAGTGACTACTTCGAACGATGGATGACCAAGATGAACCAAGTCAGAGAGAAGCCTTCAATAAGGGACCTGATCAGGAAGTTAGTTAATGGGTCATCCCCTGCCATACGGGATGCTATGAAATTCATACACTTTCAGTCGTACAACGATGTCAGACACATGACACTGGAAGTTGAGAGATACGAGAAATCCAAGGCTCCCAACGTGTATCGTTCTACCCGAAGTCCTAACAATTATCAGAATGTTGGAGGATCATCAGCCCCAGCTAATGCGGTCACCAAAAGTCCATCAACTCAAGTTAAGGCAGTGGAAGTCGTAGCCGCCACTCAAGGAGGAACGGGTCCGAACATTGATCCTGAATGGGGAGTACCTTTATCTGCATTATTCTCAAGGGCCAGAAAAGCTGGGCTTATCTCTACACTCAAGCCTTTTGCGAATTTATCCAAAGAAACTGACAAGACCAATTTCTGCTTCTATCATCAAACTGAGGGACGTCACACCAACGACTGTGAAGCACTCAAGAAGGAGATAAGAAGGTTGATCGCCACGGGAAGTATTCTCGATCCTTCGAAACCAAGCACTCAAAATAACCCATTTCCAACATATCAGGTAAACATGTTGACATCCGGCCTCGAAGAGGATTATGTCAAAACCAGAGTTTGTGCATCAAGGAGGCATTCCGTCCTTGTAGAAGAAAGGAAGGTCGCCCCGAGCAATCACCAAATTTCTACCACAGAAGTGTTGGCCCTATCAAGAACAGAATCACCTAGAGGGGGGTGAATAGGTGTCAAAGTAGAAAACTGATTAAATCTAAGTTTTTTTAGGAAACTTATTTTTCAGAGTCAAATTTCCTCAGAGTCAGAAGCTAGCTTACAAAAGTTGCTTCTGAGGGAAATTCTGCCTAAACACAGTTAGACTGTTTTCAGCAACAGAAGTTCTGATTTGAGAACTTTTGGACAGTCTTCTGAACAAAGACAATGATACTTTAGAGAAAATCTGTTTCAGCACTAAATATGAACAAGTACACAGAAGCAAAAATAACAAGTATAAGAAGGGAGAAAGAAGTTCAGGAGATCCTGATTGAACAATTCGATTTATCCAAGTTCGCCACAGAAGTCCTGTGACTACGTCTTGTCCCCTGAGGTCGCAGCCTACAGAGATTTTATAAATCCACTATTCAGAACTTTTATGGCAAGTTCAGAAGCTCCTTTACATCAACAGAACTTAAGCTAATTTCTCACTTAGTTCTGACTAGCCTAAAAAGAGTTAAAGGATTTCCACCAGAACAAACAATACTCTGTTTTCTGGATTTCTCACCCAACTCTAATCTCAACTAGATTTCTCTCTTTAAATCTAACTGAAGATCACAAATGATCTCAGTTTACAAGATTCCTATTATGAACTTGTTTTTCTTCACTCTCTCACTTTAACTAAGACTATGCTAAGAAAGATTGAGAATGGAAAATGGTGCTCTGTTTTTCTTGTTAAAACAGTGCGTTGAGATTTTGCTCGATGATCACACGTATGTTGATGCTTTGGAGCTTGGCTACTATTTATAGTGAATGAAGATGACCGTTGGAGAGCTTGAATCTTCGAAGGAGATGACATCAGTTGTTGTAGCCGTTAATTTGTCAAGTCTTCAAACGGTCTTCAAACACTTTGATTCCGTTATCCTTGTTCTTTAACTCAATCCGGTAAGTGATTTGAAATCAAAGATGAGGTTGACTGGAATCATTCTTCAATTGGATCAACAAAGGGTAGACAAGGAAATTCTGGTTTCTTTTGAACAGACAAGCGCGCTCCATTAAAACAGCTTTTTGAACTTTTGGCGCCTTGCATTGAATGCAAGTGTCAGAGCATTAAATGCTCAAACAGAACCCGTGACTAAGCTTTCAGAAGCTAATTTCCAGTTGTCTATACTTCTGATCAAATTGGCAAAACTTCTGATTGCAAAGAACTTCTGAGGAGAGCTTTAGCAGACTTCGGCTTCAGAGCGGAGTATCCAGCTTCTGAATTATTGAAACTCTGACTTCAGCAAACAGATCTTCTGAGTCCTTTAGGCAATCCAGAAATGATTCATTCAGCACCTGCTGAGCAATTTACACATAGACTAAGTAAACAAAAATATTAGTCAACAGTAAACTATATGTAAGGGAGTATTAAGTTTTCATCTTCTGAAACGTTTGGACATAATCAAAACACATAGGGTTCATCAAGAAGATCGAAGACTGAAGAACTACGATGGTACTGGTTCGCAAGAACAACACTTGGGGAGATGCTTCGCAATCATGGAAAGAATCGGCATCCGGGAAGAGTACGCTGAAAAGTTCTTCCTATCAACTATCGTGAAAAAAATAGCAATTCAGTACCAAGGAGGGTCCATGCTTGAAAATTCCAGATGGGCAAAAATGCAAATTCGTTTTCTCACACGACACACTCCAGAGGAGGAAGAGAACGAAGAAGAAGAGGTGTTTATGCCAATTGATGAAGAGCTACCCTCTATGTTTCTCAGAACACTTGGCTTTACTGGCCGACTCTACTACGGCTCTGGGAGTGCGGCAAAACACCTCGCGAAGTGTAACGAGATCATCTACAACAACGAACTAGCCGGATGCATGCCGAAATTCTTCTTCTTTCAGACTCTAAGAGGGAAAGCACAAAGATGGATTGTAGAAAATCGAGATCTAGACTGGCCATCAGTCCAGTGTAGCTTTCTGAAGGCATTTTGTAAAAGGCAATTTAACTTGGAAAACGATAGTCAAGAGATGTGAGGGGCACAGAGGATTCTAGCGAGAAAGTTTGATGGAAGTTTCTCCCCTAGAGCTCATATTGAACGTTACGAATGTGCAATGAAAACCCTCGGGATTCTTGAAGAAATGATACCAGAGTACTTCTTCTTGTCATTAGAAGGGCCTATCCTAGAATGGTACCAAGACTTGCCAGAATACATGAAGAGGAATTGGACAGATCTTAAAGCTCTGTTCCAAGATGGATGTTCGCTTCAAAAGTGTCGTTCACAGTTCCAGGAGGATATTCTGGAAGGAGCATTCAAGGGTTGGGAACTCGAGAAGATACCACCAGGAGAAGGATGCGAGGCTGTTGAAAAGATGTTTATGAAATACTACAACAGTGATCGAACCTCTGACATCGTGAACAATCGTGAATCTGATCGTTGGCCAAAAATAACTCCTCAAACAAATCAATCCCTCATCTCCTGTGACTATAAATCGCAAACTCACGAAGTCATAAGCATGATATCATCATGGCTCAATGAAGACCCAATTATGTCCCAAGCACAAGCATCAAATCCAAAAAATCCCCTGCTCTCGGAAGATCATTGTTTGAAAATGTATGATGGAACTAGTTCACCTGAAGAACACTTGGGAAAGTGTTTCGCCGTAATGGTAAGAATTGGAGTACCAGAAGATCATACCTCGAGCTTCATATTTCTCACCCTTAGAGGAGCCGCCGTAGACTAGTATCACCGATCACAAAGAATTTGGCAGCAAAGTTCGTCAAGGGTAATGATTGATTTCCTCATGTACTTCTCCTCATCAGAAGCTTTGGAAGAAAAATTGCAACCCATCGAAAACGGCCCATCACCAGCAAACTTACAGGCAGTTGGATACTACGGAGGAATTTACACAGGCACAGGACGAATAGCTGGGCACCTGGCCAATTGTATTGAAACAATTGAAAGAAATGAAATGTCTGACGAAGATGCAATTCGTTTTTTCTGTGATACCCTCGGAGGTGTTGCCAGGAGTTGGAGCCAGTTATGCCCCATTTGGTGTAGGAGGAACTTGGACACATTCTTAAAGTACTTCATAAGAACTTGTTGCAGTAGAACCTTCAAGATCCAAAATGAAGGGGCAGAAATGAAACAAGCTCGGGTAGCATTGTCCAACGAATTCAAATGTCTTGGCTCGCACAGGGCACATCTTGACCAATACGAGAAATCAATGAAGACCCTTACCGTGCACGAGGAGATGTTTGCATACTTGTTCTATATTTCGTTGGACAGGGAAGCTTGGATATGGTACGGAAAACTTCCGATGTGCCTGCAATCAGATTGGGAAAACTTAAATTACATGTTCCAGATTTCATGCCCACCACAAAGATGTTCGTCCGACATTCGAGAAACCGTGATAAGAAGAGCGTATATAACATGTACTACCAGAAAGTATGAAAAACCACGAAGGTTAACCCCAAAGGAAGTTGGAGAATTTGATTTATTCCTGAAAAAGTTAACATTGGCTCCAAGACGTCCAGTAGGAGAATCAAGTTCTTCCTTCATACCGGACCTTAGCCTTGCTCCCCAAGCGGTTATTGAAATCCCTGTTCTGGTGACTAGAGAACAAGCCGACGAAGTCATGGACCTCTGGGAGTTAAATGCGAAGAAAAGTGGTTTGCCATCGAAGGAACGACCTGAGTCCTCCACGAGGGCAATGCAGGTAAACCAACTCGACCTCGAACTAAGGGTCGACTCAATGAATGAACGTGACGTTGGCATGGTCTCTTCAGGTTTGACCAAGGACTTTATCATGTCTCAAATCAGGGAAGCCAACTCAGGGGTCTCCGCGATTGAAGAAAAGGGATTTCATCATGCCGTCGACTTACTAGCTATCAACCCAGTTTCTGATTTAGAAAAGCAGTTCCTGAAAAGAGCCAATATAACGCAAGTCACCTGTAGCGGTCAAGTATGGAGGCCAACACACCAAGTGTCCAACAAAGAACATCCTCCCGTCCAGCCAAGTATTGATGAATATGTCGCAGCACCAGATTTCCAAAAAGAGGATGAAGTCAGTACCCAGATAAAGAAAACGCTAGTGTGGGTTAGCATTTGGCATCTATTGATGAAATCCCTAGAGCATAGGGGAGCAATGGCCATAGCATTATCGGAAGTGGAAGTGGCGTCTATAATCACTACTGAAGTGGTAACACATATGTCGGCAATGGCCGATTACTCCAGGTCTTTAAACAAGGAATTTCCAGCAGGAGAGGAAGGACCTTTGACCGTAGCAGCAGTGTGGGGTGACGAAGAATTTGAAGGGGGATATGAACTTGAGGTAGCTAACAATTTGTTAGACATAGCCCCAGTGCCTCACAGATATGATTGGGGAAGCGTATGGAGGCTACCCTACCTGGCCCCGTACAACGGAACAACTAGCCCTTATCGGCACGTTATAAACTTCATAGATGTCATGTGGACAACATATTGGATCCTTGAAGACCACATGGGTTTGTTTTGGGCCTACTTGGAGGGGCACGCCTTACTATGGTATCGCACACGAAAAGAAGAATTGCTGAGAAATTGGAAGGAATTATTCTCTAAATTCTGTCATTTCTTTACCAAGTTCGCCCAAAAAATGAACTCTGGTTCCAAATGTCCAAGGAGTAATCCCCCAGAAGATGCCTTAATAGCAGGGATTTATGACGATTATATGCCCCCTGGCGTAGCTAATGCAATGCTGAAAATGAATTTCATGCCAGGCATGGGGTTGGGGAAAAATCAACAGGGTCCACCCAGCTTCAATGTAGAAATTGGACAAAATCACAAAGCATGTCTTGGATACGTGCCCAGTAAAGATTGTACCAAGAAAGGAAAGAATATGACTAAGGGTTTCGTTAAAAGTGGAGCAATCAGTTACGGAGGTGGTGAAGAAATGGTGGAGATAGATGGAGTTATAATTCTTGGTTTCGAGATCTTCAATGATGTCGTGGATTTCAAAAAGAGCGAAGACTTTCCATTTCTGCTCAAGCAAAAACCTCATGAGGTTGAGAGTAAAGCTGTGCATATAGAGAGAGCTAAATGTGCAAGGGCTATACTCGGGACACCCATACTAGCAACTGCCAATGCCTACAGACCGCCATATTTCTTTACAGTTAAGAGCAAGATTCCCAAGGAGAAGCAACAAGCAGCCTCTGAAAATACCGCCAGACGTTCTCCATTCTGATATAAGCAAAGATGTCTTTCTCACCAGCAAAAACACCGACGGAAGGAAATCCCGAAAAGGCAATGGAATATGAGGTTATGAATATCCTACGCTTTGGTTTAAAACCCCCAATGATTGAGGAAATGAAGACCCTTGATGAGGTTGAAAAGACGCGGAAACTAGAGGAGTTCATCAAAGTTTTGGCTGGATTCATGGTAGAGAAGGGTGAGAAGATCCCTGCTAAGGAGAAAGACGAAGAAGTCATCACCAATCAAGCTGACGCCTTAGCTGCTACTGTCGAAGAAATTTACCTGGAGGAAGAGACAACCGGAGGGGTAAAAGGTATCGGTATAAACGTATCATCCTTTGTTTGAATTAATGATGTTGCTTTCAATAAGTTTAATGCAATGAAGTCATCATTTGCTTACTTGTGTGATGTGTTTAGTGACGGAACTATTCATCTGTTAGATCCTCCGGAAGGCATATTTAGCATTCATAATTCTTCACTGATTTGAAATTAACTTAGGAACAACAGAAAATCCTAAATTGGTTTATATATCAAACGAACTTATGCCTGATGAGAGAGAAAACTTGGAAAAAGTTTTGAAAGAGCATGTGAATGCCTTTGCATGGTCATATGATGATATGCCGGGAGTAGAACGGAGTATCGCCGAGCACAAGATCCCTACAGACCCAAAGTTCAAACCAGTGAAGCAGAAGATGAGGCGTCTCAGGCCAGAGTGGGCTGCTATGGTAAAGGAAGAGGTAGCTAAACAACTGAAAGCAAAGTTCTTGGAAGTGGTTGAGTATCCAGAATGGTTAGCAAATATCGTACCAGTGGCTAAGAAAGACGGCCGTGTCAGAGTTTGTGTGGATTATCGAGACCTCAACAAAGCTTCTCCAAAGGATGATTTCCCTCTTCCGCACATTGATGTCTTGATTGACAGCGCAGCGCGAGCAGCCATGTATTCATTTATGGATGGATTCTCAGGGTATAATCAAATCCTGATGAACGTCATTGATAAAGTGAAAACATCCTTCATAACGGAATGGGGAACTTACTGCTACAGAGTCATGCCATTTGGACTGAAAAACGCAGGAGCTACTTATCAGAGAGCCGTCACAACAATCCTGCATGATATGATTCATAAGGAGGTTGAGGTGTACGTGGATGACATGCTAGTAAAGTCTTCTACCAGAGCGGAGCACGCAAAAATTCTCGATCGATTTATGGCTCGCATAGAAAAGTACAACTTGAGGTTAAACCCGAAGAAGTGTGTATTTGGAGTCACGTCCGGTAAACTACTTGGTCACATAGTCAGTCAAAAAGGGATTGAGATGGATCCAGACAAGATCAAGGCAATCCAAGCCATGCTAGTGCCCAAAACGGAGAAGGATGTTAGGTCATTCCTAGGATCGCTTCAGTATGTAAGTCGGTTCATTGCAAGACTTACTACTGTATGCGAACCTATCTTTAAGCTCCTCAGGAAGGCTCAACCTATAGAATGGAATGATCAATGCCAGATAGCCTTCGATAGGATTAAAGCCTATTTGATGAACCCACCCGTGTTGAAACCTCCAACTCCAGGGAAGCCTCTTATTTTGTATTTAGCCATCGAAGAAACCTCTGTTGGGGCCATGTTGGTTCAAGAACAAGACGACAAGTCGGAACATGCGGTATACTACCTGAGTAAGAAGTTGACCGATTATGAAGTCAAGTACACACTGGTTGAGAAAACTTGTGCTGCGATGGTATGGCTCACTAAAAAGTTGCGGCACTATTTCTAGTCATACACCATCAAAGCTGTGGCCAAGATAGACCCGATGAAGTATTTGTATGGAACACCATTCTTGGTAGGGAAGCTATCTCGATGGCTTCTACTCTTGTCTGAGTTTGATATCGAGTACATCACCAAGAAGGTCATAAAAGGACGAGCGGTTGCTGAATTCTTAGCCACTCAACCGATCGACTCTGACTATGAGGAAGATTTGAGTTTCCCGGATGAACAATTAGCAGTGATAGAAGTGAAGAAGTGGATCATGTTTTTCGATGGCGCGGTGAACAAAAAAGGTGTCGGAATTGGAGTAATCATAGCCACGCCTGATGGAGAAGTCATACCATTGTCGAAAAGGTTGGAATTTCCAGTAACAAACAATGGAGCAGAATATGAAGCATGTTTATTCGGCATGGAAGCCCTACTTCATCTAGGGGCAAATGAAGTTGAGATAGTTGGAGATTCTTTGCTTGTCATCCAACAACCCAAAGGAGAATGGGAAATCCGAGAGGAAACCTTGAAACCTTATCTCAAACTACTACATCAGAGCAAGCAGAAGTTCATCATGTGCACTTTTAGACACGTGATTCGCGAAGAAAATCAGATGGCTGATGCCTTAGCTACCTTATCATCAGTTTGGGAAGGTCCTAAGAAAGCCCCAATGGATCCTATCATAGTAATCACCTCCAAGATTCCATACCATCAGGCAGCGGAAGTGCTCGTGACGGAAGAAGAGCAAAGGCCTTGGTACTACGATATCCGACGATTAATTGAAGAAGGAGTTTATCCCGAAGAAGCAGACAGAAACGATAAGATTACACTCCAGCGACTAGCATCACGGTTCAGAGTGTTTGAAGGAGACTTGTATAGAAGAACTGCAAATGGTTTACTCCTCAGATGTTTAACAAAAGAGGAAGCCAAGATCGTCATGTTTGAAGTACACGCTGGTTTTTGTGGGCCACACATGAATGGGATCGCGATGGCCAAGAAGATCATCCGACAAGGGTATTTTTGGTTAACAATGCAAGCAGATTGTGTGGATCTAGTCAAAAGGTGCCACGATTGTCAAATACATGGAGACTTGTCACATTTACCTCTGTTCGAGCTACATAACATGGTCTCACCATGGCCATTTTCCGCTTGGGGGATTGACATCATCGGGGAGGTCAAGCCATCTGCTTCGAATGGTCACAGATTTATCGTGGTAGCAGTGGATTATTTCTCCAAGTGGGTTGAAGCTCAATCTTTTGTGAATATAACTGCAACAAAAATGGCCAAGTTCATCGAGCGTAACATCTTCTCTCGTTATGGCATTCCTCATCGGATTATCTCAGACAACGGGGTTCAATTCCAAGGGGCAACAAAGGAATTGTTGCAGCGACATCACGTCGAACACCACAAGTCATCGCCTTACCGACCAAAGGCCAATGGGGCCGTAAAGGCCGCGAACAAAACAATCAAGAAGATCTTAGCTAAAATGGTAGTTACTTATAAGGATTGGGCTGAGAAGCTACCTTATGCTCTGTGGGGGCATCGAACCAGCGTCAGAACACCCACTAGGGAAACCCCATTTTCTCTGGTATATGGAATAGAGGCGGTCTTACCGGTCGAGGTAGAGATACAATCTCTCAGGGTAATTATGAAGGCTCAGACTTCAGAAGACAATTGGGAGCGTAGTCGGTATGAACAATTATCAGTGGTGGATGAAAATAGGATGAAGGCATTAGATCATCTGCAGATGTACCAAAAGAGGATGGCTCGAGCTTATAACAAGAAGGTTCACCCTCAAAAGCACGTGTTGAAGCCTGGAGATTTAGTGCTGAAACAAGTAAAACAGACTCATGTGGATGTTAGAGGAAAGTTCAGGCCTAACTGGGAAGGTCCTTATGTTGTGAAGAAAGTTCTGGCAAAAGGGACAGTGCGCATCATGGACATGGACGGAAATGAGTTCACAGATCCCATCAATCAAGATCGCTTGAAGTATTATCACATATAAAGAGAGAAATTGTGTGGAGCCTACTGGATTGAGTATTTGGGGCAGAAAGCCTAGGCGACAATTAAAACATGTAACTCGGTGGCCTGTAAAACCTGAGGGAGACGGTTCGCAACCGGCATCGTTTGTTTGATATATAACTCAATCTGTTGTACTAAATTAAACTCAATCATTAAAGAATTATGTGTGTAAATATGTTTAGTCAGAGTATTCTTAACAGATAGTTCCACCACTATGCATAACAGATAAGTAGGAAGATGAACGACAACAAGCAGATAACAAAATGAAGCACACCAAGCATCATTAATTACAAGCAAAATTCATATTCCGAAACCCCCCGGGTCATCACATTTCTCAGAATCATCACATCTCCTCTCCAAACAAGACCTACATGCTAGAGTAATGATCTCCCAGTCATCATCCCGAATTTACCTAAAGGGTGTTATGAGAACCAACTAAAGCTGCAGCCAAAACCAGAAGTGTTAGCAATCAGCCTTCAACCGTTCCAACTGGAAAAAGCAGAGATTGAATTCAAAAGATAAACAAGAAGGGCCCTCAGATGTTGTCGCAAGGGGCAAACATGTCCATCATCATCATCCTTGGAACCATCCTCGTCAATGATCTCTTCCTCTCTCCTGTCAGAACAATCCAATCTCTACTCAAAGTCTGGCTATGTCCATATGTTCGATGTTCAAATTTGGCGTGAAGCAAACAATTTCTACATCAATTCCCTAAAAAAAAATGAAAAAAAATAAAAAAAAATAATAACAATAATATATATATACACGGTTTATAAAAAATAATATGCATATGCATTCATTCATTCATTCATTCATACATTACAGGTCAACACGGAAAAAGGTGTTACACGGAGAACCATTTTACTACTTCATGACGGTCTTTAAAAGGCTATATGACCCAGCGTCAATGTTCTTCCTCACAAGAACGAATAAACATTCAGGAAGTATTTCTTGACCTTGCAAGATCTTAATGTATTTATAAAAAAAAAAACAAATAATAATTATTTTTATTTCAGAATATCTTTATTGTCAAGATTCACCCCGAGAAAGGGATCTCTTTTATTCTATTTCAGGGTCACCAGGCGGATCACAAGTCAAATGCAACCACAAAATTCATTCTTCGAAAGGAAACACTCCATGACAACAGTCAATAGTCAATAAAGACGGCGGACACTTTCAACATGCAAAACAGACGCAAAAATTACTGCTCATGATGGAATAGAACTCAGAGAATAATCTCTTTGTTTTGAGTTCGAATCTTTCCAAGGAATGATGCTTCTAAGACAAGGATGATAAAATAAAACATTGGACGAAAGCTTGATTACTGAAATCAGAAAATATTCTCATATTTCATCGTGACATGTCTCAATACAGGGACGTACAAAGACAAAATTGGTTTCTCACCAAAGATGGTGGGATGAAGCATTGGATTGAAAATTGGAATCAAGATAAGAGAACTGAAAATAGAGAATATTCTCTGATTTCATTAAGCAATGGGCAAAATCGCCCTCACAAGAAGGAAAAGGATCTCCTTGTCTCGAAGTCACATCATTTTTCTTTGAAGGATGAATATCAATCTTGATGAAGATGAGAGAACTGAAAATATAGAATATCATTATATTTTCTCAATAACAAGAGCAAGCCAGGGGCAAGTTCACCTTGAGATAGGAAAATGAGGATAGTCTCCTCGCTTCTAGATCATATTCTTCTCCTTCAGAGGATAATCTTCTCGCTTCTAGATCATATTTTTCTCCTTCATGAGGATAATCTCCTCATTTCCAAATCATATTCTTTCCAGAGGATAGTCTCCTCGCTTCCAAATCATATTCTTCTCCTTCATGAGGATAATCTCCTCGCTTCTAGATCATATTCTTCTCCTTCTAGAGGATAATCTCCTCACTCCCAAATCGTACTCTTCTCATTCGAGAGGATAATCTCCTCGCTTCCAAATCATATTCTTCTCCTTCATGAGGATAATCTCCTCACTTCCAGATCATATTCTTCATGAGGATAATCTCCTCGCTTCCAGATCATATCCTTCTCCTTCAGGAAAAGGTGAACCATGGTTAGACACCAAGTACGGAATTTTCCTACTCACGTGGCTCCGTTAAGTATAACGACACGCTGAGTCATCCGGATATGAGTCCATCCAAGGTGGCATATCTATTATTCCACATGACGACGGTATTCCCGTTCATGTATTCCTACTCACGTGGCGCCGTTAAGTATAACGACACGCTGAGTCATTCAGATATGAGTCCATCCAAGGTGGCATATCTACTATTCAACATGATGACGGTATTCCCGCTCATGTATTCCTACTCACGTGGCTCCGTTAAGTATAACGACACGCTGAGTCATTCAGATATGAGTCCATCCAAGGTGGCATATATACTATTCCACATGATGACGGTATTTCCGCTCATGTATTTCTACTCGCGTGGCTCCGTTAAGTATAACGACACGCTGAGTCATTCGGATATGAGTCCATCCAAGGTGGCATATCTACTATTCCACATGATGACGGTATTCCCGCTCATGTATTTTTACTCACGTGGCTCTGTTAAGTATAACGACACGCTGAGTCATCCAGATATGAGTCCATCCAGGATGGCATATCTACTACTCACCATAATGGCGGTATTCCCGCTCATTTTTACTCACACGGGCCTGTTAGGTCTAGCAACACATAGAGTCATTAAAATGCAAGCACACACTTGATAACAGGTATAGAAGTCATCCAGTATCCAGATATTATAAAATAAAATTGCATTCAAGTGTGGGGTCATCCGCGGTGACACACCTTTTATGCAATACCTAAAAAAAAAAAAAAAAAAAAAATTTTTTTAGTTGGCTCCGTAAAAATGGACCGCTAAGTTTCGGATTAACCATTTCTCCATGAAGGGTTAAAAACTCCAGATGACAAGCAGATGTGCAGAAGTCCCGATGATCAAGACCACTGAAGTAGGAGTGACGAATTTACCCCAGGTACGTCTTATAACACTCACCGTGCTAACTCGCACTTAATCAACATTGTTCGAATCGAACGTAAAGGTTCGAGTCTTTACAATATCGATTAAGTGAGGGGAAGCCTATGAGCACGGATTTTTCCGATCTCGATGATGATAGTGTGTTTACCTCATGATTATACATTTAGAGAAGTTATTGCTTAACCTACTGTGTGCTAGAAAGTCCCGCGGGGCCCCAGAAGTGACAAACGGAGCCGAAATGAGCAATTTTCCCATCATCACTAGGCTGAACTCGGTCAGGTTTAGACAACCTCGGTCGAGTTTAGACAATCTCAATCAAGTGTAACCCATAATTGGTCAAGTTTAGTCCTTCAAGAACAAATTCAGCCAAGTTTACATGCAAACAGGTCCAAAAACGACGTTTTTCGGCCATTTCGGGTCACGTATACATTTTGCGGGTTCGAAACAGCCATTTCCCCTTTGCTAGAGGGCTAAACTCGGCCAGGTTTAGACAACCGCGGCCGAGCTTAGCCAAACTCGGCCGAGTTTGCTTGGAAACAGGCCCGAAAACGACGTTTTCGGGCCTTTTCGGGTGACGTATGCATTTTTCGGACTTTCCCAAGGGTTTTACCACTGAATAGGACATTGTCCCTTCACAATAAACACTCATAAACATCTCTAAAGCTCCTAGAAACACCCATTCCAGAAGATCAAAGCTCAAAGAGTCAGTAGATTCTTCTGCGCGAATCAAGCCGAAACAGCTCCGGAATGAGCCCTGATTCTCGTTCCTGGATTGTTTTCTTGTTAATTCTTGATCTAAACACCTCAATTCTTATCTTAGGTTCACTAGAGAAGCTATCAGTTGACTTAATATACAGTCAAGAGCTTCCAGGAGCCTTAAGGGTGTCAAACGGGGCCTAAACGGCTGTTTTCCACCATCAGAGGGACTAAACTCGACCAGGCTTGCATAAACTCGGCCAAGTTTGTTTGTTTCTTCACTAAAACACTTCATTTCTTGTATTATAACCACTAGAGAAGCTATTAGTTGAGTCAATGTACAGTCAGGAGCTTCCGGGACCCTTAACGGCGAAGAACGGGGTCGAAACGGGCGTTTTGCCGCCACCGGAGGGACCAACATGGCCGAGCTTGGTCAAACTCGGCCGAGTTTGTCTCCCACATGATCAAACTCGGCCGAGTTTGGCTGGGTTTGAGTCCGAAAAATAGTGTTTTCACTATTCGAGACACTATTGCTCTTTTGGATGCTTTAGGGACACTTTTCCTATAAATAAGACCCTCCCCCCTTCAGTTTTACACACCTAAAACACCCCAAAACCTCTTAAACACTTCATTTTGCAAGATCAAACACCCAAAAATCCATAAAAAGTTAGTTAGTAAAAAGTGAAGAAAGTGAAGAACACATCCAAAAAGTGACTTCAGTCCTTGTTTCTGGAGCAATTCCAAGTTGTTTCTTGTTACAAATATATCAAATATCATCCCATAAACACTTCTCTTCCATCATTTGACCCACTTTAGTACCTAAAATCAAGCATTGAGTCGGGTTTTACCACTTTGTTCAAAGTTGCTCGGGTTGTCACTTCCGGGGATCCGTTTGGAGTTTCCTTTGCATATAAAAGGCAAGTAAACTCTCTATTATGTCACTATGATGTTCTAGTATCATGAATTAATGGAAACACGCTGAGAGGTACAAGAATCACGTGTAGATTAATGGTGAAACCGGGCATAAAAACCATGAAACCATGAAACCATAAACATAAAAATGAAGACTTTAAACTTACATCCATGAAATAATCTTAATCAAACATCATGTCTTAAGTTTAAATCATGTTTTGTTTCATTAAAACATAACTTTACTAAAGTAAAAACATGTTTAATCCTAAAGTAAAATCATGTTTCGTTTCATTTAAAAGGTAAAAAAGAACTTTAATCATGTAATGATTAGTTTTGTTTTTTGCATAATTAAGAATTGACGTGTGAAAACGACACGTTGGTTAATTATATATAATTACAACGTGGATTTAACGCTCTCTATGTCGGACTACCGCTCGGGGATGCTCGGTCCATTTGTATTATTTCTTTTTATACTTTTCTTTTACCGTGGATTTATGACTCCCTAAGGCGGACTACCGCCTGGGGACGTTCGGTCCATGATTTTACTTTTTCTTTATTTGCTGTGGGTTTATGGCTACCTAAGGAGGATTACCGCCTAGGGGATGCCCGATCCATGCTTTATTTTATTACTTTTTACTTTTTACTTTTTACCGCAATTTACTTTTTACCGTGGAGTCGGGTATTTTTCTGTGGTGACGCTTAGTCGCCCGTGGATACTGGACCCACGAGCTTTACTTTACAGTATTTACTTTTCCGCACTTTTACTTTTTACCGCAATTTACTTTTTACCGTGGAGTCGGGTATTTTACTGTGGTGATGCTTAGTCGCCCGTGGATAATGGACCCACGAGGTTTACTTTACAGTATTTACTTTTCCGCACTTTTACTTTTTACAACAATTTACTTTTTACCGTGGAGTCGTGTATTTTACTGTGGTGACGCTTAGTCGCCCGTGGATACTGGACCCACGAGCTTTACTTTACAGTATTTACTTTTCCGCACTTTTACTTTTTACCGCAATTTACTTTTTACCGTGGAGTCATGTATTTTACTGTGGTGACGCTTAGTCGTCCGTGAATACAGGACACACGAGCTTTACTTTACAATATTTACTTTTCCGCACTTTTACTTTTTACCGCAATTTACTTTTTACCGTGGAGTCGGGTATTTTACTGTGGTGATGCTTTGTCGCCCGTTGATACTGGACACACGATCTTTACTTTACATCGTCATTTTACTGTGGTGACGCTTAGTCGCCCGTTGATATTGCAATTTTACTATTCACCGTCATTTACCTTTTTTACCGTGGAGTCGGGTATTTTACCGTGGAGACGTTTAGTCACATGTTGATACCGGACACATGATTTATATATTATTGCATTTTTACTATTTACTTTTTTTACCGTGGAACCGGTAAAGCCGGGTACGCGATTTACTTTTTTGCCATGCGTAAATATTTCTTTTACTTTTATTATCATATAAAAAATGACTGGTACACGTTTTCAATGGAAGGCCATGCCTCCTAAAAAACGCTAAACACGTGTAAAATAATAATAATAATAATAACAAAAATAATAATCATAATAATAATAATAATAATAAATAAAAAACCATAAACATATTACATATATTATGTTTATGAAACTAATGTATATTTACTCTCATTTTGCAGGTTAATAAGTTTTGTTGTGCTCTAAATTAATATTGTGTGTGAAAATAATAAAATAAGAGTCAGTAAAAACAAAACAAGTACAAAACAAAGCAAGTTTGAGTATTAAAGATAAGTAAGTATTATTAACGAACCTGTCTCTGAAGGGTACAGTGGGGTTGAGCGCTCTACTCATTGTACCAAATTTTCTCAGTCTACGGATTGGGTGGCGACTCTCTAAAAATTCATAAAAATCGAAGTTCAAGTAGCTGAGATTTTCCACGCCCTTCGCGGGCACAATACTGCTAAAAATGGCAAAACATGATAAAAATGCCCTAATCGATATTAATTAAATAATAAAATATTTGATTACGGGGACGCGCGCTCACACCTGTCATGACCAGAGCTCTGCTCAGAAGATACATGGGAAATGTGGCTTTTGTGTCACTAATGGAACCCAATGACTTCTATTAAGCTGAAGATGATGAGTGCTGGTTAATGGAAATGCAAGAAGAACTTGACCAGTTCAAAAGGTCAAAAGTTTGGATTTTGGTTCCCAGACCTAACAACAAGAAAGTTGTTGGTACCAGATGGGTTCTAAAGAACAAGCTTGATGAATTTGGAAATGTTGTGAGGAACAAGGCAAGACTTGTTGCTCAAGGTTACAGTCAGCAAGAAGGCATAGATTATGGTGAAACTTTTGCTCCTGTTGCAAGGTTGGAAGCCATTAAAATTTTGTGTGCTTTTGCATCATACAAAGGTTTTAAGCTCTTTCAAATGGATGTGAAAAGTGCATTCTTGAATGGGTACATTGATGAGGAAGTCTATGTGTCTCAACCACCTAGTTTTGAAGATCGTAAGTTTCCAGATCATGTGTACAAGCAGAAGAAAGCCTTGTATGGACTAAAACAAGCTCCTAGAGGTTGGTATGAGAGACTGACAAAGTTCCTTCTATCTAAGGGATTTGTCAGAGGCTGTGTTAATACAACTCTGTTCACTCTGAGAAAGAACAAAGACATCCTTTTAGCTCAGGTATATGTTGATAATATTATATTTGGTGCTACTAATGAATCTTTGTGCAGGGAGTTCAGTGACCACATGAAAGCTGAGTTTTAAATGTCTATGATGGGAGAATTAACCTTCTTCTTAGGACTTCAGATCAAGCAAAGTAATGATGGTGTGTTTATGAATCAAGCCAAATATACTAGAGAAGTGCTGAAGAAATTTGGTATGTCAGACGCTAATGTAGTTGACATTCTCATTGATGTCAGCAAAGACTTTGATGATGAAGAAAAAGCTGGTAAACCTATAGACATAAAAACCTACAGAGGTATGATTGGCTCTCTTTTATATCTTACAGCCAGCAGGCCAGATATACATTTTGCTGTGTGCTTCAGTGCTAGGTATCAGGCTAAACCAAAGGAGATTCATGACACTGCTGTCACTAGAATTCTCAGATATCTTAAAGGCTGGTTTGTGGTATCCTCGTAGAGATACAAATTTTACTCTAATTGGATACAAAGACTCTGACTATGGTAGAGATAAATTGAAGAGAGTCAGCACTTCTGGTGGTTGTCATTTTCTGGGGGAGTCCTTATCTCCTGGCATAGTAAGAAACAAACCTCTGTGGCTCTCTCAAGTGCTGAAGCTGAGTATGTTGCTGCTTGAAGTTGTGTTTCTCAGATGCTCTGGATAAAGAAACAAATTGCTGACTATGGAATCACTCCTGGAACTATTACAATTAACTATGATAACAAAAGTGCTATTGACCTTTCAAAGAATCCCATTCAACACAGCAGGATGAAGCATGTTCACATTAGGCATCACTTTCTGAGAGATCATTTTCTGAAGAAGGATATGTTCTAACTTATCTACCCTTTGAAGACAATCTTGCTGATATGTTTACTAAGCCTCTGGCTAGTACTCCCTTCAGAAGCTTGTGAGAAGGCATAGATATGACTAATCCACTTCAGTAATTTATCTTTAATTATGTTGCTTTTGTCTTAACTGCTAGCCGTTTAAGATAGTTAAGTGTGATTATGGATAATGATGGTGTTTTATTATTTGCTTAAAGCGTGCCTACATTAAATGCTATTTCTGTGCTTTTACTGTTGTTAACGGTAACTGGTTCCCCTTTTAACGGTGGTTATCCACTTTTTGAATTGGAACAGTTTATTTGTTTAGGTATAAATAAAGGATTTCCATACTTAGCAATTTTTCACCTAAGTTTTTCATAGCAATTAGAATCCTTTGCAATTTTCTGCAATCCCTATTTTCTCTCTACTCTAAACCTAATTTTCTCAAATGACTCTTGAACAAAATGTCGTTCCCGTCACAATCACTCGTCTCTTCGACGCCAAAATTGAACTCAATTTGTCTAAGGTCTTTACCTCTAGATTTCTAGATGATGCTTGCCTTACCACTGCTCCCATTTCTAAATGGCTTACCACCCAAAATTGGATCTCATTTGCTTCCCTCGATGAGGTCATCTATCCATCACTGGTTACTGAGTTTTACAAGAACCTCTCCTATCGATCTGATGAAGTTGATGTTCTTCACTCAACGGTGTGTGGAGTTGAGTTTGAGGTTTCCAGAACCTCACTTGCTACCATTTTGGGGACTGCTGATGCTGGTGTAATCATTGGTCTGCTGAAGGCTTTGCTGATTCTACCTGGGGAAGACCATATCTGAGTGCTAAGGAAACATATTCCACATGGTTGACTCAGCACCAGAGGTAGGCACATTATATCACAACTAATGTGTTTTTACCTTAGTCTGGGGGAGTCAAATGTGTCTCCAAAAGGGAGAGGGTATTTATATACCATATGATGGCTGAGAAGAAGATCAACCTGTATGCAATGATTTTGAGGCAGATGAAAAGTGTTAAGGCAAATGGAACACTTCCCTATGCATCCATGCTGACAAGAATCTTTGAATCTGTTGCTGTTGAGATTCCAACAGATGCTATCAGAAGCAGGAGTACACCTATAGCTTATGTCCGTCTGACTAAGTTAACTTTTGGTGTGCTGCCAGCGACGAAGGTTGAGGCCTCTGTATCACAGGTAGTCTTAAATGCTCAGAAGGCTCCTGTGAAAGAAGTTGCAGTGGAGGTAAAGAATACCAAGAATGGTAAGAAGAAGACCAGCAACACAGTTGTAATGACTGTTGAGAAGGTGGCTACTGATGCACCTATCCCAAATCTGGTTAAGACAAGAATCAATGTTGAACCTTCTGGGAAGGTGGTTGCTGAAAAGCCTGTTGAGGCTGATGAGAGATCAGCATAGGAGATTGAAGATGATCGCCTAGCAGAACTAGCTAGAGTTGCTGCTGAGGCAGAGAAGGTGAAAGCTGTTGTACAGCTTGTTGAGAAGAACAAGAGAGATATGGCTGTAGTTGCAGCTCATGCTGAATTGGATGCTGCTGAAGCAACTGTGTGAGAACAAGTTGCAAAAGCTAAGGCTGATGCTAATGTTTTTGCTGCTTTAGAGGATGCTGCGTGTGAGCGTAAGTGGTCGCTCATAGCGGCTTTAGCCTTGTTTGACTAGAGTCGCCACCCGGCCGACCGGAAAAATGTACGAACCGGTGTTTATACCGATTGTTTTGAAAACCGGAGATTCTATTTACGTTCGTGGAGACAACTTATTAATTCCGACATTCTAGGGCCCATAGGATCTTTAATGCAGCCTAACGGTTTATTATCTTGACTTTTATTGTTATCACACAGAAATATTTAAATACACAAACATTTGTACGGTAAACTGTCGGGTGACACGGTACAAAACCCTCAAAAGCTTACCCTCGTCGCGTGCCCGTGATTGGTCCCGGACTGATACTCGTTGAAGAATGAAGACCTTTTCAGGGAGGAACCTTGGGGGCCGGCATTGCGTAGGGTGTCCTCCGAATAGTTTCTAGGAATAGGACTTAGTCAGCTCTAGCGAGGCTGCGAGTGATGCCTAGAATTGGAACTTTTGATAAGAGGGGAAATATTTTTGGTGGTTGTGAGGACCTTTTCTGGGAATATTTTGGGGAAGTATTCTTGAGCTTGGACTCTAGCGATTCTTTTCTTAATCAGAGGCAACCTTAGGCAACAAAAGAGGCAACTTTTATCGGGTCAAGAATCGCTTTAGAACGAGCTAGAGAGAGAGAGAGAGGAGAATGAGTGTTTGTTGGTGAATTGAATGAGAAATCCGGGGGGTATTTATTGGTTAGCTTGTGACCGTAGTGTCCAACATTTGTGACCGTACGGTCACTTGTTTGCCCGTCTCAGATCCAAATTTGGATCTGAGACGGGCTTTGCGAAAGCCCGGCCGGACCTTACAAGGCCCGGCCAAAGTTGTTTGTCCACTAGTACACGTGTCACGTTTTCATTGGACCACCCAGCCACATGGTAGATAAGGATTGGATAGCTGTCTGCCACGTGGCAGTGACCGTATGGTCGGAAGAGATATGACCGTATGGTTGTTGTGACCGTACGGTCCTTGGTGAACAGGGTTTGTGACCGTACGTCATTTTGTGAACGAGGATTTTCTCATAAGCATGAAGGTGCCACACTCATGGTCACGGGATGCGGGTGGAAGAGGTCATGTCCCTGGAAAGGTGATCCGTTCTCCGACGAGTATGAGTATTTGAGCAGCTGGCGCGACGAGGAGCTTATAGATTGCTTTCATCATCGGGTTCAAAAACCAGTGCTTACACTGAGGATAATATTCCTCTGACTACGAGAAGGACAAAGACTTCTGCTTCAATGAGAAAGCCTATGAGAAAAAGAGACTTTCTTCTATCTGCTCATGAACTAGAGGATGTTCTTCTAGAGGAAGAAGAAAGAGAAGATGCTGAGGATGTGAACGATGAGGAAAATGTTCACATGGATGTTGATGAGGAAAATTTCAATGATGATGGTGCTCCCATCATTGAGAATTTATTTGATGACTCAACTCATGAAAGAGAAGATCCTCATGATGTGCTTGAAGGTGCACGAGACTTTCCTCAGAATGTGGACAATGAGTGCTTCATGGATGAGGTCCTTCTTGTTGGGATTGAAGACTAATTCCTAGGTGATTAGGGATTCCTTGGTGGTTTAGGATTTCAATTAGTATAAATATAGCTATATTCCATGTAAATTGTATTCCATTCATTCTAGTACATTATCCTGGCTTGGTAGTGCCTCCAGACGTAGTCATTCATATTGAGTGACGAACTGGGTAAACAACTCGTGTGTGTTTTCTGTTTGTTTTCATTATCGTAATTGCATTAGATCCTAACAATTGGTATCAGAGCTTTGGGTTAGCTAGATTTACGATGGGAGACGGAAAATCACCGGTGGAGAAGTTCGATGGCACAGATTTCGGTTTCTGGAGGATGCAGATCGAGGATTACCTGTATGGTAAAGAATTGCATGAACCTCTAGATGAGCAACCAAAGGAGATGTCTGATGAAGATTGGAAGCTGTTGGACAGAAAAGCGATGAGTGTGATCCGACTATCGCTGTCCAGAAACGTTGCGCATCACACAGTGAAGGCAAAGACCACGATTGAGATACTGGAGATTTTGAGTTCGTTATATGAGAAGCCCTCGGCGGCGAACAAGGTCCATCTGATGAGACGGCTGTTCAACTTTCAGATGACGGAGAATTCATCAGTTGCTGTACATCTGAATGAGTTTAATATGACGATTTCACAATTGAGTTCTGTGGGAATTGATTTCGAAGATGAGGTATTAGCCCTAATTTTGTTATCTTCTTTACCGGAGAGTTGGAGTGGTACTGTTACTGCTCTTAGTGCCTCAGCAGGCAAAGAGAAACTTAGGTTTGACGATGTTAGGAATTTGATAATCAGCGAGGAGATTCGCATGAAGGAGTCGGGTTCAACATCAGGTTCAGCCTTGAGTACTGAAAATCGGGGTAGGTCAGATTCGAGGTTAAAACAGAATCGTGGTAGGTCTAAATCAAAGGGTAGAGGAGGAAACCCTAACAAGGACAGGAGTCATGTTAAGTGCTGGAACTGTAATGAAACCGGTCATTACATGAATCAGTGTAAAGCACCTAAGAAGGACAAGTCCGTGAATTCAGCCAGCGAAGAGTATGCAGAGGCGTTGATTTTAAGCGTGAGAAGTCCTGTAGAGTCTTGGGTTCTAGATTCAGGAGCTTCGTTTCACTCTTGTAGCAGTGCAGATTTGATGGAGAACTATACCCCAGGCAAATTTGGAAAGGTTTATCTCGCTGATGATGAACCTTTGGAAATTGTGGGTAAGGGAGATGTTTCGATCAAAACCAAGAATGGTTCTGTAATTAAGCTGTCTGGTGTTAGGCATGTACCTGGCCTGAAGAGAAATCTATTGTCAGTTGGGCAATTAGATGATGAGGGATATTGTGTGGTGTTTGTAGGTGGAAATTGGAAGATTTCCAAGGGATCTATGGTGGTAGCTCGTGGTAAGAAGGTGGGATCTTTATATGTCACAGATAATGTTTGTAATAGCATTGATGTTGTGAGTGAGGTTGTGAATACTGATTTGTGGCACTGTCGTCTTGGTCACATGAGTGAAAAGGGGATTAAAGTGCTGTTTTCAAAGGGTCTATTACCAGGATTGAAGTCTGCTGATCTAGGGCTATGTGAGGATTGTATCTTCGGAAAGCAGAAAATGGTCAGTTTCAATAAGGGTGGAAGGACTTTGAAGAAGGAAAAATTGGAGTTAGTTCACAGCGATTTATGGGGTCCAGCACCAGTGAAATCTCTAGGAGGAGCTTATTACTATATGACTCTCATTGATGACTGCACTAGGAAGTTATGGGTCTATTTTCTAAAGAAGAAATCAGAAGCATTCGATGTCTTTAGAAAGTGGAAGGCCCTAGTAGAGAATGAGACAGGTCTGAAAGTGAAGTGTTTGAGGTCTGACAATGGTGGGGAGTATGAGCTTAAGGAGTTCAAGGAATTTTGTGCAGGGAATGGGATTCGCATGGAAAAGACCTTGAAGGGAACTCCTCAGGAAAATGGTGTTGCTGAAAGAATGAACAGAACTTTGTGTGAACGTGCAAGAAGCATGAGACTGAAGTGTGGACTTCCAAAGATGTTCTGGGCAGAAGCAGTTAACACTGCTGCATTCTTGATCAATAGAGGGCCATCGTCTCCCTTGGAGAATGGCATTCCTGAAGAAGCTTGGAGCGGCAAGCAGGTAAATCTATCCTTTCTGAAAGTGTTTGGATGTGATTCCTATGTCCATATTGCTCCTGTTGAGAGAAGTAAGTTAGATGCTAAGTCTATCAAGTGCACGTTTATTGGATATGGTGGTGATGACTATGGATTTCGATTTTGGGATAGTCAGAATAAAAGGATTATTCGAAGCCGGGATGTTGTGTTCAATGAACAGATGATGTACAAGGATAGCCTTGGAGTATCTAATACTAGTGATTCAGAACCAGAAATTGTAGACCTAGACATCACGAATTCTGGTGGGAGTAAGAAGGTAGCTGTTGAGGAACCAGTTGAGGAGGAGCCTCAAGTTACAACAACTGATCCACCAGTTACTCTACGCAGATCTACGAGAGATAAGAAAGCTATTAACAGGTACTCACCTGGAGACTATGTGTTGTTAATAGATAGTGGTGAGCCAGAAAGCTTCCAAGAAGCATCTCAGGTTGTGGATGTTGAGAAGTGGAAGTTTGCTATGAATGATGAGATGGATTCTCTGTTAACTAATGGTACTTGGGAACTTGTTGAGCTTCCAGAGGGTGAGAAGGACCTTGAAAATAGATGGATTTTCAGAAAGAAAGTGGAAGCAGATGGTAGCATAAGGTACAAGGCCAGATTAGTGGTGAAAGGGTTCCAACAGAGGTATGGTATAGATTACACAGATGTTTTTACTCCAGTAGTAAAATTGACTACTATTCGGTTAGTTTTGAGTATGGTGGCTACAGAAGATTTGGAGCTACACCAGATGGATGTAAAAACTGCCTTTCTTCACGGAGATTTGGAGGAAGATATCTATATGAGGCAACCTCAGGGGTATGAATCTGATAATCCCAAACTTGTATGTAAATTGAATAAAAGCTTGTATGGCCTTAAACAAGCCCCTAGGCAGTGGTACAAGAAGTTTGATTCATTTATGCAAGAGATCAAGTTTGTGAGGAGTGAAGCTGATCACTGTTGTTACTTAAAGAGATTGGATCAGGGCTACATCATCTTACTGTTGTATGTTGATGACATGTTGATTGCGGGGTCTAGTGTTAGAGAGGTGAGAAAACTGAAGAATCAGTTATCCGAGAGATTTGCTATGAAAGATCTTGGAGATGCTAATCAGATTCTGGGCATGAGAATTGTTAGAAACAGAAAGGCTAGAAAGTTGTATCTATCGCAGGCTGAATATGTCAAGAAGGTCTTGAAGAGATACGGTATGCAAGATGCAAAGCCAGCACAGGTTCCTTTGGGAAGCCATTTTAAGTTATCTAAAGAAGACTCACCCAAGAGTAGAGAAGAGCGTGCCAAGATGGAGAAAACTCCATATGCTTCTGCAATTGGCAGTTTGATGTATGCAATGGTGTGTACAAGGCCAGATATTGCACATGCAGTGGGAGTTGTTAGCCGCTTCATGGGAGACCCGGGCAAGAAGCATTGGGAAGCAGTTAAGTGGATCCTGAGATATTTGAAGGGAACAAGTGAGCAAGCTTTATGTTTTGGGGGCAAAGAAGTTGTGTTGACAGGATATGTGGATGCAGATTTAGCATCAAGTGACCTTGACAAGAGAAGGAGTACAACCGGTTATGTATTTACATTGGGAGGTACAACGATCTCTTGGGCTTCAAAGCTTCAGAAAGTGGTAGCATTGTCTACAGCGGAAGCAGAGTATATTGCAGTGACTGAGGCTAGTAAGGAGATGGTATGGTTGCAGAGTTTCTTGAAGGAATTGGGCAAAGAGCAGAAGTATCCCACTTTGTACAGTGATAGTCAAAGTGCAATTCACTTAGCTAAGAATGCTGTTTTTCATTCAAGGACAAAGCACATTGAGTTGAAGTATCACTACATACGGCATCTTTTAGAGAGAAAGACATTGCAGTTAGTGAAGATCAAAGGCACAAAGAATCTTGCAGACATGTTGACAAAGGTTGTAACCTTTGAGAAGCTGAAGTTTTGCATAGCTTCAGCTGGCATTCGTAACTGAGTTAGAGGCCCGGCACTACCAGCAGATGAAGATGGATTTAGTCTCCAGGTGGGAGATTGTTGGGATTGAAGACTAATTCCTAGGTGATTAGGGATTCCTTGGTGGTTTAGGATTCCTAGTGGTTTAGGATTTCAATTAGTATAAATATAGCTATATTCCATGTAAATTGTATTCCATTCATTCTAGTACATTATCCTGGCTTGGTAGTGCCTCCAGACGTAGTCATTCATATTGAGTGACGAACTGGGTAAACAACTCGTGTGTGTTTTCTGTTTGTTTTCATTATCGTAATTGCATTAGATCCTAACACTTCTGGGACAGGGTAGAAGCTCTGAGCGCAACAGGAATGTACGTGAGGTATTTGACAGATTATCTCATATCTACACTGAACCTCTTAACTTCTATGACCCTACTGCTGATGAGAATGCACAATTCTCAGCTCCTGATAATGCTCCCTTCATTGCTCCTGAACTACTATCCCTCTCTCCTGAACATAACTCTCCTCCTCCATCTCCACCACATACCTCTGCACCTCCTTCTGTCATAGAAGTTGGTGTTTCTCAAACTTCATTTCCTCCTACAACTTCAACCTCTGATGTTGTAGCTCCTAAAACTACTCCCACTTCTGGATCCTATTCAGAAGTACATGTATCCACATCTTCTCTCTTTTCAGACTCCACTACTACATCCACTACTCCCTCTCTAAACACCTGCTCCACTTTTTCATTCCCATCTACTACACCATCCTTTACCATACCTTCTACTCAAACAACTTCGGACCCTTCTTCCACAACCATTATTCCTCCTGTTACAACCTCTGGACATGCATCTCCTATGTGTGTTCCCTTAACTACTTCCACTTCCTCTTCCACTTTTGCTGGATTATTATCAAATTATGAATTTCTCAGATATTTGATGAATCAGCATTAGTGTGAGACTCATTTTTGTGGCATGGGGTTCATTGGGAGACATCCCAATCTTTCAGGAGCTGGTGCTACTCCTTCTGTTGAGGAGTTGAGAAGGATGAGTCAGGGTGGCTCTGATGAATTTTGGCAAAGGTTTGCTAGGATGGGGCAAAGGAACTGGGATGCTGACATGTTTGCTCAGGGAGTTGTGCTTCAAGAAATTCAAGTTCTCAAATGCAGGACCCTTCTGCTTTCATCCGCAATCTTTCAACTCTTCATCTGGCTGGAAATGATGAATTGTACAAACTAAGACAACTAGCTTTAACCCTTCATACTCTGGAGAATATATCACTTGCCTCTACCAAAAATGTCAACAACTCTTTTGGGATTTTGACAGAGGAAATCAAGGAAGCTAATGGGCATTATGAGGCTCAAGATAAGGTTATTCCAGAGAAGATTGATGACCTTCAAAGTACTGCCAATCAAATTCTGAGAGAAGTGAAATCTTCTGCTCAAGGTCCTTCTTCTTCTGGTGCTGCTAGAGTTATGTATGACATCACTCCTGATCTCAACAACCATCTGCAGAGCATAGAGAACACTCTGGTTGTTCAGAACTCCCAAATAGCAGAGCTGATAGAATTCTTGAAGGTTATTCATACTCAAGCAAAAGAACAAGAGAAGGTTCTTCATAATTGTTATCGGTTTATTCGAGGACAGACTTTTATCCAGAATGAACAACTTACCAATGATGTGTATTCAAATAATCTTGCTATCAAGCTTCTAATTCAAGATGCTCACAAGGTGCGTCCTATGTCTGGAGCAACCTTTGACCGTTTGAATGTTATTGACGCCGACTTCAGAAGAAGCATGGAATTAGTGAATTCTGTGAGGCCTAGTCAACATCAATACAATGTTGCTCTGGCTCATAAGAAGAAATTGAATGACTAAGGTGCTCTGGGTGTGCGTTTTGGCCAAACGGGGGAGAAGTCTGCACAGTAGAGTGGTCCTGGTACTGGTATGAAGAGACCAAGTGAGGGAGATGGTTCTGGTGGTAATACTCAGAAGAAACATAAACCTGATGATCAATCCAAAACACAATAGGACTGAAGCTTCTTAGCTATAGGTTTTGGGTTGGGTAGCATGTGTTAGGATTTATGTTATTTCTTCCTTGTTTTTGATTGTTTTTTTCTGTTATTTTCTAATTATTATACATATATACTCTGAACCTTTATTCACTCTCATTTGTCTCTGAATCCTTTACTAGTTCATCTGTGTTTGTTACTTATATTGTTTATGTTTTTGCTCTGACCTTTATCCCACTAAATCTAAAAACGTGATCTTAAGCCTCTTCTTAAGTTAACACAAATTGTTGGAGTTCACCTTTTATACTAAAATGGGGGAGTTAATTCTTTCAGAGGCATTAAAAACATAACGAACAGGAAATTGCTTTCTAAACTCTATGTTTATTTAAGTAACTTTACCTTCTAGACCACGGTTTGTCCATAACCAAAATGGGGGAGAATGATGAACCCTAAGTGTTTTAATTATGTCCAAACGTTTCAGAAGATGAAGTTTATTTTTTGCTTATATACTTATCAATGTTGACTATCAATTTTTTGTTAAGTTTTGTATAAGTGTTCTCAGCATGTGCTGAAAGAAGAAATTCTGGATTGTTTAAAGAACTGAAAAGAGAAGAATATTCGAAGACTATAGTTAAAGCTCAAAAGCTGGATGCTCCGCTCTGAAGAAACTCAAAAGATTGATAAAGCTCTCCTCAACGTTCAACTACAACCAGAAGTCATTCCATTTGGTCAGAAGCTTAGACAAAATGAATAATTAGCTTAGAAGCGTTTGTCACGGGTTTTGCTAAGCATTTAATACTCTAACACTTGCATTTAATGCAAGGCGCCAAAAGTTCAAAAAGCTGTTTTGAAGGAGCGTGCATGTCCACTTCAAACAAAGCCAGCATTTCCTTTTCTACCCTTTGTGTATCCAAATGAAGCAAATTTCCAGTCAACCTTTTCTTTGATTTCAAATCACTTAGTGGATTAAGTTAAAGAACAAGGTTAACGGAATCAAAGTGTTTGAAGACCCTTTGAAGAAATGACAGATTAACGGCTACAACAACTGATGTCATCAAATTGAAGATTCAAAATCAAGCAACGGTCATCTCCAAAGCACTATAAATAGTAGCCAACTCAACTGTGTTCCACACACTTGATTATTGAGCTAAACTCTCAACGTACTATTTTAACAAGCAAAACAGAGCATTCATTTTCCATTCTCAATCTTTCTTAGTTTAGACATTGTAATAGTGAGAGAGTGAAGAAAAACAAGTTCATAATAGGAATCTTGTAAGCTGCTATCGTTTGTGATATTCAGTTAGATTTTGAGAGAAATCTAGTTAAGGTTAGAGTTGGGTGAGAATTCCAGAAAACAAGATTGTTTTTGTTCTGGTGAACCTGGATAAATCGAACTGTTCATCAGGACCTCCTGAATCTCTTTCTCCCTTCCTTGTTATTTTGCTTCTGTGTACTTGCTGTGTATTTAGTGCTGAAACAAATTTAGTCTTTATCTCTCTTTCTTTGTTTAGAAAACTGTCCAGAAGTTCTCTAACTCTGAACTTCTGTTGCTAAAAGGAAGTTTACTGCGTGAAGGCAGAATTTCCCTTAGAGGCTACTTCACTAAGCGTGCCTCTGACTCTGAGGAAATTTGACTCTGAAAAATTAAGTTTCTCTAAAAACTTAAAATTATCAGTGTTCAACTTAGACACATATTCACCCACCTATAGGTGATTCTGGTCTTGTTAGGGCCAACAAATCCAAAATCTGACCTAAAACACTCCAAAAAGTTTGACCATTCTTCCTCAAATTCTTCATTTGGCTCAATAATTTCTGCCCCGCCACATGGAATACCATAGACAGAATTAAAATCTTCTTTACAAACTTTAATTTCCTCAATCTTATTCACAATAAAACTACATCTGTCTACGTTAAAGATGTCCACAAGATTTTTACAAAAAACAGACATGTGACACCCTATATCTAAGTCTAATAAACCACCAAAACCTATCCGCCTAATCTCAGACTTGTGACTCTCTGGAATTGCTTTCAGTAAGCACATGAACTTTAGGAAAGGAACTCTCTGGCTAAGACCAATGCTTAATGGTTTCTTAACAACCTTAACATCTGAATCACTACTAGAATCAACAGCAGCTACCCTATTCTTTTTATGATACCTAACACTACCATGTACATCAGCCTTACGCTTATTCATCTTTCCTACTTTCTTATCAACAAAATCATCATCATCATCAGAAATCATATAATCTTCTTCTTTTTTTTCCCTTTGAAACAGTTTTCCTTACCACATCTTTTTTGTTTGCAACAGTTTCCTTTACCAAATCTTTTTCCTTTGCAACACTCTTTTTTACACAGACTTTCATATTCCTCAAATAAAATTTCAAAGGATTAACATAATCATCCTCCACTTCTTGTTTTTTGGCTTCTTCAGATTTCTTTTTTATCTTTCTCAAAGAATCGTTCGAAGGATTCACATATTCAATCAGCTTTAGATTATCATCACTAATAAAAAAGTAAAACAGAATCATTACTTATCCAAAAGAGAATTCTAAAATAGATAATAATAACTAGGAAATACCTATTCACATCTTCACAACCATACGAACTAACTATATCATCCAAAAGAGGTTGATCAATAACACTCTTTTGATTACTCGCCATTATCTGCAAATTTAACACAAACATTGGAAAATAAAACAACATTAGTAAAAATGTGGGAGTAGCAGAATCGAACATAAGACACAATAATTTGAACATGCAATAAAAAATCTCGAACATTCATGACTAAAAATCAAATTAAAAAATAAAGAAACTAAACATGCAACGAGTTAACAATACAATGCTGAACATCAAATGTAATATTCATAACAAAAAATAACAAAAAAAAAACAAAAATACTAACCTAAAATAGAAGAAATCAACTACAAAACCTAAAATGTAAAACTCAAAATCATCAAAACGAAGCAAAACAAAACCTAAATCGAAGAAATCAACTGCAAAAAAGCAAAGAAAACACAAAACGAACAAAATGCATTCAAATTAAACAAAAACAAAAACAAACGAAATAAGAATACCTCAAACACAAAAATCCGAACTCTAAAATGATCGAAGCAACTCTAGAGAACGAGTGTAAATCACCGCGATCGAAGCAACTCCAAAGAACGAGTGTAAATCACCGTTTCGACTATGAAATCCGCCTAAATTTCAAGAGAAAACGAGAGAAAATCAGTAACAAAACACACACTACAAAAAATTCATGTTATTGTGACTAATTGTATTGTAACAAAAGTATTATAACAAAAGAGAATCTTGTTTTTTTTTCAGTTTGTATATTAGTAATCAAAGTACAAGAAAACTAATAGGTGTATTAGTATTATAACCTCTGTAGTTAATAATCCTTGTTGACTTTAAGTATAATTCTACTTTTGTTGCACACTATTTCTTCATCATTAGCTAAAGTGGTACTTTTTTTAAAAGACATTGAGTCCATTCAGGTAACATATCCTTTGTGAATTAATTTTGCTAGAATTCAATTTTTAAGAGAGTTGTTCAGTTAATGCATTAAATAATTTAACAAGTAGTTTTGGAGAAAGCTCATCAAAACAACGCATGTTATATGACTAGTAACAAGATTAGAGAAGAAACAAGACAATGGAAACTTTATGCCTACAAGTTATTTGTTGAAAAAACAATCCCCACAAGTGGTGTCCCACTAAGTTCCATATTTGTATTTTTCTGTTCTTCATCAGGATGCTTTTTCATTTTAAATTTAACTTACAAAAAGTAAAGCATATTTCGTAATATGTATATCTAATATGTAAAGAATGGATTCAATGAGATACATCAGTTACACAGTGTTGAAAAAATTAATTTTTTGACAAGTTAATGATGTTATTTCCACCTTAGCAGTAATCACATATGTTACTAGTTCAGTTGAATGAGGATATATAGTAGTTCATTTATGTGCTACTATATCATTTTTTTAATATCTCATTGACTACTATATTAAGACTCTGTTTTTTTGCTTGTAAAAGGACAAAATCTAGCCGTCAAAAGCACCTCCAGGGAACACAATCCAGCTGTGACCAGCAAATACTTTATTTTTCAGTGAAATAAGGTATGGATTTTCTTTTATATTAGTTATTTGGTAACGTGTGTTTTCTAGATCAAATATTTTAGCAGCCTTTTAGCTTATATAACATTAAGCTCTCATAATTAGAGACCGAGACTGCAAATTCATATCTCTTTTACTTCTGATTGCGTTCTTTTGACAACCTATGTTAACATATGGATAAAAGTTGGATACAAATTAACAATAAACTCGATCCACTATATATTAAAGGCGTTCAAGAATTTATAGATATTGCTAGCTCTCACGTTGACTCTATTGGTAGAATTCGATGTCCATGTAAAAATGCAATAATTGTTATTTGAAGAAAGTAGGCGAGGTTAGATACGATTTGCTTATGCATGGAATGACCATTGATTATACTCAATGGATACATCATGGTGAGCCTTTTATCCGAACTGAAATACGTCAAAGTTCTTAAATAAGCGATAATGACGATTTCGATGGACCAAGCAACAATATGAACGATGATATTCCAACGATGTTCAATGATATGTGAAGAGCCAACTTTGTGGAGACTCATACGGGAGAAGGGTCAAATAGTCATAACAATGTTGAAGCTGGTGTTGTATATGACAACTTCACTAGATTAGTTAATGATGCTCAGAGGGAATTATACCCAGGATGTATAAAGTACTCCTCGTTGTCATTTATATTACATATGATGCATAATAAGATAATGACTAATTCTACCATCAAGTCATTCAATTTGAACTTAAAGTTGTTTAAGGATGCTCTACCCGAAGGCGAGACTCTTCCCAAATCCTACTATGAAGTTAAGAAGATTATGTGTGATCTTGGACTTGGTTACATCAAGATAGACGCATGCCCAAATGATTGCATGTTATATTGGAAGGAGAATGAAAATATGATACTTGTTTGAATCCATCATGTTTAGCTCTTAGATGAAAAGTTGGTTTGAATAAAAGTATTAAAATCTCAGAGAAAGTTGTTCGATACTTGCCCATTAAGGAGAGGCTGCAACGGTTATTCATGTCGAAAGATATAGCTAAAGATATGAGGTGGCATAAGGAGAAACGAGTGGAAGACGACTCAATTCGGCATCCATCTTATGGGAAAGATTGGAAGGACTTTGATAAGGATCATAGTTGGTTTGCCAAAGACTCTCGTAATGTTCGTCTTGGGCTTGCGAGTGATGGGTTTAATCCATTGTTGGCCCTATCAAGAACAGAATCACCTAGAGGGGGGTGAATAGGTGTCAAAGTAGAAAACTGAAATTTTCTAAGTTTTTCGGGAAACTTAAATTTCAGAGTCAAATTTCCTCAGAGTCGGAGGCAAGCTTATAGAAGTTGCTTCTGAGGGAAATTCTGCCTAAACACAGTTAGACTGTTTTCAGCAACAGAAGTTCTGATTTGGGAACTTCTGGACAGTCTTCTGAACAAAGACAATGATACTTAGAGGAAATCTGTTTCAGCACTAAATATAGGCAAGTACACAGAAGCAAAAATAACAAGTATAAGAGGGAGAAAGAAGTTCAGGAGATCCTGATTGAACAATTCGATTTATCCAAGTTCGCCACAGAAGTCCTGTGACTACGTCTTGTCCCCTGAGGTCGCAGCCTACAGAGATTTTATAAATCCACTATTCAGAACTTTTTTTGGCAAGTTCAGAAGCTCCTTTACATCAACAGAACTTAAGCTAATTTCTCACTTAGTTCTGACTAGCCTAAAAAGAGTTAAAGGATTTCCACCAGAACAAACAATACTCTGTTTTCTGGATTTCTCACCCAACTCTAATCTCAACTAGATTTCTCTCTTTAAATCTAACTGAATATCACAAACGATATCAGTTTACAAGATTCCTATTATGAACTTGTTTTTCTTCACTCTCTCACTTTAACTAAGACTATGTTAAGAAAGATTGAGAATGGAAAGTATTGCTCTGTTTTTCTTGTTAAAACAGTGCGTTGAGATTTTGCTCGATGATCACGCGTATGTTGATGCTTTGGAGCTTGGCTACTATTTATAGTGATTGAAGATGACCGTTGGTGAGTTTGAATCTTCAAAGGAGATGACATCAGTTGTTGTAGCCGTTAATTTGTCAAATCTTCAAACGGTCTTCAAACACTTTGATTCCGTTAACCTTGTTCTTTAACTAAATCCGGTAAGTGATTTGAAATCAAAGACGAGGTTGACTGGAATCATTCTTCAATTGGATCAACAAGGGGTAGACAAGGAAATCCTGGTTTCTTTTGAACAGACAGGCGGGCTCCAACAAAACAGCTTTTTGAACTTTTTGCGCCTTGCATTAAATGCACTTGTCAGAACATTAAATGCTATCCAGAACCCGTGACATTAGCTTTCAGAAGCTAATTTACCAGATGTCTAGTCTTCTGATCACAATTGGCACAACTTCTAATTGTAAAGAACTTATGAGGAAAGCTTTAGCAGACTTCGTCTTAAGAGCGGAGTATCCAGCTTCTGAGTTATTGAAACTCTGACTTCAGCAACTGATCTTCTGAGTCCTTTAGGCAATCCGAAAATGATTCATTCAGCACCTGCTGAGCAACTTACACAAAGACTAAGTAGACAAAAAATTATTAGTCAATAGTCAACTATATGTAAGGAATTAATAAGTTTTCATCTTCTGAAACGTTTGGACATAATCAAAACACATAGGGTTCATCATTCTCCCCCATTTTGGTTATGGACAAACCATGGTCAGAAGGTAAAAGAAAAACATGAGGTTTAGAAGGAGACTTCCTGACGCAAATGTTTCATGACTTCTGAGTAAATTAACTCCCCCATTTTAGTGTAAATGGTGAACTTCAGCAATCTGTATAGACTTAAAAAAACTTAAGATTAAGTTGTTAGATTTAATGAAGTATAATTTACTAAGTCAAAATAGAAACATAAGCAAAAAGTAAGAAGTCAGAGACACAAGAAAGTATAAGGAAGATTCAGTGTATATAATTTAATTCAGAAGACAACATAAGCAACAGAATAATCAGAAGAGTAGAAAAGTCCTAAGACAAAGACTACCCAACCCAGAACCTAGCTAAGAAGCTTAAGTCCTAAAAGATTACAAGTTCCTAGGTTTCTTCTGAGGAGGAGGAACAACACTGGAACCTTCAGCAGCACTTGATCTCTTCTGACCAGACTTCTCCCCCGTTTGACCTGAACCAACAGCAACACCAAGAGCACCCTGAGATTTCAATTTTTGCTGAACATTCAGAGCAGTCTGATATTGCACAGGAGTTGGTCGCACAGTATTGATCATATCCATTCGTCTTCTGAAGTCATCATCAATGGTCTTCATATGATCAAAGGTCTGACCAGACATAGGTCGCTGTTTCTGAACGTCTTCAAGAAGGAGCTTGATCAACCTATTGTTAGCATACACAGCAGCAGTGAGATGCTCATTCTGAATATAAGTCTCTCCTCGAACAAACCTATAACAATTGTGAAAAGTCTTCTCTTGTTCACGGGCTTGAGTGTGCATAACCTTCAGAAGTTCAGTAAGCTCAGCAATCTGTGCATTCTGAGCAGATACAGCAGACTCAATGTTGGAGAGTCGATTGTTGAGATCAGGAGTGATGTCATATACAATCTTAGCAGCCCCGGAAGATGATGACCTTGAGCAGAAGATTTCACTTCTCTCAGAATGTGATTGGCAGTACTTTGCAGGTCATCAATCTTACTTGGGAGCATCTTCTCATGAGCCTCATAATGCTCATTTGCTTCCTTGACTTCTTCTGTCAATATCTCCAGATTCTCATTGACATTCAGAGAAGAAGCAAGAGCAATGTTATCCAGAGAAGGAAGAGTCAGAGCTAATTCTCTCAACTTGTACAGCTCATCATAGGTAGCTAGATGAAGTGTAGAAAGATTGCGTATGTAGACAGAAGGGTCCTGCATTTGAAGCATAGTCATGAGTTGCAGGTTCTGAGCTTTCAAAGAATGTAATTCTTGCAGCACAATGCCCTGAGCATACATGTCAGCAGCAGAAGTCCTTTGCCCCATACCAGCAAATCTATTCAACAGTTCATCAGAGCCACTCTGACTCATTCTTCTCAACTCCTCAACACTAGGAGCACCACCAGCTTCGGATACACCAGAAGCTCTGCCCATGAAGCCAAAACTACCAAACCTGGTATCCAGATCATCCCGATTCATGTGTTGGCGCAGGAAGTCATAGTTAGATGACAACCCAGCAAAGCACGAGGTAGTGGAGGAGGTAGTTAAGGGATCACACACATGAGGTGCATGTCCAGAGGTTGAGAGAGGAGGAATTTGAGTTTTTGAGGAAGGGATGGTATTGGTGGTAGAGGAAGAAATGGTAGGAGAAATGGAAGGTAAAGTAGATGGCAGTGAGAAAGATGGAGCAGTAAATCCAATTGATGGACTTACAGAGGCAGAGGGTATGGAGGAGGTAGTGGATGTGGCTATGGAATCAGTGAAGATGGGAGCAGAATTTAGATTCACTTCTGAATAGGATCCAGAAGGAGGAATAATTGGAGGAGATACAACCTCAGAAGTTGAAGTTGTAGGAGGAATGGAAGTGTGAGAATCACTAACTTCTGTGACAGAAGGTAGTGAAGGAGATGGATGAGGAGTATGAGGTGGAGATGGAATAACCTGTTCAGAGAGGTTTGGATCAAATGTTGAAATGGGCTCAGCAAAGATATGAGCCATTCTGAACAGAGTTTCAGAAGCATCTCTTTCACCAGGATTTCTCCCTCGACCCAGAAGAACGTTATCCAGAAAATCATCAGTGTCGATGTTTTCAGCAAAGTTCATAGAATTCTGAATGATAGTATCATGCTCTTGATCACTATCCTCAGTCAGTTCTTCAATAGCAGGAGCATCAGCATCCTTCTCACCAGACACATCCATCATGTCTTCGTCATCAACCAAGTCCTCTTTTTCAGGAATTGATTCTTCCAGTTCAGTACTCGAAGCAATAGAGAAGTCCTTTTTGATCAGAGACCTTCTCTTTGCTGACATCTTCTTCCTTGGGATTCTTCTGGAGAGAGGAATATCTTCAGAGTCCTCATCCTCTTCAGCAGCCTTTGAGCTAATCCGAGTAGAGAGAGAAATATTCTCAAGCTCTTCTCCATCCTCTGAAGTCTCAACATTCTTTGAGAACTCCACATTCTCAAGTTCAGCAGCGCATGCAATGATTCTTGCATCAGCCTTAGCCTTTGCAGCAATTTCTCTTTCAGCTGCTAACTTGTCTTCTGCTTCCTTCTGCTTTCTCTTCTGATCAGCAAGAGCCATAACTCTTGCAACCTTCTCAGCTTCAGCAGCCTTCTCTCTTTCAGCAAGGCGTGCGTCCTCAGCATCCTGAGCTTCCTTCTCAGGAACATCCTTAGGTTTCTCAGCAACAATCTTGCCAGAGGGTTCAACACCGATTGTTGTTTGAACCATCGTGGGAAGAGGTTCTGAAACAACCACTTTCTCAACGGTCAGGACCAACTTACTTGATCCCTTCTTTCCCTTGCCCTTCTTGGCAGCATTCTTTCCTTTCAGCACAGAAGCATCCACAATTTCCTTCTGAGCAATACTCACAGAGGAGCCCTTCTCATTCTTCTTCGGAGTCACACCATAACTCAGGTTCCTGAAGGTATGCATCTTCAGAACCGTACTCTTACTCGTAACACCTTCTCCTGAAAACTCAACAGAGGCTGCCTCAAACAACCTTGTCAGGAGTGAGCCATATGCTAATGCACTCACGGTCGTTACATTCTTCATCTTCCTTATCAGCATGGCAGGTAAGTTGATCTTCTTCTGGTTGACCAAGTGCCACATAAACACCCTTTCCCTGTTGGAAACACAATTAACTCCTCCAGCCTTCGGAAGGAAAACATTTGTAGTCAAATAGTGTGCCCACCTCTGGTGCTGAGTCAACCAGGTGGCATATGTTTCCTTGGCACTTAGATCTGGTCTAGCCCAGTTAACTTTTGTAAAACCATCTGCTGAACCATCATCACCAATGATGATTCCTTCATCATTAACACCAATCACTTGAGAAATAGAAGCCCTGCTGACCTCAATCTCAATTTCACCGACGACAGAGTGTAGAACATCCTCCTCATTAGAAAAGAAATGAAGGTTCTGATAGAATTCGGTGACTAACTTAGGATAGATAAATTCATCGAGAGAAACGAATGAATTCCAGTTTTGAGCGCTAAGCCAGTTAGAAATGGGTTCAGTTGATTAACTTCATCATCTAGGAACCTAGAGGTGAATACCCTAGATTCGCTAACTTTCTTTTTGGATTCAGTGGTGAAGACGTGAGTGACAGTGATTTCTTGAGCCATTTGAAGAAATAAGAAATTAGGTTTAAGGTTTTGGAGAGAGGAGAACACAGAAAATCTATGGAAGTTCTAATAGCAAAGAAAATGAGAGTAAAAACTTCTAAGTATGGAAAACCTCTATTTATACCCAAACAATAAACCGTTCCAATTCAAAAAGCAAATAAACACCGTTTAAAAGGGAACAGATAACCGTTAAACACAGAACAGCACCGTAAAATGCAGAAGATAACGCATGCTTAAGTGTCAAATCATGATTAGAATTAATTATCACTTAATTATCTTAAACGATTAAACCCTTAAGATACACAGAAATAATTAAACTAAGTTATTGAAGAGGATAAGTCATACCAATGCCTTCTCGTAAGTTGCTGAAAGACATACCAGCCAGAGGCTTAGTAAACATGTCAGCAAGATTCTCTTCAGAGGGAACATGAGTAATGATAATATCCTTCTTCAGAACATGATCTCTTAAGAAGTGATGCCTAATATGAACATGCTTCATCCTGCTGTGCTGAATAGGATTCTTTGAAAGATCAATTGCACTCTTGTTATCACAGTAGATTGTAATAGTTCCAGGGATGACTCCATAGTCAGCAATTTGTTGCTTGATCCAGAGCATCTGAGAAACACAACTTCCAGCAGCAACATACTCAGCTTCAGCAGTTGAGAGAGCCACAGAGGTTTGCTTCTTGCTATGCCAGGAGACTAGGCACTCCCCCAGAAAATGACAACCACCAGAAGTGCTGACCCTTTTCAATTTATCTCTACCATAGTCAGAGTCTGTGTATCCTATAGGAGTGAAATCAGAACTACAGGGATACCACAAACCAGCTTCTGGTGTGCCTTTAAGATATCTGAGAATTCTTTTGACAGCAGCATCATGAATTTCTCTTGGCTTTGATTGATATCTAGCACAAAAACACACAGCAAAATGTATATCTGGCCTGCTGGCTGTTAGGTATAAAAGAGAACCAATCATACCTCTGTAGGTTTTTATATCTACAGGTTTACCAGCTTTCTCTTCATCATCCATGTCTTTGCTGACATCCATTGGAATATCAACAGCATTAGAGTCCATCATGCCAAATTTCTTCAGCACTTCTCTAGTGTACTTGGCTTGATTGATAAACACACCATCATTACTTTGCTTGATCTGAAGTCCTAAGAAGAAGGTTAACTCTCCCATCATAGACATTTCAAACTCAGCCTTCATGTGGTCACTGAACTCTCTGCACAAAGATTCATTAGTAGCACCAAATATAATATCATCAACATATACCTGAGCTATAAGAATATCCTTGTTCTTCTTCAGAGTGAACAGAGTTGTATCAACACAGCCTCTGACAAACCCCTTAGACAGAAGGAACTTTGTCAGTCTCTCATACCAAGCTCTGGGAGCTTGTTTCAGTCCATACAATGCTTTCTTCAGCTTGTACACATGATCAGGGAACTTAGGATCTTCAAAACCAGGAGGTTGAGACACATAGACTTCCTCATCAATGTAACCATTCAAGAATGCACTTTTCACATCCATTTGAAAGAGCTTAAAACCTTTGTATAATGCAAAAGCACATAAGATTCTAATGGCTTCTAATCTTGCAACAGGAGCAAAAGTTTCACCATAATCTATGCCTTCTTGCTGACTGTAACCTTGAGCAAGAAGCCTTGCCTTGTTCCTGACAACATTTCCAAATTCATCAAGTTTGTTCTTCAGAACCCATCTAGTTCCAACAACCTTTATGTTGTTAGGTCTGGGAACCAAAGTCCAAACTTCTGACCTTTTGAACTGGTCAAGTTCTTCTTGCATTGCCATTAACCAGGAGTCATCATCAGCAGCTTCATAGAAGTCCTTGGGTTCCAGAAGTGACACAAAAGCCACAATCCCCATGTATCTTCTGAGCTGAGTTCTGGTCATGACAGGATTATGAACAGAGTCAATTATGTTCTCTAAGGAATGATTCCTATGAGTTCTAACTTCTCTTGGTACATCCAATGAGTCTTCTGAAACCTGTTCATCATTTGTTGAATCATATATAGGAGCATCTTCTGGAAGGAAGTTGACTTCTGGAGTGGGATTCTCTTCTTGAGCTTGTTCAGCAACAGGAGGAACCACTTCAGCAGCTCTGGGAGAAACATCTTCTTCTTCATCAGGAGATGTAACTTCAGGAGCTTGAACTACATCTTCATCAGGAGCTCTACCATCTGCGGGGTTAGTCTCATCAAACTGTACATGAACAGATTCATCTAAAGTTTGAGTCCTCTTATTAAAAACCCTATATGCTTTACTATGTGTTGAGTAACCAAGAAAAATGGCCTCATCTGCCTTTGAATCAAACTTTGAAAGATATTCTTTTGTATTCAAAACATAACACTTGCAACCAAAGGTTCTGAAATAACCTATTTTAGGTTTTCGACCTTTCTAGAGTTCATAAGGGGTCTTGTTCAGAATGCTTCTGATTAGCACTCTATTCAAAACATAGCAAGCTGTGTTCACAGCTTCTCCCCAAAAGTACTTAGGAAGCCTTCTTTCATTGATCATAGTTCTGGCTATCTCAACCAGAGTTCTATTCTTCCTTTCTACTACCCCATTTTGTTGAGGAGTTCTGGGAGCAGAAAAGTTATGATCAATTCCCTTGGTTTCACAGAATTCTTCAAACCTAAAGTTTTTGAATTCTCCACCATTATCACTTCTGATATGGACAACCTTTTCATTCCTTTCATTCTCAAGTTTCTTTATCAGAACTGAGAAACATCCAAGTGACTCATCTTTGCTAGACAACAAAATGACCCAAGTGAATCTTGAATAGTCATCTACAATGACAAAGGCATACTTCTTTCCACCCATGCTCATTGGTTGAACAGGGCCAAAAAGATCCATATGAAGTTATTCCAAAGGTCTTTTAGTTGAAATGACTTTCTTAGTTTTAAAAGAGCTTCTGGATTGTTTACCAGATTGGCAAGCATTGCATAAATGATTCCTTTTAAAACTAATTTCAGGCAGACCCTCAACCAATTGATTTCTATCAACTTTGGCCAGAAGGTCCATGCTCACATGAGCAAGTCTTCTATGCCAGAGCCAGGAGGTATCCTCTTTGGACATCAAGCATATATTTTTGCAAAGATTCTCAAGATTCAGCATGAAAACATTTTCAACTCTAGGAGCAGTTAGAATAACTTCCCTTGACTTACTGTCCAAGATTTTACATCCAGAGGAGCTGAAGACAACATCTCTACCTTTATCACACAGTTGTGCAACACTCAGGAGATTGAACTTCAGGCCTCTGACTAGGGAGACATCTTCGATCGGAGGATTAGTTCCTATGGATCCAGAACCAAGTATCCTTCCTTTCTGGGCATCTCCAAAGCTGACTTTTCCACCTCTTTTAGGATCAAATGTGATGAATGCTTTTTCATCACCTGTCATATGCCTTGAGCACCCACTGTCAATGTACCACAGCTTTGACATTGATGGAGCACTCAGAGCCACCTGCAACACAATCAATTAGTGACAGGTACCCAATCCTTATTGGGTCCTTCAGAGTTAGATTTTTCTTCAGCAGGTTTTAATGATATCTCAGATTGCAAGAGGTTTTTAATATGATACTTGCAATCCTTTAACCAGTGACCATTACTCTTGCAAAGTTTGCAAAAGGGAGGGTTCTTGGATCTTTCCCTTTGCTTCCTGGGAGATTTCTTCTTCTTCTGAGAAGGACCAACATCTTCAGAGGCTATACCAGCACTCTCAGAGGTTCCAACATCAGGAGGAGAAGCTATCTCTTTCAGAAGAGAGGGAGTGACAGGTTTCTTCTTCTTCTGGGGTTTATCACTTCCCAGAGGCAGCTTTTCCTTGCCTTTGGCTTTAGAGCCATCAGCAGGAGTGCTGAACTGTTTACACAGTTTTTCTTCTAACACTTTCATGTCAGAATAAACTTGAGTAAACCTAAGAAACTTGTCAGCCTCACTCTTGTCCAATTTCCTTTTCAGGTACTTGAACATACTATAGAGTTCTTCAAGAGAATCAAAGATATTTTGTTCAGAAGATATGTTTACCTCGGAATCATATGTAGCTTCAGGAGGTGCGGAAGTTTCTCCTGTGACATCTTCAGGAGTTGGCTCATCAATACCCATAAAACATATCTGAGCTTGCTCTTCCTTTTCTTCAGGATCACTGCTGGTCTCAGAGTCTGACCAAGCAGCCAGCATTGCTTTCTTGAACTTCTTCTTATCTTTCTTCAGCTCCGGACAGTTAGGCTTAATGTGCCCCGGTTGCTGACATCCATAGCACACAATAGGCTTGTTTGGATCTCTTTTGAACTTTTCACCAGAATCAGGAGTTTTCTTGTCAAAGCTCCTGAAAGGCTTCTTGTAGTTTCCACCTCTGCCTTTTCTAAAGGCCTTCTTGAACTTCCTGGTCAGCATAGCCAGTTCCTCATCTTCAGAAGATTCTGCTTTCAGGACTACTCTTTTTCCTTCTGACCTTTCTCTTAGGTCATGATTCTTTAATGACATCTCATGGGTAATTAGGGACCCAATGAGCTCATCGTACAAGTAATAGCTCAAATCCTGAACTTCTTCAATAGCAGTCTTCTTGGCTTGCCAAGACCTTGGTAAGCTTCTGACAATCTTCTTCACTCGATCAGATTCTTCAATATCCTTTCCTAAACTCTTCAAGTCATTGACTCTCTTGGTGAATTTAGAGTTCATGTCTGAAATAGATTCTTTATCAAGCATTTCAAATAACTCATATTCTCTCATGAGTTGGTTGACTTTAGATTGCTTCACTTTTCCTGTTCCTTCATATGTGACTTCCAGCTTGTTCCAAATATCCTGTGCAGTTTCACAAGAAGAAACTTTGTTATATTTAATAGCTGTAAGTGCACAATGCAACATATTTATTGCTGAAGCATTAGTTTGGAGTTTTTTCAGAATATCATCTGTAAATTCTCTCTGAGGAATGACAACATTCCCTAAACCTTGTTCCATTCTGGTGGGAATGAAATCACCATTAGTGATGACATACCAAGCACTCATGTTCTGAGCTTGGATGAAGTACATCATCCTTTTCTTCCAGTATGAGTAGTTGTTGCCATTAAATAATGGAGGTCTAGTAGTAGAAGAACCTTCTGGGACAATGAAGTGAGAAGAATTCTCAGGCTGGTGTCTACTAGCCATCTCTATTGATTCTGATAGGATCTTACACTTAGATTGTTAGATCTTTAGTAAATATGCGAAGTGACCTTCGCTCTGATACCACTTGTTGGCCCTATCAAGAACAGAATCACCTAGAGGGGGGTGAATAGGTGTCAAAGTAGAAAACTGAAATTTTCTAAGTTTTTCGGGAAACTTAAATTTCAGAGTCAAATTTCCTCAGAGTCAGAGGCAAGCTTATAGAAGTTGCTTCTGAGGGAAATTCTGCCTAAACACAGTTAGACTGTTTTCAGCAACAGAAGTTCTGATTTGGGAACTTCTGGACAGTCTTCTGAACAAAGACAATGATACTTAGAGGAAATCTGTTTCAGCACTAAATATAGGCAAGTACACAGAAGCAAAAATAACAAGTATAAGAGGGAGAAAGAAGTTCAGGAGATCCTGATTGAACAATTCGATTTATCCAAGTTCGCCATAGAAGTCCTATGACTACGTCTTGTCCCCTGAGGTCGCAGCCTACAAAGATTTTATAAATCCACTATTCAGAACTTTTTTTGGCAAGTTCAGAAGCTCCTTTACATCAACAGAACTTAAGCTAATTTCTCACTTAGTTCTGACTAGCCTAAAAAGAGTTAAAGGATTTCCACCAGAACAAACAATACTCTGTTTTCTGGATTTCTCACCCAACTCTAATCTCAACTAGATTTCTCTCTTTAAATCTAACTGAATATCACAAACGATATCAATTTACAAGATTTCTATTATGAACTTGTTTTTCTTCACTCTCTCACTTTAACTAAGACTATGTTAAGAAAGATTGAGAATGGAAAGTATTGCTCTGTTTTTCTTGTTAAAACAGTGCGTTGAGATTTTGCTCGATGATCACGCGTATGTTGATGCTTTGGAGCTTGGCTACTATTTATAGTGATTGAAGATGACCGTTGGTGAGTTTGAATCTTCAAAGGAGATGACATCAGTTGTTGTAGCCGTTAATTTGTCAAATCTTCAAACGGTCTTCAAACACTTTGATTCCGTTAACCTTGTTCTTTAACTAAATCCGGTAAGTGATTTGAAATCAAAGACGAGGTTGACTGGAATCATTCTTCAATTGGATCAACAAGGGGTAGACAAGGAAATCCTGGTTTCTTTTGAACAGACAGGCGCGCTCCAACAAAACAGCTTTTTGAACTTTTGGCGCCTTGCATTAAATGCACTTGTCAGAACATTAAATGCTATCCAGAACCCGTGACATTAGCTTTCAGAAGCTAATTTACCAGATGTCTAGTCTTCTGATCACAATTGGCACAACTTCTGATTGTAAAAAACTTCTGAGGAAAGCTTTAGCAGACTTCGTCTTCAGAGCGGAGTATCCAGCTTCTGAGTTATTGAAACTCTGACTTCAGCAACTGATCTTCTGAGTCCTTTAGGCAATCCGAAAATGATTCATTCAGCACCTGCTGAGCAACTTACACAAAGACTAAGTAGACAAAAAATTATTAGTCAATAGTCAACTATATGTAAGGAATTAATAAGTTTTCATCTTCTGAAACGTTTGGACATAATCAAAACACATAGGGTTCATCATCCATTTGGTAACATGAGCACAAGTTACATCATGTGGCCCGTAATTCTAGTTGTTTATAACTTACCTCCGTGAAAATGTATGAAGGAGCCATTTTTCATTTTGGCTACGCTGATTCCTGGGAAAAAATCTCCTGGAAATGACATTGACGTTTATCTCCGACCCTTGATAGACGAGTTGAAAGAGTTGTGGGAAGTTGGTATTGAGACATATGATGCATTCACGGGTGAAAAGTTTCGTTTATATGCTGCATTATTATGGACCATAAATGATTTTTCTGCATATGGTATGTTATCTGGGTGGAGTACCAAAGGGAAATTAGCATGTCCTGTCTGCAACAAGGACACTTCCTCACTTACTTTGAAACATGGAGGGAAGCAATGTTATATGAACCATCGTAAATATTTGGATCAAAAAGATCCTTTAAGAAGGAGTAGAAAGTTCAATGGGAAGCCGGAGCATTTACCCAAACCAAAGGAGTTATCGGGTCATGATATCTTAGAGCAATTGTGCCATATACCTGCAGATTTTAAATTTGGGAAGCCAACAACCAGGAAGAGAAAATGCGATTCAAAACTTTTGAATTGGACAAAGAAAAGTATATTTTTTGAGCTGCTATACTGGAAATCCTTGAAGCTGCGGCATAACGTGGATGTCATGCATATGGAAAAAAATCGCTAGAGTCCGAGCTTGAGAGTACTTTTCCCAAATATTCTCAGAAAAGGTCCTCCCGACCACCAAAAATATATTCTCCCCATTATCAAAGTTTCCAATCCAGGTATCACTCGCAGTCTCGCTAGGGTTGATTAAGTCCTGTTCCCAGCTACCACTCCGGAGGACGTACACGCAATTCCGGTTCCCCGAGGTTCCTCCCAGAAAAGTTCTCCGTTCTTCGACGAGCATCAGTCCGCGAGCAATCACTGGCACGCGACGAGGGTAAGCTTCTGAGGGTTTTTACCGTGTCACCCGACAGTTTACCTTACAAATACTTGCGCATTTATATATTCTTGTGTGATAACAATAAATATCAAAACAATAAACCATTAGGTTGCATTAAAGATCCTCTGGGTTCTGGAATGTCGGAATTAATAAGTTGTATCCACGAACGTAAATAGAATCTCTGGTTTTCAAAATGATTGGGACAAACACCGGTTAGTACATTTTCCCGGTCGGCCGGGTAGCGACTCTAGTCAAAGAAGGCTAAAGCCGCTATGAGCGACCACTTTCGCTCACAATAAGCATGCGTGCCACAATCATTATAAGAAGTACACCCCAGAAGATGCAAAGAAAAATCCACATGAAGATGTCACTCAAGATGATTGGGTCCATTTGTGCGATCATTTTGAAAGTGATGGTTTCAAGGTATGTTAATATATAATGAAGTAGCTTTTACCATAATAAAAGTGAGTGTTGAAGTTATCTTTATTGAGTTTCTATGTTCAGAAACAAAGTGGAGCAAATAAATTGAATAGGGCAAAGTCACAAGTTCCTAATCGAACTAGATCAAAGTCATTTGCACAGCCGATTTATGAAATGGTATGTAAAGTTGTTTTATTATTTTTGTGGCTAGTACACGGAATTTGCTATATAAGAATTAGCTCTATCTAATGTATTAATTTCGCCAGAAGTTGTGAAATCTTCTTTAATGAACTTCAGTAATAGTAATAGAATCTCATCAAACTTAAAGCTCGGTTGTTTCTATACTTTGATTAGTTATCTCGTGGAGTATTTGTATTTTAACAATCCCTAAATCTGATATACTTTTAAGCTTTAATACTAATTATAACTCTTTTAGTATTTAAGCCATTGACATATATATTGGTAAGGCGCAATAGATCCTCTCCCGTTTCAGCCGTGCGGGTCTGTTTCCAAATTCGAAAAGATCCTGAACCAAATTATATACTGGTTAGATGAAAATTTAGTAATTATATTTCTTTCTTCTTTTCCTATAATCTTGAGAGACTTTCCTATCCTAAACAGAAGTATTTATCAGTTTAAGGTCTACAAAATACATTAGTAATACTTGTAAATTAGTTATTCATTGATTTTTCCTTTTTATGTAGCAGGCATCTCAAGTGGACTTGAATGAGCCGGCCGAATTGAAGTTATACTTCGAAATGCATCATAATAAAGATGGAACATGGTTCAATTTGGAATGTCAAGCAAATTATGTAATGATGCTCGTTCGTGGTTTACAATTATGTTTTTTCCTTTGCTGTCAGTTAACAAATGTTATAATTTTTGTTTTATAGGACAAAATGATTGCAAAAGTTTCAAAGGTCTAAAGAAGAAGAAGAAGTTCCATTGTCTGTGCAAGAAAATGTTGAAAAAATTCTGAAACCGAAAAGTAGAAAAAGAGCTGCTCGTGTTTATCGAGAGAGCTTTCGATCTGAGAAACAAGCTCGTGAGCTACTTGAGGAAAAGCTTCAAACTCAAGTTGAGAAGGTCAAAAGTCAAGAGGAAACAATTGCAATCTTGCAAGCATCACATGCCGAGCTTAAAGCTCTTTTTATGTCGGCTATTGATCGTAATATAGGCCAAACTTCTCTATCTCCTCATTTTGAAGATTAACGGTAAAAGAATTTCAATACTATTACACATTAATAAATTATATGGGATTTAGTGATTGTTTTTAAATTGTATTTCCTTAAACTTTTGAAATGAAAATAAAGGCTGGATTCAATTGTCCCAAAGATGAAGATTGTTTTCGTATTAAATGTTGCTTTTAAACATTTTGTCTTGAATTAATTATTTTAACTTTAGTAGTTTATGTTTTTGTTAGGATATTTTACCTACCCTGGAATTACAGAATATGGGATTGTTTGTTTGATCTAAGATAACTTATATATATGTGGTATTATTTTTTTTGTAATGGTTTAGCTTTATTTATACAAATTTGACAAATCTGACATAAGATATCATGACTTTGTCTTAATTAGTCATGCTTGATAAAATATTTTTGTCACAAATAATTTTTAATTTCTTATAATGATGGTAACGAAACATTTTGTCGTAATAAATTAATTATAACATGGTCACAATAAGTGAATCACAACAAATATTGTGTTGGTCACAATATATTATTCTGGAAATTATAACAAATTTAACATTCGTCACAATATAGTTATCACTTAATTATGACATACATAATTGGTCACATTAATTAGTTCGTCACAGTAAGTATGTAATATTCGTCAAATTTACACAAATTTTATGACTAATATAGACTTATCGCGACTAAATATCATGCTTGTTTTGACAAACAAATTGTCCCAATATATAATGTAGATGTGACAAATGAAATTCGGTCACAATATAATACTGTAAAATGTGACAAACGACAATTTCGTCACAATATACTTATCGCTACGAGCTTGTTGCAAAGAAATATTTCGTCAAAATAAGTATATTGTGACGAAATTTTTTGTCACAATAAAGAGATTTTTTTGTAGTGACACTGAGCTCGGAGGGAAAGTGACGATGGCTTATTTAAAAAACTACCCTCGATCGGTTATTTACAAAAATGTCACCGTGTCCTCAAAACGACGTTTTGATTTGGTTCTCACCAAAAAATGGTTCTGACTTATGACCTTGGTTCTCACCTGATCCCTCCTCTATATATATATATATATATTTAGCGGAGGGATCCTGTGAAAACCACTTGATATGCCAGAACCAATTTTTGGTGAGAACCAAACCTAAAACGGGTCAACACGCGTGTCAAGCGCGCGGATCCGGGTCACCCATTCATCTTCAGCTTTAAAGCCGCATTTTGGTGTCCTTCAGCTCGCGATTTTAGCTATATAAATTAGGCAAAAAAATATTCAGAAATCCTTGAGAAAAACTAAAAGCAAAAGAAATTTTTGATGGGCAAAGCAAGTTTTAATCGATGACTCAAGCTTCCAAATCCTTTCAAAAAAGCAAAATCTGACCTGATTCAATTTTATAATACATTCAAAGTATTGATTGATGGCTTCTCTAGTGTCTTTCTGTTCAATGGAATCTTCGGAAACTCCTTCGTCAAATATTGAATCAGGTAATTCTGAAGATTGCTTGTGGATGTAGTTTGTTTGTTTGATTTTTAGAATGATATTTATATATGTTCAGGATATTAGAATTCATGTTTAGAATGTTTTGCCTCATGTTCAGAATTGAATGCTGAAGATTGCTCGTGGATCTAGTTGGTTTGTTTGATTTTTTGAATAATATTTATACATGTTCAGGATATTAGAATTCGTGTTTAGAATGTTTTGCCTCATTTTCAGAATTGCATTCTGAAGATTGCTTGTGGATCTAGTTGGTTTGTCTGATTTTTTGAATGGTGTTTATACATGTTCAGGATATAAGAATTCATGTTTAGAATTTTTTGCCTCATGTTCAGAATTGAATTCTGAAGATTGCTTGTGGATCTAATTGATTTTTCTTATTTTTAGAATGATATTTATACATGTTCAAAGATATTAGAATTCATTATTAGAATATTTTGCTTCATGTTCAAAATTGAATTCTGAAGATTGCTCACTGAGCTCGGAGGGAAAGTGACGATCGGTTATTTACAAAACTACCATTGATCAGTTATTTTTAAAAATGCCACCGCGATCTCAAAACGACGCCGTTTTATTTGGTTCTCACCTAAAATTGGTTCTGACATATGACATTGGTTCTCACCTGATCCCTCCCATATATATATATATATATATATATGTGTGTGTGTGTATGTGTGTGTGTGTGTATATCTTTATTTTTCTGAAACTATGCTTTTATAGTAAACTCTATTGCACAAAAATAAATATTTCTATACTCCTTAGATTCCTTATAAGATATCTTTGCTAATTCTCTTTTTATGACTTCATCAGTTATCAAATTTATTCTTGCCCTACCATTTATAGTGGTTGTGATACGACCCTATCTCGGGAATCGATCAAGAGGGATCGTTTTGGGGTGGAAACGACCTAAAACACCACTCGCTTTTCTAGTTAGCGCAAACTGAAATATTATTGAACTTCTTAATTGATTGACTGAACAAATTACAAGACTTGAAAGCCTTTAAATAAGAAATACTATCCTACCAAAATAAGAAGACTAACTAAATAAGAATTATAAACCTATTGGTACTATAACAATATAAATATAACTAAATAATAAAAACTCTCCTAATTAAACAACGACTAAGCCACGATCGAATTATCGAGGTTGTATCATTCCCCACTCCTTCAAAATCACCTTGTCCTCAAGGTGGTAGTTTGAAAAATAAATATATCAATAAGAAAGTCAAAGCCCAACGAGAACATAAATACTTGAGAATTTTGTCGAGATGGTCCGGAGGATCGGGATCGAGTAACTCATTGTAATCTCTAAAAAACACGAGAAATCTGTCACGAGTTACAACATAAGGTTCAACACCATAATTTTCAATCTGCTTGGAAACACGTAAATCATCCTCGAAGCTTAACATAACATTATTGGATCCTTCCAAACCAAGACCAAAATATGTTTGCTCAAAACAAAATGGAACAGCCTCATCCAAGCCAATAACACACTTCCCCATTGAAGAAAAAACGTGAACATCATCACTAACAAAAATAGTTGGAACTAAGAAATCACCAACAACAAAATCATGAACAAATATACTTGGAAGACATGAAGGATTTTTAACTAAGAAATCTTGCTCTGGTAATTTCTTTTTAATTGTCTGCTGAGAAGAAATTGCACAAGAAGGTAATAACTCGCATGTGATTGGATTGGGATGCTCTGTCAAGGCCGGAACTAAATTAATAGCAGCTTCCAAAATAAAAGATGGACTCGAGGAAACTTGAGACTCAAATTTCTCATGAAAATCTACAAACTTTGAAGGGCCAAATCGTTCCTTAATTTTTTCCAAGAAATCATTCCAATCGCGAAACGTTTCGTTATCTCTAACCGAACGAAACCATGTTAACGCATCACCCTCTAGATGTAGAATGACAATTTTCAAACGATTTTTGGATGCTGTATTATGAAAATCAAAATATTTTTCTATTTTAGAGCACCAAGCTTGAGGATCTTCGCCTGTAAACCGAGGTGGTTGTTGTAAGGAACGAAACAGAAACGTGTCATCATTATTATTGTTGGAGTTGACTACCGTTGAGTGTTGTGGTTGTATTTGAGCGCGCAATTGTTGAACACAAGCATCTAGGGATTGTTTAATAGATAACTCAAGGGCCTCTCTGTGGTTAGCAAACTCGACACGGATTGCGTCAATCATGGTGGTCAATCGAATATGGGTAAAAATAAAACAATGAAAGATGGGTAGAAAAAACAATGAAAGATGGGGATAAAACTCTCACTGAAAATAATGATGGGTACAAAACTCTCAATAAAAGCACCAGTTGATACGACCCTATCTTGGGAATCGATCAAGAGGGATCGTTTTGGGGTGGAAACGACCTAAAACACCACTCGCTTTTCTAGTTAGCGCAAACTGAAATATTATTGAACTTCTTAATTGATTGACTGAAAAAATTACAAGACTTGAAAGCCTTTAAATAAGAAATACTATCCTACCAAAATAAGAAGACTAACTAAATAAGAATTATAAACCTATTGGTACTATAACAATATAAATATAACTAAATAATAAAAACACTCCTAATTAAACAACGACTAAGCCGCGATCGAATTATCGAGGTTGTATCAGGTTGTGTCTATGATATTTTCATGTTTCTGAACTATATAGCTTATTTCCTTACTTCTATCAAACCATTTCGTCTTAAATATCTTATTTATAGATAATTCTTCCTTTTCTTCCTGTATTTTCTGATAGATATCCGGTTTGAAACTTAAAGTTTGAGTTATACCACCTTCATAACTATCCATTTGATAAATAATATTATCTTGCTCCTTTACTTTTCTAGTCACTTCCATTTAATAAATTATAAATAGTCTTGTAACTTTCTACAATTATTTTCCTTTGAATTTTTATCCCTTCTATTAACCTTTTCAATCTTTTCTCTAATTCTAACACTCTTTTTTGTAAATTTATTTTTTCACCATCTCTAGCATTTAATATCTCATTACTCATTTTTAATTGTGTATCCTTTAATTCTATTATTTGTAAGGCACTTCTACAACTTATTATTGTTGGCCCTAACAAGATCAGAATCACCTAGAGGGGGGGGGGGTGAATATGTGTTAAATTCGGAAACTGAAAAACTTAGAGTTTTTATAGAAACTCAGTTTTCAGAGTCAAATTTCATCAGAGTCAGAAGCAAGCTTAATAAAGCAGCCTCTGAGGGAAATTCTGCCTTCTATCAATTAACTGCTTTTTAGCAACAAAAGTTCTGAGTTAGAGAACTTCTGGACAATCTTCTGAACAAAGACAAGTTGATAAAGAGTAAAATCTGTTTTAGCACTAAATAAAACATCAAGTACACAGAAGCAATAATAACAAGTTAAGGAAGGGAGAAAGAGATTCAGGAGGTCCTGGATGAACAGTTCGATTTATCACAGAGATTTTAAATCCTGTAACTACGTCATTTCCCTTGTGATCGCAGTCCACAGATATTTTAAATCCACTATTCAGAACTTTTACGGCAAGTTCAGAAGCTCCTTTACATCAACAGAACTTAAGCTAATTTCTTACTTAGTTCTTACTAGCCTAGAAAGAGTTAAATGATTTCCACCAGAACAATAACAATCCAATTTTTTGAAATTCTCACCCAACTCAAACCTTAACTAGATTTCTCTCAAAATCTAACTGAGTATCACGAACATATCAGTTTACAAGATTCCTATTATGAACTTATGTTTCTTCACTCTCTCACTTTTACAAAGACTAAACTAAGAAAGATTGAGAATGGAAAATGGTGCTTTGTTTTTCTTGTTAAAACAGTGCGTTGAGATTTTAGCTCAATGATTGTGTCTAAGAGCACAAAGGAGCTTCGCTACTATTTATAGTGTCTTGAGATGACCGTTGCTTGAATCTGAATCTTCAATTTGATGATGACATATGTTGTAGCCGTTAATCTGTCATTTCTTCAAACGGTCTTCAAACACTTTGATTCCGTTAACCTTGTTCTTTAACTTAATCCGGTAAGTGATTTGAAATCAGAGATAAGGTTGACTGGAAATTTGCTTCATTTATATCAACAAAGGGTAGACAAGGAACAACTGGTTTTGTTCGTAGCAGACATGCGCGCTCCTTCAAAACAGCTTTTTGAACTTTTGGCGTCTTGCATTAAATGCATGTGTCAGAGCATTAATTGCTTAACAGAACCCGTGATTAGAGCTTCTGAGCTCTTTATTCCTTTTGTCTAAGCTTCTGATGAAATGGAATTAGTTCTTCTGATTGCTTCAATACTTCTGAGGAGAGCTTTAACGTTCTTTAAAAGATCTTCGGAGCGGAGGTTCCAACTTCTGAGCTTTAACTTCTGTCTTCAACTACTCTTCTCTTCTAAGTCTTTAAAGCAGTCCAGAGTTTTTTCTTTCAGCACCTGCTGGGAAAACTTATACAAAAACATAACAAAAATTGTTCGTCAACATTGATAAGTATATAAGCAAAAATTAAATTTCATCTTCTGAAACGTTTGGACATAATCAAAACACTTAGGATTCATCAATTATATGTTGATTAGTATCTTTAGGGAGTTGTTATTTCCAACCGGACATTACTATGGCAGCCAGCCAAAATTTCCATTTTGCCCCAAAGTTGCTTTTTGGGGTGTTTGACCATGTAGGGACTAACAACTTTCTAGTTCTTTCAAGTGGTAGCACTAGCCGGCTGCAAGTTCCATCGCATGGTCGGACTAAGAAAACCCTTTAAATCGTTCGTTCCATCACTAGTAATTTATTTATTTTATAGAACCGTTTAAAATACAAATATTACGTATTAGTAAGTAAATATAAAATTATAATTAGTAATCCAGTAATAAGTAAATAAAGACATGCAAATTTTAATAATATATAATATAAAATATAAGTTAACAATAAAAACACTGACTGCTAATACATTATCGACTCGCTTCAACTAAATTCCTCCATGCTTGCATCATGTTCGCATAACGAAAAGGAAACTGTTGAAAACTTGGATGACGAAAGTATTGCCACTGCAAAGCAATAGGGGGTACAGGAAACCCCGGTACCAAATCTAGACGAATATAATGATTCCCAACATGATAGAGGACAATTTCAAAATCTAATTCGGAACCGTCGAAACGAAGCGGCAAAATAGTACAACATCCGTCAAGACTTTCCAAATAAAGAAAAATTATTGCATTGTAATAGGAAGCCAAAGGGTATAAATCATCCGGAGTTGCCATCCAATACGCTCCGGTACATCCTCCTCTTTGCCAATCGATACGACTGATGGCTTGATCAAGACCGTCCGGAGGGTAAATCTTCTCATAAGCTTGTATCTCGGATATCACCCATTTCCTTATTAGGGACCAGTTTTCTTGTGTTCTGGTTATTTTGTCAACAGCGACACGGAATCCACAATTACCATCCATAAGGACATCGATATATCCTGTAACGTATGTTAGGATGAGTGGTTGAACTAATCTCCCCCAACAACAATCATCAATATCGTTACCTGAAAAAAAAAATTATGTTATGGACTAATAATATTTTTTCACTAATAAATTATCAAGTTATTGGTAAGGCTTATAGTTTAAATACCATTTTTCTCGACGTTATGGACAGATGATGACTATTCTTCGAGCTTGAAGGCTTACCAAGGGGAGGAGTACCCTCCCATGCACTTTTGTCGCGTTTCGTAGAGGTACTTCCTGTAGGTCGACCCCTCCTAGTCTGCTTAAATTCAGGTTCATTAACACTTGCTTCCCCCAGATTAAGTCTATTCTTGATATCCACATTAACTTGTCGGATCGCCAAATCAGATAATTCGTTCGCTTTCAACGTAAGATCCTAAAAATTTCTATGATCCTCCGACACCTATGGATTGAAGTGCATACCACCATATCGTTTCTTATCTAGATCAAAAACAAGTGTTTTCCAAAACGGATGGATTCTTTCCAAACTGATTGGCGTTTTTGAATGCATGCACCTTCTAATTTGACAAGCACAAGGAATTCCATGTGTTCTGGGGTAGACACAACCACATGATGCAAACACATTAACCCCTAAATGTAACATTCGACCTTGCTTAAGGCCAAGTAGCTCTATACAACGGTGTGTAACTTTTTGGTCGAGATAATTGAATGGAAATCCATTGTAAGCAACATAACTGTTCCTTGTTGACCGAGCTAGTGAGCACCTGATAATAGTATTAAAATACACAAATTAATATTTTTCCTAAACCATGTATAGTCATTAAAGTAATGCGTACACAATTTATTACTTACTTGATTGATTGGAGTTGAGCTTCAATAGATGCATTAACTCTCACCCATAATGTATCTAGTGAACTTGTAGAAGAATTTAACCACTGCTTTAGCTATGCATGTGCACTCTCAACCTTACAAGTATTTGTGTTGCCAAAGTGTAAAAACGGATTTGTCCAAGCCCTGCAATACTTTTCCTTATGCAGCAACCATGTCATGTCTAAATACTGTATGACTTTGCGATTCCCTCGCATAGCATGCTTCATACATCCAACTACTTCATCGTATAATTCCATGGTAGTTTCATTTAAGATTTTTCTCTATTTAGTATCCATGAATACCTGATAGTAGTAAGAGTTGTTGCCCAATTTGGTCACCATATGTTGAACATCTTTGTTGATATGCCACATACACAACAAATGAGGCGTATTTGGAAAAACAACCCTTATCGGTTCCATTAATCCTACACCCGATCAATGAGAATTGTCGTTGGATTCGGATTATTTGCAAGCAGAATTCCCAACTTATCTAACACCTACATGTAACTACCTGTAGTTTAATCATTCATAATTGCATAAGCAATTACAAAGTTCTTGTTCGTTGGCGTCACCCCGACTATCTCAAAAAAGGCATATTATACCTTTTTGTCTTATATCTAAAATCCATACCAATGATCCAAGGGTATGATCGATACATGATCGTCATTTGTGGATGCGCCATAAACAGATGTGTAACGGCATTACTCTCCGAGTTTGATTCCGTCCAATGTATGTACTCATATTCCTTTACTAGATGAAAAAATTGATCCACTACATTCCGACCCTCCAAACTCTTCTTCCTATTTAAAGCCCTCTCGTTGTACACTTGCCTTTGGTTTACATGGTCATCTAGATTTTTTTGTATAATCGAATTTAATATCGCACATGGCTTAGCTTTTGCATTGCTCATGTCCTTAATAATTTGTTTTGAAGTTGAACTCAGTTTGCTCAATCCACGATATCCCTCTTGATAAACTGCAAATCCGTGATTGTGCTAGCCATGATCCGGCCCATTTGCAAGACATATCACCCAACCACTTCCATCGCGCAATTGCACTACCTTTATCCGGAACAAGCATCCACAAGATTTTGTCCGTGCATTTTTCCTAATAGGTTTTGTCGGATCCTTCAATCTAGCTCTATATTTAACACCACGAGCACATCTCATGTGTATTGTTTTACCATGTCCCTTGTGCGATCCTATGTCTTCCTACTTTTAAGGCATCCGCGACCTGGTTGGTCCGTCCAAGCTTATACTGACGCACCATATCAATCAAACTTGCCAAGTTTGTCCCACAACAATCTCAAATCTCAAGGAAATCGCCATTTGTTGAGCCCATTTGGTTGTATGTTTGTATTCCTTAAAAACTTGGGAAGTAAAAAAGTTGTGACTATAATCGACTCCGTTACCGCTGAATTCTTCCATTGGCACCTAAATATGTTAACAAATATTTCTTAGGATATCTGTAAATGCACGCATCATTTTCAGTAAAATAAAGCAACTTGCTTGTATGTGTTTCTATTTCCACCACAGCGTGGCACGTATGTGTTTGTAGTCACATCCTAAGTAGGGCTGAAAGCATTTCTAGTCCATCCATATTGTGGTCTTAGAATATTGTAAGTTCCATCTACTGAAGGGACTAGAAACACATATGGGCGGGTATGGTGTGCCCAGTAACACATGAATAAATTCAGGTTTTGGAGCAGCAATATAATACTATTTTCTACATACATCGAAAGTAACTATATATAGTAATTGTTGGCCCTAACAAGATCAGAATCACCTAGTGGGGGGTGAATAGGTGTCTAAGTAGAAAACTGATAATTTTAAGTTTTTAGAGAAACTTAATTTTTCAGAGTCAAATTTCTTCAGAGTCAGAGGCAAGCTTAGTGAAGTAGCCTCTGAGAGAAATTCTTCCTTCTCATAGTTTAACTGCTTTCAGCAACAGAAGCTCTGAGTTAGAGAACTTCTGGACAGTCTTCTGAACAAAGACAATGATATAAAGAGTAAATCTGTTTTGGCACTAAACACTAGCAAGTACACAGAAGCGAAATAACAAGTATAAGGAAGGGAGAAAGAGATTCAGGAGGTCCTGATGAACAGTTCGATTTATCCAGGTTCACCTCAGAAGTCCTGTGACTACGTCCTGTCCTCTGTGATCGCAGTCACCAGAGATTTTAAATCCACTATTCAGAACTTTTATGGCAAGTTCATAAGCTCCTTTACATCAACAAAACTTAAGCTAATTTCTCACTTAGTTCTGACTAGCCTAGAATGAGTTAAAGGATTTCCACCACAACAACAACAACCCTGTTTTCTAGAATTCTCACCCAACTCAAACCTTAACTAGATTTCTCTCAAAATCTAACTGAATATCACAAACGATATCAGTTTACAAGATTCCTTTTATGAACTTGTGTTTTCTTCACTCTCTCACTATTACAAAGTCTAAACTAAGAAAGATTGAGAATTGAAAATGAGTTGCTTTGTTTTGCTCGTTAAAACAGTCTGTTAAGATTTTAGCTCGATAATCGCATGTGTGGATGCAATGGAGCTTGGCTACTATTTATAGTGCTTTGTAGATGACAGTTGATTGAATTTGAATCTTCAATTGATGACATCAGTTTGTTGTAGCCGTTAATCTGTCATCTCTTCAAACGGTCTTCAAACACTTTGATTCCGTTAACCTTGTTCTTTAACTTAATCGGGTAAGTGACTTGAAATCAAAGAAAGGTTGACTGGAAATATGCTTCATTTGGATCAACAAAGGGTAGACAAGGAAATGCTGGTTTTGTTTGTAGCAGACATGCGCGCTCCATCAAAATGGCTTTTTGAACTTTTGACGCCTTGCATTAAATGCAACTGTCAGAGCATTAAATGCTTAGCAAGACCCGTGACTAGCGCTTTTGAGTTCCGTATTCCTTTTGTCTAAGCTTCTGATCAAATGGAATAAATCTGGTTGCTTTTTAATTTCTGAGGCGAGCTTTAACAGTCTTCAGAGCGGAGCATCCAGCTTCTGAGCTTTATCTTCTGTCTTCATCTTTTCTTCTCTTCTGAGTCTTCTAGGCAGTCCAGAGTTTCTTCGTTCAGCACGTGCTGAGAAACTTATACAATACTTAACAAAAATTATTAGTCAATATTGAAAAGTATATAAGTAAAAATCTAAGTACATCTTCTAAAACGTTTGGACATAATCAAAACACTTAGGGTTCATCAGTAATTACCTCCATTCCAGTCGTAGGCTCGTTCACTTCTCGATCCGAACCGGATTGGTCACTCGCCATTCCAAATGAAGAAATTTGTAAGTTTTTATGGGTTGGAAAAGATAAAAAAATAAGTGTAACCCAATAGTTATGAAGAGTGAACTTCAACAATATGAAGAAGATTGGATTTGAAGAGTAAAGTTGGAAAAGTTGTGACATAGAGATTTTCTTGACAATATTAGGGAATATTGTTGACATAAAATTGATATAAAGTAGACATAAAGGTATGATATGATGTACAATATTAGGGTTACAGTTATAGTCATAGTTAGGGTAAAAAATATAATTTGGATAAATGGCAACATAATAGTCAATATAAATAAAAGTTGAAATTACAATTAATTGAAAACATACCTTACACACAAAAGTTAAATACATTTATTTAAAAACATAACTTAAACACAAAACTACTTAAACACTAAAGCTAAACATATAATTGTGAGATCTACAAATTTCACTTATTATTAATAGGCTCATGACTTGGTGACAAGTTCGGGTCGTCAAATGAGTAAGAGGGCTCGTAATCTTTAAACGGGGTTTCATACATTTTGATAGCACTCTCAACGACACTCATATAATACGTCGGAAAAATCTTCCACGGAGCATCCGACATATCCACAGGGTTTTTTGCACGCACACGTTAGACACCCTAGGTCATTTAGCCGAAATCCATAAATATATCACATGAGTAGAATGTTGATACCCATTTTTGTCCGACTTGAAAAACATACTTTTCTGCAAAAATGAACTTTTATGCCCTAAATTTTTATACATTTATTAAAATAAGCCTTATGTCTTAAACAATTTCTAGGGTTGTTTAAAATATAAGACTTAACACAACTCGTGCTTTAAACTCTAATTTATCATATTTTGACGAATAATTGATAGACGTATCAAATTACAATCAAGATATAAATTATTAGTAGTTGCACACTTTTCTTAATTTCTTTTTAGTAAAACGATTAACTATCAATATTCTCCAATTTTATATCTTCTTTTAATTCTTGACAGGGACAATAGTCTAATTTGCCAAGTCAACAGCTCGATTCTCAAAGCGAGTCCATCATCCAATTAAAGACATTCGGATCAATTCAAGCTAAGAAGATGCAAAATCCATCTTAAAATCAAGTTCAAATGATCAAATTCAAACAGTCCAAAGTTCAAGTTGAAGTCCGAGTCAACATTCAGGACAAGATTCAAGTCAAGATCCATATTCAAGATCAGGTCCCAACTCCATTTCGAGCTCCAATTGAAGCTCAAACTCAAGTTTAAATATCCAAGATCAACTCAGACCAATTTCTAGCTCGGGTCAAAGCTCAAATTCAAACGTTTACAAATCAAGATCAAGTCCAAGCCTATCTCAATCTCAGCAGGCCCATAATTTTGGCCCAACAGATTCAAGAAAGCCCATCTACAAAACTCAAGCATATTTTGGATTGAAAGAAGCCCAAAAGAAGAAACTTAATCTCCAAAACAACCTATTAGCTTAAGATTTAAGCTAACCCATTTCTTCACTCAAAAGCTTACCCATTTCTTCACTCAAAAGACATCCAAATTCATTAGCTTAAGAACTAAGCAACTATTGCTTAAAAATTAAGCTACCCTCTACTATAGATAGGGCATTTATTTCACTTTGTAAGGGGGGCTCCATTAGTGGAAATTCTATACTAAATATACTAAAAATTTACTATTATCTTCTTCAATTTCTTTCAAGCTTATAGTTTCAATTACTTTGCATCTTCTTTGTTACCCTATTCAAGCTCTAGATTTGCCAAATTCTACATGCTTTTATGTTATCCTTTTATGCTTCTATTTCATTTCTAGATTTCTATTAATATTCATCTTGTTTTTGGGTTAATAATCATATAATAGGCTGTATTCAAACAAATTACTTTTGATTTGAAATAGAAGCTAGAATATGTCGATCCTAAACTATTTTCAAATTCATTGAAAAAAGGTTTCTGATTTCGATTTGAAAATAGTTTCAATATCAAGTTCGAACCCCTTACTAGTTCGCTCACGATTTCACACTCTGTCATTCGTTCCGTTCCCTCACTTTTTACTCGGCTCACATCCACTAATTTCTCCACATTTTTACATTTACATATTATAGAAAACCAAAATTAGCCTACACTAATTATTTTACAGTTACCCTAATTAAAACTAACTATCAAATACATTCAAAGTTTACACTTTTGTTTCCAGTTTTGTCTTTGCAGGTACTGTTTCCGTCGAAAACCGCTACTGTTCATTGCCGCTGACCGTCGCCGGAGAACTGCCGCCGTCCACCAGTCACCGTCCGGTACCGGAATCCGCCGCTGAGAGCCTCCGTACGCCGTCTGCCTCCACTACCGGCCACCGGAAACTGCTCCAGCTCCGTCACCCTCCTGCCTCATTTCCAGTCACCTCCGTCCACCTCTGCCGGCGTCCAACCGCCGGAAAACGTTCCAAAACCACCCTTGAATACCTACAAAAACCCTAATCAAAACCACGAACCTAGGCAATCACCAAATAGATCCACGGGTCTAATCAAACGAACCCAGATGTAGAGGAAGAGAACTTACTATGACGAGAACCGTCGCTGCTGTCCCCACCGTTCAAGGAACCTCACCGCCGTTGTTCCTCCATGAACCAGCCGCCTCCATTCACCGTCGGAACCATCACCGGTCCCAGTAGATTCGCCATCAATGAATGAAAAAGAAGAAACCGAGAGAAGAGGAAGACCAGAGAAGGAGAAGGGAAGCCGTTAGGACTTCACCGGAAAAGAAATGAGAGAAGGAGGAGTCGAGATCGACAGAGAGAGGGAGAAGGGGGCGGCTGTTTGTAGAAGAGAAGGAGGAGAAGATAAAATGATGATAAAGTAGGGTTTCCCTATTAAATACCCCATCACAACCCGGTTAGCATCAAAACGGATCCGATCCACCCGTCCCCAAACCGACCCGTTTCAGTAACCCGCGACCCACTAGTTCAGGCCTAATTCGCCTCAAACTCGGCTTGTAAATCTCCCGCAAGCCCAAGTAAGTCCACTAATTAATCTATTTACTTTTATATTAATACGTTAATTATTTTAGTTAATCTGTGATTAAATGTGTATATTTTATTGTATATATGATGTGATATAGATAAATAATTTTGATCATGTAATTTATTACCGTCATTTTTAGCCTTAGTTAGAACGCGATTAAGTTAATTATATATTAATATATCCATGTTATTTATGTTAGTTATAATATTAGTTAATTCATTCTCCTTTTAATTTTAATTAGTCAACTGTATCAACTTAGAAACCTTAGTTAACTCCGCCATTATTTATAGAAATTCAAACATAGAAGCTGATGTAAATATTAATAAATTAATCCTTGATTAGCTTAATTACACTTAGTTCAACAATTTTAATATAGATAAAAATACTCGCCCTTATTAATAAAATCGGGATTGTTAATTCTGTTAGTCTTTTTATAAAATATTATTAACTTTATTGAGTCAAAACAGTCTATTCATATTTATGTTATAAAATGTGAATTATATTTTATTACATTAACATTTCTAAATGGTTGTATAATAATCAAAATTAAATGTCATGTTATGACCTCTTTTTATTTAGAATTAAAACATAGTATTTACAACGAAAAGTTATGTCATAACTCGAGTTCAAATATAGTAAATAAATAAGTTAAATACTTATAAATAACCTAGGACTATAGAATCTCTGAGACCAGTTAATTATCCAAATAACATAATAACAGAGTCAATCTAGATAGCGGTTATCCAATCAGACCGTACAAAATGGTTGGTGGCGACTCGAACTCTAATTGGCGAAAATACCCTGTAAGTGGTGTTTTCGCCCCCAAACAGTTGAGAGCGAGAACGGCCTCGCGCCCGGTGTTTTTCGGGGCGCGACAGCTGGCGACTCTGCTGGGGACTAGGTTTTTTTTAGTTTATTTATTTAATTACTTACTTATTTATTTATTTTTATTTTTATTTATTTACCCCTTATATAAACTGTACATATTTACTGCTTTATAAACTGTGCTGTGATTTACTTTTATGCTATAAGCCACACTAATGCACACGTTCACCCAAAGGGTCATGATATGATCTACCCTTTTCAAAATTAGGACGAGGCAAAGTAGGGATTCCGCTCGAATGCGAGAATGGATCCCGAAACGTACTCAACTCGAGGACTGATCTCTCACAACTTTGGTGAGATAAGGAAATCGGGAACTGCTGCTTAGAACCTAACTACCCCCACTAGTACCAAGCCCTTTTGTGCAGGTATCCACCCTATTAGGAATTGTTGTGAATATATTTAATATAAACTGTTATACTCATGTACATGCATTGCATATATAATATTTCCCTTACTGTCAGTCAGCCCTTTTGTGCATGTATCCATCCTTTAAGATATTCATCATTATATGTTTTTATAATTAATTGCTCTTTACTAACTGTCAGTCCCTAACATAGCCTTTTACATAAAATTTTCATAACACGTTTTTTCATAATTTCGCGTAGCACGTTAAACATTTTTAAATTCGAGAAGTTAGGTCATGCATTCTTTTTATTCTAGCATAAGTAAAACAATGTTTTTTTTACATAAAAATTATATTTCCATCATTTTTTACTTTTTCTCTCACTTATTTTCTAACATTTTTCCTATAACATTACATACTTGTTAAATATTTTCACTTACATATCTAGTTTTTAGGACATTTATTTTGATATGATATTTCTAAATAATGTTGTATATAACGTCTTTGTATGTTTCAAAATTTATTATCTTTTTTTCATAACTTGTTTTAAATAACTTAGTCTCGTTTATAAGTCCATCCCTTATGAATATTTCTTGTTGAGTATGCATTCTTCATGCATATTATCGTCTAGTCTAAAATATATATCATTGTCTAAATATTTTCATCTTACACATTTTCTATTATAATATATAAAATGAATTTTATCTTGTAATTTAAACTTTCCTTAGGATTATATATCTAGTTTGTTTGCATATTTTGAAATTCATTTGCCATGTTTTAACTTGTTTTTTTTTCCCGATTTTCATCCTTTGTTATACATAGTCTAGCTTTCTTGATTTATGTCAGTTTCCTCGTACGTGAACAACGTCGTTCGAGGCATCCATTTTTTCACTTGTGATTTACATGTTTTATTTAATATCAAAATAATTTTTACACTTTTTCACCTAGTTTTACATGTTTATAAATATTTTCTCCATGCATGTTCATCTGTGTGATAGTACATAAATTACATCTCTTTTAGTTCACTTTATAGTTTATATATATATCCTAGAATTTCTCACCTTGTCTCGTAGGATAAACTATTTCTCTTTAGAAGTCCGCATATAGTCTTTCACAGTCTAACCTTCTTGTTTTTATATTAACATTTTCATGCATAAACATTGTTATAACCCTTTTTACATTCTCTTAATTCAACATGTAATTTCTCTGTATATACTATGATTTATTCGATAACTTAGTAATTTATGACTTTTCTAATTTATGTCAAAATTGTCATGTAAAACTTTTTATCATGGTTGTCCAATTTTCATGTGTTATATGTTTACATCGCATAGTAAAATATGTCAATTTATTAAAACGCCTTCCATAAAAGCATGTTTCCTCCAATAAATAAAAAATGAAATTCTTGAAGAACCTTCTAAAAAGAGTCAACTTTGCATACTTTGACATTTTTATATATACACGTCTTTTTGAAAAAATTAATTTTAGCATACACCTAACATGTTTGTTTCAAAATGTCCATTTAACGTCATGCATTTACATGTTCTCATTTTCTACATCTTTTTAGCAACGCTCATTGGTATCTCATGCATTATTATATATCATGATGTGTTTATATGTATCTTTAACTTAACCATGTTTACCTGGTGATAACATTAAAATTTATTTTGATAAAAGGAAAATATTACCATCTTAGGCAAATTAACATGATAATGTTGAGCATATTAGGATCTAATCTTTGTATAGTTTAACCTTTTTATCTTGTATAGGTGTTCATTATGTCCTTATCTTTTAGCTACGTGTTTCTCTAACTCAACATGTATTTGATTTGTATATTCTTATAACCTAGTTTTGTTTAGGTCCTCACTAGTTTTCTTTAATTGTCTAGCTTTTCCATCTTTTGCATGCATAAATATTTTGTAGCAATCATTGTTCATAACATATAGTTTCTTCTAGAATCCCTCATTTTTGTCAAAAAATATATATCTCGATAACCTAGTTTTATTTAGGTGTTCATTCATTAGATTTCCATTTTGCGTCAACTCCGTCATGCATATATTCTAGGATCTATCATATTATCTCGTACAATGTTTTGTAAGTTCCGTCTAGTTATCCATTCATAATCCTTCATATAATAGTTTTTTTCATTTTGTGTCAATCTTCTCATGCATAATTCTCATATATTTTCTAGGAATCATCATTTCATAAAGTGTTTCCTAGTTTTGTTTAGGGATCCATTCATTACCATCGAAGTCTAGTGTTCCCGTTTTGTCAAACTTTTTCATGCATTCACATGTTTCCACATAACGCCATAGTTAAACATGATAAAATGATGAATAATGGCATGTACATTTGGCTTTAAAAAAGAGACTGCTTCAAAAAGAATAAAGGTCCATTAATTACCAGACTTGTGAGGATTTGAAGATGAAGTCTACAAACCAAAGAAGCAATCTCAGATATCAGGGACAAGTAGCACAGTTAATACTGAACAGTTGAAGGTAGTCAGAGCAAATTGAGCAGAGGTTCAGAGCATTCAGAGCTGAAGCAAAGTTTGAAAACATGTTACCCTGTACATGTCATTGATGACACCTTGACCAAATTGACCATATGATGCATGAAGATTAACAACTACATTGAAGGAAGATTATGGAAGCAGTTGGGTTTCGGCTGAGTTAGAGTGGTTTGCAACCTAGTTTTGTCTCTTCGAAAGATTTTTCAGATATCCCCCAACAGCACAATGGTTTGAGAATTGCAAAATGAATGTTTTTCCACAAGATTAAATTGTTAATACACTTGTTGTTTTAACTAAACTCTAGAGCTTATTTGAGTATTCTTCGAGGCGAAATATCTGATTAACTCATGTTTAGGAAATGACTAAGGCACCCTTAGGATAGCCCATTTAGCCCTACCTACCCTTCAAATATACCCCTTAGTTATCCACTTTTGAGCCGACGATATTTTCTTTCGTGTCACCCAGTCCGGTTGTCAGTCATCAAAGGAAACCAGTTGACCGAAGAATAAATACCGGCAAGAATTGACCAAAAATCAAAAATTGGTCAAAAAATCAAAGACTGACCAAAAAGTCAGAATTGGACCCAAGAAGTCCACTTCCAAATAAAATCCAAATACTTGGAAATGACCCGAACAAGGTCAAATTAATTTCGAGATGCTACGTCATGTTAATCAAAGCATCCAATATTTATAACGAAGCTTGCTAGGTTGAAAACCCGCAAAGGGCGGCCTAGATAGCAGGCGGGGGGCAAAAATAAATAAATAAATAAATAAAAAATAAAAAAAGTGAGCAAAAAAAGAGAGAATGTTACTCAGTGAAAGGAGTAAAAAAAGAAAGGTGAGAAAAAAGAAAGATTCATTGAAAAGCCTCCATAAAATTGAAAATGAAAAAAGTACAAGCTAAATAATCAATAAAATTACCCGTCACGCAACGGTAATAGATCAGAAGATATCTAGAAGACTACCTTACATCAACCGAAGGCCATCCATTTCAACTGGTTTCCATTCCCATATTAACCCTAAAAACCTCAAAAGACCTTTCGATCCATAATCATGAGTTAATCTACATTAGTGGAGATGAATACGAAGAATAAGCTTATGGTAGTTTGAAAATACATTCAGTTAGGATACTGCAAAAATATCACTGAGAAAATAATGTTCGCATCATCACCATAGATCAAAGCTAAGAGACTTGGGGGTAATCAGAATGTCATCGTTGAACATCATTCAACATATGTCCAATTTTGAGAAGAAATCATCAACATAGAAGGCCATCAGTGGGATCACTTGGTTTATGGCATGATTTGAGCATGAAAATGAAGATCGGGGGCATCCAGAGTTATCTCCCAAAATTACCAAAGTTAGAGCCAGAGCATAATTGAAGCCACACATGCAGAATTTGGCCGTTTTAAGCAGATAAAAAGAAAAGTACCCGAGAACTTGCTCACAAACATCATCGATATCCCTTTCAATCTCCAAAGAAGAGTCAGGGTCGTCAGAATTGATCTCTTTAGCAGCATCCAGTCTGTTAAAAGTGAATTCTTACCAAATGAATATGCATTAAAGATCTTTGTAGATATGTGTCAATCTTTGAAGAAAACAAATTCCACAAAATGAGTAAGAAATGCGAGGGCATCAAGGTTCATCTTCACATTGACGACATATCATCCACGCTTAGCGAAGTCAAAGAACCTTCAGCATGAATGAGCAGATGAAAACTGAATCAAGCAAATTGGGGGCAGCTGCGGAAATGCTACCTTGGGGTATTTATGACATCAGTCCAGGATATAAGTGGTATAAAATTGGAATAAGTGGTTGAAATGTCATGAAACCCAAAATTAGAGGAAAAATTTATGAAAACCACCGATAAAGCTTGTCGTTGAAGGCAATGTTGCCTTGAGATCATTTATGACATCAGTCCAGGATGAAAGTGGTATACAATTGGAAATAAGTGGTTGAAATGTCATGAAGATTCTTACCCAGGGGGCAATTATGAGGACCAATCATTCATCCCATACAATTACAAAAAAAAACTGAAGACAAGAACGATGAAGTGATTGAAGAGCATTTGACTGCTTGGGGGCAATTTGATTGACTCCACTAACATTAAATCTGCCAAAATTGAAATATCAACAAGCTTGGGGGCGACACGGTTGAATTCCAGCATCAAGTCTATCCAATAAAATCACCGATAAGTTGAAGTCGGGAGCAACTGCAAAAGCATCTCTTCTCAAATAATAAATGTCAGAAAGACATTATACAGAACCATAATTTTCAGAAGCCTTGAAGTTCAGAATCAACCAAGACTCAAAAAGATCGATCAATTTCCGCGCAAGGAGTAGCCGAGATATCAAATTGACAATTTGCCAGCCATATCAGCAACCTCCAGTTCTGGTTAAATGACACAATATTCTCATGAAACAGTTTTAATCTCTTTATCCGATAAATGAATAATTTATTACTTAAGATCAAAAAGAAAAAAAAATCATAATCAATCAAACATCTTTTTTGCATATAATTAGCTGCATTTTCCCTCAAAGTTTCCACTGTTAAACTTTCCCCAACATATCTCCATTAAATAAGTCCTACTTAGGCACCTTCCTAGTGTGTTTATATAAATTTCCCCATTTTCTCCTTATAGCATGTCATATCATTCATCAACTTTAGAGTAAACTTGTACGTAAGTCGGTTTTGTCTCACTCTAGTCTGTCCATAAAATCTTTATTTCCTCATTCAGTTATCAAATTCTTTTGTTCTCGTTAAGTTATGAGTCCTAGATAGTTCTTCTAATATACATATAAATATCTTTGACTTATTCTGCACATGTACATAGGTCGTTTAGTCTTTCTCTTGTCAATAAAAAAAATCATTTTGTGATCATCGAGTTTTAAATCTTCGTTATTCTTCCTTATATGCATATACATATCAATGATTTATTTTGCAACTTTCATATAGATCGGTTTGGTCTTACTTTTGTCATCATCAAGTTATAAAATCTTGTTGCTCATTTTCCTAGGCACATAGGTATCCACGTTTAAAATAAACCTGTAAATAAGTCTATTTAATCTTTTCCTTGACTGCCGATATTTTTCCTTATTGAATTATGAGTCCTAGATATTCCTCCTGATATGCATCATGATTTTAGCTTTCATACATTTCTCTTCATCATTATCCTTTTTTTTTCATCTGTTAAATACATTGTATGTATTCCATGATCATTTTATGTTGTATATAGAGGCATATGTCCATTCATTTGTTAAACTCACTGTTAATAACCCATGATAAAATTTTGCCCTCAAATTAAATCCCATTAGTTTTCATCCTTAAATTTCATATAATTTTCCTCATCATTTTCCTTGTAGCCACTTTCTGCATAAATCACATTAAAAAATTTCAATTACCATGTTTTTTATATGTTTCTACCACAAAGCATCTTGCTATTCTTATTATCATCATATTTTACACAAATTTCACCATTTTATTTCCCTTTAATTTTTTAGATTAAATCACATTCAAAATTATTTTCATCTCAAATCACATTTACTATTTATATCATCCTGATTCATACTTTTTACTACATCACTTAACGATAAATTGTCTTTCATTAATTATCATATCTCATTGATATTTCATCATTTATTTTTCAAAAAAATTATTGTCAAATTTAATTTCCTCATATTTTCCTCACATTTAATCTTATAATCTTTTAAATCATGTAGCAATCATCTTCTTTTTTTCATGCAATTTTCATCATTAATCACATTAATACTTTTCCAACATTATTCACTTTCATCCTCTCAAACAATTTTCATTAAATATAATTTTTGCATCATCAATTGCATTCTTTCTTAGAGGTTCATCAAAAAAAAAAAAAAAAAAAAAAAAAAAAAAAAATAAATAAATCTCTCAACGTCACAGTGATATCCTGATTACATGAGACATGTTTATATTTACATCTTCTAAAAAATTTTACTTTCTTACATAAAATTACTTTCCTTCATTTAGTCTGTTTAAAAGCAAACTTGTACATATGTCAGTTTAACCTTAATATTTTCAGTTAAAAATCCTCTTTTCATTATCCATGACTTGTTTTACAACCTGTACATAGGTCAGTTGTGACTTTCCTTTTTCCAACTTAAATCATTTTCTTCCTCATCAAGTTATAATTACTGATTACTCCTTTTTATAAGCATGTAAATAATCATGACTCGTTTTACAAACTGTACATAGATCAGTTTAGTCATACTCTTATTTGTCAATAATTCTTTTTATCTTCACATGTCATAAATATCAATGTTTTTTCATCCTTAAGTAGTAAAAGTTTAGTTACTCAAAAGCATGCATTTCTCCTGATTATATTGCATCATATATAGAAAAATTCCCTTCATTCATTTGTTAGAATTCATTGCTAAAATCAAAATACATGCCATTATTTTCTTTCACTTACCACTTTTAGAACAACTTGTACACATGTCAGTTCATCTTTAATCTTGTCAATATGCCATGTTCTCATCCTTGAGTGTGAATCTTGATTATTCCTTGTTATATACATGTGTTTCTCCATTGTTATTTTATCACATGTGGAATCAGCATACAAGTTCATTTGTCAAATTCATTTGCATATTCAAGACATCTTCATACTTCAGTAATCATGCATAAAAAGCATAACCATTTCAAGAACTTTTTGTTTCTTCTTTTCAAAAAATAAATCTTTCCATCATCATGCACCTTGCGTTCTTTTTGAAACTGTCAAGTATTTTGCTCTAACTTTCTCAACTAACTTACAGAATAAATTCAAATTTTCTCCATTTTCTTGTTGCATGTTTTCAAACCTTCCGCAACAAAACAAAATTTCTGATTGAACCCCAATAGAGTCATCCTTTATCACTATTCCACAAATTTCTATCTATCTCACTTTTTACAAAGAAATTTCACTAACAAATCCTCATCGGAGTCAAACTCCATCAAATTCAATTCCAAATTATCCAATTTCGATTCCTGTTTTCAAAAGATAAAGGAATCTCCTTCACCATATATCCAACTTACTTAAATACACATCTTTTCAAATCACTTTTTTCATCCGGTGGGGAGCCACTTTAATCACTCCCATTCCTAATAAAATCCAAACCTCTTTTCTAATCAACATTTATCCCATTATCAACTTCTTAAGTTCTAGCGGTGGGGAGCCACCTTAATCACTCTCATTCCTAACAAAATTCAATTATCAATTTTTACCGATTTATTCCAACGGTGGGGAGCCACCCTAATCACTCACAATCTACCATTCAACACACCATCAAAAGAGATACAAATTCATGCGCGAGACCCAGCGCGATAACAAGAAGGATCACATTATGCGCGAGACTCAGCGCAATAACAAGAAGGATCACATTATGCGCCAGACTCAGCGCAATAACAAGAAGGATCACATTATGCGCCAGACTCAGCGCAATAACAAGAAGGATCAGCATGCGCCAGACTCAGCGCAATAATAAGAAGGATCACAGCATGCGCGAGACCCAGCGCGATAACAAGAAGGATCACATCATGCGCGAGACCCAGCGCGATAACAAGAAGGATCACATTATGCGCCAGACTCAGCGCAATAACAAGAAGGATCAGCATGCGCCAGACTCAGCGCAATAACAAGAAGGATCACAGCATGCGCGAGACCCAGCGCGATAACAAGAAGGATCACATCATGCGCGAGACCCAGCGCGATAACAAGAAGGATCACATTATGCGCGAGACTCAGCGCAATAACAAGAAGGATCAGCACGCGCGAGACCCAGCGCAATAACAAGAAGGATCAGCACGCGCGAGACCCAGCGCGTTAACAAGAAGGATCACCATGCGCGAGACCCAGCGCGATAACAAGAAGGATCAGCACGCGCGAGACTCAGCGCAATAACAAGAAGGATCACAGCACGCGCGAGACCTAGCGCGATAACAAAAAGGATCACAACAAGCGCGAGACCTAGCGCATTAACAAGAAGGATCACCATGCGCGAGACTCAGCGCAATAACAAGAAGGATCACAGCAGGCGCGAGACCCAGCGCGATAACAAAAAGGATCACAACAAGCGCGAGACCTAGCGCATTAACAAGAAGGATCAGCACGCGCAAGACCCTGCGCCATAAAAAGAAGGATCAACTATTTTTCATCAACAATAAAACCAACCTGGAGAATGCCCAGTCAAAAGCATTCAACCAATTCCTATCCCTTTCTTTCAATTTCACTTACATTACAACTAGTTTTTATCCAATTCATTTAATTCAATTTATAGCATTGACAAAAATGGACATCTTGACTGTACTTTGTATACTCCCTTTTCAATGGAGATATACAAAGGGGGGCAGCTGTTGATACCCATTTTTGTCCGACTTGAAAAACATACTTTTCTGCAAAAATGAACTTTTATGCCCTAAATTTTTATACATTTATTAAAATAAGCCTTATGTCTTAAACAATTTCTAGGGTTGTTTAAAATATAAGACTTAACACAACTCGTGCTTTGAACTCTAATTTATCATATTTTGACGAATAATTGATAGACGTATCAAATTACAATCAAGATATAAATTATTAGTAGTTGCACACTTTTCTTAATTTCTTTTTAGTAAAACGATTAACTATCAATATTCTCCAATTTTATATCTTCTTTTAATTCTTGACAGGGACAATAGTCTAATTTGCCAAGTCAACAGCTCGATTCTCAAAGCGAGTCCATCATCCAATTAAAGACATTCGGATCAATTCAAGCTAAGAAGATGCAAAATCCATCTTAAAATCAAGTTCAAATGATCAAATTCAAACAGTCCAAAGTTCAAGTTGAAGTCCGAGTCAACATTCAGGACAAGATTCAAGTCAAGATCCATATTCAAGATCAGGTCCCAACTCCATTTCGAGCTCCAATTGAAGCTCAAACTCAAGTTTAAATATCCAAGATCAACTCAGACCAATTTCTAGCTCGGGTCAAAGCTCAAATTCAAACGTTTACAAATCAAGATCAAGTCCAAGCCTATCTCAATCTCAGCAGGCCCATAATTTTGGCCCAACAGATTCAAGAAAGCCCATCTACAAAACTCAAGCATATTTTGGATTGAAAGAAGCCCAAAAGAAGAAACTTAATCTCCAAAACAACCTATTAGCTTAAGATTTAAGCTAACCCATTTCTTCACTCAAAAGCTTACCCATTTCTTCACTCAAAAGACATCCAAATTCATTAGCTTAAGAACTAAGCAACTATTGCTTAAAAATTAAGCTACCCTCTACTATAGATAGGGCATTTATTTCACTTTGTAAGGGGGGCTCCATTAGTGGAAATTCTATACTAAATATACTAAAAATTTACTATTATCTTCTTCAATTTCTTTCAAGCTTATAGTTTCAATTACTTTGCATCTTCTTTGTTACCCTATTCAAGCTCTAGATTTGCCAAATTCTACATGCTTTTATGTTATCCTTTTATGCTTCTATTTCATTTCTAGATTTCTATTAATATTCATCTTGTTTTTGGGTTAATAATCATATAATAGGCTGTATTCAAACAAATTACTTTTGATTTGAAATAGAAGCTAGAATATGTCGATCCTAAACTATTTTCAAATTCATTGAAAAAAGGTTTCTGATTTCGATTTGAAAATAGTTTCAATATCAAGTTCGAACCCCTTACTAGTTCGCTCACGATTTCACACTCTGTCATTCGTTCCGTTCCCTCACTTTTTACTCGGCTCACATCCACTAATTTCTCCACATTTTTACATTTACATATTATAGAAAACCAAAATTAGCCTACACTAATTATTTTACAGTTACCCTAATTAAAACTAACTATCAAATACATTCAAAGTTTACACTTTTGTTTCCAGTTTTGTCTTTGCAGGTACTGTTTCCGTCGAAAACCGCTACTGTTCATTGCCGCTGACCGTCGCCGGAGAACTGCCGCCGTCCACCAGTCACCGTCCGGTACCGGAATCCGCCGCTGAGAGCCTCCGTACGCCGTCTGCCTCCACTACCGGCCACCGGAAACTGCTCCAGCTCCGTCACCCTCCTGCCTCATTTCCAGTCACCTCCGTCCACCTCTGCCGGCGTCCAACCGCCGGAAAACGTTCCAAAACCACCCTTGAATACCTACAAAAACCCTAATCAAAACCACGAACCTAGGCAATCACCAAATAGATCCACGGGTCTAATCAAACGAACCCAGATGTAGAGGAAGAGAACTTACTATGACGAGAACCGTCGCTGCTGTCCCCACCGTTCAAGGAACCTCACCGCCGTTGTTCCTCCATGAACCAGCCGCCTCCATTCACCGTCGGAACCATCACCGGTCCCAGTAGATTCGCCATCAATGAATGAAAAAGAAGAAACCGAGAGAAGAGGAAGACCAGAGAAGGAGAAGGGAAGCCGTTAGGACTTCACCGGAAAAGAAATGAGAGAAGGAGGAGTCGAGATCGACAGAGAGAGGGAGAAGGGGGCGGCTGTTTGTAGAAGAGAAGGAGGAGAAGATAAAATGATGATAAAGTAGGGTTTCCCTATTAAATACCCCATCACAACCCGGTTAGCATCAAAACGGATCCGATCCACCCGTCCCCAAACCGACCCGTTTCAGTAACCCGCGACCCACTAGTTCAGGCCTAATTCGCCTCAAACTCGGCTTGTAAATCTCCCGCAAGCCCAAGTAAGTCCACTAATTAATCTATTTACTTTTATATTAATACGTTAATTATTTTAGTTAATCTGTGATTAAATGTGTATATTTTATTGTATATATGATGTGATATAGATAAATAATTTTGATCATGTAATTTATTACCGTCATTTTTAGCCTTAGTTAGAACGCGATTAAGTTAATTATATATTAATATATCCATGTTATTTATGTTAGTTATAATATTAGTTAATTCATTCTCCTTTTAATTTTAATTAGTCAACTGTATCAACTTAGAAACCTTAGTTAACTCCGCCATTATTTATAGAAATTCAAACATAGAAGCTGATGTAAATATTAATAAATTAATCCTTGATTAGCTTAATTACACTTAGTTCAACAATTTTAATATAGATAAAAATACTCGCCCTTATTAATAAAATCGGGATTGTTAATTCTGTTAGTCTTTTTATAAAATATTATTAACTTTATTGAGTCAAAACAGTCTATTCATATTTATGTTATAAAATGTGAATTATATTTTATTACATTAACATTTCTAAATGGTTGTATAATAATCAAAATTAAATGTCATGTTATGACCTCTTTTTATTTAGAATTAAAACATAGTATTTACAACGAAAAGTTATGTCATAACTCGAGTTCAAATATAGTAAATAAATAAGTTAAATACTTATAAATAACCTAGGACTATAGAATCTCTGAGACCAGTTAATTATCCAAATAACATAATAACAGAGTCAATCTAGATAGCGGTTATCCAATCAGACCGTACAAAATGGTTGGTGGCGACTCGAACTCTAATTGGCGAAAATACCCTGTAAGTGGTGTTTTCGCCCCCAAACAGTTGAGAGCGAGAACGGCCTCGCGCCCGGTGTTTTTCGGGGCGCGACATAGAACATGCCCTTAGTGCACGCATGAGCCACCTGCCTACACATTGAGTCGCACACTTATGAGTTTTAGGTCATTATAGGTTGTCATTTGGACAAAACCCACTCACACGAGTCCACCTAATAGGGCATCCCTTCATTCACACCAAAGTCACACATCTACACACCCGGTGATGCACACCATATGTTTTAGGTCGTCTAGCTAGAATCCATATCACATGAGTTCACGTAGTAAAAGCATCCCTTGTCACGTGTCGGTATATATAGTCACATGCATTGTGTGTTATCTAGCCTAAGTTTACGGGTGTGGACCTGCATGCATCCATAAAATTAAGCATTTCCCTCGATCACTTACAATCACGTAGCATGATTGGCTGTCATAAAAATTAAGCATTTCCCTCGATCACTTACAATCACTTACAATCACGTTCGTGGATACAACTTATTAATTCCGACATTCTAGGCTCTAGAGGATCTTTAATGCAACCTAGCTCATTATTATCTTGAATTTATTATTATCACACAAAAGCGATTAACTAACAGTAAATACTATACGGTAAACCGTCGGGTGACACGGTATAAACCCTCAGAAGCTTACCCTCGTTGCGAGCCAGTGATGAGCTTGCAAACTAAGACTCGTTGAAGAACAGAGTTCCGGGAGGAACTTTGGAAAGGGAGGACTCCGAGGGAATCGTTCGTTTCAGAAGGATTACGTGTTTACGTACCCTAGTGAGGTTGCGAGTGGCAATGGGATTGGAAAGGGCGGACTCCGAGGGAATCGTCCGTTTCAGAAGGATTAGGTGTTGACCCAGCGAGGCTGCAAGTAACACTCGGATCAAGAGAGACCGTACCGGCTCCAAAAAGAGACCGTATGGTCTTGGTCATGGAGACCGTTCGGGTTCCACATATCCCGTCTGAGATCTATTTTGGATCTCAGACGGGCTTTCACTAATGCCCGACAAAAGTCCACAGTCGCCTAGCGATACGTGGTCCATAAGGATATGGTCCGTTTGGCCATGTGGGCAAACCGTACAGTCTTAACGAAGAAGACCGTAGGATTCAAGATGGGGAGACCGTACGGTCTCTGATGTCCACAGACTGTGCGGTTATTTTGATAGTATTTAGGGTTGTTTCATTGCATTTATTTGCATCTTTTATCTCTTTTTCGTTTTGTTTGCTTATAAATGTTTTGGACAGAGGTATGATTGCTTGTTGAGAGAAGTTTGTGCTGAAAAGAATTCATTTTGAAGTCTAAGCTGGGAAATGAGCAGTCTGTGCTTGGACAGTAGCCTGTGCCTGGGAGAAGAGCTTGATTTGAAGACCCGTGTCATGCTGGTGATGTTAATAGGACGCTCACATGTTTTGCTTTCTGTTTTGCGTCAGAATATTTGTCCTTTTGCTGGGTATTTTGGGGATTGCCATTTATTAGGGCATCCCCTTTGTTTGTCTATTTAAGGGAATGTTCCCCTTTGCTTGAAGAGCACTCTTTTTATCCTTATCATTTCACCAACTTTTCATTTGTTAGCTTTTGTATTTTCTCTCTTTTTAATTTACGGTTTTCTGGGTTTTCTTCATCTTCTTCCTTGGTAATTCTTTGCCATTGAAGGAGGGAAGCTTTCTTCCCTTTAAATCTTTATTATAAGAGTTATTTTGGATGTTATTTGGTATTTATCATATAGATCTTACGTTATGAGTAGTGAGTAGTTTTATTTGCATGGAGTGGGCTGGAAAAGCAATGCTGGAGCTCTACATATCTTTGTTATTTTTGTTTTTACGTGTTAACTTGTAGATCTGTGCTTAAGAGATCATTATATGTTAAAGGCCTTAATATATATGCATGGTTTGCCTATGTTTTGAAAGGAAATAGGTAAGATCTGGATCTAGACTACAAGATTAGGCAAATAGTTAGCTAAAAATGGCTGCTAAACTTGCTTAATGTGTACGGAACTAGAGAGAAATCCAAGTTACCCTGTTTCGATGCTTAGATCTGTGCTAGTTAGATAAGAGTCCGCATAAATGCTATTTTATCTATCTTTTATTCACTCTTGTCATGGAAACGTGAGAAAGTGATAACTTTGGAACCACTTAAGACGTATTAACGAGTTTAACCTAGATCTAAGAGATCTGTGCTTGCTGACCCCCTGTGCTCGAGAACACCACTGTTCTCACCCAAATCTGCCTTTCATAATTTGTTTACTTGCTTCCTCTTTACTATTTGTCTTTTCCTGCTTTAAAACCCCCTTGTTACTAGACTCTCTTTAATCTTAAACCTTGAAACGAATGACCCAAAGATCTCTCTGGATCGATACTCTTTCTTACTGTTTTATACTGTGATTGATGACTTGTGCGTATTCTGATTCTATTATACCCCTGTGCTAAAACACGCATCAGTCTCTATAGAAGAGAGTGGAGACCTTATGGTTTGTAGGAGAGAGTGGAGACCGTATGGTTTCTAGGAGAAAGAGGATTTTTCCACAAGCTTGAAGGTGTCAATCTTGTGTTCCCGGGGTGCGGGGAGAAGAAGTTATCACTTTTAGGAAGTTAATCCGTGCTTTAGCGAGTACTAATTCTTCGGCGACTGGCGCAACGAGGAGCTCGGAAGTTGCTTTCGTCATTGGGTTCAAAAACCAGTGCTTACAGTTTGCCCCTCTCTTCTTTGGGGGTGCGTATGATGATTACATTGACTTTTAACATCCGTTAGGCAGTCCTAATGAAGCAAAACGAGAAACACTGTGTGTTTGCGTTTGTGTTTGTGTCTTTTGAAAGCGGGTTAGGAGACTTACATGTGTGTTGCCCTTTTGCCTACCAATTCTTGATGATGTCTGGCGCTTCGTCGTACTAGTCTTATTGGAGCAGTGGTGGTTTCGATTCGGGGTCTGTGATGCACCTTCCGTCGCTCAAGTACTGTCCCAGCTGATAAAACCTTGGATGAGGTCTTGGCGCTCTATTGTTGCTAATCTAGTGAAGAATTATGTGATCGTATAGGATTCAGTGACCCGATATCCTAGAACTCTTGCCCTCTGATAAACTGCGATGCTTGAGCGGGCAGTGCCCTCCGTGTGTTGTTGAGGTTTGTGCAACCTCTTCTGAAGTGTGGATGATGCCCCAGTGTGTTGTTGATTAGCTAGAGCAAGGGCCAGATGACGCTTTGGCTGATGATCCTTCAGGGGGAGCACTGGTCTTTGGAGTTACAACTGCCTCAGGGGTCGGATATTCTTATTTTGGACGGCTGAATGAGGCATCTGTGCTTTTCGGGGTTCATCGGGTTTCTGTAGAGCGGATGCCCCAGAGGTTACACACCTCCGATCGTGCGGTTCGTCCATCTCTCTCAGAGGGATTCCATGTGAGTGACTAATGTAGATTTAATCACGATAATTATTAAATAACATTGAGGCAACGATAAAGATCAAAAGCTGTCTGATCAAAGATTTATTACATCGTTTTTATCGCTTCTGCTGCGCGTCTCTGATCGTTGATCAGACTCCATCAAGATCGACCTAAGCGTCCCTTAAAGGAAATGACAATAAGCGCGACATAACACATGTTGACCATTTGGGATTCTTGTTTTACGTAGTATGAGACTCGCACACCAAAAAAACGATAACTCTGTATATAGCCATAGACTGCCAGAATGCTTCATTTGTATCCCATTTTTTATTTTTCATAAAATAATTTTATCAAAAGAGAAAACCAAATATACTTCCTTCCATTAATAAACTAACTTCGAGAAATCGTACGTTGAAGCTAACTTATAATAGGAGAATGTATTTTTGGTCCCCAACAGAGTCGCCACTGTGAGCGTAAAAGGGCGCTCATAGCGACTTTAGCCTTATTTGACTAGAGTCACCACCCGACCGATCGGAAAAAATGTACGAACCGGTGTAGTTACCGATTGTTTTGAAAACCAGAGATTCTTATTTACATTCGTGGATACAACTTATTAATTCCAACATTCTAGGCCCTAGAGGATCTTTAATGCAACCTAGCTCATTATTATCTTGAATTTATTATTATCACACAAAAGCGATTAAATAACAGTAAATACTATACGGTAAACCGTCGGGTGACACGGTACAAAACCCTCAGAAGCTGACCCTCGTTGCGTGCCAGTGATGAGCTTGCAAACTAATACTCTTTGAAGAACGGAGTTTCGGGAGGAACTTGGGGGCCGGATATTGCGTCGTGCGTGCTCTGAACAATTTGGAAAGGAAGGACTCCAAGGGAATCGTCCGTTTCAGAATGATTACGTGTTTACCCTAGCGAGGTTTCGAGTAACACTGGGAGCAAGATTTTCAATTGATTTTTGTGGTCGCGAGGACCTTTTGGGGAACAAGGATTTTTATGAGGGAAAAGGCTCTCAGGACTAAGAATTAAGCGATTCTATCGTATCGGAGGCAACCTTTAGGAAACTTTCAGAGGCAACTTATATTGTGTCAGAAATCGCTTAAAACGACCTAGAGAGAGAGATTGAAAGATTTGTTGATGATAAATGAAGGAAATCCGGCCTCCTTTTATAAGGATGGGAGAGACCGTACGGGCTCCAAAGAGAGATTGTACGGTCTTGGTCATGGAGACCTTACGGGCTCCACATATCCCATATGAGATCTATTTTGGATCTCAAACGGGCCTTCACTAACGCCCGGTAAAAGTCCACTGTCGCATAGCAACACGTGGCCGATAAGGTTAGGGTCCGTTTGGCCATGTGGGCAGACCGTACGGTCTCAAAGAATAAGACCGTACGGTTCAAGATGGGGAGACCGTACGGTCTCTATAGGAGAGAGTGGAGACCGTATGGTTTCTAGGAGAAAGAGGATTTTTCCACAAGCTTGAAGGTGTCAATCTTGTGTTCCCGGGGTGCGGGGAGAAGAAGTTATCACTTTTAGGAAGTCAATCCATTTTTCAGCGAGTCCTAATTCTTCGGCGACTGGCGCAACGAGGAGCTCGAAAATTGCTTTCGTCATTGGGTTCGAAAACCAGTGCTTACACCTGGCATAGGACATCTAAAACCTATGGGCATCCAATCGCCTCGAGAACCCTGAATCATGTTTCTCTTTACTTCCAACTCCCAAAGTGAGCTCTCCTCTCCGCAAAAGAGCTTACACAAATAAATTTCATAAAAATCCGGAGGATTCCCCTAGAATCCCTCTTCCTCACTTTCCGCAAAAGAGCTTACAAAAATACATTATAATCCGGAGGATTCCCCCAGAATCCCTCCTCCTCACTCATCCCCGACGTAAGCTCTCGTTTCTGCAAAATAGCTTAAAAAAATACATTATAATCCAGAGGATTCCTCCAGAATCCCTCCTCGTCACCCATCCCCAACTTAAGCTCTCATTTCTGCAAAAGAGCTTACAAAAACCGGAGGATTCCCCCATAATCCCTCCTCCTCACTCTTCCCTGACATAAGCTCTCCCTTCGCAAAAGAGCTTACACAAATACATTATAATCCGGAGGATTCCCCCAAAATCACTCCTCCTCACTCATCCCTGACGTAAGCTCTCCTTTTCGCAAAAGAGCATACACAAATACATAAGGATCCAGAAGATCCTCCCAAAAATCCCTTCTCTCAGAATTCCTGAAGTAGCCAAGAGATGTTACTCACCTTAAGACATCAGCTAGAGTGAGAAGGCGGAGGACCGACACACAGGTAAGTCTCTAAACCCGTTTCCAAAAAAACAAGGATTTCAAAACATACAAACGCACACACGCAGTGTTACTCTTTTTGCTTCATTGGAACATCCCAAGGGACCTTAAAAGCCGATGTAGTCATCCTAGGCACTTCCAAAGAAGCGAGGGGAAAATTATAAGCACTGGTTTTCGAACCCAATGACGAAAGCAATTTCCGAGCTCCTTGTTTTGTCAGTCGCGCAAGCGCCAGTACTCGTTAAGGAACAGACCGACTCTCGAGAATCAAAACACACTCCTTCCACGTTTCATTGACACCTTCACTGACACGTAAAATAGCTTTTTAAATCTCCTAAAATAAAGGCTCAATCAGCTCTGCTCAAAATAAAACTCTGCCACATAAGAATCAGCACATAGTCCAACTTGACAGCCAATTTAGACCCTCTTAGGCTCCGAATTAGGAAAAACTTAAAAGACAAACGTTGTCACCTTATGTTTTCCCTTTTCAACGCATCTTGAATCACCCCAATCTGAGTTTATATGAAGAAGTTATGCTCAGAATACTAAAATCTGTCAAAATTGGGTTGCGTTTGGCTGAAAACCTGAACCGTACGGTCTCCACATAGGAGCCCGTACGGTCTGATGTGCACAGATTATGCTTGTTATTTGATAGCTTTTAGGTCTGTTTCCTTGCATTTATTAGCGTGTTTTCCTCTTTTCTCGTATTGTTTTCTTATAATTGCTTAGAAGTAGGTCTGGATTTCTTGTTGAGAGAAGTTGAGCAGAAAAGAATCATTTTAAAGAGCTAAGCTGGGAAAGAGCAGTTTGAGCTTGGAGAGAGGCATGTGTCAGAAGAAGAATTGTAATTGAAGACCCGTGTCATAGTTGTGACGTCACTAGGGCGCTCAGCCCCTTTATTGCTTTTTGTCATATGTCAGAATTCTACTTTTTGGTTGGGTATTTTTGGGATTGCCATGCATTAGGGCATCCTCTTTTTTGCCTATAAAATGACATGTTGTCCTTTAGCTTAACAATCTTATCTTTTCACCAACTTTTATCCATTTTAGCTTTTGTAGTTTTCTCTCTTTTTGTTAACGGTTTTCTGGATATTTCTTCCTCTTCTTCTTTGGTTATGTTTTGCCATTGAAGGAGGGAAGCTCTCATCCCCTTAAATCCTTAATATAAAAGTTATTTTGGATGTTATTTGGTATTTATTATATAGATCTTGCGTGGTGATGTGTGAGTAGTTTATTTACGTGGAGTGGGCTAGGAAAAGCATAAATGGGTCTCGGTTAGTCTTAGTTTATAGTGTTTTACGTGGTTAACTTATAGATCCATGCACTAGTCAGGCCCACCATGATTGGGTTACCGGAGATCTGAGGCGTACCTTCCCCTCCTCCATTTCATTCTTAGATTGGACGGGTTACCGAGAGTATGACCTTCCCGACAGCGAGCCCATGGAGTTCATGCCTCCTGATACTACTCATGTATGTGGAGTCCATTCTCTCTTCCATATCTCTCAGTTATTTTCCTTGACGCTTTCTCCTATTTCAGGTGCCGAGGGACTCGATGGCGAGGATGGCGAGTCGTTATCACTCTGCCCGTGCCACCTGGACTATGCACGCGCAATCTGGCAGGGTATGTATTCTGAACTTCTTCGCATGAGGCTTACTTCACCTGTTTATGTATGTATGTATGTATGTATGTATGTATGTATGTATGTATGTATGTATGTATGTATGCATGCATGTATGTATGTATGTCCGTGTGCGTGTGTGTCTTCTCTTTATGGTTGGACTTCTCTGGGCACAGGATGCTATGGCGGCCATGGCAGCAGACGTAGCCGCGCGGGATGCTCAGATAGCGGACATGACCGGTCGGCTGGCTGCTTTGGAGGTGGAGGAAGGTCGTCAACAAGCTCGACGGGCCCGCAGACTAGCCCGAGGAGAAGGAGGTCGAGGGTCAGATACTGGGAGCTCCCTAGATTAGCGTACTTTAGTGACATTGTATTTTATTTTTTTGGATTTTTAGTTTTTCCAGATGTTCCACTAGGTCTTCAATCCATCGCTTCGGGATAGGTAGTGGGTTATTCCTATCGGTGGGAGGAGATCCTCGCCATACCATCGCGTCACGTTCCCAAGCCAGTCTTTCCTCTTCTGGCCACGGAATTGGTTCCCAGCTCCCTTCCAATGCTTCTCCTTTTTCGAAGTCTAGGGCTTGTGTTTGATCGGCTTTGACAGCAAGACTCGTTGTTGCCTTTGTTTGTTCTTCTGCAAGTCTAGTGTCAGGTGAGTCTGTATGCCAGCCGAACTTGTCGGTTTCCTCCTAGGGGCTTGTCTTGATTTGGGTGAGTCTTGGAGGCATTGTTTATGTTATTCCGTGTGAGGAGAAGAGATCTGTTAGGACGGGCGCTTTGATCTCTTCATCAATGCGTTTCAGAACTTCCTCTTCCGTGAGTCCTTAGTTGATCACCATGATTTGCGGAGAAAGGGTCTCCTGATAGCCAACCAAAGAGTCCTCCTCAATGCTTGCGTCTTCGGGGCCTTCTATTTCCTTATTCTTGATCATATCTTCGATTTTCCTCCGTAACGCGTCGCACTTAGTGGTAGGATGTGAGAACCACTGGTGGCCGCAGAATCTTCTCATGTTGTCTGTTGTCTTGAGGACCACTGGTGGCCGGACGGGGTGCATTTTCCCTTCTCGATGCAGACGATCAAACTCTTCTTTGAGGTTCATGTTTAGGGATATTCCTTGGTTTTCCAAAGGGGGTCTCTGATGTTCGACCAACTGCGCCCTCCGTGTCGTGGTGATCGATCGAAACTCGTATCCTTGTGCCGCCCCCATCTTTCTTTAAGGGATTGTCGAGGTCTGATTGATAATCTCTTCCCCCATGCTTTCGACGACTTGGGAAAGATTCTTGAACAATTCGAAGTTCTGGTATCGTGCCATGTTCTCATTTTGAGGTGGTATTCCTTCAATTCTTGGACGAGATTGCGGATTTGATCCCATATTCATATGTACTTCCTCCTTTCCGGAATATTCATGATATTGGCTCCTAGTTGACAAGTCTCGAACCCTTTTCCGGTCTAATCCTTCCGCCGATGTGTAGTAGTTTCCCTTTTCTTTACCGGGATGGTGCACAGGATAATCCATTTTTCTGTTTAGGCTATCTGGACCATATGCCCCCTTCGAGATGCGGGGTTTTTCGGGCATAGGTTCATTTCTTTCTAGCTGGCCTGTTAGAATTCTCTTGCACCCTTCTTCGATGGCCTCGCACATCATTCTCTTATATTCCGGAGTCTGCATCATGGATGTTAGTGCCCTGGGTATTTCGATGGCCATATTTGAGGAAGCATCAAGGATACCGTTTGATTCCGCCATCTTCCTTTAGCGCGACTTTGCCTTTGACCAACTCTTGATTCGCCTTTGTCTTTGGTTGTTCTGCGTCCACGGTCGCTCTATGTGAGGAAGAATCGTGTGAGTCTTCCACCCTTCTTGATTCGTGTAGTGTATGTATGCATGGTCTTACGAGTCTTCTCCCGCTTTTTGGCTTTTAGACTCCGTTCAAGCGTATTACCTTATGAATGCATAATGATGAAGGTAATATCCCTAGACGGGATCCCTGGTTTGTGTAGACACGAGAGATCGCATCACGGCATGTTTTCACAAGGTTTTATTTTAGCCGTGGGTCGTTCTTTCGCTTCTCTTTCAGCCGATGTTTTATCGGTCTGGACGTTCCTTGGATTCGAATTGCACTCTGTCACATTCTTTGCAACCCTTTCCTTGTTTGGAGTGGACATTCATGACAATGCTATTTGCGGGATTGTGACAGAATGTTCTTTTGAATCGAAGAAACGTCTAGACGGCGGGGTTCATACCTCCTATATGCTCTTGAGTATGTATGATCAAGCAATCAACAAGTTGTCAACACACAAAGTCGTTGCTCCCTCTCATTCTTCGCGTGGTGCGTCTCTGTCCTAGGTAGGTTTCCTCTAACATCTTTCCTTTCGATGCCAGAAACGCTCTCGATAGACGTGATTTACATGATGTTTGGGGGTAGTTCCTAGTGGAGATATCTAGGCTGGCTATATGAGGCTTCGGTCTCGTTTGATAGTACAAAAGGGTTCCCACAGCAAGATATACCTAACGCCTCCCCATTTAAGGGTTTTGAGCAGCGTGTCGACGGTACAAGGCTGTAGGTGGTGTTACCGATCAACCTATGCGTCCCTTAAAGGAAACGACAGTAAGCGCGACCCGTAACACACGTTGACCATTTGGGATTTTTGTTTATGCAGTATGAGAAAGCAGTTACTCTGTATATAGCCCTAGACTGTCAGAACGCTTCAGTTGTATCCCATTTTTACTCTTTATAAAATAATTTAAGAAACAATTTTACAAAAAGTGAAAACCAAACCCACATCCTCCCATTAATAAATCAACTTCAAGAAATCATATGTTGAAGTGAACTTATAATAGTAGAATATATTTTTGGTCCCCATCAGAGTCGCCACTATGAGCGTAAGTGGTCGCTCATAGCGGCTTTAGCCTTCTTTGACTAGAGTCGCCACCCAGCCGACCGGGAAAATGTACGAACCGGTATTTGTACCGATTGCTTTGTAAACCAGAGATTCTATTTACGTTTGTGGATACAACTTATTCATTCCGACATTCCATGACCCATAGCATCTTTAATGCAGCCTAACAGTTTATTATCTTGACATTTAGGATTATCCCACATAAATATTTAAATACACAAACATTTGTACAGTAAACCGCTGGGTGACACGGTACAAAACCCTCAGAAGCTTACCCTCGTCGCGTGCCAGTGATCGCTCGCGGACTGATACTCGTTGAAGAACGGAGACCTTTTCAGGGAGGAACCTTGGGGGCCGGAGTTGCATAGGGCGTCCTCCGGATAGTAGCTAGGAACAAGACTTAATCAGCTCTAGCAGAGCTGCGAGTGATGCCGAGGTTTGGAACTTTAGATAAAGAGGGAATATATTCTTGGTGGTCGTGAGGACCTTTTCTGGGAATATTTTAGAAAATACTCTCAAGCTCGGACTCTAGCAATTCTTTTCTTATATCAGAGGCAACCTTAGGCAACTTTCAGAGGCAACTTTATCAGAGGCAACTTATATCGGGTCAAGAATCGCTTTAGAACGAGCTAGAGAGCAAGGAGAATGAGTGTTTGTTCGTGAAAATTATGAGAAATCCGGGAGGTATTTATAGGGTAGCTTGTGACCATACGGTCACAAGCTTGTGACCGTATAGTCTCAATTTAGTGACCGTACAGTCACTAGTTTGCCCGTCTCAGATCCAAATTTGGATCCGAGCCGGACTTCCCACAAGGCCCGGCCGGACCTTACAATGTAACATCCGTAACGTTTTAACATAATGAGGTTTAACCACTTTTATCCATAAACCCTTTTAGAGTTAAGCTTTGGTCAAATACTACTAATTTGAATAAATTATTATTATTATAATTATTATTATTATAATTATTATTATTATTTATTATTAGTATTATTAGGATTACTATTCAAGAAACCCAAAAACCCCAACTCCCTTCTACGCCACTTTCTTCACTTTCTTCTTCTTCTATTTTTCCTTATTTCTATTCTCTTTGCAATCTTCATCTTACTTCTTATTATTAACTCAATTTCCAATCATCTTCTCGGATTATTAACGTCATATTCATCATCCTCATGAAGAAACGAGTCCGGTAAGTTCAATTTTGTTGTAGGATTGTTGATGCTCTTATAACATTCAAAGTTAGGTTTTGGGAATTGATGGATTATGATGTTAATAGTTCTTTTGGGGGTTAGGTTTCTTATTTAAATGTATATTATAGATTTTAGAATGTTGATACACTGATTTTATTGAATTTGGTCGATTTTGGTGTTCATTGGATTTGATTTTGGAGTCGATTAGTTTTTCTTCTTCTAATTCGGAATTGTGGGCAGTCCTGACGGTCATTCCTATTTTGCACGTAACGTTTTCATACGAACTCGTATTTGAGTGATTCAAATGGAAGAATGACCCTAAGACATAGACGGACATATGCTCTTTTTATAAGTTTTCATAATTCCGACTGTAAAGGCTTCGTGTTGGGGTTGTAAGCAGATGTATCTTCTTAAACTTAGTTTTCAGTTTTCATTGTTTTCTCTGTTTAAACTTTGTACTCGTCCGATTTATATAACAACCTCTTTCTAGTATATTAGAACCTTGAATAGAAGTTTAGAGACATAGTTAAGAGAATTGAATGGTTGTTATATAGCATAAAGATATGTGATGTATAGATTGAATTAATGTTGACAATGCATTTTATACCTTTAGGCGAAGAGGAGACGGGTCAAGAAGATCCCGAGCACTTTGATTAAGTAGCTTTTGGGCGAGAGGTAACCGTAATTATTTATGTTTATATATGTGTATTGATAGGTATATGAATAATACATATTGATGCCCTGATTAAGTGTTCCTAAGATATGTATATTTAACTTGGTTATTATGGTAGGTGTGTGTGATGAAATTGTTACGTGCTGACATTTTAAATATCTTGCAAGTTGTTGAAAGTATGGAATTTTTTTCTTACTGGGATAATTGTGTGATTATTTACTTATGACTAAGGCTTTGATAATGCAAATGATCTGTCATGCTATGTTTTTGTCTTTCTTATTTATCTGATTTGAATTGCACAAATTGAATGATGTTGGACAACCTTGTTAATTGTATATTCTTTGGTTACCAGTTTAATTTTGTTGATGAAACCTTTGAGTATTTGATAATTGAAGTGGTCTCATTAGTCCTCTGTTTATTGTCAATGTTATGGGAGATCATTTGAGATATTTCTATTGCTGATGTGAATGTTGTTATTTTGATATAGACAGTAATATAACCAGTCAGTTTGCTAGCTTAAGTTTGGATAGACACAATGGTTTGGAGGTCTGTTTATACTGTGCACAGGCACCTGTCTCTTCGGGAGGCGATAGGGTGTTATTTTTGTTGCTCTGAATTGAGCTTGTACTGTGTCCTGAAACAGGGGCGATAACAGTACTGACTTATTAAATATCATGAGATGAAAAGGATGCGTGTCTTGAAACAGAGGCGATAGCGTACACCTATGAGAAATATGTTGACCATGAGACCATTGGGAATATCTTCACTTGAGTTTAGCTGGTATAAGCACTGGTTTTCGAACCCGATGATGAAAGCAATCTATGAGCTCCTCGTCGCGCCAGCTGCTCAAATACCGATGCTCGTCGGAGAACAGATCACCTTTTCGGGACCATGACCTCTTCCGCCCGCTCCTCGGGACCATGAGTGTGGCACTTTCAGACTTATGAGAAAATCCTCGATCACAAAAATGTATACGGTCAGAAGTACTATTCGCGAAGGACCGTACGGTCACAACACTATTGGTTGAGACTGTACGGTCACATAGCCGCTGACCGTACGGTCACTGCCACGTGGCAGATAGCAATCCAATCCTTATCTGCCACGTGGCTGGGCGGTCCAATCAGAAATTGACACGTGTACAAAAAATCCAAACAACATTGGCCGGGTGTCGGGTGAAGCCCGGCTCAGATCCAAATTTGGATCTGAGACGGGCGAAGTAAGTGACCGTACGGTCACTAAACAGTGACCCTACGGTCACAAGCCATTGACCGTACGGTTACAAGGTAACCTATATATACCCTCCGGATTTCTCATTGAAAACATCAAGAAAAATCATAAAACACTCATTTTCCCACCTCTCTAGCTTGTTCTAAAGCGATTCTTGACCCGATAAAAGTTGCCTCTGATAAAGTTGCCTCCCCGAGTTGCCTAAAGTTGCCTCTGATATAGAAAAGAATCGCTAGAGTCTGAGCTTGAGAGTACTTTCCCCAAATATTCTCAAAAAAGGTCCTCCTGACCACCAAAAATATATTCTCCCCATTATCAAAGTTTCCAACCCAGGCATCACTCGCAGTCTCGCTAGGGGCGATTAAGTCCTGTTCCCAGCTACCACTCCGGAGGACGCACACGCAATTCCGGTTCCCCGAGGTTCCTCCCAGAAAAGGTCTCCGTTCTTCGAGGAGCATCAGTCCGCGAGCAATCACTGGCACGCGACCAAGGTAAGCTTCTGAGGGTTTTTACCGTGTCACCCGACGGTTTACCGTACAAATACTTGCGATTTATATATTCTTGTGTGATAACAATAAATATCAAAACAATAAACCGTTAGGTTGCATTAAAGATCCTCTGGGTTCTAGAATGTCGGAATTAATAAGTTGTATCCATGAACGTAAATAGAATCTCTGGTTTTCAAAACGATCGGTACAAACACCGGTTAGTACATTTTTCCGGTCGGCCGGGTGGCGACTCTAGTCAAAGAAGGCTCACAGTGGCGACTCTGCTGGGGACCAAAAATATATTCTACTATTATAAGTTAACTTCAATGTATGATTTTCTTGAGGTTAGTTTATTAATAGGAGGATGTAGGTTTGGTTTTCTGATACGCTCATATTTGACTCCAATAATCATACATTAATTCACTGCTTAATGGGCTTAAAGGGCTGTAATTGTTATTATTTAAAGGACTTATAAGCCTTTTGTAGATTTGTCACCCTAATTAGAGCAGCAGTCCAGCAGCAGCCTGCTTCAGTTCAAAGCAGCTGAAAACTGGCCGCTACAGTAGAAAGCATGGGTCAGCAAGTTGAAGTAGAAATCTTATCAAAGCAAGTGGGAGCTGAGCAGAAAGCAAGTAGGAGTTGGGCATAAAGCAGGTGGAGATAAGATAAGCAAGTGGAGATAAGATAAGCAAGTGGAGAAATGACATAAAAATATTGTTGTTTATTGAAAAGATCTTGTATTCCTGCTGGATCAGTTTTGCATTATTGTCTTTAAATAGTGAACTTGTTTAGGGGAGAAAGACACTCAATCCTTGCTCTGGATATTCACTTAAATTCCAGATTTCTTTCTCTCTTTAGTTCTTCTTCGGTTTTCAGTAGGAAAGGCTCCATTAATGGGAGTCATTGTAATTCCTTTTGTTGTGCTCGCCATGTGTGAGTAGTACTCTCTACGAGCTAAACCAGCCTTTGGGCTGGTGTTGTAAGTCTCCTTACCTTTGCATTTAATGAATGAATGTTGTTTCTTTTAAGCGTTTAATGAAGTTCTGTAGATTTCAGGTCTTAAACAGCCTGTTACAGTATGCATGATTGTCATGACCATTGCTTTTATGTATGCTTGTTCTTCATATAAACATATACATCTGATATGACCATTTGACTGATGTATATCAAGGGTTTCCATGCAAGTGGAATGTTACTTCGTGCTTGATCAAGTAGTAAAGCATCCTGAAAGGCCTTTAGGGTGTGAGTAATGCTTAGTAATTTGGGGATATGACCATTTGAACCAAGTTAGCTTAAAGTAGAGACCTTGACAGAATAGTTACTTGCATTCATGAGTTAAAGAAGAAGAGAAGGGAGGTTGCAATGCCAGTTCCATGATGTGTTTAGCTTGTTCCTTTTAACATATTGTTATAAATCATCATTTCTCACTTTTAATCTTTAGATTTGTCTTTAGTAGAGTTCATTAACTTAGACAATAGACAACCAACCTCAAAACCATGCTTTTTATGTTACCAGTCACTTAAGTAGATTGTTCCATAGCTAATTTCAGTTTAGTTTTATTTCAATCCTCGTGGGAATGACACTTGTACTTACCTAAGCTGCATAATCGATCTATTATACTTGCTAGAGTCACATCCATAGGTAACAAGTTTTTGGCGCCGCTGCCGGGGATTGAAAGTAAAAGTTTATTTGAAATTTTCTGTGAAATAGTGTGTTTTGATCTGTGTGTTCATGGTGTAGCCACAGGGTGTTCTTATTCTTGTAGTCCATGCGAAGAGCAGGACTGCAGCCTCTTCCAGTTGATCCTGAGATAGAAAGAACTTGTAGAGCTAATCGTAGAACAGCTCGCCGAGCTCAGCAAAGACATAGGAGGAGAATGGAAGAAGAAATACCCGGTGGTGGTAACAATGACGGTAATAGAAACGGAGAAAACGGTGTCCACAACAACGGAGGAAATAATGGAGTGAACAACCTCGATGGAGAGGGTGAGAACAACCACCCAGTAGTCATGAGAATAAGAGATTATTCAAGGCCTACTACAGAAGGTCATTCCTCATGTATCGCCCTTCCACCTTTTGGGCCTGGGAACAACCCATTGGAAGTAAAGCATTCTATGATCCAAATGCTCCTTTCATTTCAATTTGGAGGATATCAAAATGAGGATCCAAATGCTCACATCCAGGATTTTGTTACCCTTTGTAACACTTTCCGATCCAATCGAGGAGTTACTGATGGTACAATAAGGTTGACCTTGTTCCCTTGGTCTTTGAAAGATAAAGCTAAGAGTTGGCTGAAGAATCTCCAACCACAGTCCATCAGCACTTGAGAGGAAATGGCAAGAATTTTTCTGATGAAGTATTTCCCTCCAAGGCAATCAATCAAACTCAGGAATGAGGTTTCTCATTTTTCACAAGAAGATGGTGAGTCCTTGGCAGAAGCGTGGGAGAGGTATAAGGAGCTGTTGAGAAGAGTACCAAATCATGGTATACCAATGTGGATGCAGGTTCAAAACTTCTATAATGGAGTTACTAATATCTACAAAATGCAGATTGAATCAGTTGCTAATGGCAATCCTGAAGATCTAGAGCCACAAGCTCTCTATGATCTTATTGAGAGGGTGGTTAACACAAGTTACAACTGGCACTCAGTGGGAACTGATGGAAGGAAGTAAGCTACCATTCCAGGGGCAGAAGCAATCTCCAAATTGATCACAAATCAGTTTGAACAGCTTGCTCGCCAGATTGGCAAGCTTAATGTGTCATCCATTAACAGTGAACCCCCATTTGGGGAAGAGTGTGGTTTTTGTGGAGGTCCCCATCGAAATATCAATTGCATAGGTACCAGAACAGGCTCAGGCAACCAGGAACAGTGTGATTATACTGGTTTCAACCAAAGAAATCCACCAAACCCTTATTCCAATACCTACAATTCCAATACCAGAAATCACCCAAACTTTTCATGGTCACAACCCAATAATCAGCAGGAGAGACCTCGTTATCACCAGGAAAGACCTCAATATCAGAATGATATACCTCAGTACCAACAAGTTCAGAGAGGCCAATACCAACAACAAAATCAACAACCATACAAGCAGCTTGTTCAGGCCAAAGAAGAAGAGGAACCAGACTTCAAAATGTTGGTGGCACAATTCATGAAACAGACTCAATCTTCAATGAAGAGTCTCGAGACTCATATGCACCAGTTTACTGCTTCAACTCAATCTTCAATTAAGAACCTGGAAACTAAAGTTCACCAATTGGCTGCTTCATCATCCAATTCCAAAGGCAAAGGGGCTCTACCAAGCAACACTGAGCCCAATCCAAGGGAGAATGTGATGGCTATCACACTTAGGTGTGGTAAAGAGATTTCTGACCCTAATGAGATTAAAAATTTGATTAGTGTTGCAGGTACTTCAAAGAAGGCAGAAGCTGACAAGGAACAAGTTGTTCCAGTGACTGAAATGCCAAGTGTAAAGGCTAAGGAGCCTGTTCGTGTACAGGAGGAAGCTGTGGAGAAATACATTCCACCCCCTCCTTACCAACCACCTGCACCTTATCCTGGAGCTTTGGTGAATGAAAAGTTGGAGAAGAGGCACTCAAAAATTCTTGATACTTTGAGAAAGCTTCACATTAACCTTCATTTCTTGGAAGCTCTCAACCAAATGCCAAACTGATGAACCCTAAGTGTTTTGGTTATGTCCAAACGTTTCAGAAGATGAAAATGAAAATTAACTTGTATACTTTTCAATGTTGACTAACAATTTTCGTTAAGTTATTATGAGTTTTCTCAGCAGATGCTGAATGAAGAATTCCTGCTTGCCTATTGAACTCAGAAGATTAAAAAGCTGAAGACTGAAGCACTTTCTCAGAAGCTGGATGAACCGCTCTGAAGTCTTGATTGTCTGCCTAAAGCTTTTATCAGAAGTTCTCTTTTGCAAACAGAAGACTAAGGTTGTTTTAGCTCAGAAGCGCTAAGAAGGAATACGAACATCAGAAGTTCGTTATCACGGGTTTAGTTAAGCATTTAATGCTTTGTCAGTTGCATTTAATGCAAGGCGCCAAAAGTTCAAAAAGCTGTTTGAAGGACGCGCCTGTTCACAACAAACAAAACCTGCTCTCTTATCGTTTCCCTCTAAATCAATCTTCAAGTTCAGTCAACTCCATCACCTTTATTTTAATCCCATACCGGATTAGATTAAAGTACAAAGTTGACAGAGTTGAGTGGTTTGAGACCGTTTGAAGAAGTTGACAAGATTAACGGCTACTTTCATCCTTGTCATCCTTGAAGATTCAAATATCCTCAACGGTTATCTACTCAACACTATAAATAGTAGCAAAGCTCCACTGCATCAACTACGTGTGTGATCATAGAGCAAAAATCTCAACGCACTGTTATATTCAAGAAAACAGAGCACACTTTCCATTCTCAATCTTTTCTTAGCTTAGACTTTGTAATTGTGAGAGAGTGAAGAAAAACAAGTTCATAATAGAAATCTTGTAAACTGAGATCGGTTGTGATCTTCAGTTAGATTTAAAAGAGAGAAATCTAGTTGAGATTTGAGTTGGGTGAGAAATCCAGAAAACAGAGTATTGTTGTTCTGGTGAAAATCCTTTAACTCATTTTAGGCTAGTCAGAACTAAGTGAGAAATTAGCTTAAGTTCTGTTGATGTAAAGGAGCTTCTGAACTTGCCATAAAAGTTCTGAATAGTGGATTTATAAAATCTCTGGAGGCTGCGACCTCAGAGGACAAGACGTAGTCACAGGAATTCTGTGGCGAACTTGGATAAATTGAACTGTTCATCAGGACCTCCTGAATCTCTTTCTCCCTTCTTTATACTTGTTAATTGCTTCTGTGTACTTGTATCATATTTAGTGCTGAAACAGATTTCCTCTTAAAAATCACAAGTCTGTGTTCAGAAGACTGTCCAGAAGTTCTTTACTCAGAACTTCTGTTGCTGAAAAGATAGAACCTGTCTTAAAGCAGATTATCCCTCAGAGGCTACTTCAATAAGCTTGCCTCTGACTCTGAGGATTATTGACTCTGAAAATTGAATTTTCATTAAAAGTTTGAAAATATCAGTTTTCATTTGAAACACCTATTCACCCCCCTCTAGGTGATTCTGATCTTGTTAGGGCCAACAAGTGGTATCAGAGCGAAGGTCACTTCGTATATTTACTAAAAAGATCTAACAATCTAAGTGTAAGATCCTATCAGAATCAATAGAGATGGCTAGTAGACACCAGCCTGAGAATTCTTCTCACTTCATTGTCCCAGAGGGATCCTCTACAACTAGACCTCCATTATTCAATGGTGACAATTACTCCTACTGGAAAAAGAGAATGATGTATTTCATTCAAGCTCAGAACATGAGTGCTTGGTTTGTCATCACAGATGGAGATTTCATTCCCACCAGAATGGAACCAGGTCTAGGGAATGTTATTATCCCTCAGAAAGAATATTCAGATGAAATTCTGAAAAAGCTCCAAACAAATGCTTCAGCAATAAATATGTTGCATTGTGCACTTACAGCCACTGAATATAACAAAGTTTCTTCTTGTGAAACTGCACAGGATATATGGAACAAGCTGGAAGTCACATATGAAGGAACAGGAAAAGTGAAGCAGTCCAAAGTCAACCAACTCATGAGAGAATATGAGTTATTTGAAATGCTTGACAAAGAATCTATTTCAGAAATGAATTCTAGATTTACCAAGATAGTCAATGACTTAAAGAGTTTGGGCAGAGACATTGAAGAGTCTGAAAGAGTGAAGAAGATTGTCAGAAGCTTACCAAGGTCTTGGCAAGCCAAGAAGACTGCCATTGAAGAAGTTCAGGACTTGAGCTTTTATATGTATGATGAACTCATTGGGTCTCTAATCACCCATGAGATGTCACTAAAAAATCATGACCTAAGAGAAAGGTCAGAAGGAAAAAGAGTAGTCCTGAAAGCAGAATCTTCTGAAGGATCCTCTGAAGATGAGGAACTGGCTATGATGACCAGGAAGTTCAAGAAGGCCTTTAGAAAAGGCAGAGGTGGAAACTACAAGAAGCCTTTCAGGAGCTTTGACAAGAAAACTCTTGATTCTGGTGAAAAGTTCAAGAGAGATCCAAACAAGCCCATTGTGTGCTATGGATGTCAGCAACCTGGGCACATTAAGCCTAACTGCCCAGAGCTGAAGAAAGATAAGAAAAAGTTCAAGAAAGCTATGCTGGCTGCTTGGTCAGACTCTGAGACCAGCAGTGATCCTGAAAAGAAGGAAGAGCAAGCACAGATATGTTTCATGGCTATTGATGAGCCATCCTCTGAAGATATTACAGGAGAAACTTCCGCACCTCCTGAAGCAAACTATGACTCCGAGGTAAACATATCCTCTGAACAAAATATCTTTGATTCTCTTGAAGAATTGTACAGCATGTTCAAGTACCTAAAAAGGAAGTTGGACAAAAGCGAGGCTGACAAATTTCTTAGGTTTACTCAAGTTTATGCTGATATGAAAATATTGGAAGATAAACTAAGTAAACAATTCAGTTCTTCCTCCGATGACTCAAAAGTCAAAGGTAAAGAAAAACTGCCTCTGAGGAATGATAAACCTCAGAAGAAGAAATCTGTCACTCCCTCTCCTCTGAAAGAGATCTCTTCTCCTCCTGAAGTGGGAACCTCTAAGAGTGCTAATGCCTCTGAAGAAGTAGTACCTTCCCAGAAGAAGAAGAATGCTCCTAAGAAGCAAAGGGAAAGATCCAAGAATCCTCCTTCTTGCAAGTTGTGTAAGAAAGATGGACATTGGTTGAAAGATTGCAAGTATCACATTAAGAACCTCTTGCAATCTGAAATATCAGAAAAACCTGTAGAAGCTAAATCTAACTCTGAAGGACCCAATAAGGATTGGGTACCTGTCACTAATTGATTGTGTTGCAGGTTGCTCTGAGTGCTCCATCAATGTCAAAGCTGTGGTACATTGACAGTGGGTGCTCAAGGCATATGACAGGTGATGAAAAGGCGTTCATCACATTTGTACCTAAAAGAGGTGGTAAAGTCAGCTTTGGAGATGCTCAGAAAGGAAGAATTCTTGGTTCTGGATCCATTGGAACCAATCCTCCGATCGAAGATGTCTCCCTAGTCAGAGGTCTGAAGTTCAATCTCCTGAGTGTTGCACAATTGTGTGATAAAGATAGTAAAGCCTCTGAAGAAGATGAAGTTCAAGCTCCTCAAATATCATCTCCTCCTGTTGAAGATGTTATTCCTAAAGCTGCTGAAGTTGATTCTCCTGTTGAACATGTTCCAGAAGAACATCCAACTACAGAAGTTAACTCTCTTCCAGAAGATGCTCCTATATATGATTCAGCAAATGATGAACAGGTTTCAGAAGACTCATTGGATTTACCAAGAGAAGTTAGAGCTCATAGGAATCATTCCTTAGAGAACATCATTGACTCTGTTCATAATCCTGTCATGACCAGAGCTCAGCTCAGAAGATATATGGGGAATGTGGCTTTTGTGTCACTACTGGAACCCAAGGACTTCTATGAAGCAGCTGATGATGACTCCTGGTTAATGGCAATGCAAGAAGAACTTGACCAGTTCAAAAGGTCAGAAGTTTGGATATTAGTTCCCAGACCTAACAACAAGAAGGTTGTTGGTACAAGATGGGTTCTGAAAAACAAGCTTGATGAATTTGGAAATGTTGTGAGGAACAAGGCTAGACTTGTTGCTCAAGGTTACAGTCAGCAAGAAGGCATAGATTATGGTGAAACTTTTGCTCCTGTTGCAAGATTAGAAGCCATTAGAATCTTATGTGCTTTTGCATCATACAAAGGTTTCAAGCTTTTTCAAATGGATGTGAAAAGTGCATTCCTGAATGGTTACATTGATGAGGAAGTCTATGTGTCTCAACCTCCTGGTTTTGAAGATCCTAAGTTTCCTGATCATGTGTACAAGCTAAAGAAAGCCTTGTATGGACTGAAACAAGCTCCCAGAGCTTGGTATGAGAGACTGACAAAGTTCCTTCTGTCTAAAGGATTTGTCAGGGGCTGTGTTGATACTACTTTGTTCACTCTGAAGAAGAACAAGGATATCCTTATAGCTCAGGTATATGTTGATGATATTATATTTGGTGCTACTAATGAATCTTTGTGCAGAGAGTTCAGTGACCACATGAAGGCTGAGTTTGAGATGTCCATGATGGGAGAATTAACCTTCTTCTTAGGACTTCAGGTCAAGCAAAGTAATGATGGTGTGTTTATCAATCAAGCCAAGTACACTAGAGAAGTGCTGAAGAAATTTGGCATGATGGACTCTAATGCTGTTGATATTCCAATGGATGTCAGCAAAGACATTGATGATGAAGAGAAAGCTGGTAAACCTGTAGATATAAAAACCTACAGAGGTATGATTGGTTCTCTTTTATACCTAACCGCCAGCAGGCCAGATATACATTTTGCTGTGTGTTTTTGTGCTAGATATCAATCAAAGCCAAGAGAAATTCATGATGTTGCTGTCAAGAGAATTCTCAGATATCTTAAAGGCACACCAGAAGCTGGTTTGTGGTATCCCTGTAGTTCTGATTTCACTCCTATAGGATACACAGACTCTGACTATGGTAGAGATAAATTGAAAAGGGTCAGCACTTCTGGTGGTTGTCACTTTCTGGGGGAGTGCCTAGTCTCCTGGCATAGCAAGAAGCAAACCTCTGTGGCCCTCTCAACTGCTGAAGCTGAGTATGTTGCTGCTGGAAGTTGTGTTTCTCAGATGCTCTGGATAAAGCAACAAATTGCTGACTATGGAGTCATCCCTGGAACAATTACAATCTACTGTGATAACAAGAGTGCTATTGATCTTTCAAAGAATCCTATTCAGCACAGCAGGATGAAGCATGTTCATATTAGACATCACTTTCTGAGAGATCATGTTCTGAAGAAGGATATTATCATTACTCATGTTCCCTCTGAAAAAAACCTTGCTGACATGTTTACTAAGCCTCTGGCTGGTATGGCTTTCAGCAACTTACGAGAAGGCATTGGTATGACTTATCCTCTTCAATAACTTAGATTTATTGTCTCTGAGTATCTTAAAGTGCTTGATCGTTTAAGATAATTAAGTTATAATAAATTCTAATCATGATTTGACTTGAAAGCATGCGTTATCTACTGCTTATTACGGCGCTGTTCTGTGGTTAACGGTTATCTGTTCCCTTTTAAACGGTGTGAAGTTACTTTTTGAATTGGAACGGTTTCTGTGTTTGGGTATAAAGAGGGGTTTTCCATACTTAGAAGTTTTTTACTTTCATTTTCTTTGCCATTAGAATCTCCATAGATTTTTCTGTGTTCTTATATTTCTCAGAAATCTTAACCTAAGTTCTCATTTTCTCAAATGGCTCAAGAAATCACTGTCACCCACATCTTTTCCGATGATGCACGAAAGAAAGTTAGTCAATCTAGGGTTTTTACCTCTAGATTTCTAGATGACGAAGTCAAATCGACTGAACCTATCTCTCTTTGGCTTAGTGCTCAAAATTGGAAATCTTTCGTATCTCTCGAAGAATTCATCTACCCTAACTTAGTTACAAAATTTTATAAGAACCTCCATTTCTTTTCTAATGAGGAGGATGTCCTTCATTCTGTGGTCGGGGAAGTTGAAATCGAAGTCAGCAGGGCTTCCATTTCTCAAGTGATAGGAATTGATGATGAAGGAATCATCATTGGAGATGATGGTTCAGCAGAAGGGTTTTCAGAAGCCAACTGGGCTAGGCCAGATCTAAGTGCCAAGGAAACTTATGCCACCTGGTTGAGTCAGCACCAGAGGTGGGCACATTATTTGACTACGAATGTCTTTCTTCCAAAGGCTGGAGGAGTCAACTGTGTTTCCAACAGAGAAAGGGTATTTATGTGGCATCTGGTCCACCAGAAGAAGATAAATTTGCCTGCCATACTGATAAGGCAGATGAAGAATGTAACTACTGTGAGTGCATTAGCTTATGGCTCACTCCTGACAAGGTTGTTTGAGGCAGCCTCTGTTGTCATGTCAGGAGAAGGTGTTACTAGTAGGAGTACGGTTCTGAAGATGCATACCTTCAGAAACCTCAGTTTTGATGTTACTCCAAAGAAGAATGAGAAGGGCTCCTCTGTGAGTATTGCTCAGAAGGAGATTATGGATGCAACAGTTCAAAAAGGAAAGAATGCTGCCAAGAAGGGCAAAGGAAAGAAAGGATCAAGCAAGTTGGTCCTGAATGTTGAGAAGGTTGCTGTCTCAGAACCTCTTCCCATGTTGGTTCAAACAAAGATCAATGTTGAACCTTCTGGCAAGATTGTTGCTGAGAAGCCAAAGGATGTCCTTGAGAAAGAAGCTCAGGATGCTGAGGAAGCACGCCTTGCTGAGAAAGAGAAGGCTGCTGAAGCTGAAAAAGTTGCAAGAGTTGTGGCTCTTGCTGAAGAGAAAAGGAAGAAGAAAGAAGCTGAAGATAAGTTAGCTACTGAGCGTGAAATCGCTGCAAAGGCTAAGGCCGATGCTAAACTTTTAGAAAGTGCTGCTAATCTTGAGGGTGCTGAGTTCTCCAGGGTAGGTGAGACTTCAGAGGAAGAGGATAATGTTGCTCTATCCTCTCGAATTGCTGAGACTGTCACTCTCACTACCAGAATTGGGAAGAAGGCTGTGGCAAAACGAAGGGTTCTGAGAAAGAAGGACTTCGTTATTGCTCCAAGTGCTGAATTGGAGGAACCTGCTGCTCAGGAATCAGAACCTGCTGCTCAGGAACCAGAAGCTGCTGATAAAGAGCTGTCAGAGATTTCTGATGAAGCAGATGTTGAAGCTCCTCTGATTGAAGAGCTATCAGAAGAGAGTGAACCAGAAGGTGAAGAGGTTCTTCAAGGTGCTAAACAGTTTGTTGAGAATGTTGACGATGAACACTTCATTGACAACGTTCTTCTGAATCAAGGAAGAAACCCTGGTGAAAGGGATGCCTCAGAAACGCTGTTCAGGATGGCTCATTTATATGCTGAGCCGATCTCAACTTTTGATCCTAATGCCTCTGAACAGGTTATCTCATCTCCTGCTCTTACTCCTCATCCATCTCCTTCACTTCCTTCTGTCACAGAAGTAAGTGAATCTCAGAATTCCATTCCTCTGACAACCTCAACATCCGAAGTTGTCCCTCCTCCATCTACTCTTCCTTCTGGATCCTATTCAGAAGTGAATCTGTCCTCTGGACCAATTTTCACAGACTCCATTTCTACTTCCACTACTTCTTCTTTATCATCTTTTGCTGTTTTTCCATCAATTGGAATTACTGCTCCTCCTCCTTCCATACCTCTGTCCATACCTTTTTCAATACCTTCAACTTTACCTTCCTGTACAAATTCTTTTTCCTCCTCCTTTCCAAAAATTTTCTCCTCTCCTCAAACTTCTGTCCCTCCTCTTTCAACCTCTGGACATACACCTCCTGTGTGTGATCCCTTAACTACCTCCTCCACTCCTTCAGGTTTTGCTGGATTGTCATCCAATTATGACTTTCTACGCAAACACTTGAATCGTGAAGATCTGGATAACAGATTTGGAAGTTTTGGCTTCATGGGCAGAGCTTCTGGTATTTCCGAAGCTGGAGGTGCCCCAAGTGTTGAAGAGTTGAGAAGAATGGGTCAGAGTGGCTCAGATGACCTGCTGAATAGGTTTGCTGGTTTAGGACAAAGGAGTTCTGCTGCTGACATGTATGCTCAGGGCATTGTGCTGCAAGAATTACACTCTCTGAAAGCTCAGAACCTGCAGCTCATGACCATGCTCCAAATGCAGGATCCTTCTGTGTATATACGCAACCTCTCTACACTTCATCTAGCTACTTATGACGAGCTGTATAAATTAAGGGAATTAGCTCTGACCCTTCCCTCTCTGGATAATATTGCTCTTGCTTCTTCTCTGAAGGTCAATGAAAATTTGGAAATATTGACAGAAGAAGTCAAGGAAGCAAACGAGCATTATGAGGCTCATGAGAAGATGCTTCCTAGTAAGATTGAAGACCTGCAAAGTACTGCAAATCACATTTTGAGAGAAGTGAAATCTTCTGCTCAAGGTTCTTCATCTTCAGGAGCTGCCAAGATTGTATATGACATCACTCCTGATCTCAACAACCGACTCTCCAACATTGAGTCTGCTGTATCTGCTCAGAATGCACAGATTGCTGAGCTCACTGAACTCCTGAAAGTTATGCATAATCAAGCTCGTGAACAAGAGAAGACTCTTCACAATTGTTATAGGTTTGTTCGAGGAAAGACTTATATTCAGAATGAGCATCTCACGGCTGCTGTGTATGCTAACAACAGGCTGATCAAGCTCCTTCTGGAAGATGTTCAGAAACAGAGACCTATGTCTGGTCAGACCTTCGATCATATGAAGACCATTGATGATGACTTCAGAAGAAGAATGGATTTGATCAATACTGTGCGACCAACTCCTGTGCAATATCAGACTGCTCTGAATGTTCAACAAAAATTGAAGTCTCAGGGAGCTCTTGGTGTTGCTATTGGTTCTGGTCAAACGGGGGAGAAGTCTGGTCAGAAGAGATCAAGTGCTGCTGGAGGTTCCAGTGTTGTTCCTCCTCCTCAGAAGAAATCTAGGAACTTGTAATCGTTTAGGACTTAAGCCTCTTAGCTAGGTTCTGGGTTGGGTAGTCTATGTCTTAGGACTTTTTCTGCTCCTCTGATTATCTTGTTTCCTATGTTATCTTCTGAATGATCTTATATACACTGAAACTTTTTGTTATACTGTCTTGCATAACTGACTTCTTATTTCTTGCTTCTGTTTTGCTTTAGCTCAGTAAATTACACTTCATTATATCTAACAACTTGATCTTAAGTCTTATTAAGTTTATACAGATTGCTGAAGTTCACCATTTATACTAAAATGGGGGAGTTAATTTACTCAGAAGTAATGAAATATTTGCATCAGGAAGTCACTCTCTAATCCTCATGTTTTTCTTTTACCTTCTGACCACGGTTTGTCCATAACCAAAATGGGGGAGAATGATGAACCCTAAGTGTTTTGGTTATGTCCAAACGTTTCAGAAGATGAAAATGAAAATTAACTTGTATACTTTTCAATGTTGACTAACAATTTTCGTTAAGTTATTATGAGTTTTCTCAGCAGATGCTGAATGAAGAATTCCTGCTTGCCTATTGAACTCAGAAGATTAAAAAGCTGAAGACTGAAGCACTTTCTCAGAAGCTGGATGAACCGCTCTGAAGTCTTGATTGTCTGCCTAAAGCTTTTATCAGAAGTTCTCTTTTGCAAACAGAAGACTAAGGTTGTTTTAGCTCAGAAGCGCTAAGAAGGAATACGAACATCAGAAGTTCGTTATCACGGGTTTAGTTAAGCATTTAATGCTTTGTCAGTTGCATTTAATGCAAGGCGCCAAAAGTTCAAAAAGCTGTTTGAAGGACGCGCCTGTTCACAACAAACAAAACCTGCTCTCTTATCGTTTCCCTCTAAATCAATCTTCAAGTTCAGTCAACTCCATCACCTTTATTTTAATCCCATACCGGATTAGATTAAAGTACAAAGTTGACAGAGTTGAGTGGTTTGAGACCGTTTGAAGAAGTTGACAAGATTAACGGCTACTTTCATCCTTGTCATCCTTGAAGATTCAAATATCCTCAACGGTTATCTACTCAACACTATAAATAGTAGCAAAGCTCCACTGCATCAACTACGTGTGTGATCATAGAGCAAAAATCTCAACGCACTGTTATATTCAAGAAAACAGAGCACACTTTCCATTCTCAATCTTTTCTTAGCTTAGACTTTGTAATTGTGAGAGAGTGAAGAAAAACAAGTTCATAATAGAAATCTTGTAAACTGAGATCGGTTGTGATCTTCAGTTAGATTTAAAAGAGAGAAATCTAGTTGAGATTTGAGTTGGGTGAGAAATCCAGAAAACAGAGTATTGTTGTTCTGGTGAAAATCCTTTAACTCATTTTAGGCTAGTCAGAACTAAGTGAGAAATTAGCTTAAGTTCTGTTGATGTAAAGGAGCTTCTGAACTTGCCATAAAAGTTCTGAATAGTGGATTTATAAAATCTCTGGAGGCTGCGACCTCAGAGGACAAGACGTAGTCACAGGAATTCTGTGGCGAACTTGGATAAATTGAACTGTTCATCAGGACCTCCTGAATCTCTTTCTCCCTTCTTTATACTTGTTAATTGCTTCTGTGTACTTGTATCATATTTAGTGCTGAAACAGATTTCCTCTTAAAAATCACAAGTCTGTGTTCAGAAGACTGTCCAGAAGTTCTTTACTCAGAACTTCTGTTGCTGAAAAGATAGAACTTGTCTTAAAGCAGATTATCCCTCAGAGGCTACTTCAATAAGCTTGCCTCTGACTCTGAGGATTATTGACTCTGAAAATTGAATTTTCATTAAAAGTTTGAAAATATCAGTTTTCATTTGAAACACCTATTCACCCCCCTCTAGGTGATTCTGATCTTGTTAGGGCCAACACAAACTATACCAAATTCTTGAAGGACATCCTTTCTAACAAGACAAAGCTTGAGAATGTCTCTTGTGTTCAACTAAACAGAGACTGCTCTTCAATCTTGTTGAACAGGCTGCCCCTTCCTAGAAAAATGAAAGATCCAGGGAGTTTCTCTATCCCTTGCTCAATTGGAGAATTACATGTTGAGAATGCCCTTTGTGACCTTGGTGCAAGCATAAACCTTATTCCATACTCATTGTATAAGAAGTTAGGAATAGGAGAACCACAACCTACTAGAATGTCTATACAACTAGTGTCGCGCCCCGAAAAACGCCGGGCGCGAGGCCGTGCTCGCTCTTAATGGTTTGGGAGCGGAAACACCACTTATAGAGGCATTATCCGCTAATTAGGAGTCGAGTCGCCACCAATTATCTTGTACGGTGTAATTGGATAACCGTTATGTTGCTTGACTCTGTTTATCATGTTTTTGGATAAGTAACTGATTTGAGAGATTCTTCGGTTCTATGTATTTTCTTGTATTGCTTATATATTGTTAAAAGTTATGACATAACCTTGTTCTGATTAAAATGTTAACGTGTAATTATTACATAACTACACGTGTTGAAAAAGTGTTGTTTTTGAAATACTGTTTTTGATGTTTTGAAAAATATGTTTATAGTTATTACATAACTATTTTGTGTTTAGAATTATAACATAACCCTGTGCTTTATTTGAAATGGTATATAGTTATCACATAACTATTTGTTTTATCTAATTAGACGTTTACATGGTTATTACATAACCCTTTTAATATATATTAAAATTTATTAAATACTTGATTCACAATTATTACATAGTCATGAGTCGACCTTTTTTTACTCGATAAAAATCAGTAATATTTTTATATTTAACAAGGCTAATTTACGTGTGTCACATAGACGTAAATGTGCCACTTTTGTATTTGGAAAACGTTTTATTACGGCGTTTAAAGTTCACGTGTATAACATACACGTGGCGTTTATAAGTTTACGTTTTGTTTAAAGGTTCCAAGCATTAATAATTAATAATAATAATATCATAAAAATAATAAATATTAATAATAAATTGTATTAACACTAAATATTAATAATAATATATAAATATAATAATAAATATTAATAAATAATAATAATAAATAATATGATAATAATAAATAATGAAAATAATAATAAATAATATAATAATGATAATAACAATAATAAATATATAATAGTATAATAAATTAGTAATTCTAAATATAAAAAAAAGGTAAAATTTGCTACTAAGCCTAATTCGACTAATTGGAGTTAAATTTGTCAATGTTTTCATAAATTGCTAAATTTGAAATTTTATATAATAAGAGCGAGACTACTTAAAGTATTCTAATCGATGCAATTAATTTGATTAAAAGTTATTAGCGAATTTAAGCATGAATGTTTATACGAGTTATAAAAGTATAAATAATAAATACTGATCATGACAATTAATAAATATTTATTCTAATTAACATGCTAACACTTACGAAACGAACAAACTAGTATATACTAAGGCAGATTAATTATCAATTTCTAGGATAAGTTAAAATGATTAAGCTAATTAGACTAATCATGCAATAAAATTATTAATAAGAATGAATTAAAAACTCAACTGGGTTGGGCTAAAATTAAAATGATAAATCCCTTAATTTAAGTATCTAACTTAGCTAACTACCACAATTAATTATTTATCATATGTACAACAAAATGGAAAGATTAGCTAATTAAAATGTACCCATATAATCTTAAATGAATTTAAATGTTTTAGCAAAAGTTAATATCAAATTAACATAATATGTACATAGGCGAAAATGTCTGGACAGGTATAATATACACGTTAATTTTGAATTTAGATAAAATAAATAAATTAGAGAGTCAACTAATTATTATGAGCCTAAACAAGAATAAATGCATATGTTAATCACATAAATAAAGCTTAGTTAGTGACTTACCTAGAGTTGAGGAATTAACATATGGGCTTGGAGCCCGTGGGTTGCAAAGTAGGTCACTAGTGGGTTACGGGTCGGATCTGATTTGTTGGGTTTCGGGTTGAGATGGGTATAAATATTGAAAACCCTAAATGTCAACATTCATATTCTCCTTCTCCTCTAGTTTTCTTCTGCTCCTAAACTTCTCTTTCTCGTTTATGTAACCGGCGGTAACTTGTGGTGGAGGTTCTGATGACGAGAAGAGGACGGTGACCGGAGACAGTTCACCGGCGACGGAGGCAGATGGCAGTGGCCGGCGATGGTGAGTTCTCTACTTAACCTCTAATTTCTCTTTCTTCATTTTGTCGAATCTGAGGTTTAGATCGGCTAATCTATTATTTAGGTTTGATTCTGATTTGGTTTTGGTGTTTCAGGCTGTTTGGCGGTGACGGCGGCTGGTTTACAGGAAGCGGAGTCGACGGCGACGGTTTCAATGGCGGTTCGCAGTTGACGGCGAAGATTCCGGCGACCGGCAGCAGCAACTCAGTGTACCTGCAGGGGCAGAACTGGAAACGAAATGAAAAATAGATAATTGTAGTAATTAGTTAGCTAGATTAGATTAATTGTTAAGTTAATTAGCTGGATTAGAAAGTTGATTAGATTCTGTTAATTTCTAATGTTTGTAAGATGTAAACTGTAAAACTCGTAAAGATGGTAAAGAGATTGATCCGGGAGAGATTGGTGAGGGTTCGAATGTGAGAATCGGGTGTATTTCGAGAGAGAAACGTGAGAGATCGAATTCGATTATCAAATCAAAACTGTTCTCGAGTAGAGAAAAACCTTATTTTCATTGAATCTGAAAATGGTTTTAACAATATTGTAAATTTCAATGAATAGAGCTAGGTGATTAAAACATGTTTTTGTTGTCTAATAAACCAGAAAATTAACGATGAACTAATCTAGAGCATAAAATAAACTTAGATATCTAAGTCTAACAACAGAAATTCAGAAACACAAATGAAGGAAATATAAGATTTTTGTATTAGAATGTGAAATAGGAGTGAGTTCCAGAATTGGGAACTGATTTACAAATGGTAAGAAATGCCTTTTTATAGGCGATTTCAGCTTAGAAGTTAAGCAAACAATCTAGGATAGATTTAGGAGATCAAAATCTAATCCAAATCAAAATAAAATAAAATCAAATCTCTTCAAAATCTACTCAAAATCAGATTTAAATTTGATATGATTTCCCAAATTTGTATCTACAAAATATCTTGTGATGGGCTTCCTTCAATCCAAAATGGGCCTGCTGAAACGTGTAGATGGGCCTCGCGAGTTGAAATGGGCCTGATGAAATTGATTGGGCCTTTGCTTGTGTGAACGGCTTGAATCTGTTGATGAGTCGGACTTTCTTATCAAATTTGACATAACCCGAGCTAAAATGGAGTTGAATTAATCTTGGGACTTGAACTTGGAATTGAATGATGACTTGAATTAAATTGAACGTCTTCTTGGATCTTGACTGCTCGACTCACTTCGAGACTCGAACATTTGCTTTGGAGTTCTGTTTGCATATTAGACAGCTGTACCTGTCAAAAATTAAACGTAGATATAAAATAGATACAATTGATAGCCAAACATTATTAAGATGAAACTTGGTTAAAAAATAATGTTATAAGTTGAGAAATGTGTGCTAATGAAATTTTCATTATAAGTTGATACGTCTATCGATTATTCGTCAAAATATGATAAATCGAAGTTAAAAGTACTATTTAAGTTAAGTTTCATATTTTAAAAAATTCTAGAAATTGTTCAAAATTTTAAGCTTATTTATTAAACGGATAAAAATTAAGGGCACAAAAGTTCATTTTTACAGAAAAAGATGTTTTTCGAGCCGGTCAAAAATGGGTGCTAACAGCTGCCCCCCTTTGTATATCTCCATTGAAAAGGGAGTATACAAAGCACAATAAAGGCGACCATTTTTGGCCGAGTCATAATGTAACTAGAATTAAATGGAAATTGATGTAAATTAGATGTAATGTAATTGAAATTAAAAGAAAGTGACAGAAGTTGGTTGAATGTCTTTCACTGGGCATTCTCGAGGATGATATTGTTGTTGAAGAGTTGGATTGCAAATGAACCGCGCATCCGTCGGGTTGAAGAGGTAGTGGATTGCAAATTAACCGCGCATCCATCGGGTTGAAGAGGTAGTGGATTGCAAGTGAGTCGCGCATCCGTCGAGTTGAAGTGGTAGTGGATTGCAAATTAGCCGCGCATCCGTCGGGTTGAAGTGATAGTGGATTGCAAATTAACCGCGCATCCGTCGGGTTGAAGTGATAGTGGATTGCAAATTAACCGCGCATCTGTCGGGTTGAAGTGGTATTGGATTGCAAATGAGCCGTGCATCCGTCGAGTTGAAGAGGTAGTGGATTGCAAGTGAGCTGTGCATCCGTCGGGTTGAAGTGGTATTGGATTGCAAATGAGCCGTGCATCCGTCGAGTTGAAGATGTAGTGGATTGCAAACGAGTCGTGCATCCGTCGAGTTGAAGTGTATTGGATTGCAAATGAGTCGTGCATCCGTCGAGTTGAATAGGTATGAGTATTGTGGCTCCCCACCATTTGAGTTATTAGGGTGGCTCCCCACCATGAATAAATCTGCAAAACTGAATAATTGGGTAAGTGGTAAAGGTTATAAGTGATATTCAAATGAGGTGATTCCTTTGTCTTGGAAAATAGGGACCGAAGTTGGAAAGTTTGTGATGTGATTTTTTTTGAAAATAATTAAACTGTGGCACTTGATCTTAGGGAAATCTATGGAGGCAAATTCAGGGAATTCTAAAGATGCGATTTATGAGAATTGATCTCAGGGAATTCTAAAGATGCGAATTCAGGAAATTCTAAAGATGCAAATTATGAGAATTGATCCCAAGGAATTCTAAAGATGCGAATTATGAGAATTGATCTCAAGGAATTCTAAAGGTGCGAATTATGAGAGTTGATCTCAGGGAATTCTAAGGATGCGAACTATGAGAATTGATCTCAGGGAATTCTAAAGATGCAAATTATGAGAATTGATCTCAAGGAATTCTAAAGATGTGAATTCAGGGAATTCTAAAGGTGCGAATTATGAGAGTTGATCTCAGGGAATTCTAAGGATGCGAACTATGAGAATTGATCTCAGGGAATTCTAAAGATGCGAATTATGAGACCTAATCTCAGGGAATTCAAAAGGGTAAGTCCTATGGAAGTGGAAGTGAACTATGAGACTTAATCACATGGAATTGAAAAGGTCTACCGACTAGTATGATGAAGTTCAAGTTGACTGAAATAACAATTTTTGTTGAGTTTTGTGGCTCCCCACCATTTGAGTGATTAAGGTAGCTCTCCGCCGCTGAACTATTTGTCGGAATGAGTTTTTATCGTGGCTCTCCACTGCAGGAATATGTGATGGATTTTATTTCTATAAAGACTTGGTGATATATGTAATGAATATTTAACAGTGATTCCTTTACCTTTGAGAAGATGAATCAAATTTGGATATTTTTGGATATATTTATTTTTTTTAGAAAAGTTGTGATAAGGGCAGACTCTACTGGGGATTCGTCAGAAATTTTGTTTTGTTGAAAAAGGTTTTGAAAGCATGCAAATGAGAAAAGTATGGAAAGATCCATTTATTAACTGCTGGGGAAATTAATGCAAAATACTCAAATGTTTTGAAGGTAATGTAAGATAACATGTAATAATGCATGATGATAGAACGATTATTTTGAAAAGAAGAATCTAAATTGTTTATTTAAAATTCTATTTTGGATAGGGTGATGCATGATGAATGAATTATGGTAATATCTAGAGAATGCATAATGAATTGACAAGTGAATATGTGATAAAAGTGATTATGAAGATATGCATTTGTATAAGAAGTAATTAAGATTTTATACGCAAAGATGAGAATATGATTTATCAACAAGATTAAAACTAAATTGACATCTGTACAAGTTGTTCTAAACATATTAAGTGAATAACTTTGTCTAAGGAAGTGATAATGTTGAGAAAATGTGAATGAAAAATTATAAAAATGTCCAATGTAGATTCATGTAATCAAGATGTTCTTGTGATGTTAAAAGAGTTTATTTGGTAAATTTTTTTGAAAATTCATTTAAGGATAAAAGAATATTAACTTATTTGAAAAAGTTGTAATGGAAACATCAATGTGATATGACAAAAATATTAATGAATGACAATTTATCATTAAGAGATGTGATAAAAAGAAATTGTATGAATCATGATGATATAAACATTAAATTTGATCTAAGGTGAAAATTGACGGGAAACAAGATGAAAATAAAATTGAATGTGATTTAATGTAAAAATTAAAGAGAGATAAAATGGTGAAAATTGTATAAAATTTAATAATTGGAATAACAAAACGATTTATGGTGAAAAATGTATGAAACATGATGATGTGAACTAATGACATTTAATTTGATGGCAACATTTTATCTGGATTATTTACAGCAAATTTTAACAAATGAATGAGCATACATTTCTATATGCAATGTGAAATGATTATGGATATATATATGTACGTATTTATCATGGAATATCTACAACAGAATCAATAAATGAATGAAAGGATATATGACATTTTTTTTACATGTAAAATGATCAAGAGAAAATGCACGAAAGCTAATGCAAAACATCATGGATATCTATATACACATTTGAAAGAGTAAATAGGAACTCAATGAGGACAAACAGATTTATCAACTGACAAGATTAAATTCAAACGATTTATGTGCATGATGCAAAATAAATTAATGGATATCTATATGCTTATAAGAAGGAGTATCTAGGACTCATAACTTGATGATGAAATATTTTTAATTAATTTGATAAGCTTAAGGTCAAACCGACATATGTACAGGTTTACTCTAAGGTTGATGAATGGGATGACATATTATATGGAGAAAATGGAGAAATGTATGAACATACTATGACAATGCTTAAAAAGGACTTGATTGATGATGATATGTTGGGGATGAGAAAATGTATTTGAGAAACTTAAAATGCAGCTGATTATATGCAAAATGATATTTGATTGATTATTTTTTCTTTTTATTTTTATGTTGAGTAATAGCTTATTCATTTGGCTTATGGAATGAAGAGATCAAAACTGCTTCATAGGAATCTTCTTTCATTTAATCAGAGCTCGAGGATGTTGTTCTGGTTGGCAAACTATCATTCAAATGTATCTTGGCTCGTTCTTGTGCGAGAAGTTGATCAATCTTTTTGCGACTCGGCTAATGATGATCCTCAAGACTTCTGAAAATTATGGTTCTGTATAATGTCTTTCCGACATTCATTTTGTGAGAAGAGATGCTCTTGCAATTTCTCTCGATTTATGCTTCAATATGGTTGATGAATAGACTTGATGTTGGAATTCAATCATGTTGCCCCCAAGCTTGTTAATGTTTTTGTTTTAATGTTCGAAACAGTCAATCATATTGCCCCCAAGCATGTTGATATTTCAATTCTGGCAAATCTAATGTTGAGGGAGTCAATCATATTGCCTCCAAGTAGTCCAAAGTTCATTAATAGCTTCATTGATCTTGTCTTCAGCTTTTTCAGTTTGATATCGTGTAGATGGGATGGCTCATTAGCCTTTATAATTTCCCTCAATCTTCTCAATTAAGTGCATATTTATTCATGTTGAAGAAACCTTCACAACTGTTTGGCCTTGTTGAATCGACTTAAGCATGACTGATATGTTGTTGGTGGGAAGATGGACCTTGATGCCCTCGCTTTTCTAAGTGTATTCAGAGTGATATTCGAAGCGATTCTGCTTTTGCAAGAGTTTTAAGCTGAGATTGTCTTGAGCGATACCATTGAGGTTTCTTGACACATTTCATTTATTTACTCTAATTGTTGCCTAGATTTCCCTTTGCGGGTTTCAAACTAGCGGATTTTCTTTGCCTTAATTGTTGCCTAGATCGCCCTTTGCGGGTTTTCAACCTAGCAGGCTTTTTATTGTTTAAAGTTGCTGATGGGGTAGAAGATTTCTGTTGATGTCGTTCTGATTGTCTTTTCAACCTTCTTAGAATGGGATTATGATCACCGCTTCCTTGGTGGCATTTTTGCATTTGCCCCCAAATCGTGCTCATCTCAATGCAGATTCATGTTGGCCTGAGTGAATTCTGCTGAAAAGGTCAATTTTGACTACCCTGACTTCTCAACATATTTTCTTTGAAGTTTGAAAGGCATCTATAAGAAGATTCATTATGCTTGTGAGGAAATTCCTGGATACTTTCCCTTTTATCTGCTTCGAAAATGTTCTGGCTTCAACTGTCCTGGTTCAAACATGATTGATCTTATGATTCTAGGAGACAACTCTGGAATCCCCCGGTCGTCATTTTTGTGTTCAAATGATGCCATAAACCAAGTGATCTCCGCTGATGGCCTTCAATGTTGTTGATTTCTGCTTAAAATTAGCCATATATTGAATGATGTTCATTGATGACATTCTGATTCCCCCTAAATCTCATATCTTCGATCTATGATGATTTTGTGAACATGCTTTCTTGGTGACATTTCTGCATTTCCCCCCAAATTGTGCTCATTTTGGTGTGGATTTAATCATTTTGGAGAGTGTTCCAACTTAAATTGTGTCAGTTTGGACACACATTTTGTTATGAATCATGATGATCTGAATCTTCTCAGTGAAATGGCTTCTCTAAAACGTGGCTAACTGTTCATTTTCGAAGCAAATTCAAGTTTTCCGTAATCACTTCTATCAATGACGATTTTGCATGGATTATCTCATGACAAACCCATAACTGATAATACTCTAGTGGCTTTCTTTGGAGATTGAGTATTCATAAAGCAATCCTTGATGCTTTTGCCGAAGCCTTCCAGAACTCTTAACATTAATGTGACTGCTCCGGTCCTTTTTTCATATATTCACCTGAGTATTTTGCTGACACTCCCAAAATTTGCTGAGATTAAGGATGATGCATAAGAGATTTTCAACAAATTGACTACTCCAGCATCACAAATGGCATTGAAAGTGATAAGTCTTGATGAGCTCGACTTTTCTGATACTCGGAGTATTTCCTTCGAAGATTCAGAAGGCATATGTTGATGTAGCAAACAATCCTCTGATGGCTTCAAACCTGTTCGTGGTGACCAACTGATATGTCGAAGAAATTAACCATTATGCAAGTTAATTGGGTTTACTCATCTTCACATTATGAGATCCTCACAGAACTTTGATAACTTCGAACATGAAGTTCGTTTGATCATCTTAAGAGAAACATCATCTGCTAGTCCATGTGTTTGTTTAAGGCCAAGTAGTACCCATAACTGAATGTATTTCCAAACTACCATAAGCTTATTCTTCGTATTCATCTCCACTAATGTAGATTAATTCATGACTATGGATCGAAAGGTCTTTCGGGATTTTTGGGTTAATATGGGTGTGGAAACCAGTTGAATTGGATGGCCTTCGGCTAATGGTCTTCTGGATATCTTCTTGTTTCAGTACCGTTGTCCGGGTAATTTTATTGATTTGTTTTAACTTGTATTTCTTTTTCAATTTATGGGGGCTTTTTATTCAATCTCTCTTTTTTCTCACTTTTCTTTTTCACTCTTTTCGCTCAGTAACATTCTCTCATTTTTTTTTTATCTTGCTCACTTTCGTTTAAATTTTTTTCTTTTTTTTTTTTTTTTTTTTTTTTTTTTTTGCCCCCTGCCTGGTATCTAGGCCGCCCTTTACGGGTTTTCAACCTAGCAGACTTCATTATGGATATTAGCTGCTTTAATTGACATGATGCAACATCTTGGAATTAATTTGACCTTGTTCGGGTCCTTTTTGCTTTTATTTGGGAAATGGACTTCTTTGGTCCAATTCTGACTTTTTGGTCAGTTCTTGATTTTTGACCGATTCTTGATTTTTGGTCAATTTTTGATCGTTCTTGTTCTTCGGGCAACTGGTTTCCTTTGGTGACTGACAACCAGACTAGGTGACACGAAAGAAAATATCGTCGGCTCAAAAGTGGATGACTAGGGAATATACTTGAATGGTAGGTAGGGCTAAATAGGCTATCCTAAGGGTGCCTTAGTCACTTCCTAATCATGAGTTAATCAGATATTTCGCCTCGATGAATACTCAAATAAGTTCTAGAGTTCTCAGTCAAAGCAACAAGTTCATTCATCAATTTATTCTCGTGGAATACATTCGTTTCGTGATTCTCAAACAACCACATAATTCATTAACAGTACCATTAACTCATGCATACGTGTTAAAAATAGAGCTCATCTTCAATCATTGTCGTCATTCCAGAGCGACTTTATGAGCATTCCAAGCAGATGGCAACATGTGAGAAATAGATCTATCAGTATAAATTTTTCCGCTACTGAGGGATATCTGGAAATCTTCCAAAAAGATAAACTAGGCTGCAAATCATCAAAATCTCTGGCTCAGGTGAAACCCAACTCTCCAGCTTCTATTATTTGCTTGATGAATAGTTTAAAAGTTTGGCATAGATTCAATGATTGCCTGACAAACTCTTGAACTGAATTCACACCGACCTCAGGATCATACCACTTTGGATACGACGATTACAATGGCTCAACACATCAAGGGGATTTCTGCTAGCTTTGAAGCAACTGAGAAAAATATCGACGTATAAGGTAATGACACTGGATCATTAAAGGCCCTCCTTATCTTCCTTCCATGGAGTTGTGATCCTTCATGCATCATATGATCAAATGGTCAAGGTATCATCAATGGCAGCCAGAGGACAATATTCTTCGCATTTTCCCTCATTTCTGACTGCTCTAAACCTCTGCTTAATTCTGCACTACGGCTAAATCTGAAAAATTCTTCACGGGCCTTGCCCTTATCAAATTGGTATATGGAAGGGTTTTCAACATGTGTAGGAATACTCTGCCTTTTCTTCCTCTGTCATTGTCAGATTAAATTGAACTGCCATGATTGATCATCTTTCAATATCTGATTCATATCTTCTTCAGTATGTGCATCATGAAAGCATATGCTCAATTTTCATATTTTCGAGCACAAGTTTGATGTGATTGTGAGTAATATTCCAAGGATAGAACTTCTAAGATTTTCTGAGAAAATTTATATCATGGCTTTATCATCATCATCATCATCATCATCATTGTCATCATGATAGATCTTCATTTGTGCTCGAGGGCAAAGAAAACAAAATTCGGAAGACAAAATTGAGATTTGAACCACACTTAGCAAATTGGATCATTTCATTCGAATCTTCGACAATTTCAAGGTTTTTTTCAACAACCCAATTCTTCATATCAGATGGGAGATTTATATTCCATTATCAATGTTCTCGATTATGATCTGTTTTCAGGGCCTTATATTGTCTAGGCATGATATATAGGAACAAATCTTTGTGGGAGTTAACACTTGAGTCTTCATACTCGAGGGTTTAAATGCATCATCTTTCAATTGTTTAGTCTTCATTTTCCTCTGACATCTGAGAGAACTGCTCCTCTGGTTGGTAGACTTCATATCCTCACAAGTCTGGTAATAAATGAATTTTTATCCCTTTTGAAGCTTTCTCTTTTATAAGCCAAATAGACAAGTCATTATTCATTTTTATTAATTTTATCATGTTTAACTTTGGCGTGATATGGAAATATGTGAAAATACGGATGATTGTGACAACACGGTGTGTGCATGAGAAAGTTGACACAAAATGAGAAAACTACTTTATGAATGATTATGAATGGATAACTAGACGGAACTAGAAAACATTGTATGAGATAAGATGATAAAAATCCTAGGATATGCAAAGACACAAAATAGGAAAACTAGACTATGGATGATAATAGATAAAAAACTAGATAAAATTGTGGAATAAAAATCCTAGAATATGCAAGGACACTATATGGTGACGACATGTTTATGCATGACATAGTTGACACAAAATGGGAAATCAGATGAACGAACACCTAAGTGGAACTAGGTTATCGAAATGTTTTTGACAAATATGATGGATTTTAGAAGAAACTATATGTTATAAACAATGATAGCTACGAAACAATTATGTATGCAAAGGATGGAGAAGCTAGACTATGAAGGATAACTAGCAAAGACCTAAACAAAATTAGGTTATAGGAATATACATATACATGTTGATTTAAGGAAAAAAAAAATAGCTATTGTTAAGACACAATTTATGCATGAAGAATGGTATACAAATAGAATGGTACACAATAGATGATGATCATTGAACACCTATACGAGACTAAGCTATCAAGAGGATGAAAAAAATGAATCTTAGACTGTACAATGAGACTAGATCCTAATACGTTCAACATTTTATTAACTTTCCTAAGATGTTAATATTTTTTATTTTCAAAGTAAGGATGTAATATGATCACAAATAAACATGGATAAGTTCAAGATATATAAGAGGCATGTCATGATATAATAATGCATGAGGAAATCCTAAAGGGTGGGTACCTGCACAAAAGGGCTATCTTCTAGTGGGGTAATTTTAGTTCTAAGCAGCAGTTTCCGATTTCCTTATCCCACCAAAGTTGTGAGAGATCAGTCCTCGGGTTGAGTACGTTTCAGGATCCTTTTCCCGCATTCGAGAGGTATCCATACTTTGCCTCGTCCTATATCTCCTAAAGGGTAGATCATAGCATGACCTTTTGGGTGTAAGTGTGCGTCCGTGTAGATTTATGATGAGACAATTTTAAAATGCAACATTTATATACAATATACAAACATACAAATAAGCAATATAAAAATAAAATAAAAAGTTAATAATATTTTTTCGAAAATACGAATGTCCCCAGCAGAGTCGCCAGCTGTCGCGCCCCGAAAAACGCCGGGCGCGAGGCCGTGCTCGCTCTTAATGGTTTGGGAGCGGAAACACCACTTATAGAGGCATTATCCGCTAATTAGGAGTCGAGTCGCCACCAATTATCTTGTACGGTGTAATTGGATAACCGTTATGTTGCTTGACTCTGTTTATCATGTTTTTGGATAAGTAACTGATTTGAGAGATTCTTCGGTTCTATGTATTTTCTTGTATTGCTTATATATTGTTAAAAGTTATGACATAACCTTGTTCTGATTAAAATGTTAACGTGTAATTATTACATAACTACACGTGTTGAAAAAGTGTTGTTTTTGAAATACTGTTTTTGATGTTTTGAAAAATATGTTTATAGTTATTACATAACTATTTTGTGTTTAGAATTATAACATAACCCTGTGCTTTATTTGAAATGGTATATAGTTATCACATAACTATTTGTTTTATCTAATTAGACGTTTACATGGTTATTACATAACCCTTTTAATATATATTAAAATTTATTAAATACTTGATTCACAATTATTACATAGTCATGAGTCGACCTTTTTTTACTCGATAAAAATCAGTAATATTTTTATATTTAACAAGGCTAATTTACGTGTGTCACATAGACGTAAATGTGCCACTTTTGTATTTGGAAAACGTTTTATTACGGCGTTTAAAGTTCACGTGTATAACATACACGTGGCGTTTATAAGTTTACGTTTTGTTTAAAGGTTCCAAGCATTAATAATTAATAATAATAATATCATAAAAATAATAAATATTAATAATAAATTGTATTAACACTAAATATTAATAATAATATATAAATATAATAATAAATATTAATAAATAATAATAATAAATAATATGATAATAATAAATAGTGAAAATAATAATAAATAATATAATAATGATAATAACAATAATAAATATATAATAGTATAATAAATTAGTAATTCTAAATATAAAAAAAAGGTAAAATTTGCTACTAAGCCTAATTCGACTAATTGGAGTTAAATTTGTCAATGTTTTCATAAATTGCTAAATTTGAAATTTTATATAATAAGAGCGAGACTACTTAAAGTATTCTAATCGATGCAATTAATTTGATTAAAAGTTATTAGCGAATTTAAGCATGAATGTTTATACGAGTTATAAAAGTATAAATAATAAATACTGATCATGACAATTAATAAATATTTATTCTAATTAACATGCTAACACTTACGAAACGAACAAACTAGTATATACTAAGGCAGATTAATTATCAATTTCTAGGATAAGTTAAAATGATTAAGCTAATTAGACTAATCATGCAATAAAATTATTAATAAGAATGAATTAAAAACTCAACTGGGTTGGGCTAAAATTAAAATGATAAATCCCTTAATTTAAGTATCTAACTTAGCTAACTACCACAATTAATTATTTATCATATGTACAACAAAATGGAAAGATTAGCTAATTAAAATGTACCCATATAATCTTAAATGAATTTAAATGTTTTAGCAAAAGTTAATATCAAATTAACATAATATGTACATAGGCGAAAATGTCTGGACAGGTATAATATACACGTTAATTTTGAATTTAGATAAAATAAATAAATTAGAGAGTCAACTAATTATTATGAGCCTAAACAAGAATAAATGCATATGTTAATCACATAAATAAAGCTTAGTTAGTGACTTACCTAGAGTTGAGGAATTAACATATGGGCTTGGAGCCCGTGGGTTGCAAAGTAGGTCACTAGTGGGTTACGGGTCGGATCTGATTTGTTGGGTTTCGGGTTGAGATGGGTATAAATATTGAAAACCCTAAATGTCAACATTCATATTCTCCTTCTCCTCTAGTTTTCTTCTGCTCCTAAACTTCTCTTTCTCGTTTATGTAACCGGCGGTAACTTGTGGTGGAGGTTCTGATGACGAGAAGAGGACGGTGACCGGAGACAGTTCACCGGCGACGGAGGCAGATGGCAGTGGCCGGCGATGGTGAGTTCTCTACTTAACCTCTAATTTCTCTTTCTTCATTTTGTCGAATCTGAGGTTTAGATCGGCTAATCTATTATTTAGGTTTGATTCTGATTTGGTTTTGGTGTTTCAGGCTGTTTGGCGGTGACGGCGGCTGGTTTACAGGAAGCGGAGTCGACGGCGACGGTTTCAATGGCGGTTCGCAGTTGACGGCGAAGATTCCGGCGACCGGCAGCAGCAACTCAGTGTACCTGCAGGGGCAGAACTGGAAACGAAATGAAAAATAGATAATTGTAGTAATTAGTTAGCTAGATTAGATTAATTGTTAAGTTAATTAGCTGGATTAGAAAGTTGATTAGATTCTGTTAATTTCTAATGTTTGTAAGATGTAAACTGTAAAACTCGTAAAGATGGTAAAGAGATTGATCCGGGAGAGATTGGTGAGGGTTCGAATGTGAGAATCGGGTGTATTTCGAGAGAGAAACGTGAGAGATCGAATTCGATTATCAAATCAAAACTGTTCTCGAGTAGAGAAAAACCTTATTTTCATTGAATCTGAAAATGGTTTTAACAATATTGTAAATTTCAATGAATAGAGCTAGGTGATTAAAACATGTTTTTGTTGTCTAATAAACCAGAAAATTAACGATGAACTAATCTAGAGCATAAAATAAACTTAGATATCTAAGTCTAACAACAGAAATTCAGAAACACAAATGAAGGAAATATAAGATTTTTGTATTAGAATGTGAAATAGGAGTGAGTTCCAGAATTGGGAACTGATTTACAAATGGTAAGAAATGCCTTTTTATAGGCGATTTCAGCTTAGAAGTTAAGCAAACAATCTAGGATAGATTTAGGAGATCAAAATCTAATCCAAATCAAAATAAAATAAAATCAAATCTCTTCAAAATCTACTCAAAATCAGATTTAAATTTGATATGATTTCCCAAATTTGTATCTACAAAATATCTTGTGATGGGCTTCCTTCAATCCAAAATGGGCCTGCTGAAACGTGTAGATGGGCCTCGCGAGTTGAAATGGGCCTGATGAAATTGATTGGGCCTTTGCTTGTGTGAACGGCTTGAATCTGTTGATGAGTCGGACTTTCTTATCAAATTTGACATAACCCGAGCTAAAATGGAGTTGAATTAATCTTGGGACTTGAACTTGGAATTGAATGATGACTTGAATTAAATTGAACGTCTTCTTGGATCTTGACTGCTCGACTCACTTCGAGACTCGAACATTTGCTTTGGAGTTCTGTTTGCATATTAGACAGCTGTACCTGTCAAAAATTAAACGTAGATATAAAATAGATACAATTGATAGCCAAACATTATTAAGATGAAACTTGGTTAAAAAATAATGTTATAAGTTGAGAAATGTGTGCTAATGAAATTTTCATTATAAGTTGATACGTCTATCGATTATTCGTCAAAATATGATAAATCGAAGTTAAAAGTACTATTTAAGTTAAGTTTCATATTTTAAAAAATTCTAGAAATTGTTCAAAATTTTAAGCTTATTTATTAAACGGATAAAAATTAAGGGCACAAAAGTTCATTTTTACAGAAAAAGATGTTTTTCGAGCCGGTCAAAAATGGGTGCTAACAACTAGATGATAGGTCTGTGTGTTACCCTAGAGGTATAGTCGAGGATGTCTTAGTGAAGGTAGGTAAGTTTATGTTGCCTGTTGATTTCATTGTCATGGACATAGAGGAGGATATGCATGTTCCCATAATTCTAGGAAGACCTTTTCTAGCTACTGGTGGGGCTCTCATAGATGTAAATGCTAAAGAACTAAGCTTTCGAGTCAATGGGGATAAGATTGATGAACCCTAAGTGTTTTGATTATGTCCAAACGTTTCAGAAGATGAAAACTTAACATTCTCTTACATATAGTTGTTTGTTGACTAATATTTTTCTACTTAGTCTATGTGTAAGTTACTCAGCAGGTGCTGAATGAAGAATTTCTAGATTGCCTGAAGTACTCAGAAGTCTCGATTGCTGAAGACAGATTTTCATTATTTCAGAAGCTGGATGCTCCGCTCTGAAGCTATTAAAGTCTGTTGAAGCTCTCCTCAGAGGTCCATTGCAATCAGAAGTTCATCTACCAATTTGATCAGAAGCTTAGTCACGGGTTCTGGATAGCATTTATTGCTCTGACAAGTGCATTTAACGCAAGGCGCCAAAAGTTCAAAAAGCTATTTTGATGGAGCGCGCTTGTCTACTCAAAGTGAAACCAGAATTTCCTTGTCTACCCCTTGTTGATCTTATTGAGGAATGTTTCCGGTCAACCTTATCTTCAATTTCAAATCACTTACCGGATTTGGTTAAAGAACAAGGATAACGGAATCAAAGTGTTTGAAGACCGTTTGAAGACTTGACAAATTAACGGCTACAACAACTGATGTCATCTCTGTTGAAGATTCAAATTTCCCAACGGTCATCCTCATTCACTATAAATAGTAGCCAAGCTCCAATGCATCATGTACGCGTGATAATCAAGCAAAATCACAACGCATTGTTTCAACAAGAAAAACAGAGCACCTTTTTCCATTCTCAATCTTTCTTAGCATAGCTTAAGTTTAAGTGAGAGAGTGAAGAAAAACAACTTCATAATAGGAATCTTGTAAACTGATATCGTTTGTGATATTCAGTTAGATTTTGAGAGAAATCTAGTTGAGATTAGAGTTGGGTGAGAATTCCAGAAAACAGAGTATTGTTGTTCTGGTGGAAATCCTTTAACTCTTTGTAGGCTAGTCAGAACTAAGTGAGAAATTAGCTTAAGTTCTGTTGATGTAAAGGAGCTTCTAAACTTGCCATAAAAGTTCTGAATAGTGGATTTATAAAATCTCTGAAGGCTGCGACCTCAGGGGACAAGACGTAGTCACAGGACTTCTGTGGCGAACTTGGATAAATCGAATTGTTCAATCAGGATCTCCTGAACTTCTTTCTCCCTCTTATACTTGTTATTTTTGCTTCTGTGTACTTGCTTATATTTAGTGCTGAAACAGATTTTCTCTAAATATCATTGTCTTTGTTCAAAAGACTGTCCAGAAGTTCTCAAATCAGAACTTCTGTTGCTGAAAACAGTCTAACTGTGTTTAGGCAGAATTTCCCTCAGAAGCAACTTCTGTAAGCTTGCTTCTGACTCTGAGGAAATTTGACTCTGAAAATTAAGTTTCCCGAAAAACTTAGAAATTTTCAGTTTTCAACTTTGACACCTATTCACCCCCCTCTAGGTGATTCTGTTCTTGATAGGGCCAACAAGTGGTATCAGAGCGAAGGTCACTTCGCATATTTACTAAAGATCTAACAATCTAAGTGTAAGATCCTTCAAGAATCAATAGAGATGGCTAGTAGACACCAGCCTGAGAATTCTTCTCACTTCATAGTTCCAGAAGGTTCTTCCACTACTAGACCTCCATTATTTAATGGCAACAACTACTCATACTGGAAGAAAAGGATGATGTACTTCATCCAAGCTCAGAACATGAGTGCTTGGTATGTCATCACTGATGGTGATTTCATTCCTACCAGAATGGAACCAGGTTTAGGGAATGTTGTTATTCCTCCGAGAGAATACACAGATGACATTCTGAAAAAACTCCAAACTAATGCTTCAGCAATAAATATGATGCATTGTGCACTTACAGCTACTGAATATAACAAATTTTCTTCTTGTGAAACTGCACAGGACATTTGGAACAAGCTGGAAGTCACATATAGAGGTACTGGAAAGGTGAAGCAATCAAAAGTCAACCAACTCATGAGAGAATATGAGTTATTTGAAATGCTAGATAAAGAATCTATTTCAGATATGAACTCTAGATTCACCAAGATAGTCAATGACTTAAAGAGTTTAGGAAAAGACATTGAAGAATCTGATCGAGTGAAGAAGATTGTCAGAAGCTTACCAAGGTCGTGGCAAGCCAAGAAGACTGTTATTGAAGAAGTTCAGGATTTGAGCTATTACTTGTATGATGAGCTCATTGGGTCTCTAATTACTCATGAGATGTCATTAAAGAATCATGAAAAGAGTAGTCCTGAAAGCAGAATCTTCTGAAGAATCCTCTGAAGATGAGGAACTGGCTATGCTGACCAGGAAGTTCAAGAAAGCCTTCAGAAAAGGCAGAGGTGGAAACTACAAGAAGCCTTTCAGGAGCTTTGACAAGAAAACTCCTGATTCTGGTGAAAAGTTCAAGAGAGATCCAAACAAGCCTATTGTGTGCTATGGATGTCAGCAACCGGGGCACATTAAGCCTAACTGCCCGGAGCTGAAGAAAGATAAGAAAAAGTTCAAGAAAGCTATGCTGGCTGCTTGGTCAGACTCTGAGACCAGCAGTGATCCTGAAGAAAAGGAAGAGCAAGCTCAGATTTGTTTTATGGCTATTGATGAGCCAACTTCTGAAGATGTCACAGGAGAAACTTCCGCACCTCCTGAAGCTACATATGACTCTGAGGTAAACAATTCTCACGAACTAGATATCTTTGATTCTCTTGAAGAACTCTATAGTATGTTCAAGTACCTGAAAAGGAAATTGGACAAGAGTGAGGCTGACAAGTTTCTTAGGTTTACTCAAGTTTATTCTGACATGAAAGTGTTAGAAGAGAAGCTGTGTAAACAGTTCAGCACTCCTGCTTATGGCTCTAAAGCCAAAGGCATGGAAAAGCTGCCTCTGGGAAGTGATAAACCCCATAAGAAGAAGAAACATGTCACTCCCTCTCTTCTGAAAGAGATAGCTTTTCCTCCTGATGTTGGCACCTCTGAGAGTGCTGCTGTAGCCTCTGAAGATGTTGAACCTTCTCAGAAGAAGAAGAAATCTCCGAAGAAGCAAAGGGAAAGATCAAAGAACCCTCCCTTTTGCAAGCTTTGCAAGAGTGATGGTCATTGGTTGAAGGATTGCAAGTATCATATTAAAAACCTCTTGCAATCTGAGATATCATTAAAACCTACTGAAGAGAAATCTAACAATGAAGGACCCAATAAGGATTGGGTACCTGTCACTAATTGATTGTGTTGCAGGTGGCTTTGAGTGCTCCATCAATGCCAAAGCTGTGGTACATTGACAGTGGGTGCTCAAGGCATATGACAGGTGATGACAAAGCATTCATCACATTTGATCCTAAAAGAGGTGGAAAAGTCAGCTTTGGAGATGCTCAGAAAGGAAGGATACTTGGTTCTGGATCCATAGGAACTAATCCTCCGATCGAAGATGTCTCCCTAGTCAGAGGCCTGAAGTTCAATCCCCTGAGTGTTGCACAATTGTGTGATAAAGGTAGAGATGTTGTCTTCAGCTCCTCTGGATGTAAAATCTTGGGAAGTTATTCTAACTGCTCCTAGAGTTGAAAATGTTTTCATGCTGAACCTTGAGAATCTTTGCAAAAATATATGCTTGATGTCCAAAGAGGATACCTCCTGGCTCTGGCATAGAAGACTTGCTCATGTGAGCATGGATCTTCTGGCCAAAGTAGCTAGAAATCAGTTGGTTGAGGGTCTGCCTGAAATTAGTTTTAAAAAGAACCATTTATGCAATGCTTGCCAATCTGGTAAACAATCCATAAGCTCTTTTAAAACTAAGAAAGTCATTTCAACTAAAAGACCTTTGGAATTACTTCATATGGATCTTTTTGGCCCTGTTCAACCAATGAGCATGGGTGGAAAGAAGTATGCCTTTGTCATAGTAGATGACTATTCAAGATTCACTTGGGTCATCTTGCTGTCTAGCAAAGATGAGTCACTTGGATGTTTCTCAGTTCTGATAAAGAAACTTGAGAATGAAAGGAATGAAAAGGTTGTTCATATCAGAAGTGATAATGGTGGAGAATTCAAAAACTTTATGTTTGAAGAATTCTGTGAAACCAAGGGAATTGATCATAACTTTTCTGCTCCCAGAACTCCTCAACAAAATGGGGTAGTTGAAAGGAAGAATAGAACTCTGGTTGAGATTGTCAGAACTATGATCAATGAAAGAAGGCTTCCAAAGAATTTTTGGGGAGAAGCTGTCAACACAGCTTGCTATGTTCTGAATAGAGTGCTAATCAAAAGCATTCTGAACAAGACCCCTTATGAACTCTGGAAAGGTCGAAAGCCTAAAATAGGTAATTTCAGAACCTTTGGTTGTAAGTGTTATGTTTTGAACACAAAAGAATATCTTTCAAAATTTGATTCAAAGGAAGATGAGGCCATTTTTCTTGGTTACTCAACACATAGTAAAGCATATAGGGTTTTTAATAAGAGGACTCAAACTTTAGATGAATCTGTTCATGTACAGTTTGATGAGACTAACCCTGCAGATAGTAGAGCTCCTGATGAAGATGTAGTTCAAGCTCCTGAAGTTACATCTCCTGATGTAGTAGAAGATGTTTCTCCTAGAGCTGCTGAAGTGGTTCCTCCTGTTGCTGAACAAGCTCAAGAAGAGAATCCTACTCCAGAAGTGAACTTCCTTCCAGAAGATGCTCCTATATATGACTCAACAAATGATGAACAAGTTTCAGAAGACTCATTGGATGTACCAAGAGAAGTTAGAGCTCATAGGAATCATTCCTTAGAGAACATAATTGACTCTGTTCACAATCCTGTCATGACCAGAGCTCAGCTCAGAAGATACATGGGGAATGTGGCTTTTGTGTCACTTCTGGAACCTAAGGACTTCTATGAAGTTGCAGATGATGATTCCTTGTTAATGGCAATGCAAGAAGAACTTGACCAGTTCAAAAGGTCAGAAGTTTGGACTTTGATTCCCAGACCTAACAACATAAAGGTTCTTGGAACTAGATGGGTTTTGAAGAACAAGCTTGATGAATTTGGAAATGTTGTGAGGAACAAGGCAAGACTTGTTGCTCAAGGTTACAGTCAGCAAGAAGGCATAGATTATGGTGAAACTTTTGCTCATGTTGCAAGATTAGAAGCCATTAGAATCTTATGTGCTTTTGCATCATACAAAGGTTTTAAGCTATTTCAAATGGATGTGAAAAGTGCATTCTTGAATGGGTACATTGATGAGGAAGTGTATGTGTCTCAACCTCCTGGTTTTGAAGATCCTAAGTTTCCTGATCATGTGTACAAGCTGAAGAAAGCCTTGTATGGACTGAAACAAGCTCCCAGAGCTTGGTATGAGAGACTGACAAAGTTCCTTTTGTCTAAGGGATTTGTCAGAGGCTGTGTTGATACAACTCTGTTCACTCTGAAGAAGAACAAGGATATCCTTATAGCTCAGGTATATGTTGATGATATTATATTTGGTGCTACTAATGAATCTTTGTGCAGAGAGTTCAGTGACCACATGAAGGCTGAGTTTGAAATGTCTATGATGGGAGAATTAACCTTCTTCTTAGGACTTCAGATCAAGCAAAGTAAGGATGGTGTGTTTATCAATCAAGCCAAGTACACTTGAGAAGTGCTGAAGAAATTTGGCATGATGGACTCTAATGCTGTTGATATCCCAATGGATGTCAGCAAAGACATTGATGATGAAGAGAAAGCTGGTAAACCTGTAGATAAAAAAACCTACAGAGGTATGATTGGTTCTCTTTTATACCTAACAGCCAGCAGGCCAGATATACATTTTGCTGTGTGTTTTTGTGCTAGATATCAGTCTAAACCTAGAGAGATTCATGATGTTGCTGTCAAAAGGATTCTCAGATATCTTAAAGGCACACCAGAAGCTGGTTTGTGGTATCCCTGTAGTTCTGATTTCACTCCTATAGGATACACAGACTCTGACTATGGTAGAGATAAATTGAAAAGGGTCAGCACTTCTGGTGGTTGTCATTTTCTAGGGGAGTGCCTAGTCTCCTGGCATAGCAAGAAGCAAACCTCTGTGGCTCTCTCAACTGCTGAAGCTGAGTATGTTGCTGCTGGAAGTTGTGTTTCTCAGATGCTCTGGATTAAGCAACAAATTGCTGACTATGGAGTTATCCCTGGAACAATTACAATCTACTGTGATAACAAGAGTGCAATTGATCTTTCAAAGAATCCTATTCAGCACAGCAGGATGAAGCATGTTCATATTAGGCATCACTTTCTAAGAGATCATGTTCTGAAGAAGGATATTATCATTACTCATTTTCCCTCTGAAGAGAATCTTGCTGACATGTTTATTAAGCCTCTGGCTGGTAATTCTTTCAGCAGCTTACGAGAAGGCATTGGTATGACTTATCCACTTCAGTAATTTAGTTTAATTGTATCTGTTTATCTTAAGTGATTTATCGTTTAAGATGATTAAAGTGTTAATTAAGTCTAATCATGATTTGACATTTAAGCATGCGTTATCTACTGCATTTTACGGCGCTGTTCTGTGGTTAACGGTTATCTGTTCCCTTTTAAACAGTGTGTATTTACTTTTTGAATTGGAACGGTTTACTCGTTTGGGTATAAATAGGGGTTTTCCATACTTAGAAGTTTTTTACTTTCATTTTCATTGCTATTAGAATTTCCATAGACTCTCTGTGTTTTCTTTCTCCCAAAATTCTTAACCTAATTCCCTATTTCTTACAATGGCTCAAGAAATCACTGTCACTCACATCTTTACCACTGAATCTAAGAAGAAAGTTAGCGAATCTAGGGTATTCACTTCTAGGTTCCTAGATGACGAAGTAAAATCCACTGAACCTATCTCCAAATGGCTAAGTGCTCAAAACTGGAATTCATTCGTTTCTCTCGATGAATTTATCTACCCTAAGTTAGTCACCGAATTCTATCAGAACCTCCATTTCTTTTCGAATGAGGAGGATGTTATTCACTCGGAAGTCGGAGAAGTTGAGATTGAGGTTAGCAGTGCTTCTATTTCTCAAGCAATTCGTATTGATGATGAAGGAATCATCATTGGTGATGATGGTTCAGCTGATGGGTTTTCAGAAGCAAATTGGGCCAGACCAGATCTTAGTGCCAAGGAAACTTATGCCACTTGGCTCACTCAGCACCAGAGGTGGGCACATTACCTAACAACAAATGTGTTCCTTCCGAAGGCTGGAGGAGTTAATGGTGTTTCCAATCAGGAAAGGGTGTTTATGTGGCACCTGGTCAATCAGAAGAAAATCAATCTCCCTGCCATGCTGATAAGGCAGATGAAGAATGTCACTACTGTAAGTGCCCTGGCTTATGGTTCCCTCTTACGAGGCTGTTTGAAGCTGCCTCTGTGGTTGTGTCAGGAGATGGTGTAACAATCAGAAGTACGGTTCTGAAGATGCATACCTTCAGGAACCTTAACTTTGGTGTGACTCCAAAGAAGAATGAGAAGGGCTCCTCTGTGAGTATTGCTCAGAAGGAGATTTTGGATGATTCAGCACAGAAAGGTAAGAAAGCTGCCAGAAAGGGCAAAGGAAAGAAAGGATAAAGTAAGTTGGTCCTGACTGTTGAGAAGGTGGTTGTCTCAGAACCTCTTCCCACTATGGTTCAAACAACAATCAGTGTTGAACCTTATGGCAAGATCGTTGCTGAGAAACCTAAGGATGCTTCTGAGAAGGAAGCTCAGGATGCTGAGGACGCACGCCTTGCTGAAAGAGAAAAGGCTGCTGAAGCTGAAAAGGTTGCAAGAGTTGTGGCTCTTGCTGATGTGAAAAGAAAGAAGAAGGAAGCAGAAGATAAGTTAGCAGCTGAAAGAGAAATTGATGCAAAGGCTAAGGCCGATGCTAGAATTATTGCATGTGCTGCTGAACTTGAAAATGTGGAGTTCTCAAAGGATGTTCAGGCTCCAGAAGAAGGAGAGGAACTTGAGAATATCTCACTCTCCACTCGGATCAGGACGAAGGCTGTAGCAAAAAGAAGGTCTCTGAAGAAAAAGGACTTCTATGTTGCTTCTAGTGCTGAGTTAGAGGATCCTGTTACTGAGGAACAGGAAGTTGTTGATGACGAAGACATGTTGGAGATGTCTGCTGAAGAGGATGTTGATGCTCCTCTTGTTGAAGAGCTATCAGAGGAGAGTGAACCAGATGCTGATGAGGTTCTTCAGGATGCACAACAGTTTGTGGAGAATGTTGATAATGAGAACTTTATTGACAACATTCTTCTAGGCCAAGGAAGAAACCCTGGCGATAGGGATGCCTCTGAAACACTGATCAGAATGGCTCATGTATTTGCAGAGCCCATTTCTATGTTTGATCCTAACTCTTCTGACCAGGTTATCTCTTCTCCCACTCATACTCCTCATCCATCTCCCTCACTACCTTCTGTCACAGAAGTGAGTGAATCTCATACTTCCATTCCCCTTACAACTTCAACCTCTGAGGTTGTACCTCCTCCATCTACTCTTCCTTCTGGATCCTATTCAGAAGTGAATTTGTCCTCTGGACCCATTTTCACAGACTCCATTTCTACTTCCACTTCCTCCTCACTATCTTCTTCCTGTGTAATTCTATCAATTGGATTTACTGCTCCCTCCTTTTCACTACCATCCACTTTACCATCTATTTCTCCTACTCTCCCTTCCTCGTCCACACATACAATCCCTTCCACAAACACATCTATCCCTCCTCCCTCAATATCTGGACATGCACCTCCTGTGTGTGATCCCTTAACTACCTCCTCCACCACTTCCTGTTTTGCTGGGTTGTCATCCAACTATGACTTCCTACGCAACTTCCAGGAACGAGATAACTTGGAGAGAAATTTTGGTCCTTTTGGTTTCATGGGAAGAGCTTCTGGTGTATCCGAAGCTGGTGGTGTTCCCAGTGTTGAAGAGTTGAGAAGAATGAGTCAGAGTGGCTCTGATGAACTGCCGAATAGATTTGCTGGTGTGGGGCAAAGGCCTTTTGCTGCTGACATGTTTGCTCAGGGCATTGTGCTGCAAGAAATTCAATCTTTGAAAGCTCAGAACCTGCAGCACAATTAGAGCATGTATATCTAGTATGAATATGCCCTTGACTATGAGAAAGTGAACCACATCTAGAGAAGCGGCCCCGGCTACGACGTACCCCGCGAGATGAAGAAACAACATAAGAAGGAGGAATTAATGGATCACATCTCCTTCGGAGCCCTGCAAAAGGAAGAGACCTCGCTCTAAGGAACTAGAACAGTGCGCAAAAGTCAAGATGGAGCGTCCAAGTACTCGTAGTGTCTCCATGAACCGAGGTCCATCAGCCTTCAGAATTAAATCCATGAAGTCCTCAGAATTCCCTTCCTACACTACACAGCGGATGTGCCCATGGATGAAGGGAGAAGCAAAAAGGAGAATCGAAGTCATCCTTCGGAGAAGCTTATAGCTCGAAAATGGATCCCGTCCGCAAAACCTCAAAGGAAGCAACGACATTTCCATATCAAAGCCTCATGAAAAGGCGAAGCGGATGATGTCCCGAAGTCATAGAGACATCTTACTAAGACGTGATCCATGCAGAAGGTTGTGACAAGATTTACACCAAGGAGAACAATGGAGACACTAGTATTTCATCACAAGAATCACTTGCACGCTTCCGAGAACAAGATGGCAGCATTAGGATGCGCGGTTTCATCCCCGCGAAAGAAACCACGGAAGAATCCTCACTACAAGGGGCAAACCATCGTCACAAGAAGAGGAGAGGTGGCCAACTAGGACAGATTAATGATAGGGGCACATTCATGCTAGATATACATGAACCATTTACGCATATGTTAACTAGTCTATGTGCTTATGATAGTGCGTCTAAATGTCTGTTCTAAGAGTCTATCAGCTATGCGTATTCTAGGATGCCATAAGTCATGTTGACACAGAGAAATCAAGAACTTAGACGATGGAATATGTACACTCCGTTCAAAACACTAGCCCACTCCTCTAGGGTTTGAGAAAACAGAAAAGACCCGCTAGATCAAGAAAACTCAAAAACTAGATCTAGGCAACAATCAAGGTCAAAAGAAAGAAAGCCTGCTAGGTTGAAAACTTCAGAGAGCGACCTATGCAACAATAAAGGCAGCTCGCTAAGTTGACAACTCGTAGGGTCATCTTAGGCAACAGTAAGAGCAATAAAACACCTCACCCTAGGGGCAATCACGAAAACATCATTGGAAGTTGCATTTGAACATCTTGATCCCTACCCTGACAACCTAAAAGCTACACGAACCCCTGATGGTCTCTCACACCCTATCCTCATCAAAGAACCTCCACAACCCTCGCTTCCATCATCCAACCCTAAATTCTTGCACCCTTCACAAAACCTACCCTACAACCTCGATAAGCATCACCTCCACCATCCAAACCCAAACCTTTGCTCTCCTCATAAAAGCCCTTTTTTGCACCCTCGAAACACCTACATAGACCTCACCTCATTCATCCAACTCAAAACCTTTGCTCACATCCCTCAAGAGAGCAACCATAAACCTAACCTCACATCTAGCCAAAACCTTTGAGCCACCCACACGCTCAATTAAGGGCCAAGAGTCGTTTAGGTTCCCTAGTCACGTGTCCACACACTCACTTATGCATACCACGTGTCCTAGGAGTCATAAGATTAGACAGCCCTCTAGTTTGCACACAATCACATGTCCACAGGTCGAGTTACACGAACACATTAGACACTTAGGTCATCTAGCCGAAATCCATAAGGGACATATCACATAAGTCAGACATCCCCATGTGCACGCACACATTGAGTCACGCACACTTTGGGTTTTAGACTGTTATAGGTCGTCATAGTCCGCCTAATAGGGCATCCCCTCACTTACACACATGCACACCAAATGTTTTAGGTAGTCTAGCTAGAGTCCATATCACATGAGTTCATGTAGTGAAAGCATCTCTTGTCATGTGTCTGTACATCTAGTCGGGTACATTGTGCGTTGTCCAAACTGAGTTCGTAGGTGTAAAACTGCATGCATCCAGACTATAGGGTATCTCCCTTGATCACTTATAATCATGCAACGTGGCCAGTCATCTTAAAAATGTTTATTTCCCATTGGCCATCTCACCCCGAGGAAGGATGCGTGTCTTTGTTTGTGCAGGGATCCCCATAGGAGTCATGAAAAGCAACGATAAATAGAACCTTCGTCACGCGGAGATAGTCTAAGCACAACACCTGTCAGACGATGTCAAAAACCTTTCAGAACCCCGACAGACCACGGAAAGCGCAGAAGCCCACCCGACTTCCACAGCTAGAAGCGTCCGACCTCATGAAAACTTAACACCCCTGAAGCCGCTCCGGAGATCAATACTCACACTTACATAAGGCGTTGCAGAAGGCGCTATGGAAGGCATTCTAGAAGGCGTTCCAGAAGGCGTTACGGAAGGCATTCCAAAAGACGTTACGGAAGGCATTATAGAAGGCGTTGCAGAAGGTATTACAGAAGGCGTTCCGGAAGGTGTTCCAGAAGGCATCACAAAAGGCGTTCCAGAAGGCGTCACAGAAGACGTTACAGAAGGCATTACATAAGGCGTTACTGAAGATGTTACTCACCCCGGAGGACTGCAAAGGACACAAAGGCATATCCAATGGCAGTAGAAACGGCACACTGGGGCATTATCAGGTTACTGGCATGCCGGGGCACCCCCGAACTTACCAAAATGACAGGGAACTAAGAACTTCACCAGGGAAACACCAGGATGAAGTCTAATTCGGATCAGGAAAGAGTGCCGCCAGGACCCCGGATCGACTGAGCATCAAGAGCGAAAGAGAAGGTATTGGGACACAGTTGATCAACCTCAGGACAAAACCACCAGCATTCAGATAAGACTGGTAGGACAAAGTGCCCAACACCATCTAAAGAAAGAGGAGTCGACAAACAGAGCTACAAAGGGTTACTAAATCCTCGGGTCGTGCCCGAGGTACTATGAAGAAGAGCTACGAAAGGTTACTAAATCCTCGGGTCACGCCCGAGGCGTTATGAAAGAAATGAATCAGAGCTGCAAGAGGTTACTGAATCCTCGGGTCGTGCCCAAAGAACTATGAAGAAAAGCTACAAAGGATTACTAAATCCTCGGGTCACGCCCGAGGTGTTGTGAGAGTGTACTCAGAGCAACGAAGAGGTTACTAAGTCCTCGGGTCTCGCCCAAGGCATTAGGGAAGGTTACTAAAAGCTACGAAGGTTACTAAAAAGTCCTCGAGTCATGCTCGAGGCGCTATTAAAAGGTTACGAAAAATCCTCGTCGAGGTACAAATTGGAGTAGTTGATCGGCCTCGCAGTAAGATTATAGAAAACACGATGCCGGAGGACCAGACTACAGAGATCACTCATGAAAGACAGTTAGTCGGCCTTACAGAAATATTGTAGAAGAACCGATGCCGTATGCCAGAACTGCATGTAAGTTTTCTACACTCACTTTCAAAACACTAGCACACACGCAGTATGGCTCGTTTCGCTTCATTGAGACTGTCCGACGGGTCTTACAAAACGATGTAATCACCTTAGGCACTCCCAAAGAAGCGAGGGGCAAACTGTAAGCACTGGTTTTCGAACCCGATGATGAAAGCAATCTATGAGCTCCTCGTCGCGCCAGCTGCTCAAATACCGATGCTCGTCGGACAACAGATCACCTTTTCGGGACCATAACCTCTTCCGCCCGCTCCTCGGGACCATGAGTGTGGCACTTTCATACTTATCAGAAAATCCTCGATCACAAAAATGTATACGGGGACAAGTACTATTCACCAAGGACCGTACGGTCACAACACTATTGGTTGAGACCGTACGGTCACATAGCCTCTGACCGTACGGTCACTGCCACGTGGCAGACAACAATCCAATCCTTATCTTCCACGTGGCTGGGCGGTCCAATCAGAAATTGACACGTGTACAAAAAATCCAAACAACATTGGCCTGGTGTCGGGTGAAGCCCGGCTCAAATCCAAATTTGGATCTGAGACGGGCGAAGTAAGTGACCGTACGGTCACTAAACAGTGACCGTACGGTCACAAGGTAACCTATATATACCCTCCGGATTTCTCATTCAAAACATCAACAAAACATCAAGAAAAATCATAAAACACTCATTTTCTCACCTCTCTAGCTCGTTCTAAAGCGATTCTTGACCCGATAAAAGTTGCCTCTGATAAAGTTGCCTCCTCGAGTTGCCTAAAGTTGCCTCTGATATAAAAGAATCGCTAGAGTCCGAGCTTGAGAGTACTTTTCCCAAATATTCTCAGAAAAGGTCCTCCCGACCTCCAAAACTATATTCTCCCCATTATCAAAGTTTCCAATCCATGCATCACTCGCAGTCTCGCTAGGGTCGATTAAGTCCTGTTCCCAGCTACCACTCCGGAGGATGCACACGCCATTCCGGTTCCCCGAGGTTCCTCCCAGAAAAGGTCTTCGTTCTTCGACGAGCATCAGTCCGCGAGCAATCACTGGCATGCGACAAGGGTAAGCTTCTGAGGGTTTTTACTGTGTCACCCGACGGTTTACCGTACAAATACTTGCGCATTTATATATTCTTGTGTGATAACAATAAATATCAAAACAATAAACCATTAGGTTGCATTAAAGATCCTCTGGGTTCTGGAATGTCGGAATTAATAAGTTGTATCCACGAACGTAAATAGAATCTCTGGTTTTCAAAACGATCGGTACAAACACCGGTTAGTACATTTTCCCGGTCGGGCGGGTGGCGACTCTAGTCAAAGAAGGCTAAAGCCGCTATGAGCGACCACTTTCGCTCACAGCTGTGAATTAACAATTCACAGATCGACAGAGAGTCCTAGTAAACCATGTCAATCACATATTGATTAAAGATGAATGCTATCCATGTTAGACAGAAAACCCTGTATGATGCTCTACTTATCTCTTACCAAAAGCATATTGATTAATCAAGCTAGAGGAATGGTGTAGTCATCCTCTATTGCCAGATTAATTTCTTGATCATCGAGTATTACTGACAAACAAACAAGTCACCTGCTTGTTTCAGTACAGCCGTACATTTCTCAGCTAATACTCATCAAGTGGCCTATGATATCAACTCACTTAAACAGTGAGTGGTAATTCCATCACTTCAACTATCCGCAATAATAAGTTCAGAGATTGAACCAGTGTATCCATATTTGGCATCCTCTGGCGGACCTGTTAGAAATACACCAAATTCAATCTAATTCCTTATTGACTGCTATAATGAAATCAGGTCAGGAGATAAAAGAGATCTACATTATTAGAAAGCTTAATGACTCTACTACCATGAGCTTTCTAAAGCGGATCGACCAAGTCTCGTGTAACGCACACGCACCTATATCCATATTCACACACACTAGGCAACCTACATAGTGCCATGTGAATCCTAGATATAAAAGCTTATGCCATAATCATTCCCATGACTATGACTGGCTTCTGGTATACTTTAATGATATACTATCAACGGATACTTCATTTAGTTGCTATAGTACAAGATATATAACTCAAATGAATTAATGCCTTTATTCATAAAACACCAATGACATAGTATGTAATCATCATCAAATACAATGTCATAAAACAACGCATAGGGCCTAGGGCACACCAACACTTTTAATAATCCATGTACATTTATATCTCTTTTTTTTACCAAAATGAAAAGTATTGCTCTTCTCTTATTCGCAAACATCAACCCTCCATCTGTATGTCTAATCAAGAGAGAGAAAAAAAAACTTAAGTTTCCATCAATTTTGAACAAAGATACAAGCATATATGTAAAAGTTGGTAAGAATAAAAAAAGTTAAATGTCAATTATTTATATTGGGTTATTGATATAGCCCATTACAATAATCAAGCATGCATTTCAAATGGGCCCTTTTTATTACTGCATATTCATCTGAAAACTTAGTCTTGATTATCCTTCTAATTTTGTGCGGTTTGATAGCCCATTATTTCCGCATGGATCACTTAAAGTATTCCTTTTACTTAGATAAATTAAAAACTTTGATGTGTGCATAAAGTGACCTAGCTAAGAACTAAATTATATAATTAGTTGTAACACTTGTAAAACCAAACATTTGGTCCGTCCTAAGAGTTACAAAGAAAAAAATATCATTAGCTATATGTTCGAGATATACCCGTATTTAATGAATATTTGTGAAACGTATGCCTGAGAAATAAAATAATTTTATACATATATAAAATCCATCTAGGGTACAAAATGGGTATCTACACCCCTTATGAACTCTGGAAAGGTAGAAAGCCTAAGATAGGTTATTTAAGAACATTTGGTTGTAAGTGTTATGTTTTGAATACAAAAGAATATCTTTCAAAGTTTGATTCAAAGGCAAATGAGGCAATTTTTCTTGGTCGTTCAACACATAGTAAAGCATATAGGGTTTTTAATAAGAGGACTCAAACTTTAGATGAATCTGTTCATGTTCAGTTTGATGAGACTAACCCTGCAGATAGTAGAGCTCCTGAAGAAGATGTAGTTCAAGCTCCTGAAGTAACATCTTCTGTAGAAAAAGAAAATGTTTCTTCCAGAGCTGCTGAAGCGGTTCCTCCTGTTGCTGAACAAGTTCCATAAGAGAATCCTACTCCAGAAGTACACTTCCTTCCAGAAGATGCTCCTATATATGATTCACCAAACGATGAACAAGTTTCAGAAGATACATTGGATGTATCAAGAGAAGTTAGAGCTCATAGGAACCACCCCTTGGAGAATATTATTGACTATGTTCACAATCCTGTCATGACCAGAGCTCAGCTCAAAAGATACATGGGTAATGTAACGACTCGGTCCAGTGAGAGTGGCGCCAAGGTGAGAAGCCCTGGTTCATTCCTGTCCCCATCGCCATCCCTTCGAGCCGCTCCTTGTACAGGCCTTCTCACCTCGGCGCCACTCTCTCTGGACCGGGTCGTTACAGGCCCACCAGCTTCCGCCTGGTTCGTCCCCGAACTACACATCGTACGTAGAGAGTCGGCTCTGATACCACCTGTAACGACCCGGTCCAAAGAGAGTGGCGCCGGGGTGAGAAGGCCTGTACAAGGAGCGTCTCTAAGGGATGGCGATGGGGACAGGAATGAACCCAATCCCACATCGGAAATAGAGAGGAGTGAACTGGGCTTATAAGTGATATGTGGACCCAATACATGCATGACGCGTTTTAAAGCCGTGAGGCCCAATGGTGACGGATTTGGGATGAAGCGGACAATATCTGCATGGTATTGGGCCTCAGTGTTACAGGTGGTATCAGAGCCGACTCTCTACATACGATGTGTGGCTCGGAAACGAACCAGCGGAAGTTGGTGGGCCTGTAACGACCCGGTCCAGAGAGAGTGGCACCGGGGTGAGAAGGCATGTACAAGGAGCGGCTCTAAGGGATGGCGATGGGGACAAGAATGAACCGAATCCCACATCGGAAATAGAGAGGAGTGAACTGGGGCTTATAAGTGATATGTGGACCCAATACATGCATGACGCGTTTTAAAGCTGTGAGGCCCAATGGTGACGGATTTGGGCCAGAGCGGACAATATCTGCATGGTATTGGGCCTGGGTGTTACATGAAAGAGAGATGTTGCAGATTTTGTAGCCAAATGCCTTACTTGTCAGCAAGTTAAGGCAGAACATTAGAGACCATCTGGGTTACTCCAACCGTTACCCATTCCTGAGTGGAAGTGGGAGAACATCGTGTTGGCCCTAACAAGAACAGAATCACCTAGAGGGGGGTGAATAGGTGTTTCAATAGAAAACTGATATTTTCGAGTTTTTAATGAAACTCAATTTTTCAGAGTCAATAATCCTCAGAGTCAGAAGCAAGTTTATTGAAGTAGCCTCTGAGGGATAATCTGCCTTAAGACAGGTTCTGTCTTTTCAGCAACAGAAGTTCTGAGTTAAGAGCTTCTGGACAGTCTTCTGAACACAGACTTGTGACTTTGAGGGGAAAATCTGTTTCAGCACTAAATATGATACAAGTACACAGAGGCAGTTAACAAGTATAAGGAAGGGAGAAAGAGATTCAGGGGATCCTGATGAACAGTTCAATTTATCCAAGTTCGCCACAGAAGTCCTGTGACTACGTCTTGTCCTCTGAGGTCGCAGCCTCCAGAGATTTTATAAATCCACTATTCAGAACTTTTATGGCAAGTTCAGAAGCTCCTTTACATCAACAGAACTTAAGCTAATTTCTCACTTAGTTCTGACTAGCCTAAAATGAGTTAAAGGATTTTCACCAGAACAACAATACTCTGTTTTCTGGATTTCTCACCCAACTCAAATCTCAACTAGATTTCTCTCTTTTAAATCTAACTGAAGATCACAAACGATCTCAGTTTACAAGATTTCTATTATGAACTTGTTTTTCTTCACTCTCTCACAGTTACAATAGCTATGCTAAGAAAAGATTGAGAATGGAAAGTGTGCTCTGTTTTCTTGAGTATAACAGTGCGTTGAGATTTTTGCTCTATGATCACACACGTAGTTGATGCAGTGGAACTTTGCTACTATTTATAGTGTTGAGTAGATGACCGTTGAGGAGTTTTGAATCTTCAAGGATGACAAAGATGAAAGTAGCCGTTAATCTTGTCAGCTTCTTCGAACGGTCTTAAAACACTCAATCCTGTCAACTTTGTACTTTAACCTAATCCGGTATGGGATTAAAATAAAGATGATGGAGTTGACTGAATTTGAAGATTGATTTAGATTAGAGAGAAACGATAAAGGAAACAAGTTTTGTTTGTAGTGAACAGGCGCGTCCTTCAAACAGCTTTTTGAACTTTTGGCGCCTCGCATTAAATGCAACTGACAAAGCATTAAATGCTTAACTAAACCCGTGATAACGAACTTCTGATGTTCGCATTCCCTCTTAGCGCTTCTGATCCAAACAACCTTAGACTTCTGTTTGCAAAAGAGAACTTCTGACAAAAGCTTTAGGCAGACAATCAAAACTTCAGAGCGGTTGATCCAGCTTCTGAAAAAGTATTTCTGTCTTCAGCTTCCTTAATCTTCTGAGTTCAATAGGCAAGCAGGAATTCTTCATTCAGCATCTGCTGAGAAAAACTTATACAATACTTAACAAAAATTGTTAGTCAACATTGAAAAGTACATAAGTTAATTTTCATTTTCATCTTCTGAAACGTTTGGACATAATCAAAATACTTAGGGTTCATCACATCGCTATGGACTTTGTAGTTGGTTTGCCAAATACCAGAGGGGGGGTATGATTCGATTTGGGTCATAGTTGATCGTTTAACTAAGTCCGCTCATTTTCTTCATGTGAAGATAACCTACGATTTCTCTAAGTTAGCTCAGCTTTACATTGATGAGATTGTTAGACTTCATGGAGTTCTTGTTTCTATTGTATCTAATCGTGGTCCTCAATTCACTTCTCGATTCTTGAAGAAATTCCAGGAAGCTCTTGGTACGAAACTTCAGTTTAGCACGGCTTTCCATCCTCAGACGGTCGGTCAATCAGAAAGGACTATCCAGACTCTAGAAGACATGCTTCGAGCTTGTATCTTGGATTTTGGTAAGAATTGGGATCATCACTTACCTTTGGTTGAGTTCGCTTACAACAATAGCGATCAAGGTAGCATCGAGATGGCTCCTTATGAAGCTTTGTATGGTCGGAAGTGTCGATCACCTATTTGTTGGGATGAGGTCGGAGAAAGAAGACTTGTTAGACTGGAGTTGATTCAACTAAGTTCAGAGAAAGTTCGTGTAATCCGTGAGAGACTTTTGACAGCTCGAAGTAGACAAAAAAGCTATGTTGATCTGAAGCGAAAGAACGTGGAGTTTCAGATTGGTGACCATGTGTTTCTTAAGATCTCCCCAATGAAAGGAGTTATGCGTTTTGGTAAGAAGGGAAAGTTGAGTCCTCGTTATGTCGGTCCGTTTGAGATTCTTGATAGAGTGGGTGAAGTCTCTTATCGTCTCGCTCTCCTACCTGATTTCTCTAATGTTCATCCGGTGTTCCATATATCGATGCTTATGAAGTATATTCCTGATGTTTCCCATGTTCTACAACCTCAAACAATTCAAGTTAGAAATGACCTTTCGTATGAGGAGCAACCGATAAAGATTCTTGATAGTCAGGTTCGAAAGCTGCGATTTAAGGAGATTCTTCTAGTTAAGGTTCTTTGGCAAAACCACTCTAGTAGTGAAGCAACTTGGGAGACCGAATCTGAAATGCGTGTTGAATATCCTCATTTGTTCGACGTTTCAGGTTAGCTTTTCCAATCACATTTTAGATTCAGGGTCCGAATCTCATTTAGGGGGAAAGAATGTAATAACCCGGACTTTTGGCTTACTTATAAATAATGTACACTATTTTATAACTTGTTTTATTCCTATTTACAAATAACCTTAAAATTATTATATATTATTATTATTATTATTATGATAACTATTATTAATTTATATAACCTATTTACCCTATCAATTATACTTATAAACCGTTTTAGCTTTTTCAAATCTGAAAGAAAACCACAGCCGTCTCCATCTGTATTTCTATTATACAACCCTTCATTGATTTCCAAGCTGAATTTCATAAGGCTATCAGTTCAGTTTTCTATCTAGTTTGCAAGTAAGTACAATCAACTATAATTTCCAATCCATTTTATGTTTTTGTTTGTCCACCAATCCCTTTTGAAAACATATTATTTTCTTTAATCAAATTTGAGTTCATTTTTGTATACACCAAAATCTTGTTTGTTGCTTTTCATTCTATGCCATGATTATATATTCTGTTAACTTATTTGAAACAATTAAAGTAGATGATGGTCCTTTTCCTATTTTCCAAATTCTATAACCTATCTCGTCACCATTATTAATTTTATTTCTGGATTTAGTTCTACCCCTTTTTCAATGATTTTAATCTATTTGATATATTTAGCTTTGAGACCTTTTTAAGATTTCCATTCTACTGCATGGTTTTTCGTTAGTCTATTAATTATCTATTGACAATTGTATATTATGATGTTCTGCAGTGCTTGAATCCGTAAGGGTCCATATATGTTCGCCCCCTAAATGTTAATTGTCCGATTGTTTAGACACGATTAAGTTTCGTTACCTAAATGTTAATTGTCCGATTGTTTAGACACGATTAAGTTTAGTTAATTAGTTGCCTCGCTATTTGAACTTATAGGTAATCCTAATAATCCTCGTGTTGATTAAGTTGAACTATTTGGATTCTGCTCTGCTTGAATATTCAGGTGAGTGGTAATTATCGTGCACGACACCTTTTGACTCTTCAATTTTTGTCAAAGTTTGTATTGAGATTTATGCTATCTTTTATCGAATTGTTCAGTTTGAACCTTGTTAAATGATCCTTAGAACTATAGCGTATATTCTGAGAACAAGCTCTTTGAAATTGATTTGTTTTGCTGTCACCTACACTGATCTATGTGTATCTGTCTGGCCTCCCACCGATCTCATGTCATTTAGATGTTGCATTGTCTGAGTGTCTGTGTCAGTGTCTGTTGTCAGTTTTGTCGTCAGTATAGGATCATGCATAGATTGGTGGAGGTATATCTATTATCTGTATCTGATTGGTAGCGCGCTTACCGTTTGTCTGGCCCTGGTGAGCATTATCACCTTTCTGTTACACTGTACCATGGTTTTAAATATCTGATTTACTATCTGACTGTTTTGCTATCAGTATTTGATTAATATGTTTTAAGCTGTTTGAAATGTTTATTCGTTATTTTAAAGGTTTTACTTTTTTTATCTGATTATTTGCTATTGGAATTTGACAAGTACTATATGTTATTTGAGCAACCATATGCTGTATTTGCAATCTGTTATCTGATATCTGGTAAACATTATGACTCTGTTTGTTCTCATCAATTATATTTTCTGTTATCAAAAGCTATCAGCTTAATTGCTTGTTCGCTTCCGTTGTGTGCTATAATTGCTGCTCACTGAGGTTTTCAGTCGCATAGACGAAAATCTCACACCACGTTTATTATTCTTTTTCAGATTAGCTTCTCTTTGGTGAAATAGTCATGTCTGGCATTGAGGAAGACAACTTTAGTTATAGCTTTATTCATCGTTTAGAGACTTTCATTGTCTTTTGAGGTTTAGACTATTGTTGTTTAGTTATTTTGAGACATTTCTGATGTAATCGAATTGAGAACTTTATTCAGTTATTTAATTCCAGAACTTCGTTAGTTTGACTTTGAGGCTTACATAGATTAAAGTATCTTAATATATGCACCGGTCTCGGCCTAGTTTCGGGTCGTGACTTTGTGGCTTTTGTGTCACTTTTGGAACCCAATGACTACTATGAAACTGAAGATGATGAGTGATGGTTAATGGCAATGCAAGAAGACATTGACCAGTTCACAAGGTCAAAAGTTTGGATTTTGGTTCCCAAACCTAACAACAAGAAAGTTGTTAGTACAAGATGGGTTCTGAAGAATAAGCTTGATGAATTTGGAAATGTTGTGAGGAACAAGGCAAGACTTGTTGCTCAAGGTTACAGTCAACAAGAAGACATAGATTATGGTGAAACTTTTGCTCATGTTGCAAGGTTGGAAGCTATTAGAATCTTATGTGTTTTTGCATCATACAAAGGTTTTACGCTCTTTCAAATGGATGTGAAAAGTGCATTCTTGAATGGTTACATTGATGAGGAAGTATATGTGTCTCAACCTCCTGGTTTTGAAAATCCTATGTTTCCAGATCATGTGTACAAGCTAAAAGAAAGCCTTGTATGGACTGAAACAAGATCCCAAAGCTTGGTATGAGAGACTGACAAAGTTCCTTCTGTCTAAGGGATTTGTCAGAGGCTGTGTTGATACAACTTTGTTCACTCTGAGAATGAACAAAGATATCCTTTCAGCTCAGGTATATGTTGATGAAATTATATTTGGTGCTACTAATGAATCTTTGTGCAGGGAGTTCGGTGACCACATGAAGGCTGAGTTTGAAATGTCTATGATGGGATAATTAACCTTCTTCTTAGGACTTCAGATCAAGCAAAGTAATGATGGTGTGTTTATCAATCAAGCCAAGTATACTAGAGAAGTGCTGAAGAAATTTGGCATGTCAGGCTCTAATGTTGTTGACATTCCCATGGATGCCAACAAAGACTTTGATGATGAAGAGAAAGTTGGTAAACCAGTAGACATAAAAACCTACAGAGGTATGATTGGTTCTCTTTTATATCTAACTGCCAGCAGGCCAGATATTCATTTTGCTGTGTGCTTCTGTGCTAGATATCAGGCTAAACCAAAGGAGATTCATGATGTGATGAACCCTAAGAGTTTTGATTATGTCCAAACGTTTCAGAAGATGAAATTCTATTTTTACTTATATACTTTTCAATGTTGACTAAAATTTTTTGTTAAGTATTGTATAAGTTTCTCAGCAGGTGCTCAATGAAGAAACTCTGGATTGCCTTGAAGACTCAGAAAGAGAAGAATAGCTGAAGACAGAAGTTTAAAGCTCAGAAGCTGGGTTCTCCGCTCTGATGATTTTTTGAAGACTGTTAAAGCTCTCCTCAGAGGATTAGAAGCAATCAGAAGAAGTTTCATTTCAATCAGAAGCTTAGACAAAAGATTAAAGAACTCAGAAGCGTTAGTCACGAGTCTTACTTAGCATTTAATGCTCTGACTTCTGCATTTAATGCAAGGCACCAAAAGTTCAAAAAGCTGTTTTGATGGAGCGCGCATGTCTGCTTCAAACAAAACCAGCATTTCCTTGTCTACCCTTTGCCGATCCAAATGAAGTAAAATTTCAGTCAACCTTCTCCTGGATTTCAAATCTCTTACCGGATTAAGTTGAAGAACAAGGTTAACGGAATCAAAGTGTTTGAAGACCGTTTGAAGAAATGACAGATTAACAGCTACAACCAACTGATGTCATCTATTGAACATTCAAATTTAAGCAATGACCATCTTCAAAGCACTATAAATAGTAGCCTAGCTCCATTGCATCACACACGTGATTAACGAGCAAAGTCTCAATGCGTTGTTTTAACGAGCAAAACAGAGTAATCTTTTCCATTCTCAATCTTTCATAGTTTAGGCTTTGTAATAGTGAGAGAGTGAAGAAACACAAGTTCATAATAGGAATCTTGTAAACTGGTATCGTTTATGATACTCAGTTAGATTTGAGAGAAATCTAGTTAAGGTTTGAGTTGGGTGAGAATTCCAGAAAACAGGATTGTTGTTGTTCTAGTGGAAATCCTTTAACTCATTCTAGGCTAGTCAGAACTAAGTGAGAAATTAGCTTAAGTTCTGTTGATGTAAAGGAGCTTCTGAACTTGCCATAAAAGTTCTAAATAGTGGATTTAAAATCTCTGGTGACTGCGATCACAGAGGACAGGACGTAGTCACAGGACTTCTGTGGTGAACCTGGATAGATCGAACTGTTCATCAGGCCCTCCTGAATCTCTTTCTCCCTTCCTTATACTTGTTATTTTTGCTTATGTGTACTTGCTTTTGTTTAGTGCTGAAATAGATTTACTCTTTATATCTTTGTCTTTGTTCAGAAGACTGTCCAGAAGTTCTCTAACTCAGAACTTCTGTTGCTGAAAGCTGTTAAACTGTGAAACGACAGAATTTCCCTTAAAAACTGTTTCATTAAACTAGCCTCTGACTCTAAGAAAATTTTACTCTGAGTAATTAAGTTTCCCTAAAAACTTGAAATTATCAGTTTTCCGCTAAGACACCTATTCACCCCCCTCTAGGTGATTCTGATCTTGTTAGGGCCAACATGATGTTGCTGTCAAAAGAATTCTCAGATATCTTAAAGGCACATCAGAAGCTGGTTTGTGGTATCCTTGTAGTACAAATTTTACTCCTGTAGGATCCACAGACTCTGACTATGGTAGAGATAAATTGAAGAGAGTCAGCACTTCTGGTGGTTGTCATTTTTTGGGGGGGGTGCTTAGTCTCATGGCATAGTAAGTGTTACCTCGAAACCGTAACCTGAAATCCATGTAAGTTGTTGTCACTACAAAACAGTAAACGTTAGCCTAAAGGAGGCCGGTGACCGGCGACCCCTCTCCGATGCTAAAGTTAGTAACGATTCGTGATCGGAAAGTATTTAACTCAGAGATTGAGTCTAGAATTGTGTACCTTAGATTGTAGAAATCACGTATATTTATAGTAGTTCCATCATGAATCCGTATCCTAATCCTATTAGGACATATCTTGAATTACGCCCTTTTAGGCCGGTAACCATAGTCCTAACTAGCTCGAATACTCCTAATTGGTTTAGGAGCATATACTAGAAATACAGTCCTCGTACATGAGATATTCCTCCTAGCTTTGACTTATTCAACGCACGCTTATGTGGACACTAAGACTATTCAACACAGCTTCTTTGTCCTACGTGGCTGTAAAGACGGTGACCATTAGTCCACGTGTCAATCGTAATATTGGGTGATAACAGAAGCCCCCCCAAAGTATAGACAAGCTCTTGTAGGGCTTAAGTTCAACATCCAATCCAAACAAGTTTGGATAAACGGAAACCCAATGAGCAGGCCCAAGACGCTAACTGAAATGAAACCGACCCACGCATTTAAGTCCAACCACCAAACTCGCACGCTGCCTTTACACTTGGCATCAGGCGTTGTTTTTTCTCTACTTCCCTCCAAGAAAACGAAAGGTCTCTCCTTTTGAAAAAATTGTTCACTGCCTATAAAACCCCAAAATTCCTCATTTCTGGGTTTTATACTTAAAACTTCTCAAGTACCCTTCGCAAGTCTAAACTCCAGATTCCGGCAAGATCCACTTTGGTCGTTCTTAAACGTAAGTTCCGACGCTTTCCAAACTTTTTCTTTAATTAGTCCATGGCCTCCTCATCTATCCCTCCAAACTCCTCCAACCCCAGCCCTCATCATGCACCGCTCTTCATCGTAGATGGCACCAAATAATGAGTGATTTGACTGACGAGGATATTGAGATTTCTCGTGAAGTCATGGAATCAATCAGACCCCAAAACAGACCCGCTATGCAAGCCTTTCCCCAAAATGCTCCCCCTAGAAACCTAATTCCAGCACAAGGGGCATGGGTACATCTTTGCCCACAGAATGCTCAAAAATTTGTAATCAAGACCACCTAAAAGTCCTCAAAGACAAATTCCCTGACCTGAAAGACCTAGACTGCCAAACCCCATCCAAAACTGACAAAATGTACACTGGAAACGGTTGCAGATTCGCAGCTCTCGAGCGCCTAATGGAGTATGGGATGAGGTTTCCTTTACCTGAGGTGGTGATTGACATTCTTAATGAATTCAATCTATGCCCCGCCCAAATTGTCCCAAACTCCTGGCTCGAGATGATGGCGTTAGCCCGCATCTGCGAAGATCTGGGGATTGTTTTAACAGGGAATCTTTTCAAACACATGCGCACTCCTGCTAAGGCGTCTGGTCATACTTGGGTTACCTTTAACGCTATTCGAGGGCCTAAGTTGATCGTTCGAGACAAATCCTTATCTCAATGTGGGTACAAATCCAGATGGATCTGGGTTGGTCTAGCCTCGGACGACCTTGCGTGGCCAGTCAGGGTGGATTTTAATGAGTTCCCTAGAGATCCTCGGTCCTGGAGAAACCCCTCCAAGGACACTGTTCTTTCGGAGGAGGAGAAACTGTCTCTTCAAATGCTCATGAGATATCGTCCTCCGACCCAACCCACAGTCGAGCAATTTGTCTCGCTATATCGCAGTGGTAGACCCATCGCTGCGATCGACAAGGAAGGGAAAATCCACTATTTCCCTGCCCCAGAAGTTAACAAACTCTTCTGCGGCGAACAAATCGATCTCTCAATTGACCCTAGTAAGATTTCTTTGTCTTCAATTCGTACTTATACTATACTTCTATGTGCAGGCTTTCAATGGCACCTAAAATTTCTTTGAAACAACAACTTACAGCACAACGTCTCGAGGTGCTCTCTGGGCAGGCTAGTGTCCCTCGATCAGTTCTGGTCCCTAAGTCTCATAAGGTGAGACAAGCAAAGGTTAAACAAGCCTTTGCTACCGAGGCAACTGCTACGTCGAGGAACCCTAAAGTTCATACAGCAGTCCTCCAGCAATGTCGTGCATCGGATACTGCTGCCCGTAAGCCGGTATCCTTTGAGCCTGTAAACCCTGGGGCTACCAGAGGTACCTTTTCGCTGTTTATTTTGATTGTTTCTCTTGAAACCATTAAATCTTGCTTATACTGATTATTCATTCTTTTACTCATACAAGGATCTAGAGGCAGTGAGCTCTGAAGATGATATCCCTTTGAGGAAGCGACCTATTCTGGTCCAATCGACACCCCAGGGTGATCGATCTTTGAATCCCCCATCAGATCAAACTTCTACTCCTTCACCTTCAAACCCACATCCTAATCCTGCACCTTCAAATCAAACTGAAAATCCCCCACCAAATGCTCCCTTTAACAAATCCAAAAAATCTGTCCCCGAGGAGCCTTTGAGGCCTACTGAAATGCCTGGCATTTCCTTAGATGCCTCGAAGCGTCCTCGAGAGAGCGAGGGTTATTGTGACGGCTCTCCTCCTTCCAAAAAACAAAGATGCCACGGGGATCCGTTGGCCAAATGTCCCGAGATAGTCTACATCCCTCCACGAAGGATGAGTGAGGATGAAGTTGGAATGTTTGAACAGTTCCAACTACAAAATGTAAGTAACTATCGTTAAGTTTACCAAAACCGTTTTGGATTTTCTTTTTGACTCACCTATTCTTTTGCTACATTAGTTTTGGAAGGCTCGATTTCCGAGGGTCTCGTTGAGCAATCCTCTGGTCGCAGAGGACATTGCCTATACTACCCTCGTTCCCGAGGAAGGGAGAAACAACGAAGTCTTAACTGACGAGGAGTTGATCCAACTCGCTCGTATCCGCGAGGCGAAGGTAACGCCTATCAATCTCTTAAGTAATTATCCTCATATTCCTGACTTCTCATCTTACACCACTTCTTTTCTTTTCAGTCAATGGCTGCCACCAACCTTCTCATCCATAGATTCGAGTTCAGACTCGTTCTATGAACGAGTATTTTGAGAAGTGGGACAGGGTGGAAGATGAGCTGGAAAAAGCTAAGGATGAGATCGCTCATCTCAAGACGGAGCTGACCCTGGCAAAGAAGAGACAAAAAGATATTATTCTCGAAAAGGAGAATGCCAGGGTTGAAATGATAAGATGGCAAGGTCGTTATACGGCGCAAAGGCGCGCGTATCAGGATGAATGCAACGACCTCTGCCACACTCTTGCTCTCGTTTGAGCTGACGCGATCTCTTTCCTCAAACGGGAAAAAACTGAGAAAGCCAAGGTCCTGACAAATGCATCATGCTCCGCGAGGGGAATCTTCAACTGAACCGATCTTTGAATGAGGTCGAAGGGAAGAGGAGAAAGCTGAAAAGGAAGAATAAGAGTGACCTAACGAAATTTGAGCGCCTCAACATTTGGAGGCTATCGAGATTCCATACTCGTGTCTGTCAGACTCTTAAGGAGAAATTCCCGAACATGTCTGAAGAAGACATGAGGTTCTGGGTGAACCTGAGCGCTCCTGAAGATGATGAGGAAGCCGATGTCGTCCTCGATGATTCTTTCCCTCAACCAGATGTTAGAGAGCCCATTCCAGCAACGCCCATTCAAACTGTGCCGGGTGAAGTCAGCGACCAAGTCCCAAAATTAGATTAAGTCAATCTAATTTCCTTGTATTTTTGTACTTGGTACTTAATCAATGAAAACTTTTTTTATTTTTACTTGTCTTGTAATATTACGTCTAATATCCGTCGTATAAGTAGTCTATAGAAACTCGTTTTGAATTAAGCCTTCTTGCTCCGTATTTTAAGCCTGGATAACCTGATAACTTCATACTTTGCTAATGTAAAATATTTCAACTATGTTTGTTCGCAGCCCTCGTAGTAGCCCCCCCTTTATTCCTGGTCAGGCTAACTCTTGTAGGGTGGATTCTTACCACGACGTACGTAGATTTGGCTCTAATCGAAGCTTTCTAGCATGCAATAAGCTTGATTTTAAAATGAGCCAAAATGTCCAGTGTTGAATACTTAAAACAAGTTTCAAAATAAATCTATGTAAAATCTATGAGTTTACTGTGTTTCGAGCACTTTTCTTAAGCAAATAATCCCAAAGTCATATCTGAATTATAAGTCATAGCTGAAAACGATGCCTCGAGAGCCTTTATTGAAGAATAACTCCTAATTTAAAATTCTGAAGTCTACTACATGCAAAAAATAAAGACAAATTGACCAAAAAATAAGATCCTAAAAGTAATATTTTCTAAGAGAGATTGCATTCCATGTCCTTGGAACTTCTGTGCCATCGAGGTGTTGCAAACGGTAAGTGTGTGTCCCAACGCATTCTACGATCTGATATGGTCCTTCCCACTTGATTCCGAGTTTGCCTTTACCTTGCCTTGTGCTCGAGGCAGCCGTACTACGCAAGACATAATCTCCTTTGAAAAACTGTCGAGGTCTTACACCTTTATCGTAAATCCTCTTTGTTCTAGCATTGTAAGCTTCGATTCGAGCATGGGCCAATTCTCTCTTTTCTTCGAGGTCATCTAGATTGTCTCGCAAATTCAGTTCGTTCCATTCCTCGGTATAATGGAGAACTCTCGTACTTGGAACCTTGATTTCAACAGGAATGAAAGCTTATGTTCCATAAGTTAACGAAAATGGGGTCTCTCCCGTCGCTGTCTTGGGTGTCGTTCGATACAACCATAGTACATGGTACAGCTCTTCTACCCAATTAGTTAACTTCTCGAGGTGGGTCAACCGCTTCTTGATTCCTTCCATGATTGTTCGATTAGTCCTCTCCGTCTTTCCGTTTGTTTGGGGGTGGAACACAGAACTAAATCTCAACTTGATTCCCTCTCTTTCACAGTAACCCCTGAACAGTACATTGTCAAATTGCTTCCCATTATCTGTAATTATCGTATTTGGTAACCCAAAACGATAGACAATGCTATTCTTGACAAACTTCACAATTTGTTGAGCCGTTATTGACGAAACTGCCTCTGCCTCGACCCATTTTGTGAAATGGTCAACCGCAACGATAACATACTGCTTTTGGTTGGTTGAGATTGGGAATTGTCCAACGATATCTATACCCCAAGTGGCGAAGGGCCAGGCCACCTTAATACCCTCCAAGCCTGAGGCTGGGCTTTGCAAAACAGGAGCATGAACCTGGCAAGCGCCGCACTTCTTTACGAATTCCATAGCATCATTATTCATTTGAGGCCAATATATCCCAACACCCTCGCCTTCCTAGCCAAGACGTTCCAGCCCTCATGAGCGCCACACGATCCTTCATGAATTTCTTCTAAGATCTTAGCTCCCTCCTCGATACCGACGGCCTTGAGCCATGGTTGAGAGTAGGACCTTCTAAACAAATTTCCATCCACAACCGTGTATCTACTGGACTTCCTCACGATCTTTGGATGTTGTGATTTATCTTCTGGAAGTTTCCCCTCGTACAAGTACTCGAAGATTGGCCAATACCACTCATTGCCTCGATCTGTGAACAATACCTCATTGGAATCAATACTCACGCAAGGAACAACCTGTACATCACACGGACATAAGTGTGGGTTAGAAGGATCTGAAGCTAATTTTGCCAAGTAATCAGCTTCCATGTTTTCTTCCCTTGGGATTTGTACTATCTCAATTTTGCACCCCATGAGCTCACATTCCTCGATCATGCGTTTCACAAGCTCATGATATTTCTTCATTCGTGCGTGCTTAGTCTCCCAAGAATTCCTAATTTGATTCGTTGCTAGCCCTGAGTCACTCTTGATCACCGCTTTATCTGCCCTAATAATCTTCACTAAACGCAAGCCGAGCAATATTGCCTCGTATTCTGCTGCATTATTTGAAGAGTCAAAGCCCAAAGTTGCAGCATGCCTAAACACCAACCCATCTGGGCTTTTACAGAAGACCCCGATCCCAGATTGACTCTTATTCGCACTTCCATCCACGAAGATCTCCCAAGTGTTTAATACCAGCTCAGTTTCTTCCTATGGTGGGACTTCAACTAAGAAATCAGCGAGCACTTGAGCTTTCTTCGATGGTCTTGGCTCGAAACATACATCAAATTCAGTTAACTTTATTGACCATTCCGTCAGTCTTCCCGAGGCCTCAGGTCGAGAGAGTATCTTCCTGAGTGGGGTGTCTGTCCGGAAAATTACGGTATAACTGAGAAAGTAATGCCTTAGTTTTTGAGCTGCTATATATACCCCGAATGCAAGTTTCTCCATTTTAGGATATCTTGACTCAGCTCCTCGAAGCACTCTACTCACATAATAGACAGGGAATTGAGTCTTTCCCTCGTCTTCTTCTCGAATCAACACCATCCCAATGCTATCTTCACCAACGCTTATGTATAAATACAAATTTTCTCCTTGCACTGGTTGGCTTAACAAAGGTGGGGACGCCAGGAACTGCTTGAGATCCTTGAACGAGATTTGACACTCCTCAGTCCACTCAAAATCTTTTACACCTTTAAGACTTTTATAAAAAGGCATGCATCGTTTAGCCGAGTAAGAAATAAAACGACCCAGAGCATTGATCTTCCCGTTCAAAACTTGAATCTCATGCACACTCCGAGGCGGTTGAAGGTCGATGATGGCTTTAATTTTGTCCAGATTCGCCTCGATGCCTCGTTTGGAGATCATGAAACCCATGAATTTTCCAGAGTTAATCCCAAACGTGCACCTTTCAGGATTTAATTTCAAGTTATACTTTCTTAGAATATCAAAAACTACCTCGAGATCCTTAGCATGATCGTCAGCTTTTTTGCTCTTTACAATCATATCATCGACGTAAATCTCGACGTTCTTTCCAATGAGCTCTTTAAACATCTTGTTAACCAACCTTTGATATGTTGCACCTGCATTCTTCAAACAAAAAGGCATTACTTGATAACAATAAGAACCTTCGGGAGTAATGAAACTTGTCTTCTCCATATCCTTTTCGGCCAGCGGAATCTGATGGAAACCCTCCTTAGCATCGAGAAACGAGTACACCTCATAGCCAGCTGTCGAGTCCACTAACATGTCAATACATGGCAATGGATAGAAATCCTTAGGGAAAGCTTTGTTCAAGTCGGAGAAATCGACACACATTCTCCATTTTCCATTTGCCTTTTTGACGAGGACCACGTTCGATATCCACTGTGGATAATGAACCTCTTTGATTCTGCCAAAACTGATGAGTTTTTCAACCTCGCTTTTAATGAACTGTTGCCTCTCCGCCCCGTGGTTTCGTTTCTTCTGTTTCACAGGACTATAATCTGGGTCAATGTCTAGCGTATGCTCCATGATGTCCCGAGATACCCATACGATGTCAGCAGACGTCCAAGCAAAGACATCTTTATTTCTCTCGTGCGCTGAAACAACAGTTTTTTTCGAACTTTCCTGCAATTCTGGTGAAACCTGTATAACCTTCCCTTCTTCAATAGGATCTACTGGCTCACCATGCTCCTTGACTTCCTCAACCAAAACACTTTCCTGAGGAACAATTCCTAATGAGGTCATATAGGTATGCCTCGCAACAGTCTAGTTCCCGAGTGCCACAGCCATACCCTGTTCTGTTGGGATCATCCAAGCAAGGTAGAAGAGAGATATCGCACCTCGGCTGCTTGAGATCAAAGGCCTGCCAATTATCAAGTTATAAGCAATGGGTGTTTAAATTACCAGAAATTCTGTTACTGATTTCCATTTATTTGTGGTATGCCCTATTTCGACCTCCAGCTGGGTTTCCCCAAGTAGAAGTACGGGATGTCCACTAATACCAACCAAGGGAGAAGAAGAAGGTGTCAAACGACTCGAATCCAGACCAAGAGCCTCGAAAGCTTTTCTAGTGATGATGTTTGTTGAGCTCCCTGTATCGAGCAGGGCCATTCTCACAGTAAAGCCCTCAATTTGCATTTCAATCACCAGAGCATCGTCATGAGGATCGGTTGGTCTACCTTTCAAAGATCCAAAATCAAAGGTCTTTGAGATTGCTTCAGTCCGTCGCCGTTCTTCTAACCCTCGTTTCCTTTTGGTATTGCGATCGATGGATGATCCTCCCATGATCACATTTATTACCCCTCGAGGACGCTTTTCTCCTTCTCGATCCGGAGATTGGTCTTTGTACTTCTCGAAAAGGCTTTTCAGTTTCCCTTTAGCTGCCAACTTGTCCAGTTCCTTTGCCAGCTGCTCACAATCCTTAGTATCGTGACCTTGTAGCTTATGAAAAGCGCAATATTTGCCATTGTACTTGGGTTTTCCACCTTTGGGTGGGTATCGAATTTGCTCCTTTTGCTCCTCGACCCACATGAGGACCTGAGCTCTCGGGGCAGGTAGTGGAATCCGATCCCTTTTGCCGAAAGGTTTCCTTGGTACTTCTCGAGGCCTGTCCCACTTGCCATTGCCTCGATCCCTGTCTTGCACCTCAGTTTTGTCTACCCTTGGCCGCCTCGAAGGGTCTCCTTGATGCTCATCCCATACCACATATGACTTTGCCATGGTCATCAAAGCATGAAAATCGTTCGGTGGTTCAGTCATAATTTTCATCTGAAGATCTCGATTCCGACAATTCTCTGCTAAAGTCTTCCGTGCTGAGGATATGATTAATGGTTCTACCTTTAAAGCCACATTGTTAAAATTATGCAAGTATGAGTCCAAGGTTTCATTCTCTCCTCGGCGTACCCTACGCAGGTCATCAACTGTTTTCTTCTCCGGTATCGCTGTGACAAAGTGAGCTTTGAAGGACTCAGAAAGCTGGTTCCAGTTCTTAATCGAACCTGTTGGAAGACAATCGTACAACTGCGCAGCTGTTTCCTTCAAAGTAGTTGGGAAAAGCTTACACATGAGCACATCATTAACCGAACTTGCGAGAAGCGACCTTCCAAAGCTTTTAACGTGTATTACCGGGTCAGAGTCGCCGGAATATTTATCAAAGCTTGGGTACTTAAAATTCGTAGGATATGGAGCTGCCAAGATCTTTGCACAGAGTGGACTGTCTTTATCCTGGATTGGCCCTTCCTCACCTCGAGGACTCTTGTAAGAATCTTCTCGAGCTCGTGCCCTTCTCCTGCGCTTCTTGCGCTCTCGAGGGCCTCCCCTCTTGATTCCTTCTGCCTCATCTCGTTCCTTGAGTGCCATTGCGATTCCCTCAGTCTTTTGTGTTTTCGCTTGAGCTCTTCCACCTCGGAACCACCTCCTCGGGTCCGCCGGTGCTTAGGATCACTGCTCCTCGAGGAAGTCCTCGATGACCCTGAAACTTCCTCATAGGTTAATTTCTTTACCACTCCTGGCGAAGCTTTCCTGACCACTGACTTCATACGAGGCTTATGACTTGGGGGAGTTAACGATCGCTCTATAGACCTTCCTCTCCTTGGCGTTCTTTCTCTATCTTGTGAACGAGTATTTCGACGCGAAGATGCTGTAACACTTTGAGAAGGCTCGGTATTCCTAGAGCGTTTTCCACCTTGAGATTCCTCTCGAGGTCGCCCTGCGGGAATTCGTTTGTTCAATTCCTCCAACTGATGTTGCAAACGATCCATGTCCGATCGGTCATGAACCCTTCTCAGGGCCACCTCAGCCGCTGCCCTGTCCATCCACTTTCTCTTTTCAGAATCAACGGTTCCTGACCATTCGTACATCTTGTTCAAAGCATCATCCTCGTCTACTTGAATTATATCATCATTCGTCTCCATATTCTCTGTCTGAGGTTCAGTAAGCTTACTCTGCAGAGGTTGAGTACCTGGTTGCTGTTCCTCAAAGATCACCATGTTCGTAGCTAGAATCTTTATTCAAGACTCCACGCTCACCGCACCAATTTGTTACCTCGAAACCGTAACCTGAAATCCATGTAAGTTGTTCTCACTACAAAACAGTAAACGTTAGCCTAAAGGAGGCCGGTGACCGGCAACCCCTCTCCGATGCTAAAGTCAGTAACGATTCGTGATCGGAAAGTATTAAACTCAGAGATTGAGTCTAGAATTGTGTACCTTAGATTGTAGAAATCACGTATATTTATAGTAGTTCCATCATGAATTCGTATCCTAATCGTATTAGGACATATCTTGAATTACGCGCTTTTAGGCCGGTAACCATAGTCCTAACTAGCTCGAATACTCCTAATTGGTTTAGGAGCCTATACTAGAAATACAGTCCTCGTACATGAGATATTCCTCCTAGCTTTGACTTATTCAACGCACGCTTATGTGGACACTAAGACTATTCAACACAACTTCTTTGTCCTACGTGGCTGTAAAGACGGTGACCATTAGTCCACGTGTCAATCGGAATATTGGGTGATAACAGTAAGAAACAAACCTCTGTGGCTCTCTCAACTGCTGAAGCTGAGTATGTTGCTGCTGTAAGTTGTATTTCTCAGATGCTTTGGATAAAGCAACAAATTGCTGACTATGGAGTCACTCCTGGAATAATTACAATCAACTGTGATAACAAGAGTGCTATTGACCTTTCAAAGAATCTCATACAACACAGCAAGATGAAGCATGTTCACATTAGGCATCATTTTCTGAGAGACCATGTTCTGAAGAAGGACATTATTCTTATCTACTTGCCCTCTGAAGACAACCTTGCTGATATAGTTACTAAGCCTCTGGCTAGTACTCCATTCAGAAGTCTGCGTGAAGGCATAGGTATGACTAATCCACTTCAATGATTATCATTAATTATATGTTTTATTCTCTTAAATGCTAGTCGTTTAAGATTATTAAGTGTGATTAAGGATAATTATGGTGTTTAAATCTTAGTTTAATCGTGCATATAATAACTGCTTTTATTGCGCTATTTCTGGCGTTAACGGTAACATGTTCCTTTTTTAATGGTGTTTATTCACTTTTTGAATTGGAACAGTTTATTTGTTTTGGGTATAAATAAGGGGTTTCCATACTTAGCAAAATCTTTCACTCAAGTTGTACATTCATTAGAATCCCTAGAATTTTCTGCAATCTCTATTTTCCTTCTGTCCATTCAAAAACCTAATTTCTTCAAATGGCTCAAGGACAAAATGAACAAGTCACTGTCACCCGTCTCTTCGAATAAAAAATCAGTCTCAATCCCTCCAAAGTGTTTCCCTCAAAATTTCTAGATGAGCAATGCCTTACAGCCCTTCCAATTTCCAAATGGCTTTCAACTCAAAATTGGATTTCATTAGCTTCTTTGGATGAAGTCATCTACCCAGTGCTCGTCACTGAATTCTACAAGAACATCTTTCTTCGTTCTGATGAAGTTGATGTGATTCATTCTGTGGTTCGTGGAGTGGATGTTGAAGTCTCCATAACCTCTCTTGCTACCATCATTGGTACTGCTGATGAAGGGGTTATTATTGGGGAAGATGGGTCTGCTGAGGGCTTTGATGACTCTAACTGGGGAAGACCTGATCTGAATGCTAAAGAGACATATGCTACTTGGTTGTCTCAGCATTAGAGGGGGGCACATTATCTCACCATTAATGTGTTCCTGCCTAAGTCAAGAGGAGTAAACTGTGTCTCCAACAGGGAAGGGTTTTCATGTATCATTTGATTTATGAGAAGAAGATTAATCTATCAGCAATGATACTTAGACGGATGAAGGCTGTGAAACCCAATGGAACCTTAGCCTATGGTTCCCTGCTGACCAGGGTCTTCGAGGCTGTTGGTGTTGATTTTCCAGCAGATGCCATTAGAAGTAGAAGTACTCCTATTGCATATGGTCCTCTGAGCAAGCTAGTTTTTGATCAGTTGCCATCCAAGAAGGCTGCAACTTCTGCTCCTCTGGTGATTAAGGAAGTTCACAAGAATGTTGTGAAAGGTGATCAGAAGGCTTCCAAGAAGGGAAAGGGTAAGAAGAAGGTCAGCAGTACAATTGAATTACTGTTGAGAAAAGTCCTGCTGAAGAAGTTGTACCTAACTTAGTGCAAACTAGGATTAGTGTTGCCCCTTCTGGGAAGGTTTCTACTGCGAAGCCTAGTGAGGATGCTGAGAAGACAGCACAGGAGATAGAAGATGATCGCATGGTTGAACTTGCCCGAATTGCTGAGGCTGAAAAGTTAAAAGCTGTGATACAGCAAGTTGAGATGAACATGCGAGCTGATGTCGACATGAACAAGAGAGCTGATGTCGACATGAACAAGATGAACATTCAAAGTCACTCTGGGTTGGATGCTCCTGAAACTGCTGAACTAGAAAATGTTGCAAAGGCTAAGGCCAATGCTGATGTTGGACCAGTTTCTGAGAATGCTGAGGAAGATATTCCTCTGTCAAGAAAGAGGATTTTCCGTACTAAGGCCTCTGCTGCCATGAGAAGGCCTATGAGGAGATCAAATTTTAGGATCCCCTCTGATCCTATTCTTGAGGATGAGACTCCTGAGGATGGCGAAGTAGTACGACGAAAGACTGTGAGTGATGAGGAAGATACTCACATGGATGATGATGAAGAAAATTTCAATGATGATGGTACTCCGATCATTGAAAATGTATCTGATGACTCATCTCCCAAGCATGAAGATTCAGAGACTGTGCTGGAAGGTGCTAGAGTTTTTTCTCATGGATGATGTCCTTCTTGGAGAGGAATAGGAACGCCTCTGAGGTTATTGACAGAATGGCACATTTATTTGCTAAACCTCTGGCTTCTTTTGATCCTAATGCTGCTGAGAATGTACAATTCTCTGCTCCTAAAGAAACTCTTCTTTCTGCTCCTGAACAGGTTACAAAATCTCCTCAACATAACTCTCCTCCTCTCCACCACATACTGATGAACCCTATGTGTTTTGATTATGTCCAAACGTTTCAGAAGATGAAAACTTAATATTCCCTTACATATAGTTTACTATTGACTAATAATTTTTTGTTTACTTAGTCTATGTGTAAGTTGCTCAGCAGATGCTGAATGAATCATTTCTGGATTGCCTAAAGAACTCAGAAGATCAGTTTGCTGAAGTCAGAGTTTCAATAACTCAGAAGCTGGATACTCCGCTCTGAAGCCGAAGTCTGCTAAAGCTCTCCTCAGAAGTTCTTTGCAATCAGAAGTTTTTCCAATTTTGATCAGAAGTCTAGACAACTGGAAATCAGCTTCTGAAAGCTTAGTCACGGGTTCTGTTTGAGCATTTAATGCTCTGACACTTGCATTTAATGCAAGGCGCCAAAAGTTCAAAAAGCTGTTCTAATGGAGCGCGCTTGTCTGTTCAAAAGAAACCAGAATTTCCTTGTCTACCCTTTGTTGATCCAATTGAAGAATGATTCCAGTCAACCTCATCTTTGATTTCAAATCACTTACCGGATTGAGTTAAAGAACAAGGATAACGGAATCAAAGTGTTTGAAGACCGTTTGAAGATTTGACAAATTAACGGCTACAACAACTGATGTCATCTCCTTTGAAGATTCAAACTCACCAACGGTCATCTTCATTCACTATAAATAGTAGCCAAGCTCCAAAGCATCAATTCGCACGTGATCATCGAGCAAAATCTCAACGCACTGTTCTAACTAGAAAAACAGAGCAACTCCTTCCATTCTCAATCTTTCTTAGCATAGTCTTAGTAAAGTGAGAGAGTGAAGAAAAACAAGTTCATAATAGGAATCTTGTAAACTGAGATCGTTTGTGATCTTCAGTTAGATTTAAAGAGAGAAATCTAGTTGAGATTAGAGTTGGGTGAGAAATCCAGAAAACAGAGTATTGTTTGTTCTGGTGGAAATCCTTTAACTCTTTTTAGGCTAGTCAGAACTAAGTGAGAAATTAGCTTAAGTTCTGTTGATGTAAAGGAGCTTATGAACTTTCCATAAAAGTTCTGAATAGTGGATTTATAAAATCTCTATAGGCTGCGACCTCAGGGGACAAGACGTAGTCACAGGACTTCTGTGGCGAACTTGGATAAATTGAATTGTTCAATCAGGATCTCCTGAACTTCTTTCTCCCTCTTATACTTGTTATTTTTGCTTCTGTGTACTTGCTTATATTTAGTGCTGAAACAGATTTTCTCTAAAGTATCATTGTCTTTGTTCAGAAGACTGTCCAGAAGTTCTCAAATCAGAACTTCTGTTGCTGAAAACAGTCTAACTGTGTTTAGGCAGAATTTCCCTCAGAAGTAACTTCTGTAAGCTAGCTTCTGACTCTGAGGAAATTTGACTCTGAAAATTAAGTTTCCCTAAAAACTTAGAATTTTTCAGTTTTCAACTTTGACACCTATTCACCCCCCTCTAGGTGATTCTGTTCTTGATAGGGCGAACAAGTGGTATCAGAGCGAAGGTCACTTCGCATATGTACTAAAGATCTAACAATCTAAGTGTAAGATCCTATCAGAATCAATAGAGATGGCTAGTAGACACCAGCCTGAGAATTCTTCTCACTTCATAGTTCCAGAAGGTTCTTCCACTACTAGACCTCCATTATTTAATGGCAACAACTACTCATACTGGAAGAAAAGGATGATGTACTTCATCCAAGCTCAGAACATGAGTGCTTGGTATGTCATCACTGATGGTGATTTCATTCCGACCAGAATGGAACAAGGTTTAGGGAATGTTGTTATTTCTCAGAGAGAATACACATATGACATTCTGAAAAAACTCCAAACTAATGCTTCAGCAATAAATATGTTGCATTGTGCACTTACAGCTACTGAATATAACAAAGTTTCTTCTTGTGAAACTGCACAGGACATTTGGAACAAGCTGGAAGTCACATATGAAGGAACATGAAAAGTGAAGCAATCGAAAGTCAACCAACTCATGAGAGAATATGAGTTATTTGAAATGCTTGATAAAGAATCTATTTCAGATATGAACTCTAGATTCACCAAGATAGTCAATGACTTGAAGAGTTTAGGAAAGGATATTGAAGAATCTGATCGAGTGAAGAAGATTGTCAGAAGCTTACCAAGGTCTTGGCAAGCCAAGAAGACTGTTATTGAAGAACTTCAGGATTTGAGCTATTACTTGTATGATGAGCTCATTGGGTCTCTAATTACCCATGAGATGTCATTAAAGAATCATGACCTAAGAGAAAGGTCAGAAGGAAAAAGAGTAGTCCTGAAAGCAGAATCTTCTGAAGAATCCTCTGAAGATGAGGAACTGGCTATGCTGACCAGGAAGTTCAAGAAGGCCTTTAGAAAAGGCAGAGGTGGAAACTACAAAAAGCCTTTCAGGAGCTTTGACAAGAAAACTCCTGATTCTGGTGATAAGTTCAAGAGAGATCCAAATAAGCCTATTGTGTGCTATGGATGTCAACAACCGGGGCACATTAAGCCTAACTGCCCGGAGCTGAAGAAAGATAAGAAAAAGTTCAAGAAAGCAATGCTGGCTGCCTGGTCAGACTCTGAGACCAGCAGTGATCCTAAAGAAAAGGAAGAGCAAGCTCATATTTGTTTTATGGCTATTGATGAGCCAACTTCTGAAGATGTCACAGGAGAAACTTCCGCACCTCCTGAAGCTACATATGATTCCGAGGTAAACATATCTTCTGAACAAAATATCTTTGATTCTCTTGAAGAACTCTATAGTATGTTCAAGTACCTGAAAAGGAAATTGGACAAGAGTGAGGCTGACAAGTTTCTTAGGTGTACTCAAGTTTATTCTGACATGAAAGTGTTAGAAGAAAAACTGTGTAAACAGTTCAGCACTCCTGCTGATGGCTCTAAAGCCAAAGGCAAGGAAAAGCTGCCTCTGGGCAGTGATAAACCCCAGAAGAAGAAGAAACCTGTCACTCCCTCTCTTCTGAAAGAGATAGCTTCTCCTCCTGATGTTGGAACCTCTGAGAGTGCTGGTATAGCCTCTGAAGATATTGGACCTTCTCAGAAGAAGAAGAAATCTCCCAGGAAGCAAAGGGAAAGATCCAAGAACCCTCCCTTTTGCAAACTTTGCAAGAGTGATGGTCACTGGTTGAAGGATTGCAAGTACCATATTAAAAACGTCTTGCAATCTGAGATATCATTAAAACCTGCTGAAGAGAAATCTAACTCTGAAGGACCCAATATGACAGGTGATGAAAAAGCATTCATCACATTTGATCCTAGAAGAGGTGGAAAAGTCAGCTTTGGAGATGCTCAGAAAGGAAGGATACTTGGTTCTGGATCCATAGGAACTAATCCTCCGATCGAAGATGTCTCCCTAGTCAGAGGCCTGAAGTTCAATCTCCTGAGTGTTGCACAACTGTGTGATAAAGGTAGAGATGTTGTCTTCAGCTCCTCTGGATGTAAAATCTTGGACAGTAAGTCAAGGGAAGTTATTCTAACTGCTCCTAGAGTTGAAAATGTTTTCATGCTGAACCTTGAGAATCTTTGCAAAAATATATGCTTGATGTCCAAAGAGGATACCTCCTGGCTCTGGCATAGAAGACTTGCTCATGTGAGCATGGACATTCTGGCCAAAATAGCTAGAAATCAATTGGTTGTGGGTCTGCCTGAAATTAGTTTTAAAAAGAATCATTTATGCAATGCTTGCCAATCTGGTAAACAATCCAGAAGCTCTTTTAAAACTAAGAAAGTCATTTCAACTAAAAGACCTTTGGAATTACTTCATATGGATCTTTTTGGCCCTGTTCAACCAATGAGCATGGGTGGAAAGAAGTATGCCTTTGTCATTGTAGATGACTATTCAAGATTCACTTTGGTCATCTTGCTGTCTAGCAAAGATGAGTCACTTGGATGTTTCTCAGTTCTGATAAAGAAACTTGAGAATGAAAGGAATGAAAAGGTTGTTCATATCAGAAGTGATAATGGTGGAGAATTCAAAAACTTTAGGTTTGAAGAATTCTGTGAAACCAAGGGAATTGATCATAACTTTTCTGCTCCCAGAACTCCTCAACAAAATGGAGTGGTTGAAAGGAAGAATAGAACTCTGGTTGAGATAGCCAGAACTATGATCAATGAAAGAAGGCTTCCTAAGTACTTTTGGGGAGAAGCTGTGAACACAGCTTGCTTTGTTCTGAATAGAGTGCTAATCAGAAGCATTTTGAACAAGACCCCTTATGAACTCTGGAAAGGTCGAAAGCCTAAAATAGGATATTTCAGAATCTTTGGTTGTAAGTGTTATGTTTTGAATACAAAAGAATATCTTTCAAAGTTTGATTCAAAGGCAGATGAGGCCATTTTTCTTGGTTACTCAACACATAGTAAAGCATATAGGGTTTTTAATAAGAGGACTCAAACTTTAGATGAATCCGTTCATGTACAGTTTGATGAGACTAACCCTGCAGATAGTAGAGCTCCTGATGAAGATATAGTTCAAGCTCCTGAAGTTACATCTCCTGTTGAAGAAGAAGATGTTTCTCCCAGAGCTGCTGAAGTGGTTCCTCCTGTTGCTGAACGAGCTCAAGATGAGAATCTTACTCCAGAAGTCAACTTCCTTCCAGAAGATGCTCCTATATATGATTCAACAAATGATGAACGGGTTTCAGAAGACTCATTGGATGTACCAAGAGAAGTTAGAACTCATAGGGATCATTCCTTAGAGAACATTATTGACTCTGTTCATAATCATGTCATGACCAGAGCTCAGCTCAGAAGATACATGGGGAATGTGGCTTTTGTGTCACTTCTGGAACCCAAGGACTTCTATGAAGCTGCTGATGATGACTCCTGGTTAATGGCAATGCAAGAAGAACTTGACCAGTTCAAAAGGTCAGAAGTTTGGACTTTGGTTCCCAGACCTAACAACATAAAGGTTGTTGGAACTAGATGGGTTCTGAAGAACAAGCTTGATGAATTTGGAAATGTTGTGAGGAACAAGGCAAGACTTGTTGCTCAAGGTTACAGTCAGCAAGAAGGCATAGATTATGGTGAAACTTTTGCTCCTGTTGCAAGATTAGAAGCCATTAGAATCTTATGTGCTTTTGCATCATACAAAGGTTTTAAGCTCTTTCAAATGGATGTGAAAAGTGCATTCTTGAATGGTTACATTGATGAGGAAGTCTATGTGTCTCAACCTCCTGGTTTTGTGATCCTAAGTTTCCTGATCATGTGTATAAGCTGAAGAAAGCATTGTATGGACTGAAACAAGCTCCCAGAGCTTGGTATGAGAGACTGACAAAGTTCCTTCTGTCTAAGGGATTTGTCAGAGGCTGTGTTGATACAACCCTGTTCACTCTGAAGAAGAACAAGGATATCCTTATAGCTTAGGTATATGTTGATGATATTATATTTGGTGCTACTAACGAATCTTTGTGCAGAGAGTTCAGTGACCACATGAAGGCTGAGTTTGAAATGTCTATGATGGGAGAATTAACCTTCTTCTTAGGACTTCAGATCAAGCAAAGTAATGATGGTGTGTTTATCAATCAAGCTAAGTACACTAGAGAAGTGCTGAAGAAATTTGGCATGATAGACTCTAATGCTGTTGATATTCCAATGGATGTCAGCAAAGACATTGATGATGAAGAGAAAGCTGGTAAACCTGTAGATATAAAAACCTACAGAAGTATGATTGGTTCTCTTTTATACCTAACAGCCAGCAGGCCAGATATACATTTTGCTGTGTGTTTTTGTGCTAGATATCAATCAAAGCCAAGAGAAATTCATGATGTTGCTGTCAAAAGAATTCTCAGATATCTTAAAGGCACACCAGAAGCTGGTTTGTGGTATCCCTGTAGTTCTGATTTCACTCCTATAGGATACACAGACTCTGACTATGGTAGAGATAAATTGAAAAGGGTCAGCACTTCTGGTGGTTGTCATTTTCTGGGGGAGTGCCTAGTCTCCTGGCATAGCAAGAAGCAAACCTCTGTGGCTCTCTCAACTGCTGAAGCTGAGTATGTTGCTGCTGGAAGTTGTGTTTCTCAGATGCTCTGGATCAAGCAACAAATTGCTGACTATGGAGTCATCCCTGGAACAATTACAATCTACTGTGATAACAAGAGTGCAATTGATCTTTCAAAGAATCCTATTCAGCACAGCAGGATGAAGCATGTTCATATTAGGCATCACTTTTTAAGAGATCATGTTCTGAAGAAAGATATTATCATTACTCATGTTCCCTCTGAAGAGAATCTTGCTGACATGTTTACTAAGCCTCTGGCCGGTAATTCTTTCAGCAACTTACGAGAAGGCATTGGTATGACTTATCCACTTCAATAACTTAGTTTAATTATTTCTGTGTATCTTAAGTGATTAATCGTTTAAGATAATTAATTGATAATTAATTCTAATCATGATTTGACACTTAAGCATGCGTTATCTACTGCATTTTACGGCGCTGTTCTGTGGTTAACGGTCATCTGTTCCCTTTTAAACGGTGTTTATTTGCTTTTTGAATTGGAACGGTTTCTTGTTTGGGTATAAATAGGGGTTTTCCATACTTAGAAGTTTTTACTCTCATTTTCATTGCGATTAGAATTTCCATAAGATTTTCTGTGATCTTTTCTCTCTAGTTTCTTAACCTAATTTCTTATATCTTCAAAAATGGCTCAAGAAATCACTGTCACTCACATCTTTACCACTGAATCCAAAAAGAAAGTTAGCGAATCTAGGGTATTCACCTCTAGGTTCCTAGATGATGAAGTTAAATCCACTGAACCTGTCTCCAAATGGCTTAGTGCTCAAAACTGGAATTCATTCGTTTCTCTCGATGAATTTATCTATCCTAAGTTAGTCACTGAATTCTATCGGAACCTGCATTTCTTTTCAAATGAGCAGGATGTTCTACACTCAGTAGTCGGGGAAGTTGAGATTGAGGTCAGCAGGGCTTCTATTTCTCAAGTGATTGGTATTAATGATGAAGGAATTATCATTGGTGATGATTGTTCAGCATATGGTTTTACAGAAGCAAACTGGGCTAGACCAGATCTAAGTGCCAAGGAAACATATGCCACCTGGCTCACTCAGCACCAGAGGTGGGCACACTATTTGACAACTAATGTTTTCCTTCCGAAGGCTGGAGGAGTTAATTGTGTTTCCAACAGGGAAAGGGTGTTTATGTGGCATTTGGTCAACCAGAAGAAGGTCAACTTACCTGCCATGCTGATAAGGCAGATGAAGAATGTAACTACCGTGAGTGCATTAGCATATGGCTCACTCCTGACTAGGTTGTTTGAGGCAGCCTCTGTTGTGATTTCAGGAGAAGGTGTTACAAGTAGGAGTACGGTTCTGAAGCTGCATACCTTCAGGAACCTCAGCTTTGGTGTGACTCCGAAGAAGAATGAGAAGGGCTCCTCTGTGAGTATTGCTCAGAAGGAAAGTGTTGAGGCCGTTGTTCAGAAAGGAAAGAATGCTGCCAAGAAGGGCAAGGGAAAGAAGGGATCAAGTAAGTTGGTCCTGACTGTTGAGAAGGTGGTTGTCTCAGAACCTCTTCCCACGATGGTTCAAACAACAATCAGTGTTGAACCCTCTGGCAAGATTGTTGCTGAGAAGCCAAAGGATGCTCCTGAGAAGGAAGCTCAGGATGCTGAGGACGCACGCCTTGCTGAAAGAGAGAAGGCTGCTGAAGCTGAGAAGGTTGCAAGGGTTGTGGCTCTTGCTGATAAGAAGAGAAAGAAAAAGGAAGCAGAAGACAAGTTAGCAGCTGAAAGAGAAATTGCTGCAAAGGCTAAGGCTGATGCAAGAATCATTGCATGTGCTGCTGAACTTGAGGATGTGGAGTTCTCAAAGAATGTTGAGGCTTCAGAGGAAGGAGAAGAGAATATCTCTCTCTCTACACGGATTAGCTCAAAGGCTACTGAAGAGGATGAGGACTCTGAAGATATTCCTCTCTCCAGAAGAATCCCAAAGAAGAAGATGTCAGCAAAGAGAAGGTCTCTGATCAAAAAGGACTTCTCTATTGCTTCGAGTACTGAACTGGAAGAATCAATTCCTGAAAAAGAGGACTTGGTTGATGACGAAGACATGATGGATATGTCTGTTGAGAAGGATGCTGATGCTCCTATTATTGAAGAACTGACTGAAGATAGTGATCAAGAGCCTGATACTATCATTCAGAATGCTATGAATTTTGCTGAAAACATCAACACTGATGATTTTCTAGATAATGTTCTTTTGGGTCAAGGGAGAAATCCTGGTGAAAGAGATGCTTCTGAAACGCTGTTCAGAATGGCTCATATCTTTGCTGAGCCCATTTCCACATATGATCCAAATCTCTCTGAACAGGTTATTCCATCTCCACTTCATACTTCTCATCCATCCTCTCCTCGTACTCCTCATCCATCTCCTTCACTACATTCTGTCACAGAAGTTGGTGATTCTCACACTTCCGTTCCTCCTACAACTTCAACTTATGAGGTTGTACCTCCACCAATTATTCCTCCTTCTGGATCCTTTTCAGAAGTGAATCTAAACACTGCTCCCATCTTCACAGATTCCATAGCCACATCCACTACTTCCTCTGTAAGTCCATCAATTGGATTTACTGCTCCATCTTTCTCACTACCATCCACACTACCTCCCATCTCAACCACTCATACTATCCCTACCTCAACCACTTCATTTCCTCATCCCTCAACCTCTGGACATGCACCTCCTGTGTGTGATCCCTTAACTACCTCCTCCACTACTTCTTGTTTTGCTGGGTTGTCATCCAACTATGACTTCCTGCGCAAACACATGAATCGGGATGATCTGGATACCAGGTTTGTTAGTTTTGGCTTCATGGGCAGAGCTTCTGGTGTATCCGAAGCTGGTGGTGCTCCTGGTGTTGAGGAGTTGAGAAGAATGAGTCAGAGTGGCTCTGATGAACTGCTGAATAGATTTGCTGGTATGGGGCAAAGGACTTCTGCTGCTGACATGTATGCTCAGGGCATTGTGCTGCAAGAATTACATTCTTTGAAAGCTCAGAACCTGCAGCTCATGACGATGCTTCAAATGCAGGACCCTTCTGTTTACATACGCAATCTTTCTACACTTCATCTAGCTACCTATGAAGAGCTGTACAAGTTGAGAGAATTAGCTCTGACCCTTCCTTCAATGGATAACATTGCTCTTGCTTCTTCTCTGAAAGTCAAGGAAGCAAACGAGCATTATGAGGCTCATGAGAAGATGCTCCCAAGTAAGATTGATGACCTGCAAAGTACTACCAATCACATTCTGAGAGAAGTGAAATCTTCTGCTCAAGGTTCATCATCTTCCGGGGCTGCTAAGATTGTATATGACATCACTCCTGATCTCAACAATCGACTCTCCAACATTGAGTCTGCTGTATCTGCTCAGAACGCACAGATGGCTGAGCTTACTGAACTTCTGAAGGTTATGCACACTCAAGCACGAGAACAAGAGAAGACTCTTCACAATTGTTATAGGTTTGTTCGAGGACAGACTTATATTCAGAATGAGCATCTTACTGCTGCTGTGTATGCTAACAATCGGTTGATCAAGCTCCTTCTGGAAGATGTTCAGAGACAGCGACCTATGTCTGGTCAGACCTTTGATCATATGAAGACAATTGATGATGACTTCAGAAGAAGAATGGATATGATCAACACTGTGAGACCAACTCCTCAGCAATATCAGACTGCACTGAATGTTCAGCAAAAACTGAAATCTCAGGGTGCTCTGGGTGTTGCTCTTGGTTCTGGTCAAACGGGGGAGAAGTCTGGTCAGAAGAGATCAAGTGCTGCTGAAGGTTCTAGTGGTGTTCCTCCTCCTCAGAAGAAACCTAGGAAGTTGTAATCTTTTAGGACTTAAGCTTCTTAGCTAGGTTCTGGGTTGGGTAGTTTTTGTCTTAGGACTTTTTCTGCTCTTCTGATTATTTTGTTTCTTATGTTGTCTTCTGATGAACTTATATACACTGAATCCTTCTTATACTTTCTTGTGTCTCTGACTTCTTACTTTTTGCTTATGTTTCTTTTTGACTTAGTAAATTATACTTCATTGAAATATAACAACTTGATCTTAAGTCACTTCTAAGTTTTTACAGATTGCTGAAGTTCACCATTTACACTAAAATGGGGGAGTTAATTTACTCAGAAGCTTTGAAACATATGTATCAGGAAGTCATTTTCTAAACCTCATGTTTTCTGTTACCTTCTGACCACGGTTTGTCCATAACCAAAATGGGGGAGAATGATGAACCCTATGTGTTTTGATTATGTCCAAACGTTTCAGAAGATGAAAACTTAATATTCCCTTACATATAGTTTACTATTGACTAATAATTTTTTGTTTACTTAGTCTATGTGTAAGTTGCTCAGCAGATGCTGAATGAATCATTTCTGGATTGCCTAAAGAACTCAGAAGATCAGTTTGCTGAAGTTAGAGTTTCAATAACTCAGAAGCTGGATACTCCGCTCTGAAGCCGAAGTCTGCTAAAGCTCTCCTCAGAAGTTCTTTGCAATCAGAAGTTTTGCCAATTTTGATCAGAAGTCTAGACAACTGGAAATCAGCTTCTGAAAGCTTAGTCACGGGTTCTGTGTGAGCATTTAATGCTCTGACACTTGCATTTAATGCAAGGCGCCAAAAGTTCAAAAAGCTGTTCTAATGGAGCGCGCTTGTCTGTTCAAAAGAAACCAGAATTTCCTTGTCTACCCTTTGTTGATCCAATTGAAGAATGATTCCAGTCAACCTCATCTTTGATTTCAAATCACTTACCGGATTGAGTTAAAGAACAAGGATAACGGAATCAAAGTGTTTGAAGACCGTTTGAAGATTTGACAAATTAACGGCTACAACAACTGATGTCATCTCCTTTGAAGATTCAAACTCACCAACGGTCATCTTCATTTACTATAAATAGTAGCCAAGCTCCAAAGCATCAATACGCGCGTGATCATCGAGCAAAATCTCAACGCACTGTTCTAACTAGAAAAACAGAGCAACTCCTTCCATTCTCAATCTTTCTTAGCATAGTCTTAGTAAAGTGAGAGAGTGAAGAAAAACAAGTTCATAATAGGAATCTTGTAAACTGAGATCGTTTGTGATCTTCAGTTAGATTTAAAGAGAGAAATCTAGTTGAGATTAGAGTTGGGTGAGAAATCCAGAAAACAGAGTATTGTTTGTTCTGGTGGAAATCCTTTAACTCTTTTTAGGCTAGTCAGAACTAAGTGAGAAATTAGCTTAAGTTCTGTTGATGTAAAGGAGCTTATGAACTTTCCATAAAAGTTCTGAATAGTGGATTTATAAAATCTCTATAGGCTGCGACCTCAGGGGACAAGACGTAGTCACAGGACTTATGTGGCGAACTTGGATAAATCGAATTGTTCAATCAGGATCTCCTGAACTTCTTTCTCCCTCTTATACTTGTTATTTTTGCTTCTGTGTACTTGCTTATATTTAGTGCTGAAACAGATTTTCTCTAAAGTATCATTGTCTTTGTTCAGAAGACTGTCCAGAAGTTCTCAAATCAGAACTTCTGTTGCTGAAAACAGTCTAACTGTGTTTAGGCAGAATTTCCCTCAGAAGTAACTTCTGTAAGCTAGCTTCTGACTCTGAGGAAATTTGACTCTGAAAATTAAGTTTCCCTAAAAACTTAGAATTTTTCAGTTTTCAACTTTGACACCTATTCACCCCCCTCTAGGTGATTCTGTTCTTGATAGGGCGAACACATACCTCTGCATCTCCTTCTGTCACAAAAGTTGATGCTTCTGAAACTATCATTCCTCCTACAACTTCAACCTTTGAAGTTGTACCTCCTAAAACTACTCCACCTTCTGGATCCTATTCAAAAGTTCATTTCTCCACAACTCCTATTTTGTCTGACTCCACAACTACATCCACTACTCTTTCTCTAAACACTTCATCCACTTTTTCTTTTCCCTCTACCAGTTCATCTTTTACCATACCTTCTCCACAAACAACCTCTGCTCCTTCTTCCACTACTTTTATACCTCCTCTTTCAACTTCTGGATCTGCACCTCCTGTATCTGATCCTTTACCCTCTTCTATTCACTCTTCTTTTTTTGCTGGTATTTCTTCAAACTATGAATTCCTCAGAAATTTGATGAATCAACATGAGAATGAGACTTATTTTGGAGGTAGAGGATACATTGCGAGAAATCCTAATCTCTCAGAAGTTGATCCTACTCCTTCTGTTGAAGAGTTGAGAAGAATGAGTCAGGATGGCTCTGGTGATGTGTTTGGTAGGTTTGCTTCTATGGGTCAGAGGTATCGTGCTGCTGATATGGTTGCTCAAGCTGCTGTGATGCAAAAGCTTCAGCAAGTGAAAGCTCAGAACTTGCAACTCATGTCAATGTTGCAGATGCAAGATCCCTCTATGTACATTCGCAACCTCTCCACACTTTATCTAGCTGCTTATGATGAACTTTTCAAGTTGAGACAGCTAGCTCTGACTTTGCCTACATTAGAGAATATTGCTCTTGCTTCTACCAAGAATGTCAACAACTCTATAGAAATTTTGACAAAAGAAGTCAAGGAAGCAAATGAGACTTTTGAGACACAGGGTAAAGTTATTCCTACGAAGATTGATGACCTCCAAAGCACTGCTAATCATATTATGAGAGAAGTAAAATCTTCTGCTCAAGGTGCATCATCTTCTTGAGCTGCTCGAATTGTTTATGACATCACTCCTGATCTCAATAATAGACTGCAGAGGATTGAGGACACTTTGACTGCTCAGAATCAGGTTCATGAACAAGAGAAGATTCTGAACAATTGCTATAGGTTTAACCGTGGATAGACGTATATTTAGAATGAACACTTGACTACTGCTGTGTATGCCAACAATCAATTCCTTAAGATTATGCTTGATGATATTCAAAGAGAGCGCCCTTTGTCTGGAACTGCTTTTGATAGAATGATGGCTATTGATGCTGATTTTAGAAGAAGAATGGAAATCATCAATTCTCTCAGACCTAATCCACACCAATACAATGCTGCTCTTGCTCATCAGGAAAGACTTCACAATAGAGGTGTTTTGGGTCAGGTTTCTGGACAAACGGGGGAGAAGTCTGCTCAGCAGAGTGGTTCCAGAGAGAAGAGACAAAATGAGAATGTTGGTGCAAATCCTCGTCTGAAGAAAGCCAAAAGATAATCTCTTAGAAAATAGAACTTAGGCTTCATAGCTATAGGTTATGGGTTGGGTAGCATGTCTTAGGACTGGCGTTATCTTTTCCTTCTTTGTGCTTATTTGTTTACTCTAAGGATGTGTATAAACTGGCTCTGACTTTCTTCATCATATCTTGTCTCTGATCGCTCTTATCTGTATAACTAAATATTACTGTTTATGTTTTAATTGCTTTTGCTCTGAATTTATCCCACTAAATCTAACAACTTGATCTTAAGCTGTTTCTTAAGTTAACACAGATCATTGGAGTTCACCATTTACACTAAAATGGGGGAGTTATTTTCTTTCAGAGGCACTTAAAAATATAACAAACAGGAAGTTACTTTCTAACCTTTGTGTTTATTTAAGTAACTTTACCTTCTGAACCACGGTTTGTCCATAACCAAAATGGGGAAGAATGATGAACCCTAAGAGTTTTGATTATGTCCAAACGTTTCAGAAGATGAAATTCTAATACTTTTCAATGTTGACTAACAATTTTTGTTAAGTATTGTATAAGTTTCTCAGCAGGTGATGAATGAAGAATCTCTGGATTGTCTTGAAGACTTAGAAGAGAAGAATAGCTGAAGACAGAAGTTTAAAGCTCAGAAGCTGGATGCTCCACTCTGAAGTTTTTCTGAAGACTGTTAAAGCTCTCCTCAGAGGTTTAGAAGCAACGAGAAGGAATTCCATTTCGATCAGAAGCTTAGACAAAAGAATAAGGAACTCAGAAGCGCTAGTCACGAGTCTTACTTAGCATTTAATGTTGTGACTTCTGCATTTAATGCAAGGCCCCAAAAGTTCAAACAGCTGTTTTGATGGAGCGCGCATGTCTGCTACAAACAAAACAAGCATTTCCTTGTCTACCCTTTGCCGATCTAAATGAAGTAAAATTCCAGTTGTCTACTACAAACAAAACAAGCATTTCCTTGTCTACCCTTTGTCGATCTAAATGAAGTAAAATTCCAGTCAACCTTATCCTTGATTTCAAATCTCTTACCGGATTAAGTTAAAGAACATGGTTAACGGAATCCAAGTGTTTGAAGACCGTTTGAAGATATGACAAATTAACGGCTACAACTAACTGATGTCATCAATTAAAGATTCAAAATCAAACAACGGTCATCTCCAAATCACTATAAATAGTATCCAAGCTTCATTGCATCACACACGCGATTATCGAGCTAAAATCTTAACGCCCTTTTTTAACAAGCAAAACAGAGCAATCTGTTCCATTCTCAATCTTTCATAGTTTAGGCTTTGTAATAGTGAGAGAGTGAAGAAACACAAGTTCATAATAGGAATCTTGTAAACTGGTATCGTTTGTGATACTCAGTTAGATTTTGAGAGAAATCTAATTAAAGTTTGAGTTGGGTGAGAATTCCAGAAAACGGGATTGTTGTTGTTCTGGTGGAAATCCTTTAACTCATTCTAGGCTAGTCAGAACTAAGTGAGAATTTATCTTAACTGCGATCACAGAGGACAGGACGTAGTCACAGGACTTCAGTGGTGAACCTGGATAAATTGAACTGTTCATCAGGACCTGCTGAATCTCTTTCTCCTTTCCTTATACTTGTTATTTTTGCTTTTATGTACTTGCTTTTCTTTAGTGCTGAAATAGATTCACTCTTTATATCATTGTCTTTGTTCAGAAGACTATCCAGAAGTTCTGTAACTCAGAGCTTCTGTTGCTGAAATCAGTTAATCTGTGTAAAGGCAGAATTTCCCTCAGAAGCTGCTTCATTAAACTAGCCTTTGACTCTGAGGAAATTTGACTCTGAGAAATTAAGTTTCCCTAAAAACTTGAAATTATCAGTTTTCCGCTTAGACACCTATTCACCCCCCTCTAGGTGATTCTGATCTTGTTAGGGCCAACAGTACAGTCCTATACAAGATCATTTCTAAGATCATCTCCTCTAGATTAAACATGGTGATCAATAAGTTGGTAAGCTCTAATCAGTCTACTTTTATTCCTGGAAGAAATATAGTTGATAATGTGTTGTTGGCTCGTGATTGAAGACCCGAGTTCAAGTCCAAGATTCAAGACCGAAGATCAAGTTTTATTTCTTTTTATTTACTTTATTTTATTTTCAAGTTTTTTTCATTTCAATTTTTAGTATAGCTTAGTTTTTAATATTAGTACTTTTCTTTTCTTTATTTTATTTATGCTTATTGAAGAACTAATTTATTTTTTTATAAATTTCTTATGTTTTTAGTTATTATTTATCGTACGTTTTTGCTCACTTAGTTTCCGAACTATGAAAACTTAGTTCCCACTAAGTGTGGGGAGGTAGTACGTTTTTCTTTATTTTTCCTATACTAATTTATTATTCATGTGTGAATTTTTGTCATATGCTTAAAATTTTCGAAAAAGTGACATTTTTGCAATAAAAATGCCTTAGTTTAGATTGACATACATATATTCATGCATTTATTCTCATGACTAGTAAAATGTCTATCAAATAATAAAATAGGAAAAAGAAAACGTATGCAAAAAAGTGATAGTTGACGAAAAAGAAAAATATTCAAAGTCACTTTTTCATTTCCCCGACACAAGGATTAAGTACCTCAAATCCTATACTAAAGTTTTTTATTATGTTCTTTTCCTTATGTTTAAACCAAGGTTTTTATGCAATCTCATATGGAACGTCATATTATCTAAAAGATATGCAAATATCTTGACTTGAAATCCATCTCGAGATTAAATAAAAATGCGGTCATTAGGGAAACCATAGCCATAATACATGTTGATAGAATTTCCACCAGAACAACAACAATCCTGTTTTCTGAAATTCTCACCCAACTCAAACCTTAACTAGATTTCTCCCAAAATCTAACTGAATATCACACACGATATCATTTTACAAGATTCCTATTATGAACTTGTGTTTCTTCACTCTCTCACTTTTATAAAAATAAACTAGAAAAGATTGAGAATGGAAAGGTTGCTTTGTTTTGCTTGTTAAAGCAGTGCGTTAAGATTTTAGCTCAAAATTCGTGTGTGTGTACACAATCGAGCTTGGCTACTATTTATAGTGACTTGAGATGACCGTTGCTTGGAGTTTGAATCTTCAATTTCATGACATCATTGTTGGAGCCGTTAATCTATCATTTCTTCAAACGGTATTTAAGAGCACTTTGATTCCGTTAACCGTGTTCTTTAACTTAATCCGGTAAGAGATTTGAAATCAAAGATAAGGTTGACTTGAATGTTACTTCAATTAGATCAACAAGGAGTAGACAAGGAAGAACTGGTTTTGTTTGTAGCAGACATGCGCGCTCCTTCAAAACAGCTTTTTGAACTTTTGGCGCCTTGCATTAAATGCAGTTGTCAGAAGCATTAAATGCTTAACACAACCCGTGACTTATCTTCTGATCACTTTATTCTCTTTGTCTAAGCTTCTGATCAATTGGAATAAGCTCTTCAATTTGATGAAGAAGATGTAGATCAAGCTCCTGAAGAAGATGCTTCTCCACGAGATGCTGAAGTTGTTCCTCCTGTCACTGTTAATCCAGTCCCAGAAGATCATCCAACTCCAGAAGTTAACTACATTCCAGAAGATGCTCCTATATATAATTCAACAAATGATGAACAAGATTCAGAAGATACATTGGATGTACCAAGAGAAGTTAGAGCTCCTAGGAATCACCCCTTGGAGAATGTAATTGACTCTGTTCATAATCCTATCATGACCAGAGCTCAGCTCAGAAGATACATGGGGAATGTGGCTTTTGTGTCACTTCTAGAACCCAAGGACTTCTATGAAGCTGAAGATGATGAATCCTGGTTAATGGCAAGGCAAAAAGAACTTGACCAGTTAAGAAGGTCAGAAGTTTGGACTTCGGTTCCCAGACCTAAGAACATGAAGGTTCTTGGTACAAGATGGGTTCTGAAGAACAAGTTTGATGAATTTGGAAATGTTATGAGAAACAAGGCAAGACTTGTTGCTCAAGGTTACAGTCAGCAATAAGGCATAGACTATGGTGAAACTTTTGCTCCTGTTGCAAGGTTGGAAGCCATCAGAATTTTGTGTGCTTTTGCATCATACAAAGGTTTCAAGCTGTTTCAAATGGATGTGAAAAGTGCATTCTTGGATGGCTACATTTATGAAGAAGTTTATGTGTCTCAACCTCCTGTTATTGAAGATCCTAAGTTTCCTGATCATGTGTACAAGCTTCAGAAAGCCTTGTATGGACTGAAACAAGCTCCCAGAGCTTGGAATGGGAGACTGACAAAGTTCCTTTTATCTAAGGGATTTGTCAGAGGCTGTGTTGATACAACTCTGTTCACTCTGAGAAAGAAAAAGGATATCCTTTTAGCTCAGGTATATGTTGAGGATATAATACTTGGTGTTACTAATGAATCTTTGTGCAGAGAGTTCAGCAACCACATGAAAGCTGAGTTTGAAATGTCTATGATGGAAGAATTAACCTTCTTTTAGGACTCCAGATCAAGAAAAGTAATGATGGTGTGTTTATCAATCAAGCTAAGTATACTAGAGAAGTGCTGAAAAATTTTGGCATGTCAGACTCTAATGCCGTTGATATCCCCATGGATTTTAGCAAAGACTTTGATGATGACTTCTGTAGCACTTTCAACTGTTGAAGCTGAATATGTTGCTGCTGGAAGCTGTGTTTCTCATATGCTGTGGATAAAGCATCAAATTGCTGACTATGGTGTTACTCCTGAAACAATTACCATTAATTGTGATAACAAGAGTGCAATTGACCTTTCAAAGAATCCCATTCAACACAGCAGGATGAAGCATGTTCATATTAGACATGACTTTCTGTGAGATCATGTTTTGAAGAAGGATATCATTCTTACTTATTTACCCTCTGAAGACAACCTTGCTGATATGTTTACTAAGCCTCTGGCTAGTACTCCTTTCAGAAGCTCGAGAGAAGGCATAGGTATAACTAATCCTCTTCAGTAATTATCATTGATGTTTGTCTTAACTGCTAGCCGTTTAAGGTAGTTAAGTATGCTTAATGTTAATCATGATGTTTTATTCTCTGTTTTAAAGCGTGCCTACATTAAATGTTATTACTGCGATGTTTTGTTGTTAACGGTAACTGGTTCCTTATTTTAATGGTAGTCATCTACTTTTTGAATTGGAACCGTTTAATCGTTTGGGTATAAATAGGGATTTCCATACTTAGCAAATTTTCACCTGAGTTTATTTGTAATTGGAATCTACATAGCAATTTCTGCAATCTCTTTTTCTCTCTACTTAACCTAATTCTCTATTTCTCTAATGGCTCATGAACAAAACATTGTTCCTCAAATCACTGTCACTTATCTCTTCTCCTCAAAACCTGAAGATGTATTGAGTCAGTCTAGGGTTTTTACCTCTAGGTTCGTAGAAAATGAAGTTAAACTCACTAACCCCATCTCAAACTGGTGAAGTGCTCAAAACTGGAATTCATTCATTTCTCTGGATGAATTAATCTACCTTGCACTTGTGACTGAGTTTACCAGAATCTTCACTTCCAATCTGATGAAGAAGATGTTGTGCGTTCATCCATTGGGGGTATGGACTTTGAGGTTACCAGAACTTCTATTGCACAAGCTATCAACATTTCAGATGAAGGGATCATCATTGGAGATGATGGATCTGATGAGGGTTTAACTGAGGTGAATTGAGGAAGACTAGATCTTGAATATAAGGAGACTTATGCAACTTGGCTATCTCAGCACCAGAGGTGGGCACATTACTTGACAACCAATGTGTTCCTACCAAAGTCTGGGGAGTCAATTGTGTTTCCAACAGAGAAAGAGTGTTCATGTATCATCTCATGAATCAAAAGAAAATCAACTTGCCTTCTATGATAATTAGGCAGATGAAGAATGTTAAGGTGGTCAGGACCTTGGCATATGGATCCCTTCTGACGAGGTTGTTTGAATCCGCTTCAATACCTATTTCAGGAGATGGTATTACTAGTAGAAGCACTCCAATCAAGATGCTCACTCTGAGTAGACTTGGTCATGATGTTGTACCAAAGAAAGTGGAATCTTCTGCTCCACAGATTGCCTTAGATGCTCAAAAGGCAACTATGAAAGATGTTGAGAAAAAGACTAAGGCCAGCAAGAAAAGAAAGGGTAAGAAGACCAGCAGCAAACTTGTGATGACTGTGGAAAAGGTTGCTGTTGATGAACTAATTCCTAACTTGGTTCAAACAACAATTAGTGTTGAACCTTCTGGAAAGGTGGTTGCTCAGAAGAAAGCGAAGGATGCTGAAAAGGATAAACTTGCTGAACTAGCAAGGATCGCTGAAGAAGAAAAAGAAGCTCAAGTTATTAAACTTGTTGAAGAGAAAAAGAGGGCAGAAGCTGCTATTGCAGCTAATGCTGAGTTAGATGCAGCTGAGCAAAACATATATGATATTGCTGAAGGAGATTTTAGTGCTCCTATTATTGAAGGAGTGTCTGATAATAAAGCTCCTGAAGGAGATTTTGATGAAGTGCTTAAGGTTGCACGAGTTGTTGCTGATGAAGATCCAAACTTCATGGATGATGTTTGTGAGCGTAAGTGGTCGCTCATAGCGGCTTTAGCCTTGTTTGACTACAGTCGCCACCCGGCCGATCGGGAAAATGTACGAACTGGTGTTTATACTGATTGTTTTGAAAACCAGAGATTCTATTTACGTTCGTAGGGCGTCCTCCGAATAGTTTCTAGGAATAAGACTTAGTCAGCTCTAGCGGGGCTGCGAGTGATGCCTAGAATTGGAACTTTTAATACGAGGGGAAATATTTTTTGGTGGTCGTGAGGACCTTTTCTAGGAATATTTTGGGAAAGTATTCTCGAGCTCGGGCTCTAGCGATTCTTTTCTTAATCAGAGGCAACCTAAGGCAACAACATAGGCAACTTTATCAGAGGCAACTTTTATCGGGTCAAGAATCGCTTTAGAACGAGCTAGAGAGAGAGAGAGAGAGGAGAATGAGTGTTTGTTGGTGAATTGAATGAGAAATCCGGGGGGTATTTATAGGGTAGCTTGTGATCGTATGGTCCAACTTTTGTGACCGTATGGTCACTTGTTTGCCCGTCTCAGATCCAAATTTGGATCTGAGACGGGCTTTACCCAAAGCCCGGCCGAACCTTACAAGGCCCGGTCAAAGTTGTTTGTCCACTAGTACACGTTTCACGTTTTCATTGGACCACCCAGCCACGTGGCAGATAAGGATTGAATTGATGTCTGCCAAGGGGCAGTGACCGTACGGTCAGAAGAGATGTGACCGTACGGTCCTTGGTGAACAGGGTTTGTGACCGTACGTCATTTTGTGAACGAGGATTTTCTCATAAGCATGATGGTGCCACACTCATGGTCCCGGGATGCGGGTGGAAGAGGTTATGTCCCTGGAAAGGTGATCCGTTCTCCGACGAGTATCAGTGTTTGAGCAGCTGGCGCGACGAGGAGCTCATAGATTGCTTTCATCATCGGGTTCGAAAACCAGTGCTTACAATGTTCTTTTAGGACAAGGACGAAGTTCTGAAGGAAGAAATGGATATGAAACAATGGAAAGATTGTCCCATCTTTATTCTGAACCTTTTAATGCTGAACCTTTTGCTTCTTTCGATCCTTCTACTCCTGAGAATACTCAATTCTGTGCTCCTGAGAATCCCATCCTTTCTCCTCAATGCACTATTCCATCTCCTCCCCATAGTTCACCAACTCCATCTCCACCACACTCATCTCCACCAGCTACTCCACCTTCTGTCACAGAAGTTGGTGTGATGAACCCTAAGTATTTTGATTATGTCCAATCGTTTCAGAAGATGAAAACTTAATACTCTCTTACATATAGTTTTTTGTTGACTAATATTTTTCTACTTAGTCTATGTGTAAGTTACTCAGCAGGTCCTGAATGAAGTTTTTCTGGACTGCCTAAAGAACTCAGAAGATCCGTTTGCTGAAGTCAGAGTTTCAATAATTCAGAAGCTGGATGCTCCGCTCTGAAGCCGAAGTCTGCTAAAGCTCTCCTCAGAGGTTCTTTGGAATCAGAAGTTTTGCCAATTTGATCAGAAGTCTAGACAACTGGAATTTAGCTTCTGAAAGCTTAGTCACGGGTTCTGTTTGAGCATTTAATGCTCTGACACTTGCATTGAATGCAAGGCGCCAAAAGTTCAAAAAAGCTGTTTTGATGGAGCGCGCTTGTCTGTTCAAGAGAAACCATAATTTCCTTGTCTACCCTTTGTTGATCCAATTGAAGAATGATACCAGTCAACCTCATCTTTGATTTCAAATCACTTACCGGATTTAGTTAAAGAACAAGGATAACGGAATCAAAGTGTTTAAAGACCGTTTGAAGACTTGACAAATTAACGGCTACAACAACTGATGTCATCTCTATTGAAGATTCAAATTCACCAAATGTCATCCTCATTCACTATAAATAGTAGCCAAGCTCCATTGCATCAAACACACGCATGATCATCGAGCAAAATCTCAACCCACTGTTTTAACAAGAAAAACAGAGCACCACTTCCCATTCTCAATCTTTCTTAGCATAGTCTTAGTTAAAGTGAGAGAGTGAAGAAAAACAAGTTCATAATAGGAATCTTGTAAACTGATATTGTTTGTGATATTCAGTTAGATTTAAAGAGAGAAATCTAGTTGAGATTAGAGTTGGGTGAGAAATCCAGAAAACAGAGTATTGTTTGTTCTGGTGGAAATCCTTTAACTCTTTTTAGGCTAGTCAGAACTAAGTGAGAAATTAGCTTAAGTTCTGTTGATGTAAAGGAGCTTCTGAACTTGCCATAAAAATTATGAATAGTGGATTTATAAAATCTCTGTAGGCTGCGACCTCAGGGGACAAGACGTAGACACAGGACTTCTGTGGCGAACTTGGATAAATCGAATTGTTCAACCAGGATCTCCTGAACTTCTTTCTCCCTCTTATACTTGTTATTTTTGCTTCTGTGTACTTGCTTATATTTTGACACCTATTCACCCCCATCTAGGTGATTCTGTTCTTGATAGGGCCAACATGGTGCTCCCACTACTTCACTTCGTCCTACAACATCCACACTAGAGGTTGTAGATCCTAAAACTTCTCTACCTGCTGGATCCTATTCAGAAGTGCATATGGCCTCTGAGCGAATCTTCTCAGACTCCACTACAACTTCCACTACCTCCTCTTTAAACACTTCCTCTGTACTTCCTCCTCAAGGATTTACAGCTCCTGCTTTTTCATTTCCTCCTACTACTCCATCTTTTTCTACTTCCCAAACGTTTTCCTCTACTACCACAACCTCTGCTCCTTCTTCTACATCTACTATCCCTCCACTCACAACCTCTGGACATACACCTCCTGTGTGTGATCCCTTAACTACTTATGCTTCTGCCTCCACTCCTTTTGCTGGACTATCTTCAAATTATGATTTCCTCAGAAATTTGATGAGTCCGCATGAGAGTGCAGATTATTTTGGTGGTCATGGGTTTATTGGGCGTATGCCAATTCCCTCAGGAGCTGGTCCTGTCCCTACGGTTGAAGAGTTGAGAAGGATGATTCAGGGTGGCTCAGATGACTTTTTGAATAGGTTTGCTGGAATGGGTCAAAGGAACCCTGCTGCTGACATGTTTGCTCATAGTGTTGTGTTGCAAGAACTTCAATATCTCAAAGCTCAGAACTTGCAACTCATGTCTATGCTTCAGATGTAGGACCCTTCTGTGTACATTCGCAACCTTTCAACACTTCATCTAGCTGCAAATGATGAATTGTACAAGTCAATACTGCACTTTTGACTCTGCCTACACTGGAAAATATTTCCCTTGCTTCTGGTAAACAAGTCAGTACTGCACTTGAGGCTCTGACTGAAGAAGTTCAAGAAGCAAATGAGCATTTTGAGGCTCAGAGTAAAGCAATTCACGTGAGGATTGATGATATACAAAATACTGCCAATCACATTCTGAGAGAAGTGAAATCTTCTGCTGCATCATCATCCTTTACTGCTGCTCTTGTTTTATTTGACATCACTCCAGATCTCAACAGAAGATTACAGAACATAGAGAACACCCTGGTTGCTCAGAACACTCAAATTGCAGAGCTTGCTGAATTCATGAAGGTGAAACATACAAAACCTAAGGAACAACAAAAAGTTCTATACAACTGTTATAGGTTTGTTCGTGGACAGACTTATATTCAGAATGAAACTCTAACTGGTGCAATGTATGCCGATAATATGTCTATCAAGCTGCTTCTTGAAGATGTTCATAGAGAGAGACCTCTGTCTGGACCTACTTTCGATCGTATTGATGAACCCTAAGTGTTTTGATTATGTCCAAACGTTTCAGAAGATGAAATTTAATTTATGCTTATATACTTATCAATGTTGACTAACAATTTTTGTTTAGTTTTTGTATAAGCTTTCTCAGCAGGTGCTGGAAGAAGAAACTCTGGACTGCTTAAAGACTCAGAAGAGAAGATTAACTGAAGACAAAAGTTAAAGCTCAGAAGCTGGATCCTCCACTCTGAAGACCTTTTGAAGAATGTTAAAGTTCTCTTCAGAAGTATTGAAGCAATCAGAAGAATTCATTCCATTTGATTAGAAGCTTAGACAAAAGGAATAAAGAGCTCAGAAGCTCTAGTCACGGGTTTTGTTAAGCATTTAATGCTCTGACATCTGCATTTAATGCAAGGCGCCAAAAGTTCAAAAAGCTGTTTTGAAGGAGCGTGCATGTCTGCTACAAACAAAACCAGATTTTCCTTATCTACCCTTTATTCATCTAAATGAAGCATATTTCCAGTCAACCTTATCTTTGATTTCAAATCACTTACCGGATTAAGTTAAAGAACAATGCTAACGAAATCAAAGTGTTTGAAGACCGTTTGAAGAAATGACAGATTAACGGCTACAACATATGTCATCATCAAATTGAAGATTCAAATTCAAGCAACGGTCATCTCAAGACACTATAAATAGTAGCCAAGCTCCTTTGTGCTTATGCACGCGTTTTATCGAGCTAAACTCTTAACGCACTGTTTTAACAAGCAAAACAGAGCACATTTTCCATTCTCAATCTTTCTGAGTTTAGTCTTTGTAAAACTGAGAGAGTGAAGAAACACAAGTTCATAATAGGAATCTTGTAAACCGATATCGTTTGTGATACTCAGTTAGATTTTGAGAGAAATCTAGTTAAGGTTAGAGTTGGGTGAGCATTCCAGAAAACAAGATTGTTGTTGTTCTGGTGGAAATCCTTTAACTCTTTCTAGGCTAGTCAGAACTAAGTGAGAATTAGCTTAAGTTCTATTGATGTAAAGGAGCTTCTGAACTTGCCATAAAAGTTCTGAATAGTGGATTTAAAATATCTGCTGACTGCGATCACAGGGGACATAGTCACATGACTTCTGTGGCGAATCTGGATAAATCGAACTGTTCATCAGGACCTCCTCAATCTCTTTCTCCCTTCATTAACTTGTTATTATTGCCTTGTGTACTTACTGTGTATTTAGTGCTGAAGCAGATTTTACTCTTTATCAACTTGTCTTTGTTCAAAAGATTGTCCAGAAGTTCTCCAACTCGGAACTTTTGTTGCTAAAAAGCAGTTAATTGCTAGAAGGAAAAATTTCTCTGAGTCTGAGGAAATTTGACTCTGAAAACTGAGTTTCTCTAAAAACTCTAAGTCTTTCAGTTTCCGAATTTGACACCTATTCACCCCCCTCTAGGTGATTCTGATCCTGTTAGGGCCAACAAGTGTTATCAGAGCGAAGGTCACTTCGTATATTTACTAAGATCTAACAATCGAAGTGTAAGATCCTATCAGAATCAATAGAGATGGCTGGTAGACACCTACCTGAGAACTCCTCTCATCTTATGATTCCAGAGGGCTCCTCCACAACTAGACCACCACAGTTTAATGGTGATAACTATTCCTACTAGAAGAAAAGGATGATGTATTTCATCCAAGCCCAGAGCATGAGTGCTTAGATAGTTGTTACTGATGGTGACTTCATTCCAACTAAGGAAGAAGCAGGTCTGGGGAGTGTTATAATCTGCTAGGGAATATACTGATGAAATCCTTAAGAAACTCCAAACTAATGCTTTAGCAATAAATATGTCGCATTGTGCACTCACTGCCTCTGAATATAACAAAATTTCTGCTTGTAAAATAGCCAAGGAGATTTGGGACAAGGTTGAAGTAACTTATGAAGGCACAGGAAAAGTGAAGCAATCCAAAGTCAATCAACTCATGAGAAGCTATGAGTTATTTGAAATGGCTGACAATGAATCTATTTCAAAGATGAAATCAAGATTCACTAAGATTATCAATAACTTGAAGAGATTGGGAAAGGATATTGAAGAAGCTGAGAGAGTAAAGAAGATTCTCAGAAGCTTACCAAGGTCTTGGCAAGCCAAGCAGACTGCTATTGAAGAAGTTCAGGACTTGTGCTTTTATGCATATGATGAACTCATAGGTTCATTGATAACTCATGAAATGTCAATGAAAAACTATGACTTAAGAGAAAAGTCAGAAGGTAAAAGAGGAGTAGTCCTAAGAGCAGAATCTTCAGAAGAGTCCTTAGAAGATGAGGAACTGGCAATTGTGACCAGGAAGTTCAAGAAAGCTTTTAGAAAAGGCAGAGGTGGAAACTACAAGAAGCCTTTCACGAGCTTTGATAAGAAGACTCCTGATTCTGGTGAAAAATCCAAGAGAGATCCTAGCAAGCCAATTGTGTGCTATGGATGTCAGCAACCAGGACATATTAAGCCAAATTGTCCTAAGCTGAAAAAGGATAAAAGAAAGTTCAAGAAAGCAATGCTGGCTGCTTGGTCAAACTCTGAGACCAGCAGTGATCCTGAAGAAAAGGAAGAGCAAGCTCAGATATGTCTCATGGCTATTGATGAGCCAACCTCTGAAGAAATCACAAGAGAGACTTCCGCACCTCCAAAAGCTACACATGACTCTGAGGTAAACATATCTCCTGAACAAGATATTCTTGATTCTCTTGAAGAACTATGTAGTATGTTCAAGTACCTGAAAAGGAAATTGGACAAAAGTGAGGCTGACAAATTTCTTAGGTTTACTCAAGTCTATGGTGATATGAAAATATTAGAAGAAAAACTAAGTAAACAATTCAACACTCCTTCTGATGGTCTAAAAACCAAAGGCAAGGACAAGCTGCATCTGAGGAATGATAAACCTCAGAAGAAGAAATCTGTCACTCCCTCTGTTTTGAAAGAGATCTCTTCTCCTCCTTATGTGGGTACCTCTGAGAGTGCTATTGCCTCTGAAGAAGTTACACCTTCCCAGAAGAAGAAGAAGAAAGCGCCCAAGAATCAAAGGGAAAGATCCAAGAACCCTCCTATTTGCAAATTGTGCAAGAGTGATGGACATTGGTTCAAGGATTGCAAATATCACTAAAACTTGCTGAAGATAAATCTAACTCTGAAGGAGCCAATAAGGATTGGGTACCTGTCACTAATTGATTGTGTTGCAGGTGGCTCTGAGTGCTCCATCAATGTCAAAGTTATGGTACATTGACAGTGGGTGCTCAAGGCATATGACAGGTGATGAAAAGGCATTCATCACATTTGATCCTAAAGGAGGTGGTAAAGTCAGCTTTGGAGATGCTCAGAAAGGAAGGATTCTTGGTTATTGATCAATTGGAACCAATGCTCCTATTGAAGATGTCTCCCTAGTTAGAGGCCTGAAGTTCAACCTCCTGAGTGTTGCACAACTGTGTGACAAAGGTAGAGATGTTATATTCAGCTCCTCTGGATGTAAAATCTTGGACAGTAAGTCAAGGGAAGTTATTCTAACTGCTCCTACAGTAGAAAATGTTTTCATGCTGAACCTTGAGAATCTCTACAAAAATATATGTTTGATATCCAAAGAGGATACCTCCTGGCTTTGGCATAGAAGACTTGCTCATGTGAGCATGAACCTTCTGGCCAAAGTGGCTAGATATGAATTGGTTGAGGGTCTGCCTGAAATTAGTTTTAAGAAGAACCATTTGGGTACTGCGTGTCAATCTGGAAAACAATCTAGAAGCTCTTTTAAAACTAAGAAAACCATTCCAACTAAAAGACCTTTAGAATTACTTCATATAGATCTTTTTGGTCCTGTTCAAGCAATTAGCATGGGTGGAAAGAAGTATGCCTTTGTAATAGTAGATGACTTTTCAAGATTCACTTGGGTTATCTTGCTTGCTAGAAAAGATGAGTCATTTGAATGTTTCTCAGTTCTTGTAAGAAAACTTGAGAATGAAAGGAATGAAAAGGTAATCCATATTAGAAGTGATAATGGTGGAGAATTCAAGAACTTTCAGTTTGAAGAATTCTGTGCAACCAAGGCAATTGATCATAACTTTTTTGCTCCCAGAACTCCTCAACAAAATGGGGTAGTTGAAAGGAAGAATAGGACTTTGGTTGAAAATGCCAGAACTATGATCAATGACAAAAGGCTTCCAAAGTACTTTCCGGGAGAAGATGTTAACACAGCTTGCTATGTTCTGAATAGAGTACTCATTAGAAGTATCTTGAACAAAACCCCCTATGAACTCTAGAAAGGTAGAAAGCCTAAAATAGGTTATTTCAGAACCTTTGGTTGTAAGTGTTATGTTTTGAATACAAAAGAATATCTTTCAAAGTTTGATTCAAAGGCAGATGAGGCCATTTTTCTTGGCTACTCAACACATAGTAAAGCATATAGGGTTTTTAATAAGAGGAATCAAACTTTAGATGAATCTGTTCATGTTCAGTTTGATGAGACTAACCTTGCAGATAGTAAAGCTCCTGAAGATGACGTAGTTCAAGCTCCTGAAGTAACATCTCCTGCTGATGTTGAAGATGTTTCTCCTAGAGCTGCTGAAGTTATTCCTCCTATTGTTGGTAATTCAGTCCCAGAAGAGAATACAACTCTAGAAGTTCACTTCATTCCAGAAGATGCTCCTACATATGATTCAACAAATGATGAACAACTTTCAAAAGATACATTGGATGTACCAAGAGAAGTTAGAGCTCCTAGGAATCACCCCTTGTAGAATGTAATTGACTCTGTTCATAATCTTGTCATGACCAGAGTTCAGCTCAGACGATACATGGGGAATGTGGCTTTTGTGTCACTTGTGGAACCCAAGGACTTCTATGAAGCTGAAGATGATGATGTTATTCTAACATCTTGTTTTGATGACTTAATTAATTAATGATTTTTATACTTATGCTCCATATGTGACAAAATGATTTTTATCATATACTCTATACTTAAATGATTTATATAACTCTAGATGTTATTAAAAGATATTTCAAATAAGCTTTAAAAATAAATATCTAGAGTTATCCCAAAAAGTATATGATTTAACTTTTGATCTTACGTGCTCTAACTTATGCCATATTTACTCGAGATCAATAGTTTTATGTATGTATGCCATGAACTTAATTGTGTGAATATGAGATATATTATGAACTATTTAATCATGACATAATATTATTTGAAACATACTCTTGCCATGATTATTTTACGGAGTTCATAATTACTACGACGTCTCAACTTCACTAAACATTTTCGGTTAATACATACTTGCCATGATGTTGATTAAAACATATTTATCATCCATATTTCTAACAAAATTGATACATTTTATTGATGATAATATAGGTTTGTATGGATTTCGAATTTGGTGGATAAATGCTTCACAAAATTTGTTTATCTCAAGGATTAATCAAGACCATCCACTTCCATACTTGATATTCATCCTACGGCTCAAAATCGAACTTGATAAGCAAGTTTGATGTCTCATCCATGACAACTCATGTTGTACTTGAAGAATATATTTCAACCACAAAAATATTACCAAAACCGAGATAGTCAAAAGCAAAAGAAGAGTATGTGGTTCAAATGAAGCAAGTAAACTTCCACATTGACATAAAGTAAAATGTGATGGACATAAAGTTGATGGATGAATCAAATCTTCCCCAAACGGCTACTTGAGGAGTGTTGCACAAAATTGATTCAAGTTGTTCAAATTCAAACCTCCAACAGCTCTATTTTCGACTATAAATAGCCCGGAAAGTTGACAGTTGAAGATAAGGAAAATACATCGAGAATTAAAGCTATGACACGAGAGATTTGCTAAAGCTTTAGTTATATTTCCTTCAACTGTATCGTGAGAGTTTGAGTGTTATTCTTATCATTCAAAAACGATATTGTAAAGATTAAACGGTGGGGTTTAATCATGGGTTTAACACTAGATCCCGATAAAAGTGTAAAGGTTCTTAAGCACCTGTAAGCTTAGGAGAGGTTATCACTGAGCCTTGAAAAGTGCCATAAGTTTCTTAGTTGAGCTTGAGAAAAACTAAGAGAAGTCACTCGACGCTTGGAGTTCGAGAGAGTAAATACTGGTAGAGGTATTTGCTGGCTGTGTCTCGGATTGTGAGAACTGTCTCAGGCTTGATTTCTGCCCGTAAAGAAATCATAGTGGAAAATCTCGAGAGGTTCTCTCGGGGACAGGATTAGGCTCACAAGGAGACCGAACCTGGATAAATAACTGTGTCAAAATCTCCTATCCCTTACTCTCTTTATTATTGCTATTTAATCACTTTCTTGCGTTTATTTAATTATTATATAACTGCTAGTGATTAATTGTGCTTAATTCTTTTATACTCTTATTTTTTATAAACAACTGTTTCTTCCGCAAAACTTATTTGAGCTGTTGTTTATTAAAATAGGCAAAAATTATTAAGAGTATTTGAAAGTATTTTTAAAAGCAATAAATCCTACTCACCCCCCCCCCTCTAGTCTTTATACAGTAATCTTTGGGCCAACAGATGAATGCTGGTTAATGGCAATGCAAGAAGAACTTGACCAGTTTAAAAGGCAGAAGTTTGGATTTTGGTTCCCATACCTAATAACAAGAAAGTTGTTGGTACAAGATGGGTTCTGAAGAACAAGCTTGATGAGTTTGGAAATGTTGTGAGGAACAAGGAAAAACTTGTTGCTCAAGGTTACAGTCAGCAAGAAGGCATAGATTATGCTGAAACTTTTGCTACTGTTGCAAGGTTGGAAGCCATTAGAATTCTGTGTGCTTTTGCATCATACAAAGGGTTCAAGTTGTTTCAAATGGATGTGAAAAGTGCATTCTTAAATGGGTACATTGATGAGGAAGTCTATGTGTCTCAACCTCCTGGTTTTGAAGATCCTAAGTTTCCAGATCATGTGTACAAGCTTAAGAAGGCGTTGTATAGACTGAAACAAGTTCCTTCTGTCTAAGGGATTTGTCAGAGGATGTGTTGATACAATTCTGTTCACTCTAAGAAAGAAAAAACATATCCTTTTAGCTCAGGTATATGTTGATGATATTATAATTGGTGCTACAAATGAATCTTTGTGCAGGGAGTTCAACAACCACACGAAAGCTAAGTTTGAAATGTCTATGGTGGGAGAATTAACCTTCTTCTTAGGACTTCAAATCAAGCAAAGTAATTGTAAGCACTGGTTTTCGAACCCAATGAGGAAAACATTCTACGCGCTCCTCGTCCCGCAAGTTGCTCAAATACTGATACTCGTCAGAGAACGGATCACCTTTCCAGGGCCATAACCTCTTCCACCCGCATCTCGGGACCATGAGTGTGACACTTTCATGCTTATGAGTGTGACACGTACGGTCAAAACATTATTCACCATTGACCGTACGGTCACAACACTGTTTGTTGTGACCCTACGGTCACATCTCTTTTGATCGTACGGTCACTGCCACGTGGCAGACAACAATCCAATCATTATCTGCCATGTGGCAAAGCGGTCCAATGAAAAGTCGCCACGTGTACATGTGGACAAACAACTTTGGCCGGACCTTGTAAGACCCGGTCGGGCTTTGGGTGAAGCCCGTCTCAGATCCAAATTTGGATCTAAGACGGAAGTTCAGGCGACCGTACGGTCAGAAGAATTGTGACGGTATGGTCCATAGGTTGCGACCGTACGGTCCCAACCTAGCCTATAAATACCCCCTGGATTTATCATAATTTTGACCAACAAATACTCTTTCTCCTCCCTATAAATACCCGATAAAAGTTGCCTTTGATAAAGTTCCCTCTGTTGTTGCCTAAGGTTGCCTTTGATTAAGAAAAGAATCGCTAGAGTCTGAGCTTGAGAATATTTTTCCAAAATATTCCCAAAAAAAGGTCCTCACGACCACTAAAAATATTTCCCCAATTATTCAAGGTTCCAGATCTAGGCATCACTCGCAGCCCCACTAGAGCTGACTAAGTCCTTTTTCTAAAACTATTCGGAGGACGCCCTACGCAACTCCGGCCCCCAAAGTTCCTCCCTGAAAGGTCTCCGTTCTTCAATGAGTATCAGTCCGCGAGCAATCACTGGCACGCGACGAGGGTAAGCTTCTGAGGGTTTTATACCGTGTCACCTGACGGTTTACCGTACAATTTTTTGCGTATTTAAATATTCTTGTGTGATAATAATAAAAGTCAAGATAATAAATCATTATGCTGCATTAAAGATCCTCTAGGGCCTTGGAATGTCGGAACTAATAAGTTGTATCCACGTACGTAAATACAATCTCTGGTTTTCAAAACAATCGGTACATTTTCCCGGTCGGCTGGGTGGCGACTCTAGTCAAAGAAGGCTAAAGCAGCTATGAGCGACCACTTACGCTCACAGTGGCGACTCTACTGGGCACCAAAAATATAGTCTACTATTATAAGTTAGCTTCAACGTATAATTTTTTTGAAGTTAATTTATTAATGGGAGAATGTATGTTTGGTTTTCACTTTTGATAAATTTATTTCTGAAAATATTCTATGAAAAGTAAAAAATGGGATACAACTGAAGCGTTCTGAAAGTCTATGGCTATATACGGAGTTATTGCTTTCTCATACTGCATAAAACAAAAATCCCGAATGGTCAACGTGTGTTATGGGTCGCGCTTACTGTCGTTTCCTTTAAGGGATGCATAGGTCGATCTTCAACACCACCCACAGCCTCGTACCGTCGACACGTTGCTCAAAACCCTTAAATGGGGAGGCGCTAGGTATATATTGCTGTGGGAACCCTTTGTATCAAACGAGACCGAAGCCTCATATAGTCAGCCTAGATATTTCCCCTAAGGACTACCCCAAAATATTAATGAAAGCACGTCTATGAGATCGTTTTGACTTCGAAAGGAAAGATGTCAAAAGAAACTCACCTAGGACAGAGACGTACCACGTGAAGACTGCGAGGGAGTGTCGTGTACGCATGAATGTTTATAGTGAATGTTTTATAGTTTACCTATACTTGTACATATATTAGACGTAGTCTTAAACTAGGAAAAATCAAGAGTCCAAGTTTCCATTTGAAGTAAGGGGGCATCGCGTTACGCCAGACATTTTATCACACAAGACACGTCGTTATGTCGTCTATTTCATTTCATAAAGACACCCAATCTCGTGAGATAAAACCATGGCGTCACAAATATCGTCCCCTTAAGTCAAAACGGGTGCCATACAAAGCCTCAGGTCCTAGATTACGAAAGACGCTCTAATGATTTCATGTAGGACAGGGTCATGTCAGGGCAACGGTTTAATCTGTTAAATCAAACGTACATTGTCTTGTGCTCCTCCCGAAAAGGAGTTTAGGGTTTGTCTTGAGTCTAAAGGCACACCGCCCCGTGAAGTCCACACAAGTCAATATCACGTTGGACCAATAAAGAAAAAAAACTAAAATTCGCATAGACCACAACGACAAAATCCCCAAGTAGGTTAAGTATAGTGTCACATGTCAAACCACGTCAGGTCATCACTCCATTTGTAAGGATTAACGAATCAACCAATATTGCCGCTCATTTTGTTATGTGAAGAACGTCGTCCTGGCGTTTATTTCAATTCAAGAAGAAGCTTAGTCTATCTTCACGTAACAAAATTTTGCCGCTATAATGGTCAATTCCTTAAGCCAAATAAATATTAAGAATATATGTGATAGGCCCAGTCGTGTCAAACAGTCATGTCGTTTGCAGGGTCTAATGAATCGACCAATGATGTCGCTCACTTTGTCATGTGAAATACGTCATCATGACATCTATTTCGGTTCGAGAAAAATACTTATTACATTTCACATGACGAAGTTCTACGACCCCAAAGGTCAATTCCTTAAACCAAACAAATGTCATCTTGAGACAATGCTAAAACTTCATAAGACCTAAAAGCATAGAACGTTATGATACCCGCCCGTATACATGAAATACGTCGTCACGCCGTCCGTTCCTTATTGCAAGGAACACTTCAATTATTTCATGTGGGTTATACCATCACACCTATTAGATCAAACATACATTGTCTCCTGCTCCTCCAAAGAGAGTTTTGAGTTTGTGCAGCAAAATGGGACGTCGGAATCATTACGCTCCGAAAAAGGCGCTTGTCATAAGTGACTGTCTGAACCAAGGTAGGGGCACAATATCCCGTGAGTCTACATGGTTCATTATCGTGTTGAGTCTTCCAAACCAGTGTAAGGTAGGGTTGTCGCACAAGCATTTTCCATTCGAGAAATAAGCGACGAGTCAATAATGTCCTTCAGCATAGAGTCAAACCTTACTCATGTACCCAGTATACGTCCCCTAGTCTCTATGTGAAAATCGGGTCTTGTTTGCCTTTATGTATGAATTCGCAACAGTCCATCACCGTGTCGCTTAAAATCCACATGCATATGTTAGTCGTCACTTATAGAGTCAGGAGTCGTGATTATTGTCAGTGTATGTAGTCATCAGTCTAGGATCCAAGGTGTGGTGTGCATCCATTTCATATACACGTCAAGGATTACCCGTACGAATTAGCATACATCGTCAAACCATGTGTCCCCTTACCTGCTAGGTTTGTGTCCTTCGGGTGTGTCTACCCTAGGAGTGTCATACGTTAGGTCACTTGTTTCAAGCCATCCTACGTAATAGGGTCTGCATGCATGCACATTGCCATGTGTCTTAAGCATACATAGACATCGGTACCAGGACATAAGAGATAGGAAAATGACAAACGAGGTACCATGATCCCATAAGTATAACCTGTCTAGATCTCATAGGCCCACTTTAGGCTAGAGCACACACACAAGTTGTCGAAACGTCAGAAACCCCATTTATACGTGAACGCCTTCTCGTTGCCCAAAATTCCTAACCCGAAATCACAAAACCACAACACACCTGAACCCAACCCGGCTTCCATCAAGGAGACTGTCAGACCGACAAGGAAGAATCAGAAATAGGGAACAAGCCCGTAGACGAAATGTGGAACTACCAAGGGAAGTTCTCCATGACATCCTCTCACACCCCAATCCAAATTGAAGACTACATAAGCCTTGACCATTAGCCTACCTCACAAACGAACCACTACCCCAAACACTCCAAAATACCTTACACGAAACTTCACTAAAACTACCCCAACATGCACCACACTCCATCTCACTTCAGTTAACCACCTCCTCATGACCTATTCCAGGGCCAACTAAAGACCTTATTTGACCCCAAAATCGATTAATACCTAGTGGCTCGAAAAGCTAAGAATACACCCCTAAGAGGATTCATGGAGGACTTTAGGTCACAAGCGTCACATCAAGAACATCCCTGTAGATAAAGAACGAAGCAACATTATCAGGCATCGACTAGGCTCTATCCCACTTATTCTATCCGCGTGTTTATATACTCGTGCTTGGATAGAGAAAGCGTTTAGCTCACTCGTACTGTCTACATTCATTTGCATCTTTCCAATAGACATTAGGAAGATATAGGCATAATTAGAGCACGTGTGTCTAGTATGAATATGCCCTTGACTGTATGGGAGAGAACCGCATCTAGAGAAACAGTCCCGACTAAGACTTACCCTGCAAGATGAAGAGACGACATAAGGAGGAGGGAATTACTGGACCAATGTAGAAGCACATCTCCTTCGGAAACCTGCAAAAAGAAGAGACCTCACTCTAAGGAATTAGGGCAGTACACGGAAGTTAAAACGGAGCGTCCAAGTACTTGAAGTGTCTCCATGAACCGAGGTCCATCAACCTTTAGAGTTAAACCCATGAAATCCTCAGAACTCCCTTCCTACACTCTGCAACGGATGTGCCCATAGACGAAGGGAGAAGCAAAAAGGAGAAGTGAAGCCATCCTTCGGAGAAGCTTGTAGCTTGAAAATAGATCACACCCACAAAACCTAGAAGGAAGCGACGACGTTTCCATATCAAGGCTTCATGCAAAAGACGAAGCGGACGGGGTCCCAAAGTTATGGAGAAATCATCACACGAAGGCGCAATCAATGCAGGAGGTTGTGACAAGATCTACACCAAGGAGAACAATGGAGACACTAGGATTTCATCATGAGAATCACTTGCACGCTTCCGAGAACAAGATGGCAGCATTAGGATGCGCGGTTTCATCCCCGTGAAAAACGACGATCCCACACCACGAAAGAATCCTCACTACAAATGGCAAATCATCGTCACGAGAAGAAGAAAAGATAGTCAACTAGGACTGGTTGATAACGAGTGCACATTCATACTAGACATACATGAACCATTTATGCCTATATTAACTAGTCTAGATGCTTATGTTAGCGAGTCTAAATCCCTGTTTCAAGAGTGTATCAGCTACACATATTCTAGAATAGACAATAGGATATATACACTCCGTTCAAAACACTAGCCGACTCCCATAGGGTTTGAGGAAACACAAAAGACATGCTAGATCGAGAAAACTAAAAAAAATAAAAATAGATCTAAGCAACAATCAAGGCCAAAAGAAAGAAAGCCTGCTAGGTTCGAAACCCGAAAGGGCGACCTAGGCAACAATAAAGGCAATTCGCTAAGTTGACAACCCGTAGAGTCATCTTAGGCAACAGTTAGAGCAATAAAACATCTCACCCTAGGGGCAATCACGAAAACGTCATCGGAAGTTGCATTTAAACATCTTAATTCTGACCCTGCCTAGAAACTACACATGGTCTCTCACGCCCTATCCTCATCAAATAACCTCCACAACCCTCGCTTCCACCATCCGTGCCAAAACTCTTTCTCTCCTCACAAAAACTATCCCAACTTCCCTAAAACACCCACGAAGACCTCGCCTCATTCATCTAACCCAAAACCTTCACCCACATCCTCCAAAAGAAAAACCATGAACCTACCCTTATAAAACCACCTCACACATAACCAAAACCTTGGGGTCACCCACTGACACAAGACGTACTTCATTTAGAACCAAGAGTTGTTTAAAGTCACCCGGTCACGTGTCCACACACTCACTCATACATACCACGTGTCCTAGGTCGTCCAAATAAAACCCACAAAAATAATACCACACGAGTCGTAAGATGAGGTAGTCCCCCTAGTTTTCACACAATCACATGTCCACAGGTCTAGTTGCACGCACAAATTAGACACCTAGGTCACCTAGTCGAAATCCATAAAAGATATATCACATGAGTAGGACATGCCCTCGTGCACACACACACTTTGGGTTTTAGATCGTTATAGGTTGTCAGGAGTCCACCTAATAGGGCATCCCTTCACTTACATCAAAGTCACACACATGCACACTCTATGTTTTAGATGGTCTAGCTAGAATCCATATCACGTGAGTTCATGTAGTGAAAGCGTCTCTTGTCACATGTCTATACATCTAGTCGCATGCATTGTGTGTTATCCAGCCTAAGTTCATAGGTGTAAACCTGCATGCATCCATAAAATAAGGTATCTCCCTTGATCACTTATAATCATGCAACATGGGCAGTCATCTTAAAAATGTTTATTTCCCATTGGCCATCTCACCCCGAGGAAGGATGCGTGTCTTTATTTGTGCAGGATCCCCATATGTGTCATAAAAAGGTGGTGACAAATCGGATCATCGTCACACGGAGATAGTCTAGGCACAAATTAGACGATGTCAACAACCTTTCAAAACCTAGACCAGTAAGGCATAGGAGCCTCCCTCGGCCATCCAAAAGAAGGTGTCACAAATCCCCAATAACGGAAAGTCAGCAACACACTGGGGCATTTTTTTCGATCCTTAAAAGATATGATGCAAACTCGGAGGTTAGCAGAGCACCGGAACTTCATATTCATAGTCCTCGGATCACCCTGACGGCCAGGCAATGGAACGTCGTGGCCTCATCTAAGAGATCATCGGCTGGAGCATCACTCGATCGATAGAGAATACAGCATAGAGCCAAGGTTGGAAACGCTACTGCTCAGATAAGACTAGTAGGACAAAGTGTCAGGCATCATTTGAAGAAAGAAAGGCAGAGAACTGAACCAAAGAGGCCACCGGACCCTTGGATCAAACTCGGAGAGCTACAAAAGTTACTAAATCCTCGGATCAGACTCGAGGTGCTACGAGAAGTTACCAAAATCCTCGAATCAAACTCGAGGTGCTATAAAAAATTAATAAAATCCTCGGATCAAACTCGAGGTGCTATCAGAAGTTACTAAAATCCTCGGATCAAACTCGAGGTGCTATCAGAAGTTACTAAAATCCTCGGATCAAACTCGAGGTGCTATCAGAAGTTACTAAAATCCTCGGATCAAACTCGGGGTACTACAGAAATTATAATCATGGAGAGCAGTTGATCGGCCTTAGAAGAGAATTATACGAAACACGAAGTCGAAGGCCCAGACTGCAGGAGTTACCAAATCCTCGGATCAAACTCGAGGAAGACAGTTGATCGACCTCAGGACAGAATCATCCGATACACGAAGCCGGAGGTCCAGACTGTAGGGGTTACTAAATCCTCGGTTCAAACTTGAGGATAACAGTTGATCGACCTCAGGACAAAATCATCTGAAACACGAAGCCGGAGGTCCAAACTGCAGGAGTTACCAAATCCTCGAATCAAACTCAAGGAAAACAGTTGATCGACCTCAGGACAGAATCATCCGAAACACGAAGCCGGAGGCCCAGACTGCAGGAGCTACAAATCTTCGGATCAAACTCGAGGAAAACAGTTAATCGACCTCAGGACAGAATCATCCGAAACACGAAGCCGGAGGCCCAAACAGCAGGTAAGTTTCTAAATCCACTTTTGAAAGACATGAGCACACACGCAGTATTTCTTGTTTCGCTTCATTGAGACTGCCCAATGGGTCTGACAAGATAATGTAATCACCCTAGGCACTCCCAAAGAAGCGAGGGGCAAACTGTAAGCACTGGTTTTCAAACCCAATGAGGAAAGCAGTCTACGAGCTCCCCGTCCTGCCTGCTGCTCAAATACTAATACTCGTCGGAGAACGGATGACCTTTCCAGGTACATAACCTCTTCCATCCGCATCTCGGGACCATGAGTGTGACACTTTCATGCTTATGAGAAAATCCTCTTTTACAAAATGACGTACGGTCAAAACATTATTCACCATTGACCGTACGGTTAGAACACTGTTTCTTGTGACCGTACGGTGACATCTCTTCTAACCGTACAGTCACTGCCACGTGGCAGACATCAATCCTTATCTGCCACGTGGCCAAGCGGTCCAATGAAAATTCGCCATGTGTACATGTGGACAAACAACTTTGGCCGGACCTTGTAAGACCCGGCCGGGCTTTGGATCTGAGGCGGACGTTAAGGCGACCGTATGCTCACCAGAATTGTCACCGTACGGTCACTAGGTTGTGACCCTACGGTCACAACCTAGCCTATTAATACCCCCCGGATTTCTCACAATTTTCACCAACAAACACTCATTCTCCTCCCTCTGTAGCTCGTTCTAAAGCGATTCTTGTCCCGATAAAAGTTGCCTCTGTTGTTGCCTAAGGTTGCCTCTGATTAAGAAAAGAATCGCTAGAGTCCGAACTTGAGAATATTTTCCCAAAATATTCCCAAAAATGGTCCTCACGACCACCAAAAATATTTCCCCAATTATTCAAGGTTCCAGATCTAGGCATCACTCGCAGCCCCGCTAGAGCTGACTAAGTCCTTTTTCCAAAACTATTCGGAGGACGCCCTACGCAACTCCGGCCCCCAAAGTTCCTCCCTGATAGGTCTCCGTTCTTCAACGAGTATTACTCCGCGAGCAATAACTAGCACGCGACGAGGGTAAGCATCTGAGGGTTTTATACCGTGTCACCCGACGTTTTACCGTACAAATGTTTGCGTATTTAAATATTCTTGTATGATAATAATAAAAGTCAAGATAATAAATCATTAGGCTGCATTAAAGATCCTCTAGGTCATTGGAATGTCGGAACTAATAAGTTGTATCCACGAACGTAAATAGAATCTTTGGTTTTCAAAACAATCGGTACATACACCGGTTCGTACATTTTCCCGGTCGGCCGGGTGGGGACTCTAGTCAAAGAAGGCTAAAGCCGCTATCTGCGACCAATTACGCTCACAGTAATGATGGTGTATTTATCAATCAAGCGAAGTATACTAGAGAAGTGCTGAAGAAATTTGGCATGTCAGACTCTAATGCAGTTGACATTCCCATGGACGTCAGCAAAGACTTTGATGATGAAGAGAAAGCTGGTAAACCTGTAGACATAAAAACCTACTAAGGTATGATTGGTTCTCTTTTATATCTAACCGCCAGCAGGCCAAATATACATTTTGCTGTGTGCTTTTGTGCTAGGTATCAGGCTAAACCAATGGAAATTTATGACACTGATGTCAAAAGAATTCTCAGATATCTTAAAGGCACTTCAGAAGCTGGTTTGTGGTATCCTTGTAGTACAAAATTTACTCATGTAGGATACACAGACTCTGACTATGGTAGATATAAATTGAATAGAGTCGGCACTTCTGGTGGTTGTCTTTTTCTGGGGGAGTGCGTAGTCTCCTGGCATAGTAAGAAGCAAACCTTTGTGGCTCTCTCAACTGCTGAAGCTGAGTATGTTGTTGCTGGAAGTTGTGTTTCTCAGATGCTCTGGATAAAGCAACAAATTGCTGACTATAGAATCACTCCTGGAACAATTACAATCAACTGTGATAACAAAAGTGCTATTGACCTTTCAAAGAATCCCATTCAACACAGCAAGATGAAGCATGTTCACATTAGGCATCACTTTCTGAGAGATCATGTTCTGAAGAAGGATATTGTTTGTTGGGTGTGATTTGTGTCTAAAAAATCAAGGGTTTTCCATAGTATTTTCGTGCCAAAACTGTGTTTCGAACAGCCTGAGATTGTTCTTTAAGGCACAAGTTCAGCATGTGCTCCCAGATAGTTTGCATGTGCTTAGTTGGGTCTTAACAGCTTGAATTTAGGGTTGAATCTGCAGAAAATCAGGTAAAAGATACCCTCTCCTCACATGTTCTCGGTTTTGTGATGTGGGGAAGAGAAAAAGCAAGGTTTTGGAGGTTTGTGAAGGCATTGGGATATGAACTTGTTTTCTTGTGCATTTGTCTCTTTCTGCAGGTTGACTTGTCCTATTATGCAGTTGTCTTCTTCTGCTGGAGAACAACCTGCCCAAGAACAACCAGATTCCGAGAAGCATCTTCACTTTGTTTATTTCCTTTCTTTCTTGTATAAATACTCATGCGAGAGTATTGTTTATCTATCTTTTCATATCTTAGTTTTATCAGACATTAGCTTTACTTTCAATTTAGTAGTTATAGCAGTTTTCTGTGGAAGTCTCATCCGAGGCCAAGCAGAACATGTTCTTAGTTTTCCCTTCCTTCAAATGCTGTAAACATGACAATGAGTGAGTAGACACTCAAGGTGGAAAGCCAGCCTTCTGGCTGGTGGTTTGTAAGCGTCACTTTCCTTTTATAGCAGTTTTCTGTGGAAGTCTCATCCGAGGCCAAGCAAAACATGTTCTTAGTTTTCCATTCCTTCAAATGTTGTAAACATGATAATGAGTGAGTAGTCACTCAAGGTGGAAAGCCAGCCTTCTGGCTGGTGGTTTGTAAGCGTCACTTTCCTTTTATTAATGAAATCATGTTTATTCAGCTTCTTCAATAGAATCTTCATTCATATATAAGTCTAGCTAACTTGTATTTTCAGTTGTTTGATGTTGTAGGGACCAACTCGGATCAAGCAATAGATAAACTGATTGAACACATATGTTTTATATCGGGACCAATAAGGATAAAATGTGTGCTAAGGGTTCTTATTTATAAGATGTTTCCTGTGCTTAACGCTTGTGCTTGTGTAATCTAATGGAAACTAATTTTGCATAAGTATAAAGAATCTTGGGAACATGTGACTATCTGAGTTGAGTGATTACAGTGAAGATACCTTAGACTTACAATAAACATGGTGGATTTATATAAAGGGAATGTGTGCTTGTTTGCCATCAGTTCTGGCTGTGCTTTACTCCTGCTTCCTTATTATTGATATCTCTTAATTTATTATTGCATGCTCAGTGACAACCTTAGATTAATAATAGACTTAGTTAGATTAAATTCAACCAATCAATCTAGACCAATCACCCGACTATTCTGTTTCAGTAAAGAGACCAGCTTGAAACTGTTCTATCGCTGTGGAGACGATAACTTATCACTTTATTACTTGTCTAGAGCACTTGCAAGTGTCATCCACTCATTTGTACACAACATTGTTCTTACTTATTTACCCTCTGAAGACAATATTCCTGATATGTTTACTAAGCCTCTAGCTAGTACTCCTTTCAGAAGCTTGAGAGAAGGCATAGGTATTACTAATCCACTTCACTAATTTATCTTTAATTATAATCGCTTATGTCTTAAAGCGTGCCTACATTAAATGCTTTTATTGCGCTTTACAGTTGTTAACGGTAATTGGTTCCCTATTTTAACGGTGGTTATCCACTTTTTGAATTGGAACGGTTTATTCGTTTGGGTATAAATAAGGGATTTCCATACTTAGCAAATTTTTCACCTAAGTTTTCATTTACAATTAGAATCCACATAGCTTTTTCTGCAATCTCTATTCTCTCTGTACTTTAACCTAATTTCTCAACAATGGGTCAAGAACATATTGTTGCTCCAATCACTGTCACCTATCTTTTCTCCTCAAAACCAGAAGATGTTCTTAGTGAATCTAGGGTTTTACTTCTAGGTTCCTAGAAAATGATGTCAAGCTCACTGACCCCATCTCAAAATGGCTAAGTGCTCAAAACTGGAATTCATTTGTCTCTTTGAATGAATTCATCTATCCTGCGCTTGTCACTGAGTTTTACCAGAATCTTCACTTTCAATCTGATGAAGAAGATGTTGTGTGTCCATCTGTTGCTGGAATGGACTTTCAAGTTTCCAGAACTTCAATTGCACAAGTTATTGGAATATCAGATGAACGGATCATCATTGGAGATGATGGATCTGCTGAGGGTTTCACAGAGGTGAATTGGGGAAGACCTGATTTGGAAGCTAAGGAGACCTATGCAACTTGGCTTACTCAGCACCAGAGGTGGGCACATTATCTTACAACTAATGTGTTCTTACCAAAGTTTGGGGGAGTCAATTGTGTCTCCAAAAGGGAAAGAGTGTTCATGTATCACCTCATGAACCAGAAGAAGATCAACCTCCTTGCCATGATTATTAGGCAGATGAAGAATGTTAAAGTGGTCAGCACCTTTGCATATGGATCCCTCCTGACGAGGTTGTTTGAAGGTGCCTCAATTCCCATCTCAGGAGATGGTATCACTGGCAGAAGCACTCCTATGAAGATACTCACTCTGAGTAGACTTGGTCATGATGTTGTTCCTCCTAAGAAGGTGGATGCTTTTGCTTCACAGGATGTCTTAAATGCTCAGAAGGCATCTGTGAAAGAGGGAGAGATCAAGGTTAAGACTAGTAAGAAGGGAAAGGGTGAGAAAGGCAAAGGAAAGAAGGCCAGCAGCAAACTGGTAATGACTGTGGAAAAGGTTGCTGCTAATGCACCAATTCCTCACTTGGTTCAAACAACAATCAGTGTTGAACCATCTGGGAAGGTGGTTGCTCAGAAGACAGCAAAGGATGCTAAAAAAGATAAGCTTGCTGAACTAGCAAGGATTGCTGAAAGAGAAAAGGAAGAGCAAGTTCTTAAACTTGCTGAGGATAATTTGAGGGAGAAGCTGTTGTTGCAGCTAATGTTGAGTTGGATGCAGCTGAACTAAACTTGAGAGCTAAGGCTACGACTAAGGCTGATGAAACTGCTGCTAAAGAGGACTCTAAGGATATTGTTGCTCTGAAAAGGATAAGAACTAAGGGTTCTGCTTCAGTGAGAAGACCTATTAGGAAGAAAGATTTTATCTTGACCTCTGCTCCTAAGTTAGAGGATGACATCCCAGAGGATGAAGAAGAAAATGTGAATGATGATGAAGATGTTCACATGGATGATGATGAAAGAAATCTCAATGATGATGGTGCTCCTATCATTGAAGAATTTCCAGAGGACACTACTCCTGAGAAAGGAGATTTTGATGATGTGCTTAACATTGCACGGGCTGTTACTTATGAAGATCCTAACTTCATGGATGATGTCCTTCTTGGAAAAGGAAAAAGCTTTGAGAGAAACAAAGACGTTCACGAGGTGTTTGATAGATTGTTCTATCTGTCTCCTGAACCCTTGAATGCTGAACCTATCGCTTATTTCATTCCAGAAGCTAATGAGAACCCTTCTTCTAGAGCTCTTGAGAATTCACCATCTCCTTATCCTGAACATAATTCACATGTTCCATCTCCACCACACTCTTCTCCACCACCTTCTGTCATAGAAGCTGGTGATTCCCATACTTCACTTCCTCCTAGAACCTCAACTTCTGAGGCTGTAGCTCTTAAAACCACTCCTCCTTCTGAATCTTATTCATAAGTGAATTTATCCACAAAGCCCATCTTTTCAGATTCTACAACAACATCCACTACCTCCCTAAATACCTCTCCTTCATTTTCCTTCCCATCTACTACACCATCCTTTACCATACGCTCTACTAAATCAACCTCTTCTCCTTCCTCCACAACCACAATTCCTCCTCCTTCAACCTCTGAACACATCCATCCTCTGTCTGTTCCTAAACCTACTTCTGTTTCAACCACTTTTACTGGACTTTCATCAAACTATGACTTTCTCAGAAACTTGATGAATCAGCATGAGTGTGAAACCTATTTTGGTGGTCGAGGATTTATTGGGAGAACTCCAATTTCTTCAGGAGCTGGTGATGTTCCCTCGGTTGAGGAGTTGAGAAGAATGCGTCAGGGTGGCTCTGATGAATTCTTGAATAGGTTTGCTGGGATGGGACAAAAGACCTCTGCTGCTGACATGTTTGCTCAGGGTGTTGTGCTTCAAGAACTTCAGTCTCTTAAAGCTTAGACTTGCAACTCATGTCCATGCTTCAAATGCAGGACCCTTTTGTTTACATTCGCAACCTTCCAACCCTTCATCTAGCTGCTAATGATGAATTGTACAAACTGAGACAGCTTGCTTTGACTCTGCCAAGATTGGAAAACATTGCTCTTGCCTCTTCAAATAATGTCAACAATAATCTTGAGATTCTGACTGAAGAAGTTAAGGAAGCAAACGAGCATTATGAGGCTCAGAGTAAAGTAATTCCTGCCAGAATTGATGATCTTCAAAGCACTGCCAATCATATTCTGAGAGAAGTCAAATCTTCTGCTCAAGCTTCATCATCCTCTAGTGCTGCTCGTGTTGTATATGACATCACTCCTGATCTCAATCACTTAAAATCAGCTTGACGGTAAAATTCCGTATAGCCTAAATCCGTCAGAAAGTCGACATTCTGACGGAATTTCTGACGAAAATGAACCGTGGTAATTTCGATCGACGCAAATCGTCCTGACGTTTTTCTGACGGATCTCAAAATGACCGCATAATTAATACGAGTTATTGTATCCTCTATTCTAATTTATTTATTTTAATTTTAATGGTATTACATTTTAATTTCAATTTCTATCTTCAACTTCTAAATTAGTTTTTGATAAAAAAGAAATACAAATAAATATGATTCATGACAACAATTAAGTATTTAAGTTGATTTGTTTAAATTATTAACCTATATTAATTAATGATTTGTATCCATTTCATGTCAACATTATATTACGATAAAAATAATGATAAGGTTAAAAAATTTAAGAAATAAAAATTCAACAATAACTATAAATGTGTTTTTTCAAGGTAACCCTACATAGCCTTTTTTTTGTTTCTTGTCGTATGGTAACCATAAGTATTATAAATATAAAGAAATTCCCTCAACTCCCGACAGGGCCGCCTCCGGTATTTTGAAGGCCTTAGACAAATTTGTTTTAATCAAAGATAACATCTTACTTTTTTTTCATTTATTTTAACAATAATAGAAAAATGTATATATTATTAGCTAAAATTCATAATTATATAACAAACAAAATCATTTAATAAATTAATATAATTATTAATATTATAAATTACAAATTTTGAGGTCCCGAAAGTAGTGAGACCCTAGGCGGGTGCCTAAGTGAACTCCCTTAGAGACGACCTTGACTCCCGATAAAGTTTCTTCAAGTTTATTCAAAACTCTAACAAATTCACACAATCCTTCAAATATTTCACTCACTTTTGGTCAAATATTAGCTAATTTCTCTCACCCGAACCTTTAACCGTAGAAGAAAACTTTACTTCTCTCGAATGTTTCAAAATCACATTTCTATATACTTTAAATTTATAAAAATAGTTATGAAATAGAAAGTTATGGAATGAAGATCAATAGGGTTAGGGTTAGTGTTAGGAGTTAGGGCTAGGGTTTAGGGTAGAGGTTGTAAGGCTAGAAGCTAGAAGTTTAGGGTTAGTGTTAGAGTTTAAGGTTGGAGATCACCAATTTTTAGTTAATTTTTCTTATAAATCTACTTACTAATATAACATTTGAATTTTGACTAATTCTAAAACATATTCTAATCATAAAAACAATGTGAATTTTAATTTTCAGACGGAATTCCGTCAGCAGTTCCGTCTCCAAGGCCGACGGAATCTGTAAGCGTCAGAAAATCCGTCAGAAAATAAAGCGGGAACGTACCCGCCTTATATTTCTGACGAAAAATGGAGATCGTCAGAAATTTCGTGAGAGGTGCTGACGGTTTATGCCTGATGAACCCTAAGTGTTTTGGTTATGTCCAAACGTTTCAGAAGATGAAAATGAAAATTAACTTGTATACTTTTCAATGTTGACTAACAATTTTCGTTAAGTTATTATGAGTTTTCTCAACAGATGCTGAATGAAGAATTCCTGCTTGCCTATTGAACTCAGAAGATTAAAAAGCTGAAGACTGAAGCACTTTCTCAGAAGCTGGATGAACCGCTCTGAAGTCTTGATTGTCTGCCTAAAGCTTTTATCAGAAGTTCTCTTTTGCAAAAAGAAGACTAAGGTTGTTTTAGCTCAGAAGCGCTAAGAAGGAATACGAACATCAGAAGTTCGTTATCACGGGTTTAGTTAAGCATTTAATGCTTTGTCAGTTGCATTTAATGCAAGGCGCCAAAAGTTCAAAAAGCTGTTTGAAGGACGCGCCTGTTCACAACAAACAAAACCTGCTCTCTTATCGTTTCCCTCTAAATCAATCTTCAAGTTCAGTCAACTCCATCACCTTTATTTTAATCCCATACCGGATTAGATTAAAGTACAAAGTTGACAGAGTTGAGTGGTTTGAGACCGTTTGAAGAAGTTGACAAGATTAACGACTACTTTCATCCTTGTCATCCTTGAAGATTCAAATATCCTCAACGGTTATCTACTCAACACTATAAATAGTAGCAAAGCTCCACTGCATCAACTACGTGTGTGATCATAGAGCAAAAATCTCAACGCACTGTTATATTCAAGAAAACAGAGCACACTTTCCATTCTCAATCTTTTCTTAGCTTAGACTTTGTAATTGTGAGAGAGTGAAGAAAAACAAGTTCATAATAGAAATCTTGTAAACTGAGATCGGTTGTGATCTTCAGTTAGATTTAAAAGAGAGAAATCTAGTTGAGATTTGAGTTGGGTGAGAAATCCAGAAAACAGAGTATTGTTGTTTTGGTGAAAATCCTTTAACTCATTTTAGGCTAGTCAGAACTAAGTGAGAAATTAGCTTAAGTTCTGTTGATGTAAAGGAGCTTCTGAACTTGCCATAAAAGTTATGAATAGTGGATTTATAAAATCTCTGGAGGCTGCGACCTCAGAGGACAAGACGTAGTCACAGGAATTCTGTGGCGAACTTGGATAAATTGAACTGTTCATCAGGACCTCCTGAATCTCTTTCTCCCTTCTTTATACTTGTTAATTGCTTCTGTGTACTTGTATCATATTTAGTGCTGAAACAGATTTCCTCTTAAAAATCACAAGTCTGTGTTCAGAAGACTGTCCAGAAGTTCTTTACTCAGAACTTCTGTTTCTGAAAAGATAGAACCTGTCTTAAAGCAGATTATCCCTCAGAGGCTACTTCAATAAGCTTGCCTCTGACTCTGAGGATTATTGACTCTGAAAATTGAATTTTCATTAAAAGTTTGAAAATATCAGTTTTCATTTGAAACACCTATTCACCCCCCTCTAGGTGATTCTGATCTTGTTAGGGCCAACAAGTGGTATCAGAGCGAAGGTCACTTCGTATATTTACTAAAAAGATCTAACAATCTAAGTGTAAGATCCTATCAGAATCAATAGAGATGGCTAGTAGACACCAGCCTGAGAATTCTTCTCACTTCATTGTCCCAGAGGGATCCTCTACAACTAGACCTCCATTATTCAATGGTGACAATTACTCCTACTGGAAAAAGAGAATGATGTATTTCATTCAAGCTCAGAACATGAGTGCTTGGTTTGTCATCACAGATGGAGATTTCATTCCCACCAGAATGGAACCAGGTCTAGGGAATGGTATTATCCCTCAGAAAGAATATTCAGATGAAATTCTGAAAAAGCTCCAAACAAATGCTTCAGCAATAAATATGTTGCATTGTGCACTTACAGCCACTGAATATAACAAAGTTTCTTCTTGTGAAACTGCACAGGATATATGGAACAAGCTGGAAGTCACATATGAAGGAACAGGAAAAGTGAAGCAGTCCAAAGTCAACCAACTCATGAGAGAATATGAGTTATTTGAAATGCTTGACAAAGAATCTATTTCAGAAATGAATTCTAGATTCACCAAGATAGTCAATGACTTAAAGAGTTTGGGCAGAGACATTGAAGAGTCTAAAAGAGTGAAGAAGATTGTCAGAAGCTTACCAAGGTCTTGGCAAGCCAAGAAGACTGCCATTGAAGAAGTTCAGGACTTGAGCTTTTATATGTATGATGAACTCATTGGGTCTCTAATCACCCATGAGATGTCACTAAAAAATCATGACCTAAGAGAAAGGTCAGAAGGAAAAAGAGTAGTCCTGAAAGCAGAATCTTCTGAAGGATCCTCTGAAGATGAGGAACTGGCTATGCTGACCAGGAAGTTCAAGAAGGCCTTTAGAAAAGGCAGAGGTGGAAACTACAAGAAGCCTTTCAGGAGCTTTGACAAGAAAACTCCTGATTCTGGTGAAAAGTTCAAGAGAGATCCAAACAAGCCCATTGTGTGCTATGGATGTCAGCAACCTGGGCACATTAAGCCTAACTGCCCAGAGCTGAAGAAAGATAAGAAAAAGTTCAAGAAAGCTATGCTGGCTGCTTGGTCAGACTCTGAGACCAGCAGTGATCCTGAAGAGAAGGAAGAGCAAGCACAGATATGTTTCATGGCTATTGATGAGCCATCCTCTGAAGATATTACAGGAGAAACTTCCGCACCTCCTGAAGCAAACTATGACTCCGAGGTAAACATATCCTCTGAACAAAATATCTTTGATTCTCTTGAAGAATTGTACAGCATGTTCAAGTACCTAAAAAGGAAGTTGGACAAAAGCGAGGCTGACAAATTTCTTAGGTTTACTCAAGTTTATGCTGATATGAAAATATTGGAAGATAAACTAAGTAAACAATTCAGTTCTTCCTCCGATGACTCAAAAGTCAAAGGTAAAGAAAAACTGCCTCTGAGGAATGATAAACCTCAGAAGAAGAAATCTGTCACTCCCTCTCCTCTGAAAGAGATCTCTTCTCCTCCTGAAGTGGGAACCTCTAAGAGTGCTAATGCCTCTGAAGAAGTAGTACCTTCCCAGAAGAAGAAGAATGCTCCTAAGAAGCAAAGGGAAAGATCCAAGAATCCTCCTTCTTGCAAGTTGTGTAAGAAAGATGGACATTGGTTGAAAGATTGCAAGTATCACATTAAGAACCTCTTGCAATCTGAAATATCAGAAAAACCTGTAGAAGCTAAATCTAACTCTGAAGGACCCAATAAGGATTGGGTACCTGTCACTAATTGATTGTGTTGCAGGTTGCTCTGAGTGCTCCATCAATGTCAAAGCTGTGGTACATTGACAGTGGGTGCTCAAGGCATATGACAGGTGATGAAAAGGCGTTCATCACATTTGTACCTAAAAGAGGTGGTAAAGTCAGCTTTGGAGATGCTCAGAAAGGAAGAATTCTTGGTTCTGGATCCATTGGAACCAATCCTCCGATCGAAGATGTCTCCCTAGTCAGAGGTCTGAAGTTCAATCTCCTGAGTGTTGCACAATTGTGTGATAAAGGTAGAGATGTTGTCTTCAGCTCCTCTGGATGTAAAATCTTGGACAGTAAGTCAAGGGAAGTTATTCTAACTGCTCCTAGAGTTGAAAATGTTTTCATGCTGAATCTTGAGAATCTTTGCAAAAATATATGCTTGATGTCCAAAGAGGATACCTCCTGGCTCTGGCATAGAAGACTTGCTCATGTTAGCATGGATCTTCTGGCCAAAGTAGCTAGATATCAATTGGTTGAGGGTCTGCCTGAAATTAGTTTTAAAAAGAACCATTTATGCAATGCTTGCCAATCTGGTAAACAATCCAGAAGCTCTTTTAAAACTAAGAAAGTCATTTCAACTAAAAGACCTTTGGAATTACTTCATATGGATCTTTTTGGTCCTGTTCAACCAATGAGCATGGGTGGAAAGAAGTATGCCTTTGTCATAGTAGATGACTATTCAAGATTCACCTGGGTCATCTTGCTCTCTAGCAAAGATGAATCACTTGGATGTTTCTCAGTTCTGATTAAGAAACTTGAGAATGAAAGGAATGAAAAGGTAGTCCATATCAGAAGTGATAATGGTGGAGAATTCAAGAATTTTAAGTTTGAAGAATTCTGTGAAATCAAAGGCATTGATCATAACTTCTCTGCTGCCAGAACTCCTCAACAAAATGGGGTAGTTGAAAGGAAGAATAGAACTCTGGTTGAAATAGCCAGAACCATGATCAATGAAAGAAGGCTTCCAAAGTACTTTTGGGGAGAAGCTGTTAACACAGCTTGTTATGTTCTGAATAGAGTGCTAATCAGAAGCATTCTGAACAAGACCCCTTATGAACTCTGGAAAGGTCGAAAGCCTAAAATAGGTTATTTCAGAACCTTTGGTTGTAAGTGCTATGTTTTGAATACAAAAGAATATCTTTCAAAGTTTGATTCAAAGGCAGATGAGGCCATTTTTCTTGGTTACTCAACAAATAGTAAAGCATATAGGGTTTTTAATAAGAGGACTCAAACTTTAGATGAATCCATTCATGTAAAGTTTGATGAGACTAACCCTGCAGATAGTAAAGCCTCTGAAGAAGATGAAGTTCAAGCTCCTCAAATATCATCTCCTCCTGTTGAAGATGTTATTCCTAAAGCTGCTGAAGTTGATTCTCCTGTTGAACATGTTCCAGAAGAACATCCAACTACAGAAGTTAACTCTCTTCCAGAAGATGCTCCTATATATGATTCAGCAAATGATGAACAGGTTTCAGAAGACTCATTGGATTTACCAAGAGAAGTTAGAGCTCATAGGAATCATTCCTTAGAGAACATCATTGACTCTGTTCATAATCCTGTCATGACCAGAGCTCAGCTCAGAAGATATATGGGGAATGTGGCTTTTGTGTCACTACTGGAACCCAAGGACTTCTATGAAGCAGCTGATGATGACTCCTGGTTAATGGCAATGCAAGAAGAACTTGACCAGTTCAAAAGGTCAGAAGTTTGGATTTTAGTTCCCAGACCTAACAACAAGAAGGTTGTTGGTACAAGATGGGTTCTGAAAAACAAGCTTGATGAATTTGGAAATGTTGTGAGGAACAAGGCTAGACTTGTTGCTCAAGGTTACAGTCAGCAAGAAGGCATAGATTATGGTGAAACTTTTGCTCCTGTTGCAAGATTAGAAGCCATTAGAATCTTATGTGCTTTTGCATCATACAAAGGTTTCAAGCTTTTTCAAATAGATGTGAAAAGTGCATTCCTGAATGGTTACATTGATGAGGAAGTCTATGTATCTCAATCTCCTGGTTTTGAAGATCCTAAGTTTCATGATCATGTGTACAAGCTAAAGAAAGCCTTGTATGGACTGAAACAAGCTCCCAGAGCTTGGTATGAGAGACTGACAAAGTTCCTTCTGTCTAAAGGATTTGTCAGAGGCTGTGTTGATACTACTCTGTTCACTCTGAAGAAGAACAAGGATATCCTTATAGCTCAGGTATATGTTGATGATATTATATTTGGTGCTACTAATGAATCTTTGTGCAGAGAGTTCAGTGACCACATGAAGGCTGAGTTTGAGATGTCCATGATGGGAGAATTAACCTTCTTCTTAGGACTTCAGATCAAGCAAAGTAATGATGGTGTGTTTATCAATCAAGCCAAGTACACTAGAGAAGTGCTGAAGAAATTTGGCATGATGGACTCTAATGCTGTTGATATTCCAATGGATGTCAGCAAAGACATTGATGATGAAGAGAAAGCTGGTAAACCTGTAGATATAAAAACCTACAGAGGTATGATTGGTTCTCTTTTATACCTAACCGCCAGCAGGCCAGATATACATTTTGCTGTGTGTTTTTGTGCTAGATATCAATCAAAGCCAAGAGAAATTCATGATGTTGCTGTCAAGAGAATTCTCAGATATCTTAAAGGCACACCAGAAGCTGGTTTGTGGTATCCCTGTAGTTCTGATTTCACTCCTATAGGATACACAGACTCTGACTATGGTAGAGATAAATTGAAAAGGGTCAGCACTTCTGGTGGTTGTCACTTTCTGGGGGAGTGCCTAGTCTCCTGGCATAGCAAGAAGCAAACCTCTGTGGCCCTCTCAACTGCTGAAGCTGAGTATGTTGCTGCTGGAAGTTGTGTTTCTCAGATGCTCTGGATAAAGCAACAAATTGCTGACTATGGAGTCATCCCTGAAACAATTACAATCTACTGTGATAACAAGAGTGCTATTGATCTTTCAAAGAATCCTATTCAGCACAGCAGGATGAAGCATGTTCATATTAGACATCACTTTCTGAGAGATCATGTTCTGAAGAAGGATATTATCATTACTCATGTTCCCTCTGAAAAAAACCTTGCTGACATGTTTACTAAGCCTCTGGCTGGTATGGCTTTCAGCAACTTACGAGAAGGCATTGGTATGACTTATCCTCTTCAATAACTTAGATTTATTGTCTCTGAGTATCTTAAAGTGCTTGATCGTTTAAGATAATTAAGTTATAATAAATTCTAATCATGATTTGACTTGAAAGCATGCGTTATCTACTGCTTATTACGGCGCTGTTCTGTGGTTAACGGTTATCTGTTCCCTTTTAAACGGTGTGAAGTTACTTTTTGAATTGGAACGGTTTCTGTGTTTGGGTATAAATAGGGGTTTTCCATACTTAGAAGTTTTTTACTTTCATTTTCTTTGCCATTAGAATCTCCATAGATTTTTCTGTGTTCTTATATTTCTCAGAAATCTTAACCTAAGTTCTCATTTTCTCAAATGGCTCAAGAAATCACTGTCACCCACATCTTTTCCGATGATGCACGAAAGAAAGTTAGTCAATCTAGGGTTTTTACCTCTAGATTTCTAGATGACGAAGTCAAATCGACTGAACCTATCTCTCTTTGGCTTAGTGCTCAAAATTGGAATTCTTTCGTATCTCTCGAAGAATTCATCTACCCTAACTTAGTTACAGAATTTTATAAGAACCTCCATTTCTTTTCTAATGAGGAGGATGTCCTTCATTCTGTGGTCGGGGAAGTTGAAATCGAAGTCAGCAGGGCTTCCATTTCTCAAGTGATAGGAATTGATGATGAAGGAATCATCATTGGAGATGATGGTTCAGCAGAAGGGTTTTCAGAAGCCAACTGGGCTAGGCCAGATCTAAGTGCCAAGGAAACTTATGCCACCTGGTTGAGTCAGCACCAGAGGTGGGCACATTATTTGACTACGAATGTCTTTCTTCCAAAGGCTGGAGGAGTCAACTGTGTTTCCAACAGAGAAAGGGTATTTATGTGGCATCTGGTCCACCAGAAGAAGATAAATTTGCCTGCCATGCTGATAAGGCAGATGAAGAATGTAACTACTGTGAGTGCATTAGCTTATGGCTCACTCCTGACAAGGTTGTTTGAGGCAGCCTCTGTTGTCATGTCAGGAGAAGGTGTTACTAGTAGGAGTACGGTTCTGAAGATGCATACCTTCAGAAACCTCAGTTTTGATGTTACTCCAAAGAAGAATGAGAATGGCTCCTCTGTGAGTATTGCTCAGAAGGAGATTATGGATGCAACAGTTCAGAAAGGAAAGAATGCTGCCAAGAAGGGCAAAGGAAAGAAAGGATCAAGCAAGTTGGTCCTGAATGTTGAGAAGGTTGCTGTCTCAGAACCTCTTCCCATGTTGGTTCAAACAAAGATCAATGTTGAACCTTCTGGCAAGATTGTTGCTGAGAAGCCAAAGGATGTCCTTGAGAAAGAAGCTGAGGATGCTGAGGAAGCACGCCTTGCTGAGAAAGAGAAGGCTGCTGAAGCTGAAAAAGTTGCAAGAGTTGTGGCTCTTGCTGAAGAGAAAAGGAAGAAGAAAGAAGCTGAAGATAAGTTAGCTGCTGAGCGTGAAATCGCTGCAAAGGCTAAGGCCGATGCTAAACTTTTAGAAAGTGCTGCTAATCTTGAGGGTGCTGAGTTCTCCAGGGTAGGTGAGACTTCAGAGGAAGAGGATAATGTTGCTCTATCCTCTCGAATTGCTGAGACTGTCACTCTCACTACCAGAATTGGGAAGAAGGCTGTGGCAAAACGAAGGGTTCTGAGAAAGAAGGACTTCGTTATTGCTCCAAGTGCTGAATTGGAGGAACCTGCTGCTCAGGAATCAGAACCTGCTGCTCAGGAACCAGAAGCTGCTGATAAAGAGCTGTCAGAGATTTCTGATGAAGCAGATGTTGAAGCTCCTCTGATTGAAGAGCTATCAGAAGAGAGTGAACCAGAAGATGAAGAGGTTCTTCAAGGTGCTAAACAGTTTGTTGAGAATGTTGACGATGAACACTTCATTGACAACGTTCTTCTGAATCAAGGAAGAAACCCTGGTGAAAGGGATGCCTCAGAAACGCTGTTCAGGATGGCTCATTTATATGCTGAGCCGATCTCAACTTTTGATCCTAATGCCTCTGAACAGGTTATCTCATCTCCTGCTCTTACTCCTCATCCATCTCCTTCACTTCCTTCTGTCACAGAAGTAAGTGAATCTCAGAATTCCATTCCTCTGACAACCTCAACATCCGAAGTTGTCCATCCTCCATCTACTCTTCCTTCTGGATCCTATTCAGAAGTGAATCTGTCCTCTGGACCAATTTTCACAGACTCCATTTCTACTTCCACTACTTCTTCTTTATCATCTTTTGCTGTTTTTCCATCAATTGGAATTACTGCTCCTCCTCCTTCCATACCTCTGTCCATACCTTTTTCAATACCTTCAACTTTACCTTCCTGTACAAATTCTTTTTCCTCCTCCTTTCCAAAAATTTTCTCCTCTCCTCAAACTTCTGTCCCTCCTCTTTCAACCTCTGGACATACACCTCCTGTGTGTGATCCCTTAACTACCTCCTCCACTCCTTCAGGTTTTGCTGGATTGTCATCCAATTATGACTTTCTACGCAAACACTTGAATCGTGAAGATCTGGATAACAGATTTGGAAGTTTTGGCTTCATGGGCAGAGCTTCTGGTATTTCTGAAGCTGGAGGTGCCCCAAGTGTTGAAGAGTTGAGAAGAATGGGTCAGAGTGGCTCAGATGACCTGCTGAATAGGTTTGCTGGTTTAGGACAAAGGAGTTCTGCTGCTGACATGTATGCTCAGGGCATTGTGCTGCAAGAATTACACTCTCTGAAAGCTCAGAACCTGCAGCTCATGACCATGCTCCAAATGCAGGATCCTTCTGTGTATATACGCAACCTCTCTACACTTCATCTAGCTACTTATGATGAGCTGTATAAATTAAGGGAATTAGCTCTGACCCTTCCCTCTCTGGATAATATTGCTCTTGCTTCTTCTCTGAAGGTCAATGAAAATTTGGAAATATTGACAGAAGAAGTCAAGGAAGCAAACGAGCATTATGAGGCTCATGAGAAGATGCTTCCTAGTAAGATTGAAGACCTGCAAAGTACTGCAAATCACATTTTGAGAGAAGTGAAATCTTCTGCTCAAGGTTCTTCATCTTCAGGAGCTGCCAAGATTGTATATGACATCACTCCTGATCTCAACAACCGACTCTCCAACATTGAGTCTGCTGTATCTGCTCAGAATGCACAGATTGCTGAGCTCACTGAACTCCTGAAAGTTATGCATAATCAAGCTCGTGAACAAGAGAAGACTCTTCACAATTGTTATAGGTTTGTTCGAGGACAGACTTATATTCAGAATGAGCATCTCACGGCTGCTGTGTATGCTAACAACAGGCTGATCAAGCTCCTTCTGGAAGATGTTCAGAAACAGAGACCTATGTCTGGTCAGACCTTCGATCATATGAAGACCATTGATGATGACTTCAGAAGAAGAATGGATTTGATCAATACTGTGCGACCAACTCCTGTGCAATATCAGACTGCTCTGAATGTTCAACAAAAATTGAAGTCTCAGGGAGCTCTTGGTGTTGCTATTGGTTCTGGTCAAACGGGGGAGAAGTCTGGTCAGAAGAGATCAAGTGCTGCTGGAGGTTCCAGTGTTGTTCCTCCTCCTCAGAAGAAATCTAGGAACTTGTAATCGTTTAGGACTTAAGCTTCTTAGCTAGGTTCTGGGTTGGGTAGTCTATGTCTTAGGACTTTTTCTGCTCCTATCTTGTTTCCTATGTTATCTTCTGAATGATCTTATATACACTGAAACTTTTTGTTATACTGTCTTGCATAACTGACTTCTTATTTCTTGCTTCTGTTTTGCTTTAGCTCAGTAAATTACACTTCATTATATCTAACAACTTGATCTTAAGTCTTATTAAGTTTATACAGATTGCTGAAGTTCACCATTTATACTAAAATGGGGGAGTTAATTTACTCAGAAGTAATGAAATATTTTCATCAGGAAGTCACTCTCTAATCCTCATGTTTTTCTTTTACCTTCTGACCACGGTTTGTCCATAACCAAAATGGGGGAGAATGATGAACCCTAAGTGTTTTGGTTATGTCCAAACGTTTCAGAAGATGAAAATGAAAATTAACTTGTATACTTTTCAATGTTGACTAACAATTTTCGTTAAGTTATTATGAGTTTTCTCAGCAGATGCTGAATGAAGAATTCCTGCTTGCCTATTGAACTCAGAAGATTAAAAAGCTGAAGACTGAAGCACTTTCTCAGAAGCTGGATGAACCGCTCTGAAGTCTTGATTGTCTGCCTAAAGCTTTTATCAGAAGTTCTCTTTTGCAAACAGAAGACTAAGGTTGTTTTAGCTCAGAAGCGCTAAGAAGGAATACGAACATCAGAAGTTCGTTATCACGGGTTTAGTTAAGCATTTAATGCTTTGTCAGTTGCATTTAATGCAAGGCGCCAAAAGTTCAAAAAGCTGTTTGAAGGACGCGCCTGTTCACAACAAACAAAACCTGCTCTCTTATCGTTTCCCTCTAAATCAATCTTCAAGTTCAGTCAACTCCATCACCTTTATTTTAATCCCATACCGGATTAGATTAAAGTACAAAGTTGACAGAGTTGAGTGGTTTGAGACCGTTTGAAGAAGTTGACAAGATTAACGGCTACTTTCATCCTTGTCATCCTTGAAGATTCAAATATCCTCAACGGTTATCTACTCAACACTATAAATAGTAGCAAAGCTCCACTGCATCAACTACGTGTGTGATCATAGAGCAAAAATCTCAACGCACTGTTATATTCAAGAAAACAGAGCACACTTTCCATTCTCAATCTTTTCTTAGCTTAGACTTTGTAATTGTGAGAGAGTGAAGAAAAACAAGTTCATAATAGAAATCTTGTAAACTGAGATCGGTTGTGATCTTCAGTTAGATTTAAAAGAGAGAAATCTAGTTGAGATTTGAGTTGGGTGAGAAATCCAGAAAACAGAGTATTGTTGTTCTGGTGAAAATCCTTTAACTCATTTTAGGCTAGTCAGAACTAAGTGAGAAATTAGCTTAAGTTCTGTTGATGTAAAGGAGCTTCTGAACTTGCCATAAAAGTTCTGAATAGTGGATTTATAAAATCTCTGGAGGCTGCGACCTCAGAGGACAAGACGTAGTCACAGGAATTCTGTGGCGAACTTGGATAAATTGAACTGTTCATCAGGACCTCCTGAATCTCTTTCTCCCTTCTTTATACTTGTTAATTGCTGCTGTGTAGTTGTATCATATTTAGTGCTGAAACAGATTTCCTCTTAAAAATCACAAGTCTGTGTTCAGAAGACTGTCCAGAAGTTCTTTACTCAGAACTTCTGTTGCTGAAAAGATAGAACCTGTCTTAAAGCAGATTATCCCTCAGAGGCTACTTCAATAAGCTTGCCTCTGACTCTGAGGATTATTGACTCTGAAAATTGAATTTTCATTAAAAGTTTGAAAATATCAGTTTTCATTTGAAACACCTATTCACCCCCCTCTAGGTGATTCTGATCTTGTTAGGGCCAACAATGCCTGTGACGGAATTCCGTCAGAAATCTCTGACGGAAAAAGGTTCCGTCGCAATATTCCGTCAGAAATCGTTGTTTTTCTAGTAGTGAATAACAGACTACAGAGCATTGAGCACACCTTAATTCCTCAGAACACTTAAATTGCAGAGCTTACAAAATATCTGAAGATAGTTCATGCACAAGCTAAGGAACAAGAAAATGTTCTACATAATTGCTATAGGTTTGTTCGAGGACAGACTTATATTCAGAATGAATCTCTAACTGCTGCTGTGTATGCCAACAATCTATCTATCAAGATGCTTCTTGAAGATTTCTGGACCAACCTTTGAACGTATGGCCAATATTGACGCTGGTTTCAGAAGAAGAATGGACTTAATCAACTCTGTGAGGCCTAGTCAGCATCAGTATAATGTTGCTCTGGCTCAACAGCAAAAATTGAAAGAGCAAGGTGCTCTAGGAATGCGTTTTGGCCAAACGGGGGAGACGTCTGCACATCAAGGTGGTTCTAGTGCTGGTGGGAAGAGACAGAATGAGAATGTGGGTTCTGGTGAAAATCTTCAGAAGAAAGCAAAAAGAGAAAATCAATCTAGGAAGTAGAACTTAAGCTTCATAGCTATAGGTTCTGGGTTGGGTAGCATGTCTGAGGACTTTATGTTATCTTTTACCTCGTTTGTTGTTTTACATTTGTTTTGCTCTGATCATTTTAAACACTGGCTCTGAATTTTTATCATTCTTACTTGTCTCTGACCATTATGTCTTACTTATGTATTTTTACTACTTTTACTACTTATGTTTTTAACTCTGAACTTAATCCACTAAATCTAACAACTTGATCTTAAGTCATTTTTAAGTTAACACAGATTGTTGGAGTTCACCATTTATACTAAAATGGGGGAGTTAAGTTACTCAGATGCATTAAAAACATAACAGTCAGGAAGTTGTTTCCTAAACTCTGTGTTTAAATAAGTAACTCTTCCTTCTGAACCACGGTTTGTCCATAACGAAAATGGGGGAGAATGATGAACCCTAAGTGTTTTGATTATGTCCAAACGTTTCAGAAGATGAAATTTAATTTATGCTTATATACCTATCAATGTTGACTAACAATTTTTGTTAAGTTTTTGTATAAGCTTTTGCTGAAAGAAGAACCTCTGGACTGCTTAAAGACTCAGAAGAGAAGATTAACTGAAGACAGAAGTTAAAGCTCAGAAGCTGGATCCTCCGCTCTGAAGACCTTTTGAAGAATGTTAAAGCTCTCCTCAGAAGTATTGAAGCAATCAGAAGAATTCATTCCATTTGATCAGAAGCTTAGACAAAAGGAATAAAGAGCTCAGAAGCTCTAGTCACGGGTTTTGTTAAACATTTAATCCAAGGCACCAAAAGTTCAAAAAGATGTTTTGAAGGAGCTCGCATGTCTGCTACAAACAAAACCAGTTTTTCCTTGTCTACCCTTTGTTGATCTAAATGAAGCATATTTGTAGTAAAACCTTATCTTTGATTTCAAATCACTTACCGGATTAAGTTAAAGAACAAGGCTAACGAAAGCAAAGTGTTTGAAGACCGTTTGAAGAAATGACAAATTAACGGCTACAACATATGTCATCATCAAATTGAAGATTCAAATTCAAGCAACGGTCATCTCAAGACACTATAAATAGTAGCCAAGATCCTTTGTGCTTATACACGCGTTTTATCGAGCTAAAATCTCAACGCACTGTTTTAACAAGCAAAAGAAAGCATATTTTCCATTCTCAATCTTTCTTAGTCTAGTCTTTGTAAAAGTGAGAGAGTGAAGAAACACAAGTTCATAATAGGAATCTTGTAAACTGATATCCTTTGTGATACTCAGTTAGATTTTGAGAGAAATCTAGTTGTGGTTAGAGTTGGGTGAGAATTCTAGAAAACAGGATTGTTGTTCTTCTGGTGGAAATCTTTTAACTCTTTCTAGGCTAGTCAGAACTAAGTGAGAAATTAGCTTAAGTTCTGTTGATGTAAATGAGCTTCTGAAGTTGCCATAAAAGTTCTGAATAGTGGATTTAAAATCTCTGTTGACTGCGATCACTTGGGACGGGACGTAGTCACATGACTTATGTTCATCAGGACCTCCTCATTCTCTTTCTCCCTTCATTAACTTGTTATTATTGCCTCTGTGTACTTGCTGTGTGCTGAAACAGATTTTACTCTTTATCAACTTGTATTTGTTTAGAATACTGTCCAGAAGTTCTCTAACTCATAACTTCTGTTCCTAAAAAGCAGTTAATTACTAGAAGGCAGAATTTCCCTCAGAGGCTGCTTCATTAAGCTTGCTTCTAACTCTGAAGAAATTTGACTATGAAAACTGAGTTTCCGAATTTGACACCTATTCACCCCCCCTCTAGGTGATTCTGATCATGTTAGGGCCAACACGTATGGCCAATTTTGACAACGACTTCAGAAGAGGAATGGATGTAATTAATTCTGTGAGGCCTATTCAACATCAGTATATTGCTGCTATGGCTCAACAGAAGAAATTGCATGATCAAGCTGCTCTGGGTCTACGTTCTGGCCAAATGGGGGAGAAGTCTGCACAGCAGGGTGGTCATAGTGCTCGTGGGAAGAGACAGAATGAGGATGATGGTTCTGGTGGAAATTCTCAAAAGAAACCAAAAATAGAAAATCAATCCAAAAGGAAATAGGACTTAAGCTTCTTAGCCATAGGTTATGGGTTCGGGTAGCATGTCTTAGGACTTATGTTATTTCTTCCTCCTTTATTGATTGTCTTTATGCTTAAATGTCTTTCCTTCTGACTATTCAATATATATGCTCTGAACCATTTTATCACTCTTATATGTCTCTGAACACTATACTTTCAATTCCCTGCTCTTATTACTTTTATTGCTTATGTTTTTTCTCTGTAACTTATACTTCACTAAATCTAACAACTCGATCTTAAGCCATTTTTAAGTTAACACAGATTGTTGGATACACAGACTCTGACTATGGTAGAGATAAATTGAAGAGAGTCAGCACTTCTGGTGGTTGTCATTTTCTGGGGGAGTGCTTAGTCTCCTGGCATAGTAAGAAACAAACCTCTGTGGCTCTCTCAACTGCTGAAGTTAAGTATGTTGCTGCTTGAAGTTGTGTTTCTCAGATGCTCTGGATAAAGCAACAAATTGTTGACTATGGAATCACTCCTGGAACAATTACAATCAACTGTTATAACAAAAGTGTTATTGACCTTTTGATGAACCCTAAGTGTTTTGATTATGTCCAAACGTTTCAGAAGATGAAAGTTAAGTTTCTCTAACATACTGTTTAATATTGACTAACAATTTTTTTTTTTGTTAAGTTTGTATGAAAGTTACTCAGCAGGTGCTGAATGAACAATTTCTGGATTACTTAAGGTCTCAGAAGAAACGAAAGCTGAAGACAGTATTCTCACCTTCAGAAGCTGGATGCTCCGCTCTGATGTTATCGAAGTTTGTTAAAGCTCTCCTCAGAGGTCCATTGCAATCAGAAGAAAAACTCTACCAATTTGATCAGAAGCTTAGACAAATGGAATTAGCTATCAGAAGCTAAGTCACGGGTTCCGTTAGCATTTATTGCTCTGACAATTGCATTTAATGCAAGGCGCCAAAAGTTCAAAAAGCTGTTTTGAAGGAGCGCGCTTGTCTACTCAAAGTGTTTGAAGACCGTTTGAAGACTTGACAAATTAACGGAATCAAAGTGTTTGAAGACCGTTTGAAGACTTGACAAATTAACGGCTACAACAACTGATGTCATCTCTATTGAAGATTCAAATTCACCAACGGTCATCCTCATTCACTATAAATAATAGCCAAGCTCCACTGCATCATCTATGCGTGATTATCGAGCAAAATCTCAACGCACTGTTTGAACTAGAAACACAGAGCACACTTTTCCATTCTCAATCTTTCTTAGCATAGCCTTAGTTAAAGTGAGAGAGTGAAGAAAAACAAGTTCATAATAGGAATCTTGTAAACTGATATCGTTTGTGATATTCAGTTAGATTTAGAGAGAAATCTAGTTGAGATTTGAGTTGGGTGACAAATCCAGAAAACAGAGTTGTTGTTGTTCTGGTGGAAATCCTTTAACTCTCTTTAGGCTAGTCAGAACTAAGTGAGAAATTAGCTTATGTTCTGTTGATGTAAAGGAGCTTCTGAACTTGCCATAAAAGTTCTGAATAGTAGATTTAAAATCTCTGGTGGCTGCGACCTCAGGGGACAAGACGTAGTCACATGACTTCTGTGGCGAACTTGGATAAATCGACTTGTTCATCAGGATCTCCTGAACTTCTTTCTCCCTCTTATACTTGTTATTATTGCTTCTGTGTGCTTGCTCATATTAAGTGCTGAAACAGATTTACTCCTAATATCATTATCTTTGTTCAGAAGACCGTCCAGAAGTTCTCAAACTCTGAACTTCTGTTGCTGAAAACAGTCTAACTGTGTTTAGGCAGAATTTCCCTCAGAAGCTGCTACTGTAAGCTTGCCTCTGATTCTGAGGAAATTTGACTCTGAAAACTAAGTTTCTTTAAAAACTTAGAAATTTTCAGTTTTCAACTTAGACACCTATTCACCCCCCTCTAGGTGATTCTGTTCTTGTTAGGGCCAACAAGTGGTATCAGAGCAAAGGTCACTTCGTATATTTACTAAAGATCTAACAATCTAAGTGTAAGATCCTATCAGAATCAATAGAGATGGCTAGTAGACACCAGCCTGAGAACCCTTCTCACTTTATTATCCCCGAGGGCTCTTCCACAACTAGACCTCCACTTTTCAATGGTGATAACTACTCTTATTGGAAAAAGAGGATGATGTGTTTCATCCAAGCTCAGAATGTGAGCGCCTGGAATATTATCACTGATGGTGACTTCGTCCCAACAAGGATTGAAGTTGGTTTAGGGAATGTTGTAATTCCTCAGAGAGAATACACTGATGATATTCTTAAAAAACTTCAAACCAATGCTGCAACAATGAATATGCTGCATTGTGCACTTTCTGCTACTGAGTATAACAAAGTTTCCTCTTGTGAAACAGCACAGGAGATCTGGAACAAGCTGGAAGTCACTTATGAAGGAACTGGAAAAGTGAAGCAATCCAAAGTCAACCAACTCATGAGAGACTATGAGTTATTTGAAATGCTTGACAAAGAATCTATTTCAAGTATGAATTCTAGATTCACAAAAATTGTAAAGAAGATTCTCAGAAGCTTACCAAGGTCTTGGCAAGCCAAGAAGACTGCAATTGAAGAAGTTCAGGACTTGAGCTATTATGAGTATGATGAACTCATTGGCTCTCTAATTACTCATGAGATGTCCATGAAAAATCATGACCTAAGAGAAAGGTCAGAAGGAAAAAGAGGAGTAGTCCTGAAAGCAGAATCTTCTGAAGATGAGGAACTGGCTATGCTGACCAGGAAGTTCAAGAAGGCCTGTAGAAAAGGTAGAGGTGGAAACTACAAGAAGCCTTTCAGGAGCTATGACAAGAAAGCTCCTGATTCTGGTGAAAAGTTCAAGAGAGATCCAAACAAGCCTATTGTGTGCTATGGATGTCAGCAACCGGGGCACATTAAGCCTAACTGCCCGGAGCTGAAGAAAGATAAGAGAAAGTTCAAGAAAGCTATGCTGGCTGCTTGGTCAGACTCTGAGACCAGCAGTGATCCTGAAGAAAAGGAAGAGCAAGCTCAGATTTGTTTCATGGCTATTGAAGACCCAACTTCTGAAGATGTCACAGGAGAAACTTCCGCACCTCCTGAAGCTACATATGATTCTGAGGTAAACAATTCTCACGAACTAGATATCTTTGATTCTCTTGAAGAACTCTATAGTATGTTCAAGTACCTTAAAACGAAATTGGACAAGAGTGAGGCTGACAAGTTTCTTAGGTTTACTCAAGTTTATTCTGACATGAAAGTGTTAGAAGAAAAGTTGTGTAAACAGTTCAGCACTCCTGCTGATGGCTCCAAAGCCAAAGGCAAGGAAAAGCTGCCTCTGGGAAGTGATGAACCCTAGAAGAAGAAGAAACCTGTCGCTCCCTCTCTTCTGAAAGAGATAGCTTCTCCTCCTGACGTTGGTACCTCTAAGAGCGCTGTTGTAGCCTCTGAAGATGTTGCACCTTCTCAGAAGAAGAAGAAATCTCCCAAGAACCCTCCCTTTTGCAAACTTTGAAAGAGTGATGGTCACTGGTTGAAGGATTGAAAGTATCACAATAAAAACATCTTGCAATCTGAGATATCACTACAGCCTGCTGAAGAAAAATCTAACAATGAAGGACCCAATAAGGATTGGGTACCTGTCACTAATTGATTGTGTTGCAGGTGGCTCTGAGTGCTCCATCAATGTCAATGCTGTGGTACATTGACAATGGGTGCTCAAGGCATATGACAGGTGATGAAAAAGTATTCATCACATTTGATCCTAAAAGAGGTGGAAAAGTCAGCTTTGGAGATGCTCAGAAAGGAAGGATACTTCGTTTTGGATCCATAGGAACTAATCCTCCGATCGAAGATGTCTCCCTAGTCATAGGCCTGAAGTTCAATATCCTGAGTGTTGCACAACTGTGTGATAAAGGTAGAGATGTTGTCTTCAGCTCCTCTGGATGTAAAATCAAGGGAAGTTATTCTAACTGCTCATAGAGTTGAAAATGTTTTCATGCTGAACCTTGAGAGTCTTTGCAAAAATATATGCTGGATGTCAAAAGAGGATACCTCCTGGCTCTGGCATAGAAGACTTGCTCATGTGAGCATGGACCTTCTGGCCAAAGTAGCTAGATATCAATTGGTTGAGGGTTTGCCTGAAATTAGTTTTAAAAAGAATCATTTATTCACTGCTTGTCAATCTGGTAAACAATCCAGAAGCTCTTTTAAAACTAAAAAGATCATTTCAACTAAAAGACCTTTGGAATTACTTCATATGGACCTTTTTGGCCCTGTTCAACCAATGAGCATGGGTGGAAAGAAGTATGCCTTTGTCATAGTACATGACTATTCAAGATTCACTTGGGTTATCTTGCTATCTAGCAAAGATGAGTCACTTGGATGTTTCTCCGTTCGAATAAAGAAACTTGAGAATGAAAGGAATGAAAAGGTTGTTCATATCAGAAGTGATAATGGTGGAGAATTCAAAAACTTTATGTTTGAAGAATTCTGTGAAACCAAGGGCATTGATCATAACTTTTCTGCTCCCAGAACTCCTCAACAAAATGGGGTAGTTGAAAGGAAGAATAAGACTCTGGTTGAAATAGCCAGAACTATGATCAATGAAACAAGGCTTCCAAAGTATTTTTGGGGAGAAGCTGTTAACACAGCTTGCTATGTTTTGAATAGAGTGCTAATCAGAAGCATTCTAAACAAAACCCCTTATGAACTCTGGAAAGGTCGAAAGCCTAAAATAGGTTATTTCAGAACCTTTGGTTGTAAGTGTTATGTTTTGAATACAAAAGAATATCTTTCAAAGTTTGATTTAAAGGCAGATGAGGCCATTTTTCTTGGTTACTCAACACATAGTAAAGCATATAGGGTTTTTAATAAGAGGACTCAAACTTTAGATGAATCTGTTCATGTACAGTTTGATGAGACTAACCCTGCAGATAGTAGAGCTCCTGAAGAAGATGTAGTTCAAGCTTCTGAAGAATCGGCTCCTGTTGTAGAAGAAGATGTTCACAATCCTGTCATGACCAGAGCTCAGCTCAGAAGATATATGGGGAATGTGGCTTTTGTGTCACTTCTGGAACCCAAGGACTTCTATGAAGCTGCAGATGATGATTCCTGGTTAATGGCAATGCAAGAAGAACTTGACCATTTTAAAAGGTTAGAAGTTTGGATTTTGGTTCCCAGACCTAACAACATAAAGGTTGTTGGCACTAGATGGGTCCTGAAAAACAAGCTTGATGAATTTGGAAATGTTGTGAGGAACAAGGCAAGACTTGTTGCTTAAGGTTACAGTCAGCAAGAAGGCATAGATTATGGTGAAACTTTTTCTCCTGTTGCAAGATTAGAAGCCATTAGAATCTTATGTGCTTTTGCATCATACAAAGGTTTTAAGCTCTTTCAAATGGATGTGAAAAGTGCATTCTTGAATGGTTACATTGATGAGGAAGTTTATGTATCTTAACCCCTTGGTTTAGAAGATCCTAAGTTTTCTGATCATGTGTACAAGCTGAAGAAAGCCTTGTATGGACTGAAACAAGCTCCCAGAGCTTGGTATGAGAGACTGACAAAGTTCCTTCTGTCTAAGGGATTTGTCAGAGGCTGTGTTGATACAACTCTGTTCACTCTGAAGAAGAACAAGGATATCCTTTTAGCTCAGGTATATGTTGATGATATTATATTTGGTGCTACTAATGAATCTTTGTGCAGAGAGTACAGTGACCACATGAAGGCTGAATTTGAAATGTCTATGATGGGAGAATTAACCTTCTTCTTAGGACTTCAGATCAAGCAAATTAATGATGGTGTGTTTATCAATCAAGCCAAGTACACTAGAGAAGTGCTGAAGAAATTTGGCATGATGGACTCTAATGTTGTTGATATTCCAATGGATGTCAGCAAAGACATTGATGATGAAGAGAATGCTGGTAAACCTGTAGATATAAAAATCTACAGAGGTATGATTGGTTCTCTTTTATACCTAACCGCCAGCAGGCCAGATATACATGTTGCTGTGTGTTTTTGTGCTAGATATCAGTCTAAACCAAGGGAGATTCATGATGTTGCTGTCAAAAGAATTCTCAGATATCTTAAAGGCACACCAGAAGCTGGTTTGTGGTATCCTTGTAGTTCTGATTTTACTCCTATAGGATACACAGACTCTGACTATGGTAGGGATAAATTGAAGAGGGTCAGCACTTCTGGTGGTTGTCATTTTCTGGGGGAGTGCCTAGTCTCCTGGCATAGTAAGAAACAAACCTCTGTGGCTCTCTCAACTGCTGAAGCTGAGTATGTTGCTGCTGGAAGATGTGTTTCTCAGATGTGTTTCTCAGATGCTCTGGATTAAGCAACAAATTGCTGAGTATGGAGTCATCCCTGGAACAATTACAATCTATTGTGATAACAAGAGTGCAATTGATCTTTCAAAGAATCCTATTCAGCACAGCAGGATGAAGCATGTTCATATTAGGCATCAGTTTCTGAGAGATCATGTTCTGAAGAATGATATCATCATCACCCATGTTCCCTCTGAAGAAAATCTTGCTGACATGTTTACTAAGCCTCTGGCTGGTACTCCTTTCAGCAGCTTACGTGAAGGCATTGGTATGACTTATCCACTTCAGTAACTTAGTTTAATTACATCTTTTTCCTATCTTAATTGTTAATAACTTAAGATAATTAAGTGTGATAAAAACTAATCATGATTTTGAATTAAGCATGCATACATTTATTGCTATTACAGCGCTGTTACTGGTATTTAACGGTTATCTGTTCCTTTTTTAACGGTGGTTAGTTACTTTTTGAATTGGAACAGTTTTCTAGTTTGGGTATAAATAAGGGAATTCCACACTTAGAAGTTTTTCACTTTCATTTTCTCTGCAATTTGTTTTTCCATAGACAAATCTCTGTGTTTTCTTTCTCTCAAACACTTAACCTAATTTCTTTAAAAAAAAAAAATCTCTCAATGGCTCAAGAACAACCCATTGAAGTCATCACTGCCACTCACATCTTTGATTCCGAATCCAAGAAGAAAGTTAGTGAATCTAGGGTTTTCACTTCTAGGTTCCTAGACGATGAAGTCAAATCCACTGAACCCATCTCTAAATGGCTAAGTGCTCAAAATTGGAACTCGTTCGTTTCTTTGAATGAGTTCATCTATCCTAAGTTAGTTACTGAGTTCTACCATAATCTCTACTACTTATCTAATGAGGAGGATGTTGTTCACTCCTTGGTTGTAGATGTCGAGATTGAGGTCAGCAGGGCTTCTATCTCTCAGGTTATTGGAGTTGTTGATGAGGGAATCATCATTGGAGATGATGGTTCTGATGAACCCTATGTATTTTGATTATGTCCAAACGTTTCAGAAGATGAAAACTTAATACTTCCTTACATATAGTTTACTATTGACTAACAATTTTTGTGTACTTAGTCTTTGTGTAAGTTGCTCAGCAGGTGCTGAATGAATCTTATCTGGATTGTCTAAAGAACTCAGAAGATCAGTTGCTGAAGTCAGAGTTTCAATTACTCAGAAGCTGGATACTCCGCTCTGAAGAAGAAGTCTGCTAAAGCTTTCCTCAGAAGTTCTTTACAATCAGAAGTTTTGCCAATTGTGATCAGAAGACTAGACATCTGGAAATTAGCTTCTGAAAGCTAAAGTCACGGGTTCTGGATAGCATTTAATGTTCTGACAAGTGCATTTAATGCAAGGCGCCAAAAGTTCAAAAAGCTGTTTTGTTGGAGCGCGCCTGTCTGTTCAAAAGAAACCAGAATTTCCTTGTCTACCCCTTGTTGATCCAATTGAAGGATGATTCCAGTCAACCTCGTCTTTGATTTCAAATCACTTACCGGATTTAGTTAAAGTACAAGGATAACGGAATCAAAGTGTTTGAAGACCGTTTGAAGATTTAACAAATTAACGGCTACAACAACTGATGTCATCTTCTTTGAAGATTCAAACTCACCAACGGTCATCTTCAATCACTATAAATAGTAGCCAAGCTCCAAAGCATCAACACATGCGTGATCATCGAGCAAAATCTCAACGCACTGTTCTAACAAGAAAAACAGAACAATACTTTCCATTCTCAATCTTTCTTAGCATAGTCTTAGTAAAGTGAGAGAGTGAAGAAAAACAAGTTCTTAGTAGGAATCTTGTAAACTGAGATCGTTTGTGATCTTCAGTTAGATTTAAAGAGAGAAATCTAGTTGAGATTAGAGTTGGGTGAGAAATCCAGAAAACAGAGTATTGTTTGTTCTGGTGGAAATCCTTTAACTCTTTTTAGGCTAGTCAGAACTAAGTGAGAAATTAGCTTAAGTTCTGTTGATGTAAAGGAGCTTCTGAACTTGCCATAAAAGTTCTGAATAGTGGATTTATAAAATCTCTGTAGGCTGCGACCTCAGGGGACCAGACGTAGTCACAGGACTTCTGTGGCGAACTTGGATAAATCGAATTGTTCAATCAGGATCTCCTGAACTTCTTTCTCCCTCTTATACTTGTTATTTTTGCTTCTGCGTACTTGCCTATATTTAGTGCTGAAACAGATTTCCTCTAAGTATCATTGTCTTTGTTCAGAAGACTGTCCAGAAGTTCCCAAATCAGAACTTCTGTTGCTGAAAAACAGTCTAACTGTGTTTAGGCAGAATTTCCCTCAGAAGCAACTTCTATAAGCTTGCCTCTGACTCTGAGGAAATTTGACTCTGAAAACTAAGTTTCTCGAAAAACTTAGAAATCCTCAGTTTTCAACTTTGACACCTATTCCCCCCCCCCCCCCTCTAGGTGATTCTGTTCTTGATAGGGCCAACAAGTGGTATCAGAGCGAAGGTCACTTCGCATATTTACTAAAGATCTAACAATCTAAGTGTAAGATCCTATCAGAATCAATAGAGATGGCTAGTAGACACCAGCCTGAGAATTCTTCTCACTTCATAGTTCCAGAAGGTTCTTCCACTACTAGACCTCCATTATTTAATGGCAACAACTACTCATACTGGAAGAAAAGGATGATGTATTTCATCCAAGCTCAGAACATTAGTGCTTGGTATGTCATCACTAATGGTGATTTCATTCCTACCAGAATGGAACAAGGTTTAGGGAATGTTGTCATTCCTCAGAGAGAATATACAGATGACATTCTGAAAAAACTCCAAACTAATGCTTCAGCAATAAATATGTTGCATTGTGCACTTACGGCTACTGAATATAACAAAGTTTCTTCTTGTGAAACTGCACAAGATATTTGGAACAAGCTGGAAGTCACATATGAAGGAACAGGAAAAGTGAAGCAATCTAAAGTCAACCAACTCATGAGAGAATATGAGTTATTTGAAATGCTTGATAAATAATCTATTTCAGACATGAACTCTAGATTCACCAAGATAGTCAATGACTTGAAGAGTTTAGGAAAGGATATTGAAGAATCTGATCGAGTGAAGAAGATTGTCAGAAGCTTACCAAGGTCTTGGCAAGCCAAGAAGACTGCTATTGAAGAAGTTCAGGACTTGAGCTATTACTTGTACGATGAGCTCATTGGGTCCCTAATTACCCATGAGATGTCATTAAAGAATCATGACCTAAGAGAAAGGTCAGAAGGAAAAAGAGTAGTCCTGAAAGCAGAATCTTCTGAAGAATCCTCTGAAGATGAGGAACAGGCTATGCTGACCAGGAAGTTCAAGAAGGCCTTTAGAAAAGGCAGAGGTGGAAACTACAAAAAGCCTTTCAGGAGCTTTGACAAGAAAACTCCTGATTCTGGTGAAAAGTTCAAGAGAGATCCAAATAAGCCGATTGTGTGCTATGGATGTCAGCAACCGGGGCACATTAAGCCTAACTGTCCGGAGCTGAAGAAAGATAAGAAGAAGTTCAAGAAAGCAATGATGGCTGCTTGGTCAGACTCTGAGACCAGCAGTGATCCTGAAGAAAAGGAAGAGCAAGCTCAGATATGTTTTATGGCTATTAATGAGCCAACTTTTGAAGATGTCACAGGAGAAACTTCCGCACCTCCTGAAGCTACATATGATTCCGAGGTAAACATATCTTCTGAACAAAATATCTTTGATTCTCTTGAAGAACTCTATAGTATGTTCAAGTACCTGAAAAGGAAATTGGACAAGAGTGAGGCTGACAAGTTTCTTAGGTTTACTCAAGTTTATTCTGACATGAAAGTGTTAGAAGAAAAACTGTGTAAACAATTCAGCACTCCTGCTGATGGCTCTAAAGTCAAAGGCAAGGAAAAGCTGCCTCTGGGAAGTGATAAACCCCAGAAGAAGAAGAAACTTGTCACTCCCTCTCTTCTGAAAGAGATAGCTTCTCCTCCTGATGTTGGAACCTCTGAGAGTGCTGGTATAGCCTCTGAAGATGTTGGTCCTTCTCAGAAGAAGAAGAAATCTCCCAGGAAGCAAAGGGAAAGATCCAAGAACCCTCCCTTTTGCAAACTTTGCAAGAGTGATGGTCACTGGTTAAAGGATTGCAAGTACCATATTAAAAACCTCTTGCAATCTGAGATATCATTAAAACCTGCTGAAGAAAAATCTAACTCTGAAGGACCCAATAAGGATTGGGTACCTGTCACTAATTGATTGTGTTGCAGGTGGCTCTGAGTGCTCCATCAATGTCAAAGCTGTGGTACATTGACAGTGGGTGCTCAAGGCATATGACAGGTGATGAAAAAGCATTCATCACATTTGATCCTAAAAGAGGTGGAAAAGTCAGCTTTGGAGATGCCCAGAAAGGAAGGATACTTGGTTCTGGATCCATAGGAACTAACCCTCCGATCGAAGATGTCTCCCTAGTCAGAGGCCTGAAGTTCAATCTCCTGAGTGTTGCACAACTGTGTGATAAAGGTAGAGATGTTGTCTTCAGCTCCTCTGGATGTAAAATCTTGGACAGTAAGTCAAGGGAAGTTGTTCTAACTGCTCCTAGAGTTGAAAATGTTTTCATGCTGAATCTTGAGAATCTTTGCAAAAATATATGCTTGATGTCCAAAGAGGATACCTCCTGGCTCTGGCATAGAAGACTTGCTCATGTGAGCATGGACCTTCTGGCCAAAGTTGCTAGAAATCAATTGGTTGAGGGTCTTCCTGAAATTAGTTTTCAAAGGAATCATTTATGCAATGCTTGCCAATCTGGTAAACAATCCAGAAGCTCTTTTAAAACTAAGAAAGTCATTTCAACTAAAAGACCTTTGGAATTACTTCATATGGATCTTTTTGGCCCTGTTCAACCAATGAGCATGGGTGGAAAGAAGTATGCCTTTGTCATTGTAGATGACTATTCAAGATTCACTTGGGTCATTTTGCTGTATAGCAAAGATGAGTCACTTGGATGTTTCTCAGTTCTGATAAAGAAACTTGAGAATGAAAGGAATGAAAAGGTTGTCCATATCAGAAGTGATAATGGTGGAGAATTCAAAAACTTTAGGTTTGAAGAATTCTGTGAAACCAAGGGAATTGATCATAACTTTTCTGCTCCCAGAACTCCTCAACAAAATGGGGTAGTAGAAAGGAAGAATAGAACTCTGGTTGAGATAGCCAGAACTATGATCCATGAAAGAAGGCTTCCTAAGTACTTTTGGGGAGAAGCTGTGAACACAGCTTGCTATGTTCTGAATAGAGTGCTAATCAGAAGCATTCTGAACAAGACCCCTTATGAACTCTGGAAAGGTCGAAAACCTAAAATAGGTTATTTCAGAACCTCTGGTTGCAAGTGTTATGTTTTGAATACAAAAGAATATCTTTCAAAGTTTGATTCAAAGGCAGATGAGGCCATTTTTCTTGGTTACTCAACACATAGTAAAACATATAGGGTTTTTAATAAGAGGACTCAAACTTTAGATGAATCTGTTCATGTACAGTTTGATGAGACTAACCCTGCAGATAGTAGAGCTCCGGATGAAGATGTAGTTCAAGCTCCTGAAGTAACATCTCCTGATGAAGAAGAAGATGTTTCTCCCATAGTTGCTGAAGTGGTTCCTCCTGTTGCTGAACAAGCTCAAGATGAAAATCCCACTCCAGAAGTCAACTTCCTTCCAGAAGATGCTCCTATATATGATTCAACAAATGATGAACAGGTTTCAGAAGACTCATTGGATGTACCAACTGAAGTTAGAACTCATAGGAATCATTCCTTAGAGAACATAATTGACTCTGTTCATAATCCTGTCATGACCAGAGCTCAACTCAGAAGATACATGGGGAATGTGGCTTTTGTGTCACTTCTGGAACCCAAGGACTTCTATGAAGCTGCTGATGATGACTCCTGGTTAATGGCAATGCAAGAAGAACTTGACCAGTTCAAAAGGTCAGAAGTTTGGACTTTGGTTTCCAGACCTAACAACATAAAGGTTGTTGGAACTAGATGGGTTCTGAAGAACAAACTTGATGAATTTGGAAATGTTGTGAGGAACAAGGCAAGGCTTGTTGCTCAAGGTTACAGTCAGCAAGAAGGCATAGGTTATGGTGAAACTTTTGCTCCTGTTGCAAGATTAGAAGCCATTAGAATCTTATGTGCTTTTGCATCATACAAAGGTTTTAAGCTCTTTCAAATGGATGTGAAAAGTGCATTCTTGAATGGTTACATTGATGAGGAACTCTATGTGTCTCAACCTCCTGGTTTTGAAGATCCTAAGTTCCCTGATCATGTGTACAAGCTGAAGAAAGCATTGTATGGACTGAAACAAGCTCCCAGAGCTTGGTATGAGAGACTGACAAAGTTCCTTCTGTCTAAGGGGTTTGTCAGAGGCTGTGTTGATACAACTCTGTTCACTCTGAAGAAAAACAAAGATATCCTTATAGCTCAGGTATATGTTGATGATATTATATTTGGTGCTACTAACAAATCTTTGTGCAGAGAGTTCAGTGACCACATGAAGGCTGAGTTTGAAATGTCTATGATGGGAGAGTTAACCTTCTTCTTAGGACTTCAGATCAAGCAAAGTAATGATGGTGTGTTTATCAATCAAGCCAAGTACACTAGAGAAGTGCTGAAGAAATTTGGCATGATGGACTGTAATGCTGTTGATATTCCAATGGATGTCAGCAAAGACATTGATGATGAAGAGAAAGCTGGTAAACCTGTAGATATAAAAACCTACAGAGGTATGATTGGTTCTCTTTTATACCTAACAGCCAGCAGGCCAGATATACATTTTGCTGTGTGTTTTTGTGCTAGATATCAATCAAAGCCAAGAGAAATTCATGATGTTGCTGTCAAAAGAATTCTCAGATATCTTAAAGGCACACCAGAAGCTGGTTTGTGGTATCCCTGTAGTTCTGATTTCACTCCTATAGGATACACAGACTCTGACTATGGTAGAGATAAATTGAAAAGGGTCAGCACTTCTGGTGGTTGTCATTTTCTGGGGGAGTGCCTAGTCTCCTGGTATAGCAAGAAGCAAACCTCTGTGGCTCTCTCAACTGCTGAAGCTGAGTATGTTGCTGCTGGAAGTTGTGTTTCTCAGATGCTCTGGATCAAGCAACAAATTGCTGACTATGGGGTCATCCCTGCAACAATTACAATCTACTGTGATAACAAGAGTGCAATTGATCTTTCAAAGAATCCTATTCAGCACAGCAGGATGAAGCATGTTCATATTAGGCATCACTTCTTAAGAGATCATGTTCTGAAGAAGGATATTATCATTACTCATGTTCCCTCTGAAGAGAATCTTGCTGACATGTTTACAAAGCCTCTGGCTGGTATGTCTTTCAGCAACTTACGAGAAGGCATTGGTATGACCTATCCTCTTCAATAACTTAGTTTAATTATTTCTGTGTATCTTAAGGGTTTAATCGTTTAAGATAATTAAGTGATAATTAATTCTAATCATGATTTGACACTTAAGCATGCGTTATCTTCTGCATTTAACGGTTATCTGTTCCCTTTTAAACGGTGTTTATTTGCTTTTTGAATTGGAACGGTTTCTTGTTTGGGTATAAATAGAGGTTTTCCATACTTAGAAGTTTTTACTCTCATTTTCTTTGCTATTAGAACTTCCATAGATTTTCTGTGTTCTCCTCTCTCTAAAAACCTTAACCTAATTTCTTAAATCTTCAAAATGGCTCAAGAAATCACTGTCACTCACGTCTTCACCACTGAATCCAAAAAGAGAGTTAGCAAATCTAGGGTATTCACCTCTAGGTTCCTAGATGATGAAGTTAAATCCACTGAACCTATCTCCAAATGGCTTAGTGCTCAAAACTGGAATTCATTCGTTTCTCTCGATGAATTTATCTATCCTAAGTTAGTCACCGAATTCTATCAGAACCTCCATTTCTTTTCAAATGAGGAGGATGTTCTACACTCAGTAGTCGGGGAAATTGAGATTGAGGTCAGCAGGGCTTCTATTTCTCAAGTGATTGGTATTAATGATGAAGGAATCATCATTGGTGATGATGGTTCAGCAGATGGTTTTACAGAAGTTAACTGGGCTAGACCAGATCTAAGTGCCAAGGAAACATATGCCACCTGGCTCACTCAGCACCAGAGGTGGGCACACTATTTGACTACCAATGTTTTCCTTCCGAAGGCTGGAGGAGTTAATTGTGTTTCCAACAGGGAAAGGGTGTTTATGTGGCACTTGGTCAACCAGAAAAAGATCAACTTGCCTGCCATGCTGATAAGGCAGATGAAGAATGTAACGACCGTGAGTGCATTAGCATATGGCTCACTCCTGACAAGGTTGTTTGAGGCAGCCTCTGTTGAGATTTCAGGAGAAGGTGTTACGAGTAAGAGTACGGTTCTGAAGATGCATACCTTCAGGAACCTGAGTTTTGGTGTGACTCCGAAGAAGAATGAGAAGGGCTCCTCTGTGAGTATTGCTCAGAAGGAAATTGTTGAGGCTGCTGCTCAGAAAGGAAAGAATGCTGCCAAGAAGGGCAAGGGAAAGAAGGGATCAAGTAAGTTGGTCCTGACCGTTGAGAAAGTGGTTGTTTCAGAACCTCTTCCCACGATGGTTCAAACAACAATCAGTGTTGAACCCTCTGGCAAGATTGTTGCTGAGAAGCCAAAGGATGTTCCTGAGAAGGAAACTCAGGATGCTGAGGACGCACGCCTTGCTGAAAGAGAGAAGGCTGCTGAAGCTGAGAAGGTTGCAAGAGTTGTGGCTCTTGCTGATCAGAAGAGAAAGCAGAAGGAAGCAGAAGACAAGTTAGCAGCTGAAAGAGAAATTGCTGCAAAGGCTAAGGCTGATGCAAGAATCATTGCATGCGCTGCCGAACTTGAGAATGTGGAGTTCTCAAAGAATGTTGAGACTTCAGAGGATGGAGAAGAGCTTGAGAATATTTCTCTCTCTACTCGGATTAGCTCAAAGGCTGCTGAAGAGGATGAGGACTCTGAAGATATTCCTCTCTCCAGAAGAATCCCAAGGAAGAAGATGTCAGCAAAGAGAAGGTCTCTGATCAAAAAGGACTTCTCTATTGCTTCGAGTAGTGAACTGGAAGAATCAATTCCTGAAAAAGAGGACTTGGTTGATGACGAAGACATGATGGATGTGTCTGGTGAGAAGGATGCTGATGCTCCTGTTATTGAAGAACTGACTGAGGATAGTGATCAAGAGCCTGATACTATCATTCAGAGTGCTATGAACTTTGCTGAAAGCATCGACACTGATGATTTTCTGGATAACGTTCTTCTGGGTCAAGGGAGAAATCCTGGTGAAAGAGATGCTTCTGAAACTCTGTTCAGAATGGCTCATATCTTTGCTGAGCCCATTTCAACATTTGATCCAAACCTCTCTGAACAGGTTATTGCGTCTCCACTTCATACTTCTCATCCATCCTCTCCTCATACTCCTCATCCATCTCCTTCACTACCTTCTGTCACAGAAGTTAGTGATTCTCACACTTCCATTCCTCCTACAACTTCAACTTCTGAGGTTGTATCTCCTCCAATTATTCCTCCTTCTGGATCCTTTTCAGAAGTGAATCTAAATTTTGCTCCCATCTTCACTGATTCCATAGCCACTTCCACTACCTCCTCCATACCTACTTCCTCTGTAAGTCCATCAATTGGATTTACTGCTCCATCTTTCTCACTGCCATCTACTTTACCTTCCATTTCTCCTACCATTTCTTCCTCTACCACCAATACCATCCCTTCCTCAAATACTCAAATTCCTCCTCTCTCAACCTCTGGACATGCACCTCCTGTGTGTGATCCCTTAACTACCTCCTCCACTACTTCGTGCTTTGCTGGGTTGTCATCTAACTATGACTTCCTGCGCAAACACATGAATCGGGATGATCTGGATACCAGGTTTGGTAGTTTTGGATTCATGGGCAGAGCTTCTGGTATATCCGAAGCTGGTGGTGCTCCTAGTGTTGAGGAGTTGAGAAGAATGAGTCAGAGTGGCTCTGATGAACTGCTGAATAGATTTGCTGGTATGGGGCAAAGGACTTCTGCTGCTGACATGTATGCTCAGGGCATTGTGCTGCAAGAATTACATTCTTTGAAAGCTCAGAACCTGCAGCTCATGACTATGCTTCAAATGCAAGATCCTTCTGTTTACATACGCAATCTTTCTACACTTCATCTAGCTACCTATGAAGAGCTGTACAAGTTAAGAGAATTAGCTCTGACTCTTCCTTCTCTGGATAACATTGCTCTTGCTTCTTCTCAGAAGGTCAAAGAGAATCTGGAGATATTGACAGAAGAAGTCAAGGAAGCAAATGAGCATTATGAGGCTCATGAGAAGATGCTCCCAAGTAAGATTGATGACCTGCAAAGTACTGCCAATCACATTCTGAGAGAAGTGAAATCTTCTGCTCAAGGTTCATCATCTTCCGGGGCTGCTAAGATTGTATATGACATCACTCCTGATCTCAACAATCGACTCTCCAACATTGAGTCTGTTGTATCTGCTGAGAACGCACAGATTGCTGAGCTTACTGAACTTCTGAAGGTTATGCACACTCAAGCACGAGAACAAGAGAAGACTCTTCACAATTGTTATAGGTTTGTTCGAGGACAGACTTATATTCAGAATGAGCATCTTACTGCTGCTGTGTATGCTAACAATAGGTTGATCAAGCTCCTTCTTGATGATGTTCAGAAACAGCGACCTATGTCTGGTCAGACCTTTGATCATATGAAGACCATTGATGATGACTTCAGAAGACGAATGGATATGATCAATACTGTGAGACCAACTCTTGTGCAATATCAGACTGCACTAAATGTTCAGCAAAAATTGAAATCTCAGGGTGCTCTTGGTGTTGCTGTTGGTTCTGGTCAACCGGGGGAGAAGTCTGGTCAGAAGAGATCAAGTGCTGCTGAAGGTTCCAGTGTTGTTCCTCCTCATCAGAAGAAACCTAGGAACTTGTAATCTTTTAGGACTTAAGCTTCTTAGCTAGGTTCTGGGTTGGGTAGTCTTTGTCTTAGGACTTTTCTACTCTTCTGATTATTCTGTTTCTTATGTTGACTTCTGAATTAAATTATATACACTGAATCTTCCTTATACTTTCTTGTGTCTCTGACTTCTTACTTTTTGCTTATGTTTCTGTTTGACTTAGTAAATTATACTTCATTAAATCTAACAACTTAATCTTAGGTCTTTTTAAGTCTATACAGATTGCTGAAGTTCACCATTTACACTAAAATGGGGGAGTTAATTTACTCAGAAGTCATGAAACATTTGCATCAGGAAGTCTCTTTCTAAACCTCATGTTTTCTTTTACCTTCTGACCATGGTTTGTCCATAACCAAAATGGGGGAGAATGATGAACCCTATGTATTTTGATTATGTCCAAACGTTTCAGAAGATGAAAACTTAATACTTCCTTACATATAGTTTACTATTGACTAATAATTTTTGTGTACTTAGTCTTTGTGTAAGTTGCTCAGCAGGTGCTGAATGAATCTTATCTGGATTGTCTAAAGAACTCAGAAGATCAGTTGCTGAAGTCAGAGTTTCAATTACTCAGAAGCTGGATACTCCGCTCTGAAGAAGAAGTCTGCTAAAGCTTTCCTCAGAAGTTCTTTACAATCAGAAGTTTTGCCAATTGTGATCAGAAGACTAGACATCTGGAAATTAGCTTCTGAAAGCTAAAGTCACGGGTTCTGGATAGCATTTAATGTTCTGACAAGTGCATTTAATGCAAGGCGCCAAAAGTTCAAAAAGCTGTTTTGTTGGAGCGCGCATGTCTGTTCAAAAGAAACCAGAATTTCCTTGTCTACCCCTTGTTGATCCAATTGAAGGATGATTCCAGTCAACCTCGTCTTTGATTTCAAATCACTTACCGGATTTAGTTAAAGTACAAGGATAACGGAATCAAAGTGTTTGAAGACCGTTTGAAGATTTCACAAATTAACGGCTACAACAACTGATGTCATCTTCTTTGAAGATTCAAACTCACCAACGGTCATCTTCAATCACTATAAATAGTAGCCAAGCTCGAAAGCATCAACACATGCGTGATCATCGAGCAAAATCTCAACGCACTGTTCTAACAAGAAAAACAGAGCAATACTTTCCATTCTCAATCTTTCTTAGCATAGTCTTAGTAAAGTGAGAGAGTGAAGAAAAACAAGTTCATAGTAGGAATCTTGTAAACTGAGATCGTTTGTGATCTTCAGTTAGATTTAAAGAGAGAAATCTAGTTGAGATTAGAGTTGGGTGAGAAATCCAGAAAACAGAGTATTGTTTGTTCTGGTGGAAATCCTTTAACTCTTTTTAGGCTAGTCAGAACTAAGTGAGAAATTAGCTTAAGTTCTGTTGATGTAAAGGAGCTTCTGAACTTGCCATAAAAGTTCTGAATAGTGGATTTATAAAATCTCTGTAGGCTGCGACCTCAGGGGACCAGACGTAGTCACAGGACTTCTGTGGCGAACTTGGATAAATCGAATTGTTCAATCAGGATCTCCTGAACTTCTTTCTCCCTCTTATACTTGTTATTTTTGCTTCTGTGTACTTGCCTATATTTAGTGCTGAAACAGATTTCCTCTAAGTATCATTGTCTTTGTTCAGAAGACTGTCCAGAAGTTCCCAAATCAGAACTTCTGTTGCTGAAAAACAGTCTAACTGTGTTTAGGCAGAATTTCCCTCAGAAGCAACTTCTATAAGCTTGCCTCTGACTCTGAGGAAATTTGACTCTGAAAACTAAGTTTCTCGAAAAACTTAGAAATCCTCAGTTTTCAACTTTGACACCTATTCCCCCCCCCCCCCTCTAGGTGATTCTGTTCTTGATAGGGCCAACAGGTTCTGCTGAAGGGTTTAGTGAAGCAAATTGGGCTAGACCTGATTTGAGTGCTAAGGAAACCTATGAACTTGGCTCACTCAGCACCAGAGGTGGGCACACTACTTGACAACAAATGTGTTCCTTCCGAAGGCTGGAGGAGTGAATGGTGTTTCCAACCGAGAAAGGGTTTTCATGTGGCACTTGATGAATCAGAAGAAGATCAATCTTCCTGCCATGATTATAAGGCAGATGAAAAATGTGAAGGTTGTTAGTGCTCTTGCCTACGGTTCTCTCCTGACGAGAATATTTGAAGCTGCCTCTGTGGTGATCTCAGGAGAAGGTGAACCAGCAGTAGTACTATCCTCAAGATGCACACACTTATGCATCTTTCTTTTGGTGTGGTACCAAAGAAGTCTGAGAATGCTTGCTCTGTTAGTGTTGCTCAGAAGGAAATTGTTGAGGCTAATGTACAGAAAGGAAAGAAGGCTGCCAAGAAGGGCAAAGGAAAGAAAGGGTCAAGTAAGTTGGTCCTGACAGTAGAGAAGGTGGTTGTCTCAGAACCTCTTCCAGCTTTGGTTCAAACAACTATTAGTGTTGGACCTTCTGGCAAGTTTGTTGCTGAGAAGCCAAGGAATTCTGCTGAGAAAACAGCTCATGAAGCTGAGGATGCACGCCTTGATGAAAGGGAAAAGGTTGCTGAGGCTGAGAGAGTTGCAAGAGTTGTGGCTCTTGCTGATGAGAAAAGGAAGAAGACGGAAGCTGAAGATAAGTTAGCAGCTGAGCGAGAAATTGCAGCTAAAGCTAAGGCTGATGATAGGATTGCTGAATGCGTTGCTGAAGTTGGGAATGTTGAGTTCTCAGGAAATGTTGAGGCTACGGGAGAAGATGAGGACTCTGAAGATATTCCTCTCTCCAGACTCCCAAGGAAGAAGGTTGCTGCAAATAGAAGGTCTCTGAACAATAAGGACTTCTATATTGCTCCGAGTACTGAACTGGATGAATCAACTCGTGAAAAAGAGGACTTGGTTGATGACGAAGACATGATGGAAATGTCTGCTGAAAAGGATGTTGATGCTCCTATCATTGAAGAACTGTCAGAAGATAGTGGTCAAGAGCCTGACACTATCATTAAGGACGCAATGAGGTTTGCTGAAAACATCAACACTGATGATTTTCTAGATAATGTTCTTCTGGGTCAAGGGAGAAACCCTGGTGATAGAGATGCTTCTGAAACGCTGTTCAGAATGGCTCATGTGTTTGCTGAACTAATTTCTATGTTTGATCCAAACTCTTCTGAACAGGTTATCTCTCCTCCCCTTCGTACTTCTCATCCATCCTCTCCTCATACTCCTCATCCATCTCCTTCACTACCTTCTGTCACAGAAGTTAGTGATTCTCAAACTTCCATTCCTCCTACAACTTCAACCTCTGAAGTTGTACCTCCTAAAACTGCTCCTCCTTCTGGATCCTATTCAGAAGTGAATTTATCTTCTGGACCCATTTTCACAGATTCCATATCTACCTCCACTACTTCCTCTCTCTCTACTTCCTCTGTAATTCCATCAATTGGATTTACTGCTCCATCTTTCTCTCTACCATCCACATTACCATCCATTTCACCTACTCTCTCTTCCTCTTCCACACATACCATTCCTTCCACAACCACACATATCCCTCCTCCTTCAACTTCTGGACCTCCTGTGTGTGATCCCTTAACTACTTCTTCCTCTACCTCTTTCTTTGCTGGGTTGTCATCCAACTATGACTTCCTACGCAATACAATGAACCGAGAATGATCTGGAGAGAAGATTTGGTAGTTTTGGTTTCATGGGCAGAGCTTCTGGTGTATCCGAAGCTGGTGGTGCTCCAGCTGTTGAAGAGCTGAGAAGAATGAGTCAGAGTGGCTCTGATGAATTGCTGAATAGATTTGCTGGTTTAGGGCAACGGTCTTCTGCTGCTGACATGTATGCTCAGGGTATTGTGCTGCAAGAAATTCAATCCTTGAAAGCTCAGAACCTGCAGCTCATGACTATGATTCAAATGCAGAACCCTACTGTCTACACTCGCAATCTTTCTACACTTCATCTGGCTACGTATGATGAAATTCACAAGTTGAGAGAATTGGCTCTGACTCTTCCAACTCTCGAAAACATTGCTCTTGCTTCTTCTCTGAAAGTTAATGAAAATCTGGAGATTTTGTCTGAAGAAGTTAAGGAAGCAAATGAGCATTATGAGGCTCATGAGAAAATTCTTCCAAGTAAGATTGATGATCTGCAAAGTACTGCTAATCTTATTCTGAGAGAAGTGAAATCTTCTGCTCAAGGATCATCATCTTCAGGGGCTGCTAAGATTGTATATGACATCACTCTTGATCTCAACAATCATCTTCAGAGCATTGAGCCCGCTGTGACTGCTCAGAGCGCCCAAATTGCTGAGCTTACTGAACTTCTGAAAGTTATGCACACTCAAGCACGAGAACAAGAGAAGGTTCTTCACAATTGGTATAGGTTTGTTCGCGGAAAAACTTATATTCAGAATGAGCATCTCACTGCTGCTATGTATGCTAACAATCGGTTGATCAAGCTCCTTCTGGAAGATGTTCAGAGACAGCAACCTTTGTCTGGACAGACTTTTGATCATATGAAAACCATTAATGCTGATTTCAGAAGAAGAATGGATATGATCAACACTGTATGGCCTACACCTCAGCAATATCAGACTGCTTTGAATGTTCATCAGAAATTGGACTCTCAAGGTGCTCTGGGTGTTCCTGTTGGTTCTGGCCAAACGGGGGAGAAGTCTGCTCAGCAGGGTGGTCTCAAGTTTGGATTGAAGAGACAGAATGTTGATGAAAGTTCCAGTGGTGTACCTCCTCCTCAGAAGAGATCTAAAAACTTATAATCATTTTAGGACTTAAGCTTCTTAGCTAGGTTCTGGGTTGGGTAGTCTTGTCTTAGGACTTTATGTTCCCTTCTGATGATTATTTTGTTTGCTGTTTCTTTTGACTATTATATACACTGAACTTTTCTTGTACATATTAATTGTCTCCGATTAACTTCTTACTGTTTATGTTTCTTTTTAACTTAGTAACTTTATCTTCACTAAAAATCTAACAACTTGATCTCAAGCCTATCTTAAGTTTATAACAGATTGATGAAGTTCACCATTTACACTAAAATGGGGGAGTTAAGTTACTCAGAAGCTAAAACAAACATATGTATCAGGAAGTTAATCTGTAAACCTTGTGATTTCTTAAGAAATGTTACCTTCTGACCACGGTTTGTCCATAACCAAAATGGGGGAGAATGATGAACCCTAAGTGTTTTGATTATGTCCAAACGTTTCAGAAGATGAAAGAAAGTTAAGTTTCTCTTACATACTGTTTAATATTGACTAACAATTTTTTTTTGTTAAGTTTGTATGAAAGTTAGTCAGCAGGTGCTGAATGAACAATTTTTGGATTGCTTAAGGTCTCAGAAGAAACGAAAGTTGAAGACAGTATTCTCACCTTCAGAAGCTGGATGCTCCGCGCTGATGTTATCGAAGTTTGTTAAAGCTCTCCTTAGAGGTCCATTGCAATCAGAAGAAAAACTCTACCAATTTGATCAGAAGCTTAGACAAATGGCATTAGCTATCAGAAGCTAAGTCACGGGTTCCGTTAGCATTTATTGCTCTGAAAATTGCATTTAATGCAAGGCGCCAAAAGTTCAAAAAGCTGTTTTGAAGGAGCGCGCTTGTCTACTCAAAGCGAAACCAGAATTTCCTTGTCTACCTTTTGTTGATCCAATTGAAGAATGTTTCCAGTCAACCCTTTCTTCAACTTCAAATCACTTACCGGATTTAGTAAAAGAATAAGGTTAACGGAATCAAAGTGTTTGGAGACCGTTTGAAGACTTGACAAATTAACGGCTACAACAACTGATGTCATCTCTATTGAAGATTCAAATTCACCAACGGTCATCCTCATTCACTATAAATAGTAGCCAAGCTCCACTGCATCATCTACGCGTGATTATCGAGCAAAATCTCAACGCACTGTTTGAACTAGAAAAACAGAGCACACTTTTTCATTCTCAATCTTTCTTAGCATAGCCTTAGTTAAAGTGAGAGAGTGAAGAAAAACAAGTTCATAATAGGAATCTTGTAAACTGATATCGTTTGTGATATTCAGTTAGATTTAGAGAGAAATCTAGTTGAGATTTGAGTTGGGTGACAAATCCAGAAAACAGAGTTGTTGTTGTTCTGGTGGAAATCCTTTAACTCTCTTTAGGCTAGTCAGAACTAATTGAGAAATTAGCTTATGTTCTGTTGATGTAAAGGAGCTTCTGAACTTGCCATAAAAGTTATGAATAGTAGATTTAAAATATCTGGTGGCTGCGACCTCAGGGGACAAGACGTAGTCACAGGACTTCTGTGGCGAACTTGGATAAATCGACTTGTTCATCAGGATCTCCTGAACTTCTTTCTCCCTCTTATACTTGTTATTATTGCTTCTGTGTGCTTGCTCATATTCAGTGCTGAAACAGATTTACTCCTAATATCATTGTCTTTGTTCAGAAGACCGTCTAGAAGTTCTCAAACTCCGAACTTCTGTTGCTGAAAACAGTCTAACTGTGTTTAGGCAGAATTTCCCTCAGAAGCTGCTTCTGTAAGCTTGCCTCTGATTCTGAGGAAATTTGACTCTGAAAACTAAGTTTCTTTAAAAACTTATTTATTTTCAGTTTTCAACTTAGACACCTATTCACCCCCCTCTAGGTGATTCTGTTCTTGTTAGGGCCAACACCTTTCAAAGAATCTCATTCAACACAGCAGGATGAAGCATGTTCACATCAGGCATCTGTTTCTGAGAGATCATGTTTTGAAGAAGGATATTGTTCTTACTTATTTACCCTCTGAAGACAATCTTGCTGATATGTTTACTAAGCCTCTGGCTAGTACACCTTTCAGAATCTTGCGAGAAGGCATAGGTATGACTAATCCACTTCAATAATTTTCTTTATTTATATTCTCTTTTGTCTTAACTGCTAGCCATTTAAGATAGTTAAGTGTGATTAAGGATAATCATGGTGTTTAATTTTTGCTTAAAGCGTGCCTACATTAAATGCTATTTCTGTGCTTTTTCTGGTGTTAACGGTAACTGGTTCCCCTTTTAACGGTGGTTATCCACTTTTTGAATTGGAACGGTTTATTTGTTTTGGGTATAAATAAGGGATTTCCATACTTCTTTCTAAATGTATTAGGTTCCCCTTTTAACGGTGGTTATCCAATTTCTGCAAACTCTTTTCTCTCTACTCTAAACCTAATTCTTTCTAAATGGCTCCATTCACTGTCACTTATCTCTTCTCCTCAAAAGAAGAAGATGTCCTTAGTGAATCTAGGGTTTTCACTTCTAGGTTCTTAGAGAACGATGTCAAACTCACTGACCCCATCTAAAAATGGCTAAGTGCTCAGAATTGGAACTCGTTTGTTTCTCCAAATGAGTTCATCTACCCTGCTCTTGTCACTAAGTTCTACCAAAATCTTCATTTCGAGTCCGATGAAGAAGATGTTGTTCACTCCACTGTTGCTGGAATGGCTTTTGAAGTTTCCAGAACTTCGATTGCTCAATCAATTGGAATCTCAGATGAAGGGATCATCATAAGGGATGATGGATCTGCTAAGGGTTTCTCAGAGATGAACTGGGGAAAGCCAGTTTTGGATGCTAAGGAGACTTATGCCACGTGGTTAACTCAACACCAGAGGTGGGCACATTATCTCACTACTAATGTGTTCTTACCAAAGTCTGGGGGAGTCAACTGTGTGTCCAATAGAGAAAGAGTGTTCATGTGGCATCTCATGAACTTGAAGAAAATCAACCTCCCTGCCATGATTATAAGGCAGACGAAGAATGTTAAGGTGGTCAGCACCTTAGCTTATGGCTCTCTCCTGACGAGATTGTTTAAAGCTGCTTCTATCCCCATCTAAGGAGTTGGTGTAACTCTCAGAAGCACTCCTATCAAGATGCTCACTATGAGCAGACTTGGTCATGATGTTGTTCCCTCAAATAAGGAGGATGCTTCTGGTTCACAGGTAGCTTTAAATACTCAGAACGCTCCTGTGAAAGAGGTTGAAGTAAAGATTAAGAATACCAAGAAGGGTAAATGTGAGAAAGGTAAAAAGAAAGTCAGCAGCAAAACTGTTTTGGTTGTTGAGAAGGTGAATGCTGATGAACCAGTTTCTAATTTGGTTCAAACTAAGATAAGTGTTGCACCTTCTGGGAAGGTGACTGCTGAGAAGCCTATAGAGGCTGCTGAGAAGTCAGCAAAGGAAGTGGAAGATGCTTTACAACAAGTTCAGAAGAACAAGAGGGCAGGGGCTGCTGTTGCAGCCAATGCTGAGTTGGATATGGCTCAAGTAGCAGAGCGCGAACTTGTTGCAAAAGCTAAGGCTGTTGCTGATATTAATGCTGCTGCTGAGGAAGGTGAGGATGATATTCCTCTGATACCACTTGTTGGCTCTAACAAGATCAGAATCACCTAGAGGGGGGTGAATAGGTGTCTAAGTTGAAAACTGATAATTTTAAGTTCTTAGAGAAACTTAATTTTTCAGAGTCAAATTTCTTCAGAGTCAGAGGCAAGCTTAGTGAAGTAACATCTGAGAGAAATTCTTCCTTCACACAGTTTAACTGCTTTCAGCAAGATTGTCTTCAGAGGGCAAGTAAGTACGAATAATATCCTTCTTCAGAACATAATCTCTCAGAAAGGGGTTCCTAATTTGCACATGCTTCATCCTGCTAGGTTGAATGGGATTCTTTGAAAGGTCAATAGCACTTTTGTTATCACAGTTGATTGTAATTGTTCCAGGAGTGATTCCATAATCATCAATCTGTTGCTTTATCCAGAGCATCTGAGAAACACAACTTCCAGAAGCAACATACTATCAGCTTCAGCAGCTGAGAGAGCCACAGAGGTTTGCTTCTTGCTATGTAAGGAGACTAAGCACTCCCCCAGAAAATGACAACCACCAGAATTGTTGACTCTCTTCAATTTATCTCTACCATAGTCAAAGTCTGTGTATCCTACATGAGTAAAATTTGTAGTACAAGGATACCACAAACCAGTTTCTGAAGTGCCTTTAAGATATCTGAGAATTCTTTTGACATCAACATCATGAATCTCCTTTGTTTTAGTTTGATATCTAGCACATAAGCACACATCAAAATGTATATCTGGCCTGCTGGCAGTTAGATATAAAAGAGAACCAATCATACCTCTGTAGGTTTTTATGTCTACAGGTTTACTAGCTTTCTCTTCATCATCAAAGTCTTTGTTGACATCCATTGGAATGTCAATAGCATTAGAGTCTGACATGCCAAATTTCTTCAGCACTTTTCTAGTAACAGTTCGATTTATCTAGGTTCGACACAAAAGTCCTGTGACTACGTCATGTCCCCTGTGATCAAAGTCAGCAGAGATTTTAAATCCACTATTCAGAACGTTTATGGCACGCTCAAAAGCTATTTTACATCAACAGAACTTAAGCTAATTTCTCACTTAAATCTGACTAGCCTTGAAAGAGTTAAAGGATTTCCACCAGAACAACAACAATCCTGTTTATTCTTACCGAACTCAAACCTTAACTAGATTTCTCTCAAAATCTAATTGAATATCACAAACGATATCAGTTTACAAGATTCCTATTATGAACTTGTGTTTCTTCACTCTCTCACTTTTACAAAAATAAACTAGAAAAGATTGAGAATGGAAAGGTTGCTCTGTTTTGCTTGTTAAAACAGTGCGTTAAGATTTTAGCTCAAAATTCGTGTGTGTGTACACAATGGAGCTTGGCTACTATTTATAGTGACTTGAGATAACCGTTGCTTGGAGTTTGAATGTTCAATTTGATGACATCATTGTTGTAGCCGTTAATCTGTAATTTTTTCAAACGGTCTTTAAGAGCACTTTGATTCCGTTAACCTTGATCTTTAACTTAATCCAATAAGAGATTTGAAATCAAAGATAAGGTTGACTGGAATGTTACTTAAATTAGATCAACAAGGGCTAGACAAGGAAGAACTGGTTTTGTTTGTAGCAGACATGCGCGCTCCTTCATAACAGCTTTTTGAACTTTTGGCGCCTTGCATTAAATGCAGTTGTCAGATGCATTAAATGCTTAACACAACCCGTGACTTATCTTTGGATCACTTTATTCTCTTTGTCTAACCTTCTGATCAATTGAAATAAGTTCTTCTGGTTGCTTCTAAACCTCTGAGGAGAGCTTTAACATTCTTCAAAAGATCTTCAGAGCGGAGGATCCAGCTGATAGGGATGAAATATCCCTATCTTTTCGGATTATTTACGGTGTAATTAAATGTTATTTTATTACTTTTAGTATAGTTTTAAGTCTTTTTATTATACTTTGTGAACAAATTAATTCTTAATCACTTAGTATGAATTTATCTCCATAAAAACACTATTTTCACCGAAAACCGTCAAAGTAACTCATGTTTATTTTGTTTATAGGATTCACTTCAAAGATTAAAATTATCCATGGTGAAAAGCAACTTCCAGACATGATTAGAGGTGTTTTTGTGCTAATAAAGAGCTAAGAGACAAGGAGATTTGCAAATAATTCAAGGAAAAAGCTAAACTGCCCAGAATTTACTCTTGACACGGACCCGTGTCCTCATTCCACACGGTCCGTGTCGAGCCTAAAAGGTCCACACGGGTTGATTTTGAGGGCGTGTTCACACGGTTACTGAAGGACACGACCCCGTGTCAAGTGGGACGCGGTTCGTGTCAAAAAGGAGACATTTAGTCGGCACGGCGTTTTAATTAGCAAAAATCCAACTTGTCGAGTAATTAATGTGACACGACCCGTGTCAATCCACACGACCAAGGACACGCCTGAGCTGATTAAAGTCAGTTTATGCATTCTCTTCTTCACACGGCGTGTCATTTGGTCCACACGACGTGTCAAGCTTTATTTTGCACTTCGATGAGATTTTCAAGCATGTGTTTTAAGGATTCACGCTTGTTCACAAAGCCAACTTTTCTATATAAATAGGGGGGTTCTCTAGCCAGAAAATCCATCCCTCTTTACTTGTATTAATTTTTCATTTAGTTGTAATTCTCTCCATTTAGTTGTTTAAATAGGTGATCCGAGTACAATCCGTATTCCATTTCCCCTCTTTGTAAACTTGTAATCCATTCCCATTCCATCAATCCAAAGTTACTAAATATTTCCTCCATTTTTCATCCATTCTATTCAAATCTACAAGTTGACAAAGAGTTCCTCTCCGAGATCATAAGCGATGATTGTGTGTCCGGTGTAGCACGGTAAAAGGGAGTAGCTAATCCTTTACCTTGTTAAACTAGTTGTGACCCGTCTATGTGCTAGATTCGGTAGTATCATCTTGTTTCTTTTCATAGTTTATACAACAAGTTTGTATAAATTAGAATATTTGATTTATCATCATCATATGCTTCTCTTATGTTTATTTATAAATACTTGATATGAACTTAACATTTCTATAGGATTTATATACGTGTTGCCCCCATCGGAAGTGACAAGCCGGAAACCGTAGATATTGACGACATCACGGAACTTAAAGAGCCCTAGTTTCTAAATCCATTGGAGACACTTAACCTTGAAATCATAGGATTAAATAAGTGTGTGATTATAAGTCCATACGTGTTAATAGATATCATAAAAAGTTAGCTATGGTATTTTGATTAATCTTAAGGCTATTTTATCTCTATTGTTATATAAACTTATCATCACCATTTCATGCTAAGGAATATGGAAAATACTTGTGTGTTGTAGTTTAGGAGTAGTTAATTAATTCAACTAAAACCATAAAGAAATATTCGCCTAGATAACAACCCGAAACCGAGTAGTTTAATACTTATTGTTATAAATCCCGTGGATTCGATACCCGGACTTAAAACCCCGGATTTTATTACTTGATAACGATAGGGTACACTTGTCCTTTTATTGTTTCCTTTTTGTAGCACTAGCTCGAGGCGCATCAAGTTTTTGGCGCCGTTGCCGGGGATTTATCTTCTAATAACTACTAAACCAAGTGTTTCATTGTTAATTAACTAGACACTTGTTTGTAAAGTTTAAATTTTTTGTTCTTTTATTTTATTTTATTTTTATTTATTTATGCATACTAGATCAAAAAGTGATTCTTTGATTCCTACTAATCCCGAAATTGAACGTTTTCTTTCTAGGAATCAGATTTGCTACACTAGATGGTTGGAAGAGATGGCAAATTTCGATGATGGAGTTATACTTGGATTCAATGAAGAACAACCCGTGCGAGCAGAACCTCCACCTGTTATGCCTATCCGACAACACCCACCTAGGAATGGGGGGCGAAATGGTGGTGGTAATGATGAACGTTCTATGTTGGAGATTTTGGCTCCTCACCGCCCTCAAAATCGCTCCGCTATTGTTCCTCCACGTATTGAGGCCCACTCATTTGAACTCAAAACGAGCATTATTCAACTTGTTCAAAGTAGTGGCCAATTTAGTGGAGAAATGCATGAAAATCCAAACGAACATCTTGATAAATTTCTCATGTGTGCCAATACTACCCGTATTAATAGGGTGCCCCAAGATACCTGTTGGGTGTGATTTGTGTCTATAAAATCAAGGGTTTTCCATAGTATTTTCGTGCCAAAACTGTGTTTCGAACAGCCTGAGATTGTTCTTTAAGGCACAAGTTCAGCCTGTGCTCCCATTTAGTCTGCCTGTGCTTAGTTGAGTCTGAACAGCTTGTATTTAGGGTTGAATCTGCAAAAAATCAGGTCAAAGATACCCTCTCCTCACATGTTCTCGGTTTTGTGATGTGGGGAAGAGAAAAAGCAAGGTTTTGGAGGTTTGTGAAGGCATTGGGATGTGAAGTTGTCTTCTTGTGCATTTGTCTCTTTCTGCAGGTTGACTTGTCCTACTATGCAGTTGTCTTCTTCTGCTGGAGAACAATCTGCCCAAGAACAGCCAGATTCCGAGAATCATTTTTACTTTGTTTATTTCATTTCTTTCTTGTATAAATACTCCTGCGAGAGTATGGCTTTGATATCCCAGAATATTATCATTCACTTTAGACATTAGTTTAGTAGTTGTAGCAGTTTTCTGTGGAAGTCTCATCCGAGGCCAAGCAGAACCTGTTCTTAGTATTTCCATTCCTTCAAACGCTGTAACCATGACAATGAGTGAGTAGTCACTCAAGGTGGAAGGCCAGCCTTCTGGCTGGTGGTTTGTAAGCGTCACTTTCCTTTTATTCAATGAAATCATGTTTATTCTGCTTGTTCAATAGAATCTCCATTCATATATAAGTCTAGCTAACTTGTATTTTCAGTTGTTTGATGTTGTAGGGACCAACTCGGATCAAGCAATAGATAAACTGATTGAACACATATGTTTTATACCGGGACCAATAAGGATAAAATGTGTGCTAAGGGTTCTTCTTTATAAGATGCTTCATGTGCTTAACGCTTGTGCTTGTGTAATCTAATGGAAACTAATTTTGCATAAGTATAAAGAATCTTGGGAACATGTGACCATCTGACTTGAGTGATTCTAGTGAAGATACCTTAGACTTATAATAAACATGGTGGATTTGTATGAAGGGAATGTGTGCTTGTTTACCATTAGTTCTGGTTGTGCTTTACACCTGCTTCTTTATTACTGTTATCTCTTAATTTACTTTCATGCTCTGTGACAACCTTAGTTTAATAATAGATATAGTTAGTTTAAAATCAATCAATCAAATTAAGATCAACCACCCGACTGTTCTGTTTCAGTAAAGAGACCAGCTTAAAACTGTTCTATCCCTGTGGAGACGATAACTTATCACTTTATTACTTGTCTAGTGCACTTGCTAGTGTCATCCACTCATTTGTACACAACAATACCATCCGCCTCCAATTGTTTCCGTTCTCTTTGACGGGGCAAGCATTAGAATGGTTCCACTCATTGGAACCCGATTCTATTAATTCATGGGAAGGTTTGGAGAGGGCATTCCTATCATACTATTTTCCGCCATCTAAGACGGTGATGGTATCCTTCCGCCAATTTGAGAGCGAGGCCCTTCATGAAGCTTGGGGTCGTTTTCGAAAAATGTTGCGGAATTGTCCTCATCATGATATCCCTAAGCACACTTTGGTAAGTACTTTTTATCATGGTTTAACTCCTAATAATCGTGCTATTGTAGATTCCGCGGCCGGAGGTGATTTATTCCGAAAGTCGGCTTCCGAAGCTTATAATTGAATCAATGAGTTAGCAAGGAAAAGTATTCAATGGCAATCGGATAAATTTGCCGGTCCACCAAGAAATCAAATTTTTTCCGTGGAAAAGGAGGTACCAAATGCGGCCATGGTAGAAGTCACAAAGAAGCTTGACACCTTAATTGCCCAAATGAGCATAACCAAGCCGACACAAGTCTTGATGTGTACACATTGCCAAGGTGATCATGAAAGTGGGGATTGTCAAACCGGTAGTCCGTTTGCCGGTGATAATGAACACGTAAGCTATGTCGGTGGAAATCAAAGGTATAATAACTATCCCCCTCATAATAATGCTTACAATAACTATGGTAATCAAGGGTGGAGGCAAAGGGCTCAACACCCTAATCTTTCTTATGGAAATAATAATAATAATGTGTTGAAGCCTTCACCCGAGTTTGCTAATGAGTATAAGGAGCAAGGTTTGGGCAACCCGACATACCAACAAGGCCAATCCTCTCAAAAGCCACCAATGCCAAAGCAAGATGACCCGGTACTTTTTTTACTTAAAGATATTTCTACCCGTCTTGCTAACAATGAAGCTTATTGTAGGGACTTAGGCAATCAAGTTGCCCAAATAAATCGAGAAAGGCAAGAGCGTCCCCAAGGTTCTCTTCCAAGCAACACGGAAAAGAACCCAAAAGTTCAACAAAGGGAAACGGCTCAAGTGATTACCTTGCGGAGTGGTAAGGAGATGGAACCAGTTTATGCCACTAAAGTCACAACCGAGTCATCTCCAAAGGTAAGTGAGGAGTTGGGTGAGGTGAACCCCGACTCCGAGTCTACAAACTCTCCTCTAGCAAAGAATAATAAGGAACAAGTTAAACCTTTTATACCTAAATTGCCATATCCACATAGGTTGAGAAAAGATAAACTTGATCTTAAATATTCTAAATTCTTAGACATGTTGAAAAAGCTCGAAGTAAATATTACTTTTGCGGAAATGATGGAGGAAATGCCTCTATACACAAAATTTTTGAAAGAGCTTGTAACTAAAAAGAGGAGGATAAATGATCATGAAGTGGTAGCTTTAACGGAAGAATGCTCCGCTATTATCTCACACAAGCTACCTCCCAAGAAAAGAGACCAAAGGAGTTTTTCTATCCCGTGTCAAATTGGTGGTTTGTTTATTGAAAATGCTTTATGTGATTTAGGTGCTAGTATTAATCTAATGCCTTTGTCTATTTTTAGGAAACTCAGTCTTAGGGACCCGAAGCCCACCAATATGACACTCCAACTAGCGGATCGATCCATTGCTCGCCCAAAGGGTATAGTGGAAGATGTTCTTGTAAAAGTCGACAAGTTCATTTTTCCGGTGGATTTTGTAGTGCTAGATATGGAAGAGGATAACATGGTTCCTATTCTCTTGGGGAGGCCATTTCTTGCAACCGGTAGAACTCTCATTGATGTCGCGAGCAAGGTAAATTGACCCTAAGGTTGCAAGACGAGGAGGTAGTATTTAATGTATATGATGCTATGAAGTTTCCTAGTATTGATTTAGCTCGTTGTAATTTCATTTGTGACGATACTATTGATGCTTGCTTTGAGGATTTTTTTTATAGGCTTAATGTAAACCCCTCCGAGAATGGCGAAAAGAATGTGGAAGGTGAGTTGGGAGAGGAAACCTCTCACATTTGGGACGTAGAGTACGTTGGGGCCTCTCCGCAAGAAGAGTGTAAATGGGTAAAGAGTAGGTTTGTGAATCTCGATCGTGAGACCAAACCGGCACCAAAGTCCTCGTTAGAGGAACCTCCTAAATTGGATCTTAAATCTTTGCCCCCTAATTTGAAATATGTGTTTTTGCACCCTCCTAGTGATTTACCCGTTGTAATTTCATCTATGTTATCTTCAAAACAGGAGGAGGAGTTGCTTGAAGTGCTTAGGCGACACAAAGGAGCGTTCGGATGGTCCATTCATGACATCAAAGGGATTAGTCCCGCGATGTGCACTCACCGAATTTTTCTAGATGATGAAATTAAGCCCTCTGTGCAACCACAAAGGCGACTTAACCCAAACATGATGGAGGTAGTAAAAGCGGAAGTGATCAAACTTCTCGATGCGGGTATAATCTTTCCTATCTCCGATTCTCAATGGGTTAGTCCGATTCAATGTGTACCTAAGAAAGGTGGTACCACGGTAGTGGAAAATGATAAAGGGGAATTAATTCCCACTCGAAAGGTAACGGGGTCGCGTGTTTGCATTGATTATAGGAAATTAAATGACGCCACCCGAAAAGACCACTTTCCATTACCGTTCATTGACGTAATGTTGGAAAGAATGGCGGGTCATGAGTACTTTTGTACCTTGGATGGTTTATCCGGCTATATGCAAATTCCCGTGGACCCTCTTGATCAAGAGAAAACTACGTTTACTTGTCCATACGGTACTTTTGCATATAGGCGGATGCCATTCAGGTTATGTAACGCACCCGCCACTTTTCAAAGATGTATGATGTCCATCTTTGCGGATATGATTGAGGATTTCATGGAAGTCTTCATGGATGATTTTTCCGTAGTAGGGTCATCGTTTAATGAATGCTTGAACAACTTGGATCGAGTCCTAGAACGACGTGAAAAGACGAACCTCGCTCTAAGTTGGGAAAAATGTCAATTTATGGTCCAAAGTTGAATTGTGTTAGGACATAAAGTGTCCGGTAAGGGAATCGAAGTCGATCCGGCAAAGATTGAGGTGATTGAAAAATTACCTCTGATGAACCCTATGTGTTTTGATTATGTCCAAACGTTTCAGAAGATGAAAACCTAATACTCCCTTACATATAGTTTTCTATTGACTAATAATTTTTGTTTACTTAGTCTATGTGTAAGTTGCTCAGCAGGTGCTGAATGAATCATTTCTGGATTGCCTAAAGAACTCAGAAGCTGGATACTCCGCTCTGAAGCCGAAGTCTGCTAAAGCTCTCCTCAGAAGTTCTTTACAATCAGAAGTTTTGCCAATTTGATCAGAAGTCTAGACAACTGGAAGTTAGCTTCTGAAAGCTAAGTCACGGGTTCTATTTGAGCATTTAATGCTCTGACACTTGCATTCAATGCGAGGCGCCAAAAGTTCAAAAGGCTGTTCTAATGGAGCGTGCTTGTCTGTTCAAAAGAAACCAGAATTTCCTTGTCTACCCTTTGTTGATCCAATTGAAGAATGATTCCAGTCAACCTCATCTTTGATTTCAAATCACTTACCGGATTGAGTTAAAGAACAAGGATAACGGAATCAAAGTGTTTGAAGACCGTTTGAAGATTTGACAAATTAACGGCTACAACAACTGATGTCATCTCCATTGAAGATTCAAACTCGCCAACGGTCATCTTCATTCACTATAAATAGTAGCCAAGCTCCAAAGCATCAACATGTGTGTGATCATCGAGCAAAATCTCAACGCACTGTTCTAACAAGAAAAACAGAGCAACTTTTCCATTCTCAATCTTTCTTAGCATAGTCTTAGTTAAAGTGAGAGAGTGAAGAAAAACAAGTTCATAATAGGAATCTTGTAAACTGAGATCGTTTGTGATCTTCAGTTAGATTTAAAGAGAGAAATCTAGTTGAGATTAAAGTTGGGTGAGAACTCCAGAAAACAGAGTATTGTTTGTTCTGGTGGAAATCCTTTAACTCTTGTTAGGCTAGTCAGAACTAAGTGAGAAATTAGCTTAAGTTCTGTTGATGTAAAGGAGCTTCTGAACTTGCCATAAAAGTTCTGAATAGTGGATTTATAAAATCTCTGTAGGCTGCGACCTCAGGGGACAAGACGTAGTCACAGGACTTCTGTGGCGAACTTGGATAAATCGAATTGTTCAATCAGGATCTCCTGAACTTCTTTCTTCCTCTTATACTTGTTATTTTTGCTTCTGTGTACTTGCTTATATTTAGTGCTGAAACAGATTTTCTCTAAAGTATCATTGTCTTTGCTCAGAAGACTGTCCAGAAGTTCTCAAATCAGAACTTTTGTTGCTGAAAACAGTCTAACTGTGTCTAGGCAGAATTTCCCTCAGAAGCAACTTCTGTAAGCTAGCTTCTGACCCTGAGGAAATTTGACTTTGAAAATTAAGTTTCTCGAATAACTTAGAAATTTTCAGTTTTCAACTTTGACACCTATTCACCCCCCTCTAGGTGATTCTGTTCTTGATAGGGCCAACAAGTGGTATCAGAGCCAGGTTACTTCGCATATTTACTAAAGATCTAACAATCTAAGTGTAAGATCCTATCAGAATCAATAGAGATGGCTAGTAGACACCAGCCTGAGAATTCTTCTCACTTCATAGTTCCAGAAGGTTCTTCCACTACTAGACCTCCATTATTTAATGGCAACAACTACTCATACTGGAAGAAAAGGATGATGTACTTCATCCAAGCTCAGAACATGAGTGCTTGGTATGTCATCACTAATGGTGATTTCATTCCCACCAGAATGGAACAAGGTTTAGGGGATGTTGTTATTCCTCAGAGAGAATACACAGATGACATTCTAAAAAAACTCCAAACTAATGCTTCAGCAATAAATATGTTGCATTGTGCACTTACAGCTACTGAATATAACAAAGTTTCTTCTTGTGAAACTGCACAGGACATTTGGAACAAGCTGGAAGTCACATATGAAGGAACAGGAAAAGTGAAGCAATCTAAAGTCAATCAACTCATGAGAGAATATGAGTTATTTGAAATGCTTGATAAAGAATCTATTTCAGACATGAACTCTAGATTCACCAAGATAGTCAATGACTTGAAGAGTTTAGGAAAGGATATTGAAGAATCTGATCGAGTGAAGAAGATTGTCAGAAGCTTACCAAGGTCTTGGCAAGCCAAGAAGACTGCTATTGAAGAAGTTCAGGATTTGAGCTATTACTTGTATGATGAGCTCATTGGGTCTCTAATTACCCATGAGATGTCATTAAAGAATCATGACCTAAGAGAAAGGTCAGAAGGAAAAAGAGTAGTCCTGAAAGCAGAATCTTCTGAAGAACCCTCTGAAGATGAGGAACTGGCTATGCTGACCAGGAAGTTCAAGAAGGCCTTTAGAAAAGGCAGAGGTGGAAACTACAAGAAGCCTTTCAGGAGCCTTGACAAGAAAACTCCTGATTCTGGTGAAAAGTTCAAGAGAGATCCAAATAAGCCTATTGTGTGCTATGGATGTCAGCAACAGGGGCACATTAAGCCTAACTGCCCGGAGTTGAAGAAAGATAAGAAAAAGTTCAAGAAAGCTATGCTGGCTGCCTGGTCAGACTCTGAGACCAGCAGTGATCCTGAAGAAAAGGAAGAGCAAGCTCAGATTTGTTTTATGGCTATTGATGAGCCAACTTCTGAAGATGTCACAGGAGAAACATCCGCACCTCCTGAAGCTACATATGATTCCGAGGTAAACATATCTTCTGAACAAAATATCTTTGATTCTCTTGAAGAACTCTATAGTATGTTCAAGTACTTGAAAAGGAAATTGGACAAGAGTGAGGCTGACAAGTTTCTTAGGTTTACTCAAGTTTATTCTGACATGAAAGTGCTAGAAGAAAAACTGTGTAAACAGTTCAGCACTCCTGCTGATGGCTCTAAAGCCAAAGGCAAGGAAAAGCTGCCTCTGGGAAGTGATAAACCCCAGAAGAAGAAGAAACATGTCACTCCCTCTCTTCTGAAAGAGATAGCTTCTCCTCCTGATGTGGGTACCTCTGAGAGTGCTGTTATAGCCTCTGAAGACGTTGGTCCTTCTCAGAAGAAGAAGAAATCTCCCAGGAAGCAAAGGGAAAGATCCAAGAACCCTCCCTTTTGCAAACTTTGAAAGAGTGATGGTCACTGGTTGAAGGATTGCAAGTACCATATTAAAAACCTCTTGCAATCTGAGATATCATTAAAACCTGCTGAAGAGAAATCTAACTCTGAAGGACCCAATAAGGATTGGGTACCTGTCACTAATTGATTGTGTTGCAGGTGGCTCTGAGTGCTCCATCAATGTCAAAGCTGTGGTACATTGACAGTGGGTGCTCAAGGCATATGACAGGTGATGAAAAAGCATTCATCACATTTGATCCTAAAAGAGGTGGAAAAGTCAGCTTTGGAGATGCTCAGAAAGGAAGGATACTTGGTTCTGGATCCATAGGAACTAATCCTCCGATCGAAGATGTCTCCCTAGTCAGAGGCCTGAAGTTCAATCTGCTGAGTGTTACACAACTGTGTGATAAAGGTAGAGATGTTGTTTTCAGCTCCTCTGGATGTAAAATCTTGGACAGTAAGTCAAGGGAAGTTATTCTAACTGCTCCTAGAGTTGAAAATGTTTTCATGCTGAATCTTGAGAATCTTTGCAAAAATATATGCTTGATGTCCAAAGAGGATACCTCCTGGCTCTGGCATAGAAGACTTGCTCATGTGAGCATGGACCTTCTGGCCAAAGTAGCTAGAAATCAATTGGTTGAGGGTCTGCCTGAAATTAGTTTTAAAAAGAATCATTTATGTAATGCTTGCCAATCTGGTAAACAATCCAGAAGCTCTTTTAAAACTAAGAAAGTCATTTCAACTAAAAGACCTTTGGAATTACTTCATATGGATCTTTTTGGCCCTGTTCAACCAATGAGCATGGGTGGAAAGAAGTATGCCTTTGTCATTATAGATGACTATTCAAGATTCACTTAGGTCATCTTGCTGTCTAGCAAAGATGAGTCACTTGGATGTTTCTCAATTCTGATAAAGAAACTTGAGAATGAAAGGAATGAAAAGGTTGTTCATATCAGAAGTGATAATGGTGGAGAATTCAAAAACTTTAGGTTTGAAGAATTCTGTGAAACCAAGGGAATTGATCATAACTTTTCTGCTCCCAGAAGTCCTCAACAAAATGGGGTAGTTGAAAGGAAGAATAGAACTCTGGTTGAGATAGCCAGAACTATGATCAATGAAAGAAGGCTTCCTAAGTACCTTTGGGGAGAAGCTGTGAACACAGCTTGCTATGTTCTGAATAGAGTGCTAATTAGAAGCATTCTGAACAAGACTCCTTATGAACTCTGGAAAGGTCGAAAGCCTAAAATAGGTTATTTCAGAACCTTTGGTTGTAAGTGTTATGTTTTGAATACAAAAGAATATCTTTCAAAGTTTGATTCAAAGGCAGATGAGGCCATTTTTCTTGGTTACTCAACACATAGTAAAGCATATAGGGTTTTTAATAAGAGGACTCAAACTTTAGATGAATCTGTTCATGTACAGTTTGATGAGACTAACCCTACAGATAGTAGAGCTCCTAATGAAGATGTAGTTCAAGCTCCTGAAGTTACATCTCCTGTTGAAGAAGAAGATGTTTCTCCCAGAGCTGCTGAAGTGGTTCCTCCTGTTGCTGAACAAGCTCAAGATGAGAATCCTACTCCAGAAGTCAACTTCCTTCCAGAAGATGCTCCTATTTTTGATTCAATAAATGATGAACAGGTTTCAGAAGACTCATTGGATGTACCAAGAGAAGTTAGAACTCATAGGAATCATTCCTCAGAGAACATAATTGACTCTGTTCATAATCCTGTCATGACCAGAGCTCAGCTCAGAAGATACATGGGAAATGTCGCTTTTGTGTCACTTCTGGAACCCAAGGACTTCTATGAAGCTGCTGATGATGACTCCTGGTTAATGGCAATGCAAGAAGAACTTGACCAGTTCAAAAGGTCAGAAGTTTGGACTTTGGTTCCCAGACCTAACAACATAAAGGTTGTTGGAACTAGATGGGTTCTGAAGAACAAGCTTGATGAATTTGGAAATGTTGTGAGGAACAAGGCAAGACTTGTTGCTCAAGGTTACAGTCAGCAAGAGGGCATAGATTATGGTGAAACTTTTGCTCCTGTTGCAAGATTAGAAGCCATTAGAATCTTATGTGCTTTTGCATCATACAAAGGTTTTAAGCTCTTTCAAATGGATGTGAAAAGTGCATTCTTGAATGGTTACATTGATGAGGAAGTCTATGTATCTCAACCTCCTGGTTTTGAAGATCCTAAGTTTCCTGATCATGTGTTTAAGCTGAAGAAAGCATTGTATGGACTGAAACAAGCTCCCAGAGCTTGGTATGAGAGACTGACAAAGTTCCTTCTGTCTAAGGGATTTGTCAGAGGCTGTGTTGATACAACTCTGTTCACTCTGAAGAAGAACAAGGACATCCTTATAGCTCAGGTATATGTTGATGATATTATATTTGGTGCTACTAATGAATCTTTGTGCAGAGAGTTCAGTGACCACATGAAGGCTGAGTTTGAAATGTCTATGATGGGAGAATTAACCTTCTTCTTAGGACTTCAGATCAAGCAAAGTAATGATGGTGTGTTTATCAATCAAGCCAAGTACACTAGAGAAGTGCTGAAGAAATTTGGCATGATGGACTCTAATGCTGTTGATATTCCAATGGATGTCAGCAAAGACATTGATGACGAAGAGAAAGCTGGTAAACCTGTAGATATAAAAACCTACAGAGGTATGATTGGTTCTCTTTTATACCTAACAGCCAGCAGGCCAGATATACATTTTGCTGTGTGTTTTTGTGCTAGATATCAATCAAAGCCAAGAGAAATTCATGATGTTGCTGTCAAAAGAATTCTCAGATATCTTAAAGGCACACCAGAAGCTGGTTTGTGGTATCCCTGTAGTTCTGATTTCACTCCTATAGGATACACAGACTCTGACTATGGTAGAGATAAATTGAAAAGGGTCAGCACTTCTGGTGGTTGTCATTTTCTGGGGGAGTGCGTAGTCTCCTGGCATAGCAAGAAGCAAACCTCTGTGGCTCTCTCAACTGCTGAAGCTGAGTATGTTGTTGCTGGAAGTTGTGTTTCTCAGATGCTCTGGATCAAGCAACAAATTGCTGACTATGGAGTCATCCCTGGAACTATTACAATCTACTGTGACAACAAGAGTGCAATTGATCTTTCAAAGAATCCTATTCAGCACAGCAGGATGAAGCATGTTCATATTAGGCATCACTTTCTGAGAGATCATGTTCTGAAGAAGGATATTATCATTACTCATGTTCCCTCTGAAGAGAATCTTGCTGACATGTTTACTAAGCCTCTGGCTGGTATTTCTTTCAGCAACTTACGAGAAGGCATTGGTATGACTTATCCACTTCAATAACTTAGTTTAATTATTTCTGTGTATCTTAAGTGATTAATCGTTTAAGATAATTAAGTAATAATTAATTCTAATCATGATTTGACACTTAAGCATGCGTTATCTACTGCATTTTACGGCGCTGTTCTGTGGTTAACGGTTATCTGTTCCCTTTTAAACGGTGCTTAGTTGCTTTTTGAATTGGAACGGTTTCTTGTTTGGGTATAAATAAGGGTTTTCCATACTTAGAAGTTTTTATTCTCATTTTCTTTGCTATTAGAATTTCCATAGATTTTCTGTGTTTTCTTCTCTCTAAAATCTTAACCTAATTTCTTATATCTTCAAAAATGGCTCAAGAAATCACTGTCACTCACATCTTTACCACTGAATCTAAGAAGAAAGTTAGCGAATCTAGGGTATTCACCTCTAGGTTCCTAGATGATGAAGTTAAATCCACTGAACCTATCTCCAAATGGCTTAGTGCTCAAAACTGGAATTCATTCGTTTCTCTCGATGAATTTATCTATCCTAAGTTAGTCACCGAATTCTATCAGAACCTCCTTTTCTTTTCAAATGAGGAGGATGTTCTACACTCAGTAGTCGGGGAAGTTGAGATTGAGGTCAGCAGGGCTTCTATTTCTCAAGTGATTGGTATTAATGATAAGGAATCATCATTGGTGATGATGGTTCAGCAGATGGTTTTACAGAAGCAAACTGGGCTAGACCAGATCTAAGTGCCAAGGAAACTTATGCCACCTGGCTCACTCAGCACCAAAGGTGGGCACACTATTTGACAACTAATGTCTTCCTTCCGAAGGCTGGAGGAGTTAACTGTGTTTCCAACAGGGAAAGGGTGTTTATGTGGCATTTGGTTAACCAGAAGAAGATCAACCTACCTGCCATGCTGATAAGGCAGATGAAGAATTTAACTACCGTGAGTGCATTAGCATATGGCTCACTCCTGACTAGGTTGTTTGAGGCAGCCTCTGTTTTGATTTCAGGAGAAGGTGTTACAACCTCAGAAGTAGGAGTACGGTTCTGAAGATGCATACCTTCAGGAACCTTAGCTTTGGTGTGACTCCGAAGAAGAATGAGAAGGGCTCCTCTGTGAGTATTGCTCAGAAGGAAATTGTTGAGGCTGCTGTACAGAAACGGAAGATTGCTGCCAAGAAGGGCAAGGGAAATAAGGGATCAAGTAAGTTGGTCCTGACTGTTGAGAAGGTGGTTGTCTCAGAACCTCTTCCCACGATGGTTCAAACAACAATCAGTGTTGAACCCTCTGGCAAGATTGTTGCTGAGAAGCTAAAGGATGTTCCTGAGAAGGAAGCTCAGGATGCTGAGGACGCACGCCTTGCTGTAAGAGAGAAGGCTGCTGAAGCTGAGAAAGTTGCAAGGGTTGTGGCTCTTGCTGATAAGAAGAGAAAGCAAAAGGAAGCAGAAGACAAGTTATCAGCTGAAAGAGAAATTGCTGCAAAGGCTAAGGCTGATGCAAGAATTATTGCATGTGCTGCTGAACTTGAGAATGTGGAGTTCTCAAAGAATGTTGAGGCTTCAGAGGAAGGAGAAGAGCTTGAGAATATCTCTCTCTCTACTCGGATTAGCTCAAAGGCTACTGAAGAGGATGAGGATTCTGAAGATATTCCTCTCTCCAGAAGGATCCCCAAGAAGAAGATGTCAGCAAAGAGAAGGTCTCTGATCAAAAAGGACTTCTCTATTGCTTCGAGTACTGAACTGGAAGAATCAATTCCTGAAAAAGAGGACTTGGTTGATGACGAAGACATGATGGATTTGTCTGTTGAGAAGGATGCTGATGCTCCTACTATTGAAGAACTGACTGAAGATAGTGATCAAGAGCCTGATACTATCATTCAGAATGCTATGAACTTTGCTGAAAACATCAACACTGATGATTTTCTGGATAACGTTCTTCTGGGTCAAGGGAGAAATCCTGGTGAAAGAGATGCTTCTGAAACGCTGTTCAGAATGGCTCATATCTTTGCTGAGCCCATTTCCACATATGATCCAAACCTCTCTGAACAGGTTATTCCATCTCCTCTTCATACTTCTCATCCATCCTGTCTTCATACTTCTCATCCATCTCCTTCACTACCTTCTGTCACAGAAGTTGGCGATTCTCACACTTCCATTCCTCCTACAACTCCAACTTCTGAGGTTGTACCTCCTCCAATTATTCCTCCTTCTGGATCCTTTTCAGAAGTGAATCTAAACACTGCTCCTATCTTCACAGATTCCATAGCCACATCCACTACTTCCTCTGTAAGTCCATCAATTGGATTTACTGCTCCATCTTTCTCACTACCATCCACCCTACCTCCCATCTCAACCATTCATACTATCCCTACCTCAACCACTTCTCTACCTCCTCCCTCAACCTCTGGATATGCACCTCCTGTGTGTGATCCTTTAACTACCTCCTCCACTACTTCTTGTTTTGCTGGGTTGTCATCCAACTATGACTTCCTGCGCAAACACATGAATCGGGATGATCTGGATACCAGGTTTGGTTGAACATAAAGCTTATTGGGCACTGAAATTTCTTAATTTTGATGACAAGGTAGCCGGTGAAAGTCGCTTGATGCAACTCAATGAGCTTGATGAACTTCGATTGAACTCCTATGAGAATGCAAAGCTTTACAAGGAGCGGACGAAGAGATTACACGACAAGCATGTTCAACACAAGCAATTTAATGACGGAGATCATGTTCTCTTGTACAATTCTCGTTTGCGGTTATTTCCCGGAAAACTCAAAAGTCGTTGGACCGGCCCCTTTGTGGTTCGTAAGGCATATCCCTCCAGGATGGTTGAAATCGAGGATTCAATGGGTATAAGACAACATGTGAATGGGCATCGTCTTAAGCTTTATTTCGGAGGCGACTTCGCCAAAGAAAAGGATTGTACCCACCTAAGAGACCCTTGACCACCTTCAACCACTTGAAAGTCGAGCTATTCCGACTATAAACATAGCTTCGGTTTGATTTTCTCGTTCTTTTTGGTTTTTATTAACTCTATGTTTTGTGTTTTATTTTTGCTGCTTGTCATATTTCTTTTTATTTTTCTTAGTTTTTATAGAGTCGTTGACCTCTTTTGGAGATCTCACAATCACCCGAACTCCGCGTAATTTGGTGCTTGCTCGTGTCATTGTGAAATCTCTACGAGGTGAGGTTTTTACCCAACCTATAAATGATACCACTACGGTTGTATCAAGTATGGATTGGCTAAATAACCTCTTCCTGGTCGAATGTTCGACCTCAGTAACGATTAACATCTTATTTTGGAGTCAAGACGGTGAATTCTGGGCTGTTTTAGCCCTGACACGCCGTGTCCCAGGCTTGACACGGATTGTGTCCCAAGTTTGACCAAAATTTGTATTGTTGACCTGTGTCACGGGGCCTGTGGAACATGTGTCGTTGGACACGCCCCTCTAATTTAATTAATTCAGTACAGGTCCAAAATGCAATTTCTAGAGGGGTTGATACCTTGACACGCCGTGTCCCTGATCTGACACGCCCCGTGTCGATTTGTTGACCTGTTTTAGGCCCTTTGACTTAGGAACACGGCACGTGTTACCCTCGGTGTCAAACAACACGGCCCAAGACTTATTTTTATTTTATTACGACACGGGCGTGTCCCCCGTTGACACGCCGTGTCCATTATTTAGTATTTCTTAGGATTTATTCAAAATAGTCGACACGGGCGTGTTCCACGTTGACACGCCGTGTCCATTATTTAGTTCTTATAGGATTTAATAAAAATAGTCGACACGGGCGTGTCCCCTGATGACACGCCGTGTCTATTATTTAGTTTTTATAGGATTTAATAAAAATAGTCGACACGGGCGTGTCCTCTTATGACACGTCGTGTCCTTTCAAATTTACCTTCCTGGTTCAACATGTCCGTGTCCCCTGTTGACACACCACATGTGAGGATCTAACCGTTGTAAATTCTAACGGTTAGATTTGACACGGGCCGTGTCAGTCAGTCCACACGGTCCGTGTCACGCCTCTGGAACGGCTAGTTTGAAAAACTAGCCGTTTTTTTTACCGTTGGGGTGACTTTTTGGGGTTATAAATACCCCATTTTCACCCCAAAATATTCACACCACTTCTCATCTTCCTTCTAACTATTTTATCTAGCAAATTCTCACTTCTTTGAGTCATTTTGCTCCCATTTTTTTTTTTCTATTTTTACCCCAAATCCAAAAATACTCATCTCGTTTTTCTCTTTTCCATATGGCTCGCCAAAAACAAATGACGACACCACCGCCCCGCCGTCCCGTCCGAGGTCGTAGTTCTCGCCAAGCTCCCAATGCCGAAGAAGAAAACCAAGTTCTCAACCAACGGAGTCAAGAATTGGGGGGTTGGTTTAATTTAATGACGGTGGAACAAGGTCGACGCTTTCAACTCTTACGGGAATTAGGTTGTCTCGCCTTCCTAGTTTTTGATCTCATGTACCTAACCACGGTCCCGTGGGGTGCCCAAGTTCGAGCGGCATTTGATGTTTTGGGGTGGCTCGCCTTGCAAGATCAACAATATATCGTCCACCCGAGAGTATGTATTGAATTCTTCTCCACATTATCTTTAAATGAAGGAGCTCTTTCTTTTTCTTTAGGGAATCAAGTGTACAGCAGGATGAAGCATGTTCACATCAGGCATCATTTTCTGAGAGACCATGTTCTGAAGAAGGATATTATTCTTATCTACTTGCCCTTTGAAGATAATTGTGAGCGTAAGCGGTCGCTCAATAGCGGCTTTAGCCTTCTTTGACTAGAGTCCCCACTCGGCCGACCGGGAAAGTGTACGAACCGGTGTTTGTATCGATTGTTTTGTAAACCAGAGATTCTATTTACGTTCATGGATACAACTTATTAATTCCAACATTCAAGGGCCCATAGGATCTTTAATGCAGCCTAACAGTTTATTATCTTGACATTTATGATCGCTCGTCGCGTGGCAGTGATCGCTCGCGGACTGATACTCGTTGAAGAACGGAGATCTTTTCAGGGAGGAACCTTGGGGGCCGGAGTTGCGTAGGGCGTAACGAGGAACATGCACTTGAGCTCTTAAGCCGGTATGCCTTTAAGCAGAAACATCGTACAAATGAATTTACAAAGTTATCAATTCGTGTTATTGATTACTGTAAAGGTCTTCCTTTGCAACTTAAAGTTTTGGGTGGTTCTCTATATGGTAGGAGTGAGACAGAATGGATTGCTTCACTAAACAGACTAGAAAAACATTTTAACAAGGATATTCAGCAAACCCTTAGAATAAGTTTCGATGGACTTAGTGACTCAAATAAATCTATGATTCTTGATATAGCATGTTCTTTTCGAGGACATGACAAAGATTATGTAGCCAAAATTTTAAATAGCTTCGGGTTTTTTCCTGAAAGTGGAATTGGTGAGCTTATTGATCATTCTCTAGTAACTATGTTAGATAACACTGTAGGAATGCATGATTTGCTACAAGACATGGGTAGGGAGATTGTAAGCCAAAAATCGCTGAAAGACCCTGGCAAATGTAGCCGACTTTGGGATCATGAGGATTGTTCTCCAAGTACTGATGCAAGAATCGGTGAGTGAGTTTTATTTTGTTTCTAGTTCATAAAAAAATGTGCAGAAAATAAATGTGTTTCCGTGTAGAATTTTAATGTTTAAATAACCATTGAATCATAAACAATGCACGGATTTGAAGCCCCTTGCCTTACAAAAAAGCGGCCTCCATGGCTGCATGTATGCATCTATTTTATAATTATAAATGAGATCTTATCAACAAAAAAGCGACTTTCATGGCTGCATGTATGCATCTATTTTATAATTTTAAATGAGATCTTATCAATTGTCACTCAGTTTCAACTTTTGGATATTAGGGGACCGAACATGTTGAATGCATGGTCATTGACTTGTCTAAAATGGATCAGAGGAAGTGCAGTGTTGAGGAATTCATGAAGATGAAGAATCTAAGGTTGCTTGATATCCATGGTGCCTATGGAGACCGAAAAATACATCTTTCTGGAGAGTTTGAATGTTTATATTACCAATTGAAGCGTCTGTGTTGGGAAGGGTATCCCCTGAAATATTTGCCTTCAAACTTTAATCATGAGAAGATTATTATGATTGAGATGCCACACAGCTCCATTACACGGCTTTGGGAAGGAATCCTCGTATGGATGTTATTTTTTGGTTGTTTTCTTGAATCATTTATGAGGTCTGGGAAGCTAATTTAGTCTACTCATTTCTTTTTGTGCCTATTTAACAGGTGCTGAAGGACTTGCAATTCATTGATCTCAGTCATTCCCAGTGCCTGACTGAAACCCCAAACTTCACAGGAGTCCCGAATCTTGAGGCGTTAATTCTTGAAGGTTGTTCTTGCCTCTCTAAGGTTCACCCATCCATTGCCGTTCTCAAAAAGCTTACTCTTTTGAATCTAAAGGACTGTAATAGCCTTAAGAGCCTTCCGAAAAGCATTGAATTGGAATCTCTGAACAAGTCACTTCTCTCTGGCTGCTCAAAACTTGGAAAGCTTCCAGAGATCGTAGGCAGTATGGAACACTTATCAACCGTTGCTTTAGATGGGACTTCCATAGCTGAACTTCCTCTTTCAGTGAAAAATCTGTCTGGGCTTGTTTTCTTGAGTTTGAGAAACTATAAAAAGTCAAGAGTCTTCCAACCGAGATTGAATTTTGGAGATCTCTTAAAAATCTGGATCTATTTGGCTGTTCAAAGCTTGATCATTTACCTGAGAACTTGGGGTGTCTTAAGCATTTAGAAAAACTGGATTTAGGTGAAACAACTATAAGACAACCCCCATCCACCATTCGATTGTTGGGAAATCTGAAAATACTATCGTTCTGTGGAAATAAACCGATAGCATCATCGCATTGGTCCTACATGATGAATTTTTTGTTGAAAAGACGTGACTTTGTGGGTTTATCATTTCCTTCTTTCAAAGGTTTGCATTCTCTAAAAGAATTAGACCTCAATGACTGCAACCTTTCAGAGGAAGCGATCCCTGAAGACTTTTACTATCTATCCTCACTGGAGGTACTGAATATTGGCAAAAATAATTTCGTGAATATGCCAGTGAGCATCAGTCGACTCCCTCAGCTGCGTTATCTCTTTTTAGATGAATGCAAGAGTCTTAAAGCTCTGCAAAAGCTTCCAGCAACAATACATGAAATATCTGCAAATGATTGCAGCTCTCTAGACACGTTATCAAGTCCAGAAGTAATTGCAGATGCATGGATGTCGCCAATCTTCTACTTTACCAATTGCTTTAAGCTTGCTGTTAATCAAGGCAGCGGCAGTACGGCATTTGAATTTTTAAGAAGCCATTTGCAGTCTCTACCAATGAGTCAGCTTCAGGTCCTTCCTTCGCTAGCTCTTTCTTTCTAATCTTTCCCTTAAGCTATCTCTAATGATGGTAATTTTTCTGTGCAGGATGCGTCCTCATATTCAGGTCGTAGGTTTGATGTTATTGTCCCTAGGACAAATATTCCAGATTGGTTCTGTGAGAAAAAGATGGGCGCGTCGGTTACCATTCAGTTGTCTCCAGATTGGTACAATGAAAAGTTCAAGGGACTGTCTGTATGCACTGTTCTTACAACTAGTCATTTCCTCACTGACAATCCAGCTTCAGACGTTGCCATTTACTGCAAGTTGGAAGCGATAGGGAATTCTGTTACGTCTAACTTCAAATTTCTCATCTATAGACTACCATATTTTCAGTGTGATCACCTTTGGATGGGGTTTCATTCCCGGATTGGATTTGGAAAGCAAAGTTGGCTGAACAATTGTGAGTCTCTTAGAGTTTCGTTTGAGTCCTCTGCCCCAGGTGTGGAAGTAAGAGAATGTGGAACCCGTTTAGTTTATGATGATGATGATACGACCAATTTGGGATGTTGTGAAGATATTGGTGTGAGAATGATGGTATGAGGAGGTTTGAAGTTGAAGCGAGCAGGTGAAAGAAGTTTTGGTGATGAAGACGTGCCTTCCTTCAAACGGTTGAAAGAATTGTAGACAATATGAGGTTTGTATCTTTTATTCTAGATTGCATTATTCATACAAGTACATTTTCTTTCTTTAAAAATCACACAGTGACTTACTAGTTCTTTCAAGTATTACTGCACTCAGAGTCTGACTTATTGATAAAATGTTGGCCGATTTACATACTTGGTATTTGCATTACTTTGGTAGTTCATTTACGACTAACATGTATTCATTTCTCCCAAAAATAAGATTTCTTTCATTTTTTTGCTGTCCATACCATATCTCAGGCAGTTGCTTAAAACTAAGCGAAACCTCTAATATCACATTAGAGCTTTCTAAACGATGTTTTACAGCCATACAAAAATGCACACATTCTTATTTTAATCATAACACCTAGAATCTTCTACCTTCTGATAGAGAATATGAGCCCATAAGGCTAGTATGGAAAATAAGGGCAATAAGGGAATATTAGAGACATATGGTCTAGGGTGTGATACAGTAGAATCCTATATAAATAGATAAGTTAGGAGTGGAAGCATATCCAGGAAATTATATTTGGGAAATCGGCCTTAAGGCTTGGGAGGAGAGTTTCTCTCCTAGGTCTAGTACATGAGCTTTTCTGTATTAGGTATCTTGTTCGTTTGTCATTCAATCATCCATCTTTCTATTATCAGTATATAAGGCTTTATTATCATATTTGAGTCGTTTATCAGTATTCAATTATACGGTTTCCATCACCTTCTAACTTAGCCTTGAGAATGACCAAAAAGTACAGCATACACATTACCAAAAAACAGAAAAAATACCCATAAAAAATATGACTTTTTCTGTCAAAGAAGAAATATTAGGGAAAATGCAAAAATAGAAAATATATTATGTTGCTTTAGATAGCAGTGGTGAAACTTTTGGTTACAATTCCTGTCATAAGAGTAAAACTCCCATATCCAGACCAACAGTAATAACTTGTTTATTCGTTATAAATTTCAACATATAAGGCTGTCTAGAGAATTAGTTCACAACCTCTATTCCCGTCCAAGGCGAGCCTGCATTGAATTGAAGTACAAGATCTCCAACAACCTGGAATAATACAATCAACATTTAGCACTGATTTTATAATCCTGTTGATGCAATCAAGCGATATGAAATCTGGATACAAACATCAAAGGAAAGCAAGAGATTTCACATCTTATTGAACTAAATGCTTATAAAAATGGTTAGTCTCATGTCCACAGAATAACTTAATGATTGAACAGCTTAGAGCCTTAGACTGCTTATAAAACTATACTGTTGATTGTATTCCCTTGCTAGGCTAGAGAGTTCTTAATCCTTCTGCATATTTCAACTAGTACCAGGTTAGCCTTCTACTTTTGAGGTCGTACACGAATTGGATAAACAAATTTCAAATAAGAGCTGCAGAAAAAGTTCATTATAATAGCCGTTTTTTTTTGTTTTTTTTTTTTTGGACAGAATTGTGTGTTAGAGTAGGATTTAATGTCAAAACTTGTTCTTTCGAACTAAGGATGCATTTCTAATCGTAAAGAGAAAAGTTCAAGATATCAAGTGGTTCTCAAGTACAACAATCCTACCCAACCGCAGCTCGGTACAATTTTCTTAAAGAAATATAATATCACTCTGATTTAAAAGGATTTTTTTCTTTTGTTGGAACCACATTTTCTTGCCATCCTTAGGTTTGAACTTCAATGCCACAAATTTCGTTTGATTTGCGGAATGGAATAGAATGGAGTAGAATAGTGATTCCATATGAATTGAATAGGAACGAATATATTGTGTTTTCGTTAGGAATGTCTGCTCCCATATTTGGTTGATGGAACAAGGGAAGAACAACTAATTTTATAGATCGAAAGATTACTCTAAAGTGCAACTCTTAATTATTATCTTGATTATTTTAAAATATATTATTTAAGGAAAAACGGTGAAAATACCAAACACGGAAAAGTAGAGAAAAAATGTGAAATATAAGAAAAATGCGAAAAACAAAAAGAAAAGGAAAAATACAAAATTTCAGAAAACGTAAAAGACGAGAAAGACACAAAATACAAGAACAATATAGCAAATACAAAAAATACATGAAAAATGTGAAGTACGGGAAAAATATAGAATATGAGATAGAAAAATGTGAACAATTGTAAGGAACACTTTGAAGGTTCATACCTTAGCCGTGGATGTGAAAGAATGTTCAGTTACAGCTGCCACATGTGGAGTGATTATTACATTATTAAACATCAAAATTGGGTCATCGGGATCAAATGGCTCAGTCCAAGCAACATCGGTGCCCAACCCCCCCAAGTGGCCACACTTAAGGTGATCTACGACAGCCCCGTAATCCAGAAGACCCCCTCGAGCAACATTTACCAAAAGTGCACCCTGAGAAAAGACACCAACAAGGTTATTAGAACTAGACCTGGCAATTTCTGTGTTCGTGTCATGTCACAAAACCTTGAACACGAACACGACACGAAAACATTTTCGTGTCAAAATCTCAAACACGAACACGACACGAGTTTGACACGAAAAAATACGACACGACACGAGTTTTGCAAAATCTTAACCTAACATGAGTAAAATACTAACACGACACGAACACAACCCGACCTGAATTTATGATACAATAAAAAAACTTTCGAAATGTCCTAAAACATGCTTAAAATCCATAAGTTATAAAAAAAGAGAGTTTAATATGCTAATATTTATTACAAACAAGTTAAAATAGTTATCAAATCTATTATGATTTATATATATACTCCCCATTCCCCCAACCCTAAAATTATATTTGGAATTTTATATAAATTTTCGTGTCAACTTCGTGTTGACCCGTGTACGACCCGATTTTTTTTGTGTCGTGTTCATGTTTTCGTGTAGCATTTTGCCGGGTCTAATTAGAATCGGACCGAATCGAACGGTCCAACTGGATTCACTCTAAACTGGACCAGATTTCGGGCCGGAAATAGCACGGTTCCATACGGTTCACCCGACTAGTTTGAGCGGTTCTGACCGGGTCAAATCCATCTCTCAATTTTATTTAAAAAATACTGAACTTTTGGGGAGCAGCAAGTTTCGAACCTAATGATGAACCCTAAGTGTTTTGATTATGTCCAAACGTTTCAGAAGATGATAACCTAATACCATCTTACATATAGTTTATTGTTGACTAATACTTTTGCTTTAGTCTATGTGTAAGTTTCTCAGCAGTTGCTGAATGAATCGTTTCTAGATTGCCTAAAGAACTCAGAAGATCAGTTGCTGAAGTCAGAGTTTCAACAATTCAGAAGCTGGATTCCTCCGCTCTGAAGCCGAAGTCTGCTACAGCTCTCCTCAGAAGTTCCTTGCAATCAGAAGTTTTGCCAATTGTGATCAGAAGACTAGTCAACTGGAAATTAGCTTCTGAAAGCTAAAGTCACGGGTTCTGGATAGCATTTAATGCTCTGACAAGTGCATTTAATGCAAGGCGCTAAAAGTTCAAAAAGCTGTTTTGATGGAGCGCGCCTGTCTGTTCAAAAGAAACCAGAATTTCCATGTCTACCCTTTGTTGATCCAATTGAAGAATGATTCATGTCAACCTCGTCTTTGATTTCAAATCACTTACCGGATTTAGTTAAAGAACAAGGAGGAATCAAAGTGTTTGAAGACCGTTTGAAGATTTGACAAAACTAACGGCTACAACAACTGATGTCATCTCCTTTGAAGATTCAAACTCACCAACGGTCATTTTCATTCACTATAAATAGTAGCCAAGCTCCAAAGCATCAATACACGCATGATCATCGAGCAAAATCTCAACGCACTGTTCTAACTAGAAAAACAGAGCATCTTTTCCATTCTCAATCTTTCTTAGCATAGTGTTAGTAAAGTGAGAGAGTGAAGAAAAACAAGTTCATAATAGGAATCTTGTAAACTGATATCGTTTGTAATATTCAGTTAGATTTAAAGAGAGAAATCTAGTTGAGATTAGAGTTGGGTGAGAAATCCAGAAAACAAAGTATTGTTTGTTCTGGTGAAAATCCTTTAACTCTTTTTAGGCTAGTCAGAACTAAGTGAGAAATTAGCTTAAGTTCTGTTGATGTAAAGGAGCTTCTGAACTTGCCATAAAAGTTCTGAATAGTGGATTTATAAAATCTCTGTAGGCTGCGACCTCAGGGGACAAGACGTAGTCACAGGACTTCTGTGGCGAACTTGGATAAATCGATTTGTTCAATCAGGATCTCCTGAATTTCTTTCTCCCTCTTATACTTGTTACTTTTGCTTCTGTGTACTTGCTTATATTTAGTGCTGAAACAGATTTTCTCTAAAGTATCATTGTCTTTGTTCAGAAGACTGTCCAGAAGTTCTCAAATCAGAACTTCTGTTGCTGAAAACAGTCCAACTGTGTTTAGGCAGAATTTCCCTCAGAAGCTACTTCTGTAAGATAGCTTCTGACTCTGAGGAAATTTGACTCTGAAAATTAAGTTTCCCGAAAAAAAACTTAGAAACTTTCAGTTTTCAACTTTGACACCTATTCACCCCCCTCTAGGTGATTCTGTTCTTGATAGGGCCAACACCTAAGACCTCCAATTACTAAAGCTTGTGTTTCTACCACTAAACCTCTGCGTTGGTTGTTGAACTAATTGACAATTTAGATATATATAAACATGTATTTGAAAAATAATTGTTACTTTACAAATTACAATTAAAGTAACAATTATTTTATGTCACCATTACCAGTCTAGCTATCAAGATCCACACAATCATCACATATAAATTCTAAAGAGCAAGAAATCTACATTACAGATAAAAAGAAGACACATGCTGGATTTTAGAAAAGGGCATATGAAAAAACAAACCTTTCGCATCGAAGAGATGAATGATTTGTTCACAATACCTTCCTGAAAGTTAATACGTAGAAGAAAGTGTTAGGTAATCAATCATGTATTCTAATAAATAAGTACCATGTAACATAGCATGCTTTGAACCACACCAATAAAACACCCTCACGACATCAATCCGGCACATGTACTAAAATATTTCCTGAAACAGATGAATCTAGAGCAGCCAATAGGGCAATAAAATTTGGAAGCCAGGAACAAAATTATTCTCACAGTTTCTATGTTCATCATTAAGCATACAACAACAATATCAGCTTTGGCAGCAAACTCATAAATATCTCCATGAATGCCCTTCTCATGAACCATGTCCTGAATGACACCATTCGCAACAGGCGCCCCTGGAGGTATAAACTGAAAAAGTTAAATAAAAAAAACCCATCAGATTTGACTATGTTGCAGTGAGTAACTAATTATATACCATTTGGTTGTAAATGTGATGTCCAATTCCTTTTGGTAGCAATAATTTTTACACCAAATGGTTGCAAGAGCTTTGCCAATTCAATCCCTATGTTTCCACATCCCAAAATGAATACCTGTACATGAAACCATACAAGGGCTAGTAGAAAAACCAATGGTTTTAGACAAAAATATGACAAGGACTGTTTTATCAAAAAGCTAAGAAAGCTATGCTTACAGTCTTGCCAAGTAATGTTTCACCAATTGGGTCACCAAGTTTCTTCTGCTTCACAGAGACTTGAAGCTCATTCTGCAACCGTACTACAAGTTAGCGCCACAAAAAAATCAAGGAAACAGTAATATATCTTTTAGAACATTGAGATACGATACCATATGTTTATCCTAATATATCTCTAAGAAATTTGAGTGAAAAGAGAGGCAATGGTTCACACGTTAATTAGAAATTCAGAATCACAATATATTTGAAACTTAGCATCGGCTTCCAATTTAATTGAGTATTATTCATCAGAAGGATTATTTAATGATTTGGATAACATGTTCATTGATTAGGACTATACAAGCATAATTTCCTACACAATTAAATAGTAAACTACAGGCTACAAAATTGGCGTTTCAGTGCTGAGATGATTATTCTTTTGATCGTTTAATGCCAAGAATACAATTTGAACTTTCATTATTTTTCCATTCTGTCAATTTGGCTGAGGTCAAGGTATAATAATTTGAAAGTTGCAAAGGAAGGAGTAAAGTTCATACCTGATTCATAATCTATAAGATAAGCAAAAGTGAATCTAAAAGTCTTACAGTTGAGTAGAATAAACTAACCTGCTTCCGGAGGAGGCCTAGCATCAAATATATAGCCATTTCAGCAGTAGAAGCTGCATTTCCAGTCCCACCACCAGGAATTCTAGCAACTTTGATTCCACATCTTGTAGCTGCCTCAATATCAACACCTGTTTGTGCATATAGGGAAATTGAGCTTGCTAATAACAAAAGTAAGCAACAAAAAACTCGAAATGATAGGAAATGAGCGAACAAATACCATCAAGACCAACACCAAATCCCATCAAGAGCTTCAATCGGGAAGCACGAGCGATAATAGTAGAATCAATCCGCATGGTGGTGATAACACAAATATCATAATTCTCAATAACATCAGGAACGCCACTATGTGGAACACAATCAACCTAAAGCAACAAGGAATCAAAGAGTTGAATACATAAATAAATTAAACTCACTACCTTGTGGTGCTCACCTAGCCAGTGATTGACTAAATACAATTTGGTCAATCACCATTAGATCATAATTTAAGGGTGCAGATTAGAACCTAATGAAATCACCACGCTAATCTACACCCTTATATTCTGATATAATGGTGATTGACCAATTGACTAACACAACTGATGTTATTGAGAAATGAATAATACCTGGATAAAAGGATAGTCTTTCAAGTAGTCTTTCGTGTAATTGTAGGAAGCCGGGAAATGCACCCCACAGAATAAAACACGAGTGATTTTCTTGCCATTGTAGTCTTCCATTTTATACTCTTCTAACTTAACAGCAGGCTATGAAATTCACAGATTGTACAGAGTTTTAAAGTTTCATTTACAAAACTTTTTGCTATTTTTATATATATAAAAATGTGAGGCATGGTAGATGGTGGGGCCAATTTATTTGTTCTTAATTCTGACAACTATCTCAAGGACATTGTTTCAGTAATTTTCATTTCCATCTCTTTCTTTTAATCATTATTTACGACCTCGAGATCTTCTTAATTGTGACATTGACAATTTTCAATCATTTCCTTTAACAAAAATATTTAAAGCAATGAAAATTAAAAATTTAAACCAAGAAAACTTCTTTTGGGTTACTTTTCATACATTCAAAACTAAAAATATCCTCACCAAAAATAAAAATATTGGTTCACTTAGTGCCGACAGCAGTTACCAACGCAAGACTTTTCTTCACTCGTCCAATCGTTTTATTAAAAGTCAATAGCCGCATTATCTAATTTAAAAACCGTTTGAACGGAATTCTCTAGCACGCCAACATTTACATCTCTCACACGAGTCAAAAGTTATAATAATACAGCTGCTGTTGATTATCAATTAGATCAAACACCATCAAGTGATACTGAAGGCCTGATTGGAATAGAATCCTCCACAGAAGAAGCGGAAAGGCTGTTAATATCGGATTTTCAGATGCTCGATATGTAGAAATTTGGGGCATGAGTACTGGGTAGTATCAGAAAGACCACAATTACTGGGATTGTCCAGAAAGACCATAATTAATCTCTGCTGCTTGCTGTCCATGTAAATGTGGAGGCACAACTAAGAGAGGAGAGCTTAAAAATGCAATGTTACTGAAGCACTTGCTTACAACTATATCACATTAACTTTTACAGCCAAACAAAAACGGATACATTCTTATCTTAATCATAACAACTAGAATCTTCTACCTCCTACCTTAGGACTGACCAAAAACTGCAGCGGATGCATTACCTAAACAACAGAAAAAATATCCATACACAAACCGGACTTTTTTTTGCTGTCAAGAAGAAATATGGGAGAATGTTATGTGCCCGCGAATAGGATCTCGTCACAGGTCGATTAACTGAAAAGTCTAGCTGAGATAGCTTGCTTTTCTCTTTGTTGTTGTTTCTTGAACGACCTATCTTGGATAATTGTCAGCTCGTTAAGGGAGACTGAAACCTTCTCAGCTCGTCAAAGGGAGACTGAAACCTTGGACCTCGTTAAAGAGAGAATCCGATCTCCTGAACTCACTATGAATTAACTATTAAAATTCTCGTTCCGTTTTATTGATAGTCTTGTCCTTTAAATAGAGCGAGGTTCATTACAAAATAAGAAGTAAAACATAAATAGGAATCCTAATACTATAATGACTAAATTAATATCTTAATACTAAATAACTAACGCAGGAAATAAAAGACTCGAAAACAGATAAAACTACTTATGTCTACTAATTCAGAACTAAACAACTAATTAAGAACTAACGCCCGCAACAGAGAAATTGCAGGAACAGAAAGTACATTATGCTGCTTTAGATAGCAATGGCAAAGAGAAGAAAGAGTTGGTTACAATCCCCATCATAAGAGTAAAACTCCCGTACCCAGACCCACAGTAATAACCTATTTATTCGTTACACGTCTGAACATAAAAGCCTATCTGGAGATTCAGTTGACAACCTCTATCCCCGTCCAAGGCGAGCCAGCATGGAATTGAAGTGCAAGATCTCCCACAACCTGGAATAATACAACCAAAATTTAGCACACATTATCCAGCACAGATTTTATAATCCAGTTGAAGAGTTATTTTGTGATGCAATCGAGCGAAGTGAAATCCTCATACAAACATAAAAGAAACAAAAGAAGAGAGATTTTACATATTGAACTTAACGCTTATAAAGTGGTTATTTGTTGTTTCATCATAAGGAAGATTTTTCAAGATTCATACCTTAGCCATGGATCTGTAAGCATGTTCTGTTACCCCGGCAACATGTGGAGTCATTACTACATTATCAAACATAAAAACTGGATCGTTAGGATCAAATGGCTCAGTCCAAGCAACATCGGTGCCCAACCCTCCCAAGTGGCCAGATTTAAGGTGATCTACAACAGCCTCGTATTCAACGAGACCTCCTCGAGAAATATTTACTAGGAGAGCACCCTGAGAAATGAAATCAAAGTTATGTTAAGATAGCAAAGGACACATGGAGTGTCTGTTTTTAGAAAAGGGCATATGAGTAGCTCATATAAAACAAACCTTTCTCATCGAAGCGATGAATGATTTGTTGACAATACCTGCCTGAAAAATAATATATCAATTTCCCGAAACAGATGCATCTAGAGCAGCCAATAGGACAGTAAAATTTGAAAAATATTCTTACTGTTTCTGTGTTCATCCTTAAGCATATCACCACAATATCAGCTTTTCCGGCAAACTCGTAAATATCTCCAAGACGGCCCTTCTCATCAACTATGTCCTCAATGACACAATTCTGAACAGGGAGCCCTGTAGGTATAATATTGTTAAAAGCAAACATCATATATGAGTATGTTGCAGAGTAGGAACATACCATTTGGTTGGTCAGATCTCCAACTCCTTTTGGTAGCAATAATATTTACACCAAATGGTTTCAATCGCTTTGCCAACTGAATCCCTATGTTTCCATATCCCAAAATGAATACCTGTGCATCAAAGGTGATAATAGTCCCTTAAACACAAAACATGATATGTAATAGTGGGGAATTAACTTGGACTATACATTAAACTCGAGACGAACAAAAATACAACAAGGTGTCTGATTGTGTATACACATTAATTCCAGAATTTCCTATAACCAGATAAGAGGAGGCACCAACTAATCCAATCTTAACATAGTTTTTCTATCCTCCATATTAAGAAAGAATTTCTTAATTTGGATTTCTATTTGAATCCTCTAAGTCATAGCATCTCACGGATTCCAAATTTTGGTATGACAAGTCGACTATTCGACAATTTACCGAGTCCTTTAGAATGCCATACTTACCGTCTTTCCAAATAGTGTGTCACCAGTGGGTTCACCAAGCTTCTTCTGCTTCACAGAGACTACCATCTCATTCTGTAACAATACAACAAGTTAGTCATAGAAATCAAAGAAACTGTGGAAATTTAGTAACAATTAGTATTCTGAATGTCTTAGTACTAGCACACGAAATATCTTAAACCTGCAGTTTGGAGTCATAAATTGAGTACATCAAATAAACTAACCTGCTTCCGGAGGAGGCCTAGCATCAAATATATAGCCATTTCAGCACATGAAGCTGCATTTCCGGTCCCATCACTCGGAATTCTCCCAACTTTGATTCCACATCTTGTAGCTGCCTCAATATCAACACCTGTTTGTGAATGCAAGGAAGGAAATTGAGATTACTAATAACAAAAGTAAGCAAAACAAGAAGAAAATAAAAGGATTGGAAACGAGCAAATAAATAATACCATCAAGACCAACACCAAATGACATCAAAAGTTTCATCCGGGAAGCACGTGATATGATAGTAGAATCGATTGGCATTGTGTTGGTAATACAAATATCGTAATTCTCAATAACATCAGGAACGTCACTATGGAGGACGCAATCAGCCTAAATCAACAAGAAATTGAATAGCTGAATACATAATAAGATTCACTACCTTGGAGGCTTCTTCTGTTATTTTTCAAATGGAAAACAGTAAAAATACCTGGATGAAAGGATAGTCTTTCAAGTATTGTTTAGTGTAATTGTGGGAAGCTGGGAAATGCGGACCACAAAATAGAATGCGGGTGACTTTCTTCCCGTTCTCGTCTGTCATTTTCAAGTTGAACGGTAGACGATGAAATTGACTGAAACAGCAGATTCTTACAAAAGTCTCACTCAAACTTCTATATATATATAATCAGAAATTTAATCTCTGACATATATATAATATGTAGAGTTAGAGATTTAATCTCTGACTTATATATATAATAAGCCTTCAAATAAGTTGAAGGTGATCTCTTCTATTATAATAACAAAAACAGTAATAATAAAAAATAATAATAACAATAAAAAAAGCAAAGTAAAGTGTGCAGCCATTAAGTTGATTGAGTTAGTTGAGGCACTTTCTTTCTGTCCTAATTATTGAATTAGTTAACTTTGTGGGTTTATTATCTTCTTCATCAAAAGGTTTGCATTCTGAAAAAAATAACAATAAAAAATATGTGAAGGATGCCTCCTCATATTCAGGCTGTCGGTTTCGATGTTCGGAAATTCCAGACTGGTTCTGTGAATGAAAGATGGGTGCAGCCGTTACCATCAAGTTGGCTCGAGATTGGTACAGTTAAAAATTTAAAGCATTGGTTGCATGGATTGTTCTTATAACTTGCAGTTTTCAGTGCTGATACGGGATTTAGTGAAAATTCAAGGCTTGAGGGTCAAGATATTGGTGTGGGAATGATGTAGGAGGTCTGAAGTTGAAGAGAGCAAGTGAAAGAAGTTTTGATGAAGAAAAGATGCCTTGCTAATAAAACTGTTGATGTTGGTATCGTTATAATAAATTGCATTGTTTGTACAAGTTCGTTTTCCTTGTTTCGTATATAAATGTTTGCTGATTAACGGGTTGTTTGATAAGTGAAAAAATAGCTTAAATTAACAAATTAAGTACTCATTTAAGGTGTAGGCTATGGTCACTTTATTTTTTCCTTACTTTGTTTATACTTTGTCTTTTTCACCATTGGATTAGTTTTTAACCCATGATCCAATGGTTGACAAAACAAAGTAATGGTTACTTTGTGAAAAACTAAGTGACCGTAGAATATCCCCTCACTTAATTTTGAGCACTCAATTGAAAACTAACCACATTAATGGTGGTTGGGGTATACTTTTATTTAATTGACTTTTATATCCTCGTAAGTGTTGTTGCGTAAAATAAATTTCTTTTTTTATTTAATAAATTTATCAAACTTTAATTTATTTATGTAATATTTGGTATTTTTGGTATAATTTGATAACGATAGTACAATCTTTTCCAGCACCGGACATTTTCACTCTCGGACGGGTCTTTCCTATATACGGGATACAGGTACTCAACCAGCTGCTGACTAAGAGTGTTGTGACATTTGATCCCTACGGTATAATTCAGTAGCAATTAATTTGTGTTATCCTAATTTCCGTACATTTTAACTTGCGAGGTCTGTTATTTTTACATCTATTTGAGGATCATATATAAAAAAATTAGGATAGTATACGAGTTTTTATATAAAAAAAATATACTATAAAGGTAAAATGATATTGAATCATTCAACAAAAGTCGAATAGGAATATTTTACGTACCACACACGTTAAAGAAAAATAAAATCATGTCGAAATTATCACATTTTGCTGAATTTGTACATTTTTAATTAATTATAACAATATACAAATGGACAAAATGGTCTTATTTATATGTTTGAAATTTTCCGTCTTATACTTATCAAACAAATTAATTGTTTTCAGCATTTAATTTTCAGTCAAATCAAACAGTTTAATAGTTTAGTGTTTTCAACTCTTATAAAATTCAGCACTTAATTTTCAGTTTTATCAAACAGCCCAACACACTTGGTATTTGAATGACTTTGATAGTTCATGCGATAAAACGTATTAATTTCTCCCATTTTTTTTATTTTGGTCTCCAAACGACTGCACCAGTCTTTCCGGACAGCAATTACAACTTTAAGTATTCATTCAGGCTTAGCTACCTGAGAACATCATAACGGACTTTTTGAAGGGGAAATAAAAACCCCAAAACACGAGGGATAAATATGACAACACCCTAAGGATCGATCTTTTCTCACAAACAATCAACCCAAATGAACTTAGATCCAATATCCAAAACAACAATAACAATCACAAGGATATAAACTAAACCTCAATCAATCAACACGAGATTTATACGTGGAAAACCTCTCCGATGTGAAGAGTAAAAACCACGGGACGTTTAAGGAGTCCACCCTATACTTCTCTTATTATAAAAATTGGGGGCAAAGCAAACCCAACGATATTTTACACAAGGTTACAACCCACCAACAACAAAAGGTAAGAGATCTATAAAGAGAATAGAAAATACCCACAAAAAGAAGCACCCGACAAATCCAGCAGCAAACAACCCCTACCCACAAGGGCGGAGACAGCCCAAGGGGCGCCCCCCCCCCCCCCCCTTCCCGGTTTTCGACACCACCCCTGAGCCGGGATGGTTCAACTCCGAGTAGCCCCCCTGGTATATGTATTTACTTAAATACTAACGCTATACCTTTTACAGAAAATTCAGCTGGTACAATTGCCCAAGGCTAGAGACTGCAATTCTAAGGTCTAAAGATCAAGCCTTATAGTTATCTGTTTTTGCTTTTTAATTTTACAATCTACTATTTTTTCTATTCCTTTTACTCAATATTTGTCTTTCTCAAGTATACAATCCAATAGTTTTTTCCTAATTACTTCTATTGTTTAGTATCTTATTTTTTTTCATCTTCATCGTTACTACTATTATTATTTTATTTTAATTTTTACCTATTATTATTACTCCATTATAATTTTTCGATTAAATCAAATAGTCCCTTTCTCATTACAATTATTTTAAATTTAATAAAAACACTATAGCCATATTTTTTTGTGGGCACCAAAAAGAACTTGCCTCAGTTTTATCGAGTTGCTTTAGAATATGAGTATTCAATCTCTTAGAATGAACTTCGTGATTGATTTTATAAATTTTTTTGTTATACATGGATCAAATATCTTTACACGTTCTAAATTAGCCTCCCCTAATATAAAATCCTAGCTCCGCCACTGCCTACCCGAGACTCTTCTAGACCTCCGAAACAAATATCCATCGCACAAAGTGAAGATCAAGATGTTAGGAAGGCTGTGTCCGAAAATCACGAGAAAGTGACGGTTGGATTTAAAATAAACTCGGATTTGGTGAGCTTGCTCAAAGGAGAAAAACTGCAGACATATTTTGGTGTTCTTGGCTCTCTCTCTTTCTCTAGCACTTCTCCCAATGTTATATAAAGCTGGACAAACACTTCTCCCAAGACACAACTTGTTGAAAAAGTAGTCTTGGTCACCAAGTATGGAGAAATGGGCCTCAAATATGGGCTGGACCCATAACAATCTCTTCCTCCAGCCCATCACGGAGAGGAAGAAACTTAAGCAATCTTCAATGCTTCAGTCTCATCTCGGAAAGCTTACAACAAAGCTCAAGCTTGCTTCCGAGAACCACTTTGGTTAACATATCCACTGCATTTTTATCAGTGTGGACTTTCTTTAGCATAAGCTCTTTCTCTTCAATCACATCCTGTAACCAGTGATATCGAATATCAATGTGCTTGGTACGACATGGAATTCTTGCTCAAGTCCATAGCACTCTGACTGTCACATAATGTCACATACTCAACTTGCTTCAAACCCAACTCTTGAAGGAATCTCTTCAACCAAAGCATCTCTTTGCACGCTGAGTACTTTTCCCAAATATTCTCAGAAAAGGTCCTCCTGACCACCAAAAATATATCACCCCTTATCAAACGTTTCCAACCTAGGCATCACTCGCAGTCTCGCTAGAGTTGATTAAGTCCTGTTCTTAGCCACCCCTCCGGAGGACGCACACGCAACTCCGGCCCCCGAGGTTCCTCCCAGAAAAGGTCTTCGTTCTTCAACGAGCATCAGTCCGCGAGCAATCACTGGCACGCGACGAGGGTAAGCTTCTGAGGGTTTTGTACCGTGTCACCCGACGGTTTACCGTACAAATATTTGCGCATTTACTTATGCTTATATGATAACCATAAATATCAAGACAGTAAACTGTTAGGTTGCATTAAAGATCCTCTGGGTACTGGAATGTCCGAATTAATAAGTTGTATCCACGAACGTAAATAGAATCTCTGGTTTTCAAAACAATCGGTACAAATACCGGTTCGTACATTTTCCCGGTCGGCCGGGTGGCGACTCTAGTCAAAGAAGGCTAAAGCCGTTAAGAGCGACCACTTTCGCTCACAGTGGCGACTCTGCTGGGGAGCAAAAATATGTTCTACTATTGTAAGTTAACTTCAATGTACGATTTTCTTGAAGTTAATTTGTTAATGGAAGGATGTAAGTTTGGTTTTCACTATTTGTAAAATTATTTCTCAAATTGATTTATAAAAAGTAAAAAACTGGGATACAACTGAAGCATTCTGACATTCTAGTTCTGTACAACAGAGTTATTGCTTTCTCATACTGCATAAAAGAAAAATCCCGAATGGTCAACGTGTGTTACGGGTCGTACTTACTGTCGTTTCCTTTAAGGGACGCATAGGTCGATATGTAACACCACCTACAGCCTTGTACCGTCGACACGCTGCTCAAAACCCTTAAATGGGGAGGCGCTAGGTATATCTTGCTGTGGGAACCCTTTTGTACTATCAAACAAGACCGAAGCCTCATATAGTCAGCCTAGATACCTCCCTATGAACTACCCCCAAACATCCCTTAAAATTACGTCTGTTGAGAGCGTTTCAACATCGAAAGGAAAGATGTCGGAAAAACCCACCTAGGATAGAGACGCACCTCGTGAAGAATGAGAGGGAGTGACAACTTTATGTGTGGACAACTTGTTTGATTGGTCGATCATGCATAAAAGGCATATAGAAGGCCCGAACCCCGCAGTCCGAACGTTTCTTTGATTCAAAAAGATACTCTGTCACAATCCCGCGAATAGCATTGTCACAAATGCCCACCCCGAATAAGGAAAAGGATTGCAAGGACTAAGATAGAGCGCGGTTTGAATCAAAGGAACGTCCGGACCAGTGAAATTAGGCTAAAAGATAAGCGAAAGGACGACCCATGGCTAAAATAAAATCCCATAAGAACACGCCATGAGGCGACCTTTCGCGTCAGCACAAGCCAAAGACCCTGTTCAAAGATGATTACTTCCATCATCATGCATTCATGAGGTAATACCTTTGAACGGAGTCTAATGAAGTAAAACGGGAAAGGGATCAATAGGACCATGCATACATACATCTCACAAGCCAAGGAGTCGGGGGGCTCATGCAATTTTCCTTCGTGTAGAACGACCACGGAAGAGTTAGTCAGGGTTGAGCATCATGTCTGGAATGGGAGTTTCCGCCTGCTCTGGGGAGGTGATCGTCAGGATCCATAAGCAAGATGGAAGGAGGACGTATACCACGGAAGGACTTTCTAAGAGGAAGGCAAAAGAGGAAGGGTTCGAGATGGGAATGTCTGTCGAGAATAGCCAGGGAAAGAGGCCATCATACATGTCAAACAATACGAGCCAGGAGAACCGCGGCAAACCTCTAGAAGACTATATTACGGACAGTGAACCTGAAGAAGATTCTGGAGAATCCCTGTTCCTAACTTTTGACGGAAGTCAAGACGCTCAAATACACTTGGGGACCTTCATAAGAATGATGCAATATTCAGGCCCAAGTGCTGACGCAGACCACTGTCTTCAGTTCCCCTTCGGCCTAGAAGGCCGAGCAAGGAAGTGGTACAATCGACTCTCCCATACCATCCGTCGAGATTGGGGAAAATCGATCCTAGCCTTTCTGACCGAATTCGTAGCCGATGTAGATAGAAAAGTCTCCTGGGGGGACCTCGCCTCACTCAGACAGCAGATGGGGGAGCAATTCCACGATTACTTGGAATATAGGTGGATGCCCTTGTTAAGCTTGGCTCGCGAAGCACCAGAGAAGAGAGAGCAAATGAGATGCCTTGTACGTAGTACACACCATCATATACGAAAAGTGGCGCAACATTACAACCCCTGAAGCTATGACGAGCTGAGTCAATTGGTGAGCCGAATAGAATCATGGATCAACCCCATAGAAGAAGATCAAAAGTATATGGAATCAGAAAATTGGATACACCTGGCTGGGCCATTCAAGCCTCGAGAAACCATAGAATGGAGGAACTTGAAAAGTCTGGAGCAAAGGGAAGGAGAACCATTCGAGGACTATTTTTCACTCCGGTGGTTAAAAGCTGCCAATGAACTACCACGAAAACATAACATGAAAGTTTTGGTGTCCTGCCTAGCAAAAAGCCTGGTACCTCAACTAAGGACGATCGCGCAAATACCAAGATTTCGATTCGTACTTGGATCTCGGGAATCTGGTTAGAAGAATAGAAGAACTCGCCCAGTTTAATACGATACGAGAAATGGAGAAGCAAGGACGGGCCAGTACAACGGAAGAATTTGAGTATGTGCACAAGGATATTCGTGAAATCCGAGAAGAAATCAGGGACATTAAGCACAGGAGCACACGAGCTGTCCTTTCCCCAACAGACTTTGTACATCCTAGGGGAAGGATCGGCACTTTGTTTGCAAGATTAGTGGAAGATGGAGCAGTGTGCCCTATTAGAGGATCACGACTCCAAGATCCCCCTCCGCTCCTGTTGTCCGGGAGGCGAATATGGTCAAACTTCTGTGAATACCACCAATATTTCGATCATAGTACCGAGATGTGCGAAATGCTAAAATGGGACATGTCTCGAGTGATAGGAAGGAGTGTACGATGAGATGTGATTAATAAATAAAAGTTATTTCAGCTTATGATTTATAAGATGTTAATGTCGTTTATTATTTAGTTTAATCAATCACCATCAGGGGAAAGAATCCCTTACTACGAGAAGAGTAAACATCAGGCGAACACCCCCTCCAAACCCAAGAAAAACTATAACTCAAAAAACCTACCCTGCCGACCATAAAAAAGGGAATTCAAGCCATAGGCGCGAAATTCAAAACAATCGGATCAAGGGATCACGAGCAATCTCGCCCGAAAAAAAAATAAAAAAAAATAAAAAAAATAGCCAAATTCACGATAAACTAACCAAATGTTTTCCACAAACCCAAAGTTATTACCTCTACTATAGTTGATAAATTAAGGATGTTCGACATTAACGTTTTGCGAATTATGAAATGAAATAACTAAAAAAGGAAAACAACACAACAAAATCACTCGCGACGCCGCTTGGAAGGCCCAACTTGGTAACACAGATCCCGAGTCAACATCACCATATCCCTACTTGACCAAGCTGTATGGAATGGGCTTAACCACTCGGTGTAGTTATCCGAAGTAGAATGGGCAGGATCATCAACATTGGGAATGACCTGGAGAAACCGGCGAGGCCATAACTGTTTCAGGCGATCCAACAACCTAGAGTCAAACACGCCTCCACGAAAAGAATGAAGGAACTCAGAAGGAATGTTCTGGTGAAAGCCCATTTGACGCCGTAATAAAGAAGGCACGTAGAAGGAACTCTCCCAAAGGCCACACACGGGGACACACCCAGACATCAGAGTATCAGTATAGGAGGTGATTCGCCACCAAGGACAAGTCCAGCGTATGTTAGAAGACTCGCGCTCGGACAACCATCGCAACCACCAATCGAAACTATGAGCCGAGGCCATCCCGAAGAACACCTGCCGCCTTTGCCCCCAGTGACGGGGAAGATATCTCTTCAGACCCAAAGGAGGAACCACGATTGCAAACTTTTCCATTAACCAGATCTGAAACAATAAGGGGCTGCCCCGGGAAGGAAGGAAACCTTCTATCACGCCACACGAAAAAATGAGCAACATCTCTGCCAGCAAAAATGGCCCAGGATTCGCCCCGCAATGCACTTCGTGCACGATGGTTATCAAGCGGCAGTCACACCGGATCGGATCCCCAACAGCCAGAAATCGCATGTACATTAGGAGAGAAAGGGCGAAAGCCTAGGGATGACTGCCTACCTCAGACTCTTCAAGAACCTCCCGGACGACTAAAGTGGGTATGTGAGAAAAAGGTCCCTCGGTGTCGAGAAGCTCCAGCAAGAAGTCACCAGACACTCGGAAGAACACTGATAATTATCGAAGGTGAGCCTGGCTAGTGCCCTCCTGCGGATGGCGCCCTCGATGATGTGCGTCGTCAACACCGCCGTCAGTCCGACGACGGGTCCTACGGACACGGGACGAGGAAGGCTGGCAAAAGATAAATGACAAGTCAAGAATTGACACCAGGATAAAATAAGTAAAGTCATAACAAGGTAAGATACGTACCTCGGCGGTGGCACCTGGAGCAGTGGAGACAGTATCATCACCTCCGTCGTCATCCCCTCCTTCCCCCGTTCCCAAGGAAGGCCCAATCTCCCGATGCGGGAGTAGCTGAGAGAGGATGGTCGTGTAACCATTCGTGGTAGGGGGCAGGAGTAGGGAAGACTGCCCGTCGTTACGAAAAATGGAGACGCCCGCAGCTGCGACGTCCCGCTGAGCAGTAGTAAGGGCTCGAGCCTAGAACATGGTCATAGGGGGATTCACGGGTACCCTACGACCGATAGGGCTTACGTCGTACTGGTAGACGCGCTCCCCGAGATACTAGGAGAAATCCAAATGACCCTCCAACAAAATCCTCATGGGCACCAGCTCAGCAGCGGATGCCATCGCACGGGACCATCCAGTAAGGGCCGCAGGAATGTGCCAGGGACGGATACGATCCTGCAACTAAAAAGGACAATGGATCTAACATCAGCAAAAGCTGTAATGAGATATTAAAGAGATGGATGGCCAGAGAAAAACATACCACGTCCCAAGTCAGTCCCTCGACATACTGGCGGACGACAGTCGGGTTCTTGACACCCCCGGAACGAGAGCCAAACCAGTGACCGACTCGAGGGAAATCAAGGTTTGTCTCCCTCCCCGTTGAAGGCCGGGGCAGAAGAAAGTGCTCACAAGCCCAAACCTGCAAAGTAAGAAGATCAGAAGAAGCTCATAAAAGGCGAAAGATGCAAAAACAAAAATAATAATACCTCAACGACCATCGTAGGACCGACGACCACTGCTCGCTGAGGACTCAGTCCATCGAGGAGTCGGTAAGCAAAAGCAAGGAAAACCTTGCCCTAACAGTAGTCCCCCAAACGGTCCAAGTCCCGCAAGCCCGTCAGGAGAGCCAAGTCGCAACAGTCGTTCGTCTCCTTGAAAAGGATGGAGCAAAGGGCGAACCATAAAAAACATCGAGCATGCTGATCCCGCTCTACAGCTGTAGCAGGGTCACCAACCCCCTCATATGACTCGAAGACCTGAGTCGACTGCACTCGGTGGAACTCCGAAGGAACCAGAGGCTGCCCAACCAAGGCCTCAATATCCACTGGATCGGAGGGGAAGTCAGAGAAAGGAGGCATGCTCCCTGTCGACTGTAAGCATGTGATCGCCGCGATGTCCAACAGCGTCAGTGTCATCTCCCCGAACGGGAACTGGAAGGTATGGGTGCAGTCTGACCACCGCTCGGCTAGTACGCCAATCCCGACCAATGAACTGGTGGCCTTATGCGCAAGGAACAAATGGAAGAAAGCATGGAAAGGGGTGCCCCGTACGTGGGCCTTAACATCCTCGGGAAGACGCCTGTACCAAGCTGTCGCGTTCTGCGCGCTCCCGTGACTCTGAAGCCTGGCCGACTGCATGAAGGAACAAAAAACTGTCAAAACTCAGAAAAGTAAGGGGTGACCGTACGGTCAGTTACCTGTGACCGTACGGTCGAATGACCTGTGACCGTATGCCAAGAACAGTGACCGTACGGTCACCGTTCAGACCATACGGTCATAGACCGGCTAGGCATCAAAAACGGTGCAAAAACGTAAAAACACCAGCGAAATCCACAAAACTACCTACCTACACTACCTAGCATGCATCATAGAAATATGGCAAGCATCGAAACACCATGAATTGAGCGAAATCAAGCAAAATAGGGCAAAAAGGCAAGGTGACGGGAAAACATTCAAAATAAGGATTCTAAAGCAATTGATCAGTGGAAAGGAAACGTACCAAGGTCATGTAGGTGTGGTGAGCGAGGTCGTGAGTAAGTGGGATGTCGTCTCCAAAATCCAAGCCACGGTTACGGGGTGGATTCGTGTCGGGCATGAATCGAGGCGTACCGGACGCCGGGAGGTGGAATGAAGTTTGCCAATGTAAGATCATTGTCCCCGTGCTCCATGTTATCGTCGAAGTATACGAGAAATAAGAGTTTTCGCGAAATCGGGAGAGGAAAACGGAAGTCAGGAAGTGGAGAAGAACCGGCGGCCGAAGGATATTTGAAACTGCCTCTGTTCGATATGTGACCGTACGGTCACACGCCAGAAACCCTTGACCGTACGGTCACAAGGTCCTTGACCGTACGGTTGCATAGCTCGTGACCGTACGGTCACACTATCTCCCCCTGAAAAGTTTTGGGTTCCCGAGATCAACCGGACCCCAAAACTATATATCACTCCGCCAAAGGTCTACGAGACGAATCAAGGTTAACCCCGGAGGATTACAGAGGACAGAGGTGCATATCCAACGGTCGCAGAAACAGTACGTTGGGGCAACATCAGACCACTGGCACATTGGGGCACCCCGAACTTATCAAGAATGTCAAGAACTAAGGACTTTCACCGGGGCAACATCAAAATGGAACATGACTTGGATCAAGGAAGAATGCTGCCAGAGACCCCGAATCAACTAAAGATCAAGAGCGAAAGAGAAAAGATACTGGGGCACAGTTGATCAACCTCAGGACAAAACCACCAGCATTCGGATAAGACTGGTAGGACAAAGTGTCAAACACCATCCGAATAAAGAGGGCAGAGAACTGAACTGAAAAGGTTACTAAATGCTACGAGAGGTTACTAAATCCTCGGGTCGTGCTCGAGGTGTTATAAAAGGTTACTGAGTGCTACGAAAGGTTACTGACTGCTACGAAAGGTTACTAAATCCTCAGGTCATGCTCGAGGTACTATATATTGGAATCTGATCAACGATCAGAGTCGCGCAGCGGAAGCGAGAAAAACGACATTAACATCATTGATCAGATTACTTTGATCTTTATCATTTCCTCAATGTTATTTACTTAATTAATGGTGATTAAACTACTTTAGTCACTCGCATGGAATCCCTCTGAGAGAGATGGACGAACCGCACGATCGGAGGTTCCGCCAAGTTCACGTGCACAACACTTCAGACGACAAGTCCTCGAAATAGGCACGAAGAACGATGAACAAAACTCCAAACACCACCAGCAGAGGTTCGGCCGAATGAAGGCTAAGAGGGATTAGGGTTTTCTCGATTTCTGTGTCAGAAAGTCTAGGGTTTCAATCGATTAGGATTAATTTATAGTGTGTCGATTAATTTTCTTTTCCTAAATTTTAAGATACATAAAAAAAGTCGTTTCTCTAATTATTTTTTTAGGGTAAAGGCATCAAAACGACCTTAACGTTTTTGGGCGTATAAAATGGTATCAATATAACTATAATGTTATTTAAATGGTACATGACTCCGCTAACAAAACTTGTCATATACACAGTTTCTTCTTGTCACGTTAGAGCCACCTCACCTAAAATTAAATTGTCACGTATGCATTAAATAAGAAAAATAAAATTAGTCATTTTGGTACTCTTAGAAAATGTTAGTGTCATTTTGATATATCCTCAATAACGTATGGTCATTTTGATACCTCCTCGGAAATATTAGTGTCATTTTGGCATTCCTAAAAAATAGGATCCTTTTAGTACATCTTCAATAGCTTAAGCGGATATTACGTTTCAAAAAGAAGCGTGAGACTTGGTTTCGAATCACAAGATCGACAAAAGTGAAACTCTAAAAAAAATCCTTTTAATTTGTTTAATAAGAAATAAATTTGGTACTAAAATGATAAACTTATTACATTTTAAAGTTAAAAAACATAGCACAAGAGTTAAGTTCTACCTTTCATTAAGGGAGATGTCATTCGAATAACGCAAATTCTTTTTCTATTACTTACATTAAGTGCAATTCGCAATTTTCTTTCTTTTAAAAACCTATTTAAACCCAAAAGGTCTTTCAATTATTTAAAGGGTTTTTTACAAGACTAGCCCACTTTCAGTAGGCCCATTACATTAGTAACCACTTTTATGTTTCACTTACTAAACTAACCACTCTCAATTTTTCTTCACAAAAATACCTCCAACTAACCACTCTCCCTCATTTATGCTTTCTTCTTTCCCTTTTAAGATATAACCGTTGTTTTCTTCTTTCCTTTTATCTCCTCCCTCGTTTTGCTTTCTTCTTTCCCTGTTAGCGGCTATCGCTTGATTCCTTCGGTTTCCAATCATTTGTTCGCTCTTTTTCCATTTTCTGAATTCCAGGGCGAGAAAACGGCAACTAACGTTGACAGCAATTGAAACCGTTCCATGCATGCGCCATTAACTTCTCCCTCGTTTTTTCTTTCTTCTTTCCCGTTAGCAGCTATCTCAATTCAATTCATTTCTTCGCTCCTTTCCATTTTCTGGAATCCTCAGCAAGTAGCGGTGACCTCACTAAGCAACAACTTCGATTCCGACGTTTTCCATTCATCTTTCAACCTCAGTTTCATATGCATGCATTGTATTATGTATTTTGTTTGTAAAATTTGATTGCATGTTATATTCTTTATGAAATTAGGTATGTAGGTTGTTTGCTGATCAAGTGATATTTGTAGGTTTAAGTCGTTTCGTTGTTTGTTGTCCTTATGTCGTGCTGTTATATCTATAGTTTAATGAGAAAATGCACGACATAAACTAGCATGACAGCACGACAGTGAGAAATATGCACTCACGTAGTGCTGTCAAGCTGTCGTGCTAGTTGATGTCGTGCTGTCGTGCTGTTGTTTTTTCACGTACATAGTGCATATTTCTCACTGTCATGTTGTAGTGCTCGGCACGACAGCACGACAGTGAGAAATATGCACTATGTACGTGAAAAAACAACAGCACGACATCAACTAGCACGACAACACGACACTCTTGCCGTTTTCTTGCTGTGGATTCCAGAAAATGGAAAAGAGCGAATAAATGAATGGAAAACGACGAAATTGAGAGATAGCTGCCAATGGGAAGAACGGGAAAGAAGAAAGCAAAAACGATGGAGGGAAGAATCGAGAGATAGCTGCCAATGGGAAGAACGGGAAAGAAGAAAGCAAAAACGATGGGGAAGAATCGAGAGATAGCTGCCAATTGGAAGAACGGGAAAGAAGAAAGCAAAAACGATGGAGGAAAGAATCGAGAGATAGCTGCCAAGTTCTTGGTCACCGCTACTTGTTGTCGACGCCGGAAACTGGAAAAGAGCGAAGAAATTGACAACGACGGTACTCTTGTTATGGATTTGAGAGCAAATAAATTGAAAAACGAAGGAAATCTGGACGGAGGAAATTTTGCTGTGATTGAAGAGAAAGCTCCTAATGCTAAAGGGAAAGAAGAAAGCATAAATGAGGGAGAGTGGTTAGTTTGGGGTATTTTTGTCCAGAAAAGGTGAGAGTGGTTAGTTTAGTAAGTGAAACATAAAAGTGGTTACTAATGTAATGGGCCTATTGAAAGTGGGCTAGTCTTGTAAAAAACCCTTATTTAAATCATCCAAAATAAAATGAAAGTTATATGTAGTATTATGAGTCATATCATAAAACAATTTGATTACCCACTATCAAAATATTAACTAGCAAAAATTTAACAATTTATGTGTTTAATTTGGTTATATTAGTTTTTTTTATTATTATTGTTGGCCCTATCAAGAACAGAATCACCTAGAGGGGGGTGAATAGGTGTCAAAGTAGAAAACTGAAATTTTCTAAGTTTTTCGGGAAACTTAAATTTCAGAGTCAAATTTCCTCAGAGTCAGAGGCAAGCTAACAGGAGTTGCTTCTGAGGGAAATTCTGCCTAAACACAGTTAGACTGTTTTTCAGCAACAGAAGTTCTGATTTGGGAACTTCTGGACAGTCTTCTGAACAAAGACAATGATGCTTGAGAGAAAATCTGTTTCAGCACTAAATATAGACAAGTACACAGAAGCAAAAATAACAAGTATAAGAGGGAGAAAGAAGTTCAGGAGATCCTGATTGAACAATTCGATTTATCCAAGTTCGCCACAGAAGTCCTGTGACTACGTCTTGTCCCCTGAGGTTGCAGCCTACAGAGATTTTATAAATCCACTATTCAGAACTTTTATGGCAAGTTCAGAAGCTCCTTTACACCAACAGAACTTAAGCTAATTTCTCACTTAGTTCTGACTAGCCTAAAAAGAGTTAAAGGATTTCCACCAGAACAAACAATACTCTGTTTTCTGGATTTCTCACCCAACTCTAATCTCAACTAGATTTCTCTCTTTCAATCTAACTGAATATCACAAACGATATCAGTTTACAAGATTCCTATTATGAACTTGTTTTTCTTCACGCTCTCACTTTAACTAAGACTAAGCTAAGAAAGATTGAGAATGGAAAGTATTGCTCTGTTTTTCTTGTTAAAACAGTGCGTTGAGATTTTGCTCGATGATCACGCGCGTGTTGATGCTTTGGAGCTTGGCTACTATTTATAGTGATTGAAGATGACCGTTGGTGAGTTTGAATCTTCGAAGGAGATGACATCAATTGTTGTAGCCGTTAATTTGTCAAGTCTTCAAACGGTCTTCAAACACTTTGATTCCGTTATCCTTGTACTTTAACTAAATCCGATAAGTGATTTGAAATCAAAGACGAGGTAGACTGGAATCATTCTTCAATTGGATCAACAAAGGGTAGACAAGGAAATTCTGGTTTCTTTTAAACAGACAGGCGCGCTCCATCAAAACAGCTTTTTGAACTTTTGGCGCCTTGCATTAAATGCACTTGTCAGAACATTAAATGCAATCCAGAACCCGTGACTTTAGCTTTCAGAAGCTAAAATGCACTTGACTAGACTTCTGATCACAATTGGCAAAACTTCTGATTGAAAAGAACTTCTGAGGAGAGCTTTAGCAGACTTCGTCTTCAGAGCGGAGTATCCAGCTTCTGAGTAATTGAAACTCTGACTACAGCAACTGATCTTCTGAGTTCTTTAGGCAATCCAGAAAAGATTCATTCAGCACCGGCTGAGCAACTTACACAAAGACTAAGTACACAAAAATTATTAGTCAATAGTAAACTATATGTAAGGAAGTATTAAGTTTTCATCTTCTGAAACGTTTGGACATAATCAAAACACATAGGGTTCATCATTTTCCCCCATTTTGGTTATGGACAAACCGTGGTCAGAAGGTAAAAGAAAAACATGAGGTTTAGAAAAAGACTTCCTGATGCTAATGTTTCATGACTTCTGAGTAAATTAACTCCCCCATTTTAGTGTAAATGGTGATCTTCAGCAATCTGTGTAGACTTAAAAAGACTTAAGATTAAGTTGTTAGATTTAATGAAGTAAAATTTACTAAGTCAAAACAGAAACATAAGCAAAAAGTAAGAAGTCAGAGACACAAGAAAGTATAAGGAAGATTCAGTGTATATAATTTAATTCAGAAGACAACATAAGCAACAGAATAATCAGAAGAGCAGAAAAGTCCTAAGACAAAGACTACCCAACCCAGAACCTAGCTAAGAAGCTTAAGTCCTAAAAGATTACAAGTTCCTAGGTTTCTTCTGAGGAGGAGGAACAACACTGGAACCTTCAGCAACACTTGATCTCTTCTGACCAGACTTCTCCCCCATTTGACCAGAACCAACAGCAACACCAAGAGCACCCTGAGATTTCAATTTTTGCTGAACATTCAGAGCAGTCTGATATTGCACAGGAGTTGGTCGCACAGTATTGATCATATCCATTCGTCTTCTGAAGTCATCATCAATGGTCTTCATATGATCAAAGGTCTGACCAGACATAGGTCGCTCTTTCTGAACGTCATCCAGAAGGAGCTTGATCAACCTATTGTTAGCATACACAGCAGCAGTAAGATGCTCATTCTGAATATAAGTCTGTCCTCGAACAAACCTATAACAATTGTGAAGAGTCTTCTCTTGTTCACGTGCTTGAGTGTGCATAACCTTCAGCAGTTTAGTAAGCTCAGCAATCTGTGCGTTCTGAGCAGATACAGCAGACTCAATGGTGGAGAGTCGATTGTTGAGATCAGGGGTGATGTCATATACAATCTTAGCAGCCCCGGAAGATGATGAACCTTGAGCAGAAGATTTCACTTCTCTCAGAATGTGATTGGCAGTACTTTGTAGGTCATCAATCTTACTTGGGAGCATCTTCTCATGAGCCTCATAATGCTCATTTGCTTCCTTGACTTCTTCTGTCAATATCTCCAGATTCTCATTGACCTTCAGAGAAGAAGCAAGAGCAATGTTATCCAGAGAAGGAAGAGTCAGAGCTAATTCTCTCAACTTGTACAGCTCTTCATAGGTAGCTAGATGAAGTGTAGAAAGATTGCGTATGTAGACAGAAGGATCCTGCATTTGAAGCATAGTCATGAGCTGCAGGTTCTGAGCTTTCAAAGAATGTAATTCTTGCAGCACAATGCCCTGAGCATACATGTCAGCAGCAGAAGTCCTTTGCCCCATACCAGCAAATCTATTCAGCAGTTCATCAGAGCCACTCTGACTCATTCGTCTCAACTCCTCAACACTAGGAGCACCACCAGCTTCGGATATACCAGAAGCTCTGCCCATGAAGCCAAAACGACCAAACATGGTATCCAGATCATCCCAATTCATGTGTTGGCGCAGGAAGTCATAGTTAGATGACAACCCAGCAAAGCACGATGTAGTGGAGGAGGTAGTTAAGGGATCACACACAGGAGGTGTATGTCCAGAGGTTGAGAGAGGAGGAATTTGAGTGTTTGAGGAAGGGATGGTATTTGTGGTAGAGGAAGAAATGGTAGGAGAAATGGAAGGTAAAGTAGATGGTAGTGAGAAAGATGGAGCAGTAAATCCAATTGACGGACTTACAGAGGAAGTAGGTATGGAGGAGGTAGTGGATGTGGCTATGGAATCAGTGAATATGGGAGCAGAATTTAGATTCACTTCTGAATAGGATCCAGAAGGAGGAATAATTGGAGGAGATACAACCTCAGAAGTTGAAGTTGTAGGAGGAATGGAAGTGTGAGAATCACTAACTTCTGTGACAGAAGGTAGTGAAGGAGATGGATGAGGAGTATGAGGAGAGGATGGATGGGAAGTATGAAGTGGAGACGGAATAACCTGTTCAGAGAGGTTTGGATCAAATGTTGAGATGGGCTCAGCAAAAATATGAGCCATTCTGAACAACGTCTCAGAAGCATCTCTTTCACCAGGATTTCTCCCTTGACCCAGAAGAACGTTATCCAGAAAATCATCAGTGTCGATGTTTTCAGCAAAGTTCATAGCATTCTGAATGATAGTATCAGGCTCTTATCCAGAAGAACCCTAAGTGTTTTGATTATGTCCAAACGTTTCAGAAGATGAAAACTTAATTCTATCTCACATATAGATTATTGTTGACTAATATTTTTGTTTTAGTCTATGTGTAAGTTACTCAGCAGGTGCTGAATGAATCATTTTCGGATTGCCTAAAGGACTCAGGAGTTTTGTTTGCTGAAGTCAGAGTTTCAACGATTCAGAAGCTGGAACTCCTCCGCTCTGAAGCCTAAGTCTGCTAAAGCTCTCCTCAGAAGTTCCTTGCAATCAGAAGTTATGCCAATTTGATCAGCAGTCTAGACAACTGGAAATAAGCTTCTGAAAGCTTAGTCATGGATTTGTTTGAGCATTTAATGCTCTGACACTTGCATTCAATGCAAGGCGCCAAAAGTTCAAAAAGCTGTTTTGATGGAGCGCGCTTGTCTGTTCAAGAGAAACCGGAATTTCCTTGTCTACCCTTTGTTGATCTAATTGAAGAATGATTCTGTCATCCTCATCCTTGATTTCAAATCACTTACCGGATTTAGTTAAAGAACAAGGATAACGGAATCAAAGTGTTAGAAGACCGTTTGAAGACTTGACAAATTAACGGCTACAACAACTGATGTCATCTCCTTTGAAGTTTCAAACTCCACAACGGTCATCTTCAATCACTATAAATAGTAGCCAAGCTCCAATGCATCAATACACGCATGATCATCGAGCAAAATCTTAACGCACTGTTTTAAACAAGAAAACAGAGCAACTTTTCCATTCTCAATCTTTCTTAGCATAGTCTTAGTAAAGTGAGAGAGTGAAGAAAAACAAGTTCATAATAGGAATCTTGTAAACTGAGATCGGTTGTGATCTTCAGTTAGATTTAAAGAGAGAAATCTAGTTGAGATTAGAGTTGGGTGAGAAATCCAGAAAACAGAGTATTGTTTTGTTCTGGTGGAAATCCTTTAACTCTTTTTAGACTAGTCAGAACTAAGTGAGAAATTAGCTTGAGTTCTGTTGATGTAAAGGAGCTTCTGAACTTGCCATAAAAGTTCTGAATAGTGGATTTATAAAATCTCTGAAGGCTGCGACCTCAGGGGACAAGACGTAGTCACAGGACTTCTGTGGCGAACTTGGATAAATCGAATTGTTCAATCAGGACCTCCTGAACTTCTTTCTCCCTCTTATACTTGTTATTATTCCTTCTGTGTACTTGCTTATATTTAGTGCTGAAACAGATTTTCTGTAAGTATCATTGTCTTTGTTCAGAAGACTGTCCAGAAGTTCTCTTACCGAACTTCTGTTGCTGAAAGCAGGCTAACTGTATATAGGCAGAATTTTCCTCAGAAGCAAATTCTATAAACTTGCTTCTGACTCTGGAAAGTTTGACTCTGAAATTTAAGTTTCTTTAAAAACTTAGAAATTTTCAGTTTTCAACTTAGATACCTATTCACCCCCCTCTAGGTGATTCTGTTCTTGTTAGGGCCAACAAGTGGTATCAGAGCGAAGGTCACTTCACATATTTACTAAAGATCTAACAATCTAAGTGTAAGATCCTATCAGAATCAATAGAGATGGCTAGTAGACACCAGCCTGAGAATTCTTCTCACTTCATAGTTCCAGAAGGTTCTTCCACTACCAGACCTCCATTGTTTAATGGCAACAACTACTCATACTGGAAGAAAAGGATGATGTACTTCATCCAAGCTCAGAACATGAGTGCTTGGTATGTCATCACTAATGGTGATTTCATTCCTACCAGAATGGAACAGGGTTTAGGGGATGTTGTTATTCCTCAGAGAGAATATACAGATGACATTCTGAAAAAACTCCAAACTAATGCTTCAGCAATAAATATGTTGCATTGTGCACTTACAGCTACTGAATATAACAAAGTTTCCTCTTGTGAAGCAGCACAGGATATTTGGAACAAGCTAGAAGTCACATATGAAGGAACAGGAAAAGTGAAGCAATCTAAAGTCAACCAACTCATGAGAGAATATGAGTTATTTGAAATGCTTGATAAAGAATCTATTTCAGATATGAATTCTAGATTCACCAAGATAGTCAATGACTTGAAGAGCTTAGGAAAAGACATTGAAGAATCTGATCGAGTGAAGAAGATTGTCAGAAGCTTACCAAGGTCTTGGCAAGCCAAGAAGACTGCTATTGAAGAAGTTCAGGACTTGAGCTATTACTTGTATGATGAACTCATTGGGTCCTTAATCACTCATGAGATGTCATTAAAGAATCATGACTTAAGAGAAAAGTCAGAAGGAAAAAGAGTTGTCCTGAAAGCAGAATCTTCTGAAGAATCCTCAGAAGATGAGGAACTGGCTATGCTGACCAGGAAGTTCAAGAAGGCTTTTAGGAAAGGCAGAGGTGGAAACTACAAGAAGCCTTTCAGGAGCTTTGATAAGAAAACTCCTGATTCTGGTGAAAAGTTCAAGAGAGATCCAAACAAGCCAATTGTGTGCTATGGATGTCAGCAACCGGGGCACATTAAGCCTAACTGCCCGGAGTTGAAGAAAGATAAGAAAAAGTTCAAGAAAGCTATGCTGGCTGCCTGGTCAGACTCTGAGACCAGCAGTGATCCTGAAGAAAAGGAAGAGCAAGCTCAGATTTGTTTTATGGCTATTGATGAGCCAACTTCTGAAGATGTCACAGGAGAAACTTCCGCACCTCCTGAAGTTACATATGATTCCGAGGTAAACATATCTTCTGAACAGAATATCTTTGATTCTCTTGAAGAACTCTATAGTATGTTCAAGTACCTGAAAAGGAAATTGGACAAGAGTGAGGCTGACAAGTTTCTTAGGTTTACTCAAGTCTTTTCTGACATGAAAGTGTTAGAAGAGAAGCTGTGTAAACAGTTCAGCATTCCTACTGATGGCTCTAAAGCCAAAGGCAAGAACAAGCTGCCTCTGGGAAGTGATAAACCCCAGAAGAAGAAGAAACCTGTCACTCCCTCTCTTCTGAAAGAGATAGCTTCTCCTCCTGATGTTGGTACCTCTGAGAGTGCTGTTATAGCCTCTGAAGATGTTGGTCCTTCTCATAAGAAGAAGAAATCTCCCAAGAAGCAAAGGGAAAGATCCAAGAACCCTCCCTTTTGCAAGCTCTGTAAAAGTGATGGTCATTGGTTAAAGGATTGCAAGTACCATATTAAAAATCTCTTGCAATATGAGATATCATTAAAACCTGCTGAAGAGAAATCTAACTCTGAAGGACCCAATAAGGATTGGGTACCTGTCACTAATTGATTGTGTTGCAGGTGGCTCTGAGTGCTCCATCAATGTCAAAGCTGTGGTACATTGACAGTGGGTGCTCAAGGCATATGACAGGTGATGAAAAAGCATTCATCACATTTGTTCCTAAAAGAGGTGGAAAAGTCAGCTTTGGAGATGCTCAGAAAGGAAGGATTCTTGGTTCTGGATCCATAGGAACCAACCCTCCGATCGAAGATGTCTCCCTAGTCAGAGGTCTGAAGTTCAATCTCCTGAGTGTTGCACAACTGTGTGATAAAGGTAGAGATGTTGTCTTCAGCTCCTCTGGATGTAAAATCTTGGACAGTAAGTCAAGGGAAGTTATTCTAACTGCTCCTAGAGTTGAAAATGTTTTCATGCTGAACCTTGAGAATCTTTGCAAAAATATATGCTTGATGTCCAAAGAGGATACCTCCTGGCTCTGGCATAGAAGACTTGCTCATGTGAGCATGGACCTTCTGGCCAAAGTTGCTAGAAATCAATTGGTTGAGGGTCTGCCTGAAATTAGTTTTAAAAAGAATCATTTGTGCAATGCTTGTCAATCTGGTAAACAATCCAGAAGCTCTTTTAAAACTAAGAAAGTCATTTCAACTAAAAGACCTTTGGAATTACTTCATATGGATCTTTTTGGCCCTGTTCAACCAATGAGCATGGGTGGAAAGAAGTATGCCTTTGTCATTTTTGTGACTATTCAAGATTCACTTGGGTCATCTTGCTGTCTAGCAAAGATGAGTCACTTGGATGTTTCTCAGTTCTGATAAAGAAACTTGAGAATGAAAGGAATGAAAAGGTTGTCCATATCAGAAGTGATAATGGTGGAGAATTCAAAAACTTTAGGTTTGAAGAATTCTGTGAAACCAAGGGAATTGATCATAACTTTTCTGCTCCCAGAACTCCTCAACAAAATGGGGTGGTTGAAAGGAAGAATAGAACTCTGGTTGAGATAGCCAGAACTATGATCAATGAAAGAAGGCTTCCAAAGTACTTTTGGGGAGAAGCTGTGAACACAACTTGCTATGTTCTGAATAGAGTGCTAATCATAAGCATTCTGAACAAGACTCCTTATGAACTCTGGAAAGGTCGAAAGCCTAAAATAGGTTATTTCAGAACCTTTGGTTGTAAGTGTTATGTTTTGAATACAAAAGAATATCTTTCAAAGTTTGATTCAAAGGCAGATGAGGCCATTTTTCTTGGTTACTCAACACATAGTAAAGCATATAGGGTTTTTAATAAGAGGACTCAAACTTTAGATGAATCTGTTCATGTACAGTTTGATGAGACTAACCCTGCAGATAGTAGAGCTCCTGATGAAGATGTAGTTCAAGCTCCTGAAGTAACATCTCCTGTTGAAGAAGAAGATGTTTCTCCCAGAGCTGCTGAAGTGGTTCCTCCTGTTGCTGAACAAGCTCAAGATGAGAATCCTACTCCAGAAGTCAACTTCCTTCCAGAAGATGCTCCTATATATGATTCAACAAATGATGAACAGGTTTCAGAAGACTCTTTGGATGTACCAAGAGAAGTTAGAACTCACAGGAATCATTCCTTAGAGAACATCATTGACTCTGTTCATAATCCTGTCATGACCAGAGCTCAGCTCAGAAGATACATGGGAAATGTGGCTTTTGTGTCACTTCTGGAACCCAAGGACTTCTATGAAGCTGCTGACGATGACTCCTGGTTGATGGCAATGCAAGAAGAACTTGACCAGTTCAAAAGGTCAGAAGTTTGGACTTTGGTTCCCAGACCTAACAACATAAAGGTTGTTGGAACTAGATGGGTTCTGAAGAACAAGCTTGATGAATTTGGAAATGTTGTGAGGAACAAGGCAAGACTTGTTGCTCAAGGTTACAGTCAGCAAGAAGGCATAGATTATGGTGAAACTTTTGCTCCTGTTGCAAGATTAGAAGCCATTAAAATCTTATGTGCTTTTGCATCATACAAAGGTTTCAAGCTCTTTCAAATGGATGTGAAAAGTGCATTCTTGAATGGTTACATTGATGAGGAAGTCTATGTGTCTCAACCTCCTGGTTTTGAAGATCCTAAGTTTCCTGATCATGTGTACAAGCTAAAGAAAGCCTTGTATGGACTGAAACAAGCTCCCAGAGCTTGGTATGAGAGGCTGACAAAGTTCCTTCTGTCTAAAGGATTTGTCAGAGGCTGTGTTGACACAACCATGTTCACTCTGAAGAAGAACAAGGATATCCTTATAGCTCAGGTATATGTTGATGATATTATATTTGGTGCTACTAACGAATCTTTGTGCAGAGAGTTCAGTGACCACATGAAGGCTGAGTTTGAAATGTCTATGATGGGAGAATTAACCTTCTTCCTAGGACTTCAGATCAAGCAAAGCAATGATGGGGTGTTTATCAATCAAGCTAAGTACACTAGAGAAGTGCTGAAGAAATTTGGCATGATGGATTCTAATGCTGTTGATATTCCAATGGATGTCAGCAAAGACATTGATGATGAAGAGAAAGCTGGTAAACCTGTAGATATAAAAACCTACAGAGGTATGATTGGCTCTCTTTTATACCTAACAGCCAGCAGGCCAGATATACATTTTGCTGTGTGTTTTTGTGCTAGATATCAGTCTAAACCAAGAGAGATTCATGATGTTGCTGTCAAAAGAATTCTCAGATATCTTAAAGGCACACCAGAAGCTGGTTTGTGGTATCCCTGTAGTTCTGATTTCACTCCTATAGGATACACAGACTCTGACTATGGTAGAGATAAATTGAAAAGGGTCAGCACTTCTGGTGGTTGTCATTTTCTGGGGGAGTGCCTAGTCTCCTGGCATAGCAAGAAGCAAACCTCTGTGGCTCTCTCAACTGCTGAAGCTGAGTATGTTGCTGCTGGAAGTTGTGTTTCTCAGATGCTCTGGATCAAGCAACAAATTGCTGACTATGGAGTCATCCCTGGAACAATTACAATTTACTGTGATAACAAAAGTGCTATTGATCTTTCAAAGAATCCTATTCAGCACAGCAGGATGAAGCATGTTCATATTAGACATCACTTTCTGAGAGATCATGTTCTGAAGAAGGATATTATCATTACTCATGTTCCCTCTGAAGAAAATCTTGCTGACATGTTTACTAAGCCTCTGGCTGGTATGTCTTTCAGCAACTTACGAGAAGGCATTGGTATGACTTATCCCCTTCAATAACTTAGACTAGTTATTTCTGTATGTCTTAAGTGATTAATCGTTTGAGATAATTAAGTTATAATTAATTCTAATCATGATTTGACTTGTAAGCATGCGTTATCTACTGCCATTTTACGGCGCTGTTCTGTGTTTAACGGTTATCTGTTCCCTTTTAAACGGTGTTTACTTGCTTTTTGAATTGGAACGGTTTCTTGTTTGGGTATAAATAGAGGTTTTCCATACTTAGCAATTTTTACTTGCATTTTTTCATTGCTATTAGAATCGCCATTGTTGTCTGTGCTTTTCTCCTCTCAAAATCTTAACCTAATTTCCTATTTCTCCTAAATGGCTCTAGAAATCACTGTCACTCATCTCTTCACTTCTGAGAGAAAAAAGAAAGTTAGCGAATCTAGGGTTTTTACTTCTAGGTTCCTAGATGACGAAGTTAAAACTACTGAACCTATCTCAAACTGGCTTAGTGCTCAAAACTGGAATTCATTCGTTTCTCTCGATGAATTCATTTACCCTAAGTTAGTCACCGAATTCTACCAAAACCTCCATTTCTTTTCTAATGAGGAGGATGTTCTTCACTCGGTTGTTGGGGATGTTGAGATTGAGGTCAGCAGGGCTTCTATCTCTCAAGCTATTGGTGTTGATGATGAAGGAATCATCGTTGGTGATGATGGTTCTGTTGATGGGTTTTCTGAAGTGAATTGGGCTAGACCAGATCTGAGTGCCAAGGAAACGTATGCAACGTGGCTCTCACAGCATCAGAGGTGGGCACATTATCTCACTACTAATGTGTTTCTTCCAAAGGCTGGAGGAGTCAACTGTGTTTCCAATAGAGAACGAGTTTTCATGTGGCATCTGGTCAACCAGAAGAAGATTAATCTCCCTGCCATGCTGATAAGGCAGATGAAGAATGTCACTACTTCTAGTGCTATTGCCTATGGTTCTCTCCTGACGAGGCTCTTTGAAGCTGCCTCTGTGGTTATCTCAGGAGAAGGTGTAACCAGTAGAAGTACGGTTCTGAAGATGCATACCTTCAGGAACCTTTCCTTTGGTGTAACTCCAAAGAAGAAGGAGAATGCTCCCTCTGTGAGCGTTGCTCAGAAGGAGATTGTGAAGCCAAGTGTGCTGAAAGGAAAGGATGTTGCCAAGAAGGGCAAAGGAAAGAAAGGATCCAGCAGAGTGGTCCTAACTGTTGAGAAAGTGGTTGGTTCCGAACCAACGGTTGTTCCTGAAAAGGATGTTCAGGATGCTGAGGAAGCACGCCTTGCTGAGAAAGAGAAGGCTGCTGAAGCTGAAAAGGTTGCAAGAGTTGTGGCTCTTGCTGAAGAGAAAAGAAAGAAGAAGGAAGCAGAGGACAAGTTAGCTGCTGAGCGAGAAATTGCTGCAAAGGCTAAGGCCGATGCAAGACTTTTAGAATGCGCTGCTGAACTTGAGAATGCGGAGTTCTCAAAGGTAGTTGAGACTTCAGAGGAAGAAGGGAATCTTGAGAATGTCTCACTATCTTCTCGGATTGTTGAGAATGTCTCCCTTTCTACCAGAATTGGAAAGAAGACTGCTGCAAAACGAAGGGTTCTGAAGAAGAAGGACTTCGTTATTGCCTCAAGTGCTGAATTAGAGGAACCTGTCACTCAGGAACCGGAAGATGCTGATAAAGACTTATCAGAGATTTCTGATAAAGAGAATGTTGATGCTCCTCTGATTGAAGAGCTGTCAGAAGAGAGTGAACCAGAAGATGAAGAGGTTCTTCAAGGTGCTAAACAGTTTGTTGAGAATGTTGACGATGAACACTTCATTGACAACGTTCTTCTGAATCAAGGAAGAAACCCTGGTGATAGGGATGCCTCTGAAACGCTGTTCAGAATGGCTCATTTATATGCTGAGCCCATTTCAACTTTTGATCCTAATGCCGCTGAACAGGTTATCTCATCTCCTACTCTTACTCCTCATCCATCTCCCTCACTACCTTCTGTCACAGAAGTAAGTGAATCTCAGACTTTCATTCCTCCAACAACTTCAACATCTGAAGGTGTTCCTCCTCCATCTACTCTTCCTTCTGGATCCTATTCAGAAGTGAATCTGTCCTCTGGACCAATCTTCACTGATTCCATTTCTACTTCTACTACTTCTTCTCTATCATCTTCTGCTGTACTTCCATCAACTGGAATTACTGCTCCTCCCTTTTCAACACCTTTTTCAATTCCTTCAACCTTACCTCCCTGTACAAATACTTTCTCTTCCTCTTTCTCACATACAATTCCTTCCACACAAACTTTTGTTCCTCCTCTCTCAACCCCTGGACATACACCTCCTGTGTGTGATCCCTTAACTTCCTTCCCCACTCCTTCAGGTTTTGCTGGGTTGTCCTCCAACTATGACTTCCTGCGCAAACACTTGAATCGAGAAGATTTGGATAACAGGTTTGGAAGTTTTGGCTTCATGGGCAGAGCTTCTGGTATTTCCGAAGCTGGAGGTGCCCCCAGTGTTGAAGAATTGAGAAGAATGGGTCAGAGTGGCTCAGATGAACTGCTGAATAGATTTGCTGGTATAGGGCAAAGGACTTCTGCTGCTGACATGTATGCTCAGGGCATTGTGCTGCAAGAATTACATTCTTTGAAAGCTCAGAACCTGCAGCTCATGACTATGCTTCAAATGCAGGATCCTTCTGTTTATATACGCAATCTTTCTACACTTCATCTAGCTACATATGATGAGCTGTACAAATTGAGAGAATTAGCTCTGACTCTTCCTTCTCTGGACAATATTGCTCTTGCTTCTTCTCTGAAGGTCAATGAGAATTTGGAGATATTGACAGAAGAAGTCAAGGAAGCAAACGAGCATTATGAGGCTCATGAGAAGATGCTCCCTAGTAAGATTGAAGACCTGCAAAGTACTGCAAATCACATTCTGAGAGAAGTGAAATCTTCTGCTCAAGGTTCTTCATCTTCAGGAGCTGCAAAGATTGTATATCACATAACTCCTGATCTCAACAATCGACTCTCCAACATTGAGTCCGCTGTAACTGCTCAGAATGCACAGATTGCTGAGCTCACTGAACTTCTGAAGGTTATGCACACTCAGGCACGTGAACAAGAAAAGACTCTTCACAATTGCTATAGGTTTGTTCGAGGACAGACTTATATTCAGAATGAGCACCTCACTGCTGCTGTGTATGCTAACAATAGGTTGATCAAGCTCCTTCTTGATGATGTTCAGAAACAGCGACCTATGTCTGGTCAGACCTTTGATCATATGAAGACCATTGATGATGACTTCAGAAGACGAATGGATATGATCAATACTGTGCGACCAACTCCTGTGCAATATCAGACTGCTCTGAATGTTCAACAAAAATTGAAGTCTCAGGGTGCTCTTGGTGTTGCTGTTGGTTCTGGTCAAACGGGGGAGAAGTCTGGTCAGAAGAGATCAAGTGCTGCTGAAGGTTCTAGTGATGTTCCTCCTCCTCAGAAGAAACCTAGGAACTTGTAATCGTTTAGGACTTAAGCTTCTTAGCTAGGTTCTGGGTTGGGTAGTTTGTGTCTTAGGACTTTTTCTGCTCTTCTGATTATTTTGCTTCTTATGTTATCTTCTGAATGATCTTATATACACTGAATCTTTTCTATACTTTCTTGCATATCTGACTCTTTGCTTATGTTTCTTTTTAACTTAGTAAATTACACTTCATTAAATCTAACAACTTGATCTTAAGTCTTATTAAGTTTATACAGATTGTTGAAGTTCACCATTTTCACTAAAATGGGGGAGTTAATTTACTCAGAAGTTTTTGAAACATGTGCATAAGGAAGTCTTTCTCTAAAACTCATGTTTTCTTTTACCTTCTGACCACGGTTTGTCCATAACCAAAATGGGGGAGAATGATGAACCCTAAGTGTTTTGATTATGTCCAAACGTTTCAGAATATGAAAACTTAATTCTATCTCACATATAGATTATTGTTGACTAATATTTTTGTTTTAGTCTATGTGTAAGTTACTCAGCAGGTGCTGAATGAATCATTTTCGGATTGCCTAAAGGACTCAGGAGTTTTGTTTGCTGAAGTCAGAGTTTCAACGATTCAGAAGCTGGAACTCCTCCGCTCTGAAGCCTAAGTCTGCTAAAGCTCTCCTCAGAAGTTCCTTGCAATCAGAAGTTATGCCAATTTGATCAGAAGTCTAGACAACTGGAAATAAGCTTCTGAAAGCTTAGTCACGGATTTGTTTGAGCATTTAATGCTCTGACACTTGCATTCAATGCAAGGCGCCAAAAGTTCAAAAAGCTGTTTTGATGGAGCGCGCTTGTCTGTTCAAGAGAAACCGAAATTTCCTTGTCTACCCTTTGTTGATCTAATTGAAGAATGATTCTGTCATCCTCATCCTTGATTTCAAATCACTTACCGGATTTAGTTAAAGAACAAGGATAACGGAATCAAAGTGTTTGAAGACCGTTTGAAGACTTGACAAATTAACGGCTACAACAACTGATGTCATCTCCTTTGAAGTTTCAAACTCCACAACGGTCATCTTCAATCACTATAAATAGTAGTCAAGCTCCAATGCATCAATACACGCATGATCATCGAGCAAAATCTTAACGCACTGTTTTAAACAAGAAAACAGAGCAACTTTTCCATTCTCAATCTTTCTTAGCATAGTCTTAGTAAAGTGAGAGAGTGAAGAAAAACAAGTTCATAATAGGAATCTTGTAAACTGAGATCGGTTGTGATCTTCAGTTAGATTTAAAGAGAGAAATCTAGTTGAGATTAGAGTTGGGTGAGAAATCCAGAAAACAGAGTATTGTTTTGTTCTGGTGGAAATCCTTTAACTCTTTTTAGACTAGTCAGAACTAAGTGAGAAATTAGCTTGAGTTCTGTTGATGTAAAGGAGCTTCTGAACTTGCCATAAAAGTTCTGAATAGTGGATTTATAAAATCTCTGAAGGCTGCGACCTCAGGGGACAAGACGTAGTCACAGGACTTCTGTGGCGAACTTGGATAAATCGAATTGTTCAATCAGGACCTCCTGAACTTCTTTCTCCCTCTTATACTTGTTATTATTGCTTCTGTGTACTTGCTTATATTTAGTGCTGAAACAAATTTTCTGTAAGTATCATTGTCTTTGTTCAGAAGACTGTCCAGAAGTTCTCTTACCGAACTTCTGTTGCTGAAAGCAGGCTAACTGTGTATAGGCAGAATTTTCCTCAGAAGCAAATTCTATAAACTTGCTTCTGACTCTGGAAAGTTTGACTCTGAAATTTAAGTTTCTTTAAAAACTTAGAAATTTTCAGTTTTCAACTTAGACACCTATTCACCCCCCCCCCCCCCCTCTAGGTGATTCTGTTCTTGTTAGGGCCAACATCAGCATCCTTCTCACCAGACACATCCATCATGTCTTCGTCATCAACCAAGTCCTCTTTTTCAGGAATTGATTCTTCCAGTTCAGTACTCGAAGCAATAGAGAAGTCCTTTTTGATCAGAGACCTTCTCTTTGCTGACATCTTCTTCTTTGGGATTCTTCTGGAGAGAGGAATATCTTCAGAGTCCTCATCTTCTTCAGCAGCCTTTGAGCTAATCCGAGTAGAGAGAGAGATATTCTCAAGCTCTTCCCCATCCTCTGAAGTCTCAACATTCTTTGAGAACTCCACATTCTCAAGTTCAGCAGCGCATGCAATGATTCTTGCATCAGCCTTAGCCTTTGCAGCAATTTCTCTTTCAGCTGCTAACTTGTCTTCTGCTTCCTTCTGCTTTCTCTTCTGATCAGCAAGAGCCACAACTCTTGCAACCTTCTCAGCTTCAGCAGCCTTCTCTCTTTCAGCAAGGCGTGCGTCCTCAGCATCCTGAGCTTCCTTCTCAGGAACATCCTTAGGTTTCTCAGCAACAATCTTGCCAGAGGGTTCAACACTGATTGTTGTTTGAACCATCGTGGGAAGAGGTTCTGAGACAACCACTTTCTCAACGGTCAGGACCAACTTACTTGATCCCTTCTTTCCCTTGCCCTTCTTGGCAGCATTCTTTCCTTTCTGAGCAGCAGCCTCAACAATTTCCTTCTGAGCAATACTCACAGAGGAGCCCTTCTCATTCTTCTTCGGAGTCACACCAAAACTCAGGTTCCTGAAGGTATGCATCTTCAGAACCGTACTCTTACTCGTAACACCTTCTCCTAAAAACTCAACAGAGGTTGCCTCAAACAACCTTGTCAGGAGTGAGCCATATGCTAATGCACTCACGGTCGTCACATTCTTCATCTGCCTTATCAGCATGGCAGGTAAGTTGATCTTCTTCTGGTTGACCAAGTGCCACATAAACACCCTTTCCCTGTTGGAAACACAATTAACTCCTCCAGCCTTCGGAAGGAAAACATTGGTTGTCAAATAGTGTGCCCACCTCTGGTGCTGAGTGAGCCAGGTGGCATATGTTTCCTTGGCACTTAGATCTGGTCTAGCCCAGTTAACTTCTGTAAAACCATCTGTTGAACCATCATCACCAATGATGATTCCTTCATCATTAACACCAATCACTTGAGAAATAGAAGCCCTGCTGACCTCAATCTCAACTTCACCGACGACAGAGTGTAGAACATCCTCCTCATTAGAAAAGAAATGAAGGTTCTGATAGAATTCGGTGACTAACTTTGGATAGATAAATTCATCGAGAGAAACGAATGAATTCCAGTTTTGAGCGCTAAGCCAGTGAGAAATGGGTTCAGTGGATTTGACTTCATCATCTAGGAACCTAGAGGTGAATACCCTAGATTCGCTGACTTTCTTTTTGGATTCAGTTGTGAAGATGTGAGTGACAGTGATTTCTTGAGCCATTTTGAAGATTTAAGAAATTAGGTTAAGGTTTTAGAGAAAAGAAAACACAGAAAATCTATGGAAGTTCTAATGGCAAAGAAAATGAGAGTAAAAACTTCTAAGTATGGAAAACCTCTATTTATACCCAAACAAGAAACCGTTCCAATTCAAAAAGCAAATAAACACCGTTTAAAAGGGAACAGATAACCGTTAAACACAGAACAGCGCCGTAAAATTCAGTAGATAACGCATGCTTAAGTGTCAAATCATGATTAGAATTAATTATCACTTAATTATCTTAAACGATTAAACCCTTAAGATACACAGAAATAATTAAACTAAGTTATTGAAGAGGATAAGTCATACCAATGCCTTCTCGTAAGTTGCTGAAAGACATACCAGCCAGAGGCTTAGTAAACATGTCAGCAAGATTCTCTTCAGAGGGAACATGAGTAATCATAATATCCTTCTTCAGAACATGATCTCTTAAGAAGTGATGCCTAATATGAACATGCTTCATCCTGCTGTGCTGAATAGGATTCTTTGAAAGATCAATTGCACTCTTGTTATCACAGTAGATTGTAATTGTTCCAGGGATGACTCCATAGTCAGCAATTTGTTGCTTGATCCAGAGCATCTGAGAAACACAACTTCCAGCAGCAACATACTCAGCTTCAGCAGTTGAGAGAGCCACAGAGGTTTGCTTCTTGCTATGCCAGGAGACTAGGCACTCCCCCAGAAAATGACAACCACCAGAAGTGCTGACCCTTTTCAATTTATCTCTACCATAGTCAGAGTCTGTGTATCCTATAGGAGTGAAATCAGAACTACAGGGATACCACAAACCAGCTTCTGGTGTGCCTTTAAGATATCTGAGAATTCTTTTGACAGCAACATCATGAATTTCTCTTGGCTTTGATTGATATCTAGCACAAAAACACACAGCAAAATGTATATCTGGCCTGCTGGCTGTTAGGTATAAAAGAGAACCAATCATACCTCTGTAGGTTTTTATATCTACAGGTTTACCAGCTTTCTCTTCATCATCAATGTCTTTGCTGACATCCATTGGAATATCAACAGCATTAGAGTCCATCATGCCAAATTTCTTCAGCACTTCTCTAGTGTACTTGGCTTGATTGATAAACACACCATCATTACTTTGCTTGATCTGAAGTCCTAAGAAGAAGGTTAATTCTCCCATCATAGACATTTCAAACTCAGCCTTCATGTACTGAACTCTCTGCACAAAGATTCGTTAGTAGCACCAAATATAATATCATCAACATATACCTCAGCTATAAGGATATCTTTGTTCTTCTTCAGAGTGAACAGAGTTGTATCAACACAGCCTCTGACAAATCCCTTAGACAGAAGGAACTTTGTCAGTCTCTCATACCAAGCTCTAGGAGCTTGTTTCAGTCCATACAATGCTTTCTTCAGCTTGTACACATGATCAGGAACCTTAGGATCTTCAAAACCAGGAGGTTGAGACACATAGACTTCCTCATCAATGTAACCATTCAAGAATGCACTTTTCACATCCATTTGAAAGAGCTTAAAACCTTTGTATGATGCAAAAGCACATAAGATTCTAATGGCTTCTAATCTTGCAACAGGAGCAAAAGTTTCACCATAATCTATGCCTTCTTGCTGACTGTAACCTTGAGCAACAAGCCTTGCCTTGTTCCTCACAACATTTCCAAATTCATCAAGTTTGTTCTTCAGAACCCATCTAGTTCCAACAACCTTTATGTTGTTAGGTCTGGGAACCAAAGTCCAAACTTCTGACCTTTTGAACTGGTCAAGTTCTTCTTGCATTGCCATTAACCAGGAGTCATCGTCAGCAGCTTCATAGAAGTCCTTGGGTTCCAGAAGTGACACAAAAGCCACATTCCCCATGTATCTTCTGAGCTGAGCTCTGGTCATGACAGGATTATGAACAGAGTCAATTATGTTCTCTAAGGAATGATTCCTATGAGTTCTAACTTCTCTTGGTACATCCAATGAGTCTTCTGAAACCTGTTCATCATTTGTTGAATCATATATAGGAGCATCTTCTGGAAGGAAGTTGACTTCTGGAGTGGGATTCTCTTCTTGAGCTTGTTCAGCAACAGGAGGAACCACTTCAGCAGCTCTAGGAGAAACATCTTCTTCTTCATCAGGAGATGTAACTTCAGAAGCTTGAACTACATCTTCATCAGGAGCTCTACTATCTGCGGGGTTAGTCTCATCAAACTGTACATGAACAGATTCATCTAAAGTTTGAGTCCTCTTATTAAAAACCCTATATGCTTTACTATGTGTTGAGTAACCAAGACAAATGGCCTCATCTGCCTTTGAATCAAACTTTGAAAGATATTCTTTTGTATTCAAAACATAACACTTGCAACCAAAGGTTCTGAAATAACCTATTTTAGGTTTTCGACCTTTCCAGAGTTCATAAGGGGTCTTGTTCAGAATGCTTCTGATTAGCACACTATTCAGAACATAGCAAGCTGTGTTCACAGCTTCTCCCCAAAAGTACTTAGGAAGCCTTTTTTCATTGATCATAGTTCTGGCTATCTCAACCAGAGTTCTATTCTTCCTTTCTACTACCCCATTTTGTTGAGGAGTTCTGGGAGCAGAAAAGTTATGATCAATTCCCTTGGTTTCACAGAATTCTTCAAACCTAAAGTTTTTGAATTCTCCACCATTATCACTTCTGATATGGACAACCTTTTCATTCCTTTCATTCTCAAGTTTCTTTATCAGAACTGAGAAACATCCAAGTGACTCATCTTTGCTAGCCAGCAAAATGACCCAAGTGAATCTTGAATAGTCATCTACAATGACAAAGGCATACTTCTTTCCACCCATGCTCATTGGTTGAACAGGGCCAAAAAGATCCATATAAAGTAATTCCAAAGGTCTTTTAGTTGAAATGACTTTCTTAGTTTTAAAAGAGCTTCTGGATTGTTTACCAGATTGGCAAGCATTGCATAAATGATTCTTTTTAAAACTAATTTCAGGCAGACCCTCAACCAATTGATTTCTAGCTATTTTGGCCAGAAGGTCCATGCTCACATGAGCAAGTCTTCTATGCCAGAGCCAGGAGGTATCCTCTTTGGACATCAAGCATATATTTTTGCAAAGATTCTCAAGATTCAGCATGAAAACATTTTCAACTCTGGAAGCAGTTAGAATAACTTCCCTTGACTTACTGTCCAAGATTTTACATCCAGAGGAGCTGAAGACAACATCTCTACCTTTAACACACAGTTGTGCAACACTCAGGAGATTGAACTTCAGGCCTCTGACTAGGGAGACATCTTCGATCGGAGCATTAGTTCCTATGGATCCAGAACCAAGTATCCTTCCTTTCTGAGCATCTCCAAAGCTGACTTTTCCACCTCTTTTAGGATCAAATGTGATGAATGCTTTTTCATCACCTGTCATATGCCTTGAGCACCCACTGTCAATGTACCACAGCTTTGACATTGATGGAGCACTCAGAGCCACCTGCAACACAATCAATTAGTGACAGGTACCCAATCCTTATTGGGTCCTTCAGAGTTAGATTTTTCTTCAGCAGGTTTTAATGATATCTCAGATTCCAAGAGGTTTTTAATATGATACTTGCAATCCTTTAACCAGTGACCATCACTCTTGCAAAGTTTGCAAAAGGGAGGGTTCTTGGATCTTTCCCTTTGCTTCCTGGGAGATTTCTTCTTCTTCTGAGAAGGACCAACATCTTCAGAGGCTATAACAGCACTCTCAGAGGTTCCAACTTCAGGAGGAGAAGCTATCTCTTTCAGAAGAGAGGGAGTGACAGGTTTCTTCTTCTTCTGGGGTTTATCACTTCCTAGAGGCAGCTTTTCCTTGCCTTTGACTTTAGAGCCATCAGCAGAAGTGCTGAACTGTTTACAGAGTTTTTCTTCTAACACTTTCATGTCAGAATAAACTTGAGTAAACCTAAGAAACTTGTCAGCCTCACTCTTGTCCAATTTCCTTTTCAGGTACTTGAACATACTATAGAGTTCTTCAAGAGAATCAAAGATATTTTGTTCAGAGGATATGTTTACCTCGGAATCATATGTAGCTTCAGGAGGTGCGGAAGTTTCTCCTGTGACATCTTCAGAAGTTGGCTCATCAATAGCCATAAAACATATCTGAGCTTGCTCTTCCTTTTCTTCAGGATCACTGCTGGTCTCAGAGTCTGACCAGGCAGCCAGCATTGCTTTCTTGAACTTCTTCTTATCTTTCTTCAGCTCCGGACAGTTAGGCTTAATGTGCCCCGTTGCTGACATCCATAGCACACAATAGGCTTGTTTGGATCTCTCTTGAACTTTTCACCAGAATCAGGAGTTTTCTTGTCAAAGCTCCTGAAAGGCTTCTTGTAGTTTCCACCTCTGCCTTTTCTAAAGGCCTTCTTGAACTTCCAGGTCAGCATAGCCAGTTCCTCATCTTCAGAGGATTCTTCAGAAGATTCTGCTTTCAGGACTACTCTTTTTCCTTCTGACCTTTCTCTTAGGTCATGATTCTTTAATGACATCTCATGGGTAATTAGAGACCCAATGAGCTCATCGTACAAGTAATAGCTCAAATCCTGAACTTCTTCAATAACAGTCTTCTTGGCTTGCCAAGACCTTGGTAAGCTTCTGACAATCTTCTTCACTCGATCAGATTCTTCAATATCTTTTCCTAAACTCTTCAAGTCATTGACTATCTTGGTGAATCTAGAGTTCATGTCTGAAATAGATTCTTTATCAAGCATTTCAAATAACTCATATTCTCTCATGAGTTGGTTGACTTTAGATTGCTTCACTTTTCCTGTTCCTTCATATGTGACTTCCAGCTTGTTCCAAATATCCTGTGCAGTTTCACAAGAAGAAACTTTGTTATATTCAGTAGCTATAAGTGCACAATGCAACATATTTATTGCTGAAGCATTAGTTTGGAGTTTTTTTAGAATGTCATCTGTGTATTCTCTCTGAGGAATAACAACATTCCCTAGACCTTGTTCCATTCTGGTAGGAATGAAATCACCATCAGTGATGACATACCAAGCACTCATGTTCTGAGCTTGGATGAAGTACATCATCCTTTTCTTCCAGTATGAGTAGTTGTTGCCATTAAATAATGGAGGTCTAGTAGTAGAGGAACCTTCTGGGACAATGAAGTGAGAAGAATTCTCAGGCTGGTGTCTACTAGCCATCTCTATTGATTCTGATAGGATCTTACACTTAGATTGTTAGATCTTTAGTAAATATGCGAAGTGACCTTCGCTCTTATACCACTTGTTGGCCCTATCAAGAACAGAATCACCTAGAGGGGGGTGAATAGGTGTCAAAGTAGAAAACTGAAATTTTCTAAGTTTTTCGGGAAACTTAAATTTCAGAGTCAAATTTCCTCAGAGTCAGAGGCAAGCTAACAGGAGTTGCTTCTGAGGGAAATTCTGCCTAAACACAGTTAGACTGTTTTTCAGCAACAGAAGTTCTGATTTGGGAACTTCTGGACAGTCTTCTGAACAAAGACAATGATGCTTGAGAGAAAATCTGTTTCAGCACTAAATATAGACAAGTACACAGAAGCAAAAATAACAAGTATAAGAGGGAGAAAGAAGTTCAGGAGATCCTGATTGAACAATTCGATTTATCCAAGTTCGCCACAGAAGTCCTGTGACTACGTCTTGTCCCCTGAGGTCGCAGCCTACAGAGATTTTATAAATCCACTATTCAGAACTTTTATGGCAAGTTCAGAAGCTCCTTTACATCAACAGAACTTAAGCTAATTTCTCACTTAGTTCTGACTAGCCTAAAAAGAGTTAAAGGATTTCCACCAGAACAAACAATACTCTGTTTTCTGGATTTCTCACCCAACTCTAATCTCAACTAGATTTCTCTCTTTCAATCTAACTGAATATCACAAACGATATCAGTTTACAAGATTCCTATTATGAACTTGTTTTTCTTCACTCTCTCACTTTAACTAAGACTAAGCTAAGAAAGATTGAGAATGGAAAGTATTGCTCTGTTTTTCTTGTTAAAACAGTGCGTTGAGATTTTGCTCGATGATCACGCGCGTGTTGATGCTTTGGAGCTTGGCTACTATTTATAGTGATTGAAGATGACCGTTGGTGAGTTTGAATCTTCGAAGGAGATGACATCAATTGTTGTAGCCGTTAATTTGTCAAGTCTTCAAACGGTCTTCAAACACTTTGATTCCGTTATCCTTGTACTTTAACTAAATCCGATAAGTGATTTGAAATCAAAGACGAGGTAGACTGGAATCATTCTTCAATTGGATCAACAAAGGGTAGACAAGGAAATTCTGGTTTCTTTTAAACAGACAGGCGCGCTCCATCAAAACAGCTTTTTGAACTTTTGGCGCCTTGCATTAAATGCACTTGTCAGAACATTAAATGCAATCCAGAACCCGTGACTTTAGCTTTCAGAAGCTAAAATGCACTTGACTAGACTTCTGATCACAATTGGCAAAACTTCTGATTGAAAAGAACTTCTGAGGAGAGCTTTAGCAGACTTCGTCTTCAGAGCGGAGTATCCAGCTTCTGAGTAATTGAAACTCTGACTACAGCAACTGATCTTCTGAGTTCTTTAGGCAATCCAGAAAAGATTCATTCAGCACCTGCTGAGCAACTTACACAAAGACTAAGTACACAAAAATTATTAGTCAATAGTAAACTATATGTAAGGAAGTATTAAGTTTTCATCTTCTGAAACGTTTGGACATAATCAAAACACATAGGGTTCATCAATTATTGTTAACAATTATTGTCAAAGATATTTTTATACGAACGATGATACATTTGGTTTGACGCTAAGGCCATGTTCTTATTGACTTAAAATTCAGTTAACTAGATCAAATTGATACCATTTGAATAACGTTGAGATTATTTTAATTTGATACCACTTTATACGTTAGGGTTAAACTGATACTTTCCAAAAAACGTTAGAGTCATTTTGATAACTTTACTTGTTAGGGTCAAATTGATAATTTGGTTATATTAACTCTGTCATTTTTACATAAATTCAGTAAAATTCAATTCAGTTCAATTCGGTTAATTCAGTAAAATTCATTAGACATTCAGTTCAATTCAATTCACATGGCATTAGTTTTCTTTTTTCTATTGTTGATGATAATTTTTGTCAGAACTTTTTTTAATATGACAGATGATACAATTGGTTTGACACTAATATTTTGTTCTTTTTTAAGTTTAGTACATTTTAACAAATTAACTTCAATTCAGTAGTATTTAATTCAGTTAGTTGAGGTAAATTGGTACCGTTTGAATAATGTTTCATACGTTTGGGTCAAATTGATATTTATCCAAAAACATAGTCAATTTGTACTACTTAAAATTCTAAATATTCAATTACTTAGTGTTATGTGTTTCTTTTTAAAATTTATTTTAATTGGAGAAATGTAACATAAAAAAGTTATTGAGATATTTGTTATAGAAAAAAAATATTATGGAGATATTTAAGAGATTGGGGAAGATCAATGACAGAATATACAAAATAATAGTTTTACCAAGTGTTATAGAGGAACTATAACTTTTGCAGCAGTTAATACTCAAACGTATTTTTGTTTATTAAAATATTTATTTTAGACATTTTTAGTTTTATTTAAAATTAAATTAGATTGTGGATATAGTTACAGTACATTGCAATAGCTTATAATGTACTATAGACTCATCCCTTTAATAGTAGAAATGGAAAAGTGGTCATGTGAATGAATGTGGAGACCATTGTTAGAGTGAGCAAAACCGAACCAAAATTTGAAAAAACCGAACCGAACTATTCTCTATTTATTTTTGTTAGGTTTTCATTTTTTTAATTAGGTTTTCGGTTTCGATTCGGTTTCAAACTGAGCAAACCAAATTAGTCTTAAATTATTTTTCATTTTATATACATTTGTCTTTTTAGTTTTATAATTTACTATTAGTATATTAAACTTAATTTAATCCTTTCATTGTCCATTTTCGTATTACATTTAGTTTAATATTATTTTTTTGTCCTTTATTGTTGTGTCAAATCATGTTTGTTATATTGATATAAGGGTAATTTTCTTAAAAGAACATGTGTTTATTAATTTTGACAAAATGGTGTCTGTGTTTTTTTTTTTTTTTTGACAAAACAATATTGTGTTTAGCGCCTTTACCCAAAAAGTGGAAAAATCGCTAACGGTGTTAAGTTTGATGACGTGGCACGGGGTAATTTGAGTCCTAATTTATTATTTATGATGTAAAAAACTCATTTTCACACTTTAAAGTTGTAAACACATGATTTTTTTAAGAATTTAAAATAAATTTAGACAAAACTCATTGTCATGTCATGACATTTAACACCGTTAGTGATTTTTTCACTTTTTGAGTAACGGACTTAAACACAATCATTATTTTATCAAAAAAACAAACAGAGACACCATTTTAACAAAATTGATAAATACATTAATTTTTTTTTAGGAAATTACGGTTTTAATTGTATTTATCTTTGTTAGTATTTTCTTTGGAAGTAGTGACAGTATAGCGTAATAGGTCAAATTCTGGTTGAGGTCAACCATTCTTGTTTCTTCTTTCCTTGTTTTCTTGATTGTGCCAATCCACTCATCATTTCATTTTTAATATTTTTATTTCTTCAGGCTCATGAATCTGTTTTCAGGTATTTAATTTCACTCTTTTTTCACTTTCCTTTCATCCTTCTGTTCTGATCAGATTATTTGATTTTGTTTTCCGGTAATCTCTATTTGTTTGTTTAATTTGAGCTTATTCTTGTTTTCTAAAATTCATGTAACCATTATTGATTGTTTAGCTCTAGTTTAAATAATCGTGTGGAGCCTGATCATTAGGCGTTGTAATCGAACTTCTGCTTTGCTCTTTTCTTTTTCTAGGCGACATTATTTCGAAAACATAACTTTCACTCATAAATATGGTGTCGGACACCGAAGTGTCCAAGTAACATAGGTGTTCATAACTTTTGACTTCATCACGATTCTTTCCGATATGGTTTAATGATTTTCTGTGCTTAATGATCTTCAATTACGTGTAGTCAATGGTGTGCTTCCTTGGTTACCAAAAAAAAAATGGTGTGCTTCGTTTCCATATATCTGCTACACATATATAAACTCATTGAACTTCCCTTATATCATACATAATTAAGATCAGAGAGTCTGGTACTTGGATTCATCTCAAATCGCAATTGTGGTCGGTTTGACCATAATGGACTTGTAGATTCTTATAGTGCTCATTTTACGGTAGAAGATGATAATTCAGCATGCTTGATATCCGCTTCTATATACTTGTCTAATGGACATTTCTTCACTTATCAGTACAACAAAAGTTTCATACACACTAGTATTGATTTTCGGTGTATTAAATGCAGCACTTGTGAGGTGATATAATACATGATGAACAAATCGTTAGGGAAAAAGAAGTTGGGGTTTTTGAAATCTTTAGAGGAGAAAGCTCTATCTATAAAGGTGGAAGATGAAGAAAAGAAGCAACAAGTCCCTTTTCTTGACAAAGATTGCATCTCGAATATCCTCGTTCTTGTTCCTCTTGAGTCACTTCCAAGTTCAAGATTTGTTTGTAAGCCATGGTACAACATAATCAACAGCCCTGTTTTCATTAATGCACGCCTTCGTCGTTCTGAGTCTGTGTTGATATTTCTTAAACAAGTTCCAATAGAACACTCATACCCTTTATCTTCAACATCCAAGCTACTGAAGCAACGAAATAACTTTTCAGTTGAAGCAAGTTTCGGCGAATCAGATTCAGGAACAGCCCCTATCTTATGGAAACCAACCATTACGAGACCGAAATTTAGTATCCAGTTTGTTAAGTTTGAAGATGGGAAGAGCAAGATAGGTGAGTATAATGTGAGCTGCCAGGGGCATATTAGAGCAGCGTGCAATGGCCTAATTTTGCTTGACAGTAAATTGAAGAAAGGAGGACTTATAGTCATGAATCCCATTACGAGGAAGCTTCTCGCGCTACCTTTAGGTACTATATATCCTCGTCATGAAGAGTCTTATGGATTTGTAATCAATGATGCTACTAGAGAATATAAGGTAGTGCACTTGTTTCGTGACGAATTGGGGTATGTTAGTTGTGAAACGTTAATCATTGGGATGAGATATTGGACCCCTGTGAATGGACCTTCTTTTGGACTTTTTGGCTGGTTCGGTTACAAACCAGTTTCAGCAATTGAAGCTTTGCACTGGATTCCTCAAGTTGAACATAATGATTACATAGTGTCTATGGAAGTGGAGAATGACAAGTTTCACACTGTACCACTCCCGCGGAGCTGTGGAACCTATGACCGGATTGTTGAAATGGGCGGTTTGTTATGTTTTATCTGCCATGAAGAACTGAACATTGATATTTGGAAGTTGAAGAGTTTATGTGGTGGGTATACGTGGACAAAACACTATAGCATTTGTTCAGGAAGTGTAATCGACATGGTTCCCGTTTTCGGTCTGAGAATGAGCGGAGATCTAGTATTCAAGAGGGATGAAGATGGCTCATTTTATGTTTATGACTTCAAATTGCAGGATATGAGAAAAGTTGAGATGGATGAGAAGAAATTGTTGCGTTTCTCGAATTCGGATGAGTACTTACCTCATGTTAACAGCCTTGTCTCCTGGATCAAAAACCAGGTTGCTAACTCCTCCATTTTTTGACATATATACCACATAATCACAAACTATATTTTCTCTGCAGTAGTAGTTTTGTATATAGTTGTTTAAATAGCAGCATTTACATATGATTATAAAGTAGTTAATTCATAAATAAAAAGTAAAATCATTTTACTGTATAGCTGAAAAAAAATATTATTAGTGATTTTTATGATTACTTTGTTGTAATTATTATTTTGTTATATCATCATTACATTAATTTCATATTAATTTAGAGATGTTAATGGGTACTTTATTTGTGGATATTCAGGAACAACTGATATTCGCTCTAAAAAGTTACAGAACGTACATTGGACGGGTGTGATATGGGTATAGGATTACCCTTGATATCCAGTAATCGAAATATATTTGAAGGGTATGAGTAATGGATACTCGTCACACGTCCCGTCTCATTGAAAAGATATACATTATATATATGTTAATATGTACATTGTAAAATTTATATAACAATAATGTAAGTGAGAGACCTTCCATAGTTGGTGTCGTGGTGAATTGATGGCACATTACTTGGTAAGCCCATTGTCAAATACGCAGACATTATTATCATTCACCCCATTTGTTTTAGTTTTCAGTATCTAAAATAATGTCATTTATTTAAAATGGGCTTAATATATATCGGCCCCCCTAAACTTGTTCAACTTTAAGTACACATTTTACCTACATTTAGCACCCTATCCACCCACATTCAGTCTCACTCGGGAAAGTGTACTATACTCTCGGCAAAATTACAATTTTAATCCTTCCAAATTACAAGATTGGTCCTAATTTTTTTTTCTTTCTTTCTCTTCCTTTTTCTTCTTCAACTTATTCCATCTTCATCTCTATCATCATCATTTTATTCTTCTTCTTCTTCTTCTTCTTCTTCTTCTTCTTCTTCTTCTTCTTCTTCTTCCCCTCCTCATTCTCCTTCTCCTTCTCTCCTTCTCCTTTTTTTTAAAAAAAAAATTGAAAATTCCAGCGAACGCGGCCATAATCTGGAGATTCCAAAATCCGTTCGCCCAGAAGAAGGAGAAGGAAAAAGAAAGAAAGAAAAGAAGAAGATGAAGATGGTGATGAAGAAGATGAAAAAAGTTAAAAAGTGTAAACTAAACAATATTATATGGTCATTTTGAAAAAATTAAATTTTTTTTGTCACCATTAATCTTTTTTTCACTTTTTTGTTATATCAGCGTCACGTCGGATATTGGAGGTCTCACAATTGCTAAGTTGATGTGGCTTAGAGGTTATCCTTCAAGTTGGGGTGACTAAGTGAAAAAAATGGACAAATATAGATAACCCAGACCCTAACCTTGACGAGTAGACTCAACATACTGAACTTAGTTTGCATCTTCTCCATGTATTTTGTCATTGATTTTGGACAATCGTGAAACTAAATGGTGAACTATTTCAATTGCCAAGAGCTTCCATGACCTCTCTTTGGCTGGTCTTTATTGTGCGCGTGGGATCAGAGCTTTGAAACCAATGTTAAGTTAGTAATTAACAAAAGATCTTTTAAGAAGGAATTTAGAAGATTAGATCAGACACTAGAGAGAAGGAATTTCTGTTGATGTTAAGTTCATCGATAAATCTAGGACACGCAAAGGCACGACCTTACAGGCAGCCAGTACAACTGTTACAAACATAGAGCTGAAAGGGTACAACTGTCCCTAACAACCATACTACATGTGAAAAGGCTAAACAACGCCAATAAACTACACGATAAAGAAAGGAGTAGCAGAATGTCCCTTTTAAGTCCTCCATCTTCCTATTCTTAGGCCTGACAAATGTTCTATAATGAAAAGTGGAGAACACCAAGCTCTTCCCGCTGATATTCACTGTCAATTTTTATGGACTAAATAAAATAAACTAAATTAAAATCCTCATATTCCCATATAAAATTAAATCATCATAGCAAGTTTAAGCATACGGATGATAAGCTTAGTATACATCGCTTGGCTCATTTTACATAATCCATATATAACTGAGAAAACAACACTAATTTTATAAACCCCTTTAGAAGGGAAAAAAAAAGGAGAGAGACAACCTGATTATAGCCAATCATGAGTATTATACACCTTCAACCCAGCTTATAAACAAGAAATCAAGGAATCACAACACCCGCCTCGTTCTAATATAACCTTCTATACCATTTTCCTTCCAATTGAAATATCTGCACAGCTGGACCAGCATACCGGCTTCATGCCAAAATAAAAAATAAAATATGGCAATCACAGGCGCTGGTTAGTAATACTACATGCATTGCAAAGTAAAGCCTTTGCAAACCTTGGTCTCACATAGAAGAATCTTGCTCTTGTTGCACAAGGACACCAACACCTCTGGTGGAATCATTTCCTGCTTTAAATCGAATCCAAAAAGAAAAAAAAAAAATTCACTTGTGTTTTGGACCTGATGTTTCTGGACCAATTGGATTTGATGATTCCTGCGCTCCTCGAGTCTTAATCTGATAAACCTGCTTCACCTGTTTTTCATTAACACCCTTTAGTTCTGTTTCTTGTCTAAAGTACATATCAGTATCCCCAGTAGGTGCTTTACCTATCCACTTGGTAGGTGGAGATGGAAGCGGACCCATATTCTGGTCAAACTGTTGGCGCAAGTTTGAGCCGTTTCCAGTATTCAACATTGGCTGTGATATAACAGGAGTTCTGCTTCTGACATTTGTTTCTTCTACTGTCAAAGTAGACATACCAGTCTTCAGATCATGGTATTGCTCATGATATTGTCCTCTTTCATGAGCCTTGGGGTTGTGCCGATTCTCTTGCATGCCATTTGACAAGAAGGGAAGCCGAGGATTATTCATTGGGCCCGGTTGGTTATGATATCCTGGTTGATTATGATAATATCCGTAGTTATAGTTTCGGACATCACCATAACCCCTTTGATTAGGGGAGGGTCCAGCTGGCCTAGGTCTGTTTATCATAGGATTGCCAGGGTAATTTCGATGTGCAGCCGGGTCAAAGTATTTAGAAGATGAACCATTAGATCTGATATTAAGTGAGTTCTTCACAAGACGGTGAGCCGCCTCACCTAACAAAGGACCAGTCATTGCTCCAGGTACTTGAGGCCTGTGTAATGAACGAGAGTTTAAGAGGCAACAATTAATGTTTAGTAATTAATGTCACATAAGACACAAATGGAAACGTAGTATTAGGAAGGCATAAAATAATAATGCCAGAGTGAAATAAAATTTATCGCCTCCTCCCTTTTCAATGCACAAAATACAACTAAATCAAATTCAATGTTGTAAGCCAGACAAGGAAATGCCATCTTCATTCTACCCACATATGTAAGATTTCATAAAAAAATTGCAACTCAGCTCACAAGATTTTTCAAATCCAGCCTAAAACAAACTTGACTAGCAAACAACTTGAGCCATATTGAAAGAGAAGTCTCAAGAATTTATGGAAGCAGAAGCACATTCTAACCTTTCTCTGCCTTGCTGGCGGCGACCACTGTTGTCTTCATGCCATAGAATGGGAACAGGTTTAATATCAAAAGATTTTACGATCTGCAATATAAGGAAGCACAGAAAATAATTTGAAAGATGGACAGTTGGAGAAGAATTTTATGCTGAAAAAGCACATGATGAACTCAATTTATAACATCCTTGCAGTTCCATATTACATGCATAACTTCCAATAATTTGGACCATCTTCCAGAACAATTCAAATGCTTAAATTAGATACTTGTTATGTTGAGTTCTTTGCCAAAATTAAATGCCAATGGCATGCCAACATATTGTGAAAATGAACCGTATGGGTTAACAAAAAAACTTCAAGAAACAGTATGCCATTTTATCATCGGGGATGATTACCCGGAAATTCCTTTATTTACTGCTTCATCAATTTTATGGTTCATCAGGCACAGTAAATTGCATGTGTGATTTGTCATATGTAGGTAGAACCATAACTCAAACAATCAATAAGAATATATCTTGGTGGTTTATCCACTCAAAAATAAAAACAATCACCAGTTCTATGAACATCCAGAATTCACATACCTTCTCGGGCATGATGACACCTTTTGGAGGTTCAGGTATGTGTTCATGTCTTTGTGGATTAAGGTATCCAATATTTCTGCAGAACAAAATTGGCGAGCATGACAAAAGAATCTATCTAATTCCTAAAGAAACAATGACAAAAGGAAAACTTACAAAACTTGGTTATGATCAATGTATGGCAATCCAGTGACAGGTGAATTGACTATACTTCTCCACACATTCCTCTCACATAACCAAAGAAATCCATTCATTCCACCACTGTATCAAGTCAGCAACTGATGAGATTACGATCCAGCAAAAATAGCACAAACCCAATTAGAACCATTCAAATCTTCTCTGTTATAATTAGGAATCCACCAACCTAACATTTGGATCTATAGGCCAAGGCAATCTTTGACATCGAGGTAATGCATACGAATATTGATAGTACGAGAATACTTGTCTGCCCATAGGATGCGCAGGATGAATATACAGTACATCTTGCATCACACTATTTCTGATCTGCTCTTCCTCCTGCAAATCACCACCAAAATAAAATTCTACCTTCAAGAAAATAATTTGTTGGGGCGAAGGTATTCCCAGATGTAAATCATGGGAAAACTGATATACGGGTAGCTAACATGTAGATTTTGCACTCTTGAATACATTATAGACCCTAGTACAGGTATACAGAAATAATTCAAAAAGATTGCTTGCCACCTTGTTACACATACAGTGTTTGCAAACCAGAACTCAAGACACTTAATTTGAGAATAGGGATATGTATTCATTCACCCATTCAATAGGAGTTGAAATGATTATGAAATTCTAAGGTATAATGATAGAAAATGGCAATACAATCTGAAGGGTCACAGCCCCTAAAAACCGGGGCAAGACACTCTCAATTCAGCCAATTTTCTCCAATACCCTCTCCCTCTCAACCTCTCCAATACCCCCACATCACTAGCAGACAACACATCCGCACACCAAACTACACATGCCTCGTATCATAGTTTTAAAAGGTGACACCTTTTCTCGCCTCAGGCGAGAGTCAGCTCAGACTAAGCCACCACTGACTTCCTGTCTGGGCAGGTCGCCTTTTGACTTCCACTTGAAGTCCAGGCTTTTTAAGTCTCCCAAACCGATTTCTCTGCTTTCATCCTCTCCTCCACACTAATTCTAAGGATGAAAAAATGGAAGATTTGATTATATTGATCTTGATGAGGATTGGAAGTATCTATTATATGCTATTTTCTGTATTTTTCAAACTTTTTTTTGTTTGCCTCACATGCAAAAGGCCATCGCCTTTCTCTCACCTCACCTTTCGCCTTTCACAACTATGCCTCACATTCTTCTCTTGTCTAAACGCTCAAAACCATATGCCCCTTATTTCTATTGTCATCACTGCTATCATATACTCATCCTAATTCTAGCAAAAAATATCTTAAAATTGTCTTTTAGAATAATAAATTTGTTACTGAGCACTGAAAGCTTCCTTAGTAGAATGCCTAAAAGTCCATTCACTTTGGACCTCAATCTCATTAAGGTTTTGGATATGGATCCTCCTGACTTTCCTCTACTCAGTTCCACCTAGGTTATCAGCTAAACTAACTCAGCCCCAGCCAAATCTAGTGGGTGACTTCTTTCAACTCTTATCAACAGCCTTATATTTAAAAAACTTGAAAGCTGGAGAGTAGGCAAAGAACTGAAAATTTATGAAATGTAGAACTACACCATTACAATAAGCAAATGTTAGTAAGATCTAGCATGAGAAATCATGGATTCGTCACCAAACAACTCATATTACTCAAGAATTCCATCATAATTGAGCACAAACAAACACCAAGGAACCCTGGACAAACTCAACAAAGTCAAACTAAGATTAGATGCTGCTACGATGAAGAAACTTGCACAAATCGACCAAATAACGGACCGGAAAAAGTATATAACATGCTTCACAAAATAAAATAAAAAGATAATGGTCAGGACTAAGATATATAGCATCCTGAAAATAAGATTGGCTAATTGATGTCCCATTTCACCAAAGTAGATTTAGCTCCAATCTTGGTACTAGGTTCAAGAAAAGTTCTAGAGTATATTTCTGGTTCCTAGAAGATATGCAAAAACTATTTTTTACCCATAAATCTGATCTGATTAGTGTTCAACTGCAATGTAGAAATCAATAGAACTCATTCTACAATTTTTTTCTCTTAGGCTTTTCTTTAACACAAATACTGCCTTAAAACATCATTGTTATATTTATCAAACCCAATTTTCAAGAAGTCACATTTCATATTAGAAGGGAATCAGTATCATAGATTTGTCCGTATCATAGATTTATAGGTAACTGCAGCATAAACACTGATTACTAAAATGGCTAATATATAGATGAAGCAACATCAAATAGAACAAATAAATAAGTAAAAGGTAACAGATTCAGACCGTCAGTGTGCTTTCCAGTTTCCTTGTTTGGCCAAGCAATTTACTTTGATCAATGAATGGTAATTTGGCAACTCCCTGGCTTCCAACAAACAAATGTGAGACAACTAGTTAGTGGATCACAAAGAAGAATGAAATTCATAATAGCAACACCAAAAGAAGAATAACCTGCCAGGAGAAGCGTTTTCCATTCATGTCAATTTCAAAATCTGCCCAATAAATATAGCTAAGATATCTAACAGAAGGTAATACAATTCTCACAACTAATAGATCATATGTAAAAAGACTTTACCAGTAGGGTAAAATTTAGATAATGGTGACGATGGATTTGTCATCAATTTCCTGTATTCTTCTGGCAAAGCATTAGAACTGTAATATGTCCAGTAGCCAATTAGTGCATGAACAATGAAGCAGGCGAAATAGCAACTGCAGTGGATTTAGGCAAGATAAAAAAATATTGGACGGGTATGGGAAGGACCTTGCAGCAGGTAGAGTTCCCATTAGCTGATCAAAAGGTTTAAATGGTTCTCCCAAAAAGAAAGTTATTTCCAATTCGGTGAGATCCTTGAGATCAGAAGCAAATGGGGCGTAATGGTGTGGGTAAAACCTGAAACAAATACAAAGAAAGGCTTCAAGCAGAAGTGATGAACATCTGTTTTGAGGACATTATGCACTTCACTTGTTTTCAAACTAAATTTCATAAGTCGGATGAACCTCTCCAAGTGTTGTTTAATGTGAAAAGAACCCAAAATCTCCATCAGCAATTTAATTTAAACAAGATTTCAACACCACAAAATAAGTATGAGAGATAAATACAATAGTTCATCAGGAAAAAAAAACTAACCATTGCCAAGAGCAAACGCCTTGGTAATAGTAGCGGCAGACCCAACATAGACCTTCGACATAATTCAAAACCTGCAGCAAATGATAAGCAACAGTTCCTCATTGCTGCACTACTATTTGAGTTTCATGCCATAAACCAATAGAATAGAAAATAAACACATGGGAGCATTTGAGATCCTCCAGACAAAAGAAGATATCTTCCAGCCTAGTCTTCTTGAGGGATTCAAACTTGTGATGACATCAATGGAAGGGAATTCACAATTAGGGGGGCCAATCGGATTATTTGGCCAAGTACAAGGGACCCTTGATGTATTAAGGCAAAACTTTTGTATGAAAAATTACATCTAAGTTCCGGAAGACCAACACTGAGAAGAGATTACCAAAGCTATTATGTAAGTACAGAAACCACTTTCCACAAGCAATCTTATTCCTCTTAACTACTAAAATCATGACACTTGCAAGCTTCACTGTGAGTCGTGCTTTAGTAAATATGCCTTGATATTTTCTGCATGGAGTGGAAAACAGCTACAGAAAAAGAGGCTACCAAAACAAGCATCATGATAGAAGTAACAGTAAAACTGAGGGAAAAAGAAAAAGTGGCATTAAATGGTCATTCAGCCTTTAACTGATCTTGCATTATTTATGTAGGAATGGTCTGCATCAAATCAAAAAGCAGAGCAACTATGCTTTACCATAATCACTGGACCTGAGGAATCCTCCATAATCATACATGACTATGCTTGATAAAATTATTATTATAACTCCAAATATAAACACACATAAGCAACGCAAAGATGCAACCAGCAGTGCAGCTTTTGAATTTGGGCAGCAAAGCCCTTTGCAAACAGATGTGATAAAAGGAATCATGCAGAAGCAGAAAATAACTAGAGACAACCAATCATGTAGAGCAAGTGTTGTGCAACTTACCACGTCTTTTTTAACTTTTTCAATTTCATCTGGACCTGATACACCAAATTTGTCGGCATAGTATCTTTCTTTGTAACCAGGCTCCCCTAATTTAACCTAGAAAAAGTGAAAGCTTTATATCAACTAAAAGCCAAAAATAGATAACAGAGACTGCAATTCTGATGGGACAACCTTGTCCTTGGCTTGCCCACCAATCTCAAGATCATATATTGAGAGAAGAAAAAAATTCCTTGAATTTCTGAAGGTAACATTAAAGTGATGAGACGTTTCAGTCAAATTTATTATTTGCATGGAGTTTAAGAATAATAATCATAATTCAGTACTTTATATTCCTTCTCCCCGTACAACTTTATCATTCAACAATTCTTGGTATTTAATACTTCAAAAATTTGGAAAGCTAAAACAAAGCCTGAAATTGGAAGACCTCGACACTTATATTCTTGTACTTCAATTTTGGCACATATGGTCCATGAGCTTTAATTATGCATAAAATTTAGCCAGGGACACAATTTTAACTGCAATAAAAAGCATGGTTACCTAATTGAAGAAATAGTTTGACCACATGGTGGGGCATACAATACACTACCAAAAGCTAGTAGAACTAATTGCTAAGAGCCAAATTTTCTATCAAGGGTCAAAGTTTATTAGGAAAAGAAACAAAATACAATGCTTAAATATTTGAAAAATGAAATACTTAGACTAAAGTGACAAAGGGACCAATTTTTAACTTTAGCCCTTGATACTCAATATTAATTTCTAAGCACTACATTCCAGTTTTACCAAACACCTCAGTCATTTTATAACTGTTCTGTATGAAGCAATATTGCTCTTTATAGAAGACCTTCAAAAGGCTACTACAAGCTGCACATATTTAGAAAAACCGCGCTTATATATCATGTACAAAGAGGCTGCAACAACTCTATACTCATAAATCATGCTATATTTGTATTTAATTTCAATAGTCACGAGAATAGTTTATTTTAGGAGTCATTTCAAAAATGCATCATATCATACAGAAAGTATTAATATCACAAACCTTGTCTATAGCTGGGGCCTGCTTCTCCTCCAAAGATTCTTTTCTGGCTTTGAGTTTCATCTCTTCATTATTCTCATAAGCCTGAAAAATAATAAATTCCAAATGAAAAATTGAAAAAATAAAAAATCTTCAGAAGTTATAAAAAGATTGAAGAAAAAAAGAGTCTATATGAAGGACTAGATGTTGATGGTTGTCACATATTTTAATGCGTTCGCGTTTGGTAATTCTTTAGATGAATAAGTTAGTTTCAACTGAGTTTTTGGTAAGTGATTAAGCCTTAAGATGACAGTATGCCCGAGCCAACATATGATGGGCTTAGTAAGCATATCAATGGCTTTTGGGTCGCAAGAAGTTGCTAAATTAGTCACCACAAAATCTCATATGCTATTTAAATGCATTTTGATTGGTTCATTAATTTTTTAGTTTCATTGATAAAGCTTGCAAATAACAGTTTGCTTAATCAATAAAAATAAAACTTTTGCAAACTTTCCATTGGTAACACAATGAATTTTACAATTACGGTTGCACCAGAACATTTTACTGGCATCAGTAGGGGGGAATATGACTTTTTCTTTGCCCTGTTAAATTGATTGATCAAGACAGAGAGAAGAAATAAATTATAATCTACAAAAACACACTGAATCCATTGATATGGTCAAATTATTTATTGGACAATTCTTTTCCCAGTAATATAAAGAAAATAGAAAAATCTTTTATTATTATAAAATAAAGGACTACAATTGCATTTGTGTTTTATATATCCACAACTGTCTCTAAAGCGAACGTTAAAGTTTGACAAAAATTACTAAAGCACACCTCTTAGAGCTTCATAATATGTATCATATCAACAATAACCAGTAACCATCACCAACAACACCAAGCCCTATCCCCAACTAGTCGGGATCAGCTACATAGATTCTTCTTTTACATTTTAATCACTAAAATCAAAACATGATAAGAAGAATAACCTGTTGTATACGAGTCCTTTTCTGAAAGATTTGGTCTTCATTGACAGCAACAGACTGGATAAAATGTTCTACTCTATCTAAATTGACCTGCACATATAAATTATTGGCATCAATATATCCATTTGAAGGTAACAAATGGTTCCAATCTAAAATCATTCTCTAATATCATGGATAAAACAAAAAAAAATTAAAATGAAGAAATATTCTATGAGGAAAAAAATCATTGCTTCAATCAAAAAGTTATACCTACTTCCAATGGAATACAGAAAGTTTTTCTACCTAGAAAAAGTATACGAGGCATATAATTCCATACACCACATAAAAAAGAAAATTACCTCACCCGCATCAGTAAGATAACCACCCATTGCAGTGAACTCTTTTCTGTACATGTGCATCAATAAATTTATAGCACCCTGAGGTGGAAAAGAAATCAAAAATTAGCATTTCTATGAGAAGCAAGCAGTAATACTCAAAGCATAGAGAGAGGATGTTGATTTAAATAGAAATTGCAAGCACGAGAAAGAGGATATTATATTTTTCATATCTCATTTTTTTATGGGAGTATCTCATAAAATTAACACGCGAGAAAAATAAATCAAAATTTATTGAAGTCTAACTGACCTCCCGAATTTCCAATGTTGGCATATGCGGAAGAAAGTCATTGCCAACAAAGAAACAAAGAAATACAAAATCATCCACTATTCTCTCAAAGTTGATCTCAAATGGAGAGTTCGGAATGTCCAGTTCATATTGCAAATATTCTCGCAAAACCCATATGTGGAGGAACTGTCAAATGGAAGTTCTGAAAATATCAGAAAAAGAAGATGCAAAAGGATAAAAACCTAGGTATTCATCTCCAACCTGATATTTCTTCTTGTAAATTGGGGTATCATCTACCACACCGTCTCCTGCCTTGCCACGGCATTCAGCTGCAAGATGGCCAGCTTGACCACAGCTAAAGCACTTCTCTTGTTGTCCAGGAAAAGTGACCATCTAAACATTCGGTAAGAGCAAAGATATTAATAATGAGTTGCAGTTTTGAAATCCTTTGCAATATGACCAATTAATTGCAATCTTATCCATGGCATGAGAAATTGGATCAAGGAGCATGTGCTATGAAGTTTCCATATCAGACGATGGAGTTTAAGAGAACAGAGAAAACAAAGATTTTCAAAAAGTACCCATGGAAGAAGGTTCATGTGGTCAAAATGTAAAGAAAATAATTCATACACTGAAGTAAATTTCATAGTATAAGAAAAACACTGTCACAAAACACAATCGTGAAATAGAAATATGCATATATCACTGCAAACAATCCCTTCTTTTTTTTGCTATCGAACATAAATTAGCCAGGATCATGACAATATTTTACAGGGGAAGAGACTAACCTCTCTCAGTATTGAAAAGTGAACTTCATGTGTTGCCAAAGACAACATAATCAAATCTGCGTCCTGATTATGACAAACAAATCTTTAATTCAGGACAATGTAAGAAACACCCAAATTATTAAGAATGGTTCTAAAGACGTATATTTTGTTTTTAAAAAATACTTACCAGACCATATAAACAGTGCCGTGTGTTTGGATCAAAACCGGGGATGTTACGCTGCAATCTTATGTATGACATGACTTTGTGCTCTCCCTCACCAGGGACATTAGCATCAGAAAGTATAACCTTGATATAGCGCCAGGCTGGATTGTGGTTCAACCTCATTTGTATGTAATACTGAAGTGCAGTGGATAGCACAGCCATAAATTGAGTGCCAGGAGTGATGACATTTGAGTCAGATGTCTCACGCTTTTCTTTGGGAGATAAGAGCTGGCCATCATCTTGAAATTCTTTTCTTAATCTTTCTTCTTCAGCTTCCTATGAAATCCAAAGTTAAAAGGTAGCCCTAGCCCTAGCCCTATGAGGTCAGCATTTATGCATATATTTAAAAAAAAAAAAGAAATCTTACAGCTTCAGCAGCATCTTTAGCAGCTCTGAAACGGCGAGAGCGTTGTTGATTCATTTTAGCTCTAGGGGCAACACCATCTACAAAATGCTAAGTTGACTTGGAGTGTAAATGGAAAAGAGAAATGAAGAAGAAATCATTACGAAGTGTACCAATTGCCATAAATAAAAGCTTCCGAGGGCGAACCAATGAAAAGATATGGTCAATGTAATCAAATATTGTTTTGAAAACATCATCATATGTAGCAGGAGCAGGCTGTAAGAAGATAGAAAAAACGTCAAGTCAAGTATGTAAGTAATAGCTTTTAGGTGCCGTTTGGTCCGCGGAATAGTCTAGAATAGTTATTCCTTGCCTATTCCTATTCATAATTTTGGTTAGATTTTTCAAGCACGTAATATTATTCTACGGAATAGCTATTTCACAACGGAATAGCTATTTCCAAAAGTGAAGGAATAGTTAATCCTTAATTCAAGCTATGAATAGTTATTTCAAACATAAGAATAGATATTTCTAACGAAACCCTATTTCATCAGTTCATTCTATTCTATTCCGTGCAGCAAACAGCATCGTGCAGCAAACAGCATCGTGCAGCAAACAGCATAGTAAAGAAGAAATGTAAAATGAAATCACCTTGCCGTCGGGATGAAAACAAGGGTGAATAATACCGTTCATATCCAAGTACAAATTATCAAACTCGATGCCATTAGGGTTAGGTCTGGAGACGTCAGGAGGTAAGACGACGCCATTCTTATCTTCCTTAACTTGCTCTTCAATCACGTCGACTATTGCTAAGGGGTAACGGTCTGCGAGCCACCTGTAAAATGCCGGAACGCCCATAGCTCACCCTCGATCCACGCACGCTCGCTGCCTGCCTGCTCCGGCTGAGGTAGAGAGCGAAATACAGAGTGTTCGAGATCTGCGTGAAGGTGTTGGTACGTTTGACGATAATACCCTCTCCTAACCTGCTCTTTTCTTATGTGTTTAGACTCCTGCCTTAATACATCTTCCACCCTCCCTATATTTATTTGGTCCATTTTGTCATTTCACCGTCTGAACTTTAAAGTTAATCTCAGCCCCTTCTATATTTGGGTCGAGATTTAAAAGCTTGTTCTTTTGAACTTATCATCACTCATTTTAAGTTTCAGTTTAGTTTAGAAATATTCAGTTCAGTTTAGCAATATTTAGTTCAATTTTCAATAACATTTAATTTATTATATTTCAGTAATATTCAATTCCGTTCAGTTCAATTCAGCAACATTCAATTTGGTTCAGGTTAATAAATTACAAATAAATATTTATTATTTATATATGATAGGTTAATATTTATTATAATTTTAACTAGTTGATCCAATTTCTTTGCAAAAGTTGTTGAATGTAAGTAAATATTATTACCAATATATGATATAATGTTCTACCAACTTAATAATTTCTACTATAGAGTCAAGTTCAGGTGAGACACTCCCTTATGGTGTGACACCCCTCTTATGGTGTGACAACAGGTATAATTAGTGAAATTTTCCAATTCGCTTCATTTTAATTTTCCAAAGCAGCGATCCCTCTTCGCCTTCTCACCTCCTTCATCGACCGCACCTTCTGTTTGGATCTCACCGGCCACCACCACCACCCCAACCTCCACTCTCACCATCTTAGACAACTCTCTGTGTGACAATTTATTATTGTTGCTGTTGTCTGGCGATTTAACGACGAGATTGGCGGTGGCTCTAACGGCGAGCTTGGCGGTGGCTCTAACGGCGAGATTAGGGCAGGATGCCGGAGCTTGCTTCTTGGGTGCTATTTCCATGGTGATTTTGATGGGTTGTGAGTCGGGTGTTATGTTTTTGTTTGTTCTTATACAACCGGGAAAAGAAGACGAATGAGGTAGGGTGGGTCACGACGGAGATACAACGGCGTGAAGAGGTAATGGTGAATTTGGTTGATTGGGTTTGGGGATTATATGGAGAAGGGAAGATCATTGAAGTTGCTGATGAAAGATTAAATAAGGAGTTTAATGAGGATGAGATGAAGAAGCTGCTACTTATGGATTGTACTGCTTCAATTTTTTTTGCATTTTAGTGCTAAATTGAAATTGCAGTGTAGATACCCATTTTTGTCCAGTTTGTAAATACGTGTTTTCGCAAAAATATAAATTTCTAGACTATATTTTATTTACGATACGATATGTGGCGTAAAAACTATTTTTCTTTAACTGATAGTTTATTTTAACATTTCTTTTGTTTAAAATTTATTTCTCCTAAGATAGCCTATGTTATGGGTGTTTTTATTGAGTTTACAAATTTTGTTCATTTTCAAATTTTTCTCTATTTTAGTGCTAATTGATTATGTGATGAAAATTTAGCATTTGGATTAGAATTCTATTTGGGCGGCTTTTATCAAATCAATCGTCGAGAAGGTTCAACGTTTAAACATGATAATAAATTGGATGAAAAGAAAATAAATACTTGTTTTATTAAGTAATCCAAATATATTACATGTTTATAAACAGATAAATAAATGGTACATTTTCTTTTACCACTAACTCTATCCTGTTTTGCAGAAATAAAATGTCACGGGATTTGAACTCCGTATTTTTAATATCGGAGATTTTATCTCACGTTTTAGAAGCAACCAGAAAAAGTTTGACGAGTCGGGTCAAGCCCACATTCAAGTCAAAGTTGCTAAGTAAAAGAGTAAGGACAGCCATTCAATTCCAGTGGGTCAAAGGCAGCAATTCTGATAAATGTTCAGAAGAAATCTCAGCTCATAAAGACAGCAAGTTCAACCCTGCAATTGCAGGCCCATGGATTTTAGCCCAACAGTTTCAAGCCCAACAGTTCAAGATCAACAAGTTTCAAGACAGCAGCTTTAGCCCATGAATTTCAGCTCAACAGTCTCAAGCCCAACAGTTCAAGATCAACAAGTTTCAAGACAGCAGATTTAACCCATGATTTTCGGCCCAGTGACAGTTTCAAGCCCAAAGAAAATATACGAAACAGTCCCTGAAATCCTCAAATTTATCGAATCGGAACCAGAAATCAAGTCTTGGAGACCAAGTTTTCAAACTTGGTGGTCAAGCTTTAAGTGCTTGAAAATTAAGCTAACACATGAGGAAAGCCAAAATGTTCACCATAATCACATCAAGAAGTACAAGATTAGAGCCAAAAAAATGTCCATAATCCTATCCAAGATAAGAAAAGTACAGATTATACACATGGAAGCACTCCAAAGTACAAAGGTGATGATGGGAAATCCATCAACAAGATTTCACTCTAATCACTATAAAAGGGGAACTATTCCCAACACAAACGGAGAAAAAGAAAAAAGAATTCAATACAACAAGAAAAGAGGGCAGAAATAGAGAGGAATGGAGATTGAAAATCAGAAGAAAGAGCCAAAAGTGGAGTGAAGGAAGGGCTACTTTTATCTTAGTTCCATTTGTGTTCAATTTGTCAAAGAAGAAAGGTATTAAAACCTTTTATGTATATATACATGCATATATGAAAGTTTATGATTCTCATTATGTTCAAACTTACTGCTTTTTCCTTACTTACCATATTTTGTGCTTAGAAGTCCAAATGTACTAGCTTAGGACTCAGATTTTGCTTATTAGTCAAGTTAAGGAAGAAATCTACACTCAATATGACTCAATAAAAACGAATTTAAGTTACCTCCCGAGCTCGAAAGTCGGTTTGCCACTCGAATAAGTTTTTCCTCTAATCCTAGAGCACGAATCCAATCTTCCTTAGACTATTGGCTGTCAATCATCATTGTCCGGGTTCAAATATAGTCATTATTAGGTAGTTTTCTGTTTTCAACTTACCAAGATCGAAAATACCAAGATACGACTTATTTTCCGACAAAAACAGCCTATAAAAAGCAGCCAGCAATATTTACACAAAAGCATACCAAAACAGCCTCAAGAAACATCAAACCCACATCAAAATCCAGTCAAGTAACCCGAAATAGCAAGGTTCTCATAGAAACAGCCTTAAAACAGTAGATATTCAAGCATAGGAGACCAAATTTGCACATAGACATCAACATCACCCCAAACAGCCAGAAATGAACCACAAATAGCATAAAAAGAGACAAAAGAAGTACACCATCAATAGACAGCCGGCGCCGGAGGTTCGCCGGAAAAGTTTTCCGACCGGCGAACTTCCGGTCAGTCCAGTTTTTACCCAAAAAACGTCCCCGTAATATCCAAACTCAGTTTAGAATCATAGGAATACTTCCAGACCTGTCAAGGAAGAGATATGAGCATTTTAGGTCATAGATTCCAAATCAAACGAACACAGAATCAAAACCATAGGATCAGAATAGATAAAATTAAGAATAAAAGTGGAGAGAATCTAGAGACTTCCCTGGAACCGAGACCAAAACAGAAATGAACCCGAGATCAAAATCGAGACCTCATTCTCGAAACTCGTTCATAAACCCTCACAATAGCGAGACAGCCATGTCAAGGATGAAACCCCTCAATCAATGACAGCCATAGAAACCAATTTTCAAGATAAAGCTGAAACCCTAGATTCCCAGAATAGCAAAATCCGAGAAGTTAAGAGCGAAATTCGTTCGTAGATGGCGAGTAAAGAGTGAAAAGGAAAGGATTCAAGCCATAATCATTCGTTTAAAGCTCAAAATCGTGAGAGATTGGAGAGGGGGAAGAAGAGAGGACGAGAGAAGGGAAGAGAGACGGTTGAGTAAGAGAGGTGTGAGGATTAGAATTAGGTTTAGTTGGGTAGTAGCTAGGTTAGAGTTTTAGCTTAGTTGGGTGGGTTGTAACTTGGGTTTTCACTTTAACTTCAAGCCCATTAACCCTTTCATGTCAACTTACATAGTTAATTAGTAATTTTAGGCATATTAACTGTGAATAATTAAAGTACGAGATACAAAGAACTTTAGTTTAGGGTAGACAATATGTCATAAAAATAAAACTCCCGTTAGGCACTAACTTAGTCTTACTTGAAAAATATACTTATCAAAAAATATCTTAATTCGCTAAATATGTATCTAATATTAAATCGGGGTTGTTAATTCCGTTAATTATTTTAATAAAACGTTCATTAGTTTTATTGAGTCAAAAAGAGTCTGTCCATATCTATGTTATAGATATAGACAGTATTTTAAGGTCAAAATGTTTTGAAAACAGTTATGTAATAACTGAGAAGAAAATGTCATGTAATGACCTTTTTACCCCTCTAAACTCATAACCCAAAGTTATGTTATAACTCAAATAATTAATAAATAAGCTAAACCTCTTTAGAACCTAGGTAGCACTTATCCTGAAATAGAGTCAAACTTCCTCTTTATACGGTATCCAATCACACCGGACTGAGCTGATTGGTGGCGACTCGTCTGAATTGTGAAATGAGCTGTTTAAACGGCTCTTTTCACACTTTATTAGAACCCCATTCTAACCAAAGCGAGTACGCCTCGCGCCCGGCATTTTTCGGGGCGCGACAGCTGGCGACTCTGCTGGGGACTAGGTTTTTAGTTTATTTATTATTTATTTATTTATTCGTTATTTGTTATTATAAACTGTACATTCATTACCTGTTTATTGCTGTATTATACCTGTACATATTTACTGCTTTATAAAACTGTGCTTTGATTTAAATTTATGCTGAAAGCCGCACTTTGCACACATTCACCCAAAAGGTCATGTTATGATCTACCCGTTACTATTAGGACGAGGCAAAGTAGGGATACCTCTCGAAATTCGGGGAAGGGTCTTGAAACGTACTCAACTCGAGGACTGATCTCTCACAATTTTTGGTGGGATAAGGAAATCGGGAACTGCTGCTTAGAACAAACCTACCCCATTAGTATCCAGCCCTTTTGTGCAGGTTTCCACCCTTTAGGAATTTGCCGTGTATATAATTGTGTATATATTGAACTGTTATACTCCTGTTTCATGCATTGCATTGTATAAATATTCCCCCCGTTTGAAAGTTATGAAAGTAATAGACGATTCATTCTATAGGATCTGCATCATGACTGAGGTTTGGAAATTTCCGGAACTGAAGCATCTGCCTGAGGATATATTGGTTGAGATAGTTTATAAGACATTGAGGGGGCATTCTGAAGAAACCATGTACTCAACCCAGATGATTATGTTCAGGAATTATGGGATCAATGATGCCCCGATAAAATTTCTAGACTGGAATCCAAGCTTTCCGCACTTGAACTGTTTTTACGTCACAACCGAAGATATGTGGAAATTCCCGCTTGAGGCTTGTACTTTCTTAAGAACCATGGCTGTGCTAGGAAGGGTAGGGTTGATCCTCGACCAGCGTTCACTCTCCTCCATCCTTCAGTGGGAGGGACCGGAGAACGAAGAACCATACTTTCGTAGACTCATCATGGACTTTGGAGATCATGCAATGTGGATGGTCTTTTCTGAGTATTTCCTAGATGAACCTTACATTTTTGCCATTTTACACACTTCAAGGAAAATAGTCGTCAGAGGACTCGAGGTTCATTCAAAAATCATTCAGCAGTTTGCAATTGAGAAACATTTCAGAGAGAACCCGATGTTAGAACCCTTTAAGAACAAAGAAGATTGGGATTGGGTGAAAGAGAGACTAGTCGAAGTGAATGGGATTGATCCAGCTACTATTCCTCCAGGTCTTATGGATTCTGCTAATTACCATTTTGATGGTCGCATTAAGCCCTCCGAAGTCACTATGCCTATTCAAGCAGCTGAGTGTTACAGACATTTGTGTGCGCTCCATTACATGAAAACTCCAGAGAACATTATGAATCCAATAGCTATAGAAGGAAATTGGAGAATTGGACAGCATGGTCCTAAGATTAATTATTTTCCTTATATGGAGGACCAGTTATGGGTTGAGGGGGATGATTCTGACTCAGACTTCGAGAGTGATGAAGACTTAGAGCAAGGAATGAATCAGTTGCATCTGGCCGGTGATGAGTTCTGGGGAGAAGATGGGGATCTGATGTGGGAAAGTGATGAAGAAGAGATGGCATCAGAAAATGATGAAATGATACTCCTAATACAAAATGATGAAATGCCAATACCAATGCTGATAGAGGAGAATCTGGAACTTCTGGTCCCGAAGGTTGAAGTAGTGTCGCCAGTTTGGGCTCCTTCTGGAAATGGCGAGATACAGGATTGGGATAATTTCCCGTCATTGGAGATTCCGTTTAATATTGACGATTATCTGGTCTACTCTCATGAATCTCCTCAGTATACTCCCGCATCCGATTCAGAAGAGTCAGGAGGTTCGAATGATTTAGGGGAAGATAGCAATACCGAGGATGTTTCTATGACTTTGGTATCAACTGAGGAGGAGTTAAGCACCGGAAGCAGTCAAGGATCATGTTCAGGAGGAGTATTGCCACTGAAAAAGCGAAAGTTTGAGTGAAAGAGGAAAGAGCTAGTCCCGCCGAGAGTCGAAGATAGCAAACGAAGACCACTTTTTGAGGAAGGAAAGACTCCAACAGAAGAATGAAGGCGGAGGGCTTTGTTAGGAGGAGCTCTAGATTGATAGGTTTTTGTGTAAATATTATGTAAAAAGGGATAGTGGCATTTTGTAATAGGACCTTATATAGGAAGTATATTTTGGATAGGCAAAACAGAGAATGGATCATCCTAAGGAAGTTGTAAAGGATGATCCTTCGATGTTTTCTTGTAACCGATTGATCTCATGAAACGAAATAGATCTTTTTCAGAATGAATTGTTTCTTACTAGCATAACTTTAAAATGGGAAAATATAGCATTCATGATTTATTAAAAATTTGTCATCTAACACTTTACTTCTTTTTCTTACTAAATATTAAATAAATATATAGACAGGGACATTTGCTAAACTCTCATGGCTTCTTCATCTTTAAACAAGCCAGAATTCGTCAGGGAACATGTTGTCAAAAACTGGTCTGAGGAAAGTCAGAGGATTAAGGGAGACAGTGTGATGATACCGTGTGAACTAATACCGTGTGTCAAAGATAGTACTAATTATGTGCCGAGTGATTTGGGAATCGTCAAAGCTATGGTAGCTCGACTCACAGGACATGACCTCATGAAATTTATTGACCAATATGGTTGGATTAATCACTTGTTATTTGTTCCAACTCATGATGCACTGCTGAGGGCATTGATCAACTTTTGGAAGCCTGACTATAGATGTTTTAGTTTTGGGGACATTGACTTGACTCCTACTCTAGAAGAATATCAGGAACTTTTGAATGTGCCGCTGAAGGAGGAAGGAAGACTATATGAGCATGATACGAATGAGAAAGTTCAAAGACAACTAGGAAAGATGGTAGGAAAACAAGCTTCCGAAATGAAGGAATGGATGATAGGCGAAGACGTTGACATGAACAGAATAATCGACATGGCGTGGAATCAGGGGAGCAGTGAAATGGGTTTGAAAATGTTAGCACTTCTCATCTATGGATTAATTCTATTTCCGAAGAAAGCGGAATGTATTGATTCAAGAGTCATTATCTTTTTCTCCAAAGTGATTCAAAGCAAAGAATATGGTGTGAACCCTATTATCGGTATACTAGCTGAAACCTTCAGAGCATTGGATAAATGTCGTATGTCAGGGGGCAACTTTGAAGGATGCGGTCAGCTTTTGTGTATTTGGGCAATCAGTCATTTCAAATGCCCAGAACGTTTTGGATACCCAGAGATACCTTTCCAGAAGACATTTGATGGCACGAGAAATCCCATTACCAACTTTGGGCTAGCTGCGTGGCCTCCCACAGGGGTCACTAAAGGAGATTGGATAAACTTCTTGGAGAACGTCGAAGAGCATGACATCATTTGGAAAGCATCCTGGAATGGTAGTAGAACGACAATTTATAGATGCGGAGCTTATGACTATGTACCATTATTAGGACCTTGGGGAGGAACCGCATATGCACCTTGCATGGTGAGAAGGCAGTCTGGAGCTATGCAGTTTATTCCCACTACGTCAGGCTTGGATCATTCAGCTATTATATATGGTGGAGAAGAATCTCGTAACAAAATCAAACAGTATGCTATGGCTTGGAGACGGGCAAAACAGATTGCGATAGCTTCTAATATTTCTGCCAGTCCTGAATATTTGGAATGGGTCCAAACAAGGCTCAGTAAGTTTGCTGTTCCACAAGCAAGACCACGCGTCAGGAGAGGACCTCCACCTGCACCAACTGCAAACACAATTAAGGATGATGAGATCCGCAGGCTTCAGAAGAGGATAGCTGATCTAGAGAATGCTAATCGAGTGATGGCAGAGGAGCATCAACAAATTTATGCAGATCTCACCAGCTCCAATCAGATCTATGGAGAAGAGAATCGCCAGTTGCACCAGTTACATCAAGATAATCAAGCACTGTTGGTTAATTTGGGTCAGCAGATAGGTCATTATCAAGTAGCTCAAGCTGCTACAAACCAACAAATGGAGGGCGTCAATAATTTTATTCGATCAACCGCCGCAAGAGCTACGGCTATATCCTTAAACTTGAACAAAATCAGGACTGAGATGGTGGTGTCTGATACACAAGGACAGAGGGTAGCTGACTATCTGGACGAGATCATCAAGGAGATGGCGGATTATGGCAATGCTGTTTGAAGAATGAGAGTTTTATTAGATGTCTTTTGTTTATGTATTAATTTAATATTATGTACTAATGGGGTATTTGTATTAATGAAATGATGACTTTCAATATTTATATTTACATTGCACTCTCATGTCCAAAACAAAATAAAAAATGCATTAACCATAATTACACCACTAAAACGCTAAAATCCCTCATTTATCTAAACAGAGTTGGCAAAGGCATAATTTAATTACGAGTGAATCTCACTGGCTGATCGTCGTGAAACTCGTTCGAAAGCAAAAGTCATGGCTGAAAGGTTACAAGGAGAGATAGAAAACATAAAGGGACAGTTAGCGGGAATGGAACAGCTGAAGGAACAGATGGCCGCGTTACTGAAGATGTGGGCAGATAAGGAAAGCAAAGAATCAGAGAAACCTAATGAAGAGATTCCGAAGCCGGATGTGAAAAATAATGAAGAACTTGAACGTCATAACGACGTTGAGATTATTGACGTTGAAGGAGTAAAAGCTGAAGATGGTCGTTTGGAAATGTTGGAGGAACGCTTGAGAAGTATGGAAGGCAGTTTTGATGTGGTAGATGCAAAAGCTCTATGCTTAGTTCCAGATGTAGTCATGCCACATAAATTCAGAGCACCAGATTTTGAGAAATTCTCGGGAGTTACCTGCCCAAAAGATCACCTAACCATGTACTGCAGGAAGATGGGATCATATGCGAGCGATGACAAGATCTTGATACAGGTGTTTCAGGAAAGTTTGCAGGGGGCAGCCCTCCGATGGTACATGCAATTGGAAAGAAGTCATATTCGGAAGTGGAAAGATTTGGCCGATGCTTTCATGAGACAGTACAGGCATAACATGGATTTGGCACCGACTAGAGAAGATCTGAGAACTACCCAGAAGAAGAATGATCAGACTTTCCGCGAGTATGCTATGACGTGGAGAGACAAAGCTGCTGAGATTAAGCCACCATTGACCGAAAAAGATATGATCAATATCTTCTTGGAAACCCTTCCAGCTCCTTACTATGGTGCTTTGATCGCCCACAGCACAGTTAAGTTCTCAGACTTTGTCATAGCAGGAGAAAGAATAGATGTGGCTTTGAGAAGCGGACGTTTGGAGATACCGAGTCAAGATAAGTCAACAGTCAAGAAGAATCCCAATAACTTTAAGAAAGATAAAGAAACACACATGGTAGGAATCAGTCCAGAAGTTCCTACTTTTCGGGCAGTTCAGCCACAGGAGGGATATGTGGCAAATATCCCGCAGAATAATGGTTACCAGAATCAGAGAAACGGAAAAAGAGAATATGAGCAGATAGACCCGATCCCGGTGTCATATGCTGAGTTGTACCCGCAGTTGTTGCAAAACAAGCAGATATCAGTAATTCCTGCGCCAACACCTATGGTGCCACCTTACCCGAAATGGTACAATCCCGAAGAAAGGTGCGAATACCATGCAGGAGCCGTTGGGCACACAGTCGATAGATGCCTCGCGTTCAAAAGAAAGGTTCAACAGTTAGTCAGGGCAGGTTGGTTGAAGTTCAATCAGTCAAACGCCAAGCCAGATATAAAAAGTAACCCACTTCCTTCCCACGGAAGTACATCCAACACTAATGCTGTCTTGGAAGAGGATTGGTGTGAATATAAAACCCATGTTGGTAGCGTTCTTATGCCTATGAAACAGTTGTATCTAGCCATGTGCCAAACCGGCTTGATCAAAGAAACCCCAGGGAATGGAAGTTGCTTATACCACAATCAAAGTCTAGATCACTCGATCCAGAAGTGTGAAGAATTCAAAGAAAAGGTTCAGGAATATATGGATTCAGGTACTTTGCGTTTTGGGACTAAGGCTCAGGAAGGTCAAGAAGTGAATATGCTGCAGAATGTGCCGATTGATCTAACACCGTTGGTTATAAGTTGGACGCCGAAAGACAATAGCCACACCATATTAGAAATCCAGGCACCTTCGCCTTTCCCTTATGAAAGTGACAAGGCAGTACCTTGGAGATATGGCTCTACTGTTGTGGTTCAGACTTGCGACAATGATCAGGGAAAAAGGGACATTGCAGAGATTTCAGGGTTAACCCGTAGTGGCCGTATATTTGCCTCAGAGGATATTGATAGGAGACGCCAGGAGGAGATAGATAGACGCAGAAAAGGGAAAGCCAGAGAAGAGGAAGTTTCAGTAGAAGAAGAGATGGAAGCTTTACCTGCCAAGAACCCAGTAACGGATCACGATGCACTCGAGTTTTTGAGAATAGTTAAACAGAGTGAATATAAAGTAATTGAGCAGCTCAACAAGATTCCAGCCAGAATTTCGCTACTGTCATTGATCCTGACATCTGAGTCTCATCGGAGTGCCTTGCTTAGGGTCCTCAATCGAGCATATGTGTGCAACAATATTTCAGTGGATAGCATGGATGACATTGTAGGGAATATGGTAGCTTCAAACTATCTTACTTTCTCTGAAGATGAGTTGCCTTGCGAAGGGACAGGACATACTAAAGCTTTGCATATATCTGTCAAATGCAAAGAATTCACAGTGGCAAAAGTACTAATTGATAATGGATCTTCGTTGAACATAATGCCAAAAGAAACTCTTTCCAAACTCCCAGTTGATGATTCATACATCCGTCCGAGCCGTGTATATGTCAGAGCTTTTGATGGAACCAGAAGAGCAGTGATCGGAGATGTGGATTTACCAATTCAAATAGGTCCGACAGT